>OZ014523.1:450389483-452789483 GCA_963966055.1 Lathyrus aphaca
ACAGCGCTTATAGAAAGCGCTTTTAAATATTCACCTTAGTCAGCGCTTTTGATAAAGCGCTGTCTAAAGCTTTTAAATTTAAAAAAAAAATAAAACCATAAGCGCTGTCTAAGGGGGGGTTTAGAAAGCGCTTTTGAAAAGCGCTGTCTAAGGGATACCTTAGAAAGCGCTTTAACCAAAAGCGCTGTCTAAGGTCTAATTAAAATTAAATTTCATACTTCTATTTTCATTCTCTGTTCTTTTCGTTTCCCTCCTGCGAACGTTTCCAGACGAACGAACCCTAACATCGAACGTTTCCAGAAGAAGTTTTTCGTCATTGAAGTCACTGAAACTTGTTTGAATCGTTCTCCTGTCTTCATCGCGGTATGTATTCCAAGTTTTCATTCATTCATTAACGTTTTCATTCATTTGACATGTTCTTCGTTCACTCATGTTTCATTCTCTGTCATTGAAGTATCATTCACTCATGTTCACTCATTCACTCATTCACTCATGTTCACTCATGTTTTCACGTTTTCATTCACTCATATTTCACTCATATTTCACGTTTTCATTCATTCACTCATATTTCACGTTTTCATTCATTCACTCATGTTCACTCATGTTTTCGGATTTCAGTCTGGATTTCAGGCATTGCAATAGTTTAATCGGTCATTTCTGAAAGTTGTTGAAGAATCTCATTACGGTATGTGTTTCAGTTTTGATTTTATTAGGAATTGTTCATTTCCCTGTTTTAGCATGCTTTTTGTTCTGGTTCTGGTTCTGGTTGTGGTTGATTTAGCATGCTTTTTGTTACCACTTATCATAGTTGGAAAAGCTTGTTCTGAGAGAGTGTTCTTTGTGTGTGTAAAATGTTGAAGCAATAGTGAGGAAGATTGAAAGAGGATGCAAATGAAGTATTTATATAGATATTTATCTTTTCAATGACTGACACATGGTAGACACATATTTGAAGTGACGATGACACTAATGTCAGCAAAAGAGTTAGAACAGTGTCAAAAATAATTTCAAAAATGACACTTTTCTCCTTTCTTATTAAAAGGATAGTTGAAATATAGCATTTTGGGGCAATTAATATATAAGTAGTGTTCACTAATAGTTTTAAAGGATCGCAATCATACATAAATTTGTCTCAAAGTATCTGTGTGTTTGTTAGAAAAGAGTCATAATGTACGTATATGTGCTCCATTTTATAAATAAGTCTTTACTTTCAAATCACTTATTGCTTTGAATTTAATTTCGATTATTCTTTTAAGTTTCCTTTAGATCCTTTAGATTTCTCCCATAAAATGATTGAACGAACTCTTATATAGTTATAGGTATAGTTATAGGTATATTGTAATAGAAAAATTTTGATTCTTGTAATATAAAAAATGAAAGGGATGAGGTAATTAAAGTTGGTATATTGGCGTATCGGATACGTTATTGAAGTTTATATTAACATTGGTTATGTATACGTTTTTTAAGTAGGAAAACCATGGATAAAACATGGATCTGTGCCGATCGAATGACCAAAGAGTACGAGAGTGGGGTTGCGGAATTCGTTAAGTATGCTGTTCAACACGCTGAAAACCCCAGACGAATGCATTGTCCTTGCTTGCGTTGTTGTTATATTGGTAAGGTTGACGCACATGGATTGAAATCGCATTTGCTGAGGCATGGAATTGATCAAAGTTATCAGTGTTGGATATTTCATGGTGAGAAAATTAACGGGAATGTTGAATCGAGTGGAAAAAGTAATACGACCTATGCTTCATACGACAAAGACACGGAAACATATGATTGTGATCGAGTTGAAGAGATTGTAGAAGCACTGGAAGAAGATCTTCATGATTGTCCTGAAATGTTTGAGAGGATGGTAAGCGATGCAGAGAAACCGTTGTACAAAGGTTGCACTAAATTCTCAAGACTTTCTGCGGTATTAAAGTTGTACAACTTAAAGGCGGGCAATGGATGGTCGGATAAAAGTTTCACAGAGTTGTTGGCCCTTATGAGAGAAATGCTACCGGATGATAATGTTCTTCCTAATCGAACCTATGAGGCAAAAAAAATGTTGTGCTCTATTGGCATGAGCTATGATAAGATACATGCTTGTCCTAACGATTGCATTTTGTTTCGTAACGAATATGCAACGTTAACTGAGTGCCCCAAATGCGGTTTGTCTCGATATAAGAAAAAATTATCTCCCGCAAAAGTCTTATGGTATTTTCCGATAATTCCGAGATTTAGGCGCATGTTTCGTAGTGAAACCGATGCAAGACATCTTACTTGGCATGCAGATGAAAGAATCACCGATGGAAAGTATCGGCATCCGGCTGATTCACCACAGTGGTCGAAGATTGATAATGATTATCCTGAGTTTGGATCAGAAGCAAGAAACCTTCGATTGGCATTATCTACTGATGGAATGAACCCACATGGTCTTCAAAGTATTTCACATACCACATGGCCTGTGATTCTTATGATTTATAACCTACCTCCGTGGCTATGTATGAAGCGTAAGTACATGATGTTATCTATGTTAATCTCTGGGCCTAAACAACCAGGTAATGACATAGACGTATACTTGACACCTCTGATCGAAGATTTAAAGATTTTGTGGGAGAACGGTGTGGAGGTTTATGATGGATATAGGAAAGAAAGTTTCAATCTGAGGGCGATGTTGTTTGGCACAATTAATGATTTTCCAGCATACGGGAATCTATCTGGGTATAGCATTAAGGGTCAACGTGCGTGTCCTGTTTGTGAAGACGGAACCGATACGATCCGATTGGAACTTTGCCAGAAGAATGTGTTTCTCGGTCATCGTAGATTCTTACATTCTAAACATCATTACCGTGGGTGGAGAAAAGCATTCAATGGAGACACCGAACATCGTAGAGCTCCACCCGCATTGTCAGGTGAACAAGTTTTTGAAAAGGTGAAAGATGTGCGTACTGAGTTTGGCAAGCCTTTTGCACATAAGATTGTGAAAGGTGGGTGGAAGAAAAGGTCGATATTTTTTGAATTGCCATATTGGAAGTCTTTGTACGTGAGACATTTTCTCGATGTTATGCATATTGAAAAAAACGTATTTGAAAGTGTTATCGGTACATTACTCAATATAAAAGGCAAGTCTAAGGATGGCCTTAAAGCAAGGGAGGACATGTTAAAAATGGGAATGAGAACTGAATTAGCACCCGTGAAGAAAGGAAGACGAACATATCTACCACCTGCTGCTTTTACTTTATCTAGAAAGGAGAAAAAAAATTTGTGTAAGTTTCTGAGTGAAGTTAAGGTTCCAGAAGGATACTCATCTGATATCAGAAGACTTGTTTCTATGAAAGACCTCAAGTTGAAGAATTTGAAGACACATGATTGTCACGTTATAATGGAACATTTTCTACCGATCGGTATACGTTCTATTTTGCCAGAAAAAGTAAGAAGTTCCATAACTAAATTGTGTTTTTTCTTTAGGTCAATTTGTGGTAAGGTGATCGATCCCGAGATGTTACCAACACTACAAAAAGAGATTGTAATTACCTTGTGTGAGCTTGAAATGTATTTTCCTCCTTCTTTTTTTGACATAATGGTTCATTTAGTTGTTCATCTTGTGAAAGAGACACAGTTGTGTGGACCAGCTTATATGAGATGGATGTACCCTGCTGAACGGTATATGAAAATATTAAAAGGGTACGTGAAATCCCGAAGTCGACCAGAGGGTTGTATTGTTGAACGATACATTGTTGAAGAAGCTGTTGAGTTTTGTACTGAATATTTGTCTAACGTTCAATCGATTGGACTCCCCAGAGCTCAGATTTTCGACAAAATGGAAGGTAAAAAATTAATTGGGAATAAAATTGTGACAATATCAAGGGATGAACGGGATCAAGTTCATTTGTATGTTCTGCACAATAATAATGAGGTTGAGCCATATGTTGAAATGCACAAGGATGTACTCCGAAGGTTAAATCCGAACAGAAATGAAAATTGGATAGTTATAGAGCACAATCAAAGTTTCATACAATGGTTGAAGGATCATATTTATTTGAAGCGCTCTTCAGATCCTTCTTCGGTAACAGAAAGGTTGAGATGTTTGGCATATGGTCCAAGTTTACATGTGTTTTCTCATAGCGCATATTCAATTAATGGATACACATTTTATACCAAAGAACAAGATGATAAGAGTACTATGCAAAATAGTGGTGTCACCGTGCTAGCTGAAGCAATGCATATATCAAGCATGAAGGACTTAAACCCCAAATATGCAAATCTGTCGTATTTTGGAGTTATTGAGCACATTTGGGTGTTTGATTACGAGAAGTTTCAGATTCCCATCTTTGGTTGCAAGTGGGTGAATAATAGTGGCATACGAATGGATAAGTCTGGATTTTTGCAAGTTGATCTTACTAGGGTGGGGTACAAAGATGAACCTTTTATTCTAGCATCTCAGGCTAAACAAGTGTTCTATGTGAATGACCCGAAGAGTACAAAATGGTCTATAGTGCTTTTCTCTAACAAAGTGACTGATGATAGCGGTGTCGATCAATGTGATATTGATGTTGAGAATGAGTCATGCATTAGACGGAATGAGTTGAATAGAAATGATGAAGTTGAGGATCTTATACCGGATGAGTCATATATAAGAAACGATCATAATGAGGGAATTTGGATCAATTCATCCGTACGCATTGCTAAGAAACAAGTGATTAATATTTCAACAAAGAAAAGAAAGAGATGTTAGTGACTTAGGTAAATTATCCATGGTTTCTTTATTTTATTTTTTCGATTGTTTTGATTATATGTGATAATGCATGATTTCCTTATTTTTTTGTTTTCAATTACTTTGATTATAAGTTATATATGATAATGCATGATTTCTTTATTTTTTTGTTTTCAATTGCTTTGATTATAAGTTATATTTGATATTTGATGGTTTCCTTGGTTTATTACAGGTTAGACATGGCTGATGACCAACCTGAGGAAGTTCCTAAAAAAGTATCCGCGGAAGAAGAAATTCGAAGAGGCATCACAGTAATGAGAAGGGTGGTCCAAGGAAGATCTCGAGGCATCATACTAGATGTCTATTGGAGCACCCAGGGACAGCTTATAGAACCTAATGGGCATACCTTAACTAGTTTTATCGGTGCACTAGTAAGGAATGAAATTCCCATTACATGTGATGATTGGAGAAACAAAGAGCTGAAAGAGTCCAAAGATAAAATTTGGAGTGAGATAAAGGTACAATCATGTTTTTTCAATTATGTTTTTTCAATTACCGATACTAACTATCAATTTGTATGTTTTTCTTAGCGATGTTTTAACATCGAAGATGAAAGAAGAGGCTTTTGTATGAAATTGGCCGGAAAGCTTCTAAGAGGGTTTCGAACATTTTTATCATCCAAGTTCCTTAAGGATGCGGATGGTAATTTTGTGGATGCGGAGCTTCCCAAAAAATATGAAAGTTTGATATCGGCTGAAGAATGGGAAGCTTTCAAATCCAAAAGACAAGACCCGGTTTTTCAAAGAATAAGTGCTACAAATCGGGAAAGAGCAGCAAGTCCCGCATATCCGTATCGAAAAGGACGTGTCGGATATGGACGGTTAGAACAATCCATGGTAAGTATTTATAAATTGCGATAACAAATTTGTTCATCATATATTAGTTTTATCTGATAAAATTGTATGACTTAATGTGTAGCTGCAGAAGGAGGGAAGTTCAGAATCATCTCTTCCTGCACATGTTTTGTGGAAGGAAGCCCGTGTGGGCAAATCTGGAGTTCCTCAAGAAGAAGTTTTACAAGTATACCAGAAATGTGTAAGTATAACATTTTTTCATTAATTGAATAACATTTTTATACACAAATATTTGACAATTGTACGATATTCATCTGATTTTTCAGGAGGAGCTATCTCAGTCTTTATCTCCCGATGATACTAGGAGCATACTTGGTCGGGCATTGGATGTCCCTGAGTACTCTGGTCGGGTGAGGGGTAAGGGATTTGGAGTCACTCCGACCTCCATGAGTATTAAAAAAGGAAAGGCTCCTAGTAATCGGGAGCTTCATGCAAGAATGGAAGCCATGCAAGCTGAGCTTGATGCATTGAGGAGAGAAAGAGAGGCTAGCGCCTCAACAGTATACAGAGATGCTTCGGACAAAGACAGTATCAACTGTACCTTTCAGCCGAACATTCCAGAGGTAATTACATATAATTGTCTTAAATTGAACTATTTTCTTAAATTATGTATTTGACATATATACACATTAACGATTTCTTGTTATTATTGGTTTTAGGGCATTTCCCATTGTCAGCTGTATTTGTCGTCACCATACTATCGGATGGTTGGCAAGGGAAAAGTGCATAACGTTAGCGGAGTATTACTCCACACTAGAGAGCTCCCTGCTGGATGTTTGAAGGTATCAGTTGATATTGCAGTTGAGCCGAATGCAGCATTACCATATCCTAGCGATGATTCGGATGCAACAACGGTGCACGAAGCTGTAGGTTCGTTTGTTGCATGGCCGACAAACCTCATATGCGTAGGATATGAGGTATGATTAAAACTTATGTTAACTTTCCTTGGTATATTCAAAGTTTAAAATTTATGCTTAAAATTTTACTTACATATTTTCCTATGTTAAATAGACTCCCACACAATCCAAATCAAAAGAAACTGCGATTCCACGGCATACCGAGTCCACGGTTTCAAGAAAAGAGGTAATATACAATTATATGACATATATTCATGGAAGTTGTTACATTCTTAATTTGATCTAACTATTTATATGACATGTAGGTTCAAGAAAATGAGGCTAGCAATGCCTCCGCACAACAAAAAAAGGAGGTTAGCAACGCCTCCGCACGGGTACAAAGTTCTGGTGCTAAGAAGTCCGTAGCTAGGAAAAAACCTACCACCAAGTATAGGTCGTGCCTCAGGACATTTCTAGAGATGACCGATATACCGACCGGAGGTGTTCGGACTATACCTATGGAGGTAGGGATTTTCGGCTTTGATTACGAACAAATGATTGGTAATGAGGACTTCATGCAAGTTTTTGGTCGTGAAGAAATCGGCGTCACCGTTGTCAATACATATGTTAGGTAAATTCGGACTACTTTGTTTTATTAATTAAACAACTTACTTTAATGATGTTTACTTTATGTTAATGATGTTTTTATATTAGGTTTTTGTATGACAAATTTATGCGCCCCAATGGTTTGGACGTGTCATTCGGATTCTTAGCACCCGCGACCGTCAGCTATAGTTTAATGATAAGTAGACCGGATACCGTGACGGAGTACGTTCTTCGGATCCTCGTGGAGAATAAAGATGCGGAGAAGTTGTTTTTTATACCGTTTAATACCGGGTTAGCATTTCATTCTAAATTCATCTATTATAATTATTTTCCAAGTTACCATCTAACATTTGCCTAATCATTACAGTGGACATTGGTTGTTGCTCGCAATCAATCCTATCCGAGAAATTGTGTATTATCTTGACTCGTTAGGAAATGATTGGACAACATACCCGGTTATGAAGGACCTAATTGACACGTAAGTGAGAATGTTCAAAATTTTTCTTAGTTTATGTGAATTGTTCTAATTGCTTCATTTTTATTTTATTAGCGTCCTACAAGCTTTTCGTGCCCAACGAGTTATCCAGACCTCAAGGAGGGGCGCCAACTCCATTTCATGGATTAAAGTGGCGGTATATTTTTAATTACCGCGTTTTTAATTATATTAGTGATGACTACACTTGATAAAACTTAGGATTTATAATTCATATTTTTTTTTTCATATGTAGTGTCCTCTTCAACGTAATGAAATAGATTGCGGGTATTTCATGTTGAGGTTTATGCGAGATACTCTCATGTTGGGCCGATTAGAGATTCCCACCGATGTATGTATTTCTAACTTATGAGTTATTTTTATATTTACACATATCTCATATAATTAAATAGTTGGAATTAATTCAAAATATGTTATATTATTATGTAGTACTTTGATGAATTCAAGTGTGCATCTTATACAAAGGATCAAGTGGATGAAATCAAAGAGGAGTGGTGTCAATACATGATAGAGCTCAAAGTGTGTAATTAATTGTACATTTGTAGTAGTATATGTAATGACTTATAAATGTAAACATATATTTTGATACATTTGTAGTAGTATTTGTACATTTGTATATATTTTGATACATTTATGGCAAATTTGTTTTGAATTGGTTAGCCAAATTTTGGTAAAAAAAGGCCAAAATGGCATATATAAAATGTGATAATTGACTGCAAAAATCTGGTTGAAAACAGGTACCAATTCTGGTTTATAAACCTGGAAAAAATGTGGTTACAAACAAATCCTACAAAAAATTTCGTATACCTTAGACAGCGCTTTTGCCAAAAGCGCTGTCTAAGGGGGGGATTAGAAAGCGCTTTAGGCAAAAGCGCTGTCTAAGGGGGGGGCTTAGACAGCGCTTTTGGCCAAAGCGCTGTCTAAGGTATACCTAAAAAAATTAAAATAGGAGGGGCTTAGACAGCGCTTTTGGCCAAAGCGCTGTCTAAGGTATACCTAAAAAAATTAAAATAGGAGGGGCTTAGACAGCGCTTTTGGCCAAAGCGCTGTCTAAGGTTGGGGGCTTAGACAGCGCTTTTGAAAAGCGCTGTCTAAGGTGTACCTAAAAAATTTAAATTAAGAGGGTCTTTTAAAGCGCTTTTGGCCAAAGCGCTGTCTAAGGGTGGGGGAATAGACAGCGCTTTTAACATTTTTAAAAGCGCTGTCTAAACCTTTAGCAGCGGAGGTTTAGACAGCGCTTTAAAGCGCTGTCTAAGGCAAAAAAAAGCGCTGTCTAAGGTCTTGTTTGTTGTAGTGTTTGGATTGAGAATTATTGATGTTGATTTGAATTTTTTTTGTATTGTTTATAATTTCCGTAATATTTCATATCTAATATTAGATGATATTTAAAATATTATATATTAATATTAATATTTATATGATTTTATTCTATAAAATATTATATTATAATATTGATACTGTTCCGGACTAGGCCTCGAGGACACTGCTGGCCCATGACCGAACATGTCGGGCAGAGGCCCATCTAGTCGGCCCCATCTTCTGCATCGTCGGGTAGACTCACAGCTACCCGAGCAGGTGCTTGGCACGTCGGGCAAACACCTCATCCACTGGACTGATGACGGGGAGACCATGTCTCCCCATCATCTGCCACGTCACCCAATTGTCCACCATTATCTCCTGAAAGATATGGGAAGTTAGACCAAGGGCAAGACCACATGCTAGGTCTTACACGCTCCTACGCGTACCTTAGCAGTTTTTCCTTGGGCCTAGCTAATCCATCCCAAAGAAGAACCTTGGTCCAGTGTTGGGGGCTCACTATAAATATCCTTTTTCACTAAAGGGTCAGGTATTCTGAAACACTTTCTCTCTTACCATTCTATACCGTATACTTACTTTGGTATCAGAGTGCCTTGCAAGTACACCCCATCCTCGCTTGTCAACCCCTTTATTGTTCGTGTTCGACCACTGGAAGGTCCTCCTGATCAGGTAAGATCAGATACTCATATTTTTTTTCTTTATTCAAGCATTGGTCATAATCATGACGGTGAATATGGACTTGGAAACATAGAAGATAATTCCATACCTAAGGTAAACACGAGCATTTAAATTAATTATAAATTTTTGGTGTTTTATTTTTCCATTTAAATGTGGTGTTGTTAAAAGTTTTTTAATAACTTATTTTACGTTTTAAAAGATAAATGAATAGGTGCCAAATTGTGAAGAAGAATTGAAGCCTAAGATAGGACAATTATTTGATACATTAGATGATGATGAACAATTTTATAAAAGATATGCACATACTGTTGAATTTAGTGTGTGTTGCTCATCCGAAAGTAAAAACAAAGCAGGAATGAAACGTTGGAAGTATTTTGTTTGCTCAAAAGAAGGTTACAAACTATTAAAAGAGGAAATTGAAAAAGAAAATGCACCCTCTATTAAGGTTCAAAGAAGGAGTCTTACAAGAGAAGGATGTAGTGCCAAAGCTGTTTTCAAACTATTAAAGCAAGGAAAATATGAGCTTTGTCGATTCCTTGAAAGTCATACACATGAACTTGCCACGCCAAGGAAGAGACAATTTCTTAGATCGGCAAGAAAAGTGAACCATGTTCATAGGAGTATAATATATGCTAATAGTCGAGCAAATGTTGGACCATCCAAAACATATCACTTTTTAAAAGAACAACTTGGAGGTTATGAAAATGTTGGATTCACACAAAAGGATCTCCAAAATGTTGGATGCCAATGATGAGTTCAATAGTAGTTTCAAGTCTTGTGTTTGGAGTTCAGAGACACCACATGAATTTGAAACAGCGTGGAGATCGGTCATGATTACGTTTGATTTGGAAAATAATGATTCACATTTGTATGATATTATAAGTATGTGGATCCCAACATATTTTAAAAATATTTTTTTGGGTGGGATATTGAGAACAACATCTATATCTGAGAGTGAAAATTCTTTTTACTGCACCTTTTTGAATTCTAAGATTGGTTTGGTTGAATTTTGGATGAGGTTTGAGTCTGTCATAGAAGCTCAAAGGCATAAGGAGTTACTTGCTAATAATTATTCCTTACATTCTCAACCAATACTAAAGTTGGATCGTGATTTAGAGAAGCACGGAAGAGATATCTATACTCGTAAATTTTTTTTACATATTTCAAAAGGAGTTATGGATTGCATGTGTAGATTGTGGAATTGAAAGTAAAGATGTGAAAGTTGGGGTGGAAACATTACTTATAGTTGATAATAGTGGAGACAATCGTAAATTCCGTGAGGTTATTTATACTATTTGTGATACTGATGCAAATTGTTCATGCAAAATGTTTCAATCTCAAGGTATATTATGCAGGCATATACTTTGTGTCCTAAAGGTTAAAGGTATAAATGAAATACCAACTAAATACATCGTAAATAGGTGGACCAAGTTGGCAACTAGTAAGTCTATTGTTGGTGTTGATGACAAGGTAATGGAAGGGTGTTCTAAACCAAAAAGTGTAAGTAAACATATATCAACTGCATGGGATTACTTTTTCACTTGTATGCATATGGCCAGACATAGTAAGGAAAAATTAAGTATTATAATAAATGAAGCTATTAGCATGAAAAAAACAACTAATTGAATTTGAAGGTAGTTCTACACAAACCAAAAATAAAGAAGTTGAGTCCTTAATTGGATGTAATATTCCTAAAGAAGTAGAAATTCATCCACCGCAAAATCTGTTAGTGGTAAGTCAACAAAAGTTACTTTATAAAGATAATAATAATATAAATATTAATACATAATATTAATAATAATATATAATAAGATAAAATAATCCCCTACTTATTTTAAAATTTAATTAAAATATAATTGGGACACACGCCCCCCTCTTATAATATTAGTAATATATTAAAACGAAAATAATAGTTGTAATAATAATATTAGTAATAATATTATTATTAAACCCAAATGCACCCTTTTATTTAAAATTAAAAATAAAACAAAACCCTTATTAATAAATCCAAATATCATTATTAAAAATAAGATAAATGCAAGCCCTATATAATAATACCACCTAATTATCTTAATAGACCCAATATTAATAATAATTTAATAAAACTCTATATTAATGATATTAGTAGTTATATTATTAATAAAACCATATATTTCCTTTAATAATAAAATAAAACCCCATTATAACTATGATAAAAAAATTATAATTTGGTAACCCTTGAAGTAACCCTTTAAAATAAATAGTTATTAGATAAAAAAAATCAATAAAATTTAAAAATTAGTCTAAAAGGTCAAAAGAATCCCTCTTTGACTTTTTCTTTTAGACAGACAAATATCCATGGTCAAAATTTAGGATACGATAGGATCCATAACTACTTCCTTAGTGTGTTTGAATTGTCCTTTATCAATCTTTGGTAATTTTAGTGTTGATCTTGTTTGTTTACCATTGAGAAATCTTGATGTGATCTTTGGAATGAACTGGTTGGAGTTCAATCACGTTCATATCAATTGTTTTCACAAGTCGATGCGGTTTCTTGCTCCTGATGAAGAGGAAGTTGGTTTTCTATCTATTAGAGAGTTGATATAGCTCTTATTAGAATAAGCTCAAGTTCTTGTATTGTTTGTATCCTTGTAAGTGTAGAGTGAGTCAGTGATTAATGAATTGTAGGTGGTCCGTGAATTTCCATAAGTGTTTCCAGATGACAATGTTGATGTACCGCCAGATAGAGAAGTGGAGTTTACTATTGATCTTGTCCATGGTACCAGACCTATTTTTTATTGCACCATACATGATGTCAGCATCGGAGTTAGCAGAATTGAAGAAATAATTGAAAGAGTTGTTAGAAAAGAAATTTGTAAGACCAAGTGTATCGCCTTGGGGAGCTCTGATATTGTTGGTAATGAAAAAGGACGGTAGTATGAGGTTATGTATCGATTACAAATAGTTGAATAAACTGACGATTAAGAACAAGTATCCACTTCCATAAATAGATGACTTGATGGATCAGTTAGTGGGTGATCGGGTGTTTAGCAAGATTTACTTGAGGTCAAATTATCATCAGAGACGAGTAAAGTATGAGGATATTCAAAAGAAGACTTTTAGGACTCGGTATGGGCATATGAGTATGTGGTGATTCCGTTTGGATTTACTAATGCACCTGGTGTATTCATGGAGTATATGAATCGAATTCTCATGCTTACTTGGATCAGTTGGTGGTTGTCTTTATCAATGACATTCTAATTTATTCTGACAAAAGAGGAACATGTTGAGCATCTATGGATCGTTTTGCAAGTGTTAAAAGAGAAGGAGATTTATGTTAAGTTATCTAAGTGTGAATTCTGGTTGAAAGAGGTAAGTATTCTTGTTTGTGTTATTTCAGGTGATGGTATTGTTGTGGATCTATCCAAAGTAGATGCAGTGGTACAGTGGGAGGCTCCAAAGTCGGTGACTGAGATTTGAAGCATTTTGGGCTTGGATGGTTATTATCGTATATTTATTGAAGGTTTTTCGAAGTTAGCACTTTTGTTGACTCAATTAACTTGTCAGGGTAAGGCATTTGTGTGGGATGTTCATTGTGATTGACTACAGCTCTAGTTTTGATTCTGCCTGGATTGTATGAACAATTTTTAGTTTAATGTGACGCTTCTTTGATGGGTTTAGGTGGTGTGTTAATGCAAGATGGTAAGGTTATGGCTTATGCTTCAGGATAGTTAAGATTTCATGAGAGGAATTATCCAACTCATGATTTGGAATTAGTTGTAGTTGTATTCATATTGAAGATTTGGAGGAACTATCTTTATGGTTCAAGATTTGAGGTGTATAGTGATCATAAGAGTTTGAGATATCTATTTGATTAGAAGGAATTGAAGAAGAAGCAAAAAAGGTGGTTAGGATTCATGAAAGACTATGATTTCAGCTTGAATTATCATCCTGGTAAAGTTAATGTCGTGGTTGATTCTTTGAGTCGAAAAACTTTGCATATGTCTGCTATGATGGTTAGAGAGTTGGAATTGATTGAGCAGTTCATATATATGAGTTTGGTTTGTGAACAAACACCGCATAGTGTAATGTTGGGTATGTTGAAGATCAACAATTAATTTCTTAATAGTATTAGAGAGGGTCGGAAGTTGGATGTAAAACTAGTGGATTTGATGACTAGAAATGACCAGGCAGAAAGCAACGAGTTTAGAATGGACGAACAAGGTGTGTTGAGGTCTCGTAATAGGATATGTATTCCTGATGATTCTGAGTTGAAAAGAATGATTATGGAAGAAAGTCATAGGAGTAGCTTGAGTATCTATCCATGAGCTACAAAAATGTATCAAGACTTGAAGAAGATATTTTGGTGACTTGGATTGAAACGTGATGCGGCTCAGTTTGTGTATGCTTATTTGACTTGTCAGAAATTAAAGGTGGAACATCATAAACCTACTGGTTTAATGCGACCATTGGATATTTCAGAGTAGAAATATGATAGTATTTCTATGGATTTTGTGATGGGGTTGCCAAATACTCAGAGAGGACATGATACTATTTGGGTAGTTGTGGATAGACTGACGAAGTCGGCACAATTTATTTCGATTAATATCATTTTTCCTTTGTAGAAGCTGGTAGAGATTTATATTCGGGTGATTTTGATGTTGCATGGAGTTCTGTTGAGTATTGTGTCAGATAGAGATCAGAGATTCACTTCCATATTTTGGGAGAGTTTGCAAGAAGCTTTGGGATCGAAGTTGAGATTAAGTTAAACTTATCACTCGCAGACGGATGGACAAACGAAGAGCACTATACAATCTTTAGAGGATTTATTGAGGGCTTATGTGCTTGAACAAAGAGGTGTTTGGGATAACCTTTGTCATTGATCTAGTTCACTTATAATAACAAATATCTTCCAGTATCAGGATGGCACGTTTTGAAGCTTTGTATGGTCGGAGGCGTCATACACCTTTGTGTTGGCATGAATATGTTGAGAGTGTGGTACTTGGACCTGAGATTGTTCAACAAACTACTAAAAAGGTGAAGTTGATTCAAGAAAAGATGAAAGCTTCGCAAAGTAGGTAAAAAAGCTATCATGATAAGAGAAGGAAGGATCTTGATTTCAAGAAGGAGACCATGTATTCTTGAGAGTCACTCCGATGACCGATGTTAGGCATGCATTGAATTCAAGGAAGCTTAGTCCTCAATTTATTGGTACATATCATATTTCTGCAAGAGTTGGATCTGTTGCCTACAGGGTGGCATTGCCACCAAAATTTTCTAATTTAAATTATGTGTTCCATGTGCCACAACTTCGGAAGTATGTTCCGGATCCGTTGCACGTGATTCCGTTGGATGAGGTGGAAGTAAGGGATAACCTTACAATTGAAGATTTACCAATACGGTTTGAAGACCACGAGGTAAAGCAATTGAGAGGAAAATATATCACTCTTATGAAGGTAGTGTGGGGAGGCGCTGTCGGTGGAAATATGACGTGGGAATTGGAAAGTAGGATGCGGGAGTCGTATCCGAAGTTATTAGTGTAAGGTAAATTTTCGAGGACAAAAATATTCTAAGTGTGAGAGAGTTGTAAAGCCCCGATTTATTTTAATTATTTTGTAATTTAAATTATATGATGATGATGTGTGTGTGTGTATGTGTATGTGATTATGTGTGTTTGATGGTATTTTGGTTGCCTTTAGTATAAGGTAGTGACCTTAGAATTATAGATATTAAGGTGTTGGGGGTGTGTGACCAATTAAGTAGAAATTGGTGGTGCAAAGAGTGGTACTAATTAAATTATATCAGTAATAGTAATTAGATAAATATTTAAATTAAATAATTTAGTTGAGATTATTTAGATATAAATAATTAGTTTTAATTATTTTATTAATTCAAAATTTGGTTATATGAGTAGAAGAATAAGGAGGACAAAGTGGACTATTCATGAGGTTTATTAAGGGTAAGAAGGGAAAAACATATTAGGGGTCTAAGGGTTATAGTAGGAAAAGAAGAAAATTAGAGGGAAGGGAATCATTTTGTAAACGATTGTGTTTTGGGAGAAAATAGGAACGGGAAAGAGGAGCAGAGCTATGGCTTAGAAAGCTTCGAGAAAATCTTCATCTAAGGTAAGGATGAGGTTCTTACATCACTTAAGGGATAAATAATATGTGTATGGGGGTAGATAGATCATTAGGTTCATATTCGTGTGTTTGTTTAGTTGTTCGGTGGAAAATTGAGGTTTGCATGTCGGTAAATTAAGAACATATAAAATTGTGTAATTTGATCATTTGGATTGTCATTTCTATGTTGAAATTTATTATAATTGATGTGTGTAGATGCATAATGATGTGGTAATTCGAATTATGAGATATGTTATGTTTGGGGATGTTGGAATGAGGTTGAAAAATGAGTTTTCGTGACAGAATAACAGAAAACTGCTTTCATCTCGCTGTTAATCGATTAACCGTATGTGGTTTACCGATTAACACGTTAAAATACATGTTTTTGGTCGTTTAGGTCTAGTTAACCGGTTAAAATGCTTTGGTGAACCGGTTACCACTGGAATGGACATATTTTTCTAAAACTTTAAAAATTCATAATTTTTGATCTATAAGTCCGTTTCGGTCTTTGTTCGAATCGTTGGAAAGCTAATTTCATGTAATTTATGTTAAAATTATTTTCAACACCAGAATCCCAGCTATTTGGTGTGTTCATTGTGTTTTCGTGTATATTATGAGGTGTTGAACTATGAGATGTTGAGCTCGGTTGTGTGAATGAGTGTTGTAGTTGTGGATTGCAATTGTTGCATGTTTTGGCAGGTTTATTCTGTGTGTTAGATAGTTGCGGTATGATGTATTAGTTGCATGATAATCATATGCATTGGTTGTTGTTGAATATTGTATTTGAATGCATATCATGTTGCATAAGTTGTATGCTAAGTTGTGTTCCCATGTGTGGTGTGAGCGCCTTATCCGGATTCCTTTAAATGGAATCATGTTTCTATTTTTGAGATGTAATTGTGTGCCCATGTGGGGAGTGAGTGATTACAGGTGATCGTGTACCCATGTTGGGTATGAGTGATCGTAGATGACGTGTGCCTATATGGGGTGTGAGTGACTTATATAGAAATTCTGACGAAAATTCTGATCATGTAAAAGGGATCGAGTTGGTACTAAATGCATTGAGTCGAGTTTTGAGTCTCATTGTATTGCATAATAATTGTTTAATGTTGTGATTTACGTGATTGTTTGCTTATGTTGAAAATTATGATTATGTCGATGTTGTGATGATAGGGTCAATTGTATAATGATTTTATGTCTTCATATTTATATTATGCATTTCTTTTGTTGATTTTAGAATCTCACCCTTTTGTTGGAAGGATACTTTATACGGCATCGTGTAGATAATCAAGGATAGTGAGGAGTTGTGGTTAGTGAAAATGAAGTCCTTCACTTTATGTTTTGAGTTGGCGTCTGCTCTGGTATATAACATTGGGAGTCTAAGAACGCTTTATGTTTTCATTTTCATTATCGTTATTTAATTTATTTCATTCAATGATGAATATGTGGTTTAATATATTATGTTTTGATTATTGATTCGATGAAGTCTTTTTTCGGCTTAATAAGATGGATTTTTAAATAATACCATTATTAATAATAAGTATGTATTACATGTTGTTGCATAAGCAGATGTGAGTTTTAAGTAACATCCTAAATGTTGAATTTTCCATGGATTTTACTCTGATAATTGTTTTATTTTATGCGGGGATTTAGGGTGTTACAATTCTCCTTGAGCTTGTCTTTGCTTAGCTAGTTGCCTCCCTTTTTCTGCTATTATTCTTATGAGTAGTCCTCTCAATCTCAAAATCGAAAAGAAGTTGATCCGTCGATAATTTCCCTCGCATACACAAGAACTGCACACTAAACCAAATAGATTAAACGTACAAGCAAAATAAAACTGAGGTAAGGGATACAATACATAACTTATAACCTAAAAATTATTGCAATGCTTTTGCAATATCACAACAAACCCCAGAAACGGTGCTAATTTGTTGGATGAGTATTTGAGTGGGGTTTTTTGTTATTCTCTACACAGGGATTGCACAAATATCTCGTTGTTCAATAGGTCAAAGGTTATAAGCGAATGTTTTCAAAGTTGTTTTGTTCGGTATCATAGGATTGTCGCTTGTTTTGGTAGCAACACTTGTAAATAAAAGATTTTGTTTGTTTTTATAAAAGATATGCCAAGATTAAGGTTTGTTAATCCTTTTCAAATATATTCAATCAATCAAGCATGTGAACGCGGTTACTGTAACACCATATTTCTACCTGACGAATATTAATTAAAAAAAAGTTACAAAATTTCAACAAACAAATGGAATGTTACACTTAACAACTTAAAGCAACGACATTTAATCACATATATACATAACATTGAAAACTCGGATGAAACGATAACAACATAACTTAGTTTTCGAAAACAAAACAAATTTTATAATCAAGCAGCGGATTCATAAATTCAACTTTAATGACATTACTTCTTTGTTCAGCCGAAAAACAACTTCAAATAACAAAGTATTTAATGAGTTCAACTTAAAATTCAGCAACAGAAGTAAAATCAATAATAATGCAACAAGTGTTCAACCCCCGAGTGTTACGTATCAGAGGGACGACACTGACTCGAACTAACGAAGGTAAGCAGCTCTATTCTGGATTACCTACACGTTACTGTAGCACCCTAATTTTTGCCCTAAGTTTTCTTTGCATTTCATATGCATCTTGCATACAAACAAGATCGCATTGGTTGCTCCGTTCTTCTCGGGTTAGGTTTATGCCTCACAAGGGATCACCGTGGTTTTTATTTTCTGTATTTGTTTATGTTTACTAACCATTAGTTAAAATCCAAAAAAATATATTTTGTTTTCTTTTACTAACCTTTTTTAGGAAGAGGAACCATTGAAAATGCCAAAAATAGCAGTCCTGCAGCTCGAGTAAAATTTCACAGACAAAAGTCGAAGTTGATCCGCAAATAATTCAAATTTATATGATCAAGGATCTCCCAAATTAATTGATTCATTCAAGGAATTCCAAGTTTCATGTGTTTATTTTCATGCCTTCTTCGACGTACAAAAAGAATCAGGCCACAACAACCAAGCAATTGCATTTGAATAAAATATTCAAATTTTAGCTTGGTTAACCGGTTAACCATATGCATTAACCGGTTAACCAATGTGAAATTTGAATATTTTATTCAAATTCAGCACCATTAGATCATTGATATAATTAGAATATTCTAGATCCATTGGTCTTTGATTTCTCTACATCACTTTGATAATTTCCTACCATAAACTCTCACTAATCACCACTCTTTTCCATTTCCCACCAAATTTGCAATTACCAAGCCTAATTTTAATTACCAAAGAAAGCTCCATTCCACCAAATTACCATACCTAAAGTCTTTAAATAGGACCATAATTTCATTCATTCACCAAGCTTTAGAGAGCCAAATTCACCTTGCAAAAATTTCTTGAAGCAACAATTTCTTGCAAAAATCCCAAAAAAACCAAAAATCTCACTAAAGTTCTTTCCCTCTTTTTGAAGTTATCAAGAATTCACATTTAATTCTTGAATAACTTGAGATAAACCTTCATCCTACTTCTTTCTTGTTCATCAATTACAATGGATTTAGCTTGATTTGGTCCAATTTGAAGAAGTGCTTTGGATAATTCACTTTCTCCATAAACCCATACTCACCATCAACCTTCAAGATGTAGATCTTTGATGCCTTTGTTTCTAGATCCTTTGGATCTTAATTTGTTGTTTGATTGCAGAGATTCCACTGTATTTTGGTTTTAAAATTCGTGCAAATTCAGATCATGATCATCAAATGTTTGAAAAGGGTTTTGAAAATGGATCATGCTGAAATTCTGCAATTTTTCTACTACTGGTTCAGTTTTAACCGGTTAACCATTTACAGTGTAAATTGGTTAACCAGTTAACCATCTTTAAAATTGCACAGAATTTGCTTGCGTTATTGGTTAACCGGTTAACACAAGTCATAACTGACTTTTTAGCTTGTTTTAAGCCCCTCTTTGGTTCCTCTTTCTTCTTCTTTTTCCTCCTTTTTAATTTTACCTTGGGAAGCACTTTTAAGAGTGATTTCTTCTTAATTTCAATGAACTTTGGGTGTAGATTAGAGTAGTTAATGTTCATTAATTCAAAACTACCTTTAAGTGAATTATTTAATTCATTTAAGGTACTTTGCATTAGTGACACATTTTCATGCTTGAATCCACCAAGAAGAGTGATTGGACTTAAGGATGGAATAATACCATGAGTATGAGTCAATTTGGTATTCATCTTTAGTTTTGTGCGGTATTGCGTTCGGATGGCGGTTTACATATCGTTTATCTCGCATGCATTAACACTAACATTGTTCAGCTTAATTGGTGGTGGCCGGCCTCATTTGTAGGGTATTTACTTCGTAAATTACTCGGCGATTGCTTAACATAGACCTAAAGGTGTCCCGACTTCGGAATAAAAATCTAATTGGGTACTTGCACTTTCGTGGACCGGATCTCTTTTTGATCGCGTAATCCCATAGCTTTTAGTCATATTGCATTAAGAATCGAGACTTATGATAGTTTGATGCATAGGTGCTTTGGGTCTCCCAATAGCCTTTCAAACTTCATTGAATTCGATTCGATTTGCCTTGATTAATCGCTATAGTGTAAGATGCTAAGCGGATCCGGTTGCCTTTCGATTTTGGTTACTCTTTTGGTCGTGGTTGATTAAGTTCACCATACCATTTTTATGTAAATATTATTATTACTATTAATGTAGTTTCTTGCACTTTAATTTCTTTTGCTACTAACATTTAAATTCTTGCACTTTTATTGCTTTTATTTTATTATGCCTTATCCATCCATTATCATGTTTATTATTTGCTCTTAGTTTTGTTATGTTTATTTTCCCTTTGTCCATTTGGACACAAAAACATTAATAAAGGATTAAACCTCTAAAAAACATGTGACTTTAATTTCTGGACTATTGGTTACTATCCTTGACTTTGGAATGGAGTTTTTGGACTTAGATTTTAGGACACCTCTCATTTGCCTTAATCTTCATGAAGTTGGTACTAGCCTTTATTTGACCATTTTCTAGCTTATAAGGATGAAACTCTTATGCTCATATTTTGAAGCATCATCCAGTTTGGTTAGATCTTTCTTCCTTTATCTCCTTATTTTCTTTTTTTAGGATAGTCCCTTCATCTCCACCCCTTTTTTAATTTTCAAAATCTTCTCCCTTTTTCAAAGGATTCCTTCTTTTTTTAAATCTTCACTTCTTTAATAAACAAAACCTTGACTTTTGTCTAGTGGACTTTTACCATTTTCTTTTCATTTAAAACCAATGAATTTAATCATTTTGACCTTAATTCAAAAATAAAAAGAACCAAAGTCATTCAAGTTGTTTTGTGCCTTTGTGCACTTTTGTTTATTTTATTTAAAAGAGTGTCGATTATGAGCCATTATTCTTTAGTCGGGTGCAAGTCTTTCAATTTCCATAGTTGTAGTTTGATGTAATTTAGTCTCTTATCATTTGTGGGGGTTTAGTGGCATACTCGTTGATTTTATCCGAGTTGGCGCCCTCCCCATAATGATGTATGAGTCCATGTCTTTATTCTCATGGTAGTTTGTTTGGTCATCCACTTGAAGATGACAAATTCTCTTCACTTAATAAAATTAATCACAACCAACCCTTTTCACTCTTTGTACCACGAAGCACGGGGTTTTGATCTCGCATTGCACTTTGTGGGTATGTAGGCATGAGGTGGTAAATCTTTCCAAACACAAAAATTATAAAAAATAATTCTTTTTCTCATCCCTCCACTCTTATTTAATAAACCTTTTTTCAAACCAAAAGCAGTAAATATTTCAAAGGGCTCCCGTGGAGTACCACGAACATTTTGGGTGCATAAAACCTTTCCATTGTGTAACTTATCCCCTTACCCAGTTCTTTGCTTGTTTCTTTTAGCTCTTTTTGCTTTTAGATTCATTAGGATTTATTCGCTCTTTTTTCCTTTTCCTCTTGGAATAAAATAAAAGCGCGGTGATGACTCTGTTTACTTTGAGTTAAGTTAACTAATAGCTTACACTCATGATTTTACCGCTACAGTTACCAACAGAGCGCAACATTCAAACAGAATGGGTGATATATCAAACTATATAATCAGATATATGATAAATAATATATTAGATCAAATTATAAAATCACCACTTCCCAACTTCCCAATCAACATCAATCAACAACACAACAACAAATTTATACAACATGGAATGCGACTTGAAAAATACACATGCATGTGGTACCATTGGACCAGAACTTCCAACTTAAAAATATGCCAATTATTAGAGGCATCAACAACAAGGCATACGCCTTCAACTTAATTTTCCAATCCAGACCAAATTACCGAGCAACAGCTCCAACTTTATATGTTATGTATGCGACTCAACATGAGTGTCAGAATAACAACAATAAGAGTTATGTAACCACACAACAACAAATACTATCTCAACTTAACAACAACAACTTAATAACATCATCTTACTACAACAACGACATACTACAACAAGTTAACAACAAGAACAACAAATCAACATTGGCCATATGCGTACAACTTAACAACAACAACAATAAATCAATATTGGCCATAGGCCTACAACTTAACAACAACAAATAAATCAACATTGGCCCTAGGCCTACAACTTAATAATAAATAACACAATACAAAGAATCAACCAATTATACTACAACCAAAAACACATTATCATTCAAACAATATTCTACTAACACCGGTTAATTAATTATCGGCTAAAATTCCTATTAGTTATACTTGTTACTAAGGTCTTTATTATGCCTTGGTTACATTTTCGCTACACCGCCAATAAGCCAACTTCCAAAACCTGTTACTAAAATACTACCTCACTGCTACTTCTAAACAATTCCTGTCTAACAAATATTAACTACTACTTCTACTTATCATTGAATGTGATTGTCAATTTAATTAATTACTAATGTAACTTATACTGATTCTTAACATAATTATATTTCTACAAAATTAATAATGTTTCAAGAAAATGAAAACAAACAAGGCACAGACAGAAAACCCACAATGCATATATAAAATATGAAGTAGGTATGTGTGACGCTCGTCACAACACCCTGACCCTCATCACATTTGGGACGGTCGTAATATCATGAGTGACGGTCGTAACTCTCATACAACATGCATGACGCTCGTCATGCTCTATCTCACGGTCGTCACACCCCAAAAAACCTTTGTCTCGGTGTTTCGTTCTAGTTTTCACCAATTCACAACTCTTCCTCTAGTCCCATAACAGTTTAGGATTCTAACCCACCATAGTACGCAGAAACATACAAAAATCATACTAAACAATTATAGGCTAATTTCCAAGACCAATTCAATAACAACAACTCATATTTCAACATTAAAACTAATCATCAAAAACATAGATATGGTAACTTCTACAATCTAACCCGCATATAATTCATCAATTATCCCATTATAGAGTCAGAACTCCACTTTTACCTTGGATTAAAGGTCACTTTATTCTACGATTGGACTCTCGCTCTTGCAGCCTCTACGTATTCTCTTCTCTGCAACTTCTCCGTAACTGTTTCCAAACCTTGTTTTCTTCAACTGCTAAAACTATTTTCTCATACTACTACTTCTAATTAACCTATTTTTTCCTTTATTCAACTTAACCCTTAATTCTCTTACTAAATCTTATTGGGCCTCATTTCTACACCTCACCTTTTACTACAACTAACCATATAAATAAGCCCAATTATTATCTTATAATTCTAGTAAACTAATACTATGGTATTTCTACAACTTACATCAACTTGATTGAATTAATTTGACTAAAACCAATATAGCAACCCACACAGTTTCGACAATCAACACAAATCAACACAAATAATGCGAAGATATTTAATTAAATAAACAAGGTGTTACAACTCTCCCCTATTTAGAATATTTTTGTATTCGAAAATTTACCCAATGCAACTAATCTAAATACGTTCTCGCATCCACTTAATCAATTCTCAATCCACGAATGACAACACCACGAACAACACTATACAAAAATACACCTTATCAACGACAACAACAAGATCCAATTCTCACGCAATGCACTCGACGACCAACTCAAAACACAAGGAATAACCAAATTAAGAACACACATGTTCACTACGAACCAGAACACAACATGATCGTTACCATCGCCATATGCAACACTTACTTAATTTCCCATCAGGAATTAACTACTCGCACTCGAACCATCACCATAGGTAATGAGGAAATAACAAGGACAAGAACACAAAAGCCATAACACAACATCAACGTAATCAAACTACCAACATCATTGTTACCCACATAAGAACAATTGCGCTACACCAAGCTTTCGCTGTGCACTCTAAGTATTCACAACTATCAAATCTACCAGTTTCCCATCAACCTTCCGACAATTAAATCAGACATAAGAAAGACTTTTGACTTAATTCACTGGAAGTTCCGACCAACAGGTATTCTACACTCTTGTGATTACTGAATACTTCGAACTTAGATCCATAAATAATACCTTTGAATATCCAACACAACTAACTCTACAGCTAATCCCAAATCTGGAATAGGATAGATACTTTCAAGAATCCCCAATTATTGTAAAGCATAAGCTACAACTTTACCATCTTGCATTAACACCTTGTCTAGACTAATCTTAATCACATAACAACATTACAACAACATAAGGATACAGTGTCCAATTTAATCTCGACAAGAAAAATCATTTTTTCACTCCCAGACCATGCTAAACGACCACCACTCGGCACAAAAATCCATCTCTTACTATGATTTAACACCTTCCAAAACGTTCTTAACACTTAATATCCCCAAATTCTTCATCAATAACCTACACTTAACATGGGCACATTAACCTACCAATCAAACAACTAATTCATTAATTCCTACTCATACTAGCACAATTCTCCATAATCCCTCATCTGAATTATCACAACCAAGTAACTCATCTTTACAAGTCAAAAATCACACTTTGATAACCCAACATATAACTTCACTTATTTCAATACTTGTAACTCAATTCTCAAATACTTTACGCACTCTCCTTTTGATTTTATAAAAGATCAAAATATCCACAACGAACACCAGTTATAACTTATCCAACAAGTATGGAAAATACAATTCATATTTCTTATATACACTTTAAGGTATACCAGCCACTACCATTCTCTGTCCGACATCTTTGGTCAGGTCATGGCCTTACATTTTCCATTTACTTCCTCCTTGGATCATCTCTACAATGCTTCAAGTCTCATGTCAATCTGATTCTCGATCCATCACAAATCAAAACTTAAATTATCCATAACACAATTGTGAATTTTCCATACTACTCACCGATCAACTTGTAACCTCATTCTAATATCCTTGAGTCTGCCTCATCTTCCTATATAGGAATCTGCATCGACTAATCAAAATAATCCTTAAGCACTTGGCTCAACTCCAAACAATTCACTATGCATACAATTCTAGTTGGCATGCCATGTATATTCCATCCAACATGATTTCGTCTACTATCAACAAGATATTAAGGGTGATCAGTTCCTCAATTTGTCAATAGACAGCCGACAACCATAATGGTGGCATAAATCATCATCACCCAACTACAATAACATCCTTTACCTTATGCTCAAGGTTACCTAAGCATATTGCTCCACCATCCCTCTAAGGCTTACGAACATGTTCTTAATTTTCTTATTTCCAACCTCGTCAAACACAAAAATGCCCCAAATCCAATACATATTCTTCTATACACGCTAGTCACACAACATAATCATTAAATATCCTTCTAATACCGGAATCACTACCATATCAAGTACAATCCAAATAAGTCCACCTCAATCGAAACATTTATTCAAGTTAAAAGCTTTAACAACACTAACAAATCCTTCATATTTATTTTTAATCTAATAACCTCGATGATTCGTATAGATTCACACTTGATTCTCATTCCAATCACAGTTTCACAGTACCATCACATCATCTGGTTGGTGATAGAAACTTCCAAAAAAATTCCGACACATGACGTTAACAACACACAGTCCACTTTACTATTTAACCTTCTTTAAAATTTCTATAGTCTAATCATTCACAACTGGCATACGTCGCACTTCCATATGCTTCTCTGATACTCTTACCTTCTCCATATTACTAAACATTTTACACTTGATCTTATCTTACCATTTCCAGCAAAATTATTCAACTTCAAACACAATTATCTCCTTCAACCCAGACCTCTCAAACACAAAATTATATTCCAAATTGAAGGGAATTTCATGTAGATTCAAGAAATTCAAGAATCGCTCAAATTTGATTTACGAGTAAAAAGATATCGTCCTTGCAATGGGACTGGTCAAGAAATCTCGTATACAAACTTCCACCGAAATCAGTATCATACCAAAATATTCAAACATGTTTTTCTCTCTCTTTAAAAATATGCAGTAGGAAAATTTTATATGTAAACTTTAGGTAATTTCGTAAGCTTTCCGAAAAGTCCATAATCGCTTCCATCAGATTTACGAGTGGAAAGTTATGCCTCTTTTACTGAAGGGTGTTCCATAATTACGAAAAGGAAGATTGAAATTGATGAACATGAGTTCTACTTCTCTTTCTTGCTTCCAAGATCTTCCAACTATCTGTGCTTTTTACCCAACTCTGAAAATCATCCAACTTCAATCCAATTATAATCAAGACATGCTAGTCTATTAGTTGATCCAACAAATCGACAATTCTTTTGGAATAGATTCTTATTCCCCAATCATCTTTTTAACCCACCATCAATAATCTGAACACATCTCATATAACTGTCATTATACACATGCACTCATATAAGCTTCATTCTCTAAGAGTTATCTTACTTTCTTAGCGGATAAAACACAATTCCTCAACCGACTCCAATTTACCCTTAAGAGGCAAGTCACAATCATCCTCAAGAGTTATACTCCACTTGCATATCACTATTCATCACATTGCCCTCTCTTCTCCGAGAAGCAAACATCAACCATACTGACTCATCCTCCTTCAACAACATCTCAAACTTGACCAACGAATAAAATCATAAGTCTATACTCTCGTCAATTCGCAACAACACAATTCCGATAACACTTGTACTCTTGAAATCAATACCAACTTGAACCAACTTCACATACCACAAACATCTCTAAGAAGCAAACTTCTCCCCCACTTATTTCAAACCAACTCCTGGAGACAAATGGTTAGAAAATCTAAAAGCAAGTATGGATATTGTTTCACACACATGTCACGTACTAAAGAATAAACAACAGTAAACAACTTGGTCGGAAGGACCGACTTGCTCTGATACCACTAATGTAAGACCCCATTTTTCTACCCAACGAATATTATTTAAATCAGAGTTACAAAATTTCAACAAACAAATGGAATGCTACACTTAACAAATTAATGCAACGGCATTTAATTGCATAGATACATAACATTGAAAACTCGGATGAAACAATAACAACATAACTTAGTTTTTGAAAACAAAACAACTTTTATAATCAAGAAGCAGATTAATAAATTCAACTTTAATGACATAACATCTTTGTTCATCCGAAAAACAACTTCAAACAACAAAGTACTTGATGAGTTCAACTTAAAATTCCGCAACAGAAGTAAAATCAATAATAATGCAACAAGCGTTCAACCCCCCGAGTGTCATGTATTAGAGCGATGACACCGACTTGAACTAACAAAGGTAAGCAACTCTATTATGGATTACTTGCACGTTACCAACAAAGAGCAACATTCAAACAGAAGGGTTGATATATCGAACTATATAATCAGATATATGATTAATAATATATTAGATCAGATTATAAAATCATCATTTTATAACTTTACAATCAACATCAATCAACAACACAACAACAAATTTATACAACGTGGAATGCGACTTGAAAAATGCACATGCATGTGGTACCATTAGAGCAGAAATCCCAACTTAAAAATCTGCCAATTAATAGAGGCATCAACAACAAGGCATAAGCCTTCAACTTAATTTACCAATATAGGCCAACTTACCGAGCAGCAACTCCAACTTGATATGCTATGTATGCGACTCAATATGAATGTCAAAATGACAACATTAAGTGTTATGTTACCACACAACAACAAATACTATCGCAACTTAACAACAACAACATACTGCAACAACTTAACAACATCATCATACTACAACAATGACATACAATAACAACTTAACGACAACAACAGATCAACATTGGCCATAGGCATACAACTTAACAACAACAACAACAACAACAACAAATTAACATATGCCATAGGCCTATAACTTAACAACAACAAATAAATCAACATTGGCCCTAGGCCTACAACTTAACAACAACGAGCACAACACAAAGAATCAATCAATTATACCGCAACTAAAAATGCATTATCATTCAAACAATTTTCGATTAACACCGGTTAATTAATTATCGGCTAAAAATCCTATTATTTCTACTCGGTACTAAGGTATTTATTATGTCTCTGTTACATTTTTGCTACACCTCCAGTAAGCCAACTTCCAAAACCTGCTACTAAAATACTACCTCACTGCTACTACTAAGCAATTCCTGTCAAATGAATATTAACTACTATTGCTACTTATAATTGAGTGTGATTCATATTTTAATTAATTACTAATTTAACTTATATTGATTCTCAACTTAATTATGTTTCTACAAAATTAATTATGTTTCAAGAAAATGAAAACAGACAAGGCACAAATAGAAAAGCCACAACGCGGAAACAAAATATGAAGCAGGTATGTGTGACGCTCATCACAACACCCTGACCCTCGTCACATTTGTGATGGTCGTAACAGCATTAGTGACAGTCGTCACTCTCATACATAATGTGTGACGCTCATCACGCTTTCTCTCACGGTCGTCACCCCCCCCTTTCGTTTCAGTGTTTCGTTCCAGTTTTCACCAATTCACAACTCTTCCTCTGGTCCCATAACAGTTCAGGATTCTAACCCACCACAGTACGCAGAAACATACGAAAATCATAGTCAACAATCGTAGGCTAATTTCCAAGGCCATTTCAATAACAGCAACTAATATTTCAACATTACCAACAATCATCGAGAACACAGATATGGTAACTTCTACAATCTAACATGTACCATTCATCAATTATCTCATTATAGAGTCAGAACCTCATACTTACCTTTGATTGAAGGTTGCTCTATTCTCCATTTGGACTCTCACTCTTGCAGCCTCTACGTATTCTCTTCTCTACAACTTCTCCGTAACTGCTTCCAAACCTTATTTTCTTCAACTGCTAAAACTATTTTCTCATACTACTACTTTTAATTAACCTAATTTTTCCTTTATTCAACTTAACCATTAATTCTCTTACTAAATCTTATTGGGCCTCATTTCTACACCTCACCTTTTACTACAACTAACCATATAAATAAGCTCAACAATTATCTTATAATTCTAGTAAACTAATACTTTGGTATTTCTACAACTTACATCGACTTAGTTGAATTAATTCGACTAAAACCAATATAGCAACCCACACAATTTCGACAATCAACACAAATCATATGAAGATATTTAATTAAATAATTGATTAAATAAACAAGGCGTTACAGTTACGACTAATATAATCGCGTACCCTCTCAATGGATATCCTCTCGGTCTCTTAATCGTGAGAGTTATAGTACCGATCCGATAATTGCTCTCGCACATTACCAATCAATACAATATTTATGAAGTTCAATACAAAGTGAATATTTATTCACAAGTTCGTTTCTGGCACTTGATCGTTAATAGATGAAATAACTAGATCAAGATTTAGAAATCTAATTTCTAGCTCAATAAAGAAATCCAATAATAATAATAATAATATAATTGGTAATCCAAAATTCAGTGACTTATCCTTTAACAATGAAGAAATTGACTACTCTTTATTTATGATAAATAATTTAAGAAAGAGAAATGATATATTTATACTCTTTTTACACCTATCACCTTATTTTCATACATATAAATAACATACAAATTTCTAATTTATAAGAATTTGTCTTGAATTTTGTGCAATAATATTTGCCTTTGTTAAAGTCTAAGGTGTATATGGTGTTTAGAAAATGAGTGTAAAATGACCTTATCATTTTTCATGCACAGCGTTAACTTTTCTGGAGAAGAATTCAAACTCACCCCTTAGTTTAGAAAAAAAACGTTTGTTTCTCTTGTTCCAACAAATAATAAACAAAGTCACTAGAGAGAAACACTCTGTATCATTTTGGCAGCTATAGTAAAGATTTTACAGGAAACTTGATTTGTTTCCATCTCTCTATCATTGACACGTCGGTGTGATTTCTCTGTAAAAAGTCATTGATATTAAATGAATTTTGGCACCAAGAAGTGAGTATGATGTTCATATGCTACCAGGGCCGGCCTTTCACAGGCGCAACAGGCTCTATGGAACTGGGCCCCAAAATTTTGGGGGCCTATTTTTTTTTTTTTAAATCTAATTAATATGAAAAAATTTAAAATATATATTATTTTTCCTCATTCCAAACGCAACCTAAAACCGAAAAGACGCCAAGGAAAATGAAACGTCGGCATTAAAGAAACCCAAAACAAAGTTGTTTATATACATCACATAATAAACCAAAAACAAAACAATATTAGAAAGAAAAAAACAAAACGGCGACGGTGAGAGTGTGAGACGACGGCAGTGCAGTTTAATCGGTAAGTTTGTTCAAATCAAAGTAGTTTATCTTCATGTTTTGAAAGAAAAAAAATATAAAATTAAAGAAAGAAAATACATAGATAGAAACTTGTATGTGTTTCTTGGTTTATGATTCTTTCTCCCATGGCTCTATTGTGTTTTTTTTCTCCTAAAATTCTAAAATTGGTTGAGTTAATTTTACTGTAAAAAGAAAAGAAGAAATGGGTTAAGTTAGGTTTCAAAGAAGAAAGAAGAAAAGAATAGAGATGGAGAAATGAATAGAGAATAGTGAGTGCCGAGTAGTAGCTGTCAAATAAATGGTATAAGTAGAATAATGAGTTATGAGATTATTTTGTATTTTTTTATTACTTTATACTTTTGAGTTTTGATTAGTTCATATTAAAAACTAATTGAAAAGTAGAAAGGTTGCAAGTTGTCAAAGAAGTGTGATAGAAAGATTGCAAGCTGTCAAAGAAGTGCTTTTTATATTGTTGTGTCAAGAGTATGTCATTTCTATGTGTGTGACTCATTCAATTATCTCAATAGACAATAGTTTATGATAGAATCTAAAATTTAGAATTAATTGTAATAGAAAATATCAACAACAGTAAGATAAAATTAAAAATAATTAATTTTGGAGCATTTTATTTTCTGTATATTTCATAGTAGTGTTAGTAAAAATAGTGATAATATAATTAAAGTATTATTAATAATCCCATTTTATGATGATTACAAACATGTTTTTTTTTTCTGGTACTATTTTTGCTTGCACTAATTAATAATTTATTGTAGGAACTTAATTTAACAACGAGGCTACAAATAGATCGATTGCTAGTAAATATTGCAGAGTTGATCATTGGCGGACACAAGACATTGTGAGATATTCCAGGTTTTTTTTTACTATGCCTCCTATTATGCCTCCTAAGAATAGAAAGTATGAATGTGGAAATGATAAACGTAAGAAAAGGAAAAAAATTGAAGAGTTAATTCAATCTCAAGCAGGAGCTCTTGATAAATTTTTGATAAAAGAACCACAAGTTCCAAATGAAAGTCATTATGTTGATAATACTAATGTTGAAATTCTTGATAGTGTGCCCATTGAAAATGATAATGTTGATAGTGTGCCTATTGAAAATGATAATGCTGATAGTGTACCTATCGATGATGAAGTTAATAATGATGATGATAATCTTGAGGAAGTTAATGATGATGATGATGATGATGATGATGTTGATTACGATATATTTGATCCAAGAAATTGGGATCGTCTTCAACCTAAAATGATTGATTTATTAGTTATGAAAGGGCCTAAACGGGATAATTCTATTGTGAGGGGTCCTAGAGATAATTGGAATCGACGCTTTACGACTAATTTGTATACTAGAGCTTTAGCAAATGGAGAGAAGTGTGATAGAGATTGGCTTGTTTATTCAAAAGAGCTTGATAGAGTATTTTGTTTCTGTTGTAAAGTTTTAAAAAATGGGATTGGTAGGGGACAATTAGCAAATGAGGGTTATAGTGATTGGTCACATGTTGGTGCAAGAATTAAAGAGCACGAGTTAGGCATGGAACATGTTAAGAATATGACTACTTGGTATGAGTATCGTCAAAGGTTGCAGAAATTTCAAACTATTGATAAAACGACTCAAAGATTAATTGAGAAAGAAAAGGATCACTGGAAAAATGTTTTAAAAAGAGTTATTTCAATAGTGAAATTTCTTGCTAAACATAATTTGGCATTTCGTGGTTCTAAGGAAAAGTTGTACGAAGATAGCAATGGCAACTTTTTGGGTTTGATTGAAATGTTAGCTGAATTTGACCCAATTATCCAAGAACATGTTAGACGTGTTACAACTCAAAAAGTTCACACTCATTATCTTGGACATAAAATACAAAATGAGTTGATTTCATTACTTGGTTCTGCAATTAAAATTGAAATCATTAGAAAAATCAAACAAGCAAAGTATTTCTCAGTAATACTTGATTGTACTCCGGATGTTAGTCACCGAGAGCAAATGTCTTTGATAATAAGATATGTGGATGTTTCTTCAACTTCTATTAGCATTGAGGAATCATTTTTAGGATTTTTGAATGTGAATGATACAACTGGTCAAGGGCTTTTTGATGTTTTACAAAATGAATTGAAAGAACTTGGTCTCGACCTATTTGATGTAAGAGGACAAGGTTATGATAATGGGTCAAATATGAAAGGAAAACATCAAGGTGTACAAAAGCGATTTTTAGACATAAATCCAAGAGCTTTTTATACTCCTTGTGGTTGTCATAGTCTTAATTTGACATTGTGTGATATGGCTAACTCTTGTAATAAAGCTAGGAATTTTTTTGGAGTTGTTCAACGCATTTACACAATTTTTGCTAATTCAACAAAGAGATGGCAAATTTTGAAAGATAATGTAAAAGGGTTGACTCCAAAATCATTATCATCCACTCGTTGGGAAAGTCGTGTTGAAAGTGTCAAAGCTATAAGAACTCAAATGTCAGATTTTACAGAAGCTTTACTTGAAGTGTCAGAACATGATCTCGATCCTAAGATACAAAATGAAGCTAAATCCTTAGCAACTAATGAGCTTGGTGATTTTGAATTTTTGATGGCTATAATTATTTGGTTTGAAATATTATCTGCAATTAATTTTGTTAGCAAGCTTTTACAGGAAAAGGATATGCTTATCAGGGCCGGCCTTTCACAGGCGCAACAGGCTCTATGGAACTGGGCCCCAAAATTTTGGGGGCCTATTTTTTTTTTTAAATCTAATTAATATGAAAAAATTTAAAATATATATTATTTTTCCTCATTCCAAACGCAACCTAAAACCGAAAAGACGCCAAGGAAAATGAAACGTCGGCATTAAAGAAACCCAAAACAAAGTTGTTTATATACATCACATAATAAACCAAAAACAAAACAATATTAGAAAGAAAAAAACAAAACGGCGACGGTGAGAGTGTGAGACGACGGCAGTGCAGTTTAATCGGTAAGTTTGTTCAAATCAAAGTAGTTTATCTTCATGTTTTGAAAGAAAAAAAATATAAAATTAAAGAAAGAACATACATAGATAGAAACTTGTATGTGTTTCTTGGTTTATGATTCTTTCTCCCATGGCTCTATTGTGTTTTTTTTCTCCTAAAATTCTAAAATTGGTTGAGTTAATTTTACTGTAAAAAGAAAAGAAGAAATGGGTTAAGTTAGGTTTCAAAGAAGAAAGAAGAAAAGAATAGAGATGGAGAAATGAATAGAGAATAGTGAGTGCCGAGTAGTAGCTGTCAAATAAATGGTATAAGTAGAATAATGAGTTATGAGATTATTTTGTATTTTTTTATTACTTTATACTTTTTGAGTTTTGATTAGTTCATATTAAAAACTAATTGAAAAGTAGAAAGGTTGCAAGTTGTCAAAGAAGTGTGATAGAAAGATTGCAAGCTGTCAAAGAAGTGCTTTTTATATTGTTGTGTCAAGAGTATGTCATTTCTATGTGTGTGACTCATTCAATTATCTCAATAGACAATAGTTTATGATAGAATCTAAAATTTAGAATTAATTGTAATAGAAAATATCAACAACAGTAAGATAAAATTAAAAATAATTAATTTTGGAGCATTTTATTTTCTGTATATTTCATAGTAGTGTTAGTAAAAATAGTGATAATATAATTAAAGTATTATTAATAATCCCATTTTATGATGATTACAAACATGTTTTTTTTTTCTGGTACTATTTTTGCTTGCACTAATTAATAATTTATTGTAGGAACTTAATTTAACAACGAGGCTACAAATAGATCGATTGCTAGTAAATATTGCAGAGTTGATCATTGGCGGACACAAGACATTGTGAGATATTCCAGGTTTTTTTTTACTATGCCTCCTATTATGCCTCCTAAGAATAGAAAGTATGAATGTGGAAATGATAAACGTAAGAAAAGGAAAAAAATTGAAGAGTTAATTCAATCTCAAGCAGGAGCTCTTGATAAATTTTTGATAAAAGAACCACAAGTTCCAAATGAAAGTCATTATGTTGATAATACTAATGTTGAAATTCTTGATAGTGTGCCCATTGAAAATGATAATGTTGATAGTGTGCCTATTGAAAATGATAATGCTGATAGTGTACCTATCGATGATGAAGTTAATAATGATGATGATAATCTTGAGGAAGTTAATGATGATGATGATGATGATGTTGATTACGATATATTTGATCCAAGAAATTGGGATCGTCTTCAACCTAAAATGATTGATTTATTAGTTATGAAAGGGCCTAAACGGGATAATTCTATTGTGAGGGGTCCTAGAGATAATTGGAATCGACGCTTTACGACTAATTTGTATACTAGAGCTTTAGCAAATGGAGAGAAGTGTGATAGAGATTGGCTTGTTTATTCAAAAGAGCTTGATAGAGTATTTTGTTTTTGTTGTAAAGTTTTAAAAAATGGGATTGGTAGGGGACAATTAGCAAATGAGGGTTATAGTGATTGGTCACATGTTGGTGCAAGAATTAAAGAGCACGAGTTAGGCATGGAACATGTTAAGAATATGACTACTTGGTATGAGTATCGTCAAAGGTTGCAGAAATTTCAAACTATTGATAAAACGACTCAAAGATTAATTGAGAAAGAAAAGGATCACTGGAAAAATGTTTTAAAAAGAGTTATTTCAATAGTGAAATTTCTTGCTAAACATAATTTGGCATTTCGTGGTTCTAAGGAAAAGTTGTACGAAGATAGCAATGGCAACTTTTTGGGTTTGATTGAAATGTTAGCTGAATTTGACCCAATTATCCAAGAACATGTTAGACGTGTTACAACTCAAAAAGTTCACACTCATTATCTTGGACATAAAATACAAAATGAGTTGATTTCATTACTTGGTTCTGCAATTAAAATTGAAATCATTAGAAAAATCAAACAAGCAAAGTATTTCTCAGTAATACTTGATTGTACTCCGGATGTTAGTCACCGAGAGCAAATGTCTTTGATAATAAGATATGTGGATGTTTCTTCAACTTCTATTAGCATTGAGGAATCATTTTTAGGATTTTTGAATGTGAATGATACAACTGGTCAAGGGCTTTTTGATGTTTTACAAAATGAATTGAAAGAACTTGGTCTCGACCTATTTGATGTAAGAGGACAAGGTTATGATAATGGGTCAAATATGAAAGGAAAACATCAAGGTGTACAAAAGCGATTTTTAGACATAAATCCAAGAGCTTTTTATACTCCTTGTGGTTGTCATAGTCTTAATTTGACATTGTGTGATATGGCTAACTCTTGTAATAAAGCTAGGAATTTTTTTGGAGTTGTTCAACGCATTTACACAATTTTTGCTAATTCAACAAAGAGATGGCAAATTTTGAAAGATAATGTAAAAGGGTTGACTCCAAAATCATTATCATCCACTCGTTGGGAAAGTCGTGTTGAAAGTGTCAAAGCTATAAGAACTCAAATGTCAGATTTTACAGAAGCTTTACTTGAAGTGTCAGAACATGATCTCGATCCTAAGATACAAAATGAAGCTAAATCCTTAGCAACTAATGAGCTTGGTGATTTTGAATTTTTGATGGCTATAATTATTTGGTTTGAAATATTATCTGCAATTAATTTTGTTAGCAAGCTTTTACAGGAAAAGGATATGCTTATCAGGGCCGGCCTTTCACAGGCGCAACAGGCTCTATGGAACTGGGCCCCAAAATTTTGGGGGCCTATTTTTTTTTTTTAAATCTAATTAATATGAAAAAATTTAAAATATATATTATTTTTCCTCATTCCAAACGCAACCTAAAACCGAAAAGACGCCAAGGAAAATGAAACGTCGGCATTAAAGAAACCCAAAACAAAGTTGTTTATATACATCACATAATAAACCAAAAACAAAACAATATTAGAAAGAAAAAAACAAAACGGCGACGGTGAGAGTGTGAGACGACGGCAGTGCAGTTTAATCGGTAAGTTTGTTCAAATCAAAGTAGTTTATCTTCATGTTTTGAAAGAAAAAAAATATAAAATTAAAGAAAGAACATACATAGATAGAAACTTGTATGTGTTTCTTGGTTTATGATTCTTTCTCCCATGGCTCTATTGTGTTTTTTTTCTCCTAAAATTCTAAAATTGGTTGAGTTAATTTTACTGTAAAAAGAAAAGAAGAAATGGGTTAAGTTAGGTTTCAAAGAAGAAAGAAGAAAAGAATAGAGATGGAGAAATGAATAGAGAATAGTGAGTGTCGAGTAGTAGCTGTCAAATAAATGGTATAAGTAGAATAATGAGTTATGAGATTATTTTGTATTTTTTTATTACTTTATACTTTTGAGTTTTGATTAGTTCATATTAAAAACTAATTGAAAAGTAGAAAGGTTGCAAGTTGTCAAAGAAGTGTGATAGAAAGATTGCAAGCTGTCAAAGAAGTGCTTTTTATATTGTTGTGTCAAGAGTATGTCATTTCTATGTGTGTGACTCATTCAATTATCTCAATAGACAATAGTTTATGATAGAATCTAAAATTTAGAATTAATTGTAATAGAAAATATCAACAACAGTAAGATAAAATTAAAAATAATTAATTTTGGAGCATTTTATTTTCTATATATTTCATAGTAGTGTTAGTAAAAATAGTGATAATATAATTAAAGTATTATTAATAATCCCATTTTATGATGATTACAAACATGTTTTTTTTTTCTGGTACTATTTTTGCTTGCACTAATTAATAATTTATTGTAGGAACTTAATTTAACAACGAGGCTACAAATAGATCGATTGCTAGTAAATATTGCAGAGTTGATCATTGGCGGACACAAGACATTGTGAGATATTCCAGGTTTTTTTTTACTATGCCTCCTATTATGCCTCCTAAGAATAGAAAGTATGAATGTGGAAATGATAAACGTAAGAAAAGGAAAAAAATTGAAGAGTTAATTCAATCTCAAGCAGGAGCTCTTGATAAATTTTTGATAAAAGAACCACAAGTTCCAAATGAAAGTCATTATGTTGATAATACTAATGTTGAAATTCTTGATAGTGTGCCCATTGAAAATGATAATGTTGATAGTGTGCCTATTGAAAATGATAATGCTGATAGTGTACCTATCGATGATGAAGTTAATAATGATGATGATAATCTTGAGGAAGTTAATGATGATGATGATGATGATGATGTTGATTACGATATATTTGATCCAAGAAATTGGGATCGTCTTCAACCTAAAATGATTGATTTATTAGTTATGAAAGGGCCTAAACGGGATAATTCTATTGTGAGGGGTCCTAGAGATAATTGGAATCGACGCTTTACGACTAATTTGTATACTAGAGCTTTAGCAAATGGAGAGAAGTGTGATAGAGATTGGCTTGTTTATTCAAAAGAGCTTGATAGAGTATTTTGTTTCTGTTGTAAAGTTTTAAAAAATGGGATTGGTAGGGGACAATTAGCAAATGAGGGTTATAGTGATTGGTCACATGTTGGTGCAAGAATTAAAGAGCACGAGTTAGGCATGGAACATGTTAAGAATATGACTACTTGGTATGAGTATCGTCAAAGGTTGCAGAAATTTCAAACTATTGATAAAACGACTCAAAGATTAATTGAGAAAGAAAAGGATCACTGGAAAAATGTTTTAAAAAGAGTTATTTCAATAGTGAAATTTCTTGCTAAACATAATTTGGCATTTCGTGGTTCTAAGGAAAAGTTGTACGAAGATAGCAATGGCAACTTTTTGGGTTTGATTGAAATGTTAGCTGAATTTGACCCAATTATCCAAGAACATGTTAGACGTGTTACAACTCAAAAAGTTCACACTCATTATCTTGGACATAAAATACAAAATGAGTTGATTTCATTACTTGGTTCTGCAATTAAAATTGAAATCATTAGAAAAATCAAACAAGCAAAGTATTTCTCAGTAATACTTGATTGTACTCCGGATGTTAGTCACCGAGAGCAAATGTCTTTGATAATAAGATATGTGGATGTTTCTTCAACTTCTATTAGCATTGAGGAATCATTTTTAGGATTTTTGAATGTGAATGATACAACTGGTCAAGGGCTTTTTGATGTTTTACAAAATGAATTGAAAGACCTTGGTCTCGACCTATTTGATGTAAGAGGACAAGGTTATGATAATGGGTCAAATATGAAAGGAAAACATCAAGGTGTACAAAAGCGATTTTTAGACATAAATCCAAGAGCTTTTTATACTCCTTGTGGTTGTCATAGTCTTAATTTGACATTGTGTGATATGGCTAACTCTTGTAATAAAGCTAGGAATTTTTTTGGAGTTGTTCAACGCATTTACACAATTTTTGCTAATTCAACAAAGAGATGGCAAATTTTGAAAGATAATGTAAAAGGGTTGACTCCAAAATCATTATCATCCACTCGTTGGGAAAGTCGTGTTGAAAGTGTCAAAGCTATAAGAACTCAAATGTCAGATTTTACAGAAGCTTTACTTGAAGTGTCAGAACATGATCTCGATCCTAAGATACAAAATGAAGCTAAATCCTTAGCAACTAATGAGCTTGGTGATTTTGAATTTTTGATGGCTATAATTATTTGGTTTGAAATATTATCTGCAATTAATTTTGTTAGCAAGCTTTTACAGGAAAAGGATATGCTTATCAGGGCCGGCCTTTCACAGGCGCAACAGGCTCTATGGAACTGGGCCCCAAAATTTTGGGGGCCTATTTTTTTTTTTTTAAATCTAATTAATATGAAAAAATTTAAAATATATATTATTTTTCCTCATTCCAAACGCAACCTAAAACCGAAAAGACGCCAAGGAAAATGAAACGTCGGCATTAAAGAAACCCAAAACAAAGTTGTTTATATACATCACATAATAAACCAAAAACAAAACAATATTAGAAAGAAAAAAACAAAACGGCGACGGTGAGAGTGTGAGACGACGGCAGTGCAGTTTAATCGGTAAGTTTGTTCAAATCAAAGTAGTTTATCTTCATGTTTTGAAAGAAAAAAAATATAAAATTAAAGAAAGAACATACATAGATAGAAACTTGTATGTGTTTCTTGGTTTATGATTCTTTCTCCCATGGCTCTATTGTGTTTTTTTTCTCCTAAAATTCTAAAATTGGTTGAGTTAATTTTACTGTAAAAAGAAAAGAAGAAATGGGTTAAGTTAGGTTTCAAAGAAGAAAGAAGAAAATAATAGAGATGGAGAAATGAATAGAGAATAGTGAGTGCCGAGTAGTAGCTGTCAAATAAATGGTATAAGTAGAATAATGAGTTATGAGATTATTTTGTATTTTTTTATTACTTTATACTTTTGAGTTTTGATTAGTTCATATTAAAAACTAATTGAAAAGTAGAAAGGTTGCAAGTTGTCAAAGAAGTGTGATAGAAAGATTGCAAGCTGTCAAAGAAGTGCTTTTTATATTGTTGTGTCAAGAGTATGTCATTTCTATGTGTGTGACTCATTCAATTATCTCAATAGACAATAGTTTATGATAGAATCTAAAATTTAGAATTAATTGTAATAGAAAATATCAACAACAGTAAGATAAAATTAAAAATAATTAATTTTGGAGCATTTTATTTTCTGTATATTTCATAGTAGTGTTAGTAAAAATAGTGATAATATAATTAAAGTATTATTAATAATCCCATTTTATGATGATTACAAACATGTTTTTTTTTTCTGGTACTATTTTTGCTTGCACTAATTAATAATTTATTGTAGGAACTTAATTTAACAACGAGGCTACAAATAGATCGATTGCTAGTAAATATTGCAGAGTTGATCATTGGCGGACACAAGACATTGTGAGATATTCCAGGTTTTTTTTTACTATGCCTCATATTATGCCTCCTAAGAATAGAAAGTATGAATGTGGAAATGATAAACGTAAGAAAAGGAAAAAAATTGAAGAGTTAATTCAATCTCAAGCAGGAGCTCTTGATAAATTTTTGATAAAAGAACCACAAGTTCCAAATGAAAGTCATTATGTTGATAATACTAATGTTGAAATTCTTGATAGTGTGCCCATTGAAAATGATAATGTTGATAGTGTGCCTATTGAAAATGATAATGCTGATAGTGTACCTATCGATGATGAAGTTAATAATGATGATGATAATCTTGAGGAAGTTAATGATGATGATGATGATGATGATGATGATGTTGATTACGATATATTTGATCCAAGAAATTGGGATCGTCTTCAACCTAAAATGATTGATTTATTAGTTATGAAAGGGCCTAAACGGGATAATTCTATTGTGAGGGGTCCTAGAGATAATTGGAATCGACGCTTTACGACTAATTTGTATACTAGAGCTTTAGCAAATGGAGAGAAGTGTGATAGAGATTGGCTTGTTTATTCAAAATAGCTTGATAGAGTATTTTGTTTCTGTTGTAAAGTTTTAAAAAATGGGATTGGTAGGGGACAATTAGCAAATGAGGGTTATAGTGATTGGTCACATGTTGGTGCAAGAATTAAAGAGCACGAGTTAGGCATGGAACATGTTAAGAATATGACTACTTGGTATGAGTATCGTCAAAGGTTGCACAAATTTCAAACTATTGATAAAACGACTCAAAGATTAATTGAGAAAGAAAAGGATCACTGGAAAAATGTTTTAAAAAGAGTTATTTCAATAGTGAAATTTCTTGCTAAACATAATTTGGCATTTCGTGGTTCTAAGGAAAAGTTGTACGAAGATAGCAATGGCAACTTTTTGGGTTTGATTGAAATGTTAGCTGAATTTGACCCAATTATCCAAGAACATGTTAGACGTGTTACAACTCAAAAAGTTCACACTCATTATCTTGGACATAAAATACAAAATGAGTTGATTTCATTACTTGGTTCTGCAATTAAAATTGAAATCATTAGAAAAATCAAACAAGCAAAGTATTTCTCAGTAATACTTGATTGTACTCCGGATGTTAGTCACCGAGAGCAAATGTCTTTGATAATAAGATATGTGGATGTTTCTTCAACTTCTATTAGCATTGAGGAATCATTTTTAGGATTTTTGAATGTGAATGATACAACTGGTCAAGGGCTTTTTGATGTTTTACAAAATGAATTGAAAGAACTTGGTCTCGACCTATTTGATGTAAGAGGACAAGGTTATGATAATGGGTCAAATATGAAAGGAAAACATCAAGGTGTACAAAAGCGATTTTTAGACATAAATCCAAGAGCTTTTTATACTCCTTGTGGTTGTCATAGTCTTAATTTGACATTGTGTGATATGGCTAACTCTTGTAATAAAGCTAGGAATTTTTTTGGAGTTGTTCAACGCATTTACACAATTTTTGCTAATTCAACAAAGAGATGGCAAATTTTGAAAGATAATGTAAAAGGGTTGACTCCAAAATCATTATCATCCACTCGTTGGGAAAGTCGTGTTGAAAGTGTCAAAGCTATAAGAACTCAAATGTCAGATTTTACAGAAGCTTTACTTGAAGTGTCAGAACATGATCTCGATCCTAAGATACAAAATGAAGCTAAATCCTTAGCAACTAATGAGCTTGGTGATTTTGAATTTTTGATGGCTATAATTATTTGGTTTGAAATATTATCTGCAATTAATTTTGTTAGCAAGCTTTTACAGGAAAAGGATATGCTTATTGATGTTGCTATGGAAAAAATAAAGGAGTTGATTTCATTTTTTGAAGGATATAGAGAAACAGGTTTTCATAAGGCATTGGTTAATGCTAAGGAAATTGCGGTTGAATTGAATATCGCTCCAATATTTCCTCAAAGGCGTATAATTAAAAGAAAAAGACAGTTTGATGAGAATTTGAATACACCAGCAGTCGAGCTATCTGAAGAGGAATCTTTCAGGGTTAATTATTTTCTTTACCTTGTTGATCAAGCTGTTGTTTCTCTTAATAAGAGATTTGAGCAATACCAAGAGTATGAAAGTATTTTTGGTTTCTTGTTTACTTCTCACAAGTTACAATCATTGGATGATGCAACTTTGAAGTCTTTTTGTAGTAACTTTGAACGAGTACTGAAACATAATGAGCAATCTGACATTGACGGGAATGAATTTTTTGAGGAATTAAAGTTACTAAGACAAATGTTGCCTGAAGAAATCATAAGACCTACTGATATATTATTATTTTCAAAAGGCTTGGATTGTTTTCCTAATACAGTTATTGCATATAGAATTTTGTTGACTATTCCTGTGACAGTTGCTTCTGCAGAAAGAAGCTTTTCAAAATTAAAGTTGTTAAAGACTTACTTGCGGTCTACCATGTCACAAGAAAGACTTAACGGATTGGCGTTGATAGCAGTTGAAAATGATCTTTTGGAGACAGTAAAATATGAAGATTTGGTTGATGAATTTGCTTCAAAAAGTGTTAGGAGGAAGGCTCTTTTTAAGTAGTTAGAAACTTTATATTGTATAAAAAGATATTATTAGTTTAAACAATACTTTGAATTTTTAGTGTATTTTTTTATTATTAAATTATATATATATTTTAGATTTAGGCCTATTTATTAAATTAAAACAGGGCCTCCAGATTGATTGGGCCAGCCCTGCTCACATTTAACTCAATGATAAACAACAACATACTTACTCTATGAATGATAATTAGTGTTCGCACCATGTACATGAATGACCCTTGCAATGAAAAAAAATCCATTCTTTACAAAAATTGCCCCCGTGACGTACTCGTCAATTCTAAATGAACTGGATCAACATTCATTTGCTAATTACTATTATTTTTACTATATTTTTCTCTAAAACAATTCTAATATTAGATTATTACATATTTTCTTTACTACGGAAAACAATTGCAGGGAAAAAGAAAATTCTTCTGATAAATATTTCATGTTCGACCTTGTTCTCAAAGAACGTTATTAATTACATTGTATAAGTAGTACTTTGTATGCTTCAATTATTGAATAAATTTAGAAATATATTTGTTTTCCATTTTCAAAATGTAATAATATTATGGGTTAAATAGTCTTTTGGTCTCAGTAAGTTAACGAGTTTTTTATTTTAGTCCTTATAAATTTTTTTTGTTTGAGTTCATATATCTCCTTTTTGCGTGCGTTTTAATCCCTAAAGCCAAAATCTACAGGAAAATTCGCATGGTTCCTACAGATTTTTCTTCATATTTTCCTGCGAATTTTGGTTTTAGGGACTAAAACGAATGCAAAAGTGAGATATAGAGACTCAGACAAAAATAAATAAATTACAAGAACTAAAATAAAAAACTCGTTAACTTACATGTACCAAAAGACTATTTAAGCCTAATTTATTTGCATCTTGACTTTAAGTCAACTTGAGGATGTCTAAAAAATATTATTTTTAATGCGAAATACGATAAAAACCTCATACAAATTATACACGCGTTTATTTTTAAGCGGACAGACGGGCACAGGAGTTGACCAATCATGCTCAGATTAATGATTCAATGAATTCCTTCATACTCGGATATGTTGACCAATCATGCTCCAATGAATTCATATAATATACCACTTTTTTTGTAGGGTTAATGACAACCAATAACCAGTGTCCACTGTTAAATATAACAAAAGTTTATATGGATAACTTCTACGCAAAAAATAGAAAGATTAGAATGAAGTTCTTACTTGTGTCCAGTATTATACGGTAAAAATAATCAAAGTTTTTGTATTGGCCTCCGTCAATCTCTCAATTAAGTGGTCTCTTACTGAAACTGAATTAAAATCAATTGTCGTTGCATTGACACAGGTGAAAGCAAAGAAATGGAATTTGTTTGACAATTGTGTCTCGCGCATGATTTTTTCATACAAGAACCTTAAATAAAAACATATATAATAAACATTAGACTATTTTCATTTAAATGTGTAAATAAATTATTCAACTAAATAAATAATAGATTGATCAGAGTACCAGATGTATGCATGCATAACACTGATGCCTAATTCAAGATGCTTGAAAATCTGCTCCATGTTCTCTCTTCCGATTAACTCGGAATGAGGAAAACCAAAAACACCAGTGTCCATGTATATTTGATGAATACAACCTTGCATTACATCTGATGTTGAGATAAGTGTCTCAAGACACAACCGAAAGCGATTTGCAGGAGCTCTTTTTGCTTGCCTGGTCCTTGTAGAAACCTTTTTCTTGTTGATGACCAGTTGTAAAGCTTGAGCAGGAATCTAACAATCATATAAGTTAGGTAAAGTAGAAAATCATGAAACTTTTGAATTCGGATCATAGAATAACACTTTAAATGTACCTCTCTTTATGATGCAACAAACTCTTTTTCTAGCAAAATCCCTTTATTCTTAGATGCGGGTTTTGTAGGAGTATAACATTACCATGTAAAAAAAAGTACGTAATGGTTCTGAATGATTTTCATAATGGTTCAGAATTGACATTTGAATACTAAGAGATTCGTAATGGTTTTTGATATACATCTTCATCTGTGAAAATTAGGTCTGACGAGTATGCAACATACGAACCTATTGCATCTCGCAACAATGTAACCTCTGAAACCGAGTCAGACATAGGTAGTACCGCATCTGTATCTAAAACGATATCAACCGACACTTTTAGATATCCATGAGGGAGCAGATTATGGTGAAGTAACTCTCCCACTCTATTATGCACATTTCCCTTGCCAACCATGCGATAAGTCGATAACGACAAATACAATCGACAAGATGAATTTCCCTGAAGCAATAATGAATGCATAACTGTTAATGTGTATAAAGGTCAATTAAAATAAATGTGTTAATTTAATTAAAATAAATATGTGTTAATTACCTCGAGAATTTTATTTTCACAATTGATACTAGCTTTGTCACTAGTATCTTTCAACCCAGAACCACACTTTTCCGCCTCATATCTCTCTTTATCCTTTTGCAACTCACGGACATGCGCTTTTAGTTCCTCCAATGATTGCATGACTTTTTGGGTGCTGGAATTTTTTCTCTTTGGTTGCTTATACAAGGAAGATGGAGTCACACCAAATCCTTTACCCCTCACCTGACCAGAATACTCGAGAACATTTAGTACACGACTGAGAATGCTCATGCAATCCTCCTCACGGGTGGTTAAGGATTTAGACAGAGTCTCCTGAAATTCATTGACAAATCGAAAATTATTAGTGGGGATTAAAACTTAATTATATTTTAATAAAATTTAGATTAACTTAAACACATAATGATATACTTACACATTCGTCATAAACATGTTGAATATCTTCATTAACAACTCCATCCTTGCCCACACGAGCAACCTTCCACAAAACATGTTCCGGAAGAGATGTTTCTTCACTTTTATCCTCTTCTAACTACACATTGAGACAAATAATAAGATCGACAATTATAATATATTGAGACAATTAATAAGATCATATCATTTATATATAGTTACCATTTGTTAATGTAAGCGTGCATATCCCAAACGCCTTTTTTTTGTATGGATATGCGGGTTTTGATGCTCTTTTGGCGATCAATGGCACTCAAATCCTGGATAAACAAGTTTCAGTCATATCAGAACAAACTAATGCAACAAGTATATAATATAAATAATAGACATGAAAAGATAACATTACATTGAATTTTTCGGTTTTCTATTTGGCTACAAAAGTGCCCCATTCTTTCGGTGTAATCAAATCCGCATACAAGTGTAGAAATTCTGCTTCAAATTTTTTTTCCTCATCCCACAGATATTTGTTTGATAATAAGGCTCGAAACCCTCTATGTCTCTTTTCAGTCAATTGGAGACAATACTTCTGTTGGCTTTCATTATAATTAAAGGACCTCTACAAAAAAACATACATATATAAACATAAAGTGTGTTAGTATAAGTGTGTTAGTATAAGTAAAAAAAATATAATAACACATCAATCATATTTGGTAAGTACCTGTATCTCACTTCATATCTTATCTTTACCAGCTTTCAACAATGGATTCCTTCAATTATCACCGGTAATTGGAATGTGCTGGCGGAAAAGTGAACCAATGTATGAAGACAACATTGAACCGTTAGGCTCAATAAGTTGGTTCTCCTCACTCCAATGTACATCAAATTTCACCCCTTTGTCCCTAGCACGGATGATTGACTTCATAATTGTTCACTACGCCAAAAATGACTTTTAACAGCGCATCTTAGACAGCGTTTTAAAAGAAAGCGCTGTCTAAGGTTAAAATTAAAATAAAACACGGAAAATGTTCCAAAAAAATAATGAAAGCGCTGTCTAAGGGGGGGCTTAGACAGCGCTTTCTAAAAGCGTTGTCTAAGACCCCCCCCCTTAGACAGCGCTTTTAGAAAGCGCTTTTAAATATAGACCTTAGTCAGCGCTTTTGATAAAGCGCTGTTTAAAGTCTTTAAATTAAAAAAAAAATTAAAACCAAAAACGCTGTCTAGGGGGGGGGGGGGTTAGAAAGCGCTTTTGGAAAGCGCTGTCTAAGGCGTACCTTAGAAAGCGCTTTCCACAAAAGCGCTGTCTAAGGTCTAATTAAAATAAAATTTCAGACTTCTATTTTCGTTCTCTGTTCTTTTGTTTTCCCTCCTGCGAACAAACCCTAACAGCGAAACCCATTACAACGAACTTGAATACACTGTCATCCTTCAGTTTCAATCATTGAACGTGTTTGAAGAATCGTACATTTGGGTGTTGATTTCGTTTTTCTTTCTACTGTTCTTCATTCTTGTGGTATGTTCTACATTTCTTCATTTTTCGTTTCTACTGTTTAGTGTATTATTCTTTCTTAAGTTGTTTTGATTCATAAAAATTGAGTTTAGAAGGTACATTGTTGTTTTGATTCATAAAAACTGAATTTAGTGTATTATCCTTTGTTTTAGTTGTTTTGATTCATAAAATCTGAGTTTAGTGTATTATTCTTGTTTAAGTTGATTTGATTCATAAAAATTGAGTTTAGAAGGTACATTGTTGTTTTGATTCATAAAAACTGAGTTTAGTGTATTATCCTTTGTTTTAGTTGTTTTGATTCATAAGGTACATTGAGTTTAGAAGGTACATTGTTGTTTTGATTCATAAAAACTGAATTTAGTGTATTATCCTTTGTTTAAGTTGTTTTGATTCATAAGGTACATTGTTGTTGTTATGTTTGATAAGTAATAATGTTGATAATAGAAAAATGTTTATAATAGAATAATGTTTATAAGAGAAAAGTAATGGAAGAAAAAGTTTGATTCTTGTAATAGAAAAAATGAAAGTGATGAGGTAATTAAAGTTGTTATGTTTGATAAGTAATAATGTTGTAATAGAAAAATGTTCTTCCTTGAAAAATGTTGTAATACAAAAATGTTTGTAATAGAAAATGTTTATAAGTATAGTTATAGGTATAGTTATAGGTATATTCTAATAGAAAATTAAAGTTAGTTATAGAAAAATTAACGTGTTATATGTATAGTTATAGGTATATTGTAATAGAAAAAGTTTGATTCTTGTAATATAAAAAATGAAAGTGATGAGGTAATTAAAGTTGGTATATCGGCGTATCGGATACGTTATTGAAGTTTATATTAACATTGGTTATGTATACGTTATTGAAGTTTAAAATGAATTGAACTTTAAAATTGTTAGGATATTCAAAGATACTACCTTAGTTATGTATTTTCGTCTGGATTGATTGTTTACCTTAATAAGTAGGAAAACCATGGATAAAACATGGATCTGTGCCGATCGAATGACCAAAGAGTACGAGAGTGGGGTTGCGGAATTCGTTAAGTATGCTGTTCAACACGCTGAAAACCCCAGACGAATGCATTGTCCTTGCTTGCGTTGTTGTTATATTGGTAAGGTTGACGCACATGGATTGAAATCGCATTTGCTGAGGCATGGAATTGATCAAAGTTATCAGTGTTGGATATTTCATGGTGAGAAAATTAACGAGAATGTTGAATCGAGTGGAAAAAGTAATACGACCTATGCTTCATACGACAAAGACACGGAAACATACGATTGTGATCGAGTTGAAGAGATTGTAGAAGCACTGGAAGAAGATCTTCATGATTGTCCTGAAATGTTTGAGAGGATGGTAAGCGATGTAAAGAAACCGTTGTACAAAGGTTGCACTAAATTCTCAAGACTTTCTGCGGTATTAAAGTTGTACAACTTAAAGGCGGGCAATGGATGGTCGGATAAATGTTTCACAGAGTTGTTGGCCCTTATGAGAGAAATGCTACCGGATGATAATGTTCTTCCTAATCGAACCTATGAGGCAAAAAAAATGTTGTGCTCTATTGGCATAAGCTATGATAAGATACATGCTTGTCCTTACGATTGCATTTTGTTTCATAACGAATATGCAACGTTAACTGAGTGCCCTAAATGCGGTTTGTCTCGATATAAGAAAAGATTATCTCCCGCAAAAGTCTTATGGTATTTTCCGATAATTCCGAGATTTAGGCGCATGTTTCGTAGTGAAACCGATGCAAGACATCTTACTTGGCATGCAGATGAAAGAATTATTGATGGAAAGTATCGGCATCCGGCTGATTCACCACAGTGGTCGAAGATTGATAATGATTATCCTGAGTTTGGATCAGAAGCAAGAAACCTTCGATTGGCATTATCTACTGATGGAATGAACCAACATGGTCTTCAAAGTATCTCACATACCACATGGCCTGTGATTCTTATGATTTATAACCTACCTTCGTGGCTATGTATGAAGCGTAAGTACATGATGTTATCTATGTTAATCTCTGGGCCTAAACAACCAGGGAATGACATAGACGTATACTTTACACCTTTGATCGAAGATTTAAAGATTTTGTGGGAGAACGGTGTGGAGGTTTATGATGGATATAGGAAAGAAAGTTTCAATTTGAGGGCGATGTTGTTTGGCACAATTAATGATTTTCCAGCATACAGGAATCTATCTGGGTATAGCATTAAAGGTCAATGTGCGTGTCCTGTTTGTGAAGACAGAACCGATACGATTCGATTGGAACTTTGCCAGAAGAATGTGTTTCTCGGTCATCGTAGATTCTTACATTCTAAACATCACTACCGTGGATGGAGAAAAGCATTCAATGGAGACACCGAACATCGTAGAACTCCACCCGCATTGTCAGGTGAACAAGTTTTTGAAAAGGTGAAAGATGTGCGTACTGAGTTTGGCAAGCCTTTTGCACATAAGATTGTGAAAGGTGGGTGGAAGAAAAAGTCGATATTTTTTGAATTGCCATATTGGAAGTCTTTGTACGTGAGACATTTTCTCGATGTTATGCATATTGAAAAAAAACGTATTTGAAAGTCGGTACATTACTCAATATAAAAGGCAAGTCTAAGGATGACCTTAAAGCAAGGGAGGACATGTTAAAAATGGGAATGAGAACTGAATTAGCACCCGTGAAGAAAGGAAGACGAACATATCTACCACCTGCTGCTTTTACTTTATCTAGAAAGGAGAAAAAAATTTGTGTAAGTCTCTGAGTGAAGTTAAGGTTCCAGAAGGATACTCATCAGATATCAGAAGACTTGTTTCTATGAAAGACCTCAAGTTGAAGAATTTGAAGACACATGATTTCCATGTTATAATGGAACATTTTCTACCGATAGGTATACGTTCTATTTTGCCAGAAAAAGTAAGAAGTGCCATAACTAAATTGTGTTTTTTCTTTAGGTCAATCTGTAGTAAGGTGATCGATCCCGAGATCTTACCAACACTACAAAAAGAGATTGTAATTACCTTGTGTGAGCTTGAAATGTATTTTCCTCCGTCTTTTTTTGACATAATGGTTCATTTAGTTGTTCATATTGTGAAAGAGACACAATTGTGTGGACCAGCTTATATGAGATGGATGTACCCTGCTGAACGGTATATGAAAATATTAAAAGGGTACGTGAAATCCAGAAGTCGACCAGAGGGTTGTATTGTTGAACGATACATTGTTGAAGAAGCTGTTGAGTTTTGTACTGAATATTTGTCTAACGTTCAATCGATTGGACTCCCCAGAGCTCAGATTTTCGAAAAAAATGGAAGGTAAAAAATTAATTGGGAATAAAATTTTGACAATATCAAGGGATGAACGGGATCAAGTTCATTTGTATGTTCTACACAATAATAATGAGGTTGAGCCATATGTTGAAATGCACAAGGATGTACTCCGAAGGTTAAATCCGAACAGAAATGAAAATTGGATAGTTATAGAGCACAATCAAAGTTTCATACAATGGTTGAAGGATCATATTTATTCGAAGCGCTCTTCAGATCCTTCTTCGGTAACAGAAAGGTTGAGATGTTTGGCATATGGTCCAAGTTTGCATGTGTTTTCTCATAGCGCATACTCAATTAATGGATACACATTTTATACCAAAGAACAAGATGATAAGAGTACTATGCAAAATAGTGGTGTCATCGTGCTAGCTAAAGCAATGCATATATCAAGTATGAAGGACTTAAACCCCAAATATGCAAATTTGTCATATTTTGGAGTTATTGAGCACATTTGGGTGTTTGATTACGAGAAGTTTCAGATTCTCATATTTGGTTGCAAGTGGGTGAATAGTAGTGGCATACGAATGGATAAGTCTGGATTTTTGAAAGTTGATCTTACTAGGGTGGGGTACAAAGATGAACCTTTTATTCTAGCATCTCAAGCTAAACAAGTGTTCTATGTGAATGACCCGAAGAGTACAAAATGGTCTATAGTGCTTTTCTCTAACAAAGTGACTAATGATAGCGGTGTCGATCAATGTGATATTGATGTTGAGAATGAGTCATGCATTAGATGGAATGAGTTGAATAGAAATGATGAAGTTGAGGATCTTATACCGAATGAGTCATATATAAGAAACGATCATAATGAGGGAATTTGGATCAATTCATCCGTATGCATTGCTAAGAAACAAGTGATTAATATTCCAACAAAGAAAAGAAAGAGATGTTAGTGACTGAGGTAAATTATGCATGGTTTCTTTATTTTTTTGTTTTCAATTGCTTTGATTATAAGTTATATCTGATAATGCATGATTTCGTTATATTTTTGTTTTCAATTGCTTTGATTATAAGTTATATCTGATAATGCATGATTTCGTTATATTTTTGTTTTCAATTGCTTTGATTATAAGTTATATCTGATAATGCATGATTTCTTTATTTTGGTTTATTACAGGTTAGACATGGCTGATGACCAACATGAGGAAGTTAGTAAAAAAGTATTCGCGGAAGAAGAAATTCGAAGAGGCATTACAGTAATGAGAATGGTGGTCCAAGGAAGATCTCGAGGCATCATACTAGATGTCTATTGGAGCCACCAGGGACAGCTTATAGAACCTAATGGGTATACCTTAACTAGTTTTATCGGTGCACTAGTAAGGAATGAAATTCCCATTACCTGTGATGATTGGAGAAACAAAGAGCTGAATGACTCCAAAGAAAAAATTTGGAGTGAGATAAAGGTACAATCATTTGGCCCTTAATTATACGGTATCAATTATGTTTTTTCAATTACCGGTACTAACTATCAATCTGTATGTTTTTCTTAACGATGTTTTAACATCGAAGAAGAAAGAAGAGGTTTTTGTATGAAATTGGCCGGAAAGCTTCTAAGAGGGTTTCGAACATTTTTATCATCCAAGTTCCTTAGGGATGCGGATGGTAATTATGTGGATGCGGAGCTTCCTAAAAAATATGAAAGTTTGATATCAGCTGAAGAATGGGAAGCTTTCAAATCCAAACGACAAGACCCGGTTTTTAAAAGAATAAGTGCCACAAATCGGGAAAGAGCATCAAGTCCCGCATATGCGTACCGAAAAGGACGTGTCGGATATGGATGCTTAGAACAATCCATGGTAAGTATTTATAAATTGCGATAACAAATTTGTTCATCATATATTAGTTTTATCTGATCAAATTGTATGACTTAATGTGTAGCTGCAGAAGGAGAAAAGTTCAGAAACATCTCTTCCTGCACATGTTTTGTGGAAGGAAGCCCGTGTGGGCAAATCTGGAGTTCCTCAAGAAGAAGTTTTACACGTATACCAGAGATGTGTAAGTATAACATTTTTTCATTAATTGAATAACATTTTTATACACAAATATTTGACAAGTATACAGTATTCATCTGATTTTTCAGGAGGCGTTATCTCAGTCTTTATCTCCCAATGATACTAGGAGCATACTTAGTCAGGCATTAGATGTCCCTGAGTATTCTGGTCGGGTGAGGGGTAAGGGATTTGGAGTCACTCCGACCTCCCTGAGTGTTAAAAAAGGAAAGGCTCCTAGTAATCGGGAGCTTCATGCAAGATTGGAAGCCATACAAGCTGAGCTTGATGCATTGAGGAGAGAAAGAGAGGCTAGCGCCTCAGCATGTTTCAAAGATGGTTCGGACAAAGACAGTATCAACTGTACCTTTCAGCCGAACATTCCAGAGGTAATTACATATAATTGTCTTAAATTGAACTATTTGCTTAAATTATGTATTTGACATATATACACATTAACAATTTCTTGTTATTATTGGTTTTAGGGCATTTCCCATTGTCAGCTATATTTGTCGTCACCATACTATCGGATGGTTGGCAAGGGAAAAGTGCATAACGTTAGCGGAGTATTACTCCACACTAGAGAGCTCCCTGCTGGATGTTTGAAGGTATCGGTTGATATTGCAGTTGAGCCGAATGCATCATTACCATATCCTAACGATGATTCGGATGCAACAACGGTGGACGAAGCAGTAGGTTCGTTTGTTGCATGGCCGACAAACCTCATATGCGTAGGATATGAGGTATGCCTAAAACTTATGTTAACTTTAATGTGTATATTCAAAGTTTTTACACGCATTTTACGTACATATTTTCCTTGGTTATGTTAAATAGACTCCCACAAAATCCAAATCAAAAGATAATGCGATTCCGCGGCATACCGAGTCTGTGGTTTCAAGAAAAGAGGTAATATACAATTATATGACATATATTCATGGAAGTTGTTACATTCTTAATTTGATCTAACTATTTATATGACATGTAGCTTCAAGAAAATGAGGTTAGCAATGCCTCCGCACAACAAAAAAAGGAGGTTAGCAACACCTCCGCACGGGTAAAGAGTGTTGGTGCTAAGAAGACCGTAGCTAGGAAAAAACCTACCACCAAGTATAGGTCGTGCCTCAGGACATTTCTAGAGATGACCGATATACCGACCGGAGGTGTTCGGACTGTACATATGGAGGTAGGGATTTTCGGCTTTGATTACGACCAAATGATTGGTAATGAAGACTTCATGCAAGTTTTTGGTCGTGAAGAAATCGGCGTCAACGTTGTCAATACATATATTAGGTAAATCCGGTCTACTTTGTTTTATTAATTGAACAACTTATGTTAATGATGTTTACTTTATGTTAATCCGGTTTACTTTATGTTTCAAAAGAGGTGTCTAATGTTAATGATGTTTTTATATTAGGTTTTTGTATGACAAATTGATGCGCCCCAATGGTTTGGACGTGTCATTCGGATTCTTAGCACCCGCGACCGTCAACTTAAGTTTAATCTTAAGTAGACCGGATACCGTGACGGAGTACGTTCTTCGGATCCTCATGGACAATAAAGATGCGGAGAAGTTGTTTTTTATACCGTTTAATACCGGGTTAGAATTTCATTCTAAATTCATCTATTATAATTTTTTTCCAAGTTAACATCTAACATTTGCTTAATCATTACAGTGGACATTGGTTGTTGCTCGCAATCAATCCTATCCGAGAAATCGTGTATTATCTTGACTCGTTAGGAAATGATTGGACAACATACCCGGATATGAAGGTCATAATTGACACGTAAGTGAGAATGTTCAAAATTTTTATTAGTTTATATGAATTGTTCTAATTGCTTCATTTTTATTTTATTAGCATCCTACAAGCTTTTCGGGCCCAACGAGATATCCAAACCTCAAGGAGGGGCGCCAACTCCATTACATGGATTCAAGTGGCGGTATATTTTTAATTATCACATTTTTTATTATATTAGTGATGACACTTGATAAAACTTAGGATTTATAATCCATATTTTTTTTCATATGTAGTGTCCTCAACAACGTAATCAAATAGATTGCGGGTATTTCATGTTGAGGTTTATGCGAGATACTCTTGTTTTGGTCCGATTAGAGATTCCCACCAATGTATGTATTTCTAACTTATGAGTTATTTTTATATTTACACATATCTCATATAATTAAATAGTTGAAATTAATTCAAACTATGTTATATTATTATGTAGTACTTTGATGAATTCAAGTGTGCATTTTATACAAAGGATCAAGTGGACGAAATCAAAGAGGATTGGTGTCAATTCATGATAGAGCTCAATGTTTTAAGTAATGACTTGTAAATTTGTAGTATATTGTACATGACTTGTAACTTTGTACATAAATTTGTGTAATTATATTGTACATTTGTAGTATATGTAATGACTTGTAAATGTGTACATAAATTTGTATATATTTTGATACATTTAAGGCAAAATTGGTTTGAATTGGTATATATATATATTTGTTAGCCAAAAATTGGTAGAAAAAAGGCCAAAATGGTTTGAAATGGCATATATAAAATGTGATATTTGTCTGCCAAAATTTGGTTGAAAACAGGTAGAAATTCTGGTTTATAAACCTGGAAAAAATGTGGTTTAAAACAAAAGCTGCAAAAAATTTCGTATACCTTAGACAGCGCTTTTGGCAAAAGCGCTGTCTAAGGGGGGCTTAGAAAGCGCTTTTGGCAAAAGCGCTGTCTAAGGGGGGGGGGCTTAGACAGCGCTTTTGAAAAGCGCTGTCTAAGGTATACCTAAAAAAATTAAAATAGGAGGGGCTTAGAAAGCGCTTTTGACCAAAGCGCTGTCTAAGGGGGGGGGGGGGCTTAGACAACGCTTTTGAAAAGCGCTGTCTAAGGTATACCTAAAAAAATTAAAATAGGAGGGGATTAGACAGCGCTTTCACCAAAAGCGCTGTCTAAGGTATAGGGGCTTAGAAAGCACTTTTTAAAAAGCGTTGTCTAGGGGGGGGGGGCTTAGACAGCGCTTTTAAGATTTAAAAAAGCGCTGTCTAAACCTTTAGCAGCGGAGGTTTAGACAGCGCTTTAAAGCGCTGTCTAAGGCTAAAAAAAGCGATGTCTAAGGTCTTGTTTGGCATAGTGGTTATTCCACGTTTTATTTCACTTTCTACATTCGAAGCTTCATTATGAGCTTCATTTGTATCATGTGGCATGTGTGTGTCTTCCTCATTACTAGCCATTAGACCTGTAAGAAAGAAAAAAACAAATATTAAATGACAAATTATAAAAATCCATAATTTATAATCTATTGAATGATATAACATGACAAATTAAATAACAAATATAAAAATACATAACCATTAATCATAATCATACATGCTCATAATCATTAAAATTCATTCAATTAATCAAGTAATTTCATTCAAGCATATCATTCATTCACACATATTTTGATCCAAATTCAATCTATTAGTTCCACATTCAAATTCAAAACACCATCCATTCAAACATAACAATTTCATAGCATTTTCAAACTTAATTTCATTTCAAATCATAATCATTTCATTCAAATTCATCATAATTTATACAACCATACAAACTCAATTTCATCATATCATCAACATTCAATTTCATAGTTCAATTTCAAGTTCATACTAATTCATGTCACATTGATATCAACACAACATCCATTCAAGAAAACCACAAAAAAACACAAGAAAACAACATTCATATCAACACAACAATGGTAGAAACAACAACAACAACAATGTACAACAATAATGTACAACACAATTCTAAAAATACAAGAAAACCATATTCATATCAACAAAACAATGATAACGACAACAACAACAATGTACAACAACAATGTATAACACAATTCTAAAAACACAAAAAAAGAATCATCACCAAAAAAATGTACCCTAACAACAACAATGGCAGCGACAACAACAACACCAAAAACAATAATGTACAACAATAATGTACCCTAACAACAACAACATCCGCAAGAACAACAAGAACAATGTATAACAACATACCTCTTCTTCTTCACGAACTCACTTCACGAAATAGAGGGAGAGGATCGAATTGAAACGAAATAGAACGAAACAACAATGTATAACAGAACGAAACAACAATGTATAACAATGTATAATAGAACGAAACAACAAGAAAAACAAGAGAAGTTTGAAAGAAACGGTCGGAAACAACAAGAAAAGCAAGTGAAAATGATTAGAAATGAATAAGAGTTTTCTTAAATTAAGTTTTATATTTTAATTAATAATTGACCTTAGAAAGCGCATTTCTTAGAAAACGCTTTCTTAGGATTTCTGAAATTTTTATTTATTTTAATTAATAATTGACCTTGGAAAAAGCTTTTTCTAAAGCACTTTCTTAGGCCTACCTATAAGAGCGATTTTTCCATAGAAAACGCTGTCTTAGGGTCAAAAATCACAAAAGGGAGGTCGAACCAACGCCCTAAAGGTAGGGAAAGACATTGTACAAGCGTATTAACCACTAGGGTGGTGATACATCCATGAATTAAAATGCAAAGATAAATATATATGGGTACCTGAAAAGAATATTATTATTTTTAATATTTTTAATATTATTTTTCATTTAATTATTTAAACACTCAAAATAAATCATTTTTGAATAATGTTTTGCACATAATTTATTCATACATTTAAAATATTATTTTCACAAAAATAACAAAAAATATAATTATTTGATTAATTTTAAATTTTTAAAATTTTTTAAATGATAATAATAAAATTTGATTAATTTCTTTAAAATATTTGATTAATTTCTTTAAAATATTTTAAAGAATTTTAAATCACAATAATATTTGATTAATTTTAAATATTTTAAAGAATTTTAAAGAAAATATTTGATTAATTTCTTTAAAATATTTAAAATTAATCGAATAATAATATTTTTTTAAATAAAATATTTTATTAATTTATTTAAAATATTTGATTAATTTCTTTGATTAATTTCTTCAAAATATGTTAAAGAATTTTAAATAATAATAATATTTGATTAATTTTAAATATTTTGAAGAATTTTAAATAATAATAATATTTGATTAATTTATTTAAAATATAACAAAGAATTTTATGGAATATTATTATTTTTAATATTTATTATCATTTAATATTTAATCAAAGAATTCTTTAAAATATTTTAAGGAAATTAATCAAATATTTAAAATTAATCAAATATTATTATGATTTAAATTTCTTTAAAATATTTTAAAGAAATTAATTAAATTTTGAAAGAAATTAATCTAATTTTTAAAGAAATTAATCAAATATTATTAGTATTTAAAATTCTTTAAAAATATTTTAAATTAATCAAGTAATAATATTTTTTTATTATTTTAGTGAAAATAATATTTTAAATGTATGATTGAATTATGTACAAAGAATTATTCAAAAATGATTTAGTTTGAGTGTTTAAATAATTAAATGAAAAATAATATAAAAATATATTAAAAATAATAATATTCTTTTCAGGAACCTCAAGGCCGTGGGTTTGACCCCCGCTTTAGCAGTGATTTTTAAAAGCTTTTTCTAAGGTTACCCTTTAAAAGTGCTTTTTTTGAGAGAATTTTTTAAAAAACATTTAAGAGCGCTTTTGCATAAAATCGTTGTCTTTGTTGCGTTGTCAAAACTCAATTTTGGCGTAGTGTTTCTACGTGCAAGGAAAGCAACATAACTCTTAAAAATGGAGTGATGTGGACAATCCACTACTTTGTGAAACGAATCAAACTTGATCGGAATTTTCACACCAAATGAGTTGCGAAGTTATATGAATCGAGGCATCATTGTGACACCTCTCTGTGATCTTTTCGTTTGAGTTGTATTCGTAGAATACTCAATCATTTGAGTATCTTTGTTGCTTCCTGTTGATGAGCTTGATAAGGTTGACATCTATGTTCAAAAACAATAAAAACAACATCAACAACAACATCAACAACAAGAACATAAACAACAAAATGAACAACAATGGAAAATGAGTTTACTGTAGATGCATGGGGAAAATATTTTACGTACCCTAAATGTGATGACTACGTTAACGATGTTGGTATTTGTGTTGGTGTTGGTGTTGGTGTTGATGTTTTTGTTGTTGTCTTCCTTCCTTAACGATGTTGGTGTTGGTGGTGTTGTTATCTTCCTTCTCGACGGTGACGATGATGACGACGGTGTTGGTTGGTGCATAAGCTTCCTTTCGTAATGATCGTGACGATGATGACGAAAATGACAACAACACGATGAAGAATGGATATTGATGATGCAAGCTTTGGTTGAAACTATGTATTGTTTCACAATATTGAACATTAGGGTTTAGGGTTGAAATCGTGTATCGTTTCGTCTAATTTCTATTTTCAATGGAAAAGGATACTGAAGAGGCAAGCTAACTAGCTATGAGTATATTGTAAAGCTACTACGACGGTCTATACAATCAACCGTTATGATAGAAAAAATATTGAAACTATACTATGACGATCATTATTACAAGCCATCATGATATATTCCTTTCATAATGAAATTTCATAATGAGGCGTTAGAGTCATATTTAGAATAAAAAATTAAAAATTCATACAAAATATATCACAACGGTGGAATAAACAGTCGTAGTCATAACCTTTAAGTTTTTTTTATTTAAAAGTAAATAAAAAAAGAAAGTGCGCCTTAACATAAAATGAGTAATATATATGATGTCGTTGAGGTTCGAACCCATGAAAGCTTGATGGTATCACCACAATTGACTTATTAACCGTTGTTATATACAAATAATTTTAAATAAAAAAACAAATATAATACAGTAGCGCCATAATTTAGATATGTCACAACAGTGAAGGGTAATATCGTGGTGAGTCTGGCGTCATTGTTTAAGCGTTTCGTAGTATTGGACTTATCATTCTAATGAAGGAATAAAATATTGTTTAGAGTTTTCATCGCAGTTTCTCCAAAAATCGAGGGAACATAATCGAGGTGAAAACTGTGTTCAATTTAATTAAATAAATATTATTTAGAGTATTCATCTTGATTTTATAGTAAACCGAAGGATAAGATGATTTATAAAATGAAGAGATCTTTTTTATTATAAATAAAACATAAAATTGTAGGAGTTGAGAATCGAATCTCAAACCCCGAGCAACATTTTATGTCAATTTTTCGTAAAGCTGAGGTATAATATTTATTTTTTAAAATATACATATATTTACACCCTTTCATACACCTAACACTGTATTTTAATACATATAACATACAAGCTCTTTTTTATAATAATTTATTTTATCTTAAATTTTGTGCAATGATATTTGTCTGTGTTAGCTACGTTGTAACATACGTTGTTTGAAAAATGAGTGTGAAAATAGCATAATTTTTTTTGAAAAATTGTAAAAGAAAAATACATATAAACATAGGAGACGAGAAGTTTCAACTGTACTTCCTCCATTCTTATTTATAAGTAAATTTGACTTTTTAAATTCATTAAATAAATGATGTATTTGAACTACATATAGATTAAATATATCAATTATTCAATAACACAAATGGTTTGTGCGAGTGTTTGGATATGGCACTCCAACATCTAGACATAGCACTCAAGTGTCTCGACACTACATTAGCATATCCTAGGTTTTTATTTCAAGCTCCAATGTTTTGACGTCGGTCCCAAAAATTGAACGCAAAGTCACAACTGACCAATAACTTTTATGTGTTATGCACTCTATCTTATATATTAAGTAAATCGTGTAAACCCTCAATTATCTCAATTATCGTCATATCTTATGAACTTTGTGAGCACACGTTAGCTTATAAAAGTAGACAACAAGCTTCAAAAATAAAGATGAAAATCTTATGCTAAATAACATCAAATTTTAAAACACATATTGAACATACATATCAAAATAAAGATTTAAAAAATAACATCAAATCTAAAAGTACATATTAAAAATATTTAAAAAAGGATTTAAAATTAACAGATAAAACTAATAAAATGATGGCTAATCAAAGTCTCACATAACACTTTTAACAGTTCAATGTGAAATTTCTAACAACTTTTATGGTAATTAAGGACTAGAGTTTTTTAATCGACAAATAAGGACTTAATTTCTAACACAAGTGGAGGAATGACATTAGGTCAAGAATAATCATATAAATGAGAGAAATATTATACATTTTCTCCTTTGAAGATATTTAAGTCTAATCATCTTGTACTCCTATATATAAATTCCTTTTAAGGAAAATGATTACATAGACATGAGATGGAGATTATGTAGGTGACACAAATAATTGGTCCCCAAGATGTTTATTTGACCGATAAATTCAATTCGGGATCAATTCTGATATTAAGTAGTTTCAGTCTTAGCTGTATAGACTACAATTATTACTTAATCAATTATCGATTGGTAACGTTACGAATTTTGAACGAGATAAAAAATGATTTTATTAAATAAAATGCAAAACATGTGTTATTCACATCATAAATAAAGAAAACTGTAAAGCGTTTGATACATGCACAATAACATTAGTACTCATAAATGTCACTTTCTAATAACAAATAGCAACAAGAGAGAATTAAGGAATTATGGTGATAGAATCACTTAAATTATTCTCCCTACAGTATTTGTCCCTTGTGCCCTTCTTGTCTCAATGTCTTGTCTGCATTGTTTTCAACAGTAGCATACAGGGCCGGCCCAATCAATCTGGAGGCCCTGTTTTAATTTAATAAATAGGCCTAAATCTAAAATATATATATAATTTAATAATAAAAAAATACACTAAAAATTCAAAGTATTGTTTAAACTAATAATATCTTTTTATACAATATAAAGTTTCTAACTACTTAAAAAGAGCCTTCCTCCTAACACTTTTTGAAGCAAATTCATCAACCAAATCTTCATATTTTACTGTCTCCAAAAGATCATTTTCAACTGCTATCAACGCCAATCCGTTAAGTCTTTCTTGTGACATGGTAGACCGCAAGTAAGTCTTTAACAACTTTAATTTTGAAAAGCTTCTTTCTGCAGAAGCAACTGTCACAGGAATAGTCAACAAAATTCTATATGCAATAACTGTATTAGGAAAACAATCCAAGCCTTTTGAAAATAATAATATATCAGTAGGTCTTATGATTTCTTCAGGCAACATTTGTCTTAGTAACTTTAATTCCTCAAAAAATTCATTCCCGTCAATGTCAGATTGCTCATTATGTTTCAGTACTCGTTCAAAGTTACTACAAAAAGACTTCAAAGTTGCATCATCCAATGATTGTAACTTGTGAGAAGTAAACAAGAAACCAAAAATACTTTCATACTCTTGGTATTGCTCAAATCTCTTATTAAGAGAAACAACAGCTTGATCAACAAGGTAAAGAAAATAATTAACCCTGAAAGATTCCTCTTCAGATAGCTCGACTGCTGGTGTATTCAAATTCTCATCAAACTGTCTTTTTCTTTTAATTATACGCCTTTGAGGAAATATTGGAGCGATATTCAATTCAACCGCAATTTCCTTAGCATTAACCAATGCCTTATGAAAACCTGTTTCTCTATATCCTTCAAAAAATGAAATCAACTCCTTTATTTTTTCCATAGCAACATCAATAAGCATATCCTTTTCCTGTAAAAGCTTGCTAACAAAATTAATTGCAGATAATATTTCAAACCAAATAATTATAGCCATCAAAAATTCAAAATCACCAAGCTCATTAGTTGCTAAGGATTTAGCTTCATTTTGTATCTTAGGATCGAGATCATGTTCTGACACTTCAAGTAAAGCTTCTGTAAAATCTGACATTTGAGTTCTTATAGCTTTGACACTTTCAACACGACTTTCCCAACGAGTGGATGATAATGATTTTGGAGTCAACCCTTTTACATTATCTTTCAAAATTTGCCATCTCTTTGTTGAATTAGCAAAAATTGTGTAAATGCGTTGAACAACTCCAAAAAAATTCCTAGCTTTATTACAAGAGTTAGCCATATCACACAATGTCAAATTAAGACTATGACAACCACAAGGAGTATAAAAAGCTCTTGGATTTATGTCTAAAAATCGCTTTTGTACACCTTGATGTTTTCCTTTCATATTTGACCCATTATCATAACCTTGTCCTCTTACATCAAATAGGTCGAGACCAAGTTCTTTCAATTCATTTTGTAAAACATCAAAAAGCCCTTGACCAGTTGTATCATTCACATTCAAAAATCCTAAAAATGATTCCTCAATGCTAATAGAAGTTGAAGAAACATCCACATATCTTATTATCAAAGACATTTGCTCTCGGTGACTAACATCCGGAGTACAATCAAGTATTACTGAGAAATACTTTGCTTGTTTGATTTTTCTAATGATTTCAATTTTAATTGCAGAACCAAGTAATGAAATCAACTCATTTTGTATTTTATGTCCAAGATAATGAGTGTGAACTTTTTGAGTTGTAACACGTCTAACATGTTCTTGGATAATTGGGTCAAATTCAGCTAACATTTCAATCAAACCCAAAAAGTTGCCATTGCTATCTTCGTACAACTTTTCCTTAGAACCACGAAATGCCAAATTATGTTTAGCAAGAAATTTCACTATTGAAATAACTCTTTTTAAAACATTTTTCCAGTGATCCTTTTCTTTCTCAATTAATCTTTGAGTCGTTTTATCAATAGTTTGAAATTTCTGCAACCTTTGACGATACTCATACCAAGTAGTCATATTCTTAACATGTTCCATGCCTAACTCGTGCTCTTTAATTCTTGCACCAACATGTGACCAATCACTATAACCCTCATTTGCTAATTGTCCCCTACCAATCCCATTTTTTAAAACTTTACAACAGAAACAAAATACTCTATCAAGCTCTTTTGAATAAACAAGCCAATCTCTATCACACTTCTCTCCATTTGCTAAAGCTCTAGTATACAAATTAGTCGTAAAGCGTCGATTCCAATTATCTCTAGGACCCCTCACAATAGAATTATCCCGTTTAGGCCCTTTCATAACTAATAAATCAATCATTTTAGGTTGAAGACGATCCCAATTTCTTGGATCAAATATATCGTAATCAACATCATCATCATCATCATCATCATTAACTTCCTCAAGATTATCATCATCATTATTAACTTCATCATCGATAGGTACACTATCAGCATTATCATTTTCAATAGGCACACTATCAACATTATCATTTTCAATGGGCACACTATCAAGAATTTCAACATTAGTATTATCAACATAATGACTTTCATTTGGAACTTGTGGTTCTTTTATCAAAAATTTATCAAGAGCTCCTGCTTGAGATTGAATTAACTCTTCAATTTTTTTCCTTTTCTTACGTTTATCATTTCCACATTCATACTTTCTATTCTTAGGAGGCATAATAGGAGGCATAGTAAAAAAAAACCTGGAATATCTCACAATGTCTTGTGTCCGCCAATGATCAACTCTGCAATATTTACTAGCAATCGATCTATTTGTAGCCTCGTTGTTAAATTAAGTTCCTACAATAAATTATTAATTAGTGCAAGCAAAAATAGTACCAGAAAAAAAAAACATGTTTGTAATCATCATAAAATGGGATTATTAATAATACTTTAATTATATTATCACTATTTTTACTAACACTACTATGAAATATACAGAAAATAAAATGCTCCAAAATTAATTATTTTTAATTTTATCTTACTGTTGTTGATATTTTCTATTACAATTAATTCTAAATTTTAGATTCTATCATAAACTATTGTCTATTGAGATAATTGAATGAGTCACACACATAGAAATGACATACTCTTGACACAACAATATAAAAAGCACTTCTTTGACAGCTTGCAATCTTTCTATCACACTTCTTTGACAACTTGCAACCTTTCTACTTTTCAATTAGTTTTTAATATGAACTAATCAAAACTCAAAAGTATAAAGTAATAAAAAAAATACAAAATAATCTCATAACTCATTATTCTACTTATACCATTTATTTGACAGCTACTACTCGGCACTCACTATTCTCTATTCATTTCTCCATCTCTATTCTTTTCTTCTTTCTTCTTTGAAACCTAACTTAATCCATTTCTTCTTTTCTTTTTACAGTAAAATTAACTCAACCAATTTTAGAATTTTAGGAGAAAAAAAACACAATAGAGCCATGGGAGAAAGAATCATAAACCAAGAAACACATACAAGTTTCTATCTATGTATGTTCTTTCTTTAATTTTATATTTTTTTTCTTTCAAAACATGAAGATAAACTACTTTGATTTGAACAAACTTACCGATTAAACTGCACTGCCGTCGTCTCACACTCTCACCGTCGCCGTTTTGTTTTTTTCTTTCTAATATTGTTTTGTTTTTGGTTTATTATGTGATGTATATAAACAACTTTGTTTTGGGTTTCTTTAATGCCGACGTTTCATTTTCCTTGGCGTCTTTTCGGTTTTAGGTTGCGTTTGGAATGAGGAAAAATAATATATATTTTAAATTTTTTCATATTAATTAGATTTAAAAAAAAAAAAATAGGCCCCCAAAATTTTGGGGCCCAGTTCCATAGAGCCTGTTGCGCCTGTGAAAGGCCGGCCCTGAATGTGAGTTACATATATGTGAATTGATAATTTTATTGAGTTGAATTATTATATGTGTTGGAGTTGTGTTGTTATGTTGAGTTTGTGTGAGTTGTTGTGGTAGTCCAGGTGAAAGAATTATGAGTTTTTCAATTCAAGTATATTAGGATAGAAGAGGAGTCTTAACACATTGATTTTGTTAACATGTTCATACATTCATGCATCAAAATATTAATCAATATTTTTTATTTAATTTTAATTATAATTATTTATTTACATAAGCAAAAATTTAATATATACTACAATATAAGAAAACATCAAAATAAACGATATAAAAAAAACATTTAATATAAAATGACACTTTTCTCTTAATAATGATAAATACTCGATTACATTTAAATAAATAAAAAAAGATTCTTGAAATAAATAGAGAAAAAGAAAGAAAAAAACATAATTTGATAATAGTATTGGACATATTATTTTTATAATGAATTGAAAAGTAATGTCTGAGAGAGGAATAATACAACATTAAAAGATCTGACAATTATAAATTTATTTAGTCTACTCTTCTATCATTCAATTATTTCTTCAATTAAATAGTTAATTTTGATATACTAATAAAAAGAGTTACAAATTCACATTTCTTAAATAATAAAACATCATTATTAAAATAAAACGGCTACCTTCAATATCAATGATCCCTTTTTTTTAAACATGTGCTTTAAAACATGTATTACTGTATCAATTTGTTGTGAATCAGATACCTTATAAATAAAGTATAATAAATTTTTTATGATAAAAAAACCCACAAGGGTTAGAGTTTAAGGTAACCATGGATAAAAGGATTGGTTATAAACTGTTATTCTTTCATTTATCTTGAAACAAGATTACAAGTATACAAGAATAACAAATAACATCTCTCACTTTTGAATTAGGGTTTTATCTTTCTGTTTTCCTTTATTCAAAATATGAGAGACTAGTATGTTATTTATAAGAAAACTAACACACTAATCTAATGAACTTTTTTTAACAATTATCCATTATAATTAGCTAACTTAGGGTACAAGCTAACTTAAACAATTGAATTCATAACACAAGACCCAATTAAACATACATTCTAGAATTAACTTCGACTATAATATGTATAACTTCTGTACTAGCATGTGAACTAACTTCGACTTTATGCTAAACCTAGAGTCCGTTCCAATGTCTCAGACTATGGAAATTTGAATGAGATAAAAAATAATTTTATTAAATAAAATGCAACACATGTGTTATCCATATCATAAATAAAGAAAACCGTAAAGGTTTGATACATGCACAATAACATTAGTAGTCATACATGTCACTTTCTAATAACAAATAGCAACAAGAGAATAAAGGAATTATGGTGATAGAATCACTTATGAATTATTCTCCCAACAGTATTTGTCCCTTGTGCCCTTCTTTTCTTGTCTGCATTATTTTCAACAGTATCATATGAACATCATACTCTCTTCTTGGTGCAAAAATACATTTACTAGTTGCCAAAATGGTTTATTATTTGTTGCAACAAGAGAAACAAACGTTTTATTTTTATTTTTAACTAATGGGTGAGTTTGAATTCTTCACCAGAAAAACGAGTGTCCATTCATAATTTGGGGTTATCATTTGCCCTATATATGGTGTATGAGAAGTTAATGATGTGCTTGAAAAACACAATCACGTGATGGCATAAAAATGATAAGGTCACTTTACACTCGTGTTCTAAACACCTTATGTTACACCTTAGACTATAACATAGACAAATGTTATTGTACAAATATTATTGCACAAAATTCGAGACAAAATAAATTTGTAAAATAGAACTTGTATGTTATATGTATTAAAATATTGTGCTATGTGTATAAAAAGAGTATAAATATATCATTTCTCTTTCTTAAATTGTTTATCATAAATAAATAATAGTTCATTTCTTCATTCTTAAGGATAAGTCATTGAATTTTGGAGTACCAATTATATTATTATTATTATTATTATTATTATTATTATTATTATTATTATTATTGAAATTCTGGCACCCTATCACATGTTAATACTGATGTTGCAACATCAGAACATAATGTCAAGACAGATATTACAACATCTTCAGTTTGACTGAACAATTATATTAGATTGTCAACTATGTAGAATTAAATTGTCGAATGATAAATAACACAAATAATTATTAACCAAGTTCAGTGCAACGACACATAAATCTGGAATCCACCAAACTTGGAAGAAAAGTCACTGTGACAATATTAGTTCAAAGCTAAACTCTCCCGTTTACAACTTATCGCCAAATCACTACCTTGTGCAACTTCTACTTAGAAACGTTCTAGATATGAGATCCCCCTCTCACTTTCTAACAATCACAAACCAGTGACAATACCACAAGAAACCAAAATAGAATAACACTTTTTCAACTACAATACTTGGTTTAAAAGCTTTAAACTAAGAATAATACACGTGTGCTTAAATACACTTGTCCTGTTTTACTTGTTTCCTGCTGTGAATTGGGTGAGAGTTGGGTGTCTGATAGAAGAGATTGGTGTTTTTTTAGGATTTTCGTTATTTTTTATGTTTTTGTATGGAGAGAGAGGTCTGAAAACCTGATTTAGTTTTTTGTTTAGTGTGCTCGCAAAGATCTTATGATCGCATGCCTACGTAACCCCAAAAAGAGAATTGGGAGATCAGAGCGGTTGTAGTTCCTCCTAAATCTATGTGAGGAAAGTTTGGTTATTGTCTTGTTCAAAGCCCAAGATTGAAGCTAAAAGGTTGATTTGTGTTTTGTTCAAAGCCCAAGAGTGAACCTGAAAAGGTGAGTATTTGACTGTCTTCTTAAAAGCCCATGAGTGAAGTTATAAATTGAGATATGTATGTCTTGATTTAAGTCTAAGAGAAGACTGTATATTGGGTGTCTTGTTTTGAGTCCTAGAGAAGACTGTATACTGAGTGTGTCTTAATTAAAACCCAAGATTGAAGCTGAAAGATGTTTGATAGAGAGAATTTTTCATCTCTAAAAGAAAGGAAATTTGATTTTTATGTGTCTTAATTAAAGCCCAAGGTTGAAGCTAAAGAAATCTAACTCTAATAGAGAAAGTTTATCTGTCTTATACAAAGCTAAAAATTGAGGCTGAAAAGTTTGTGAGAGACTGAATCATGAGAGAATTTTATATGTCTTGTACAACGCCCAAGATTGAGGCTGAAAAGTCATGAGAAATCTTTATACAAAGCCCAAGAGGAGGCTGAACACTAGGGAGTTGTGAGAAAATTTGGATGTTTGAATCCTTTGGGGAATTGATGTTTATTGTTGAAAACTGGTTATATAAAGCCCAAGAGAATGCTGGTCCAATGGGGAAATTCCTTGTATGAGGTTTTTATGCTCAAGGAATACTTGGTGGATGAATTGATACTTTCCAACTCTTCTTGTTTGAAGCGTCGTACATGTTTTGATGCTTCTAAGGATCTATGGTGATGAATGACTAAGGGTCTATCCTATGCTTTTAGAAAGCCCGATGGTCCTTATGCGAAGCCCAATAGGAGACTGGGAACTTGTAAGAAGCCTGATGTGTCCTTGAATAAAGCCCAGAAGGAGGAAAATAGGAACCTTTAAGAGGTATGTTGGTAATTTTATAAAGCCCAAGAGGAGGCTGAGAAAAGTTCAAGAAGGAATTCAACGAGAATAAGTCCTTTTTGTATTTGAAATGTTTAAGGGGAAAAGAGATTCAAGAGAAAGTTTCACCAGGAAATATCTGTCTCTGGGGAATTGGATTTTTTTTGTAGATAGAGTTGTAAAACTAAATTGAGGATGAAATGCTAGGGTTGCATATGGAAGGTATCCTATTGTTCGATCTGAATCTAAACTGAGGATTAAATGCTAACTTAAACAGATATGCACAAATATATGAATAGATATACAACCATATATGCATTGGATTGAAATGAGATTTGGGGCTTACAGCTCAAGGAGAGACCCAAGTGTATTGTGATTTGGTTGCTGTATTTTAAGATTGATGAATTGAAGAAATTTTTTATTTATCTTTGAATTTAATTTGAAGATTGAGAAGATTGAGGGTTGATGGGGCTTACAACTTAGGGAGATTCCCAGAATATGTTTTGAAAACGACAATCGCGTCGAGATTTTGAAAACGGTATCGGGAATTATATTATATTAGAGGCCCAAATAAAATTGAAAATAAAAGGAGTTGGGTCTTACACTTTATAAAGAGGCCCAAGGAGTGTTTTTAAATAAAAGACGAGGCTTATACCACAAAGGAGGCCCAGATGAATATTTTGAAAATGACGATAGTGCTGAGATTTCAAAAACTGTATTGGGGCTTATACAAATACTGAGCCCCAAATAAAATTGAAAATAAAAAGGGTTGTGTCTTACACTCTATTAAAAGGCCCAAGGAGTGTTGATGAGAGTTTGAAGACTTGTAAAACAAGAAACCCTAATTTCAAACTTTTTAAATATATTCTCAAGGGAAAATCATGTAAAAATGATGAAAATTTAACAAAGGTGTTTGATAAACATGTTATGATTTTGGATTAATGCTTGAAAAATCATGTTTTATCCATATGATGACTTGAAACTGAAAAATCAAGAGAAAGAAATGATTTAAATGTTAAAAAAACAAATAAAAAGAAATTACTTACAAAAAAATATCAAATATATGAAATAATAAATATTTTATTGAATTTTTTGTAGAATAAAACATGTTAACATTTGTATGAATTTTGAAGAAAAAAATCAATTCAAAAATATTAAAAATGAGAGAGAAATTAATTTTTGAAATCAATTAAAATAAAAAGAAAAATTCAAAAAATCAAAAAATTGAAAAAGGGTGCCAAGAACATCATCTTCTTCTTCCTCTTGCTTGCGCCATGATTGATTTGCAAAACATCACTTATCTCTCAGATTACTCAATGGTTTTGCACGATCCAAACATCAATCTCACTCGTTTTTAATCAAGAAACATGATGATACCATTTAATTTCATTTATTTTAAGTGGAGTGAGATATTTCGCAGAAACCAGATGAACCCTAATTTTTGAAAAAACACTATGAAATTTCATACAAGTAACAAACATAGTAATTGATTGAGGGAAAACACTCTATAAACTACCAGAAACATGTTACAAATGTGGGAGGTGTTACAAATGTTATGTGATGATTTGGACAACTTCAATGGACCTCAGGGATTGTGTTGAGATGCTTCAAATGAGTTGAAAAGGAATGTAATTCTTTGTAGTATCTTGGTCGCGACTTTCTGAGTCTAACGATTACTAACTGCAAGTGCACAGTCTATCGCGTAGTAATAAAACATATCGACCCCATAGAGACTTGATAATCAACCTAGTGTAGTCGGGTGTTGCTATGTTTAGCTAAGACGAGTGATGCTTTAGGTTTAAAGGGTTAAGAATTAACTAAATTAAATTAATGGTATCAATTATCGGTACGTAATTGATTTCGCCTTCGCGAATTCAATAGAGGGTCGGCTTGTTAAGGTTTATTAAGTTATCTTTCCGTAGAAACTCTCGGTCTAAAAGTCCTCGACTCACACTCTCCTGGTCTTCCCTAATACTATAATACTAAGTTCAATTGAGCGCTCTTGTTGTGTCAATTCAAATTAGAAATACTTTTTGGAAACCTAAAGGTTCTAATTAGTGTTAAAGCGCTTTCGCTGTATTTAAAACTAATGCCCGATTTCAACTACCTGACTAGAATCTCACATTCTCGTGGTCTTAATCCTAATCTTTAGACTCTCTTACTCTCGTAACGAAAGTTAATTAAAACAAGAAATCGAAACCAGATTATAACTTAATTTAAGGTTTTAGCCTAATTCTATCGAATTCGTCCCGTTTTATACAATTGCATACCGATTAACAGTTTAAGCTGACATATTAAAAAAAGAAAGGTAGAAGGAGAGAAATTGCATAATGTAAATAAATGCGATATTAAATAAATAAAAATACATTAAAATCATAAACCTAGTTGCAATATCCTTGATCAACCAAACATTAAAACTTGAACGGTAAACAAAAATTGCAGTGGCTAGAAACAATAAAAATGGTGATAGTTTTCTAATGGCGGAAACTATCACTAAGGTTCGGTAAAAGTAATAAAAGCGAATGAACAACGAAAATAAAAGGCAAACTTCAAAATAAAAAGGCAGCAATTGGACGTAAATCGAAGCTCTCCTACTCAAATGGCAGAGAGCTTTATTTATAGATACTATTATAGGGTTTGTTGAGAAAAATAAGGCTTGGACTTTGACTGGGCTTGAGACCGGGTTGCATGGACCAAGTGAACTAGGGTGAGAAAAATCCTCAACGTGGCCGGAAAAATCTCTATGAAATTTGACTTCTATTGCTTGCTGTTACGGCTTTTGTGTTATTGGATTATTTAGTTGAAACGAGCGTCTTGCAATTGAAATAGACAACTAAAGGATGAGACGACCAACTCATTGCCAAGTTAGGCGTCTGGCACATGAGACGACCGTCTGGTCATTGTGACAACCGTTTGACAACAAAAATGCAGAAATGCATTTTTCTGTTATTTTTCTTGTGTTTTCTTTAGATTTTTTCCTTAAAAGCTTCCTTTTTGTATTCTTGCCTCCAAATGACGTGTCTGATCGAATGTCTGCAAAACAAACACAATTTACACATAATATCATCCAAAACGTATAAATAAACATGTTAAATAATCGGAAATTGCATTAAATAATTGATATGAATTCGAGTTATCAAATTCCCCTAGACTTAAATCTTTGCTTGTCCTCAAGCAAACAATCAATCATGGTTTTAAAAGAATACCTCTACATGTAGACACGAAACATAACACCTATTTGTACGTGGTCGTGCGGCTTTATGTTAAATCAACCGATATTAACTCGAACACTAAGAATACATTAACGACACTAAAAATGAATAACGTTCTTAAACCCCCTTACAAACCAGTCTGAATCATGCTGTTATAACTCAGCCTGATGCTCTTATATCTATTTCACCCAGTTTCATTCTGACGCAATCACATTAAGCCTTTTACCTTTGCACGCGGATAGTGAAATTTCTTATTAGTGAATTTGATCCTTCTTTTCAAACGGGGTCTGGTACACAAGTGTGGTAACCCTTTATCAAACTGAATGTAAGTCGTGGGGGATCGAACAGTAATTCCCCCTACCGAGTTCAGAACCAGATTCCTCTGAACCGACTGACATCTGTCTTTTTGCTTTGCCTTTTGTGAAGCTCGATTGTTTTACCAATGGCTTGCATAATCTTGATATTTTTCTTTTTCTTCCTTTTTTTTGGCATTTTTGCGATCAATCACTTATTTGCATCAGCTTTCCACGTAGTTTGTACTTCAGGCGGTGCTGATTGCTAATATAAACTACTCCGGGGCTAATTTAGACTTAAAGCTTAGACTTTGGTATAATAGGTATCCAAATCGATATCGCTTCTAAGGGTTCAAGGTGTCAAGATTGTATAGATTTTATTAAGTCTTTCTCAATTTTTCTAACATTTCCTATTAACCTATATACTTTAAGGGTATTCTAAATGAAAACATTATAAAGGAATAAATTTTGTTTGGTAATGCTAAAAATACTGGAGAGAATTTTAAAATTGAATACTTTGATTAATTTAATTTGGTTTCTTACAACTGAATTGGGAAATCTAATACCTTCTCCCACACTATCTTAGACATTTTCCTCAATGTTGTGAGATATAGGTACACTTCTAAAAATTACAAAAGAAACATAACAAAACTAAAAAGTAATAAAAGAAATAACTAAAAAGAGACTACTCCTGCGATGGTGGTCTTTGGCCTCTACCTCTGGCTCTGCCTCTCATAGATCTCTGTCCATAGATCGCTACATAATTTGGTATACCTTCTTCGTGGATGTAGTCATGCAGTGCCTGAACTCGACTTGTCAGGCCTCTCAAAGCCTTGGTGTTAGCAACTATCAACCTTCTGTGCTCTGTCTGCATCAACTCCATCCTCGTCATCCTTTGTGCTAAGTCTTCATACTGCTTTTGTTGCACCTCCTGGTTCTGGATCATGGTCGCCATAATGTCATCCATAGACACAGGTTGTTGATTCCTTGTCTGGCGCCTAGTGGATGTGTTGGTGCTTGCGAACTCGGCGACTCTCTGTTGTGCTCTCTCCTCATCATCCAAAACCTGCTGGACTTCATCTACTCTGGCGCTTTTTGAGCTTCCTGTGCAGCCGCACCTGGTGAAAGAGCTCGGAGGTCAAAGTGCTAGTTGGCCCAGACTCTTACACCCATCCTGGTGTGATAAGGAAGGATGATGCTTATGATAATCTTCCCGTTTACGACCAGGTTGTGCTTGCCATCTTTCCTTTCCTTGATCAGGTGACTTGATTTGCAGAACTCCAGGCCAAGGAATATGGCGGGCTCTCCATGAAGCTGGTTCAGGTCTTCTTCTAAACCCAACTTAAGCGCAATATCGGTAATCATACCGCCAAAGCAGATGGGAGATTTCCCTCTGTTACAGATATATTTGATGTTGTCGAAAATGAAGGCGACGGGATTCACTTGCATGTCAAAGAATGCATAGTAAATCAAGAATAACTCTCTTTGATTTACTTTATGGTTGTTGGCTCTCCCGAAGATAACACTTGACACAACCCTCTGAAAATATCAGATGGCAGGGTTCTGAATGTGCGTTGTGTACACCTCCTCCCATCCATCCTCTCTTTCACCAGATAACTCCTCCCACATATCAAAGGCATTGATCTTCCATTCTCCTCCCTTCGGAATGGTTAGGTGAACACCTTCACCATAAGGGAACCCAAACCACTCGCTGGATTGTTCTTGAGTTATGGACAATTCCCTCACAAACATACGGAAGGTAATGTTCCCCGTAAGGAATTTCGTTTCTCCCATAGGTGTGTGGTACTCGAACGAGCTAAGGAACTCTAACACGAGCATGACGTAGGTTGGTCGGTTGCTTCGGAAGAGCGCCGTGAGATGAGTCATATCCATCATATAGTTAACGCTATCAAGGAGGCCCAAATGAGTTAGGCAATCCTCGTCGACGTAACAGGTGATGTTGACTCGCCTTGATCGAAACTCCTAAAAGCGAGCCCGTTGGAGAACTCCGACCTCTCCTTCTCTTGAAACAAGGGTAGTTGCTCTTGGCTCAACCATTATGGTAAGGGTATAGAAATAAAGAGATGAAGAAGGGTGGCTGGTTTGGTGAATTTGTGAGAAAGTGGTGGGTGGTGTTGAAAAGGAAATTATGCAGCAAAAAAAATTAGAAACAGAAGGTGGAAAAGCTAAGAAAATTTTCTAAGAAAGATGTTATGGTGCTTTTTGTGTGAAAATGAGATTGGAGAAGTCTATATTTATAGGAAAGGAAATATCATAGTCATTGGAAACAAAAAGTAGTGGGGCTGCAACAACTCTGACGACCGTTGCAAAAATGAACGTTGAGCATTGAGACGGTCGTCTGGACGTTGTGACGATCATTTGAAGCTTGAGACTGTCGTCTCATAGCTCAGACAGTCGTCTTACTAGAAAAATCCAATTTCTAATTAAAGAATACCTACTCCTCTGCTTTGTACTGCTTCACACGTAATGTAACTACAATTTAATTCATGCAAGTAGGATATATAGCAGGTAACAAAATAAATTAAATGACAGTCATGCTATATATATATCGGTAGTGGAAATGAAAATTTTCTCTAGCAGTAGGTAAATAATATGCAGCATTATATCAACTAGCAGTGCAATAATAAACGTATCAACTGATATATTTTTAACACACATAACACATGATCCTTTTTAATACTAAGTTTATAATATTTCACAACTTCAATAGCAATCAAAATTCAAAGCATAGCATATCAAGATAAAACCAAAGTACTTTATTAAAACTTAGCAAAATGCAAGAGTGATAATTCAAAATAAGCTGAAAATTTAAAATGGACATAAAATTAAAATTTGACTAAACTTAAAATGCTAAAATTGAATAAAAATGCGATAAAATTCTGATTTCGAAGAAATTCAGCCACGACTTTTGCGGATTGAATCAACTTCATCCCTCAGATAATCAAATTGATCCATTTCCATATCTCTTAGAGTAATAATATCGACGCACAAGTCGCGGATGTCGTATTGCATGGTTTGAATCTCAGTTTGTAGACTTTCTAAAGTAAGTTTGGGTTTTGTTGGAATTGGTGTATGTGTCTTAAGTTTAAGTTCTTCTTCCAATTTAGGTTTCGTTTCTTCAATCATATCATCTGAATCTTAATAATTTGATGGAGTCTTAGGATATATAACAGCTTCAAACAAAGAATCACCTGGTTCATAAATCGGTTCATGCAAATCAAATAGCCAGTTTCCCTCTTAGGAGCGTGAAATGGTCAGGTCCGCGGTCATACAACATTGCTCTCTCAAAATAAAAGGTGATATTCATAGGCCTAAACTCTCCAAGCGGGGTAATTTTAGCAAGACGGGGTTTAAATCCCATTGATTTAGCAATCTTAGTAATCAATCCTCCTATCATAATTTAACTGTGATCACTTTGAATAATTTTGCAAAAGTTGGCAAACATAGAGGTTACTGCATTAACCTCCCTGGAAGTGAAAACACAATACATGATAAAAATTTCATCTCTTGAAACGGTGTTATCACTTTCAGATTTTCCGAACAATGTGTAAGCTAGGATCATATGAAAATACCTAATAGCTGGGTTATGTATTTCAGTGGACAACCTAAGGTATTGGTCATGATCAGGTCTTTCTAAGATACTACTCCAAAAATTATCTAACTCACCATATGCAAACAAATTTTCCTGTTCTTCTGAGAAAACAGTAGGCCCATCTGGAAAGCCTAAAAGTTAGCCATCTCATGGATGTTAAACTCACAGGGGTATCCAAATAGTCTAAATGTTATCTTTCCTCTGGTCAAGCCTTTTTCCGCAGTTAGGATGTTAAATCAATGAACTCGGGAATTCTAAAGTTAGCTCATAGTAGGTTCTATGTTTCCTAAGTGCAAATATGTGCCAACCTAGCTAGCTAAACATGTAATCAATGCTAGCACCTATGCGTAAAGCTTTCATGGTAGGTCCATGGGAAAATTTGGTTAGGGTCATAGGTCGTAGGGCTAAAGCTTCATAATGGCGCCTCTAGACGCCATCTCTAAAATGCACAATCAGCTTGGAAGTCATGATCAGAGTTAGTGAAAAACAGAGAAAGATGAGTAGAAGGTAGAAAACTTTAAAATCCTGGAATCACACAGTAAAACAAATCACACAAAAATCAGTGAATTTAAAACATCAAAAAATCAAAAATTTGAAAAACTAAATAAAATGTGAATTTTAAGGTAAAAGTAAAAATCAATTTTTTTTAAAAACACGGGTTGCCTCCCACTAAGCGCTTCATTTAATGTTGGGGCTCGACACAACTTAAGGGAAACTAATCTAAGGGTTCCGATGGCTATTCTTTGTCTTCCACGCAATTTTAATGTTTAAGGCGTTGCCCATTTACTATAAATGGTGCACTAGACCTACCCTTAATTTCAATAGCACCACTACTTAAAACTTTAGTTATTTCGAAAGGTTCGGACCATCTAGAACGTAATTTTCCTGGGAGCAACCTAAGTCTAGAATTGAATAACAGAACGACATCTCCCACACTGAAATCTTTCCTAGAAATTCGCTTGTCATGCTATACTTGGTTCTCTCCTTATAAATGACGGCGTTCTCGTAAGCGTTTAGTCTTAGTTCCTCCAATTCATGTAAGTCTAGAATACGTTTCTCACTTGCGTTAATGTAGTTAAAGTTAACGTTTTTAATCGCCCAATAGGCTTTATATTCTAATTCTACCGGTAAGGGGCAAGATTTTCCGTAGACTAATTTGAATGGTGTGGTTCCGATGGGCATCTTAAAAGATGTTCTATAGGCCCATAAAGCTTCAGGTAATTTAATAGACCAATATTTCCTCGATGTATCTACAGTCTTTTCTAGAATTTGTTTTATTTCTCTAATTGAAACTTCAACTTGTCCATTAGTTTGTGGATGGTAAGGTGTAGCTATTCGGCGTCTTACTCCATATTTTAATAAGAGTTTATCAAATATTCTAGATTTGAAATGAGATCCTCCGTCACTTATGACGAGTCTTGGTACACCGAACCTTGGGAAGATAGTGTTCTTAAAAAGCTTTATGACTACTAGAGTGTCATTTGTTGGGGAAGTTATAGCTTCTATCCATTTTGAAACGTAATTTACAGCTAGGAGTATGAATTTATTTCCAAAAGAAGATGGGAATGGTCCCATAAAATCAATTCCCAAAACATCGAAAATTTCTACTTCAAGAATGCCTTTTTGGGGCATCTCATCGCGCCTCGAGATGTTACCAGTACGTTGCCATTGGTCGCAATTCAGAATGGCGAGGTGAACATCTTTCCAAAGAGTGGGTCAAAATAGGCCTGATTGAAGGATCTTCGTACAAGTCTTAGAAGTACTTGCATGTCCACCGTAAGGGGCAGAATGATAATGGGAAATTATGTCCTCTATTTATTCACCAGGGACGCATCAACGGTAAATACTATCGGATCCTCGCTTGAAAAGCAATGGTTCATCTTAGTAATACTGTTTTAAATCATGGAAGAATTTTTTCTTTTGCTGATAAGTAAGATCTGGCGGAAGTACTCCTGCAACTAAATAGTTGACTATGTCAGCATACCATGGCAAAGTGTTTTGCGCATAAACTTCTTCCATTGTTTCTTATTTGGTATGTTTGTCTATAGAGGATATCTCTTGTTCTAGTTTGGCTATAAGACATTCATTAGGGAAATCATCATTTATTGGTATTGGGTCAGGTTTAATTCCTTCCATACGTGATAAGTGGTATGCTACTACATTGTCATATCCTTTCTTATCCTTGATTTCTAATTTGAACTCTTGTAGTAATAAGATCCATCTTAGTAATATGGGTTTTGAATCCTTTTTACTTAGATGGTATCTTATGGCTACCTGATCGGTATAAATGATGATTTTGGTTTCTACTAGGTAAGAACGGAATTTATCGAGCGCGAATACTACGGCTAAGAGTTCTTTTCTGTTGTGGTGTAATTCATCTAAGCAGGGTATAATGATCTACTAGCATAATATATTGCGTGAAGTTTCTTATCTTTTCTTCGGCCTAAGACTGCGCCTACAATGTAATAACTTGCATCACACATAATCTCGAAGGGTCTAATGCTCTACTAGCATAAACTCAGCATCTTTCTTTAATAAATTTGTCAAGGGCTTAGTGATTTTAGAGAAGTCCTTAATGAATCGTCGGTAGAAACCAACGTGTCCTAGGAAAATTCTTATATCCTTTACTGACTTAGGCGGTTGAAGGTCTTTTATCACTTCTATCTTTGCTTTTTCTACCTCGATGCCTCTGTTGGATATCACATGTCCTAAAACAATTCCTTGTCTGACCATAAAGTGTCACTTTTCCCAATTTAGTACAGGGTTTACTTTTATGCATCTTTCGAGTACCATTTCAAGGTTAGATAGACATCCTTCAAAACTTTGTCTGCATACAATAAAATCGTCCATAAACACTTACATGATGTCATCTGTGAAATATGTAAAGATCGCTATCATGCATCTTTGAAATGTTGTTGGGGCGTTACATAAACCAAATGGCATATGTTGATAAGCAAATGTTCTGTAGGGGCATGTGAATGTTGTCTTTTCTTGGTCATCAGGATTAATAGGTATTTGGAAAAATCCCGAGTAACCATCCAGGTAGAAAAAACTAAGAATGTTGGGCTAATCTTTCTAACATTTGATCGTTGAAGGGCAAAGAAAAATGATCTTTCCGGGTAGCTTTTTTTAGTTTTCGGTAATCAATACACATTATGTACCCGATTGCTACTCTCTGTGTTATAGGCTCTCCTTTGGCGTTCTTAGTGACTGTAATGCCTCCCTTCTTTGGTACAATGTGCACTGGGCTAACCCACTGACTGTCCGATATTGGATATATAATCCCGACATCTAACAACTTCTTTACTTCATCCTTGACTACAGTACTTAGAATCAGATTAATCCTTCTCTGAGGCTCTCTAGAGGTTTTACAATCTTCCTCCAGCATAATGTGGTGCATACATATCGAAGGGGTTATTCCTTTCAGATCGGATATGTTATAACCTAGCGCGGTTGGGTACTTTCTTACGACGTCTAAATTTTTTTCTGTTTTGAGCTGTCCTAAGTCTGCATTTAATATAACTGGTCTTTTAAGTTCCGAATCAAGAAATTCGTATCTAAGATTGTTAGGAAATGTCTTGAGTTCAAGATAGAGTTTCTTTGGGCATGGAATATGGTCAGGTGTAAAAGCCAAGCTTTCAATTAAGCTTTTGTCTTTATAAGGTTCTTTCCAATTATCATCTTCGAATATTAAAGGAGATGGGATCTTCATTATGTCAGAATAGGTAATCTCTTCCTATTCCATTTCTCTCCTGCACTCGTCAATGACGTCTATGAGGTAACAGGTGCCGTCTATGGATGGATCTGGAAGGAATTGGGTTAGAATGAATTCGACTCTTTCTTCACCTACCTTGAATGTCAGTCTGCCTTTCTTTACATCTATAATTGCTCCAGCTGTGGCTAAAAATGGTCTTCCTAATATGATATGGGGTCGTAGCATCTTCTTTGATGTCCATTATTATGGAATCAGTTGGGATGTAGAACGAGCTTATTCGTACATGAACATTTTCTAAAATACCAACCAGAAATTTGACTGAGCGATCAACTAGCTGAACTGATATCTTGGTCGGTCTAAGTTGTCCCATATCTAGTTTCTTACAAATAGATAACGACATAACGCTTATACTAGCTCCTAGGTCGCATAGAGATTTGTCTATGAAGAACTTTCCTATTACACAAGGAATAGAGAAACTTCCTGGATCCTTTAGTTTAGGTGGCATATTATTTTGAATAATGGCACTACACTCAGCAGTAAGTGTAACTGTTTCATTTTCTTCGATTTTCTTCTTGTTAGACAAGATCTCTTTTAGAAATTTAGCATACGAAGGCATCTGAGTAATAGCTTCTGTAAAGGGTATGGTAATATTTAATTGTTTTATAAGCTCTACAAATTTCTTAAACTGTCCCGTTGTTTTAGAATTTGTTAACCGTTGGGGGTATGAAATTGGTGGCTTATATGGTGGCGGAGGTACATAAGGTTTTTCCTCTTCCTCAGCCTCTTGTTCATTGGTTTCCTTTTCCTGTGGGTTATTGCTTTTCTTAGTTGATTTCTCAGGTTGTTCATACATGGTTGGGTTTTTGTTTCTAGGATCAGTAGGTTCATCCAACTCTTTTCCACTTCTTAGTATAACTGCATTTGCATGACCCTTAGGATTTGGTTGCGGTTGTCCAGGAAAAGTTCTACCTGGAGAAGCAGTTGATGCTTGTTGTTGAGAAACATGAGAAATTTGGGTTTCTAGCATCTTATTACGGGTAGCTAAAGCATCTACCTTGGTTACCAATTGCTTTATCTGTTCACTAGTATGGATGTTAGGATTTAGGAAATCCTTGTTCGTTTGAGCTTAGGTAGCAATGAAGTTTTCCATCATCAGTTCGAGGTTTGACTTTATAGGAACATTAGGATTAGGTGCAGCAGCTTTCTGATATCCTGGTGGTGCATTTGGTGCTTGATTCGGTGCATACAAGGCGTTGTTATTCTTGTAAGAGAAGTTGGGGTGATTCTTCCATCCTATGTTTTAAGTGTTAGAATACGGGTTTCCTTGAGCATAGTTCACCTGATTCGTGGCTAATTCGGAAAGTAGATGAAATTCTGGTGATGTGTGTCCTAGGATTCCACAAATCTCACAATTTGGAGTAACGGCAGCGATGGTGGCTGGTGGTGTTATGGTCAAGTTATCGATCTTCTGAACTATAGAATCCATCTTCGCATTTACGTGATCGAAACTGTTCACTTCGTATATTCCTCCTTTAGTTTGGTTCTTCTCTACATGCGTTCTTTCTCCTCCCCATTGGAAAAGGTTCCGAGCCATGTTTTCAATGAGGTTATAGACTTTTTTCGTAGTGTTTATCCATAAGAGCGCCGCTCGCGGCAGCGTTTATCGTCATCCTAGTGTTGTATAGAAGTCCATTATAGAAGGTTATGATGGTTACCCAATTTTCAAACTCATGGTGTAGACATAATCTTAACAGGTCCTTGTATCTTTCCCACGCTTCATAAAGTGATTCGACATCTTTCTGTCGAAATCCGTTAATCTGAGCTCTCAACATAGTGTTGTACCCCAAAATTTGCCCTCACATATTTGAGACAAATTGATTCACAAGGTTTCCTCACACTTGTCGTACCCCAAATTTTGACCCGCTTCATATGATTTCTGGTGCTTTTTTTATTTCGAATAAATAAAATAGCACAATTGGTAGAAAGATGGGTATAAGGGATATAATTGTGAGAGGTTGTGAGTTCAAATCCCACCTTCCGCTCTTTTTAATTTTTTTTTAATTTTTTCCTTTACTAATAACTTTTCCTATTTTTATTTTTTTATGAAAAAATCACAAAAATAGCATTTTTTAATTATTTAATTTTTAATTTTCGTATTTGCATTTAATGTATTTTTAAAAATATGATTTTTTCATTAAAATCATTATTTTATGAAAACAATTTCAAAAAAAATCATAATAAATACCAAAAACATTTCTTTTCTTGTATACTCATTTTCTATTGGTCAGTTTATGTCATTTTTGTGTCATACTTAGTTTCTAACTGGTCTACTTGGTGACCAAGTAAAAATCATATAATTTTGTTCAAATATTTTTTAATCAATAGGGATTAAGACTAATTTTTTTTCCTTTTAAACTTTTTAACCTAATTTTCTTAATCTATAAATACATGTTGTTTTACACATAAGAGGACCCCCTCTCATTTCTCATTTTATCACTCCTCTCTCAACCACAATACGAAAAAATTCTTGCCTCAGGGAGAAACAGAACCGAAAAAAAAATAAGAACACTAAAAGGCGGATCATACATGTTTTTTTCTTCTTTCGCTTATATATATATATATATATATATATATATATATATATATATATATATATATATATATATATATATATATATATATATATAGTTTTGCTTTGATATTGTCAATTCTTTATTTGGATTGGATCGTGTCGATACGTTGTTCGCATATTTATGTGCATGAGGCGTGACATTTGTGTTGATCCAGTCTAGTTGCGATGATCGCAATTATGCGTTAGCAACATTATTTTTTAATCTTTTGTTTTATTCTTGATAAATTTATATTTGCACATTTAGATAACTAACTACCCTGATTTCTTGCCTCGAACCCTTAAACTTTCTCTAAACCTTAAAAAAAATTTATTTTTATAAACCTTAATTTTTCGTGTAAACCTTAAAAATTTCTTATAAACTTTAACCGTGTTATTTTCTCTAAACCATAAACCTTTTTTTTTATTAAACTTTTAACCCTGTTTTTTTTCTAAACCTTAAATTTTTTATATAAACCTTAATTGCTTCTCTAAAACTGGTTATATATTTTCTTTATGAATTTTAACGTATTCAACCTTAATTATTTTCACTAACCCAAAAAATATTTTTTTTAATCCTAATAATTTTCTCTATAAACCTTGAACTCTAATTTTCACTCTAACTCTAACTCATTTTTATGTTATTCATTTACTGTTTATCATATTATGTAACTGTTTCATATTTGTAATAATTTAATTTTTATTTTTCGCCCTATAATTATATAATTGTCTCCTTGATGTAATAATTTAGTGTTATTTTCTGCCTAATTATTATGTAACTGTCCCGAAGCCATGTAATAGTGTAGGAATTTTTATTTTCTGCCTTTAAATTTCTGCCTTTATTTATTTTTATTATTCCCTGCGTGGTTAGTAATTTAGGGCGTGCCAAGAACTGAATGAAAATCAATATGGACTTAGATCAATAATTAAAAAAAAGACTAATTAATCAATAAACATTTTCTTATAATAATAATAGTATTTTGTATATAATTTTTATCATAATTATATTTTGTAAATAAATAACCAAATAATTAAGTTTTTCTAATTAAAAATTTTCTAATCCTTCTTTTAACTTCTTAATTTTTATCATATTTATATAGTTGTAAATAAAATCTAATTGACCATTTTGATTCTAATTAAATAATAATAATTCTAAAAATCTTGTATATAATTAAGTTATAAATGACTTATTAACTTAATAATTTAGTAGTTTATTTATTCTTTATTTATTTTGTAAATAACTAACTTAATACTTTTTTTTATACAATAACCCTTTTTATTTTATAATTTGTACATTAATAATATTGTTTTTTTAAATATAACACTTTATTCTTTTATTATTACTAAATTATTTAAACTTATATTTTCTTAAATAACTTCCAAAACAATCTAATTTGTCTAAACCTAAAATAATTTCTTTTCAAATTCTAATCTTAATTTCTTTTCATTATGACTTTATTATTATTATTATTATTATTATTATTGCCTTATTACTATTTTTTATTTATTATTTTATTTCCGTTATTATTGTTCTATAATTCATTTTTTATCCGATTATTATGTATCTGCTAAAGCCGTGTAATAATTTGTAGATTTATTTTTCGTCTTTATTTTCTTATTTTTTAATATAAATTGTGTGGTTAGTAAATAGAGAGTGCAAACATAATTGTAATTAATTTAATTTAGATAACTAATTTAAAAAAGATAAATATTTGAATATAAACACTCACACACGTAAGTCGATCTTTGATCGCCATCTTGCACTTCCTAGGATATTCCTCTTGGTTGCTTTCACACCATGGTCAAGTCCCTCAAATATAGGGGTGTCTTAAGCAAAGTCTCTCCACTTATAAAATCATCAAGTCCCTACAGATTTAAAAGATCAAGTCCCTTTGAGGTTGCCTACAAAATAACGATCTTGTCCCTTCGAATAAATGATGATAGTCCCTACGAATTGCTAAAGACACCCCTTAAGTTGCCTTATATGACCATACCATGACCCCACGCTTGTCCCTTAATACAAATCCAAGGTAATGACTATCTATTCCTTAATAATAGGGATAGTCTTACCCTTGAAAGAACATACAAGAACATGAAAGACTTAATCTAGGGTAGGTACCTCTTAGTTGCTTGCTCACATTTCAAAATACTTTTTACACCTCACTTTCTTAAACATTTTTCAAAACGAGGCTTTGTATACATCCATACGAGGATCATTACAAAGTACTTAGAAAAATTTCTAATCACACACTACACTCTTCAAAAACAATTTAAGTGAGCTAAGTAACTAAGAGCCCATGGATAACCATGGATATAAAGGGTGCTAACACCTTCCCTTTATATAACCTACCCCCCCGAACCCGAGTCTTTTAAAATAGGTCTTTCCTGTTCTTTTATGTCCTTTCCATTTGGATAAAATAAAATTCGGTGGCGACTCTTGTTATCCGCAACATGACTAAAAGTCAGTTCTCCCACCGTGTTACAGAACTGGCAACTCTGCTGGGGAATTAATAAAAGAGGGGTACCCTTAGGAATTAGATCACTTAAATTGTTTGCCTTGTTTGCTTTATATTACTTGTTGGGCTTTATGTGTGAAAGATCCTAACCCGGATCTAGTGTACCTTAGGTAAATGCCAATAGACCAAGGAAACTGTACGGTATATAACGATATGGTTGATCTGGTGGCCATAGTTAGTGTGACTTCTTGGTTGGTGCTTATGTTCCTTAAGTAGGTTGAGGATAATATGAGGCTGCCATATGTTGTCAATACACTAACCTACTTTTAGAACCCTAGTCATCCCATCTTGGCCTTTAGAAAGTAGTGAGATTGTCGACTTTGGTGAAGACTGAAGTTGGTTGATACTCGATGCTACACTCATTGAGATTCTAAACTCGGAGGGTTTTGGTTGGCAAGTAAGTTGCCTACTGAACAACCACCCTTGGGAAGGATCAATGATATTGAGATCCCTTAGAACCCGATTACTTTTGTAGGACAGGATGAACCAACTAACTTCAGGGGAAGGTACTTACCTTTAAACCTCATGCAAGCCTCTAAACCTAGGGCTATGGTGTGACTTGTTTGTGTGTGCCACATGTTTGTGATTGAGCATAACATCATAACATCATGACATCATAAGTATAGCATTTTCACTAACCATTTCAAGGACCAAAGGATTTATCTTTGTTCTTTGTTGCAGGTCATGGCTTCTACTCGTCGGAATACTATCCGAATCAACTTTGTAGGGATACCTCCTAAGCTTAAGGAATTAGTCTCTCAAGTTTCTGAAAGATCCCAGTTCATCAAGAAGCATGGTCACCTACTTGACTTGGTTACTTCAGGATTTGATGAAGACATGATAAGTGTCCTGTTTCAGTTCTCTGACCTTAAACATCATTGTTTCACATTCCCCGATTATCAGCTGGTTCCCACAATGGAGGAGTTCTCCAAACTATTGGGTATACCTATCCTTAATCAGAGACCCTTCACAGGCTTAGAAAAAGAGCCTAAACCTGAGGTTATTGCTGCAACCTTACATTTGAAGAAATCAGACACTGTCCTAGAAACAAGAAGCGAAGTTAAGGGTATTCTTTCTAAGGTATTGATGGAGAAAGCTCAGGTATTCTTGGAGGCTATGAGCTATGATGATTTTGAGGAGATCTTAGCCTTATTAATCTATGGCTTAGTTTTGTTACCTAATCGAGACCAGTTCATAGACGTACACGCCATCAACATATTTCTGACTCATAATCCAGTGCCTACATTACTTGGAGACATCTTACACTCTCTTCATACCCGTACTACGAAGGCACGAGGAACTCTGATGTGTTGTATACCTCTATTGTCTAGGTGGTTTATTTCTCACCTTCCTCGATCAATGATGAAGAATGAACAAAGGTTAAGGTGGTCTAAAAGGATCATGTCACTTTTTCATTCAGACATTCATTGGTGTTCTAGATCTATGGAGAATGTTACTATCATTGACCGTTGTGGGGAATTCCCCAATGTGTCACTCCTTGGCATAGTAGGGGGCATTACCTACAATCCTTCTTTAGCTCTACGTCAGTTTGGTTATGCTCGGAGCAATGGTCCTCATGACATGCTTATTCAAGGAATTGTGTTCGACTACGACAACGATCTGCAAGGTTACCTTCAAAGGTTCATACGAGCTTGGGGTAAAGTGAACAAGGTTGACAGCAAGACTCTGGAACCAAAGTACTCCATTCCTATGGAACCTTACCTCAGATGGGTGCGATCTCGTGCTTAGACTCTTATGATGCCATATCCTGCTATTTTACCAGTTACTATAGAACCTGTTGCAGAAGGAGATACTCCTTATACCATCCTTCATCTAGACATGCCCACTAACCTGGAAGAATTGCATAAATCTTGGATCCAACTGAAGGAACAAAGAAATACCTTCGAAGCTCAATTCAGGATTAGCCAAGAAAAAGTGTTGGAGCTGACCAAGCAACTTCACGAGGAGCGGAACCTCAACACATACCTCCATACAAAGAGGAAACGTCCATGGGAGACTTAAAACCCCATTTTTGTACTTATTTCCCTTCATTATAGGCCCAAGGGGCAAAATAATTTTAACATTTACTAATAAAAGTTTTATTTCCGTTTGTTTAACAATTGTAAATTCTGCGGTCCTTGAAAACATTGCATATGCATCTACATACCATATCATTTCATGATAGGTTGTTACAACAGGTTTCTCATCTTCTCGCTATTTATTTCAGCAGAAATGGCTCTCGAACAATCTGTCAAAGATCTTCAAGCTCAGAATGCTCAGTTTCAAGAAGTGATTCTGAATTTGTCCAAGGGGCAAGAAGAGTTGAAAGCACTCCTCTCTAAGGACATGAAGAAGAAGAATCCTGAGGACAACAAGGATGATCATCTAAAACAACTACAAGCTGAGATGGAAGAGATGAGGATCCAGATGAATGGCCAAATGGCTCTTATCCAGAGTTTGGCCCAGGGGCAAGAAGAGCTGAGATACTTTGTCAATAAGCTTCGACATAACGGAGTTGGGAATCTAATCATCAGTCAACCTCCATTGAAACAAGCCGACTTGGCTGAAAGGAAAGTAAGGATAAGAGAAGGAAAGAGACAGGCTACCATTGATTGTTCTTCAATGGAAGAAGGAAGACCCTGTAAGATTAATCCACTTCGACACAAGGAATATAAAAGACAGTTCATCAAATTCAACACGCCAATGCCACAAATGCTGCAATGCTTGTTGGAAATGAAGTTAATTTCCTTGGAAAATTCTCCTAAAAATCCTAATACCTCTTCTCCTCGCTATAATCCCAAAGCAAGGTGTTGTACCACTCCGACAGTCCCGGACACGGCACTAATAATTGTTGGGCATTGAAGAATAAGATTCAAGACCTAATTGACGAAGGAATACTCGAGGTTATGCCAGAAGGCCAGGTTGAGTTCTTCTATCATCCATCAAGCATCAAAGTTTCCAGATAACTGGAGTGACGAGTTTAGAGGAAGAGGCTTTGAGAAAATTTGAATTTTCGTTTGTAATTTCTTTTGTTTGCCTAAACACTTACTATTATGTTAGACTTTATTTTCACTAATGCATTGCATATGTTTGTCTTGAGTTAATCCATTCGTTTCACTATATTTAAAATTATGCTTCTTATTTCTATCTTGTGATATTTAACTCCTGATAAAGCTATAAGCCTGTAGAGGGAAGATGACGAAAACAATACCATAATCTTATGCAGTATGCTTTTGAACAGACTATGCTGACGATGTACAGGCATTGTTTCAATTCCTAAACAGTGGAGATATAAGGAAGTTAATCCCTAGTCAACCTTTTTGAGCCTATGAAGTAGGAGTTTTTATTCTCACGCAAATTAAAACCCTTCATCATAACCTAGGGCAGGGTAGTTTCTCGGTTAACTCAATTATGCCAGTTGTCTTTCTTGTACACAACTAATGAGGGTTCCCATAAACCATTATGTCTGACAGTCAATATCTGGCAAAAGAAAAGTTCACTAAGTCATAACCCATGAAGGAAACTTAGTAAACATTGAGATATCCCGCTGACTGTAACCTTGAAATAAATAGTTCAGGCAAAAGGAAGGGATAGCAAAATCAAGAAAAAAAATAGGGCACTACAAATCCTCAAAAAAAGAAGAAGAGAGAGACGACTTTTAAAATAAGGTTATGGTTTCTGAATCATCTCAAATGTCAGTGCTACAATTCTAAATACTTTTGGAGCCTCAATGCATAAGCTAACCGAACATAGGACTGAAGAACATCATGAAGATTGGGTTGGATACAAATAAATTTGAGCCTTTATCCTTTGTTTCTTAAACCGTGAACCAGGCCACGTTATAACCCTTTAAAAGTCCTAACTGAAGCATGGTTAGTTTGAAAGCATATTTCCATAAAAAGGTATCCTGACTCCTTTAGGGCTTATTATAAAACTTGAGTTAATATCACAGTTTTCATAAAAATTGTTTTTCTAAAATAAATCTTTTTCAAAACTTCAAGACAGACATAAGCATTGCATTTTGAATATCATTGTTTACATATAACTAAGTGTTTGACAAACAGAGAAACTTACAGGATGAATGTTCAATAAACCAAAGTCCTTTTGATAAACAAAGTTGCTTCCTGAATCAAATCCCATGTATACAAAGGGGCATAGTCATTATCTCCCAATCAAGGGGGCATACCATGATACTGCCTAACTCATTTGGGGAAATCAAGTCAAGATTCAACTATGCTTAAGTAGCCAGGGGCAGATCTCCCCATCTATCTGAATTACCAAAGGTAACATTACAGAGTTCACGATGCCAGGGGCATATTATGATGGGGCATTCTACTTATTTCTCTTGAGGTAGCTCCATTCAGATACTTCCATTATGAGACAATTCATCCTCAACCAAGGGGCAACACTCTCTTTCCAAATCTAATACCTAGAGCGTATATGGTCCATAACAATTTGAAGGCACATTCCTCTCATTGTATTACCTTGATATTGGATTCTCAGCAGAAGCCATTGTGGAAATTAACTGTCTATGCCAGTAGTATCAGATGGTGTCAGTATCATGTCTTTGGATCCAACAATGAGAATTTCTGGGAAATTATTCAGGAAAGTTAAGAACCTTAGCAGCTCTAAATCCAATTGTTTATACACTCTCAAAGTTGAAATGATTTTGTTTTTGAGTTCAGGTTTACTTTTCCCTCTTTATTCAAGGAAGAAATATTTTCCGAATTCAGGTTTACTTTTCCCCTTTTACTAAAGCAATAAATGTCTGTTGGTTATGCCTGAATGTATATATGCCTTTGAATATGATTGATGTTTACCAGAAATGCATAAAATACAATAATAGCATTTACTAAGAACGAACATAGATAAGAATTCAACAAAGCTTCGTCGGTTCATCCCCACGGAGTAATCTTTACGGATATCCTTACGGAATACCTCAAGTAATAGCTTACACTTCCAGCTTGACGAAAGTCTTAAAGCAGTGTCATATCCTCCGAAGAATTGATACTTAACCAAATAAGTCTCCCGGATCTATGTCCATCTCTTTTATCCTCAGTCAGCATATTCAGGAACTTAATCCTTCAATAAGAAGTATGATGAATGAAAACGGGAAGTTCTAAGTACAATATTCTTAAACAAGACGGGAACGAAGTCTTCATGTTCCTCAGCAATGAACCGGGATTTATTTTTCCTAGCCAGCAGTTGTTATACAGAGATACCTAGACGCTTCTAGCTACATGATTCATACATACATCATTTACACCATATCACAACATACGCATCCATGATACATATGACATTTTTACTTAAGAGCATCATGTTATACATGCATACATCAAATAATTTTGCATAAACTAACCTTTTCTTTTCAGGATAATTGCAGGCAGATAAACACTATCAAACAATTCAGAGATAATCACTACGAAGATTCATTTCCGATGATCAATACAAGTTGTCCTTGAGATGGCACATAAATGGTCTATACGAAGACCTAGTGTTCAGTCCAGGATATTACCAGAAGCAATTCAGGAGTAACCGCCACGAAGATTTAATCCTGATGCTCAAGTTGTCTTTGGAAGGGTACGTAAATGATCTATACGAAGATCTAGTGCTTAATATAGGATATTTCCAGAGGAGATAATCGTTACAAAGATTTATTTCTGATGGTCAACTATCTTTGGGATAGTGTGTAAATGATCTATACGAAGATCTAGCACTTAATCCAAGAGATTCTTTCAGAAGAAGTTCAGGGATAATCGCCACGAAGATTTAATCCTGATATTCTTTTTGTCCTTGGGAAGGTATGTAAATGGTCTATACGAAGATCTATTACCTAATCCGGGATATTTCCAGAAGAGATAATCGCTACGAAGATTTAATTATGATGCTCAAATTAAGGAATTGTCCTTGGGACGGTTCAGAAATGATCTATACGAAGATCTAATGTTGATACTTAGTCCAGGAGACTCTCCAGAAGCAATTCAGAGATAATCTCTACGAAGATTTAATTCTGATGCTTAATTTAAGAAATTGTACTTAAGACGGTTCAGAAATGATATATACGAAGATCTAGTGCTGATACTTAGTCTAGGAGACTTTCCAGAAGCAATTCAGGGATAATCGCCACGAAGATTTAATCCTGATGCTCAAATTATCCTTGGGACGGTACATAAATGATCTATACGAAGATCTAATACTTAGTCCAGGAGACTTCCCAGAAGAAATTCAGAGATATTCACTACGAAGATTTATTTCTGATGATCAATTTAATAAATTGTCCTTGGGAGGGTACATAAATGATCTATACGAAGATCTAATGCTTAATCCAGGATATTACCAGAAGCAATTCAGAGATAATTGCTACAAAGATTTAATTCTGATACTCAAATTGTCCTTGGGGACGGTACATAAATGATCTATACAAAGATCTAGTACTTAGTTCGGGGTATTTCCAGAAGAGATAATCGCTACGAAGATTTATTTCTGATGGTCAATTCAACAAAAATTGTCCTTGGGATGGTACATCAATGATCTATACGAAGATCTAGTGCTTAGTCCAGGATATTACCAGAAGCAATTCAGAGATAATCGCTACAAAGATTTAATCTGATGCTTAAATTATCCTTGGGAGGGTACATAAATGATTTATACGAAGATCTAGTGCTTAGTCTAGGATATTACCAGAAGCAATTCAGAGATAATCGCTACGAAGATTTAATTCTGATGCTCAAATTGTCCTTAGGACGGTACATAAATGATCTATACGAAGATCTAGTACTTAGTCCGGGATATTTCCAGAAGAGATATTCGCTACGAAGATTTATTTCCGATGGTCAATTCAACAAATTGTCCTTGGGATGGTACATAAATGATCTATACAAAGATCTAGTGCTTAGTCCAGGATATTTTCCAAAAGCAATTCAGAGATTATCGCTACGAAGATTTAATTCTGATGCTTAACTTAAAGTATGTCCAGAGACGATCTAGACGAAGATCTAAGTACTGACACTTAATGCAGAATATTCTTTTTCCCCAGAGATAATACATAGACGATCTATACAAAGATTTAGTGCTGATATTTACCTCAGTCATGTTACAGAAACGATTCAGAGACGGTCTATACGAAGACCTAGTATTGATATCCAGTAACAGCCTACAGATACCCTCACCTTCTGATATTATGGATGACATCTATAAGCCCATCTCCAGTTCCTTTGAGTGGCATCTTTAAGCCCATTCAAGCAATGTAACCAATCAACAATGTTACTCTACGCGCCAGTGAGTGCAAATTTTTGGGTTTTTGTGTTCAATCCCCTTCAACCTTTCAGTCACGAATGGCACACATGCCAATCTAACTCCTCAGGTTTCAGAAAATTGAACAGGGGCAGCTGTTGTACCCCAAAATTTGCCCTCACATATTTGAGACAAATTGATTCACAAGGTTTCCTCACAATTTTTTCCTTTACTAGCTTAATTGGTAGTGGGACATGAATGAACATGTACTTGAACCCCGGGCCCCTCGCAAGGCAATCCCGACACTGCCACCTCACGATCTTCTCTACTCCCCTCACTAATAGAGTTTTTGCCTATCGTGGGAATCGAACCCTGTACCCTTGGGTTCAAGTACATGTTCATTTCATTCCCACTACCACTTGAGCTAGTTAATAACTTTTCCTATTTTTATTTTTTTATGAAAAAATCACAAAAATAGCATTTTTTAATTATTTAATTTTTAATTTTCGTATTTGCACTTAATGCATTTTTAAAAATATGATTTTTTCATTAAAATCATTATTTTATGAAAAAAATTTCAAAAAAAAATCATAATAAATACCAAAAACATTTCTTTTCTTGTATACTCATTTTCTATTGGTTAGTTTATGCAATTTTTGTGTCATACTTAGTTTCTAACTGGTCTACTTGGTGACCAAGTAAAAATCATATAACTTTGTTCAAATATTTTTTAATCAATAGGGATTAAGACTAATTTTTTTTCTTTTAAACTTTTTAACCTAATTTTCTTAATCTATAAATACATGTTGTTTTACACATAAGAGGATCCCCTCTCATTTCTCATTTTATCACTCCTCTCTCAACCACAATACGAAAAAATTCTTGCCTCAGGGAGAAACAGAACCGAAAAAAAATAAGAACACTAAAAGGCGGATCATACATGTTTTTTTCTTCTTTCGCTTATATATATATATATATATATATATATATATATATATATATATATATATATATATATATATATATATATATATATATATATATATATATATATATATATATATAGTTTTTCTTTGATATTGTCAATTCTTTATTTGGATTGGATCGTGTCGATACGTTGTTCGCATATTTATGTGCATGAGGCGTGACATTTGTGTTGATCCGGTCTAGTTGTGATGATCGCAATTTTGCGTTAGCAACATTATTTTTTAATCTTTTGTTTTATTCTTGATAAATTTATATTTGAACATTTAGATAACTAACTACCCTGATTTCTTGCCTCGAACCCTTAAACTTTCTCTAAACCTTAAAAAAAATTTATTTTTATAAACCTTAATTTTTCGTGTAAACCTTACAAATTTCTTATAAACTTTAACCGTGTTATTTTCTCTAAACCATAAACCTTAAATTTTTTATATAAACCTTAATTGCTTCTCTAAAACTGATTATATATTTTCTTTATGAATTTTAACGTATTCAACCTTAATTTTTTTCACTAACCAAAAAAATATTTTTTTTAATCCTAATAATTTTCTCTATAAACCTTGAACTCTAATTTTCACTCTAACTCTAACTCATTTTTATGTTATTCATTTATTGTTTATCATATTATGTAACCGTTTCATATTTGTAATAATTTAGTTTTTATTTTTCGCCCTATAATTATATAATTGTCTCCTTGATGTAATAATTTAGTGTTATTTTCCGCCTAATTATTATGTAACTGTCCCGAAGCCATGTAATAGTGTATGAATTTTTATTTTCTGCCCTTAAATTTCTGCCTTTATTTATTTTTATTATTCCCTGCGTGGTTAGTAATTTAGGGCGTGCCAAGAACTGAATGAAAATCAATATGGACTTAGATCAATAATTAAAAAAAAAAGATTAATTAATCAATAAACTTTTTCTTATAATAATAATAGTATTTTGTATATAATTTTTATCATAATTATATTTTGTAAATAAATAACCAAATAATAAGTTTTTCTAATTAAAAATTTTCTAATCCTTCTTTTAACTTCTTAATTTTTATCATATTTATATAGTTGTAAATAAAATCTAATTGACCATTTTGATTCTAATTAAATAATAATAATTCTAAAAATCTTGTATACAATTAAGTTATAAATGACTTATTAACTTAATAATTTAGTAGTTTATTTATTCTTTATTTATTTTGTAAATAACTAATTTAATACTTTTTTTTATACAATAACCCTTTTTATTTTATAATTTGTACATTAATAATATTGTTTTTTTAAATATAACACTTTATTCTTTTATTATTACTAAATTATTTAAACTTATATTTTCTTAAATAACTTCCAAAAAAATCTAATTTGTCTAAACCTAAAATAATTTCTTTTCAAATTCTAATCTTAATTTCTTTTCATTATGACTTTATTATTATTATTATTATTATTATTATTATTATTATTATTATTATTATTATTATTATTATTATTATTGCCTTATTACTATTGTTTATTTATTATTTTATTTCCGTTATTATTGCTCTATAATTCATTTTTTATCCGATTATTATGTATCTTCTAAAGCCGTGTAATAATTTGTAGATTTATTTTCCGTCTTTATTTTCTTATTTTTTAATATAAATTGTGTGGTTAGTAAATGGAGAGTGCAAACATAATTGTAATTAATTTAATTTAGATAACTAATTTAAAAAAGATAAATATTTGAAAATAAACACTCACAGACGTAAGTCGATCTTTGATCGCCATCTTGCACTTCCTAGGATATTCCTCTTGGTTGCCTTCACACCATGGTCAAGTCCCTCGAATATAGGGGTGTCTTAAGCAAAGTCTCTTCACTTATAAAATCATCAAGTCCCTACAGATTTAAAAGATCAAGTCCCTTTGAGGTTGCCTACGAAATAACGATCTTGTCCCTTCGAATAAATGATGATAGTCCCTACGAATTGCTAAAGACACCCCTTAAGTTGCCTTGTATGACCATACCATGACCCTACGCTTGTCCCTTAATACAAATCCAAGGTAATGACTATCTATTCCTTAATAATAGTGATAGTCTTACCCTTGAGAGAACATACAAGAACATGAAAGACTTAATCTAGGGTAGGTACCTCTTAGTTGCTTGCTCACATTTCAAAATACTTTTTACACCTCACTTTCTTAAACATTTTTCAAAACGAGGCTTTGTATACATCCATACGAGGATCATTACAAAGTACTTAGAAAAATTTCTAATCACACACTACACTCTTCAAAAACAATTTAAGTGAGCTAAGTAACTAAGAGCCCATGGATAACCATGGATATAAAGGGTGATAACATCTTCCCTTTATATAACCTACCCCCCGAACCCGAGTCTTTTAAAATAGGTCTTTCCTGTTCTTTTATGTCCTTTCCATTTTTGGATAAAATAAAAGTCGATGGCGACTCTTGCTATCCGCAACATGACTAAAAGTCAGTTCTCCCACCGTGTTACACATAGCTATTTTTCTCGGCGGAAAATAACGAGATAAGAAGACTTTCTTCAGTTCTGCCCATGTTGTGACAGAGTTGGGTTGTAACGATTGTAACCAGGCCTACGCTCTATCTCTCAAGGAGAACGGAAAGAGTCTTAGTATGATTGTGTCTTAGGTTACACCATTTGCTTTCACAGTGTCTGTGTATTGCACACAATTCGTCAGGTGTTCATTCAGATCGTTTGTCGGACTTTCAAAAAACTAGTTCTGTTGTACAACTTGTAGTAGTGAAGGTTTGATTTCAAAATTGTTTCGACCTATGGCTAAGGTGGCAATACTGTTGTGCGGTTCTAGCTGGCTTGGAGTCGCATAGGACTTAAGTGAACGAGGTGGTCCTCCAATTTCTTCGTCCATGATTGGTTCTTGAACTGGTTCTTGTATTGTAATGTCAGGAATAAGGGTTTCATTGGGTTCAGTTCGGTGTATCGAACTTAAGAAACGTTCTACTTCGTCGATCAGGGGTTCTAAGTCTTCGCCTCGGGAGCGCGTATTGGGCATACAATCGACAAAGGAAATCTAAATTTGTTGCCCTAGTCTAGACGATGCAACAACTTAATACACTATTGACTAAATCTAAGTCCCCGACAATGGCGCCAAAAACTTGGTCGTGACTTTCTGAGTCTAACTGTTACTAATTGCAAGTGCACAATCTATCGCGTAGTAATAAAACATATCTATCCCACAGAGACTCGATAATCAACCTATTGTAGTCGGGTGTTGCTATGTTTAGCTAAGGCGAGCGATGCTTTAGGTTTAAAGGGTTAAGAATTAACTAAATTAAATTAATGGTATAAATTATCGGTACATAATTGATTTCTCCTTCGCGAATTCAATAGAGGGTCGGCTTGTTAAGGTTTATTAAGTTATCTCTCCGTAGAAACTCTCGGTCTAAAATTCCTCGACTCACACTCTCGTGGTCTTGCCTAATACTATACTCCTAAGTTCAATTGAGTGCTCTCGCTGGGTCAATTCAAGTTAGAAATACTTTTTGGAAACCTAAAGGTTCTAATTAGTGTTAAAGCGCTCTCGCTGTGTTTAAAACTAATGCCCAATTTCACCTAACTAACTAGAATATCACACTCCCGTGGTCTTAATCCTAATATTTTAGACTCTCTTACTCTCGTAATGAAAGTTAATTAAAACAAGAAATCGAAACAATATTATAACTTAATTTAAGGTTTTAGCCTAATTCTATCGAATTCGTTCTGGTTTATACAATTACATACCAATTAACGATTTAAGCTGACATATTAAAAAAAGAAAGGTAGAATGAGAGAAATTGCATAATGTAAATAAATGAAATATTAAATAAATAAATTAACATTAAAATCATAAAACTGGTTGCAATATCCTTGATCAACCAAACTTTGAAACTTGAACGGTAAACAAAAAATACAGTGGCTAGAAACAATAAAAATGGTGATAGTTTCCTAATGGAGGAAACTATCACTAAGGTTCGGTAAAAGAAATAAAAGTGAATGAAAAACGGAAATAAATGGCGAACTTCGAAATAAAAAGGCATCAATTGGATGTAAATCGAAGCTCTCCTGCTCAAATGGATGAGAGCACTATTTATAGATACTATTGTAGGATTTGTTGAGTAAAATAAGGCTTGGACTTTGACTAGACTTGAGACCGGGTTGCATGGACCAAGTGAACTAGGGTGAGAAAAATCCTCAGCGTGGCCGGAAAAATCTCAATGAAATTTGACTTCTGTTGCTTGCTATTACAACTTTTGTGTTATTGGATTATTTAGTTGAAACGAGCGTCTTGCAATTGAAACGGACAACTAAAGGATGAGACAACCAACTCATTGCCAAGTTGGGCGTCTGACACATGAAACGACCGTCTAGTCATTGTGACGACCTTTTGACAACAAAAATGAAGAAATGCATTTTTCTGTCATTTTTCTTGTGTTTTCTTTGGATTCTAGCCTTAAAATCTTCCTTTTTGCATTCTTGCCTCCAAATGACGTGTCTGATCGAATGTTTGCAAAACAAACACAGTTTACACATAATATCATCAAAAACATATAAATAAACATGTAAAATAATCGGAAATCGCATTAAATAATCGATATGAATTCGAGTTATCATATCTCAATTATAGATTGGCTTGGAATGGATATGGAGGTTTGTGATTTAGGTGTTACGGTTCATGGAGAGGTGTTTGGACAACTTCTATATGATGTATACAATGTGTCTACACTTTTAGTTTTGACAGAAATTCCCTCTGTAAGTTTTGAGTTGGTAGCAATTTTTGAAAAACACGTTGCTCGGGAAAATGTTATTAAGAATGTCTTGACATAAGAATAGAACATCATTGCAGGTGGCACAAGATGTCAGATCAGAAGTTCTAACATGGTTGTTCAAACCTCAATACTGAGGTGGTACAAGATGTCAGATCAGAAGTCCTGACATGGTTGCTTAGACATCAGTACTACTTGTAATACCCCAAAATTTTCCCTCTCATTTTGCATAGCATCTAGCATAGCATATTGCATACTCAAATTCATGGTATGATCAAAAACACTGCATCATATTCATCATGGTTGAGGTATAGGTTTGTGATCAGTGTTTGAAGCAATTGAAGACCATCCAAAGGCAATCAAAGGGGAAAGATAACTCCTCAACCTTGTGCAAAGGGTTCACAACGTCCCACAAGTCTTTATTTGATCCCACGAGTCTTTGAAAGAAGTGTTTTGATCAAAGGATGTAAGCAGTGTAACACCTCCTGAGGAAAAATGGGGCTGAACTAGGGTTTCTAATGAACTGAGCTTCTCAATGAGATTTTGATTCAAGCATGATTTCATTGTTGTCTACATGATGACAAGTACCTAGGGTTAAATTTTCATCCTTGGATTCATTTCTCACCCTTTCATCCTTCGATACATTCGTGCTTTGGATCGATACAAGATTTGCAAATAACAAAGAGGAATTGTTAGTTATGTATCGATGCATATGATGCTTGTGTCGATACATAAGGTATGGATGCATCGATGCATGCGTGTTATTTGTTGATACATAGATGAATTAATTTGCTGGAAATCAACATGGCTTCAGTATGTATAGATGCATACCCCCTTGTATCGATACATGCATGTTGTAAAACTAGCATGTATCGATGCATGCGTGTTATGTATCGATGCAAGATGGTGTTTTTATGCTAAACAGTTGTTGTATGATACATAGAAAGGGGCAATGATAGTTTTGTCTTGGGGAGGAATTCAGGGGTAATTTGTGCACATACTGTAAACACCCCAAATTTGCCCTCACCCATTCACTATGGCTTGTAATCATTCTCATATGCATAAACACAATCACATCATCTCATGTCTCATTTGGTTTCACTGGATAGTTTCTAAGGCATCTGCACCTAGGGTTTGTGATCTGAGCAATCCCAAAGCATCTTGAGCCATTCCAAAGGCCACCAATCAAATCAAAGGGGTCCATGTGTGTTCTTATATCATGTTACATCCTCACAAAGTCAAAATTGCAGAGGGATCACAAGAACTAGGGTTTGAGTGGATGCAGAGCCAGGGTGAACTGCACAGTTGACTGAAAATTAGGGTTTTGGTTTCAGAGGCCATAACTCCAATTTTTTTGGTCATTCTTGTTTCCATTGGTCTCTATATGGTATAGGGAGTATGCATATCAATTTTCATGAAGAAATTCCATGGGGAAGTCATCTGATCAAGAGTTGACTTTTCAGACAAGTCAGTGCAAAATCAGGGCATCTGAGGCCCCCAATGACCCAACCAATGGTTGATCTTCATCATTTTGAGTGTATATGATCTTTATTTGATCATGGAAGAAGTTTGAAGTTCATAAAAATCAAGAATTTAGGGTTTTTGCAAATGTTGACTTTTTGGGCATAGTTGACTTTTCAAGAATGCATCATTTTAGGTCAATTTTCAAGCCTTGATTCATGATCCAAAAAGGCCTCAAATGGAAAAACTTTGGTCATGAAAGTTGTAGATCTCATCTTTCCCTTTTCAAAAAGTACAAGAACATGATCAAACTCTTCATGGATCAAAAGTTATGGCAATGCAAAGTTAGCAAAAATCATTGTTTTTCAAGTTATGCACCAAGTGGAAATTTTGCAAGGTCTTGAACCAAAGTCAAATGCAACCTCTAATCCACTTCAAACCAGCATGTAAGCATCCTCTAAGTTACAAAAATCAGTTTTGGACCAAGAATGTCATGGTTTCATGTTTGGTTAGGCTAAGAAGTCACATGTGAACCATAAGCCAACCAACTTGCAAAATCACTCATAACATTGTGCCAACTTGCTGCATTGAGTGCTGAGCCAAGCTAGGCCTCTCCCTCACCCATGCTGCACCAGAACCAACTTTGTACTTGGCTAGAGTTGAGCCATGCCCTATCTTACACAAAGTTGACCTTTATGCAAAAGCAAACTCACCCATCATGGCAGGCCAAGTCACATCAAACAACCAATCAGAATTGTTTATTGTATCCATTTGCAAGCTAAACATAACCTTAAGCAAGGCTGAAACATAGCATTGGATCACATTCACAAAAAACCCCCCAACTGCAACTTGCTTCGAATCTGTTCATACAGCAAGCAAACACTAAAACCTCTTCTTCCATTCATCTCACCTGGATCCATAGAGCACAAAGCATCAAGAACCAAAGCCCAAAATAGCCTGAACATCTCACTGCCATTGCTCACCTTCATTCTGCAGATTCTATCGAATCTCTCATCCTAGCCCACAAACACACAAACCAACACCACCAATCTTCTCTATACATTACATAGACCTCAAACAACTCAACACCATGGCCTGAATCAGCCAGAATCTCATTTGCCATTGTTGACTGAGCTTGGAGCAGGAGCATTCGAATCTCACCATCCAGCTTACTTAAATTGTTCCAAGGTATTCCAACATCATCAGAAGGTCCTAAGGAGTAGATTGAGCAAGGAGAGGAGGCCTGAAAGTTCCAAAATCGAGAGCTTCAAACCTCAGGTAGCTCGAAAATAATTTTTTCCAGAAATCTCTTTTTATGTTACAAACTTGTTCTTCATGCTTGCCTGATCATTCTGGTACCTTTAGTTTTTGAAATGGTTGCGTTTTAAGGATTTAATTTCTGTTTGAAGCTTACGAACCCTAGAACTTAGTTTCTTCGATTCAGATGATTTAGGAAAGGTAAATGTGTTTTGGGAGAGGGGTTTAACTCGTGAGGTGATGGAGATCATTTCCCATGTCTTAGGTTTCATTTATATTACGTTTTGAGAGGTTTTGAGATTTTTCAGGTGACCTTCTGGCCGGAGAAGACGACCGGAAGTCTTCTCCGGCCACCTGAGATTAGTTTGCCCTAATTACAGCAATTAATGCTGGTTTGAATTTGAGCCTTTGATGCGCGTTGACTGGTTGACTTCCCACCCTTTTTGATGGCTCAGATCATCCACTTAACCCTAATCCACGTGGTTAATTCTAATTAAGTGTAATTAGCTCAGAACGAATCCTGGCCCTCCACTAGCGCGCGCAGTCAACCTGTTTGAACTCAGAGCCAATCTCATGCGTCCATCTTGATTACTTTTCATTTAATTTAATTTTAATTCATTTTATTCTCAATTAACTTGTACAATTTATTTAAAATAGTTAAAAAATCATAAAAATTATGAAACTTTTTCTTTAAGGTTTTATTAATTTTTATGACACAAAAACATTTTTATTTTATTTTTTATCATTAAAAAAGTATTTTTAAATATTTAAAAGATTATTTTTAATTGATTAATGAGAATTAATTAATTAAAAATACTTTTAGGTATTTAAAAATTACAAAAAAATTCATGAAATGTTCTAAGACATTTAGAAACATTGTCCAACCTTCAAACCAAATTTCTTTGTTGATCTTGATGCATTTTAAGAATTTTTCATTGAATTAAATCATTTTTGATGCATTATTTTGATCATAAGTGTGAAAATTCATTTCTGCCTATTGGTGAAGGTTGAAACATTGATTCTTCTTGCATTGTTTTCCATTTAGCATGAACTTTCAAGGATAAAAAGGCCATGATTTGATCTTGCATTTTCTAATTGATTGGCATTTCTTTTGTTACAAACCCTAAAAAGCCCTAATAACTTGCAAAATTCATAACTTGAGTTTGGTTGAGAGTTGAGAGCTCCCCTTTGGGCAGTGGTTCATTATAGGCCAAGGGTTTCTTTGGGTACCATTTTCCATTTTTTAGGTTAAGGTTTGCTTCTGTTTTTGGTTTGTGTTTGATGTTTGATCCATGAACCCTAATTTGGGCTTTCATTTGCATCCTTCTTGCATTTCCTTGCATAACTTGACTTGTCATTTCACTTTGTGCATTCTTATGATTCATTTGACATCTTAAGACATGTAGAAAGCATCATTGATCATTGCATTGCATATTTGCCATGTCATTTGTCTTGTATGTTCCATAACATTTCATGTTTGTTCATGTTCCTTAGCTTGCATCATTTGCATTCATAACCTTGTATGAACATCTCCAGGTCTTGCCTCATGTTTGCAGCACCTCATGGCATCATAATCATCATCACCATGCTTCTGGTTGTGCTTTGCCTCATGCCATTTCATCTCCTCTTGCATTGCATTGCATTTCTTTCTAACATTGCAGGTGGTAAGTAACTTGAGAAGTGAATTTGCCTTCACTTCTCATAACCTCTATTCTCATCTCTCTTGCATACCTTGCTGCATTCTTATGTGTGTTTGAGTTTGAGCTTGCTCATTCTTCCTCCTCCCACTTTCTTTCTTCAAGTGACTTGACTTCTTGAATGAAGCAAGTCACTTTGCTTCTCTTGATCTTGTTCATCTGCTTCCTGGTGGTTCATCTGAAGATTGTTCTTGAAAACCTCACAAACATTAGGACCAACCAAGCATGATAATGAATTAGGGTTTTGATTAGTCTCCCCCATAGTTTTTACCTTTGTGTCTCTCCTTGAGTCATCTCCCCTCACCTCATAATCAGGAACTAAACCCTCAAGGCTTTAAGACTTTGTGATTAAGATCATGCCTGCATCCTTCTTTTAGGATGGAGTGTATAACTTTAATCCTAAGTCTTGGACCCTTAAGGTGTTGAACTCTCTTAATTAATCCATCTAATAATCATCAAGACATTACACTTGTAACTTGGGCCTTGCATTAGGGTTCTAATTCTTCCTTAATTGGTTAAGAAGGACTAACCCTAAAGTTAATGGACAAGTCCCCCTCAAGTTGTCTTACAAATCATAAAAAACACTTCATCATCATATCATTAATAAAATCCACTTAATCAAAGGTTTGTTCTGTCATGGGTTTAATCCCTAATCATGGATTAAACTGAGGATCCTTCCTCAGCTTAAACACCCTCATCTATTATCCTTCTTTTAGGATAGTGTAATGAGCCTGTTAAATCCCTGATTATGGCTTAACCTCATTACTTAACACTAAACAAAAATCACAAAAAACATCTAATTAATCACAAGTAGGTTAATGATCTTAACCCTACATCAAAGGTGATTAAGTGTGAGAATCTGACTTCACACTTAAGGTAATTCTCATTACCCCTAATCAGAGGGATGATGTGATGAGTTTACCAAATCCATTGATTTAGGTTTAAGCTCATTATCTTATGACAAACTCCAAAAAGAAATAAAAGACTGAAAACACAAGAACAAACAATAATCGTCTCCTTCGGGATTCTTTTCTCATCATCTTCACTCACAATCGAGAACTTGCTTCTTCCGTCTAATGCAAGACAGTTTGCATCTGTGCCAGACAGATCATACACTTGAGCATAGACTGCAAGCAGTTCACCAGTCAATCCTTTCAGTCTCTTTGGGTCGAACTACGGTGTTCTGACTTCCTCATTGCACGAGAGGATACGTAGGCATAACTTAACAGTTATCGAACAAAAGTCTCTGTCCATTCCCCCTCCTTCCAGCTTCATTCTTTTGAGCCTCATACTCTTGAGCATTTCACTCTCTTCTTACACTAACACATCATTTATACACTTCACTTCTCTTACACTGACACCTGTACATTCTTTTCCAGCTATTGTATACACAGATTGCACTGACACTACCCCTTTAAAACACAAATCTTCTAAGCGTGGATCCCGTCGAGTACGACGGACAATCTGGGTGCTAATACCTTCCCAGGTTGTAACCAACCCCCTTTCTCAGTCTCTCTGGTTCGCAAACCGTCTTATCCATCTTTTTCTAGGCTTATGCAGCATTGCCTTTCCTCCGGGATAAAAATGCCTAGCTGGCGACTCTATTCATCTCCAGTGAGTTCACGGCTGTGTGTTCTCACTGTTCCCTTCGCCGACCGTTCGCGTCTGTACCTTCATCTGACCCATTTTCATTTGTCGGGAGCGACAGCTTGGCGACTCTGCTGGGGATCCTTATACTGCAACCAGGGCTTCTGGTTCTTTTTGTGGGTTCCTCCTAGCGCTTGATTGATTTGTGTTTATTGGGGGTGTTATGTGTTTGTTTGTGCTTGTATTTATTTTTATTCATTGCTTTATGTACAGTTACTTTACTGCTTTCTTTATTTCAGTTATATATATCATACTGTCATGCTGTCTGTGCTGGATCTGGTTTTGTTTTAGTGGGTGGGGTTCTATTGAGAGCCAAGGTCCTATACCTGGGACCTGAGTGACACCTAGGCTAGAGTGAATCATATTCTTTCCCATTCCATTTCGGTCTGGTGCGGGAATATGAAACACGGTTCAGATATGGGTTTCTTCTTGAGAACTCTGTGTTGCGGATTTCCTGCAATGCTAGGGCTATCTGGGAAGCCTGCTAAGTCTGGATGACCTTTTAGTATTGACCTTCAGAAACTGAGGTGAATTAGAGGAGGAACTTTTATGGTTATTGTAAACACTGTACCTCCAGGTTAGAAGTGTTTACACTTCTCATAACTGATCCAAGTCTGAGGATCCTTGTTCTAGATCACCACCTGTGAGGGGGTTGGGCTGTTTACAGGTTTGCAGGTACCTTGGCCTCAGAATACCCTGTTACTTTGACTTTGTTAAGAGTACTCCATGTTGGATAGTTCTTGTGATTCTAAAACCCTGGACATGTGGCTCTTTATTTGAGTCCCCTACCCTGGTTACTGGATTTCTTAGACCTCCATCTGGAATTCTTGAACACACATGGATCTATATCAAGGCAATTAATCAGATCCAGCTCGGTCACGAACCCTTGCATATCATTTGCATTCATACTCATTGCATCATATTAACATGTGCTTATTTGTGTTTCAGGGTATCCATTTTCCTCTGGTTTTTGGTTTTGACCCCATCTGCAGTTTCGACCTGTCTCCACCAGCATTTGTTTCAGCTTGTCAGCCATACACTTCAGTTACTTGCACTAGCCAGCCAGTGGCTCACTCCTCAGCATCTTCATCAGCAGTTATTCTACTCAGTCTTCAGTACTCATGGCTCCAAAGAAAAGTAACATCACTTATCATTTCTTCCAACCAGACTTATCAGACATCAGGAGAATCCAAACCCTGATCACTCCAGAGCACATACCTCTGTTCAGAGAGCATTATGGGGGTATACTTGACTTGGTTATGGATATGGACCCATCTCAGAGAAGCCTAATCCATACCTGCATTCAGTTCTATGACCCCCCATTGAGGTGTTTCACCTTTAAAGACTTTCAGTTGGGACCTCTTTTAGAAGAATACTCAGCAATGGTGGGCTTGCCTATCAAGAGGGAAATTCCTTTCAATCCTGAAATGGTCTTTCCCAGCAATGGAGAGATAGCAAGAGCTTTGCACCTGGAACCTGCTTTGATTGAGCAGCATATGACCTCTAAAGCTGGGATCCCTGGTTTTCATCTGGACTTCCTGATTTCTCAAGCTAGTTTGAAGGCCTCCCTGGGGGATTGGAAAGCTGTTTGTGCATTGTTGGCCTTGAGTGTATATGGAATTGTGTTGTTTGCAGATGAGCCCAGATTCATCAGCAAGAATGCCATCCACCTGTTCATCCTGAAGAACCCAGTGCCAACCTTGTTGGGTGACCTCTATTACTCAGTACATCAGAGGAATGAGAAACAGAGGGGTAAGCTAGTGAGGTGTTGTGCTCCACTATTCCATGCTTGGCTTCTCAAGCATCTACCCAGGACAGATGCATTCCTGAATCCTCATCAGCAAAGCAACTGGGCTAAGAGGCTCACTACTCTCACTGCAGCAGACATCAGATGGTGCACCCAAGGCACCAAGGGCAGAGATATGATCACAAGCTGTGGGCACTTTCCCAATGTACCTTTGGTAGGAGTTAAGGGAAGTATCAACTACAACCCCCTGCTGTTCAAGAGGCAATTAGGCTATGCACTGGTTCATGCTCCTAGGGAACAAGACCTGGTTGAGACCCTCTACTGTGAGAACAAGATCAGTTTGACTGTTGTTAGGCAGGCTGCCTGGGCCTGGGATCATGTTCAAACCAAGGGAATCACCATTCTGGGGAAGTGCAATAATGTGGCATCAGCCCAATATCATGAGTGGTCCTATGCTAGGGCCCAAATCTCAGGATTGCCCTTCACCATCAAAGACATGCCTGAGTCATCATCAGCACCACCCCCTGCTACTGTCAGTTTGGAAGAGTTTGAAGGCTTGAAAGAAAGAAATGAGAAGCTATCCCAAGCCCTGCAGAAGACCCTCAGGGAAAGGAGTGAAGGTGTAAGGGAGATTGAAAGATTGGAGAAGCTGAGAGTGGAACACTTGACTAAGATTGAGAAGTCTGGAGACTACATCAACAAGTCTAAAGCTGGTGAACAGATTCTGAAGAACGCTTGTAAGGAAGCCCAGTTCCAAAGAGCAAGAACAGACTTGTATTTGAAAGAGAGTCAGGCCAGGTGGGTCCGGATCACTGAGGCCCGTACTCTGGAAGACAAGAGAGTTCAGGACAAAATGGAGCAGATGGAAAGAGCCCTGGCAGCAGCCCAGGAGGAAATATCAGAACTAAAGATCAAAGCTGGAGTGAAGAAATCCAGAGACCAAAGTCAGAACAAGAAGTTGACTGCAGCTGTTGCAACAAGAAACCTTCTCATCAGAAGTCTCACGGAGCGTCCGACTGATCCTGTGACCGAGGCACTTCTTAAGGAAGTTCGTGAGGATGAGTTTGGCCTTGGAGTTTGATCATTTGTTTGTTGTTATTCCTATTCCATGTACTTTTGCTTATCTTTTTGTGATGTATTTTGACCCCTTAGAGGGCTTGTGTTGTAAACAAGAACAAGTTGTATTTGTTTCATCTTATGTAATATATTTGTGTTGGTTTCCATCTGAGTTCACTCCAGAAGCAACTTCAACAGCATCATCTTCAAGGGTCTGGACGGGTCAAAACTGAAGACCAAGCCGGATACCTTGATAGCAAATAAGCATACTGCATTGCATACTAACCCTTTTGTTTGTTTTGTAGGTTTTGTTTTATTGTTTCTAACCTCTGTTGTGACATTCAGGAATTATTGCTCGCCGCAGGCTATTCCCTCTCAACAGGCCACACAGGTACCCTACAAGAAACAACCTTCCGGGCATCCAGATGGACCAGTTGCAGCAAGACCTCAATGAGGCCAGAACCCAGATGGCTAATGAAAGGGTGGAGATGAGAACCCAAATAACTCAGTTCATGGAAGTGATGAATAATTTAGCTCAAAGCCAGGAGAGGCTTAGAGTTCTGGTAGAGGGGAGAACTCAAGATGACCCCCATGTGGGAACTGCTGGCACCAGTAACAACGAAAGAATGCAACCACATGTTAACCCTCCTGTGTTTGGACCACATCTACATCCTGAGATCCATATTCCCGCAAACGTTCAGGGAACAGCCACTGCAGCCAGGGTACTTCAAGAAGATCCTCAGGAGGACCAATTTACTATAATGGGTGCTGGAGAAGAAGCCTATGATAGGCGATTGGATGAAATAGCTGAGAAGTTGAGGTCCTTAGAATCTCAAAATTCTTTGGGCTTCGACGTCATGGACATGGGGCTGGTAGACGGGGTCAGGATCCCCCACAAGTTCAAGCCTCCTTGTTTCGAAAAATATAATGGGACTTCATGCCCCCGGACTCATCTACAATCATTTCTGGGAAGGCTGAAGGCCTATACAATGGATGAGAAACTTTGGATGTTTTACTTCGAAGATAGCTTGACTGGAGCATCGAGGGAATGGTATTCCCACTTGACAAGGGCAACTGTAAGATGCTGGAAGGACCTGGCAGAGGCCTTCATCCGACAGTATCAATACAACTTAGACATGGCACCCAACAGGACTCTCCTAATGGGAATGTCACAGTCGTCAAGGGAAAGTTTCCGTGAATATGCCCAAAGATGGAGGCAATTGGCTGCTGCCGTTCAACCACCAATGTCTGAGAGAGAAATGGCAGACATGTTTATGAACACTCTCCAGGGAACGTATATTGACAGGTTGGCTGCTTTCTCTTCCACCAGCTTCGCCGATGTTGTCATAGCTGGGGAAAGAATTGAAAGCCTGTTAAAAATGGGTAAGATATCTGATAATGGTGCAAGCTCGTCCAGTGGTACAAGAAAGCCTTTTGCAGGCCCGAGAAGAACTGGCGAGACCAATGCCATTCACACCAACAGGGGTAGGCCCCAATATGTTCAAAGGTCCATAGCAGCAGTCACTATCCCTGCTCCAGCACATCCTCTGCCAGTCTATCAACCTCCTCAACAAAACTTCCAACAACAACCTCCGTATCAGCAGAACCAATATCCTCCAAGGAACTACAACAACAACAACTCCAACAACAACAATCAACAGAGGCCATTCCAACAAAGGCCCTCTCAAGCTAATCGAGTGATCGACCCGATTCCAATGCCGTATGCTGCTTTGCTGCCACAGCTTCTGAAACTCAACCTGGTTGAGCTAAGAACGTTGGCACCTCCGGATCCAAACAGTCTACCAAGAAACTATGACTCTAATGCTAGGTGTGCTTTTCACTCAAACGCGCCTGGTCACAGTACAGAAAAATGCAGGGCACTGCATATGAAGGTACAAGACTTAGTAGACTCCAAGGCTTTGAACTTTGCACCTCCGCCCAACGTCAACAAAAACCCAATGCCACACCATGGTGGTCCCCGAATTAATGCTATCGAAGAAGACCAACCGTCTTATTTGATAACCAGTGTGGATCAGATCAGGACACCATTGGTGGAAATCAAGGCTCAACTCCGTGAAAGCAATATATTTCCGGGGTGTGAACTAGGGTGCCCATACTGCAATATTTCTTGGAATGGGTGTGAAGACTTGAGGAATGGCATTGACAGCCTTATTCAGAGTGGCCTACTGCAGATCACTACATCATTCCCGGCAAACCCGACGACTCCATCAGCAATGGTTTCAGATCCTCCTACAAATACAGCAACAATTGTTCCCAACAATTCATCAGCAACATCAGCAAGCACTTCATTTGTTCTACCCAATGATCAGTTTTCAACAGTTTCTCCTGCTACAACTTCAGCTTCAGTCCACTTCGACTCCCCATCAACAACAACAACAGTTCTTCCAACAGAACCTTCTACAACACCAGCAAACAATCACGAAGATGTCTCCACAGTTACCATATTCTACGATCCAGAAAATAACTCCGCCTACCATTCAGAAGGTGCTGCTCCCGCTAGAGCACCAGTCACAATCTTTTATGATCCACAGACAATAACAGTCCCTTCAGCAGCCGCAATCAGTCCGGTCACTGTCACGGTGCCTGGACCTGTACCATATGAAAGCGATAAGGCCATCCCTTGGCACTATGGCTCTGACGTATACTGCGAAGGAAAAAGGATCACTCTGGAAACATCAGCACCTGCACCACAAATAGATAATGTGGGGGGAGGCGGAGGCTTCACTCGAAGCGGACGTCTCTTTGCTTCGCAAGTTCAAAAACCTACTGCCGAAGCAGAAGCTGCTGCCAAGGCAAAAGGAAAAGGCCCGGTGCAGGAAGATCTAGTTGCCAAAGAAGCTCTGAAGACTCCATTCGATCAGGAAGTTGATGAGTTTATGAGGATCATCAAAAAGAGTGATTACAAAATTGTGGATCAACTTCACCAAACCCCATCCAAAATCTCCATCCTCTCACTGCTCATGTGCTCCGAGGCCCATCGGAATGCACTACTGAAAGTCCTGCACGCAGCTTACGTGCCAGAGGAGATTACTGTCAACCAGTTGGAAACGGTGGTTGGGAATGTTACTGCTAGCAACGGGCTAGGGTTTACCAATTCTGATTTGACAGTGGATGGTCGTAACCACAACAAAGCCTTGCACATAACCATGGAATGCAAAGGAGCTGTCCTTTCACATGTGCTGGTGGACACAGGATCATCCCTGAATGTCTTACCAAAGAAGGCTCTGGTGAAGTTAGAATATGATGGATTGGCATTGAGACCCAGCAACCTGGTGGTTAGAGCTTTTGATGGCTCAAAGAGATCGGTTCTGGGAGAGATTGAGCTGCCCGTGACAATTGGCCCGCAGACTTTTAAAACTATCTTTTATGTGATGGACATTCAGCCCGCCTACAGCTGTTTGTTGGGTAGACCCTGGATTCACGCCGCTGGCGCTGTAACGTCTACCCTTCACCAAAAGTTAAAATTTGAGTGGGAGGGTCAAGTTGTCACAATCTGTGGAGAAGAGGACATTTTTGTTAGTCACCTGGCTACCTACAAGTACATTGAGATGGATGGAGAAATCCATGAAACGATGAGCCAAGGTTTCGAAGCCTTGAATGTCAATGAAGCATCTGCTGTTTCAGGAATCTCCATGTCGTCATATCAACAAGCCCGGAAGGTTGTTGAGGAAGGAACTGCCCTAGGCTGGGGCAAGGTCTTAGCTGTGGAGGAGAAGAAGGACAAATTTGGGTTGGGTTACAAACCAACTCAACGTCAAGCAAAGGCTGCTGCAGAGCCAGGATTTGTCAGTGGGGGAATGCTAACCCCCGATGCTATCAACTGTCTGGAAGACGAGCTGGAAGAAGAACGCAACCTGGAGAATTGGATTCGTCCAAAGGTCCCGGGGAGCAGTGTCTCGAACTGGTCTTCCCAGGGAATTATAAGTGTTACTCGAGCAGAGTAATTATTATTTCCTGTATCTTTTATAGCATGCATCAAAGTCTTGCATCTTGCCCAAGATGACAAGACTCATTTTGTAATCAGGGCCATCTGTACTTTTGTGCAAACAAGATTAAATTAATGAAATATCAGACAATCTTTTTGCAAACGAGTCTTTTTCTTTTCTGCTCACTGTTTTTCCATTTTTCTTTTTGTACAAAAATAAATGGCGGTGTTTTCAAAATGATAACTTCATTTCACTTTTTTCTAAAGCAAGATTAAAATCAATCACTAAAATGAACCGACTTAACCCTTGCAGAGAGTGCCTTCCAGACAGCACCGACAACAGCACAGCTATGACATCGTATGACTTTGACAATCCGATCAATCAAGCTGATGAAGGGGTTGATGAAGAATATGAGCTTCCTGAAGAGCTAGCCAGGTTGCTGAGACAGGAGGAAAAAGTTATTACTCCTCATCAGGAGGAGATTGAAGTGATTAATCTTGGTATGGAGGAAGACGTGAAAGAAGTCAAAATCGGGGCCTGCCTTCAAGACTCAGTGAAGAGACAGCTGATAGATCTGCTTCAAGAGTATGTTGATGTGTTTGCTTGGTCCTACCAAGATATGCCAGGGTTGGATACCGATATTGTTGTGCATAAGCTGCCTTTGAGGGAAGAATGCCCACCAGTCAAACAGAAGTTGCGCCGAACTCGCCCAGACATGGCTATGAAAATCAAGGAAGAGGTACAAAAGCAATGGGACGCCGGGTTCCTTGCTGTGACTAGCTATCCTCCGTGGGTTGCTAACATAGTACCTGTGCCTAAGAAGGACGGAAAAGTAAGAATGTGTGTTGATTACCGGGATCTGAACAGAGCCAGCCCGAAAGATGACTTCCCATTACCTCACATTGATGTATTGGTGGATAACACGGCTCAGTTCTCGGTATTCTCCTTCATGGATGGATTTTCGGGATACAATCAGATCAAGATGTCACCTGAAGACATGGAGAAGACAACATTCATCACACCTTGGGGCACGTTCTGTTATAAAGTGATGCCATTCGGACTGAAGAATGCTGGTGCAACGTATCAACGGGCTATGGTAACATTGTTTCATGACATGATCCATAAGGAAATCGAATGTTATGTGGATGATATGATCGCCAAGTCCCTTACAGAGGAAGGTCACCTGGTGAATCTGCTCAAGTTATTCAAGCGTCTGAGGAAATACCAACTAAAGTTGAACCCCAACAAATGCACATTCGGGGTGCGATCCGGTAAGCTGCTGGGCTTTATTGTAAGTGAGAAAGGGATTGAAGTTGACCCTGATAAAGTCAAAGCTATTCAAGAAATGCCTGCACCGAAAACTGAGAAAGAAGTTCGAGGGTTCTTAGGTCGATTGAACTACATTTCACGGTTCATATCTCACCTTACAGCAACTTGTGAACCCTTATTCAAGCTGTTAAGAAAGGAGCAAACGGTCAGGTGGAACGAAGACTGCCAGAAAGCTTTTGACAAGATCAAGGAGTATTTGCAAGAACCTCCAATCCTTATGCCTCCAGTTGAAGGAAGACCTCTGATTATGTACTTGACAGTATTAGAAGAATCGATGGGGTGTGTACTAGGTCAGCATGACGAGTCTGGTCGAAAAGAGTATGCGATATACTACCTAAGCAAAAAGTTTACCGACTGTGAACAGCGTTATTCACTGCTCGAGAAAACTTGCTGTGCTTTAGCGTGGGCTGCCCGCCGACTGAGACAGTATATGTTGACCCATACTACTCTATTGATCTCAAAAATGGATCCAGTTAAGTACATTTTCGAGAAGCCAGCTCTTACCGGACGGGTTGCAAGATGGCAGATGATTCTCACAGAATACGACATACAGTACACATCTCAGAAAGCCATCAAGGGCAGTGTACTATCTGAATATCTTGCTGAGCAACCCATTGATGACTACCAGCCTATGAGGTTCGACTTCCCCGATGAAGACATCATGTTCATTAAAGCAAAAGATCATGAAGAGCCTATTCACACTGAAGGGCCTGACCCAGAAGAAGAATGGACTATGATGTTTGATGGGGCTGTCAACATGAATGGCCGTGGTGTTGGTGCAGTACTCATTACACCTAAAGGGGTTCACATGCCTTTCTCGGCAAAGCTCACTTTCAACTGCACTAACAACGAAGCTGAATACGAAGCTTGCATTATGGGTCTTGAGGAAGCCATTGACCTCAGGATCAAGACATTGACCGTATTCGGAGATTCAGCTTTGGTAGTCAATCAGACCAACGGAAAATGGTACACCCACCAAGATCATCTGATACCTTACAGGGATTATACGAGAAGGTTATTGACTTTCTTCACAACAGTCAAGCTTGAGTATATCCCTCGGGACGAGAATCAGTTTGCGGATGCTCTTGCTACCATTTCATCCATGATCAAAGTTCAAGCTGCTAACTTTGTACCTCAGATTTCAGTATCGAGACTTGATAGACCAGCATATGTATTTGCAGCAGATATTGCTAAAGATGATAAGCCTTGGTTCCATGACATCAAGTGCTTCTTGGAGGATCAAACGTACCCACCTGGGGCATCTTCCAATGATAAAAAGACTTTAAGAAGGCTTGCTGGAAGTTTCTTTCTGAACACTGATGGATCTTTATACAAGAGGAACTTTGATATGGTACTCCTCAGATGTGTTGACAAGACAGAAGCAGATTTGTTGATGCATGAAGTGCACGAAGGATCCTTTGGTACCCATGCAGGAGGGCATGCCATGGCTAAGAAGTTGTTAAGATCAGGCTATTACTGGATCACAATGGATGCAGACTGTTGTGCTTACGCCAGAAAATGCCATAAATGCCAGATTTATGCAGACAAGGTGCATGTGCCTCCCAATCCCCTGAACATAATGTCTTCACCATGGCCCTTTGCTATGTGGGGCATTGACATGATTGGCAAAATTGAGCCAACTGCTTCGAACGGCCACAGATTCATCCTGGTCGCCATCGATTATTTTACAAAGTGGGTTGAAGCAGCCTCATATGCAAATGTCACAAGGCAAGTGGTAGCCAGATTTCTGAAAAGAGATATCATCTGTCGGTATGGAGTGCCCGAGCGAATCATTACTGATAATGGTTCCAACTTGAACAACAAAATGATGGCAGAGCTGTGCCGGGACTTCAAGATCCAACATCACAATTCTTCTCCTTACAGGCCAAAGATGAACGGCGCTGTTGAGGCAGCAAATAAGAATATCAAGAAGATTGTGCAGAAGATGGTAGTCACTTACAAAGATTGGCATGAAATGCTACCGTTTGCCTTGCATGGGTACCGCACATCAATCAGGACATCCACTGGGGCAACACCGTATCAACTTGTGTATGGTATGGAAGCAGTCCTACCTGTTGAAGTTGAACTACCCTCCCTACGGGTACTGATGGATGTTAAGCTAAACGAAGCAGAATGGGTTCGGGCCCGATACGAACAACTAAGTCTGATCGAAGAGAAAAGATTGGCTGCAATCTGTCACGGGCAGCTATATCAGAAAAGAATGAAGAGAGCCTTCGATCAGAAAGTCAGGCACCGAGAGTACCGGGTGGGAGATCTTGTGTTGAAGAGAATCCTCCCTCCTCATACAGACCACAGGGGCAAGTGGACTCCCAATTACGAAGGACCATTTGTTGTGAAGAAAGTCTTCTCTGGTGGAGCACTGATGCTCAGCACCATGGATGGTGAAGATTTCCCGTCCCCTGTGAATTCAGATGCAGTTAAAAAATACTTCGCATAAAATGACCCGCTGGACATAAAAACAGAATGTAAGTCCAGGCAAAAATAGGGCATCCCGGCGAGTCAAAAACAGAATAAAAGACTCGGGCAAAAATAAGGGAAATAATTAAAAAAAAATGTACACCCGCTGAGTTGAAAAGCCGCATTGGACAGCTCAGGCAAAAATGGGTATCCCGATGGATCGAAAACCCGAAAGGGCGATCCATGCAAAACAAGGGAATAAGCGAACAACTGCATTCTGAATTCGTCTGTATCACCTACAACTTGGTAAGCTCCAAAGGATCAAGCTTCAATCAGAATCAACTCTCTCCAGAAAGCAAGACGAGAAGAACGTCATTGTCATACGAGTCATAGCAGAAGAGGAAGCTCTTTGAAAGCATCGTCAACGCCGCCAGCATTTTGTTTCTCAATTTGTAACAATCGCCTCATTTCAGGAGATATGTTTCTTTGACTGTATCTTGCCAATTCAGGGCACATGAATTAATAAAATCAGATTTTCAGTCATGTTTCGCTTTTACATTTAAGTTTTGCAAAAGAGTTGTCTGATATCTCTAAAAACACAACTGCATAAGTACAGATGCCTCTCTCTAAAAATAAAACACATGCTTGCAGGGAACATACTTACCCTCGAAAGTACTTATTTCCTATGACGGAATCCGGTAAAGGATACCTCGGGACCTTTTGTACGTTTCCTTATCTTTGCAGGATTGCAGGTATCCAGAACGCGACCTGGGGCATGCAAGTTACGTCTCAGCAACTGGCAAATCATTATCAACTCACCTGGCACTGGGAGGTGCCCACTTCCCCAGCAAAGTTGCCAAATCAACGTACAGCACCGGAGACACTCTATCCCCAGCTGAGTTTGCTTCTTGTTGCTACCCCCAGTTGAGTTGCCTCTCATAATTCCCCAGCTGGGTTACCAACAGCACTCCCCAGCGAGATACAAGAATCGGGGAATCATCTCCCCACAGAGCTTCAAGCCTCTATTCAGAAGAACGGCGAAGAAGTCACAACAGAGGGAGAAAGCTTCTACAAACCCCAGCTGGGTCCCGCATTATAAGGATATGTCAACCAGTGATCTATATCCCCAAGCAGATACACCATTAGATCTACCAATGATCCCATCCCCAGCTGGGATGTCTTCCTCAGCAGATCGACCAGAGATCTCCGCGGCAACGGGATCCGATTCCCGGATCTGTGCTTCTTTGCATAATCATGGCATTTGCATCATACCACCCTCAAAGCGTAGCATTCCGTCTAATACGGAGCATTACGGCAAAAATCAAATGCATAGCATAATCATAAGTCATGTTGTGAGTTGAACACTTGTAAAAAATTGACAGTCTGTCATTATACGGAATATATACAAAAATCCCCACCAGAGTCCTAGCAAAAGCAGTTGCCTCACCAATCACAAACATCAGTACATACTCCTTTTGACACCCGTCCGTGTCATCCTTCCCCAAGCAGGTTGCCGGAAAACCACCAGTACTACAGATACTTCCTGGCACCCGTCCGTGTCATATCACCAGCAAAAGCCAAAGGCATCCTCTTTGCACTCACACATACCCGTACACCATCTTTGACACTCGTCCGCGTCGTATCCCCAGCGTGGTCGCCTATACTCACATATATACTTTTCTCGACACCCGTCCGTGTCATATCCCCAGCGCAGTCGCTTACGCTTTTGCAACCCATATACTTGTTCATATTATACTTTTCTTTTTCAACACTCGTCCGTGTCACTCCCCCCTAGCAGATAAACACTCATATACAATACTCACTACTCATTAGTACACTTATGCAGATACCCGTCCGTATCTTGTATATACCACTCATATCCCCACAGATTCGACAGTAGTCCTTGTTCTTTGTTAACCAGTTGGTACTCGTCCGTACCATCATCTCAGAACATTGCGTCTAGTGTTTGTTTCTACGTGATACTCGTCCGTATCATAGTCTTAAGGATGCTCGTCCGCATCTTTAATCCATACACCGTGTCAAACACCTGTGTCTCCTTGAATATAGATACTCGTTTGTGTCTACTATTCCCCAGAAGGATTCTTTCGGATGCAACACTCGTCCGTTGTTCTTTGTTAATCAGATGGTACTCGTCCGTATCATCATCTCAGAACATGTGTCAGTTTGTTTCTACATGATACTCGTCCGTATCATAGTCTTAAGGATGCTCGTCCGCATCTTTAATCTATACACAATACCAAACACTTATACCTTTTGTTTCTTGGATGTAAACGCTCGTCCGTATTTACTATATCCCCAGTAGATCGCAGTCAAATTTCCTTTTTATCTAACACTCGTCCTGTGTTATGATAAACTTTGGGAGCAGCCGTCCCCTGCTAAGTGGTCGTCCTCCACTTCTTGATGGTCGTCCTCCATCATGCTCATCCGATGGCCGTCCCCATCGTTGATTTTAGCAGCCGTCCCCTGCTAGGTGGTCGTCCTCCACCTTTTGATGATCGTCCTTCATCACTTTATCCAATGGCCGTCCCCATTGTTGATTTTAGTTGTCTAACACTCGTCCTGTGTTATGATAAACTTTGAGAGCAGCCGTCCCCTGCTAAGTGGTCGTCCTCCACTTCTTGATGGTCGTCCTCCATCATGCTCGTCCGATGGCCGTCCCCATCGTTGACCTTTTCTATCCGATGGCCGTCCCCATCGTTGATATTTTGGCAGCCGTACCCTGCCAGGTGGTCGTCCTCCACCTTTGATGGTCGTCCCCATCATATTTACTTTTTATTCCCAACAGAGCAGCCGTCCCCTGCTAGGTGATCGTCCTTCACCTTTGATGGCCGTACCCCATCATCTGTTTATTTCATTTATTCTTTAACCCGATGGCCGTCCCCGTCGTGGCCCCTTTTCTTTTTTAACCCGATGGCCGTCCCCATCGTTGGTTACTTTACCTTTGTGAACTTGATGGCCGTCCCCGTCATGTTTCACCAATCCCCAGAGAATGTTACTACTTTATCTTGATGGCCGTCCCCATCATATTATCTTAGTTTTCCCAGCTAGTCGGCCGTCCCCGTCTTAGCTTTATCTTTTATCCCCAGCATGTCGGTCGTCCCCGTCATCGCTTTATTTTACACACTTTCCCCAGCATGTCGGCCGTCCCCGTTTACCCAGCAGTCGTCCTCTGCTCGACGGTCGTCCTCCGTCGCCCACACTTTACAATATACTTTATTTTCCTTTTACAATCTATATCCCTTTTCTTCTTCATTCTGTGAGTGCAAATTTTGGACTGTCTTTGATATTCAACCACAAGTTATCTTGTTTGCCTGTTAAGCCGTCGCTTACATCCTACACAGCTAACTCATGTTTGAATAGGGGCAGCTGTAAACACCCCAAATTTGCCCTCACCCATTCACTATGGCTTGTAATCATTCTCATATGCATAAACACAATCACATCATCTCATGTCTCATTTGGTTTCACTGGATAGTTTCTAAGGCATCTGCACCTAGGGTTTGTGATCTGAGCAATCCCAAAGCATCTTGAGCCATTCCAAAGGCCACCAATCAAATCAAAGGGGTCCATGTGTGTTCTTATATCATGTTACATCCTCACAAAGTCAAAATTGCAGAGGGATCACAAGAACTAGGGTTTGAGTGGATGCAGAGCCAGGGTGAACTGCACAGTTGACTGAAAATTAGGGTTTTGGTTTCAGAGGCCATAACTCCAATTTTTTTGGTCATTCTTGTTTCCATTGGTCTCTATATGGTATAGGGAGTATGCATATCAATTTTCATGAAGAAATTCCATGGGGAAGTCATCTGATCAAGAGTTGACTTTTCAGACAAGTCAGTGCAAAATCAGGGCATCTGAGGCCCCCAATGACCCAACCAATGGTTGATCTTCATCATTTTGAGTGTATATGATCTTTATTTGATCATGGAAGAAGTTTGAAGTTCATAAAAATCAAGAATTTAGGGTTTTTGCAAATGTTGACTTTTTGGGCATAGTTGACTTTTCAAGAATGCATCATTTTAGGTCAATTTTCAAGCCTTGATTCATGATCCAAAAAGGCCTCAAATGGAAAAACTTTGGTCATGAAAGTTGTAGATCTCATCTTTCCCTTTTCAAAAAGTACAAGAACATGATCAAACTCTTCATGGATCAAAAGTTATGGCAATGCAAAGTTAGCAAAAATCATTGTTTTTCAAGTTATGCACCAAGTGGAAATTTTGCAAGGTCTTGAACCAAAGTCAAATGCAACCTCTAATCCACTTCAAACCAGCATGTAAGCATCCTCTAAGTTACAAAAATCAGTTTTGGACCAAGAATGTCATGGTTTCATGTTTGGTTAGGCTAAGAAGTCACATGTGAACCATAAGCCAACCAACTTGCAAAATCACTCATAACATTGTGCCAACTTGCTGCATTGAGTGCTGAGCCAAGCTAGGCCTCTCCCTCACCCATGCTGCACCAGAACCAACTTTGTACTTGGCTAGAGTTGAGCCATGCCCTATCTTACACAAAGTTGACCTTTATGCAAAAGCAAACTCACCCATCATGGCAGGCCAAGTCACATCAAACAACCAATCAGAATTGTTTATTGTATCCATTTGCAAGCTAAACATAACCTTAAGCAAGGCTGAAACATAGCATTGGATCACATTCACAAAAAACCCCCCAACTGCAACTTGCTTCGAATCTGTTCATACAGCAAGCAAACACTAAAACCTCTTCTTCCATTCATCTCACCTGGATCCATAGAGCACAAAGCATCAAGAACCAAAGCCCAAAATAGCCTGAACATCTCACTGCCATTGCTCACCTTCATTCTGCAGATTCTATCGAATCTCTCATCCTAGCCCACAAACACACAAACCAACACCACCAATCTTCTCTATACATTACATAGACCTCAAACAACTCAACACCATGGCCTGAATCAGCCAGAATCTCATTTGCCATTGTTGACTGAGCTTGGAGCAGGAGCATTCGAATCTCACCATCCAGCTTACTTAAATTGTTCCAAGGTATTCCAACATCATCAGAAGGTCCTAAGGAGTAGATTGAGCAAGGAGAGGAGGCCTGAAAGTTCCAAAATCGAGAGCTTCAAACCTCAGGTAGCTCGAAAATAATTTTTTCCAGAAATCTCTTTTTATGTTACAAACTTGTTCTTCATGCTTGCCTGATCATTCTGGTACCTTTAGTTTTTGAAATGGTTGCGTTTTAAGGATTTAATTTCTGTTTGAAGCTTACGAACCCTAGAACTTAGTTTCTTCGATTCAGATGATTTAGGAAAGGTAAATGTGTTTTGGGAGAGGGGTTTAACTCGTGAGGTGATGGAGATCATTTCCCATGTCTTAGGTTTCATTTATATTACGTTTTGAGAGGTTTTGAGATTTTTCAGGTGACCTTCTGGCCGGAGAAGACGACCGGAAGTCTTCTCCGGCCACCTGAGATTAGTTTGCCCTAATTACAGCAATTAATGCTGGTTTGAATTTGAGCCTTTGATGCGCGTTGACTGGTTGACTTCCCACCCTTTTTGATGGCTCAGATCATCCACTTAACCCTAATCCACGTGGTTAATTCTAATTAAGTGTAATTAGCTCAGAACGAATCCTGGCCCTCCACTAGCGCGCGCAGTCAACCTGTTTGAACTCAGAGCCAATCTCATGCGTCCATCTTGATTACTTTTCATTTAATTTAATTTTAATTCATTTTATTCTCAATTAACTTGTACAATTTATTTAAAATAGTTAAAAAATCATAAAAATTATGAAACTTTTTCTTTAAGGTTTTATTAATTTTTATGACACAAAAACATTTTTATTTTATTTTTTATCATTAAAAAAGTATTTTTAAATATTTAAAAGATTATTTTTAATTGATTAATGAGAATTAATTAATTAAAAATACTTTTAGGTATTTAAAAATTACAAAAAAATTCATGAAATGTTCTAAGACATTTAGAAACATTGTCCAACCTTCAAACCAAATTTCTTTGTTGATCTTGATGCATTTTAAGAATTTTTCATTGAATTAAATCATTTTTGATGCATTATTTTGATCATAAGTGTGAAAATTCATTTCTGCCTATTGGTGAAGGTTGAAACATTGATTCTTCTTGCATTGTTTTCCATTTAGCATGAACTTTCAAGGATAAAAAGGCCATGATTTGATCTTGCATTTTCTAATTGATTGGCATTTCTTTTGTTACAAACCCTAAAAAGCCCTAATAACTTGCAAAATTCATAACTTGAGTTTGGTTGAGAGTTGAGAGCTCCCCTTTGGGCAGTGGTTCATTATAGGCCAAGGGTTTCTTTGGGTACCATTTTCCATTTTTTAGGTTAAGGTTTGCTTCTGTTTTTGGTTTGTGTTTGATGTTTGATCCATGAACCCTAATTTGGGCTTTCATTTGCATCCTTCTTGCATTTCCTTGCATAACTTGACTTGTCATTTCACTTTGTGCATTCTTATGATTCATTTGACATCTTAAGACATGTAGAAAGCATCATTGATCATTGCATTGCATATTTGCCATGTCATTTGTCTTGTATGTTCCATAACATTTCATGTTTGTTCATGTTCCTTAGCTTGCATCATTTGCATTCATAACCTTGTATGAACATCTCCAGGTCTTGCCTCATGTTTGCAGCACCTCATGGCATCATAATCATCATCACCATGCTTCTGGTTGTGCTTTGCCTCATGCCATTTCATCTCCTCTTGCATTGCATTGCATTTCTTTCTAACATTGCAGGTGGTAAGTAACTTGAGAAGTGAATTTGCCTTCACTTCTCATAACCTCTATTCTCATCTCTCTTGCATACCTTGCTGCATTCTTATGTGTGTTTGAGTTTGAGCTTGCTCATTCTTCCTCCTCCCACTTTCTTTCTTCAAGTGACTTGACTTCTTGAATGAAGCAAGTCACTTTGCTTCTCTTGATCTTGTTCATCTGCTTCCTGGTGGTTCATCTGAAGATTGTTCTTGAAAACCTCACAAACATTAGGACCAACCAAGCATGATAATGAATTAGGGTTTTGATTAGTCTCCCCCATAGTTTTTACCTTTGTGTCTCTCCTTGAGTCATCTCCCCTCACCTCATAATCAGGAACTAAACCCTCAAGGCTTTAAGACTTTGTGATTAAGATCATGCCTGCATCCTTCTTTTAGGATGGAGTGTATAACTTTAATCCTAAGTCTTGGACCCTTAAGGTGTTGAACTCTCTTAATTAATCCATCTAATAATCATCAAGACATTACACTTGTAACTTGGGCCTTGCATTAGGGTTCTAATTCTTCCTTAATTGGTTAAGAAGGACTAACCCTAAAGTTAATGGACAAGTCCCCCTCAAGTTGTCTTACAAATCATAAAAAACACTTCATCATCATATCATTAATAAAATCCACTTAATCAAAGGTTTGTTCTGTCATGGGTTTAATCCCTAATCATGGATTAAACTGAGGATCCTTCCTCAGCTTAAACACCCTCATCTATTATCCTTCTTTTAGGATAGTGTAATGAGCCTGTTAAATCCCTGATTATGGCTTAACCTCATTACTTAACACTAAACAAAAATCACAAAAAACATCTAATTAATCACAAGTAGGTTAATGATCTTAACCCTACATCAAAGGTGATTAAGTGTGAGAATCTGACTTCACACTTAAGGTAATTCTCATTACCCCTAATCAGAGGGATGATGTGATGAGTTTACCAAATCCATTGATTTAGGTTTAAGCTCATTATCTTATGACAAACTCCAAAAAGAAATAAAAGACTGAAAACACAAGAACAAACAATAATCGTCTCCTTCGGGATTCTTTTCTCATCATCTTCACTCACAATCGAGAACTTGCTTCTTCCGTCTAATGCAAGACAGTTTGCATCTGTGCCAGACAGATCATACACTTGAGCATAGACTGCAAGCAGTTCACCAGTCAATCCTTTCAGTCTCTTTGGGTCGAACTACGGTGTTCTGACTTCCTCATTGCACGAGAGGATACGTAGGCATAACTTAACAGTTATCGAACAAAAGTCTCTGTCCATTCCCCCTCCTTCCAGCTTCATTCTTTTGAGCCTCATACTCTTGAGCATTTCACTCTCTTCTTACACTAACACATCATTTATACACTTCACTTCTCTTACACTGACACCTGTACATTCTTTTCCAGCTATTGTATACACAGATTGCACTGACACTACCCCTTTAAAACACAAATCTTCTAAGCGTGGATCCCGTCGAGTACGACGGACAATCTGGGTGCTAATACCTTCCCAGGTTGTAACCAACCCCCTTTCTCAGTCTCTCTGGTTCGCAAACCGTCTTATCCATCTTTTTCTAGGCTTATGCAGCATTGCCTTTCCTCCGGGATAAAAATGCCTAGCTGGCGACTCTATTCATCTCCAGTGAGTTCACGGCTGTGTGTTCTCACTGTTCCCTTCGCCGACCGTTCGCGTCTGTACCTTCATCTGACCCATTTTCATTTGTCGGGAGCGACACATACTAAAGCTTATTTAGCTTCACATTTGCTTCAAGTCAAACTTTAACCATTGCTGCTACATCAGAATGGTCCTCACCACAATGATCATGAGTTGGTGTACATTAGATCCATTGGTCTCAAGCTGCATTTAGCCTTTGATTATGTTGCATCAGCAGGCTATCATTAAGTGTATGCAGGACCACTTTAATTGTTGTGCATCTCACAATCAAGTCTGCAAACTCAAGCTGCAATCCTTAGGCAACTAAGCTGCTGTTTCACTTCACTAGTCTTCAATATAAGCTTCATGTTTCCTACATCATTGGATTGATTTCAACTGAAGAAGATTCTAGAAATCCAGCTGGCATAACTGTCATAACAAACTTCACTCATTTAACTCACTTCACTCAGTTAACCAGTGCTAATTAACCTTGGTTCTAACTGTTAACCAGAGGTCCATCACATTATAAAAGGATGAGTAGGGACCGAGTTTTGGGTTCAGCTTCATTTTCACTCAAATCACACCAAAATCCTTCAAATTTGGTTATGCATTTTCTCTGCAAGATCTCTTCATTTTGAAGGATTAAGTTTCCACAACCATAACATTGATCTTCTTCTTCCTTGTGCTTCTTCAAGCATCATTCATAGTGCATTTTCATGGAGATTTGATGCTGGAAGTTTGAAGTTGCATCATCCTAACATCTCTGCATTTTGGATTGAACAAGCCAAATCATCATCCAACAAGCCTCATTAAGCATCAATTCATCACCAACATCAAGATTTGCAGCATATCCATGGAGTTTATAGCTTGAATCATCAAGAATTCACCTCTGCACTTTTTTTTGCATCTTCACCAATTCTTCAAAATTCTTCAAGCATAGAGTGTTTATTTCACTCCAGCCACATCCAAGATCAATCAAGGAAGCCATAAGAACCTCCTCTCTGGATTTATTCAACTATTAACCTCACTACATTTCAGGTTCTTATCCTAACTTTCATACTCGATTTCAATGCTTTTTGGTTGTTTTGTGTTGATTGAGGCTCAATAGGAGCAGTGCAACCTCTGTTTAGTTGATAGGCTTCCTAGAAGTTTAGATTCAATTTTAGGTTGGAAATATTTGGCTTCGATTAGCATTATTCATGAACCTTGAGTGAAAACTAAGCCTAGATATGTGATCAGTGCAAGGAGACGAGTTCAACTATGGTCTCATTTTTCATTTTTGTGAACATATTTGTCATACCCTAACCAGTGCTCACCGGAGAAGATGACCGGAGCTTTGCTCCGGTGACTGGAATAGTAGTCTTAGCATTAAGGGGAGAACATAACACAACCGTTAGATTATTTTGATCCAACACATCAGATTTTGACACCACATTAATGAGTCACATGCCATGCACATGCCTTAGTTTGTGAACAATTTTCTCAGCCACTACCCACACCCCCTGCATGTAGGTTAAGCTCAATTCAGTGTATTTTCGTGCTTTTCTCACTCCCAGACCCATGGCATTTAATTCCTTTATTTCCTTTTCTCATATTTCCTTCCATTTCTATTTTTAATTTTATAAAATACCAAAATCATCCAAAAATCCTAAATAAATTCACACGTGTTAATGAACATTTTCTCTAATTTTCCACATTTTTAATTCCATTTTGCTGTATTTTTGAGTCAGAATTAATTTTGCAATTAATTTATTCCACATTTTCCTTATTCTGGACCAATCATTTTGTATAATTTTGTTCTTCTAAACCATAAATGATATAAAGCCCATTATTTTTCCCCTATCCATAGGACTCATTAAACCTCCCAAAAATAAGTTTTGTTCAATTTTTAGGTCATGTTTGGTCTTCTTTTGAACCCATTCTTTTGCATTGATCCCTATGAACCATAATTCAGTTTTAGCATTTATTTAACTAGGAAAAAATTTGAGTTTTTGTGAGATTTTTTATACTTGAATCATCTTCTAGATTTTAATCTTGGATATTAAATTTCATAATTTTTCTATGTCATTTGGTATTTTTCTAAGTTTCTTGCATCATAAGTCACATTTTTGGTCCTTAACCATAATGAATCTCTCACCACTTCATTTGTGAACACTTTGTGAATCCAATTTCTATTTTAACTTTTCATTCAACCTCTGGTTTTTGTATGAGAAACTCAAAATTCTTTGGTCATGTTTGGTTTTTCTTTCTAAGTCATTTTTCTTACTTTGAAAACCATATTTCCATGTTCCTTCCTTCCTCTTTCTTTCTTATGTTTGAATCTCTATGATTTGAATATCTTCTTTCCCATTTAATTTCATGTCATTGAACACTTCCATTTAGTGTTAGGTTATGTACTTTACATTCACCATTGGCCTTAGGCATTTTTATCATGATTAGATACTTAATTTTCCCTTATAACTTCTCCTTAGCTTTCATTAGGGTTTAAAGATACTTTAGGGTATAGTTTAAGTTTGGTTTACTTCATAACCTTAGACCATTTTGATTTGATTTAGCTCCTACCTTTAGAAGCTAGATAACATGTAAGATACTTTAGAATTTGATCTTTAGGCTTAGAAGTTCATTAGTGCCTTTATTAGCTAGTGTGAGTTCTTCCTTGAATTTTGCCATGCTATAATTGTTCAAAATATCTCATCATGCTAACATTTGTTTTGTAGGGGGAAGATGGAGGTATGCATTACTTCATTCTCATATCTTATGCATTTTAATTGTGTTTGTCTTAGCACCTTGTGCTTTGATCATAGGCTTTCGCTTTTATTCTCTTAGAAACAACTTATCTTCCTTAGAAAGTAAGTTGAGTTCTAAGTTTCCTTTCTTATTAGGTTTAGAATACCTCATTAACCATAGGACATCCATTGAATGAATAACTTAGGGTTGTGTCTTAGTCCCCCTTTGTTTTTCCCTTTATCCATTTGAGTCTTCTTTTCTCATCTAAAAAAAAAATCCAAAAGACTTAATAAATGCTTGAAATAGTCTCTTGTGTATAGCCTTATTCCATGGGGCACTCATATTCATTCCATCTTGGAATAATATAGGCTTGTCTAGCATGATTTACAAGTCTAATCATGAGACTATCTTCACAAAGAAAACATAAAAAACATTTCTTCAAAAAACTACAAAAAAAACATGTAATAAGTTCAACAAGCTAGTGAACTTAGACCCTAATCCTTGGAAACAAGTCTTAGATAAATTCTCCTTACTTGGTGTGCTTGTTCTACTATTCCATCTTGGAATGTAGTAGCAAGTATACATTTTTGGGAAAAGAGTTTGAATTCACTTCCTTGTGCCAAATTCATACAAAACTCTTAAAAAGCAAACAACAAACAATAAGTGACTTTCCTACGGGAATTTTCTTCTCACCTTATTCACTCTAAACGCGAAATTACGAAGACTTGTCTCACATGCAAGATGGTAAACGCACTCGTACCAGACGAGCCTGCAACTCCTGAGCATAGACATAATCAGTTCCAGCGCATAAAAAACACAAACAAAGTTCCCGTCTGGTTAGGCGAACTACGTCGACTCTGATCCTCATTTTCCCGATGAGGTACGTAGGCAGCGGGGTAGGGCCCGTGCGAGCATATTCTTTATTTTCCCTACATTTCCCCCCTTTATTTCCATTTTCTTTTTCAATTCCTTTCTCATTCCAGTTAGCAGTTTTTGTTCAACATCATCTTATTTCTCACCCTTTGAAACAGACAAACAAGCGTGGATCCAGTCGGGTACAGCGGACGATCTGGGGTGCTAATACCTTCCCCGGTCGTAACCGACTCCCGAACCCAGATCTTTGGTTCGCAGAACCTCGTCCTTTACTTCTTCCTCGGTTTGTGCAGCATTACCTTTCCCATTCATTCGGGATAAATATGCCTAGATGGCGACTCTAGCTTTTCCGCGCCACTTTCGTGTTTGTACTAGGATGAAAATCCTGGGAGCGACAACTGATGACTCTGCTGGGGATCGAACCCAAAATCTCTGGTTTCCCTCGTAGAGTCAATCCTAGTGCCTGTTTGTTTTTGTTTCTTTGGGTGCTTATATGTGTGATGATGTGTGTTTATTTACTATTTTTATTTACATTTTACTTTACAATATTTATTTACTGCTTTCAGTATTTATTTTCCATGCATTATATACTGGACTATGCTGGTTTCATTTTTTCTGTGGGATGGGATTTGTTACTGTGAGATATGCTAAATACCCGACTTGAGTGCACCTAGGACTTAGAGTGGTTCCAATTTGGCTTCATGGCATTTAGCTATGTTGGTATTAGTGAGTTCCACGCCTTGACTTGCGACCTTCTCGGGAATGTATTGATGCCGGAATCTTTCTGGGGCAATACACAACCTTGATAGTTATGTGCAGTCAGGGGACCGATCATTGAGAACCTTTGTGGAAACATCCCTATCTAGTGATGACAATGGCAGACCACATTTGTTGGCAAATCCACTTGCATCCGAGGGCCCACTAGGAACTCGCATAGGATGGCCTGGGTTTCTCATAGGAACCCAGTTAAGGCAAACTGTCCGTATGATGATAGTATTGTACCCTTTGGGATGAATGTACTATTATTTCTCGATTCAGTGCTTGAAGCTGGGGACTTATGAGGGATGCTTGTTTCCTTGGACTCAGCTAAGACCTCCATGAGTAGTACATAATGCCTAACCAATTCCCTAATTTGGTCATGAGCCATTTCTCGGAGATGGTGAACGTATTATTGTTGCTCGGCTTTGAGAGTCCGTGATATTGACCCGAGTAGCACACCCGTGAGATTAGGAGGGGTTTACAGGTTTGTAGGAACCTTAACCTTCAACACACCCATTGTGCCAGTATGCTTTAGTATTGTGATATGTTCTGTTACACATTGATTCTGAGATTTGAACCTCTGATTAGAGAGATGTTTGTTTTGATGTGGTGATATTATGACCCTGCACAGATACTTGCTTACATGTTTGACACTACACAAACACATCATTGATCACATGTCTTGCCTTGCATAAGCATCATGACATCATTAATCCTATGTGTTATTTTTATTCTCAGGGTTCATATTACTCCCAATTTTCGGTCACATTGCTGCTTCAAGATGGAAATTCCAAGGAAGAAGAATGTTCACTATACTTTCCCACAACCAGAGACAGAGGGTTTTCAGAAGTTGGTCAGCCTGATGAATGACAAAGTTCAGGATGACTTCAAAGGAGAGTATGGAAAGATTCTGGAATATGTGAATAAGCCAACGGTTGATCAAAGGGATAACCTGCACTCTTTGTTACAATTCCATGATCCACAGTTGCGAGACTTTGTGTTCCCAGATTACCTTTTGGCTCCTACATTGGAAGAGATCTCTAGTATCCTTAGGATTCCCATCAAAAGTGGTGCTCCTTACTATGGCTTAAAGAAGATGCCTTCATGCAGAGACATAGCTGACTCTTTTCATTTGGATTTGTCCAAAGTTAGTAGAGGGATGGATGTCAGTAAAGGTTAAGGACTTCTCTTAGATTTTCTTGTCAAGGAAGCTCAGGATCTGGCCTCCGAAAACAAATGGGCTAAATTCAGTACATTGTTGGCTTTGATGGTATATGGGATAAGTTTGTTCCCGGAGAGAAAGGATTAATCAGCATGGAGGCTATCACAATCTTTGTCAAAAGAAACCCAATGCCTACATTTCTGGGTGACTTCTACTATGGGGTTCATTACAGGAATGAAAAGAGAAAGGACATGTGAACTGTTATGCTCCCTTGTTTGCTGACTGGTTTGTAAGGCAACTCCCAAAATCAGGACCTTTCCAAGACTTGAAACAAGATTGGAAGTGGTCCAAAAGATTGATGGGCTTAACCTCAGACAACATAGCTTGGGGTTACAATAGGGACCTGATATGAAAAGATATTATTACTAGCTGTGGCACCTTTCCCAATGTACCCTTGCTGGGAAGGAAAGGGGGAATAAACTACAATCCTACATTATCAAGAAAATAATTTGGCTACCCTCTAAAGGTTCCACCATCAGCTGAAGAGGTAGTTGAGTCTTTGTATTTCTCGATAGGACACAGGGAGTTGTGTGTACAGGTAACACAAGCCTGGGATGTTAGGACAAAGAAAGGAAAGAAAGATTTTGGGAAGGTGGACCCAAAAACATATGATCCTTTTGCTGCATGGTTGAAAGATCGTGTAAAAGTCTTACTTCTCCCATTCTCTATGGAATCCCCTTTGTACCCTAAGAAGGAGTTACCCTTGGATTCGGTACCTCTCAAGGACTACCAGAAATTGGAGGCCTTGGTTAAGCAGCTCAGAATGGAGAATCAAGAAGCCAACAACTCATGCTAGAAGTTAAAGATTCAAAATCAGAAGTTGAAGGAGAGAGCTCACCAGGATGAAGAAATGGTCAGGCTCAAGTAGCAGGACTTTCAAGAGAGATAACTCTATTTCAAGAAAAGAGGATTAGTTGAAACTCAAAAGGCAAGCCAGCTCTGAAAAGATAAGAAAGAGTTGAATGAAGCTAATGAAGCTATAAATTTGTGGCAGGAGAAATGGGAAGATAACCTGAAGAAACAGAAAGAGTTAGAGGCCAAATACAAGTTAGAGATCAAAGGTCTTCAAGATTCCTTGGCTGAGCAAGGAGAGCTACTTCAAAAGGCTCACCATCGAGAGAAGAGTCATCTTCAAGATGTGGCAAAGAGTCAACAAGCGGTGGAGGATGCTCAGAAAGAGATAGAGGTTTTAAAGCTTAGGGATGATGTCAAGAAGACCAAGACTGAGTCAAGTGAAAGCAAAGAAAGTGAGAAGGTGTTCCTACAACAAATTGAGGAGTTGCATGCCTCTTTTGACCTTAGGGATCTCCTGATTCAAAAGCTCATACAGGAACCAGACCATCTAGACATAGCCCAGTTGCTTCAAGGTGTGAAGCGCCTTAGCTGGAGGTTGCAGGATGTAGATTTTCCTAGACTTTAGTCTTGTATTCAAATATCTGGATTACCCACAGGCCTGTTGTGGGATTCCTCTCTTGCAGATGTACTTTCCCTTTTTGATGTATGAACTTGCACCCTACGGGGACTTTGCTATTCCAGATTTCTTTTGATTTTCCTTAAGTCTCTGTTTGTTATCTTTTGCACGGACACGAGATATTAAATGCTACCACTTCACATCTGAATGTCCCATAAGGTCTTCTTTCAAATGCTTTTCTCTTAATACCGGAATGGGAAAGTAAAGAAAAACCCTTGAGGATAAAAGGAACACATCATTGCATGCATATCATTTGCATTTTTCTTTCTTTTGCAGGTTTCTCTAGGTTACTTAACTTATCCTTTTTTCAGGAAAAGATTGCGAGAGCTGCCAGAACCCGTCATCTTAGACAAAGCATTCCTCACCGGTACGCTACCCGTAACAATCAAAGGAACGTCATGGACGTTGTGCAGACAGAACTCAATGAATTCCGCACCCGAATGGGGGAGTTTATGGTTATGATGCATGGTATGGCCCAAGGGCAGCAGGATCCGAGGAATGCCATGCAAAGACTTACTCCTCCCACAACTTACCCTCTAGTGGGTACTCTAGATGCTCAGGGGAATCCACCCAACATCAGTAACGGAGGAGGTGGACCTCCAGGCCCAGAGACTGGCACACCTACTCTTATCCCTGTGGAAGACCATCAGGAGGATCAATTCCCTCCCACTAATGATGATATGGGATTTGGCATGGGAGGAAACTTTCACGACTTTTTGTTGCTGGCTGTAAAGGTTAAGGCTCTTGAATGTAGAGACACTCTTGGGATATATGTATCTTATATGGGCTTGGTTCCTGGAGTAGTCATTCCTCCTAAGTTCAGACCACCAAGTTTTGATAAGTATAACGGCAATTCCTGCCCCAAGACGCATCTACATGCTTTTTACCAAAAGATCGCTGCTCACACTAGAGACGAGAAACTTTGGATGTACTATTTCCAGGACAACCTCTCTGAGGGCTCACTGGAATGGTATATGAAGTTGGAAAGGAACTATGTTCAAAACTGGAAAGAGCTAAGGGAGGCTTTCCTTAAACAATATCAGTACAACATTGATATGGCGCCTAGCCGTACCCAACTCTAGAGTTTGTCGCAGAAGAATTCAGAAAGCTTTAAAGATTATGCTCAAAGATGGTGTGAGATTTCCGCCAGAGTACAACTACCTTTGCTGGAAAGAGAAATGGTGGATCTCTTCATGGACACCCTTCCAGGGCACTTCATGGAGAGGTTAGCAGGTTGTTCATCAAGTGGTTTTCAGACATTATCTTAATAGGTGAGAGAATAGAAAGTTGGATAAAACAAGGAAAAATCCAGAACAATGGAGCGTCAACCTCCAATGTGAAGAAACCGTTTGTGAAACGCCGAGAGGGAGAAACGGGGGCTGTATACACTCAGAGCAGAAGACAGAATTAGAATATGTATCATCAAGCAGCTCCAGTTACTATCGTTGCTCCAGCAAACCAACCACCGGTTCAACAACAACAACGTCAGCCAAATTATCAACAACAGAGGGCCCCCAAACCATACTTTCCTTCCAGACACAAAGACAAACATCTTAAAGCACCACCCATGTCATATTCACAACTCCTTCAGAATCTTCTACAACTGCAAATGGTCCAGCTAAGGACCCTACAACCTCCAAGACCGGGGCAAATCCCTGAAGGGTATGATGCCAACGCTCACTGTGAGTTCCATTCCGGGGCTCCTGGTCATAGCACGGAGAATTTTAAGGCACTGAAGCACGTCGTTCAGGATTTAATTGATTCCAAATCCATTAATTTCGCTCCTACTCCGAAAGTCATCCAAAATCCCATGCCTCCTCATGGGAGGACTGTGGGAGCAATTGATAGTGGTGAAGGCCTGGATTTGATATCTGATGTTAATGACTTGAATACTCCACTGATGACAATAACAACCTGCTTGGCCAAGAAAAATTTATTCCCGGGTTGTGAGGAGGATTTCCCAGATTGTTCTAGTTCCCCTGATGGTTGCGATCAGCTGAGATCGGGGATACAAAGGATGATTAATGAAGGCAGCATACAATTTGATAAATTTGTAAAAAGCGAAGACGTATCAACTGTTACCATCTTTTACAACCCAACACAAGTTCCTGCTGTAGCGAGAGTAACACCATAACAATTACCACTGTTGGTCCGGTCTTGTACCAGGATGACAGAGCCGTTCCTTGGAACTATGGGGGTGAAGTATACTACAATGGCCATAAGCAGGACTTAACTGCATCAACTTCTTCTCCGGGCCAAATTGAGAATGTCGGAGTTGGAGGGTTTACCAGAAGTGGCAGGTTATTTTCTCCCAAAACCCTGAGAGGTAATATGATGCCACCAAAAGATATTGCCGAAGCTCAGGCAAAGGCCAGGGGCAAGCAACCCATGACCAATGATACACCTGCACCTTCAGCAGAACCTGACATCACATTTGATAAGGAGGAAGAGGAATTCTTGAGAATTATTAAGAAAAGTGACTACAAGATTATAGGCCACTTACAACAGACTCCCTCAAAGATCTTTATCCTATCCTTGTTAATATGCTTGGATGCTCATAGGAAGGCCCTGCTAAAAATCCGGAACAATGCTTATGTACCTCAGGACATATCGATGAATCAGTTGGAAACTGTTGTGGCGAGTGTAAACTCTAGCCATGGTTTGGGCTTCACAGACCTGGATCTAACACCAGAAGGACGTAATTACAATCGCACCTTGCATATTTCCATGGAGTGCAAGGGTGTTGTACTATCCCACGTGCTGGTTGACACAGGGTCATCGTTGAATGTATTTCCAAAGAAGGCCCTCATGAAGTTAGATTATGATGGAGTCGTGTTGAGACCAAGTGACTTGGTTGTGCTAGCATTTGATGGCTCAATAAGGTCAGTGTTCGGAGAAGTGGAGTTGCCTATCAAGGTAGGACCACAAATATTCAATGCTACTTTCTATGTAATGGATATTCAGCCTACTTACAGTTGCTTGTTGGGGAAACCATGGATTCATTCAGCCGGGGCGGTATCCTCCACTCTTCATCAGAAGCTAAAATTCGCGTGGGAAAGGAAAATCGTGACAATATCAGGAGAGGAGGACATCTTTATCATCCATTTAGCATCATTTAAATACGTGGAAATGGATGGAGAGATTGTTGAGACTCCTTTTCAAGCTTTTGAGCCCGTCAAACCTGAGGTTACATTAGCTGCTTCATCTAAAAATTCAAAAAAAAAGAGCTTCTATAGCTTCTTACAAGCAGGCCTTGGAAGTGGTAGAGCCAGGTGTGAGAGAAGGCTGGGGCAGGACAGTTGAAATCCCAGAAAAGAAAGACATGTTCAGAGTTGGATATCAGCCAGGTCTGTCAATGCCTGGGCCGAATGCTAATGGTCGGAAAAGCCCAATCACATTCACTAGTGCTGGTTTGATTAATCATGGCAATGTCTATGTTGCGCAAGAGGATACAACTTACAGTGACTGCGATATGGAGGAGTGGGTCAAACCTTGTGCTCTAGGGACGCAACTAAACAATTGGTCGTCGAAAAAGCTCATCTCTGTCACTTGCGTTGAAGAGTAATAGTTTTTATGTTTTTGTTGTCCTGTACTCAAGTCCTATGTCTTACCCAGGGCATAGGGACTCATTGTAAGGGTTCTTTTGTTCATAATATGATTTCATAATCGTCAATAAAGCGAACGTTTTTGCATTCATGACATGTTGTTCTCTGTCTTTCATTTTCATTTTTGTTTTCAAAATAGAAATGGAAATGTTTTCACATCTCAAATAACTTCTAAATCTAGCATGAATCATCATTCATGCAGATGCTCATCCTCGGGTCTCATCAATGACGACCTTGCTATGGCTCAGTATGACTTCGACAATCCAATTTACCTAGCCGACGAGGAAGGTGAAGAAGATTGTGAATTGCCCGAAGAGCTGGCCAGGTTGCTTAAACAAGAGGAAAAGATGATTCAGCCCCATGAAGAGACTATTGAAGTGATAAATTTGGGTACTGAAGAAGATAAGAGAGAAGTAAAGATCGGGGCTGCGTTAGAAGAATCTATCAAGAGTCATCTAACTGCCATGCTTCGAGAATATGTTGATGTCTTCGCCTGGTCTTATCAAGAGATGCCTGGATTGGACACTGATATTGTGGTGCACAAACTACCTCTCAGGGAAGAGTGCCCACCTGTAAAGCAAAAGTTGAGGCGTACACGTCCCGACATGGCCATTAAAATTAAAGAGGAGGTGCAAAAACAGTTTGATGCCAGATTCTTGGCCATAACCAGTTATCCCCCATGGGTTGCAAATATTGTACCAATCCCTAAAAAGGATGGTAAGGTTAGGATGTGCGTGGACTATAGGGTTTTGAATCGGGACAGCCCTAAAGATGATTTCCCTCTGCCTCACATTGACGTGCTAGTTGATAATACTGCTCAGTTTTCCGTATTCTCTTTCATGGATGGCTTCTCGGGCTATAATCAAATTAAAATGGCGCTAGAGGACATGGAAAAGACTACGTTTATTACGCCTTGGGGCACCTTCTGTTATAAAGTTATGCTGTTTGGTTTGAAGAATGTTGGTGCGACTTACCAACGGGCAATGGTGATGTTATTTCATGACATGATTCATCACGAGATTGAGGTCTATGTTGATGACATGATAAAAAAAGTCACAAACAGAAGAAGAACACCTAGTCAAATTAGCCAAGTTGTTTGATAGACTCAGGAAATTCAGACTAAGGTTGAATCTGAACAAATGCACCTTTGGGGTATGTTCTGGTAAGCTATTGGGCTTCATTGTTAGTGAAAGGGGAATCAAAGTCGACCTTGCAAAGGTAAAAGCCATCCAAGAAATGCCTGAACCAAGAAGTGAGAAAGAAGTATGTGGTTTCTTAGGTAGACTGAAATACATTGCACGATTCATCTCGCACCTAACAGCCACATGTGAGCCTATTTTCAAGCTTCTGAGGAAGAATCAGGCTATCAAGTGGAATGATGACTGCCAACAGGCCTTCGACCGAATCAAGGAGTACTTGCAAAAACCTCTAATTCGCATGCCCCCAGTGCCAGGGAGACTCCCAATCATGTATCTCACTGTACTTGAAGGATCAATGGGATGTGTACTAGGTCAGCAAGACGAGTCTGGTCGAAAAGAGCATGTCATTATTACCTTAGAAAAAAGTTTACCGACTGTGAGACACGCTACTCACTACTCGAGAAAACTTGCTGCGCTTTGGCATGGGCTTCTCGCCAGCTAAGACAGTACATGCTGACTCACACCACTCTCCTAATTTCCAAGATGGACCCTGTAAAGTATATCTTCGAGAATCTGGCTTTAACAGGAAGGGTAACCCGATGGCAGATGATTTTGACAGAATATGATATTCAGTACACTTTACAAAAAGCAATCAAAGGGAGTGTATTGTCAGAATATCTGGCCCAACATCCAATTGACGATTATCAGCTCATGAGGTTCGAGTTTCTGGATGAGGACATCATGTTCCTCAAGTTGAAAGACTGTGAAGAACCACTTCTGGAGGAGGGGCCAGACCTCGAATCCAAATGGAAGTTGATGTTTGACGGAGCTGTGAATGTAAATGGAAGCGGAGTAGGTGTTGTCATTATCTCACCAGAGGGTGTCCATATACCTTTAACTGCTCGACTAACATTCAAGTGTACCAATAACGAATTAGAGTATGAAGCTTGTATCATGGGGGTTGAGGAGGCAATCAACTTGCGAATCAAGAACCTCGAGATCTTCGGAGATTCTGCTCTGGTGGTGAACCAAGTCATTGGCAAGTGGTTAGTTCATCAACCTTACCTGGTCCCTTACAGAGATTATACCAGGAGGTTGCTTACTTTCTTCACCAAGGTCAAGCTGAATTATATTCCACGAGATGAAAACCAATTTGTTGATGCTCTAACAACTTTATCATCCATGACCAAAGTGTGTCAAGAGAACTACGTACCTCAAATCATGGTCTCTCGTCTTGAAAGACCTGCCTATGTCTTCGCAGTTGACAGTGGTGAGGATAGTAAACCTTGGTATCATGATATCAAGCAATTCCCGAAGTCTCAAGAGTACCCAACTGGGGCATCCAGTAAAGATAAGAAGACTCTCAGAAGGCTAGCAGGTGGATTCTTTTTTAATCAAGATGATGTGATATACAAGAGAAACTTCGACATGGTTCTGCTCAAATGCATGGATAGACACGAAGCATATTTGTTGATGCAAGAGGTTCATGAAGGCTCCTTCGGTACCCATGCTGGAGGACATGCTATGGCAAAGAAGTTGTTAAGGTCGGGATATTATTGGATCACTATGGAATCCGATTGCTGTAAATACTCCCGCAAGTGCCACAAGTGTCAGATCTATGCTGATTAGGTCCATGTACCTCCAAACCCATTGAGATTCATGTCTTCACCTTGGTCGTTAGCTATGTAGGGCATTGATATGATTGGAAATATTGAGCCAACAACTTCCAACGGTCACCGCTTTATTCTGGTTGCTATAGACTACTTCACAAAGTGGGTCGAAGTGGCATCTTATGCCAATGTTAGAAAACAAGTGGTAGCCCGATTTATCAAAAGAGACATCATTTTCCAGTATGGAATTCCCGAGAGGATCATTACTGATAATGGTTATAACCTCAATAATAAGATGATGGCTGATTTATGTCGGGATTTCAAAATAGAGCATCACAACTCTTTGCCTATATCGCCCGAAGATGAATGGTGCCGTTGAGGCGGCCAACTAGAATATCAAGAAAATGGTGCAGAAGATGGTTGTGACATATAAGGATTGGCATGAGATGCTACCATTTTCACTATATGGGTACCGAACGTCTGTGCGTACCTCAATAGGGGGAACCCCGTTCTCATTGGTGTATGGTATGGAGGCAGTCCTACCGGTCGAAGTTGAGATCCCCTCGTTGAGAATAATGATGGATGTCAAACTAGATGAAGCTGAATGGCTCTGATCCAGGTATAATCAACTGAGCCTCATTGAAGAGAAACGCCTAACAGTTGTATGCCATGGATAGTTGTACCAATGGCGAATGAAACAGGCTTTCGACAAGAAAGTACGACCTCAACGGTACATACCAGCTGACTTGGTGCTGAAAAGGATTATTCCTCCTAACAATGATCACAGGGGCAATTGGACACCCAATTATGAAGGTCCATTCGTGGTTAAAAGGTCTTCTCGGGCGAAGCCTTGATGCTAACAACCATGGATGGCGAAGACTTCTATTCCCCTGTCAATGCAGACGCAATAAGAAAATACTTCGTGTAAAAAGACCCGCTTGATAAAAACAAAATAAAGATCCAGGAAAAAATGGGCATCTTGGCGAGCCAAAAATAGAATAAAAGGCTCGGGAAAAAATTAGGGAAATATTGAAAAAATGTACACCCGCTGAGTTGAAAAGCCACATCGGACATCTCAGGCAAAAAAGGGTATCCCGGTGGATTGAAAACCCAAAAGGGCGATCCATGCAAAAAAGGGACTAACACGAGCGACTACGGTCAGCGAAATTTGTGATCCACTTGCAACTAAGAGAATTTCAAGGGTTGAAGACCGATTCAATCACCTTTCTCAAGGGCGAAGCAAGCGGAGAGTCATGAAGATATACAAGTCATTGTCGGGTCGAAACTTGATGAAATCGATTTTCCCCATTGCCAATAGGATAGTATGTTTTCCTTTTAAGCGATTTCCTCTTTCCAGGGATCGCTTCCTAATGTAATTCCTATTCAGGGCCATTCACCAAATCAATAAAATTCAATTTTAGTCAAATTTGTGACCTTTTATTTTTGTTTTTCATCTAACATCGATTGATTGCAAAAACGTCCTGAAAATTGTGATTTAAAGTCGTGTTATGAAAATTTGAATGCTTTCTAACTCATGCAGGAGGACATAAACATTTAATGCAACTCTGAAAAGCGTTAAGTGACCGGGATGGTGATTCATACCATAAGCCAGGGGCATACATGCCAAATTAACTCTCCATGTTGTAGGCACTATCAGTTGTGTTTATGCAGGTATAGGCGTTGCTAGTAGAGCTAAAGCAGACTTCCAGGAGGAATCTCTCAACAGATGCTTGAACATAATTCTCCAATAAGCATCTTCCAGACAGTCTTTCGGTATCCCCAATAGAATGGAAGTTGAAACCTTCCCCAACAGTGGTGAAAGAAGATTGATAGTCTCCTCAAACAGAGACTTTCCTTCAACACAGGGGCAATTCCCAGCAATACAAGGACTTTATTTCCTCCCCAGTAGGTTGCTATCTCAGCAGAGTATCATACATCTGGTTCCCTAGCCAAGCCATAAGTTTATCACTTCCCCAACGGAGTTCAACGGGTAGCGTACCTCCTAGATCAAGATCATCCCCAGCAGGGTCTTGGCTCTCTAATCTCAAAGTCCAATTTATTTTTGGCAATGGTGGCAGTTCAGAGCCGGTGTGTCATTAACAACATTCCCCGCATAGTTTTTTTCTCCTCACAAGAATTAACCAGATCAATGCAGTGATCATTATTTCTTCCCCATCGAAGTCGTCAAAGATACCTTGCAGTCTCCTTAACAGGAGATCCTTTTTGTAAACACCCTAAATTTTCCCTCACTCATCTCACACCATGGCTTGTGATCTTTCATGTTTTCATAAGCATAAGCATATCACCTTATATTTCACTTTTGCTTCATCTGCATAGTTCAGTTCATCTACATCTAGGGTTTGTGATCTGAGCAATCCAAGGATCCATCTGAGCCACTCCAAAGGTCTCCAATCATTCCAAGAGGGTCCATGTGTGTTCTACCATCATATTATACCCCTCAAAGATCAAGGAAGTCAAGAAATCACAAGAACTTGGAAAGCATGGAAGCAGAGCTAGGGGTTCACTGCACAGATGACCTTAAATTAGGGTTTTGGTTCCAGAGGCCATAACTCCAAATTTTTTGTTCATTCTTGTTTCTAATGTTCTCAACATGTTATAAGGATCATGTGTACCAAGTTTGATGAATAAATTCATTGTGGAAGTCATCTGTTCACTGGGTAACTTTTTGAGCAAGTCAGAGCAAAATCAGGGCATCTGAGGCCCCCAACAATGGAACCAAAGTGGTATTTTCATCAAATTGAAGTTATATGATCTTTATTTGATCATTTAAGTGCTTGGAAGTTCACAAAATTGAAGAAATTTGAGCTAAACCAAAAGTTGCCAAAAATGGAAATGACTTGTAATGGAAACTTTCCATTTTGGGAAAGTTCTTCAACCTCCCTTTCTCAACCAAAAATGCTTCAAATGAAAAATTGTTGGTCATGAAAGTTGTAGATTGGATCATTTTCTTTACAAAAAGTACAAGAACATGTCCTAATTCATTATGGAACTCAAGTTATGACCTTGCAAAGTTGGCTAAAATCCTATAATTTTCACTTTCACACCAAAGAGGATTTTTTGCAATTTCACATACCAAGTCATTTTGTGACCTCTAATCAACCTCTAAGCATCATAACAACACAAAGTAACTTCCAAAGACCAGAATTGCCCAAGGAATCACAAGTTTCTATGGCTTGCATCACAAGAAATCTCAAAAGGGGCAAATTGCATAACACTTGCAAAACCTATGAAAGCCATGCCTCTAAGCCATCCAGCTGCATAAAATGAATCCCATGGCTCTCCTTGATTAATGTTGAACCAGGAAATGCCATAAAACAACTTCTACACAAGCCCATACCTCAAGTACACAAGTTGTTGACTTTTTGCAACTTGCCCCATACCAATCACCACAGGCCACCACCCACTTTCTGACCTATCAAGACATGTTATGTGGACTCAAAGCAAGCTACTTCACATAACATTGGAGCTCAGAACCTCTCATAAGCCAAGTTCACAAAAAATCACTCTCAACCTTCCCCTCTTCGAAACACACTGCACAAGCATCAAACCACCAATATTTTTCCATCGATCAACTCACCATCACCCACAGATCATTTCCCAACCATTGTCAAGCCCTAAAAGCCAGCCAAACACAAACACGATTTTGGACCAGTTGAGTTGCAACCTCTCAATCCAGCTCATTTCAACTCATTCCAAGCCTTGCAACAGCATCAGGGGATCAAGTGGAGGCCATTTGCACAAGAGAGAGGTCTAGATAGCTCAAACTGAGAAAGCTCAAGCTCAGGTATACCTGTAACACGGTGGGAGAACTGACTTTAGTTATGTTGCGGATAGCAAGAGTCGCCACCGACTTTTATTTTATCCAAAGGAAAGGCATAAAAGAACAGGAAAGACCTTTTAAAAGATTTTTGGGTCCGGGGGGTAGGTTATGTAAAGGGAAGATGTTAGCACCCTTTACATCCATGGTTATCCATGGGCTCTTAGTTACTTAGCTCACTTTAAAATGTTTTTGAAATGTGAAGTGTGTGAATAAAAATTTTCTTAAGTATTTTATAATGATCCATGTACGGATGCGTATAAAACCTTTGTTTTGAAAATTTGTTTGAAAATGTGAAGTGTTTGAAATGTTTTGAAGAGTGAGCAATTATCTAAGAGGAACCTACCCTAAGTTTGAGTCTTTTCTGTTCTTGAATCCTTTAAATGGTAAAACTATCCCTATTATTAAGGAATAGGTAGTCATTACCTTGGATGTGAGGGACAAGTGAAGGGACATCCGTTATTTAGGCAACTGTGGGGCGTATAAGCAATTCGGAGGGACTTATCATCTTTATTCGAAAGGGACAAGATCATTACGAAGGCAACATTCGAAGGGACTTGATCTTTTTATCTGTTTAGGGACTAGATGATGTGAGATGAGGGACTTTGCTTTATACACCCTACTTGACCTTTTGTTTAGGCAACATGAGAGGTATCCTTAAGGAAGTGAGATGGCGATCAAGGATCGACTTACGTGTGTGAGTGTACAATTTTAAATATTTATCTTTTAAATTAGTGATCTAAATTAATTTTACAATACAAACATGTTTACACTCCCTATTTTACTAACCATAGCATTTAAAAATAAATATTACTATTAAAATTTTACATAGAGGAGGCAATTACAAAATAATAATAATTAACAAATTAAATAAATAAGCAAAATAATAATAATAATATAATTGGGTTAGTAAAAAAAATAATAATAATAATAAATCACAATATATAAATGGGGTTAGTAATAATAAAATAAATATGAAAATAAATAGCATTAATAATAAAATAAATAAGAATATTAGCATAATAATTAAAAGTTCAATTTTTTATATAAGCAATTATATTTTAAGATTAAGAAGAAAATATAAACAATTATATACTAATTATTATAAAATTTTAAATTATATACATGTTATAAAAATTAAGTTAATTATAAACATATTATGAAAATAAATTATATTAAATTAGCAAGTTTTAATTATTTTTAAGCATATATTAAAAATTATTTACATACAAGAATTAAATTATAGACAAGTGATAGAATATATACATATTATGAAAATAAGATTAATTATAATAAAATAATCATGTTATTATATCTACAAAAAAACTTAAATTAAGAATTTTAATTATTTTAAGCATATTTATATACAAGAATTAAATTATAAACAAATTATAAAATATGTACATATTATGAAAATAAAGTTAATTATAATTATTATATTTACAAAATTAAATTATCAAGTTTTAATTATTTTAAGCATAACCTAGAATTATTTACACATAAGAATTAAAAATAAAAAATACATAATTAAAGTTTACAAATAAATTAAAAGTCATAATTAAATTGAAAAGAAAATTAGGGTTTGATTATTAAAAAAACATTAAGATTTATTTATTAATTAAAATATAAACAAGAATTATGAAATTAAAATAAACAAATAAACTAATATTTACAATTAGAGTTTATAAAAATAATTAGGTTTTTAAAAATATTTAGGGTTTTAGAGAATATTAGGGTTTTATTTAGGTTTAGAATTTAAATAAGATTTGAATAAAATATTTACAACTTATATATAATATAGATTAATAAAATTATTTAGAAAGAATAAAAAATGTTTTTTAGAGAATAAATATTTAGATTATAATTTACATAGGGATAATATTTGAGTTTTTTATTTTAAAAAATAGATTTGAATTAGTATAATAATATTAATTATATTAAAATACATTAAAAGGTAAAAAATAAATAAAAAGAAACAAAACCACTTACCTGCTGGAGCCTGGGGTCGAACCCAAGACTCCTGGCTTCCCTCATGTGCAAACCAACCAGCTGAGCTACGCACACCACGTGTTTACAGAATAGTTCTTAATTATTATATAAAAAACCTGCAAAATAAAAGAGATTTTTAACAAAAAGATTAACCTGGGAATCGAACACAGGTCATTTGCCTCATACGCGTATACGCTTGCCACTACGCCACTTGCCTTCAACTGATATTAAACACAAAATATTAATTAAATAATAATATCAAATTTGAAAACTGAAATTCGCGCGCATGGTCATCTTCTTCCTCTGTCCGTCGTCTTAGTTTTTACCTACGGATCGTCTGTCACTAGAAGCTTTAGTGACGGATTTTGACTGTCGCTATAAGACCTGCGAATCAAAAACCCTGCTAAACATGAAATAAATCCATTCCAACAACAAAAATCAATCATATGAAACATCTAAAGTCAATTATCCCATTAATTTGAGATGAAATCGTCTGTAATCCAATGTCCCCAATTTCAAACTTCTGAACCATAGTTATGGCATATGATGGTTGCGGCTTCGAATTTCACAATAAAACGTCCAGAATCAATCTAAGAACCATTCTAAACAATAATCAACAGTTAAAAACATATTAGAAGGCATAATCATGATAAATCGAAAAATTAAAATTTAATGGAATATGATGATTCGGTTAGAGGTCCATGTGATGTTTTGAATGATGAAAACGATCCAAATACGTTCAATAATCATCATAGAATGCATTGCAACCTTTATAAAGCTTTGAAACTGCCTCAATCTCAAAATCCGAATTCAACTTTTTTTAAGAATTTTTGAACTTTGAAAGTGGTTCTGGAGGCAGTGAAATTCGTCCCCTCTGCTTGGGTTATGTTTGTGTATATATAATGAATCAAATTAGGTAAAAACACTTGTGGGTTCTATGGGCTTTTTGAGTACCTTGATGATGAAGAAATCTCCTTCCAAATATTGAAAAATATCTTATCTAACATTGCCAAAACAAGCTAGCACGAAATTGGATGGTATCAATCAGCTTTGAATGGTTATTAAAACTTTCTAGAAGAAGAATCACATTCAAATATTGAGTTTTCATATTTTATTTAGATTTAATTTGATTTTTAATGGATAAAATCAAAATAAATAAAAAATAAAAAATAAAAAATCAGAACTTTGTTGCTTTGGGTCGTGCTTGAGGTATTTGTATGGATTGGATCATCACATGGCAAGCCCATTTGGAAAAATTTGGTTTTAAGACCCTATTTTCTTCATAAACCACCCAAAAATTTCCCAACTTTGCAAGGGCACACATCCTTCAATTTTAATGCTATGAGTGTGTTCTTGGACATTTTGGAAAGCTTGAAGAGTCCTCTAACCAACCCCATTGGTTTCATGTCCATATCATTTACCATTCTCAAGTTATGCCCTTTTGAAGTTGTTGACTTTTTGTTGACTTTCAAAAGGACCTATAATGTCTTAGCTCATACCTTCCAAATGAAGCATTTTTGGGCTTGGCTTGTGAGACACAAAGTTGTAGAGAATTCAATTTCCTTCAAAATGAGCTTTCGATGGGAAAAATGTGATGAAGCATGTGAAAGTTATGACTGGTCAAAGTTCAGTTGACTTTTCCTGAGGAAACCCTAATTTAGAAACCTCTGATTCTTGATGATCTGAAATATCCTCGATGAATCATGATCAACCCTTGATCAAATGATGAATTTTACTTCATATACTTGATTTTGGCAAAAAATCATGAAGTTTGACTTTGGTTTGACCACAGTTGACCTCTGTTTGACTTTTTAACTACTTTGACTGATTTTGACTTATCTGATCATCTGACTGAGCAAACCTTTGAGAAAAGTTATGAAATTTGTCTTGGGGATTCTTAGACACATATAAGATGTTATGAAGCTCACTTGAAGTCTTGGAAATCCATTTAGCCTGATTAAAGTCAAAACCCTAGTTTTGGATGCACTGCTTAGGAGGATGCATTGTCTGAGGGAATTGTCAAATCTTCTGACCCATGATGAACTTTGTGAACCTTGTGAACCTCATAAGATGTCTTGTGAACCTTGTGAACCTCATGAAAGGTCTTGTGAACCTTGTGAACCTCATAAGATGTCTTGTAAACTTCATGAACCTCATGAAAGGTCTTGTGAACCTTGTGAACCTCATAAAGTGTCTTGTAAACTTCATGAACATCATGAAAGGTCTTGTGAACCTTGTGAAACTCATAAGATGTCTTGTAAACTTCATGAACCTCATGAAAGGTCTTGTGAACCTTGTGAACCTCATAAAGTGTCTTGTAAACTTCATGAACCTCATGAAAGGTCTTGTGAACCTCATGAAAGGTCTTGTGAACCTCATAAAGTGTCTTGTAAACTTCATGAACCTCATGAAAGGTCTTGTGAACCTTGTGAACCTCATAAAGTGTCTTGTAAACTTCATGAACCTCATGAAAGGTCTTGTGAACCTTGTGAACCTCATAAAGTGTCTTGTAAACTTCATGAACCTCATGAAAGGTCTTGTGAACCTTGTGAACCTCTTAGCACACAAAGTTTTGTTTTATGAGGGCAAATTTTGGGGTGCAACAATACCTCATGAACTTGTTTTCCATAAATGGTATTTTAAGTTCTTAAATTGTTCCTTGTGTCTCCCTGATCATTGTGATGTGCTTAGTTTTAAAAATGGTTGCGTATTAAGAATTTCATGGCTGTCTGAAAGTTTTGTCATTTTTATGTTTTTCTTCGAATCTTGAGAATGATGAATGAGAAATGAATTTTGAGGGTTGATTCGTGTTTGGGGTGAGATGGGGATTTGATTTGGAGGTTTAGAGCTCCTAAAATGGCCTGAGGAGAGAGTTTGGGAGAGGACCCTGCCGGAGAAGACGACCTGAACATTGTTCTGGCCGTCTGAGTTGGATTAGGGCTAATCTCAGGTGATTAGCTGAGTTTGAATTTGGGCCGTTTGATGAGAGCTTGGCGCGCGTTTTTAATGGACCAGATCACTTCATTAACCCTAATCTTATTTAATTAATTTAATTAATTCAGGTTAAAACACAGTCGTAGGATTTCATTTAATTAGCCAGCTTAAATCACAACCTCAGGATTAGATTACCCCCCCCCCCCCAGTCACGCTGACTTTGCATCCTGACCCCTGTATTCCTCAACTTTAGATCTCAGCCTCTCGTTCTGCATACTTCCATTTTTATTTTTTATTTCTTTATATTTTATTTTACATATTTATTAAAAATAGCAAAAAACATTAAAAAATTCTGAAATAGCAATAAACAACGTCCTGAGGTAATGAGGTAACCTTTGAGAAGATAAACAACGGCCCAAGGTCATGATATGCTTTTAGGAGGATAAACAACATCCTGAGGTATAAGTATAACTTTTGGGAGGATAAACAACGGCCCAATAGTCATGATATGCTTTCAGGAGGATAAACAACGTCCTGAGGAAATGATGTAACCTTTGGGAAGATAAACAACGGCCCAAGGTAATGATATGCTTTCAGGAGGATAAACAACGTCCTGAGGTAATGATATGCTTTCAGGAGGATAAACAACGTCCTGAGGAAATGATGTAACCTTTGGGAAGATAAACAACGGCCCAAGGTAATGATATGCTTTCAGGAGGATAAACAACGTCCTGAGGTAATGATATGCTTTCAGGAGGATAAACAACGTCCTGAGGTATGATGATAGCTTTCAGGAAGATAAACAATGTCCCGAGGTAATGGTTGCTTTCAGGAGGATAAACAACGTCCTGAGGTAATGAGGTAACCTTTGAGAAGATAAACAACGGCCCAAGGTCATGATATGCTTTCAGGAGGATAAACAACGTCCTGAGGTATAAGTATAACTTTTGGGAGGATAAACAACGGCCCAATAGTCATGATATGCTTTCAGGAGGATAAACAACGTCCTGAGGAAATGATGTAACCTTTGGGAAGATAAACAACGGCCCAAGGTAATGATATGCTTTCAGGAGGATAAACAACGTCCTGAGGTAATGATATGCTTTCAGGAGGATAAACAACGTCCTGAGATATAACTTTTGGGAAGATAAACAACGGCCCAAGGTCATGATATGCTTTCAGGAGGATAAACAACGTCCTGAGGAAATGATATGCTTTCAGGAGGATAAACAACGTCCTGAGGTAATGATATAACTTTTGGGAAGATAATCAACGGCCCAAAGTCATGATAGGGTACTTGGGAGGATAAACAACGGCCCAAGGTAATGGTATAACTATTGGGAAGATAAACAACGGCCCAAAGTCATGATAAAGTACTTGGGAAGATAAACAACGGCCCAAGGTAATGATAGCTTTCAGGAGGATAAACAACGTCCTGAGGTATAAGTTGTTGATGTTGTTTTCCCTGCATATAACTATCCTGCAAGGAAAATATTAGTTTATGCACTATGTATGCATGCATAGTATGATGCACTGAAGTAATGTATTATGTACTTATGGATGTATATGTTATGGTATGATGTAAATGATGTATGTATGCATCATGTAGTTTGAAGCATCTGGATATCTTTGTATAACAACTGCTGGCTAGGGAAAATAAATCCCGATTCATTGCTGAAGAATATAAGGAACTCATTCCCGTTTGATAATATAGTATTCATAACCTCCCGCCTTCGTTCGTCGTACTCCCATTGAAAGTATAAATTCCCGACTATCCGTATGAGGATAAAAGAGATGGATATAAATTCCAGGGGAAATGTGACTTGAAGTACTTATGAAGATGGATTTGCCCTACTGGGGGATTTGTAGTGTATCGTGGTGAAACTTCGTTGAACTCCTTCCCTCGTTCGTCCTTAGTAAATACTATTACTGCATTTTCATGCATTTCTGGTAAACATCAATCATATTAAGCATTTATGCATTTCTGGTGAACATCAATCATATTAAGAATTTTATGCATATCTGGTAAACATCAATCATATTCAGCATTTATGCATTTCTGGTAAACATCAATCATATTCAAAAGCATACATATATTCAAACACAACCAATGGACGTTTCGCTTATGTAAATAGGGTAAAAGTAAATCTGGATTCAGAGGGAAAAGTAAAGCTGAACTTGAAAACAGAATCATTTCAACTTCGAGAGTGTATAACCAATTGGATTTAGAGCTCCTGAGATTCTTAACTTTCCTGAATACCTTCCCAGAAATCCTCATAGCTGGATCTGAAGATATAATACTGACACCATCTGATACTACTGGCGTAGACAATTAATTTCCATTATGGTTTCAGCTGAGAATCCAATATCAAGGTAATACAATGAGAGGAATGTGTCTTCAAATTGTGATGGACCATATACGCTCCGGGTATTAGATTTGAAGAGAAAGCATTGTCCCTTGGTTGAGGATGAATTATACCATAATGGAAGTATCTGAATGTAGTTATCTCAAGAGAAATAAGCAGAATGCCCCACAATAATATGCCCCTGACATCATGAACTTTATAATGTTACCCTTGGTAATTCAAATATATGAGGAGAGCTGCCCCTGGCTATTAAGCATTGTTGAATCTGGACCTGATTGCCCCGAATGAATTGAACAGTAAGTTGGTATGCCCCTTGACTGGGAAACAGTGACTATGCCCCTGGCATTATGAACTTTGTAATGTTATCCTCAGTAATTTAGACAGATGTGGAGATCTGCCCCTAGATACTTAAACATAACTGAATCCTATCCTGATTGCCCCACATGAGTTAGGCAGTATCATGGCCTGCCCCCTTGATTGGGAGATAATGACTATGCCCCTTTGTATACATGGACTTTGATCCAGGAAGCAACTTTGTTCATCGGAAGGACTTTGGTTCATTGAACATTCATCCTGTAAGTTTCTCCATTCGTCAAACACTCAGGTATATGCAAACAAATATATTCAAGAATGCAATGCTTATGTCTGTCTTGAAGTTTTGAAAAGAGTTATTTAAAAAAACATTTTTTGTGAACACTGTGATATTAACTCAAGTTTTATGATAAGCCCTAAAGGAGTCAAGATACCTTTTTGTAGCAGTACGCTTTCGAACTAACCATGCTTCAGTTAGGACTTTTAAAGGGTTGTAACGTGGCCTGGTTCACGGTTTAAGAAACAAAGGATAAAGGCTCAAATTTTATTTGTACCCAACCCAATCTCCATGATGTTCTTCAGTCCTATACTCAGTTAACTTATGCATTGAGGTTCCAAAGTAGTTTGGAATTGTAACACTTACATTTGTGATGGTTCAGAAACCAAAAATTTATTTGAACATTCAGTCATTTTTCTTTGTTGAGGATTCATAGTGACCTCTTTTTTTCTTTTGCTTTATTATCCCTTCCTTTTGCCTGAACTACTTGTTTCAAGATTACAGTCAGCGGGATTTCTCAAATTTTTTTTTATTAAGTCTCCTTCATAGGTTTTGACTTAGTGGGTTTTTCTTTTGCTGGATATTGACTGTCAGGTTTAACGATTACAGAGAACCATCATTAGTTGTGTACAACACAGATAATTGACATATTTGAGTTAACTAAGTAACTACCCTGCCCCGGGTTATGAATAAGGGTTTTAATTTGTGCGAGAATAAAAAACTCCTACTTCATAGGCTCAAAAGGGTTGACTAGGGATTAACTTCCTCATATCTCCACTGTTTAGGAATTGAAACAATGCCTGTACATCGTCAGCATAGTCTGTTCAAAAGCATACTGCCTAATATTATGGTATTGTTTTCGTCATCCTCCCTCTACAGGCTTATAGCTTTATCAGGAGTTAAATATCACAAGATAAAAATAAGAAGCATAGTTTTAAAATATAGTGAAACGAATGGATTAATTCAAGACAAACATACGCAATGCATTAATGAAAACAAAAGTTTAACATAATAGTAAGTGTTTAAACAAAACAAAGAAATTACAAATGAAAATTCAAATGTTGTCCCATCCAGTTGGCTGAATGTCTTCAATTGCAATCTGTGAACTTTCAGGAGCAGTATATTTCACCATGAAATCAAATTTACCATTTGGATGTCCCAAGGTGCCCCATATCTCAACAGGAATGGGTAGGCTTTCTTTCTTGCTACTTTGGGCAATTTGTCTTGCAGCTTTGACGTTTGATGGACAATAGTAGAATTTAATTTGGCCTTCTGGTGTAACCTCGAGGATTCCTTCGTCAGTTAGGTCTTGAATCTTATTCTTCAGTGCCCAACAGTTGTTAGTGTCGTGTCCGGGACTATCGGAGTGATACTCACACCTTGCCTTGGGATTATAGTGAGGAGAGGAAGTATTGGGATTTTGAGGAGGACTTTTCAAAGAAATTAGCTTCATCTCCAACAAGCATTGCAGAACTTGTGACATTGGAGTGCTGAATTTGATAAACTGCCTTCTACATTCCTTGTGTTGAGGTGGATTAACCTTATCAGGTCTTTCTTCTTCAACTGAAGAACAATCAACGGCAACTTGTTTCTTACCTTCTTTTATCCTCATCTTCCTTTCAACCAAATCAGCTTGTTTTAATGGAGGTTGACTGACAATTAGATCCCTGACTCTATTATTTTGAAGTTTGTGGACAAAGGTTCTTAGCTCTTCTTGCCCCTGAGCTAAACTTTGAATAAGAGCCACCTGGTCATTCATCTGGGTTCCCATTCCTGTCATCTCAGCTTGTAGTTGTTTCAGCTGATCATCCTTGTTGTCCTCAAGATTCTTCTTCTTAGCCAGCAGTGTCTTCAATTCATCCTGCCCCTTGGACAAGTTCAGGATCAGCTCTTGGAACTGCGCATTTTGTGCCTGGAGATCTTTAACTGTTTGTTCAAGAGCCATTGCTGAAATAAACAGCGAGAAGATAAGAACCTTGTGCACAAGAAACCTGTGATGCAATGATATGATATGTAAATGTATATGCAATGTTTTCAAAGACCGCAGGATTTAAATTTGCTTAAACAAACAAGAAGGTAAATTTTTTATTAGTAATAAATTTGTTTTTCCTCTTGGGCTTACAGAAAATGAAATGAAATAAATACAAGAGATGGGATTTTAAGTCTCCCATGGACGTTTCCTTTTTGTGTTGAGGTATGAGTTGAGATTCCGTTCCTCGTGAAGTTGTTTTGTTAGTTCCAGGATTCTTTCTTGGCTTGCTTTGTAATGAGCCTCGAAAGTATCCCTTTACTCCTTCAACTGGATCCAGGACCTCTGGAAATCTTCCATGTCAGTAGGCTTGTCTGGGTGAAGGATGGTATAAGAAGTATCTCCTTCATCAACAGGTTCCATGGTAACTGGAAGGATAGCAGGATATGGCATCATGAGAGTCTGAGCACGAGATCGTACCCATCTGAGATAAGCTTCCATAGGAATAGTGTATTTAGGCTCCAGAGTCTTGCTGTCAACCTTGTTCACTTTTGCCCATGCTCGTATAAATCTCTGACGGTAACCTTGCAGATCGTTGTCGTAGTCGAACACAATGCCTTGAATCAACATGTCATGTGGGACATCACTCCGAGCGTAACCAAACTGTCGTAAAGCTAAAGAAGGGTTGTAAGTAATGCCTCCTCTTATGCCTAGAAGTGGCACATTAGGAAACTCCCCACAACGGTCAATGATAGTGACATTCTCCATAGATCTGGAGCACCAATGGATATCTGAATGAGAGAGTGACATAATCCTCTTGGACCACCTGAACCCTTGTTCATTCTTCATTACTGAGCGAGTAAGGTGATAAATAAACCACCTAGATAGCAAAGGTATGCAACACATCAAAGTTCCTCTTGCCCTTGTAGTACGAGTATGAAGAGAATGCAGGATGTCTCCAAGTAAAGTAGGCACTGAATTGTGACTCAGGAATATATTGATGGCATGAACGTCTATGAACTGATCGGGATTGGGGAACAACACTAAGCCATAAATCAATAAGGCTAAGATCTCCTCGAAAGCATCGTAGCTCATAGCCTTCAAGAACACTTGAGCTTTATCCATTAATACCTTAGCAAGAATACCTTTAACTCCGCTTCTTGTCTCTAGAACAATGTCAGACTTCTTCAGATGTAGAGTTGCAGCAATAACCTCAGGTTTAGGCTCCCTTTCCAAGCCGGTGAATGGTCTTTGATCAAGAACAGGTATACCCAGAAGTTTAGAGAACTCTTCCATTGTAGGAACCAGCTGATAATCAGGGAATGTGAAGCAATGGTGCTTAGGGTCAAAGAACTGAAACAAAACACTCATCATGTCTTCATTGAATCCTGAGGTGACTAGATCCAATAGGTGACCATGTCTCTTGATAAACTGGGAATGATTAGACACTTGAGAAACCAACTCTTTAAGCTTAGCAAGTATGCCTACAAAGTTGATCCTGATAGTGTTTCTACGAGCAGAAGCCATGACCTGCAACAAAGAACAAAGATAAATCCTTTGGTCCTTAAAATGGTTAGTGAAAATGCTATGCTTATGATGCATGATGATGTCATGATGTTATGTTCAATCACAAACATGTGGCACACACAAACAAGTCACACAATAGCCCTAGGTTTGAAGGCCTGCATTAGGTTTAAGGTAAGTACCCTCCCCTGAAGTTAGTTGGTTCATCTTGTCCTACAAAAGTAACCAGGTTCTAAGGGATCTCAATATCATTGATCCTTCACAAGGGTGGTTGCTCAGTAGGCAACTTACTTGCCAACCAAAACCCTCCAAGTTTAGAAACTCAATGAGCATAGTATCGAGTATCAACCAACTTTAGTCTTCACCAAAGCCGGTTATCTCACTACTTTCTAAAGGCCAAGATGGGATAACTAGGGTTCTAAAAGTCAGTTAGTGTATTGATAACATATGGAAGCCTCATATTATCCTCAACTTGACTTAAGGAACATAAGCACCAACCAAGAAGTCACACTAACTATGGCCACCAGATCAACCATATCGGTATACGCCGTACAGTTTCCTTGGTCTATTGCCATTTACCTAAGGTACACTAGATCCGGGTTAGGATCTTTCACACATAAGAGCACCCAACAAGTAAGTATAAAGCAAACAAGGCAAACAATTTTAAAGTGATATAATTCCTAAGGGTACCCCTATTTTATTAAGTCCCCAGCAGAGTCGCCAGTTCTGTAACACGGTGGGAGAACTGACTTTAGTCATGTTGCAGATAGCAAGAGTCGCCACCGACTTTTATTTTATCCAAAGGAAAGGCATAAAAGAACAGGAAAGACCTTTTAAAAGATTTTTGGGTCCGGGGGGTAGGTTATGTAAAGGGAAGGTGTTAGCACCCTTTACATCCATGGTTATCCATGGGCTCTTAGTTACTTAGCTCACTTTAAAATGTTTTTGAAATGTGAAGTGTGTGAATAAAAATTTTCTTAAGTATTTTATAATGATCCATGTACGGATGCGTATAAAACCTTTGTTTTGAAAATTTGTTTGAAAATGTGAAGTGTTTGAAATGTTTTGAAGAGTGAGCAAGTATCTAAGAGGAACCTACCCTAAGTTTGAGTCTTTTCTGTTCTTGAATCCTTTAAATGGTAAAACTATCCCTATTATTAAGGAATAGGTAGTCATTACCTTGGATGTGAGGGACAAGTGAAGGGACATCCGTTATTTAGGCAACTGTGGGGCGTATAAGCAATTCGGAGGGACTTATCATCTTTATTCGAAAGGGACAAGATCATTACGAAGGCAACATTCGAAGGGACTTGATCTTTTTATCTGTTTAGGGACTAGATGATGTGAGATGAGGGACTTTGCTTTATACACCCTACTTGACCTTTTGTTTAGGCAACATGAGAGGTATCCTTAAGGAAGTGAGATGGCGATCAAGGATCGACTTACGTGTGTGAGTGTACAATTTTAAATATTTATCTTTTAAATTAGTGATCTAAATTAATTTTACAATACAAACATGTTTACACTCCCTATTTTACTAACCATAGCATTTAAAAATAAATATTACTATTAAAATTTTACATAGAGGAGGCAATTACAAAATAATAATAATTAACAAATTAAATAAATAAGCAAAATAATAATAATAATATAATTGGGTTAGTAAAAAAAATAATAATAATAATAAATCACAATATATAAATGGGGTTAGTAATAATAAAATAAATATGAAAATAAATAGCATTAATAATAAAATAAATAAGAATATTAGCATAATAATTAAAAGTTCAATTTTTTATATAAGCAATTATATTTTAAGATTAAGAAGAAAATATAAACAATTATATACTAATTATTATAAAATTTTAAATTATATACATGTTATAAAAATTAAGTTAATTATAAACATATTATGAAAATAAATTATATTAAATTAGCAAGTTTTAATTATTTTTAAGCATATATTAAAAATTATTTACATACAAGAATTAAATTATAGACAAGTGATAGAATATATACATATTATGAAAATAAGATTAATTATAATAAAATAATCATGTTATTATATCTACAAAAAAACTTAAATTAAGAATTTTAATTATTTTAAGCATATTTATATACAAGAATTAAATTATAAACAAATTATAAAATATGTACATATTATGAAAATAAAGTTAATTATAATTATTATATTTACAAAATTAAATTATCAAGTTTTAATTATTTTAAGCATAACCTAGAATTATTTACACATAAGAATTAAAAATAAAAAATACATAATTAAAGTTTACAAATAAATTAAAAGTCATAATTAAATTGAAAAGAAAATTAGGGTTTGATTATTAAAAAAACATTAAGATTTATTTATTAATTAAAATATAAACAAGAATTATGAAATTAAAATAAACAAATAAACTAATATTTACAATTAGAGTTTATAAAAATAATTAGGTTTTAGAAAATATTTAGGGTTTTAGAGAATATTAGGGTTTTATTTAGGTTTAGAATTTAAATAAGATTTGAATAAAATATTTACAACTTATATATAATATAGATTAATAAAATTATTTAGAAAGAATAAAAAATATTTTTTAGAGAATAAATATTTAGATTTAATTTACATAGGGATAATATTTGAGTTTTTTATTTTAAAAAATAGATTTGAATTAGTATAATAATATTAATTATATTAAAATACATTAAAAGGTAAAAAATAAATAAAAAGAAACAAAACCACTTACCTGCTGGAGCCTGGGGTCGAACCCAGGACTCCTGGCTTCCCTCATGTGCAAACCATCCAGCCGAGCTACGCACACCACGTGCTTACAGAATAGTTCTTAATTATTATATAAAAAACCTGCAAAATAAAAGAGATTTTTAACAAAAAGATTAACCTGGGAATCGAACCCAGGTCATTTGCCTCATACGCGTATACGCTTGCCACTACGCCACTTGCCTTCAACTGATATTAAACACAAAATATTAATTAAATAATAATATCAAATTTGAAAACTGAAATTCGCGCACATGGTCATCTTCTTCCTCTGTCTGTCGTCTTAGCTTTTACCTACGGATCGTCCGTCACTAGAAGCTTTAGTGACGGATTTTGACTGTCGCTATAAGACCTGCGAATCAAAAACCCTGCTAAACATGAAATAAATTCATTCCAACAACAAAAATCAATCATATGAAACATCTAAAGTCCAATTATCCCATTAATTTGAGATGAAATCGCCTGTAATCCAATGTCCCCAATTTCAAACTTCTGAACCCTAGCTATGGCATATGATGGTTGCGGCTTCGAATTTCACAATAAAACGTCCAGAATCAATCTAAGAACCATTCTAAACAATAATCAACAGTTAAAAACAGATTAGAAGGCATAATCATGATAAATCGAAAAATTAAAATTTAATGGAATATGATAATTCGGTTAGAGGTCCATGTGATGTTTTGAATGATGAAAACGATCCAAATACGTTCAATAATCATCATAGAATGCATTGCAACCTTTATAAAGCTTTGAAACTGCCTCAATCTCAAAATCCGAATTCAACTTTTTTTAAGAATTTTTGAACTTTGAAAGTGGTTCTGGAGGCAGTGAAATTCGTCCCCTCTGCTTGGGTTATGTTTGTGTATATATAATGAATCAAATTAGGTCAAAACACTTGTGGGTTCTATGGGCTTTTTGAGTACCTTGATGATGAAGAAATCTCCTTCCAAATATTGAAAAATATCTTATCTAACATTGCCAAAACAAGCTAGCACGAAATTGGATGGTATCAATCAGCTTTGAATGGTTATTAAAACTTTCTAGAAGAAGAATCACATTCAAATATTGAGTTTTCATATTTTATTTAGATTTAATTTGATTTTTAATGGATAAAATCAAAATAAATAAAAAATAAAAAATAAAAAATCAGAACTTTGTTGCTTTGGGTCGTGCTTGAGGTATTTGTATGGATTGGATCATCACATGGCAAGCCCATTTGGAAAAATTTGGTTTTAAGACCCTATTTTCTTCATAAACCACCCAAAAATTTCCCAACTTTGCAAGGGCACACATCCTTCAATTTTAATGCTATGAGTGTGTTCTTAGACATTTTGGAAAGCTTGAAGAGTCCTATAACCAACCCCATTGGTTTCATGTCCATATCATTTACTATTCTCAAGTTATGCCCTTTTGAAGTTGTTGACTTTTTGTTGACTTTCAAAAGGACCTATAATGTCTTAGCTCATACCTTCCAAATGAAGCATTTTTGGGCTTGGCTTGTGAGACACAAAGTTGTAGAGAATTCAATTTACTTAAAAATGAGCTTTGGATGGGAAAAATGTGATGAAGAATGTGAAAGTTATGACTGGTCAAAGTTCAGTTGACTTTTCCTGAGGAAACCCTAATTTAGAAACCTCTGATTCTTGATGATCTGAAATATCCTCGATGAATCATGATCAACCCTTGATCAAATGATGAATTTTACTTCATATACTTGATGTTGGCAAAAAATCATGAAGTTTGACTTTGGTTTGACCACAGTTGACCTCTGTTTGACTTTTTAACTGCTTTGACTGATTTTGACTTATCTGATCATCTGACTGAGCAAACCTTTGAGAAAAGTTCTGAAATTTGTCATGGGGATTCTTAGACACATATAAGATGTTATGAAGCTCACTTGAAGTCTTGGAAATCCATTTAGCCTGATTAAAGTCAAAACCCTAGTTTTGGATGCACTGCTTAGGAGGATGCATTGTCTGAGGGAATTGTCAAATCTTCTGACCCATGATGAACTTTGTGAACCTTGTGAACCTCATAAGATGTCTTGTGAACCTTGTGAACCTCATGAAAGGTCTTGTGAACCTTGTGAACCTCATAAGATGTCTTGTAAACTTCATGAAACTCATGAAAGGTCTTGTGAACCTTGTGAACCTCATAAAGTGTCTTGTAAACTTCATGAACCTCATGAAAGGTCTTGTGAACCTTGTGAACCTCATAAGATGTCTTGTAAACTTCATGAACCTCATGAAAGGTCTTGTGAACCTTGTGAACCTCATAAAGTGTCTTGTAAACTTCATGAACCTCATGAAAGGTCTTGTGAACCTTGTGAACCTCATGAAAGGTCTTGTGAACCTTGTGAACCTCATAAAGTGTCTTGTAAACTTCATGAACCTCATGAAAGGTCTTGTGAACCTCATAAAGTGTCTTGTAAACTTCATGAACCTCATGAAAGGTCTTGTGAACCTTGTGAACCTCATAAAGTGTCTTGTAAACTTCATGAACCTCATGAAAGGTCTTGTGAACCTTGTGAACCTCTTAGCACACAAAGTTTTGTTTTGTGAGGGCAAATTTTGGGGTGCAACAATACCTCATGAACTTGTTTTCCATAAATGCTATTTTAAGTTCTTAAATTGTTCCTTGTGTCTCCCTGATCATTGTGATGTGCTTAGTTTTAAAAATGGTTGCGTATTAAGAATTTCATGGCTGTCTGAAAGTTTTGTCATTTTTATGTTTTTCTTCGAATCTTGAGAATGATGAATGAGAAATGAATTTTGAGGGTTGATTCGTGTTTGGGGTGAAATGGGGATTTGATTTGGAGTTTTAGAGCTCCTAAAATGGCCTGAGGAGAGAGTTTGGGAGAGGACCCTGCCGGAGAAGACGACCGGAACACTGTTCTGGCCGTCTGAGTTGGATTAGGGCTAATCTCAGGTGATTAGCTGAGTTTGAATTTGGGCCGTTTGATGAGAGCTTGGCGCGCGTTTTTAATGGACCAGATCACTTCATTAACCCTAATCTTATTTAATTAATTTAATTAATTCAGGTTAAAACACAGTCGTAGGATTTCATTTAATTAGCCAGCTTAAATCACAACCTCAGGATTAGATTACCCCCCCCCCAGTCACGCTGACTTTGCATCCTGACCCCTGTATTCCTCAACTTTAGATCTCAGCCTCTTGTTCTGCATACTTCCATTTTTTTTTATTTCTTTATATTTTATTTTACATATTTATTAAAAATAGCAAAAAACATTAAAAAATTCTGAAATTTTTTATCAAGTCTTTTATTAATTTTCAGAAACCAAAAACACTTTTATTTTTATTTTTTGCATTAAAAAATCACTTTAAAAATACTTTTCTGCCTAACCATGAATGGTTTGATAATGGTTCTTTTTGCATTGTTTCCCATATAACATGTAGTTTCTAGGGTATTTTTATCATGAATTTATCCTTCATTTTTAAATTGATTTGCATTTTTCCTTTTAAGGTACCCAAAAACCCTAGTTAACTTAGAAAAATCATAACTTTCTTTAGGTTAAGAGTTAGACCTTCTCCTTTGGGGTGTGATATCATATGGGGTTAGGGTTTGTTTGAGCTCATTTGAAACTTTTTATCATGCCATTTGCTTCTGCCTTTGCCATGTGCATCTCATATTACCTTAAAACCCTAATTTTGCATCTTCATTTGCGTTCATCTTGCATATGCATCCATACATGAACTTGCCATGACATTTCATGCATTCATATGTCATCTTAGACATCTTAAGACATGTTAGAATCATGCTTGATCATTTCTTCATTCATTTTCCATGATTTGCATTCATTTCATTCCATAAACTTTCAAACTTCAAAGCATGCTTCCAATTGCATCTCATCTTTGTATGAACATTCATAGCACTTGATATGCTTTTGCATCATGTCATAGAATCATTTGCATCATGTGATTGCTTCTGGTTTTGATCTTTGCCTTTGTATATGCATCATTTCATACTTTTCTTTTCTTATGCATCTTGTGCTAACATTTTCAGGTGGTAAGTAATTTGAGAAGTGAATTTGCCTTCACTTCTCATTTCTCTTCATCTTCTCCATATGCATCTTTGCTACATTTTTTATTTCCTTTGAGTGGCCTTGCTCATTCAAGTTCATATCTCACTTTCTTTCTCTAAGTTACTTATCTTCTTCAATGAAGTAAGTAACTTATTTCTTCTGCTTCTTCCTCCTTCCATCTGCTTCTTCCATTGGTGGCTTCCTTGAAGATCTTTCTCAATCATTACAAACCATATGAACATCCAAGCATAACAATAATTAGGGTTGTGATTAGTCCCCCTTAGTTTTTACCTTTGAGTCTTCTTTGTGTCTCTCTTATCATCTCATCATTAGAGACTAAACCATTAAGGCTTTAGGACTTTGGAATTAGGGTTATGCCTGCATCCTTCTCTTAGGATGGAGTGTATAACTTTAATCCTAAGTGTTAAACCCTTAATTTGTTTAAACCTCTTAATCAATCCATCTAATAATCACTAAGACATTAACTTGTAACTTGGGCCTTACATTAGGGTTCTAATTCTTCCATTATTGGTTAAGAAGGACTAACCCTAGTGTTTAATGGACAAGTCCTCCTCAAATTGTCTTACAAATCATAAAATACACTTCTTAATCTCACCCTTAATTAAAATCCACTTTTAATAAAGGTTTGTCATCTAATGACTGTAATCCCTAATCATGGATTAAGTTGAGGTATCTTCCTCAGCTTAAGTGTGCTCATCTATTATCCTTCTATTAGGATGGTGTAATGAGTTCACTAATCCTTGATTATGGCTTAAATTCATTACTTAACACTAATCAAAAATCCAAAAAACATCTAAATAATTACAAGTAGGTTAATGATCTTAATCCTACATCATCATGGTAATTAAGTTGAGATGTTCATCTCATACTTAAAGTATTCTCATTATCCCTAATCAAAGGGAGGATATAATGAGTTTACTAACCCTTGGTTTAGGCTTAAGCTCATTAACTTATGACAAACACCAAAAACCAATAAAAGACTGAAAACACAAAAACAAACAATAATCGTCTCCTCCGGGATTCTTTTCTCATCACACTTACTCACAAACGAGAACTCGCTTCTTCCGTCTAATGCAAGACAGTTAGCACTCGAGCCAGACGAGTCATACACTTGAGCATAGGCAAGCAAGCAGTTCACAATCAATTTATCTTTCAGTCTCTTTGAGTCGAACTACGGTGTTCTAACTTCCTCATTGCACGAGAGGATACGTAGGAATAACTTAACTATTATCGAACAAAAGTCTCTGTGTCTTCCCCCTCTTTCAGCATTTTCTTTTAAGCCTCAGTTCCTGAGCAATCACCATCTTGCACTGGCACTTGTATATTCTCTTCCAGCTTTTGCACACAGTTAGCACAGACACTTACCCCTTGTAAAAACAAACTTTTAAGCGTGGATCCCGTCGAGTACGACGGACAATCTGGGTGCTAATACTTTCCCAGGTTGTAACCAACCCCCTTTCTCAGTTTCTCTGGTTCGCAACCGTCTTATCCATCTTCTTCTAGGTTTATGCAGCATTACCTTTCCTTCGGGATAAAAATGCCTAGCTGGCGACTCTATTCATTTCACTTCACCTTCATTTTCTCCTCTCACCGACCGTTTGCGTTTGTACCCTATCTGAACAGGTGTCTTTTCAGGGGAGCGACAGCTTGGCGACTCTGCTGGGGACCCTTATATTGCAACCAGGGCTTCTGGTTCTTTTTTTGGGTTCCTCCTAGCGCTTGTTTGATTTGTGTTTACGGGGGTGTTATGTGCTACTTGTGCCTATTTATTGCTTTATTTATTGCTTTCTGTACAGTTTTATTTACTGCATTCATTTACAGTTTTCTATGCATTTCATACTGTCATTATCATGTGTTGGATCTGTGTTTTCCTTGGTGGGTGGGGATCATTGAGTGATTAAGGTCCTATACCTGGGACCTGAGTGACACATAGGCTAGAGTGGATTCATATTCTTTCCTATTCCATTTTGGTCTGGTGCGGGAATATGAAACACGGTTCAGACATGGGTTTCTTCTTGAGAACTCTGTGCTACGGATTTCCTATAGTACTAGGGCTATCTAGGAAGCCTGCTATGTCTGGATAACCTTTTTATGACCTTCAGCATCTGAGGTGAATTAGAGGAGGATCTTTTATGGTTATTGTAAACACTGTACCTCCGGGTTAGAAGTGTTTACACTTCTCATAACTGATCCAAGTCTGAGGATCCTTGTTCTAGAACATTACATGTGAGGGGGTTGGGATGTTTACAGGTTTGCAGGAACCCTTAGCCACATCATACCCTGTTACTAGTTTTGTTTTAAGAATGCATCACTTTGGACAGTTCTTGTGATTACCCTGGACTTGTGACTCTTTATTTGAGTCCCCCACCTGGTTACTGGATTTCTAAGCCTCCATCCGGACTTATGAACACATATGGACCTTATCAAGGCAGATAAACAGATCCGACACTTGATCACAAACCCTTTGCATATCATTTGGAATACATCATTTTTGCATCATTTAACATTTGCCTATTTTTTTTACAGGGTATCCACCATATTGTCTTTGGTTTGGTTTTGACCCCTCTGCTGCTCAGACTTCTTCAGTTATCCTCTCCAGCATCTCCATCAGTTTGTCTGAGATTCTTCTCCAGCTATCTTCATCAGAGACTCCTCTCCAGCATCTCATTCAGTGACCTTCATCAGGGTTTATCTCAGCTTCTTCACCAGCATCCATTATCAGCATGGATACTTCCAGGAAGAGCAACACCACTTACCACTTCTTTGAGCCCACCCTGACAGTCATCAGGCAGATCCAGTCCCTCATTACTTCTGATCAAGTCCCACTATTCAGAGAACATTATGGAGGCATATGGGACATGATCATGGACCTGGATGCATCTCAGAGGAGCATGATCATACTTGCTTGCAGTTTTATGACCCTTCTCTCAGATGCTTCACATTCCCTGATTTTCAGTTGGGACCTCTACTAGAAGAATTTTCCATGTTGTTAGGAGTTCCTATCAGGAGAGGGATTCCTTTCAACCCTGATAAGGTTGCTCCCAAGAATGAAGACATAGCTAGGGCATTGCATTTGGAGTCTGCCCTCATTGATCAGAGCATGACCACTAAGGCTGGGGTTTCAGGCCTTCACCTAGACTTCTTGATCTCCCAGGCTACCCTGCATGCTGTCGTAGGGAAGTGGGATGCTATGTGTGCACTCTTGGCACTTAGTATATATGGGATTATCCTCTTTGCAGATGAGCCAAAGTTTGTGAGCAAGAATGCCATTCACCTATTCTTACTGAGGAACCCAGTCCCTACCTTGCTTGGAGACTTCTACTACTCAGTACACCAGAGGAATGAGAAGCAAAGAGGAAGACTGGTCAGATGCTGTGCTCCCCTTTATTACTCTTGGTTGTTAAGACATTTTCCAAAGTCAGACACTTTCCTGAACCCTCATTAGCCAAAGAACTAGGCTAAGAGATTTATTGCCTTGACATCAGAAGACATCAGATGGTGCACTCAGAGCACCAAGGGCAAAGACATCATTACTAGATGTGGGCAGTATCCTAATGTGCCTTTGATTGGAGTAAAAGGTTGCATCAATTACAACCCTTTACTTTTTAAGAGACAATTAGGGTATGCTTTGGTTCATCCTCCAAGGGGGCAAGATTTGACTGAGACCCTCTACTGTGAAATACAGTCCAACTCTGCTGTTGTCAAACAAGCTGCCTGGGCTTGGGACAACATTCAGACTAAGGGGACAGCTATCCTTGGCAAATGCAACAACATTGCTTCAGCACAGTATTCTGATTGGTCTCGTACCAGAGCTCAGATCACCCAGATGCCGTTCACCCTAGAAGATGTACTTGGACCTTCTATAGTACAACCTGCAGCTACTGTCAGTTTGGAAGAGTTTGAGAAACTGAAAGAGAGGAATGCTCAGCTCTCTGAAGCCTTGAAGAAGACTCTCTAGGAGAGAGATGACAGGCGTCTGGACAATGAGAGATTGGAAAGGCTAAGGATTGAGCACTTGACCAAGATTGAGAAAACGGATGACTACATCAGGAAGGCTGAGCAGGGGAATTTATGCTGAAGAATGCTTGCAAGGAAGCAAAGACTCAGAAGTCTAGGGTAGAGCATTATCTAGAGGAGAGCCAGGCTAGGTGGATCAGGATCACTGAGGCTCATGCACAAGAAGATCAGAGAACTCAAGCTAATATAGAGCAACTGGAGGCTAGTGAGAAGAAGCATCAGGAGGCTTTATTAGCAGCTCAGAAGGAGATATCTGAATTGAAACTCCGGGCGGGGTTGAAGAGGTCGAAGGATCAGGATAAGCATAAGAAGTTAACCAATGCCATTGCTACCAGGAACCTCGTCATCAGGACTATCAATGAGCATCCAGTAGGTCCAGTGAGGCCCTCTTGAAGGAAGTCAGAGAGGATGAATTTGGATTAGATGTTTGACTCTTTTGCTTGTACTTTTCTTTTGTTGTACTTTTGATTTTGTTGTTGTATTTTGACCCACCACGGGGATGTTATTGTAATCAAACTATGTATTTTCACTCTTTGTAATATATGTGGTTGTATTATTATTTGTGGGCTTAATCTCTCTACAATATCATCAGCATTTCCTCGAGGTCTGGAAAGGTCAAAACCAAAGAACCAAACCGGATACCCTTGGAAGACAAATAGGCATCCTGCATTGCATACTAATATTTTCTTTGTTTTGTAGGTTTTTGTTTGTTGTTGTTTCTCACTTTGTTGTTGTTTCAGGAAACATTGCTCACAGAAGAGTGTTCCATGTCAACAGAATACACCGGTACCCAACAAGAAACAACCTTCCGGGACTTCAGATGGATCAAGTTCAGCAAGACTTTAATGAAGTAAGGACCCAAATGGCCAATGAGAGGGTCGAGATAAGGAATCAGATGACTCAATTTATGATTGTAATGACTGGTTTAGCTCAGAGCCAGGAAAGACTGAGGGAGTTGGTTGAAAGGCAAACTCCTGAAGAACACCATCCAGGTACAGGAGGTACTAGTAACAACGATCACGTGCAGCCTCGCACTGATCCACCAGAATTTGGGCCTCATCTAAACCCAGAAATTAATGCCATAAGGAATACTCATGGTAACACTGCTGGAGGAAGGGTCTTGCAGGAAGATCCTCAAGAAGAGCAGTTTACTGTAGTCGGGGTTGGAGATGAAGTTTACGACCGTCGGTTGGATGAAATTGCAGAGAAACTGAGGTCTCTTGAATCCTAAAACTCCCTAGGTTTTGATGTCATGGACATGGGATTTGTGGAAGGGGTGATAATTCCTCACAAGTTCAAACCCCCGTGTTTTGAAAGGTATAATGGCACATCCTGCCCACGCACCCACCTTCAGTCATTCTTGGGAAGATTAAAAGCATAAAATATGGACGAGAAGCTGTGGATGTTTTACTTCGAGGATAGCTTAACAGGGGCATCCCGAGAATGGTATTCCCACTTGACCAGAGCCACAGTAAGAAACTGGAAAGATTTGGCTGAAGCTTTTATCCGTCAGTATCAATATAACTTGGACATGGCTCCAAACAGAACCCTTCTGATGGGAATGTCTCAATCTTCCCGTGAAAGCTTCAGAGAATATGCCCAAAGGTGGAGGCAACTGGCTGCTGCAGTTCAACCCCCTATGTCAGAAAGGGAAATGGCAGACATGTTCATGAATACCCTCCAGGGTACATATATTGACAGATTGGTTGCATTCTCTTCCACCAGCTTTGCAGACATGGTGATACCTGGGGAAAGAATAGAGAGCCTACTAAAGATGGGAAAGATCTCCGACAACGGTGCCAGCTCAAGTAGTACAAGGAAGCCATTTGCTGGGCCCCATAGATCTAGTGAGACAAACTCTGTGCACATGGGAAGAGGGAGACCTCAATACCTACCCAGAACAGTTGCTGCTGTTACTATCCCTACTCCACCTCCTCAGTATACTCAACAACCACCACACTTTCTGCAACAACAACAGTTTCCGCAACAGAGATCATACAACAACAACAATAACAATCAACAACAACGCCCTTTTCAACAGTGGCCATCTCAGATCAACAGGGTGATTGACCCTATTCCAATGCCTTATGCTACACTGCTGCCACAACTCCTAAAACTCAATCTTGTTGAGTTGAGGACATTGGCTCCACCTGATCCTCAGAACCTTCCAAGAAACTACGATGTCAATGCTAGGTGTGATTTTCATTCCAACGCACCTGGTCACTCTACGGAAAAATACAGAGCTCTGCATATGAAGGTCCAGGATCTGGTAGATTCAAAGGCCCTGAACTTTGCACCACCTCCCAATGTCATGAAAAATCCTATGCCAAGCCACAGTGGGCCAAGGATTAATCCTATAGAGGAAGGCTCACCCATGAGTTTAATAGAAGACATTGCATGTATTAAGACACCTCTGGCAGAGGTTAAGGCTCAGCTTTTGAAATGCCAAGTGTATCCAGGTTGTGAGGCCTGTTGTGCATCATGCAAACTTTCCGAGAATGGGTGTGCGAGCTTGAGGAGTAGAATTAATGACTTGATCAGAGAAGGCATTCTGCAAATTACAACCACAGCTTCTACAACACCAGCAACTCTTTTATCAACAATAAGTGAATCTTCTACAAATGCAACAACCATTGTTCCTATTGATTCTTCTACAATCGCTACAACCATTGTTCCTACTGATTCAACTACAACTTCTGCAACTACTTCTTCCATCACTTCAACACACAAAAATTCATTTGCACATGCTACTACAACTTCAGCAACCACCAACAATGATGTTTCCACTGTCACAATTTATTATGACCCGACAACGGTCCCGAATTCCAACAACTTTCAACCATCTCAACAACAGTTTCAACCAAGCTTCAATTCACCTCCACCAACATCCACCAGAAGTCCTGTTACTATTTTTTATGATCCATAGACAATTATGGTTCCAACTTCTGCTGCAGTAAGCCCAGTCACTATCACGGTGCCCGAGCCAATTCCATATGATAAAGACAGTGCTATACCATGGCATTATGGTGCTGACCTTTACTGCAACGGAGAGAAAGTCCTTCTTGATTCTCCAGTTCTCACTCCCCAAGTGGATAATGTTGGGGGAGGCGGAGGCTTCACCCGAAGCGGACGCCTCTTTGCATCACAAGCTCCAAGGACCAATACTGAGGCAGAGGCTACTGCCAAAGCCAAAGGGAAGAGTGTGATACCAGAAGAATCTGCACCGAAAGAGACTCATAAGTCATCCTTTGATCAGGATGTGGATGAATTTATGAGGATAATTAAAAGAAGTGACTATAAAGTTATGTACCAGCTCCACCAGACTCCTTCAAAGATCTCAATCTTATCTCTACTGTTGTGTTCCGAAGCCCATCGGGATGCACTACTCAAAGTTTTGCACGCTGCCTACGTGCCAGAAGAGATCACAGTAAATCAGTTGGAAATAGTGGTGTCTAATGTCAATACTAGCCATGGGCTAGGTTTCACTGATGCTAATTGTTGCACCCCAAAATTTGCCCTCACAATACAAGACTTTGTGTTCTAAAAAGATTCACAATGATTACAAAGCTCTCCCGAGGTTCATGAGGTCTACAAAGCCACTTCATGAGGTTCACAAGGTTCACAAGCTTCACAATACCTCCCATGAGATTCACAAGACATTTTATGATGGTTCACAAGGTTCACAAAGTTCATAATTGGTCAAAAGAGTTGACAATCCACTCAGACAATACACCTCCTAAGCAGGGCATCCAAAACTAGGGTTTTGACTTTAATCAGGCTAAATGGACTTCCAATACCTCAAGTGAGTTTCATAACATCTTATATGAGTGTAAGAACCCCCATGACAAGTTTCAAGACTTTTCTCAAAGGTTTGCTCAGTCAGATGATCAGATAAGTCAAAATCAGTTCATGCAGTTAAAAAGTCAAACTGAGGTCAACTGTGGTCAAACCAAAGTCAAACTTCATGATTTTTTGCCAACATCAAGTATATGAAGTAAAATTCATCATTTGATCAAGGGTTGATCATGATTCATCAAGGAGATTCCAGATCATCAATAATCAGGAGTTTCTAAAATAGGGTTTCCTCAGTAAAAGTCAACTGAACTTTGACCAATCATAACTTTCACATACTTCATCACCAAATCTCCATCCAAAGCTCATTTTGAAGGAAATTGAATTCTTTACAACTTTGATGTTGAAAGTTAAGCCCAAAAATGCTTCATTTGAAAGATATGATCTAAGACATTATAGGTCATTTCAAAAGTCAACAAAAAGTCAACAACTTCAAAAGGGCATAACTTGAAATTGGTAAATGATATGGACCTGAAACCAATGGGGTTGTTTAGAGGAATCTTCAAGCTTTCCAAAAAGTCCAAGAACACCCTCATACCTTTAAAATTGAGGGAGATGTGCCCTTGCAAAGTTGGGCAATTTTGTGATGGTTTATGTTTAAAATGGAGGTTTAAAATCATTTCTTTCCAAATGGGCTGCCCAAGTTATGATCCAATCCATACAACAATATCATGCACGACCCAATGGTGAGAAATTCTGATTTTTATATTTTTATTTGATATTTATTTGAATTTTATTCATTCTAAATCAAATTAAATCAAAATAAAATCTAAAAATCAAAGTTGGAACATGATTCTTCTTCTAGAAATTAATCAATGCTGTTTAACATGATTTGATCTTGTACAAATTCGTCCTAGACCAAATTGGAAGGCAAATATTTGATTTTTTCACACTTTAAGATCATGACATTCCTTCACCATGAAGTCTTCCAAAAAGCCCATAAATCCATCATCTTTTGACCTAAATTCCTTCTCATATATATACAAAACATAACCCTAGCCTCATGGACGAATCCAGCAGCTTCAAAGGTAGGTTTTCAATTCAAAAATTGCAAGCAAAAACACCAATTCGGATTCCAAAATACAGGCACTTTCAAGACAATTTGAAGGTTGATTCTTCTTCATTGAACTTCATTGATCATGTTTGGATCATAAACAATATATGAAACATCCTCATTCGCATGAATCAAACCCGTGTTCATACCACATTTAAAATTTTTCGATTCCACGATTCTATTGGTTTTCAGTTGATTTTGATTGTTTAACTTGTTTGTTTCATTGTATTAAAGCTTCCTGGATGGTTAGATTGGAGTTTCACTGCCGAATCCATGAATCACCATGGTTAGGGTTTACCAACTGTGAGTTTGGGGATTCTATTATACAACCAATTTCAGACCAAATTAATGACTTATTTGGAACCTACGGCCTTCATATAGTTGATCTGGGCATTTAAAATAAATTTATTGTATGTATTTTTCATGATTTGAGATGCAGGAGTTCTAGTGACGGGAAAAATCCGTCACTATAGGCTATTGTGACGGACCAACTGTCACTAAAGGTTAAGACGACGGGCAGAGGAAGAAGAAGGTCTTTGGCGCGTTTCTGAAATTCAAATATTACTTTATATTATATAGTTTTGTTTGTGGATGATATACAAACGTTGCAGGTAGCCCAGTGGTAGGAGGAACGCATATGTGATCTGATGGCATGAGTTCGAACCTTGCCTCCAGCAAGTTTTTTTTGATATTTTCCATTTAATATGCGTGTTTAATATATTATTATTAGTAGTTGTTTGGTCATCAGGAAGGCTCTCCCAGCCAGGCGGTAAGGCGCGCGTATGAATGATCAAAGGACCTGGGTTCAACACCACCCCAGGCCTTTTATTTTTCTCATTATTTTCCTGGTTCATTGGTTTAAGGCACAAAAGAGAATGGATTTCCTTCTTCTTGCAGCATATGCAGCGTGGCCTAGTGGTTGTCCTTCTCATCATTCAGGTAAAGGACCTGGGTTCAAATCCCAGGTCCTGATTTTGTTTTTTTTTATTTTTATTTTCTTTTAATTTTCTTATATTTAGTCATTATCTTATTTTCATAAATAAATTCAAATAAATAAATTTTATTATTTTTCTACCTTATAATATATGTATAGTATGTTTTCTAGTGTCTAAATATTTATTTTAATTAGAAAAAAAAGTAGTTTTCATTATTATAAATTTCAAAAATGTAAAATATATATGTATGTACTGTTTAAATAAATTATAATTATTAAATTAAACCTTAAATATTTTTCTAACAAAACCCTAATTTTCAAAACCCTAAAAATATTTTCTAAATGAATCTTAATTTTGTAAAAAATCTAATTTTATTTTTCTAAATGATTTCTATTTCCTAATTCTTAGTATAGATATTATGTATATATTTATTTAATGTAAATTTTGTAAATATAATCTATTATTAATAATATGTAAATATATTTTATATCCTATATCTATAATCCAAATTATTTTATTTTAACACATGTATAGAAACAATTAAACTTATAATAATTTAATCTTTTTTATAATTATAAATAATTTGATAATTAGTATATAAATTAAAATGCTATAATTATTTAGTTGTTCATATTAAAACTTTTATTTATTATTTTAATGTCCTTATAATATTTTTATTAATTCAATTTATTTTGATTTCTATTATTATTAACCATATTATTACTAACTTTTGCTTATTATAATTTTTACTAATTTTATTATTATTTTTTTTTAATTACATTCCTACTAACCATATTATTTATTTTGCTTTATTAATTTTATATGTTATTATTTCATTAATTTTTATTATTCACTAACCTCTCTTATTTTATTATTATTAACTTTTTGCTTATTATTTAAATTATTTATCACTAACCCCTATTATTTATTTCTTATTATTTATTGCTTATTTATTTATATTTTATCTTGCTATTTTGCTTAATATTTTGCTTATTATTATAATGTTGTAATTGTTTCCCGGATGTAATTTTGTAATCATTTAATTATTGTTGCTATGGTTAGTAATTAGGGAGTGAAAAACATATCTGTTATATAAAAATAAATTTAGATCATTTTTAATCAAAGATAATTAAAATAAACACTCACACACACGTAAGTCGATTTTAATCGCCGTCTCACTTTCTAAGGTTATCCCTCAAGTTGCCTACGAATAAGGTCAAGTGGGGTGTATAAAGCAAGTCCCTTAAAAGAAAAATCATCAAGTCCCTCATGGTTGCCTATACGAATCGAGTCCCTTCGAAATAATGATGATAGTCCCTTCAGTATGCTTATTACACCCCACAGTTGCCTTCATAACAACATATGTCCCTCTCATGTCCCTCACATCCAAGGTAATGACTACTTACTCCTTAATAGTAGGGATAGTCTTACCAAGGAAAGGATAAAGAACAAGAAAGACTTTAAATTCTAGGGTAGGTTCCTCTTATGTGCTTGCTCACTATTCAAACTTTTCAAACACTTAAACAAATTTCAAACAAATTTTCAAACAAGTTTTTTACACATCCAAACATGGATTATTATTAACTATTCTGAAAATTTTTCTATTCACACACTACACTTTCAAAAACAATCAAAAGTGAGCTAAGTACCTAAGAGCCCATGGATAACCATGGATGTAAAGGGTGCTAACACCTTCCCTTTACATAACCTACCCCCCGGACCCAAAAATATCTCTAAGGTCTTTCCTGTTCTTTTATAACCTTTCCTTATGGATAAAATAAAAGTCGGTGGCGACTCTTGCTATCCGCAACATTACTTAAAGTCAGTTCTCCCACCGTGTTACAGAACTGGCGACTCTGCTGGGGATCTATTTAAGAGGGGTACCCTTAGGAATTAGATCACTTTAAATTGTTTGCCTTGTTTGCTTTATTATATTGTTGGGGTGCTCTTATGTGTGAAAGGTCCTAACCCGGATCTAGTGTACCTTAGGTAAATGGCAATAGACCAAGGAAACTGTACGACGTATATCGATACGGTTGATCTGGTGGCCATAGTTAGTGTGACTTCTTGGTTGGTGCTTATGTTCCTTAAGTCAAGTTGAGGATAATATGAGGCTGTCATATGTTGTCAATGCACTAACTAACTTTTAGAACCCTAGTTAACTCATCTTGGCCTTTAGAAAGTAGTGAGGTAACCGGCTTTGGTGCAGACTGAAGTTGGTTGACACTCGATACTACGCTCATTGAGATCTTAAACTTGGAGGGTTTTGGTTGGCAAGTAAGTTGCCTCCTGATCAACCACCCTTGTGAAGGATCAATGATATTGAGATCCCTTAGAACATGGTTACTTTTGTAGGACAGGATGAACCATCTAACTTCAGGGGAGGGTACTTACCTTTGAACCTCATGCAAGCCTTTAAACCTAGGGCAATTGTGTGACTTGTTTGTGTGTGCGACATGTTTGTGGTTGAACATAACATCATGACATCATCATGCATCATGAGCATATCATTTTCCCTAACCATTTCAAGGACCAAAGGATTTATCTTTGTTCTTTGTTGCAGGTCATGGCTTCTGCTCTAGAAACACCATCAGGATCAACTTTGTGGGGATACCTCCCAAGCTTAAAGAGTTGGTTTCTCAAGTGTCTGATCATTCCCGGTTCATCAAGAGACATGGTCACCTATTGGATCTAGTCATCTCAGGGTTCAATGAAGACATGATGAGTGTCTTGTTCCAGTTCTTTGACCCTAAGCACCATTGCTTCACATTCCCTGATTACCAGCTGGTTCCAACCATGGAGGAGTTCTCTAAACTTATGGGTATACCTGTTCTTGATCAAAGACCCTTCACAGGCTTGGAGAAGGAGCTTAAAACAGAAGTTATTGCTGCAGCTCTACATCTGAAGAAGTCTGACATTGTTCTAGAGACGAGAAGTGGAGTCAAGGGTATTCTTGCCAAGGTGTTAATGGATAAGGCTCAAATGTTCTTGAAGGCCATGAGCTATGATGCTTTTGAGGAGATCTTAGCCTTGCTGATATATGGCTTAGTATTGTTCCCCAATCCAGATCAGTTCATAGATGTTCATGCCATCAACATTTTCCTGAGTCATAATCTAGTGCCTACATTGCTTGGAGACATCCTACATTCTCTCCATACTCGTACTACAAGGGCAAGAGGAACTTTGATGTGTTGCGTACCTTTGCTTTCTAGGTGGTTTATTTCTCACCTTCCTCGCTCAGTAATGAAGAATGAGAAAGGGTTCAGATGGTCCAAGAGGATCATGTCACTTTCTCACTCAGATATCCATTGGTGCTCCAGATCTATGGAGAATGTCACTATCATTGACCGTTGTGGGGAATTTCCTAATGTGCCACTTCTAGGCATAAGAGGAGGCATCACCTACAACCCCTATCTAGCTTTACAACAGTTTGGTTACGCTCGAAGCGATGGTCCACATGACATGTTAATTCAGGGCATTGTGTTTGATTACGACAACGATCTTCAGGGTTACCGTCAGAGATTTATACGAGCTTGGGGAAAAGTAAACAGGGTTGACAGCAAGACACTGGAGCCTAAGTATACTATTCCTATGGAGGCTTATCTCAGATGGGTGCGATCTCGTGCTCAGACACTCATGATGCCATATCCTGCCGTCCTACCAGTTACCATGGAACCTGTTGCTGAAGGAGACACAGCATATACCATCCTTCACCCAGACATGCCTACTGATATGGAAGACTTGCAGAGATCGTGGATCCAACTGAAGGAGCAAAGGGATACTTTCGAGGCTCATTACAAAGCAAGCCAAGCAAGAGTCCTAGAGCTAACAAAGCAACTTCACGAGGAACGGAATCTCAACTCATACCTCAACATAAAGAGGAAATGTCCATGGGAGACTTAAAAACCCATCTCTTGTATTTATTGCATTTCATGTTTGTAAGCCCAAGGGGCAAACAAAGTTATTACTAATAAAAGTTTACTTTTTGGTTGTTTAAACAGATTTAAATCCTGCGGTCCTTGAAAACATTGCATACGCATTCCATATCATTGCATCACAGGTTTATTGTGCACAGGTTTCTCATCTTCTCGCTGTTTATTTCAGCAATGGCTCTTGAACAAACAGTTAAAGATCTCCAGGCACAAAATGCACAGTTCCAAGAGCTGATCCTGAACCTATCCAAGGGGCAGGATGAATTGAAGACACTGCTGACTAAGAAGAAGAATCCTGAGGACAACAAGGATGATCAGCTACAAGCTGAGATGACAGGAATGAGGGCCCAGATGAATGACCAGGCGGCTTTTATTCAAAGATTAGCCCAGGGGCAAGAAGAGCTAAGAACCTTTGTCCATAAACTTCAAAGTGATGGAGTCAGGGATCTAAAACAAGCTGGTTTGGTTGAAAGGAGGATGAGGATAAAAGAGGGTAAGAGACAGGTTGCCATTGATCGTTCTTCAGTTGAAGAAGAAAGACCTGATAAGGTTAATCCACCTCAACACAAGGGATGTAGAAGACAGTTTATCAAGTTCAGCACTCCAATGTCACAAGTTCTGCAATGCTTGTTGGAGATGAAACTAATTTCCTTGAAAAATTCTCCTCAAAATCCTAAAACTTTCTCTCCTCGCTATAATCCCAAGGCAAGGTGTGAGTATCACTCCAACAGTCCTGGACATGATACTAATAACTGCTGGATGTTGAAGAATAAGATTCAAGACCTAATTGACGAAGGAATACTCGAGGTTACGCCAGAAGGCCAGGTTGAGTTCTTCTATCGTCCATCAAGCATCAAAGTTTCCAGAATATTGAAGTAACAAGTTTAGAGGAAGAGACTTTAAGAACACTTGAATTTTCATTTGTAATTTATCTTATTTGTTTGAACACTTACTATTATGTTAAACTTTTGTTTTCATTAATGCATTGCATATGTTTGTCTTGAATTAATCCATTCGTTCCACTATATTTTGAATTATGCTTCTTATTTCTATCTTGTGATATTTAACTCCTGATAAAGCTATAAGCCTATAGAGGGAGGATGACGAAAACAATACCATAATCTTATGCAGTATGCTTTTGAACAGACTATGCTGACGATGTACAGGCATTGTTTCAATTCCTAAACAGTGGAGATATAAGGAAGTTAATCCCTAGTCAACCCTTTTGAGCTTATGAAGTAGGAGTTTTTATTCTCGCACAAATTAAAACCCTTATTCATAACCCGGGGCAGGGTAGTTACTCAGTTAACTCAAATATGCCAATTATCTGTGTTGTACACAACTAATGATGGTTCTCGGTAATCATTAAACCTGACAGTCAATATCCAGCAAAAGAACAATTCACTAAGTCAAAACCTATGAAGGAGACTTAGTAAAACATTAAGACATCCCGCTGACTGTAACCTTGAAATAAGCAGTTCAGGCAAAAAGAAGGGGATAACAAAGTAAAAAAAAAAAAAAAAAAAGAGGTCACTATGAACCCTCAACAAAGAAAGATGGCTGAATGTTCAAATAAATTTTGGGTTTCTGAACCATCACAAATATCAGTGTTACAACTCCAAACTGCTATGGAACTTCAATGTATGAGTTAACTGAGCATAGGACTGAAGAACATCATGGAGATTGGGTTGGGTACAAATAAAATTTGAGCCTTTATCCTTTGTTTCTTAAACCATGAACCAGGCCACGTTACAACCCTTTAAAAGTCCTAACTGAAGCATGGTTAGTTCGAAAGCGTACTGCTGCAAAAAGGTATCCTGACTCCTTTAGGGCTTGTTATAAAGTTTGAGTTAATATCACAGTTTTCCCAAAAAAAAAAAAAAAAAAAAAAAGTTTTTCTAAAATAACTTGTTTCAAAACTTCAAGACAGACATAAGCATTGCATTTTTTAATATATTTGTTTGCATATACCTAAGTGTTTGACAAATGGAGAAGCTTACATGATGAATGTTCAATGAACCAAAGTCCTTCCGATAAACAAAGTTGCTTCCTGGATCAAAGTCCATGTATACAAAGGGGCATAGTCATGACCTCCCAATCAAGGGGGCAGGCCATGATACTTCCTAACTCATTTGGGACAATCAGGACAAGATTCAACTATGTTTAAGCAGCCAGAGGCAGATCTCCTCATCCATCTGAAATACCAAGGGCATAGTCACTGTTTCCCAGTCAAGAGGCATACCAAGTTACTGTTCAATTCAGTTGGGGCAATTAGGTCCAGACTCATCTGTGCTTAATATGCCAGGGGCATTTTTCCTCATACAGTTAAATTACTAAAGGTGGCATTACAGAGTTCACAATGCCAGGGGCATATGCTTATGGGGCATTCTGCTTGTTTCTCTTGAGATAGCTCATTACAGATACTTCCATTATGGGACAATTCATCCTCAACCAAGGGGCAATGCTTTCTCTTCAAATCTAATACCTGGAGCGTATATGGTCCATTACAGTTTGAAGACACATTCCTCTCATTGTATTACCTTGATATTGGATTCTCAGCTGAAACCATGATGGAAATTAATTGTCTATGCCGGTAGTATCAGATGGTGTCAGTATCATGTCTTCAAGACTCAGCTATGAAGATTTCTGGGAAAGTATTCAGGAAAGTTATGGATTTCAGGAGCTCTAAATCCAATTGGTTATACACTCTCAAAGTTGAAACGATTCTGTTTTCAAGTTCAGCTTTACTTTTCCCTCTGAATCCAGATTTACTTTTATCCTAAGCGAAACGTCCATTGGTTATGTTTGAATGTATCATGCTTTTGAATATGATTGATGTTTACCAGAAATGCATGTATGCTTTTAATATGATTAATGTTTACCAGAAATGCATGAAAATGCAGTAATAGTATTTACTAAGGACGAACGAGGGAAGGATTTCAACGAAGCTTCGCCGGTTCACCTCTACAAAACAGCTACAAATCCCTCAGTAGGACGAATCCATCTTCATAAAGTCTTATCTCCCCTGGAATTTATATCCATCTCTTTTATCCTCATACGGATATTCGGGAATTTACTTTCCAATAAGGGCACGACGAACGAAGACGGGAAGTTATATTTACCCTACTATCAAACGAAGACGAAGGTTATATATACCCTATTATCCCCAGCATACGGGAAGTTATCTATACCCTGTTATCCCCAGCAGACGGAGGGTTATATATTCTTCAACAACAAATCGGGATTTATTTTCCCTGGACAACAGTTGCTATACAAAGATATCCAGACGTTTCCGGCAGTATCATATCATACATCATTTACATCATACTATAGCATATATATCCATAGACATATAGTACATTACCTAAGTGCATCATATCATACATGCATACATAAAGCATAAACTAATGTTATTATACAAAAGCTACCTTTTTTCAGGTTAATTATCCAACAAACGAGCTTATGATCTTTGGGACTGCTTTATTGTAACCTCAGGGTTACTTTATCCTCCTGACAAGCTTCTTATTACTTTGGGACTGCTTTATTGTAACCTCAGGGTTACTTTATCCTCCTGATGAGCTTCTTAGTAATTTGGGACTGCTTTATTGTTACCTCAGGGTTACTTTATCCTCCTGATAACTCCTCATGACTTCAAGACTGCTTTAGAGTTATCATTATTGATGGCTCTATCCTCCTGAAATCATTACTTCAAGACTGCTTTAGAGTTATCATTATTGATTGCTCTATCCTCCTGAAGACATATCACATTATTATTTCAAGACTGCTTTGGAGTTGTCGTTATTGATTGCTCTATCCTCCTGAAATCATTACTTCAAGACTGCTTTAGAGTTATCATTATTGATGGCTCTATCCTCCTGAAATCATTATTTCAAGACTGCTTTAGAGTTATCATTATTGATGGATCTATTCTCCTGAAATCATTACTTCAAGACTGCTTTAGAGTTATCATTATTGATTGCTCTATCCTCCTGAAGACATATCACATTATTATTTCAAGACTGCTTTGGAGTTGTCATTATTGATTGCTCTATCCTCCTGAAATCATATTATTATTTCAAGACTGCTTTAGAGTTATCATTATTGATGGCTCTATCCTCCTGAAATCATTACTTCAAGACTGCTTTAGAGTTATCATTATTGATTGCTCTATCCTCCTGAAATCATATTATTACTTCAAGACTGCTTTAGGGTTATCATTATTGATTGCCCTATCCTCATGAAGACATGTTGTTACATCAGTATTACTCCAGTATCCTGAAAGCATATCATCAATACCTCAGGACTGCTCCAGACTCCTGACAGCTCTCATTATACTGCTGAAGAGCTTTCCCCTAGTGGCATCTTTAAGCCCACTCAATCATATTCAACTAGCCATCAGTACCACTCTAATGCACTGGTGAGTGCAAATTTTTGGGCTTTTGTGTTCAATCCCCTTCAACCTTCCAGGTCACGACTGGCAAATATACCAATCTAACCCCTCAGGTTTCAGAAAATTGAACAGGGGCAGCTGTTGCACCCCAAAATTTGCCCTCACAATACAAGACTTTGTGTTCTAAAAAGATTCACAATGATTACAAAGCTCTCCTGAGGTTCATGAGGTCTACAAAGCCACTTCATGAGGTTCACAAGGTTCACAAGCTTCACAATACCTCCCATGAGATTCACAAGACATTTTATGATGGTTCACAAGGTTCACAAAGTTCATAATTGGTCAAAAGAGTTGACAATCCACTCAGACAATACACCTCCTAAGCAGGGCATCCAAAACTAGGGTTTTGACTTTAATCAGGCTAAATGGACTTCAAATACCTCAAGTGAGTTTCATAACATCTTATATGAGTGTAAGAACCCCCATGACAAGTTTCAAGACTTTTCTCAAAGGTTTGCTCAGTCAGATGATCAGATAAGTCAAAATCAGTTCATGCAGTTAAAAAGTCAAACTGAGGTCAACTGTGGTCAAACCAAAGTCAAACTTCATGATTTTTTGCCAAAATCAAGTATATGAAGTAAAATTCATCATTTGATCAAGGGTTGATCATGATTCATCAAGGAGATTCCAGATCATCAATAATCAGGAGTTTCTAAAATAGGGTTTCCTCAGTAAAAGTCAACTGAACTTTGACCAATCATAACTTTCACATACTTCATCACCAAATCTCCATCCAAAGCTCATTTTGAAGGAAATTGAATTCTCTACAACTTTGATGTTGAAAGTTAAGCCCAAAAATGCTTCATTTGAAAGATATGATCTAAGACATTATAGGTCATTTCAAAAGTCAACAAAAAGTCAACAACTTCAAAAGGGCATAACTTGAAATTGGTAAATGATATGGACCTGAAACCAATGGGGTTGTTTAGAGGACTCTTCAAGCTTTCCAAAAAGTCCAAGAACACCCTCATACCTTTAAAATTGAGGGAGATGTGCCCTTGCAAAGTTGGGCAATTTTGTGATGGTTTATGTTTAAAATGGAGGTTTAAAATCATTTCTTTCCAAATGGGCTGCCCAAGTTATGATCCAATCCATACAACAATATCATGCACGACCCAATGGTGAGAAATTCTGATTTTTATATTTTTATTTGATATTTATTTGAATTTTATTCATTCTAAATCAAATTAAATCAAAATAAAATCTAAAAATCAAAGTTGGAACATGATTCTTCTTCTAGAAATTAATCAATGCTGTTTAACATGATTTGATCTTGTACAAATTCGTCCTAGACCAAATTGGAAGGCAAATATTTGATTTTTTCACACTTTAAGATCATGACATTCCTTCACCATGAAGTCTTCCAAAAAGCCCATAAATCCATCATCTTTTGACCTAAATTCCTTCTCATATATATACAAAACATAACCCTAGCCTCATGGACGAATCCAGCAGCTTCAAAGGTAGGTTTTCAATTCAAAAATTGCAAGCAAAAACACCAATTCGGATTCCAAAATACAGGCACTTTCAAGACAATTTGAAGGTTGATTCTTCTTCATTGAACTTCATTGATCATGTTTGGATCATAAACAATATATGAAACATCCTCATTCGCATGAATCAAACCCGTGTTCATACCACATTTAAAATTTTTCGATTCCACGATTCTATTGGTTTTCAGTTGATTTTGATTGTTTAACTATGTTTGTTTCATTGTATTAAAGCTTCCTGGATGGTTAGATTGGAGTTTCACTGCCGAATCCATGAATCACCATGGTTAGGGTTTACCAACTGTGAGTTTGGGGATTCTATTATACAACCAATTTCAGACCAAATTAATGACTTATTTGGAACCTACGGCCTTCATATAGTTGATCTGGGCATTTAAAATAAATTTATTGTATGTATTTTTCATGATTTGAGATGCAGGAGTTCTAGTGACGGGAAAAATCCGTCACTATAGGCTATTGTGACGGACCAACTGTCACTAAAGGTTAAGACGACGGGCAGAGGAAGAAGAAGGTCTTTGGCGCGTTTCTGAAATTCAATTATTACTTTATATTATATAGTTTTGTTTGTGGATGATATACAAACGTTGCAGGTAGCCCAGTGGTAGGAGGAACGCATATGTGATCTGATGGCATGAGTTCGAACCTTGCCTCCAGCAAGTTTTTTTTGATATTTTCCATTTAATATGCGTGTTTAATATATTATTATTAGTAGTTGTTTGGTCATCAGGAAGGCTCTCCCAGCCAGGCGGTAAGGCGCGCGTATGAATGATCAAAGGACCTGGGTTCAACACCACCCCAGGCCTTTTATTTTTCTCATTATTTTCCTGGTTCATTGGTTTAAGGCACAAAAGAGAATGGATTTCCTTCTTCTTGCAGCATATGCAGCGTGGCCTAGTGGTTGTCCTTCTCATCATTCAGGTAAAGGACCTGGGTTCAAATCCCAGGTCCTGATTTTGTTTTTTTTTATTTTTATTTTCTTTTAATTTTCTTATATTTAGTCATTATCTTATTTTCATAAATAAATTCAAATAAATAAATTTTATTATTTTTCTACCTTATAATATATGTATAGTATGTTTTCTAGTGTCTAAATATTTATTTTAATTAGAAAAAAAAGTAGTTTTCATTATTATAAATTTCAAAAATGTAAAATATATATGTATGTACTGTTTAAATAAATTATAATTATTAAATTAAACCTTAAATATTTTTCTAACAAAACCCTAATTTTCAAAACCCTAAAAATATTTTCTAAATGAATCTTAATTTTGTAAAAAATCTAATTTTATTTTTCTAAATGATTTCTATTTCCTAATTCTTAGTATAGATATTATGTATATATTTATTTAATGTAAATTTTGTAAATATAATCTATTATTAATAATATGTAAATATATTTTATATCCTATATCTATAATCCAAATTATTTTATTTTAACACATGTATAGAAACAATTAAACTTATAATAATTTAATCTTTTTTATAATTATAAATAATTTGATAATTAGTATATAAATTAAAATGCTATAATTATTTAGTTGTTCATATTAAAACTTTTATTTATTATTTTAATGTCCTTATAATATTTTTATTAATTCAATTTATTTTGATTTCTATTATTATTAACCATATTATTACTAACTTTTGCTTATTATAATTTTTACTAATTTTATTATTATTTTTTTTTAATTACATTCCTACTAACCATATTATTTATTTTGCTTTATTAATTTTATATGTTATTATTTCATTAATTTTTATTATTCACTAACCTCTCTTATTTTATTATTATTAACTTTTTGCTTATTATTTAAATTATTTATCACTAACCCCTATTATTTATTTCTTATTATTTATTGCTTATTTATTTATATTTTATCTTGCTATTTTGCTTAATATTTTGCTTATTATTATAATGTTGTAATTGTTTCCCGGATGTAATTTTGTAATCATTTAATTATTGTTGCTATGGTTAGTAATTAGGGAGTGAAAAACATATCTGTTATATAAAAATAAATTTAGATCATTTTTAATCAAAGATAATTAAAATAAACACTCACACACACGTAAGTCGATTTTAATCGCCGTCTCACTTTCTAAGGTTATCCCTCAAGTTGCCTACGAATAAGGTCAAGTGGGGTGTATAAAGCAAGTCCCTTAAAAGAAAAATCATCAAGTCCCTCATGGTTGCCTATACGAATCGAGTCCCTTCGAAATAATGATGATAGTCCCTTCAGTATGCTTATTACACCCCACAGTTGCCTTCATAACAACATATGTCCCTCTCATGTCCCTCACATCCAAGGTAATGACTACTTACTCCTTAATAGTAGGGATAGTCTTACCAAGGAAAGGATAAAGAACAAGAAAGACTTTAAATTCTAGGGTAGGTTCCTCTTATGTGCTTGCTCACTATTCAAACTTTTCAAACACTTAAACAAATTTCAAACAAATTTTCAAACAAGTTTTTTACACATCCAAACATGGATTATTATTAACTATTCTAAAATTTTTTCTATTCACACACTACACTTTCAAAAACAATCAAAAGTGAGCTAAGTACCTAAGAGCCCATGGATAACCATGGATGTAAAGGGTGCTAACACCTTCCCTTTACATAACCTACCCCCCGGACCCAAAAATATCTCTAAGGTCTTTCCTGTTCTTTTATAACCTTTCCTTATGGATAAAATAAAAGTCGGTGGCGACTCTTGCTATCCGCAACATTACTTAAAGTCAGTTCTCCCACCGTGTTACACTAATTTGACCACAGAAGGACGTCACCACAACAAAGCTTTGCACATAACCCTGGAGTGCAAAGGAGCTGTACTATCTCATGTTCTTGTAGACACTGGGTCCTCACTCAATGTCTTACCCAAGAAAGCTCTAGTCAAGCTCGAATATGATGGGATAGCTCTCCAGCCGAGTAACCTTGTGGTCAGGGCTTTTGATGGCTCCAAAAGATTTGTTCTTGGAGAGGTGGAACTGCCAGTGATAATCGGTCCACAAGTCTTTAAGACCACTTTCTATGTGATGGACATACAGCCTGCTTACAGTTGTTTGTTAGGTCGACCATGGATTCACGCCGCAGGCGCAGTAACGTCGACCCTTCACCAGAAACTGAAATATGAGTGGGAAGGACAGATTATCACCATCTGTGGTGAAGAGGACATATTTGTTAGCCATATGGCTACATACAAGTATATTGAGATGAATGGTGAAATCCATGAAACTATGAGCCAAGGGTTCGAGGCCCTGAATGTCGATGAGGCGACAACTGAAGTATTTGCTGCATCCCAGGAGGATAGAATGGGTACTTCAATTGTCTCCTATCAGCAAACCCGGAAGATTGTTGAAGAAGGTAATGCTCAAGGCTGGGGCAAGCTACTGCCAGTGGAAAAGAAAGAGGATAGATTCGGTTTGGGTTACAAACCATTCCGACAAGATCAACCAGAGGCTGCAAAAGAGCCCAAATTCATCAGTGGGGGGATGCTCACCCCAGATGCTGTTAACAACCTGGAAGACGAGGCGGAAAGCGACCGCAACTTGGAGAGCTGGATACGTCCAAGGATCCCGGGGCATCAAGTCCTTAACTGGTCTTCCCAGGAAATTATAAGGGTTACTCTTGCAGAGTAATTATTATTTCCTGTCTTTTTAGCATGCATCAAGTCCTGCATCTTGCCCAAGGTGTCAGGAATCATTCTGTAATAGGGCCATATTGTAATTTTGTGCAAATGATTAATCAATGGATATCAGACATCTTTTGCAAACAAGTCTCTTTTTCGCTCACCGTCTTTTCATTTTTCACTTTTGTACAAAACAATAAAATGGCAATGTTTTCAAAATAAATAAATTCATTTTCACTTTTTCTAAACAAGATTAAAACTAATCACTAAAACGAACCAATCTCAACCCTTGCAGAGATTATCCTCCAGATTGCACCGACAACAACACTGCTATGACCTTGTATGACTTAGACAATCTGATTAATCAAGCTGATGAAGGGGTTGAAGAAGACTATGAGTTACCTGAAGAGTTGGCCAGGTTGTTGAGGCAAGAAAAGAAAGTGATTACTCCTCATCAAGAGGAGGTTGAGACGGTTAATCTTGGTACCGAAGAAGATTTGAAAGAAATGAATATTGGGGCCAGTCTGCAGGCTTCAGTGAAAGAACAACTTATTGACATGCTTCGAGAATACGTCGACGTCTTTGCTTGGTCCTATCAAGACATGCCAGGTCTGGATACGGATATTGTCATGCACAGACTGCCATTGAAAGAAGATTGTCCTCCAGTGAAGCAAAAACTATGTCGTACTCGTCCAGATATGGCAATGAAGATTAAAGAGGAAGTACAAAAACAGTGGGACGCCGGTTTCCTTGCTGTAACTAGTTACCCACCGTGGGTCGCTAACATTGTACCAGTGCCTAAGAAGGATTTCAAAGTAAGGATGTGTGTGGATTACCGGGATCTGAATAGAGCTAGCCCAAAGGATGATTTCCCTTCACCTTACATTGATGTATTGGTTGACAACATGGCTCAATTCTCGGTGTTCTCTTTCATGGATGGATTTTCCAGGTATAATCAGATCAGGATGTCACCCGAAGACATGGAGAAGACAACCTTCATCACACCTTGGGGAACATTTTGTTATAAGGTAATTCCATTTGAATTAAAGAATGTCGGTGCTACTTATCAACGGGCTATGGTAACATTATTCCACGACATGATCCACAAAGAAATTGAATGCTACGTGGATGACATGATCGCCAAGTCCCTCACTGAAGAAGATCATCTGGTAAATCTGCTAAAGTTGTTCAAGCGTCTGAGAAAGTATCAGCTGAAGCTAAACCCCAACAAGTGCACATTCGGGGTGCGTTCCGGTAAGTTGCTGGGATTTATCGTAAGTGAAAAAGGAATAGAAGTTGATTCTGAAAAAGTCAAAGCCATTCAGGAAATGCCTGCACCTAGGACTGAAAAAGAAGTTCGGGGGTTCTTAGGTAGATTGAACTACATATCAAGGTTCATATCTCATCTCACAGCAACTTGTGAGCCCCTGTTCAAACTGTTAAGAAAAGAACAAACGGTCAGTTGGAACGAAGATTGTCAGAAGGCTTTTGACAAAATCAAGGAGTACTTACAAGAACCTCCGATTCTTATGCCTCCAGTTGAAGGAAGACCTCTGATAATGTACCTAACAATATTAGAAGGATCAATGGATGTGTGTTGGGCCAGCATGATGAGTCTGGTCGAAAAGAGTATGCAATATACTACCTAAGCAAAAGGTTTACCGACTGTAAACAACGTTATTCACTGCTTGAGAAAACTTGTTGTGCTTTAGCATGGGCTGCTCGCCGACTAAGACAGTATATGTTGACTCACACTACCTTGTTGATCTCAAAAATGGACCCCGTCAAGTACATATTTGAGAAGCCAGCACTTACCGGAAGGGTTGCAAGATGGCAAATGATTCTGATAGAGTACGACATTCAGTACACATCTCAAAAGGCCATCAAAGGCAGTGTGTTGTCTGACTATCTAGCTGAGCAACCCATTGATGATTATCAGCCAATGAGATTTGACTTCCCAGATGAAGATATCATGTTCCTAAAAGCAAAAGATCATGAAGAGCCTGTTCACACTGAAGGGCCTGACCCGGAAGAAGAATGGACAATGATGTTTTATGGGGCTGTTAATATGAATGGTCGAGGAGTTGGTGCAGTTCTCATTACACCTAAAGGAGTTCACATGCCTTTCTCAGCAAAACTCACTTTTGCATGCACTAACAACGAAGCTGAATACGAATCAAGACATTGAATGTATTCGGGGATTCAACTTTGTTAATCAATCAGACCAACGGGAAATGGTACACTCACCAAGAGCATCTGATTCCATACCGTGACTACACGAGGAGATTATTGACTTTCTTCACAACAGTCAAACTTGAGTATATCCCTCGAGATGAAAATCAGTTCGCAGACACTTTGGCCACCATTTCCTCCATGATCAAGGTTCATACTGCAAATTATGTGCCTCGGATTTTTGTATCTAGGCTAGACCGACCAGCATATGTATTCTCCGTGGACATTGCTAAAGATGAAAAGCCTTGGTTCCATGACATCAAAAGCTTCTTAGAGAATTAGACATACCCACCTGGGGCATCATCCAATGATAAGAAGACATTAAGAAGGCTGGCTGGCAGTTTCTTCCTTAATGGTGACGGTTCACTATACAAGCGAAACTTTGACATGGTGCTACTGATCAGTGATATTTAGTTGTAGTTTTCAAGCCGGTTTTCATTGTCCTTTGCGTTTAATTTCGTTCGTTTGAAGTATTTCGTTCATGTTTCGTCGTAGTTTTCTTAATGTAGCATGCAAGTTTAGTTTTAATCGTTTTATCTGTTTTTATCTTTGGTATGGGTTATGTGGTTGTTTTTGATGTGTTTTCAGGTCAATATTTAATCGATTGTTCGAAGCATTCGAAAAGATGATCCGAGCGTGAAAAAATGACAGCAAAAGAGGATATTAGAAGCACAACACGGGTGCCAGTGTTGTACAACACGGCTCGTGTTGTGGAGGCCAGCTGAAGAAGAAGTTTGAGACAGAAAAGGAAGAACCAGTGCTGTGACACGGGTGCCCGTGTTGTACAACACGGCCCGTGTCATAGCATCTGAAGAAGAGGATGAATTGAGAAGACTCAGAGGCACAACACGGGTGCCCGTGTTGCACAACACGGCCTGTGTTGTGTAAACCAGAAAAAGTCTGATATTTTGTTATGTTGCTGCAAGGGCATTCTGGTCTTTTTGCGGTGTTTTTGGAAGACTAATTTATATTATATGATTATGACTGTAAAAGACTTACTTTTTGATTTGGGGATTGAACGAGAACGGGAGACGAAGGATTGATCAAGAGCAGAAGCGATTGACGATCCAACCAACTCTACGTTAATTGTAATGTCTCTATATTATTGCTCTGTTTTTATTTTCGCTATGAACAAGAGTGACTAAACCCCCCAATGCCAGGGGGGTGTCCCTGATTTTCTTTATGTAATGATAATTTGAATTCTTAATTTTGAGATTATGCGATTAAATCCGTTTCTTTATTTTATGCAACGTTCTTAATGCTTTGTCTTTGTTGGAAAATTGGATAATTGACCGTGGTTAGGATTTGGTCTGACCAACCATCCTAACCTTGTTGCATAATTTTTATCACGGTAAATATTACTGAGGAATTGGAATATTTTATGAAAACCATTTTATGTCAGAATTATTGCTTGATATTCTTCTTTGACCGTTGAGGAATCAAGGTCGAGGAAGAATACCAAAGGTTTTTCTCTAAAGGAATTTTGGAAAAACATTATAGAACATAGGAAAGATACTTTTTGAAGCATGTCTTTGTAAAATTGAGAAATAATTAAGTCATTGCATTGCAGATTATACACCGTCCCTGGCATTATTCTCATATAAGTGAAAATTCTCTGTTTTTGTTTACGTTTTAATAATTTTATTTTATTTAATCTAAAGTCAAACTTTTAACCATAACTTTTGTCCAATTGAAATCAATCCATTAGAACTTATTTTGTTAAGCAGTCCTTGAGATTGATATTTGGGGTTACTCCCTTCTATTACTACATCGGTAAAAATAGTACACTTGCTATTTTCCGATCAAGTTTTTGGCGCCGTTGCCGGGGACTGCCAAAGAACTAAGTTGTTTTGTGTTATATCAATTTGAATTTTGTTGCTCTGCGACTAAAATTTTATTGTTTTCTCTATATATCATTTTAGTGTTATTGAAATTTTGTTTTCTAACTTGTGTCTAACTATTTATGCGAGGTCAGGCCTCAGCTAAATTTTCTTTTGACACAGAACCAGAAAGAGCTTTGCACGAGAGACGCTGCAAGGCAAGAATTGATAGACTGGCTAAGACTGGTTCAAGTGTCCCAAATCAGGAAACTGAGGACTATATATCCGTACACTCTGAGCACAGTGACTCTGACTCAGATAGAGAAACTGACCCAGGATTTGACAATATGGCAGGAAATCAACCTGTTGTAGAGAGACTTTTAGGGGATTACGGAGGGGCAAATGCTCAACCTAACAGGATGACTATTGTTAATCAACCGGTGAATGTAGCACACTTTCAGTTGCATCCATCTACTATCCGCCAGTTAGAGAGCAAGCCTTTCTCCAGAAGAATCAATGAGGATGCAAATAAGCATCTTCAGAGATTTCTTACAACCACCACTTCTTTGAAGATCGAAGGTCATTCAGAGGAGGCAAAATGACTTGTGATGTTTCCATTCACACTTACCGACGATGCAGAAGAGTGGTTCTACTCTCTTCCAGCAGCGAGTATCACAATATGGCAAGAGATGGAAACAACATTCCTTAATGAATACTTTCCTGCTTCAGTGTTCATCCGGAAGAGATATGATATAGTCAACTTTAAACAAAAAGAGGGTGAATCACTTGGAGATGCTTATAAAAGATTCAAAAGGTGTTTGACTGCGTGTCCTACTCATAATATGGACGCGACCGAGCAGATGCAAAACTTTGTGAATGGGTTGCGAATCAAGACAAAGCAGCTTATTGATACTGCTGCAGGTGGCTCAACAAACTTTTCAACAGCCACGGGTATTAAAAGAATCATAGAAGCCATTGCTGCCAATGAACACCTTGAATTATACGATCGCACAGTGAGTCAACCAGATGGAAAAATTGATCTAAAGCTGACAGAGCAGGTTGTAAAAATGGAAGATCAAATTGCCGCAGAAGTTGAAAGAAGATTAAAGAAGATGAATCTTGGAACTCAAACAGTTGCTCAGGTTGAACCTGTTCAAGCTGTGATTTGCAAGATATGTTGTGGACCTCACTTTGCCATGCACTGTTTGGCAACTCAAGAACAGGTTGAACAGATTAATATGTTGAGGCAGAACAATCCGTATGCCAACACGTATAATCCGGGGTGGAAAAATCACCCAAATTTCTCTTGGAAAGATCAACAAGGGAACATCCAAAAACCGGTTCAAGGCCAACAACAATATCAGCCCCAGCAACAACCATATCATCCCCCAGTTCCAAGGAAAGCTGATTGGGAAATTGCCATTGAAAAGATGGCAACTCACAATTGTCAATTTCAAGAAGAAACAAGGAGTAACTTCAAGAATACTGGAGCCTCTATTAAGAATCTTGAAGTGCAAATGATCCAAATTTCCCAACACCTCGCCATTCCACAAACTCCAGGGACTCTTCCTAGTGCTACTGTAACAAATCCAAGAGATAATCACAAAGTCAATGCAGTCACAACACGAAGAGGTAAAGTTAGTGAGGAGGTTCAAGAAAATTCTGAAAGTGAAAATCAAATGATTGAGGTGGAACTGGAAATCAAATAAAATGAAGTGGTTGATAAAGAAAAAGAAGTTACCTCAGCACCGGACATCAAAGAAAAAGCGATTGAACCAAAACCGGTGGTCAAACTTCCGTATCCTACAAGAAACAAGAAGAAAGGGCAGCAAGAAAAGAATTTTGAGAAATTCCTTGAGTTGTTCAAGAAGCTGGAGCTGAATATTCCATTGCTTGAAGCACTTGAGCAAATGCCCACTTATGCCAAGTTCATGAAAGATATCATTGCTAAAAAGAGGACTATGGGAGCTGAACCTATTATTCTAACCAAAACTTGTAGTGCTATTTTGCAGGGACTAAAGATTCCGGTGAAGAAAAAAGATAGGGGAGCTGTCACCATTCCATGCACCATCGATGACCGATCATTCAAGAGAGTTCTCATTGACTTGGGAGCGAGCATCAGTTTAATTCCTTTATCCATTTACAAAAAGTTGGGTATTGGTGTTGTTTAAGACACTCAGATGACTCTCCAATTCGCGGACCATTCTGTGAAGTGGCCATATGGAGTTGTCCATGATGTCCTGGTTAGAGTGGACAAATTTGTGTTTCCAATTGACTTTGTGATCCTTGAAATGCCTGAAGATGAAGAAATTCCCTTGATTTTGGGAAGACCTTTCTTAGAAACCGGGAGAGTCATGATAGATATGGAAGGGGGAACACTCACATTGAAAGTGTACGATGAAGAGTTGAAAATTGATGTTAGGAACACTTTGAAGTATAAAGATGATGTGGGCACTAGTAGTAACATACAAGTGTTAGAACAAGTGGAAGCTAGTGAGCATTTAGAAAGTGTGTCCCAATTGCCTCTAGAGAGGGTGCTGAGTATGTCCATTTTTGAAGATGTAAGGAAGTTGGAGATAGTGATATGGAAATGGTAGCTATGCTTGAAACTCAACCTATCCTTAAAAGAGTTAGAATGCACCGGTGGGAAGAGTTAAGACAACCTATAACGGTTGATGAAGGCAAAGACAAGCCAAAGATATCAGAATTGAAGCAACTACCCGAGAATCTCAAATATGTCTTTCTTGACATGGAAGAAAAATGTCCCGCTATTATTAGCGCTAATTTGAAAAGTGTGCAAGAAGACAAGTTAATTGAAGTTCTTAAGAAATTCAAGGGAGCAATTGGGTGGAAGATTGAAGACCTTAAAGGTATAAGTCCTATGGTGTGTATGCATAAAATACTTATGGAAGAAGATCACAAACCGGTCGTGCAGCCCCAAATGAGATTGAACCCGGTGATGAAGGAGGTAGTGCGAAAAGAAGTTGTTAAGCTATTGGATGCAGGATTGATCTATCCTATATCCGATAGTGCTTGGGTGAGTCCGGTACATGTGGTGCCCAAAAAGGGAGGAACAACTGTTATAACAAATGAAAAAAATGAATTGATTCCTACTAGAACTGTTACTGGATGGAGAGTTTGCATTGATTATAGAAGATTGAATTTGGCTACGAGAAAGGACCATTTTCCGTTGCCATTCATTGACCAAATGTTGGAAAGACTAGCGGGACATGATTACTATTGTTTTCTAGATGGTTACTCCAGATACAATCAAATTACTGTTGCGCCGGAAGACCAAGAGAAGACGGCGTTTACATGTCCCTATGGCATTTTTGCATATAGAAGGATGCCATTTGGGCTATGTAATGCCCCCGCTACATTCCAAAGATGCATGACATCCATTTTTGCTGACATGTTAGAAAAGCACATGGAAGTGTTCATGGACGATTTCTCCGTGTTCGGATCCTCATTTGATCACTGTTTGTCTAACCTTTCACTTGTTTTGCAGCGATGTCAAGAAAGTAATTTAATATTGAACTGGGAAAAATGTCATTTCATGGTGCGAGAAGGCATTGTTCTTGGTCACAAGATCTCACAAAAAGGGATCGAAGTTGATCAAGCAAAAGTGGAAGTGATCTCGAAGTTGCCACCACTGATTAATGAGAAAGGTATAAGAAGCTTCTTGGGACACGCGGGTTTTTACCGCAGGTTCATAAGAGACTTCTCGAAGATAGCTAAACCTTTAACTACTCTGTTGGTTAAAGATAAGGCTTTTGTTTTCAATAAGGAGTGCACCGATGCTTTTGAAATACTTAAAAAGGAATTAGTGTCGACATCTATTGTGATTGCGCCTGATTGGTCCCTACCCTTTGAAATTATGTGCGATGCTAGTGATATTGCGGTAGGGGCTGTTCTCGGACAGCGAAGAGGAAAATTACTTCATGTGATTTATTATGCTAGTCACGTTTTGAAGCCCGCACAGATAAACTATGCAACTACCGAGAAGGAGTTGCTAGCTGTTGTGTATGCCTTCGATAAATTCAGGAAATATCTGTTGGGTTCAAAAGTTATTGTTTACACTGACCATGCTGCTTTGAAATATCTTTTTGCTAAGCAGGATTCAAAGCCCAGGCTTTTGAGGTGGATTTTACTTCTCCAGGAATTCGATGTCGAGATCCGCGACAAGAAAGGGTGTGAAAACACTGTTGCAGATCATCTTTCTCGGATGTCACCAATTGAGGAGACTGAAGAGCAGCGCCCAATAAAGGATGAGTTTGCTGACGAACACATCCTAGTTGTTATTGGGGTGCCTTAGTTTGCAGATTATGCAAACTACCTCGTTGGCGGTATTATACCCGACGATTTTGATTCTAACAAAAGGAAAAAGTTTGTTCATGACTGCAGGTTTTACTTATGGGACGATCCGTTTCTCTACAAAAGAGGGGTGGATGGCCTTGTAAGAAGATGTGTACCCGACGAAGAACAAAAAGATGTGTTGAAAGCATGTCACGACTCTGAGTATGGTGGACATTTCAGTGGTGATCGGATAGCAGCTAAAGTCCTTCAATCCGGACTATAATGGCCATCTTTATTTAAGGATGCTCAAGAATTAGTGAAAGAGTGTGACAGATGTCAGAGGACTGGGAATATATCAAAAAGAAACCAGATGCCCCAAAACTCTATGCTAGAGGTTGAGTTATTCGATGTATGGGGGATAGACTTTATGGGGCCGTTTCCACCGTCATTCGGAAAAAACTATATTTTGGTTGCGGTGGACTATGTGTCCAAATGGGTAGAGGCTGTTGCATTGCCCACCAATGATGCTAAGGTTGTGGTGAGATTCCTGAAAGAGAACATTTTTGCAAGGTTTGGTGTCCCGAGGGCATTGATAAGCGATGAAGGAACACATTTCCTGAATCACCTCATGGAGAAGCTTATGCAAAAGTACAATGTTAAACACCGGATAGCTACTCCATACCACCCCCAAACAAGCGGCCAAGTTGAGGTGTCAAATAGACAACTGAAACAAATCCTGGAAAAAACAGTGAATTCGTCTAGAAAGGATTGGTCGATTAAGTTGGATGACGCTTTATGGGCGTATCGAACGGCGTTCAAAACGCCTATCGGTATTGTCGCTCCCGGGATTTTCATCCTAGTACAAACGCGAAAGTGGCGCAGAAAAGGTAGAGTCGCCAGCCAGACATTTTTATCCCGAATGAATGGGAAAGGTAATGTTGCACAAACCTGAGGAAGAAGGAGAAGGACGAGGCCTTGCGAACCAAAGATCTGAGTTCGGGAGTCGGTTACGACCTGGGAAGGTATTAGCACCCCAGATCGTCCGCCGTACCCGACGGGATCCACGCTTGCTTGTTTTGTTTCAAAGGGTGAGAAAATAACTGGTGCTGAATAAAACCGCTGACTGGAATGGGAATGAGAAAGGAACTGAAAAATGGAAATAAAAGGGGAAAATGTAGGGAAAATAAAGAATGTGCTCGAACGGGCCCTACCCCGCTGCCTACGTACCTCATCGGGAAAATAAGGATCAGAGTCGGCGTAGTTCGCCTAACTAAGGCGGGAACTATTTGTTTGTGTTTTTTATGCTGGAACTGCGTATGTCTATGCTCAAGTGTCGCAGGCTCGTCTGGTACGAGTGCGTTTACCGTCTTGCATGTGTGACAAGTCGTCGCGAGTTCGCATTGTGAGTGAATGAGATGAGAAGAGAATTTCCCGCAGGATAGTCGCTTGTTATTTGTTTTTTGTCTTTTAAGAGAAGTATTTTGAATTTGTTTGTTTTATGAAACAATCCCTTGATGAGACTTGTGCATCATGATAGACAAGCTTACACCACTCCAAGATGGAATGAATGCAAGTGCTTCATGGAATAAGGCTATACACAAAGGATCCTTTCATTTATTTGTTAAGTGTTTTTGGATTTTGTTTGAAGATGAGAAAGAATGACTCAAATTGCAAAAGGACAAAAACTAAGGGGGACTACGACCAACCCTAAGTTGTTTATTCAATATCAAGGAGATCTTAAAGGTTAGTGAGGTTTCTAATCCTAAGGAGCAAAAGGAAAGAAAAAAAGAAGAAATAGGATACAACTTACTTCCTAAGGAAGGTAAGTTGGTCCTAACAAAGGGGGATCCTACCAAGGACAAATGTGGAAGGAAAAATGAATTTAAAATGCATAAAAGAAATGCATAAAAATAAAGGATTGGGTGAAGGAAACTTACCTCAATCTTCCCCACTACAAAAACAAATGATTAGTGTGCATTTTATTACAAAAATAATAAAGCAAACACACAACAATTAAATCCTAAGGCTCTTGGACCTAAACTAAACTCAATCTATAGTTAAAGGGTGCCTACACTATGCTAAACCAAAATTCAGCAACTATTTACAGCACTCAAACACACAAACAGCTATGAAAATAAAGCATAACACAAACAGCATACTACAGCTATCATGCAACATGAAAAAGTAGGTGTAAAAGGTAAAATACAGCATGCACTACAAACAAACAGCACACATTTTACAGCACCTATATGCATGCAAAAACAGGTGTTAAAAGTCCCAAACAACATGAATTTATAACAAACAGCATGTATTTTACAGCACTTATGCAAAAAAACAGCTATGTAATGCAAAATCCAGAATTGATTATTTTTATATTTTAATGCACAAACTCAAGGAATAATGCACTAAATCCATCACGAACATACATTTGAACATGGATCATCATATAAAAATGCAAGAACATGAATATTTTGAAGATTATGCAAGAATGCATCACATGGTTGATTATGCAACAAGTAATGCAAAAATATGGTACATGAACATGGTATATGCACATGATGATTATTGATTATGAACATGCAACATGATAGCTCAACAAACATGCTAAACTCAATGCAAAATTCAGAATTGAATTGATATGGAAAACATGCAACCAAATGCAACCAAATGCACATACATATGATTATGCAAAATGCAACATACCTCAATATAATGGAATGCAAAAAAAATGATTTGAGGCATTACAAACATGTAAAAACAGAATGCAACATGATTATTATATGCCTAATGGTGCATGAACATGGTGACAAAATGCAAGAACTTAAACTATGCACAAAGAAGCACACAAATGCATAACATGTAACATGAACGGAATCGTGTCGAAACGACTCGAAATGGGGGAATTAGCTACTGGAAATGGACCTAAAAATTCCATAAAATCAGTACCTAAACATGTATGGGGGTGATAGGCATGAAGAATTAAGACTAATCTATCAAATAAGCTAAAATCTAAATTCCTACGACGAGAACCATTTTTCCTATTTACAAGGGATTCTTTACACCTACTAGGACTTAGATTAGACTACAAATCTAATTCCTAATAATCCAAATGCAAATTGCAAGCAAGAAAGCAACGAAAACGAAAATGAGCGGTACAACGCAAACATAATCGAAAATCATGCGAAGAATGCTGTTAAGGCGAGATGAAGAGGATAAATTAAGGCATAATGGTTAAATCACCAACCTACGAAACGGAGGAGTGTTTCAGTAATTGTTGCAATGAATCGGAGTGCGAATGGAGAAGAAAACCGGAGAATCCGCGAATGAAAAATAAATGCAATTCGGTCTTGACGCTTCTCGATTAATCACTTCCGATAAGTCGCAATCTTCACCAAAAATAGTAGCTTCTTCTTCCACAATGCTCAATTCAATGGAAGTTGGAGGCTAAGCTTTAAGACCTTCAAGTTCCAATGTGAAACTTGAAGAACTTTTGTTGAAAAGCTATGGTGAAAATGGTGGAAAAGTGGGAGAGAAAGTGATGAATTTGAGATTGTGAAAATGGTGATTGAGTGAACAATGAGGGAGAGAGTGATTTGTGGTGATTATTGTTGATTACCCTTAGCTTTGGGAGGAGATGGATTTATATAATGCATTGGTTTGGCATGAGGTTTGGTCTTGGAGGTAGCTTAGGAGTTGGCTTAGGTTAGGAGTTAGTTGGGATTCTAGAGAATTCTAGAACTCCTTGGAAGATTGTAGAAAACTCTAGAATGTGGTAGAAGAGGGTGAGCTGGCTTTTCTAGAACTTTCTTTAGTATACTAGCTCATGAACACTTGTGGTGAAGACCACTTTGATGTATCAGCAATGGTGAAGCTTGAATTGAGACCAAAGTGAAGCTAAATGAGCTATAGAATGTGTACCAATCATTTCCACGTTCAACCCCAAAGATAGCATAGCATTCCCCCTTGTTTTGCATCAAAAACAGCAGCAAAATGGCAAAAAACAGCATCATGAATCGATTCATAAGGTTATGCATCGATACATACTGAAGAGAAAGCTAATTTTAGCAAAAAAACGCATTATGAATCGATTCATACATGGATGAATCGATTCATAATAGTTTTTTAACTGTTATGAATCGATTCATAACACGGATGAATCGATTCATTCTGCTGTATTGCCTTGTTTTTTTTTCAAACTTTGAACGGCCATATCTTTCTCAATTTTGATCCTATGAAGGAGTTCCACATATGGTTTTGAAGCTTAGGATGTCCTCTTTCATTTTCTCAAGGTATACTTTTCATAGGACTCTTTTTTTTTGGGAAAAAACCTCTCTTGAAGTGGCTACAAAAGTGACAAAAACTTGCCATTTTTGGAAACCCAAACTTTCCAAAAATGGTAAGTTTTAGTTTTCCTGATTTTTTCCATTCTTTCTTGATTCAAATTGGTCCCTAAGATCCTTGTGATCATAATTTCATGATTTTGATCCCAAAAATTCAAGAGTTGACCTTTTACTCATCCTGGTTGACTTTTCTCTAATTTTCTGATTTTCAATCAACTGAACAATTGAGGACCTTCCAAAATGAATCCAATGGTGAAATTTTGAACCATAGGTACTTGACATCATGTAGAGAACCATGAAACCATGCTTGGACCAAAGTCTCATTGATAAGCCCAGTTCATTAGAAACCCTCATCTGACTCCTTTTTGCTGGGAAACGTTGCATTGCTTGCCTCCCTTGATCAAATCACCTCTGTATAGGACTTGTGGCTTCAAGTGAATACTTGTGGGATATTGTGGACCATTTGCACAAGGTTGAGAAGCTTTGTGGTCCTTTGATTGCCTTTGTATAGCCTTCAGTTGCTTTGTTCACTAATCACAAACCTATGCCCCTGTTGTGATGGTTATGATGCAATGTTTTTTTGGTTATTTTATGAATTTATGTATGCTACATGCTATGCAAAACGTTGGGGAAATGAGAGGGCAAATTTTGAGGTATTACAGCTGCCCCTATTCAATCATCTGCAGGCCTGAACGAATAATTGCAAGAGCTTTTAGACGTTCAAGGTATGAAGTGATTGAATACTCAAATAAAACCTGGAAATTTGAACTATGTGGTCAGTAGGAATGCCATTTGCCTTTTGTGTTTTTTTCGTTTTTTTTTTTGGGTATATTTTTAATCGGTATTGTTTTTTTTGTTTTTACCTCTGAATAAGTAGCGGAAATAGATCTTGTCAATGTGACTGCTGGGCAGGACCAAGCCACAAAGAAAACACGCGACTGCCGGGCAGGACCAAGCCACGGAAAATGCCTGTTGGGGAAACGGGACTTTACGAGACCATTAGCGGAATGGAACTCAAATAAGATCAACCGATCTATCATGGGAATGGTATCAACCGATCCACCCCGGAAAGCGAGAATGTAATATCATCCGGTTTACAACTCGAAGAGAAATGATATCAACCGATTCATAACTCAAATAAGATCAACCGATCTCACATGGAGATGGTATCAACCGATCCATAACCAAGAAATGCGAGAATGTAATATCATCCAATTTTAGCTCGAAGAGAAATGATATCAACCGATTCATAACTCAAATAAGATCAACCGATCTAACATGGAAATGGTATCAACCGATCCATAACCAAGAAACGCGAGAATGTAATATCATCCGATTTACAACTCGAAGAGAAATGATATCAACCGATTCATAACTCAAATAAGATCAACCGATATAACACGGAGATGGTATCAACCGATCCATAACCAAGAAACGCGAGAATGTAATATCATCCGATTTACAACTCGAAGAGAAATGATATCAACCGATTCATAACTCAAATAAGATCAACCGATCTAACACGGAGATGGTATCAACCGATCCATAACCAAGAAACGCGAGAATGTAATATCATCCGACTTACAACTCGAAGAGAAATGATATCAACCGATTCATGACTCACATAAGATCAACCGATCTAATACGGAAATGGTATCAACCGATCCATTATCTTCGCACTGAGACGAGACCAAAAGGAACAGGGTCATTATACTTAAATGAGAGCCCAAGACGCGACCGTTGTACTTAAACGGAGACGTGAAAGAATGAGACTGTTGTACTGAAACAAGACTCAAAGACGAGACCATTGTACTTAAATGGAGACTCGAAAGGAACGGGATCGTTGTACTTAAACGAGAGCCCAAGACGTGACCGTTGTACTTAAACGGAGACGTGAAAGAATGAGACTGTTGTACTGAAACAAGACTCAAAAACGAGACCATTGTACTTAAATGGAGACTCGAAAGGAACAGGATCATTGTACTTAAATGATAACCCGAGACGTGACCGTTGTACTTAAACGGAGACGCGAAGAAATGAGACTGTTGTACTGAAACAAGACTCAAAGACGAGGCCATTGTACTTATATGGAGACTCGAAAGGAATGGGATCATTGTACTTAAACGAGAGCCCAGGACGCGACCCTTGTACTTAAACGGAGACGCGAAAAAATGAGACTGTTGTACTGAAACAAGACTCAAAGACGAGGCCATTGTACTTAAATGGAGACTCGAAAGGAATGGGATCGTTGTACTTAAACGAGAGCCCAGGACGCGACCGTTGTACTGAAACGGAGACGCGAAAAAATGAGACTGTTGTACTGAAACAAGACTCAACTGGGGATAACAACAAGACTTGGTAGAAATAACCACCCTGGGAAACGAAGTTGCATTCTGTGGGGATTACTCCAGTCTGATTGGAGATGTAACGGGTCTTATACCTCAAAACTGGCCCATGCTGGTATGCATATGTTTGGATTTTATGGCGTAATGCTCCATAATGATGGAAATGCTACGCTTTGGAGGATGCAAATGTAATGATGATTACTAAATGCAAATGAAAATGCAAAAAAAGGGGGTCTCCAGAGGAGGAGACAACAGATATCCCAGATGGCCTGACTGGGGAGGAATGATGATCACTGCATTGATCTGGTTAGTCCTTGTGAGGAGAAGACAACTCTGCGGGGGAGGCTGTCAACGATACACCGGCTCTGAACTGCTGCCATTGCCAAAAATAAATTGGACTTTGAGATTGGAGTGCCAAGACCCTGCTGGAGATGAACTCTTCTTGAACTTTGGTGGGGAAGTGAAGACCTCCTGATTCGGTTAGGAACCATAGGCATGACACTGTTGAGGGAGAAAACTAATGGGGAGGAATGACACTCCTTGTACTGCTGGGGATTGCCCCTGTCTGAAGGGAAACTTCTGCTTGGGGATGGCACCAACCTTCTGCTGCCTTGCTGGGAGAAACTTTAACTTCCACTGCATGGAGATAAGAGATGAATCCTCTTATGTTGGGAATGAGAGATGTAAGGCGTCTCATGTTGGGGATGAGAGAAGATGATACCCTTCTGCTCAAGAAGTAACCTTCTATTTGCCGCACTACTGGAGAAAGAATTATCTAATGACTTGCTAAGGGATTCTGATCGATGAAGTCCGCAGATGAAACAACTCTTGAAGTGATGTGCTGACAATGGCTCTGCTTCTAGCCTCTGGGTTGGTAGGTTTCCACTAATCATGAGTGAACAATGGTTCTCTACAATTTTCAATTCGCCTCGGATTAAGGTCCCTTAGAAGAAAATGTCTCAAGAGGATTTTACAGAAAACATGACATACGAAATGCATCAGTGTCTTCAAACTCTTGGAGAGATTCGTCGGATCTAGAAATAACTGCCCCAGACTGCATGGTCTGTGAAAGAATTTGCCTCGCGAGGATTCATGAAAAACCTCATATCACTGTGAGATATTCTGCCCCAGTATTTTGAACTTCGGATAGGCGCTTTGAATTGACGGTCTTCGGGAGAGAGTGACTTCTCATGCCCTTGAAGAAAATATCCATACTACATACTTCTGGAGAGATTTGAATCTCGAAGTGATTGCCCCAGATTGGCTAAAATTTGAATGAATGCCTCCGACTAATGGCTCTTTGAGAGATTTGGATCTCGAAGCTATTGCCCCAGATTGGTCGGCTCTTACCGTGACTGTTGGGAAAAGTCCCTATTCAGTGGAGTTTTCTTAAAAAGTGAATCTCGACAGATTGTCCTTTGGAACTTTCAGACTTCTCAACTTGGCAAGATTAAGCTTCTGGACTGAGGTTTCCTATGTGAACTTTTATAATGCCAAACAAATGTATGCAAGCAGAAAATGTTTATTTTGAGAATGAAAATTCTAATGCAACACTCATGTTAATCTTGAAGTTTTATTGAAAAAGATGTCGCAAACCTTTGTGAGCGAATCACTGGTTAAGATATGACATTAATTTTTGAATAATAGAAAGCATGCACATGCAACACCAACAAAGATCTTTCAACATCACTCATAGGAGTCAGGAACGCGATATCGTGGTAGTATGCTCTAAAAAATAACCCTGTTTCAGTTAGGACTTTTGAGGGTTGTATCGTGGCCTGGTTCACGGTTATAGAAACAAAAGATATAGGCTCGAAGTTTATTTGTGCCCACCCATCTTCGTGATGTTCTCCATTCCTATTTTCAGCTAGCTTTCACAAGTGCTCACTTCTCAAAAAGGGTTTTGCGATGGTTGAGGAACCAATTACACTAACGGTTTAAGCACCAATTAGGTTGTCATTTGAAGTCAGTCACACCTCCTATCTTTGGTGTCTGTGCCACACGACTTTGTTCTTGTTTAAGGATCTTTCTTGTGTAATCCTTTTCTTCTTTCGCTTTTGCAATATTTTCTTATCCCTAATTTTTGCCTGGACTGATTCTTGTGAATCTTTGATTGTGAAGTCCAGCGGGATGCCCTAATTTTTGCCTAAGTCACTGGTTTCCAAGTTTCGACTTAGCGGGCTTATCATTTTTTTTGAACAAATCGCGTGACATTGTTTGTCTTGATTGCTTTGCAAGGGTCGTGACTGTCTCACTTCTTGGTTGAGGAAGGATAACCTTTGTGGTTTCCGGTCTTTGGACCTCTTGATTAGGATAACCATTGTGGTTTCTGGTCATTGTGCCTCTTGATTTGGTACAACAAAAGGTAATAGATCCTCAAATTTGCACTCCTTTTTGAAATTTGAACGCTCGGCCAAACTAACTGACGCCTACCCTGCCCCTGGGTTAAATGCAAGGGTTTTTTCATGTGAAAGGAAACTCCTACTTCAAGGCTCAAATGGGTTGGCGAGGGTTTATCTCCCTTATCTCTTCGGTGTTAAGGATTTGAAACAATGCCTGTATATCGTCAATAAGGTCTTTCTCAAAAGCACACAATTAGAGTTTTTGCGTTTTCATTTCGTCATCCTCCCCAGTAGAGTTTAAGCACAATAGTTAGTATTGCAATGCACATACACAAAATCATGAGTGAATACGAATGGATTACTTCAAGAAAAACATGTGCATTTTATTATGGTTATCATTCAAAAACAAACAAGTTTCATGCATGCATACAAATGTTTAAACACACAATATAAACTACAAGTGAAAATACAGTAAAGAAGCTGAACATTGCCGTCATTGAGGAGACTTGACTCCGTCTGGACTTATTGCTTCTGAAGATGCCTTTGCAAATTGGGAGACCCATTTGATGAGGAGACTTCAATATGTGAGCAGACTTTCTGGCATGATGAACTTTGAGTCGATCAAATTTGGGACCTTGTCTTCACCTTTACCTCTGAAAGACTTGCAATCTTCAATTAAAAGGCCAGGTACCCCAGAATGGTAATCATACTCGGCATCGAAACCCCAGAGGAAGCTTTGTCGGAGATGATCCTGATGCAATTAGCTCAACCACTCCGAATTTGCGTAAATAAGGAAACTTGTTGCGCGTACGGCCTCAGAATATGATTAAACTTCTTCTCAAGTTGTTTTGGCCTATACCCATATGTTCTTTCCCTAGGACTCTCTTGGGAAACTGAGGTTGGATGCTAACAAATGAGATCTGGAGGGAAGAGGTTGATAAATTTAATAAATAAGGTTGCTCGGAAAGATCTGATTTGATCTCCTGCCTACGTATCTCCATTGACCAATGGAGAATCAGAGCAGCGTAGTTCCCCTCACTAGGGATGAAAATAACTTCGTTCAAAATTTCCCAGACACTGCATTTAGGATTTCTATAACCAGCTCCTCTGAGTCTTTATCTGGTTGACTTCCTGTTTCAGCAGTTTCTGACTTTGAAATAAAGTTTGCACCTTGGCCCTGAATTGCCCCAATTGGGTCTTCCTTTTCTCATCTCCACCCGGAGTTGCTTCAAATATATATACCTTGATGACTATAATTCAAGTTGTCCATTCTGATGAGAAATCGAGTCAGGAAAAGAATCTGTCTCTGAACACCTGTCAAGAACGTAAGGATGTATGCAAATGCTATGTTCAATTATTTCTGAGGAATCTAACTGCTTTGATTCAAGTTTTGACATAGAAAAATCCAACAACATGATTCAGATATGTGGTCCTCGGAAATAACTGGACATGTGTGCAGAAATGATATGATGTCATGTATGCAACAGGCATGTGATCAATGATTTGATGCTGGTGTTGAGCAGTGAACCAACTGTCTGTATAGAACCACAATAGCGGCACCATCTCTGTATAGAACCCCATAACTGAGAACCCAATAACTGTAAAACTGGATCACATAATAGCATAGTCACTGATGGTGTTGAAGTTGAACAACGAGCCAAATGTCTGTGGAGAGTCATAATAACAGTCACAATATCAGGGTCACCATGGCAATCACAGTAACAATCTCTCTGAATAGAAATCCCGGATCTCAGAATCAAAGAACCATATAGCACCAGATAATATCATAAAACAACACTGGCAAAGCGGGTATGTTGAAGTTTAGGGTTCCTGCAAACCTGTAAACCCCTCCCAATCTCACGGGTATGCTACTCGGGTCAAACATCACAGACTCTCGAGGCCGAATAACAATAATACGTTCACCATTTCCGAGAAATGGCTCATGACCAAATCAGGGAATCGGTTTGGCATTATGTACTACTCAGGGAGGTCTCAGCTGAGTCCGGAAAAACAAGCATCCCTCATAAGTCCTCAGCTTCAGGCACTGAATCGAGAAACAATAGTACATTCATCCCGAAGGGTACAATACTATCGTCATACGAACAGTTTGCCTTGACCGGATTCCTATGAGAGAACTAGGCCATCCTATGCGAGTTCCCAGTGGGCCCTCGGATGCGAGTGGGTTTGCCAACAAATGTGGTCTGCCACTGTCATCACTGGAGAGGGATGTTTCTACAAAGGTTCTCAATGATCGGTCCCCTGACTGCACATAACTATCAAGGTAGCGCATTAACCCAAAAAGATTCCGGTATCCATACATTCCCGAGAAGGTTGCAAGTCAAGGTGTGGAACTCACTACTACCAACATAGCAAGATGCCATGAAGCCAAAGTGGAACCACTCTAAGTCCTAGGGTGCACTCGAGCCCCGGTTACGAGCTCATCTCACAGTAACCCCATCCCACAGAAAAAATGAAAACCAGCACAGCCAGACAGTCCAGTATAATATGATGCATGGAAAATAAAATACTGGAAGCGATAAATAAATGCGATAAAGTAAAGCTGTAAAGTAAAAACTGTAAAGCTAAACTAAAGCACACAGCAACAAACAGATAGACACCCAAAGAAACAAAACCAAACAGGCGCTAGGATTGACTCTACAAGGGAAACCGGAAGAATCAGGTTAAGTCCCCAGCAGAGTCGCCAGCTGTCGCTCCCGAGATTTTCATCCTAGTACAAACGCGAAAGTGGCGCAGAAAAGGTAGAGTCGCCAGCCAGACATTTTTATCCCGAATGAATGGGAAAGGTAATGTTGCACAAACCTGAGGAAGAAGGAGAAGGACGAGGCCTTGCGAACCAAAGATCTGAGTTCGGGAGTCGGTTACGACCTGGGAAGGTATTAGCACCCCAAATCGTCCGTCGTACCCGACGGGATCCACGCTTGCTTGTTTTGTTTCAAAGGGTGAGAAAATAACTGGTGCTGAATAAAACCGCTGACTGGAATGGGAATGAGAAAGGAACTGAAAAATGGAAATAAAAGGGGAAAATGTAGGGAAAATAAAGAATGTGCTCGAACGGGCCCTACCCCGCTGCCTACGTACCTCATCGGGAAAATAAGGATCAGAGTCGGCGTAGTTCGCCTAACTAAGGCGGGAACTATTTGTTTGTGTTTTTTATGCTGGAACTGCGTATGTCTATGCTCAAGTGTCGCAGGCTCGTCTGGTACGAGTGCGTTTACCGTCTTGCATGTGTGACAAGTCGTCGCGAGTTCGCATTGTGAGTGAATGAGATGAGAAGAGAATTTCCCGCAGGATAGTCGCTTGTTATTTGTTTTTTGTCTTTTAAGAGAAGTATTTTGAATTTGTTTGTTTTATGAAACAATCCCTTGATGAGACTTGTGCATCATGATAGACAAGCTTACACCACTCCAAGATGGAATGAATGCAAGTGCTTCATGGAATAAGGCTATACACAAAGGATCCTTTCATTTATTTGTTAAGTGTTTTTGGATTTTGTTTGAAGATGAGAAAGAATGACTCAAATTGCAAAAGGACAAAAACTAAGGGGGACTACGACCAACCCTAAGTTGTTTATTCAATATCAAGGAGATCTTAAAGGTTAGTGAGGTTTCTAATCCTAAGGAGCAAAAGGAAAGAAAAAAAGAAGAAATAGGATACAACTTACTTCCTAAGGAAGGTAAGTTGGTCCTAACAAAGGGGGATCCTACCAAGGACAAATGTGGAAGGAAAAATGAATTTAAAATGCATAAAAATAAAGGATTGGGTGAAGGAAACTTACCTCAATCTTCCCCACTACAAAAACAAATGATTAGTGTGCATTTTATTACAAAAATAATAAAGCAAACACACAACAATTAAATCCTAAGGCTCTTGGACCTAAACTAAACTCAATCTATAGTTAAAGGGTGCCTACACTATGCTAAACCAAAATTCAGCAACTATTTACAGCACTCAAACACACAAACAGCTATGAAAATAAAGCATAACACAAACAGCATACTACAGCTATCATGCAACATGAAAAAGTAGGTGTAAAAGGTAAAATACAGCATGCACTACAAACAAACAGCACACATTTTACAGCACCTATATGCATGCAAAAACAGGTGTTCAAAGTCCCAAACACCATGAATTTATAACAAACAGCATGTATTTTACAGCACTTATGCAAAAAAACAGCTATGTAATGCAAAATCCAGAATTGATTATTTTTATATTTTAATGCACAAACTCAAGGAATAATGCACTAAATACATCATGAACATACATTTGAACATGGATCATCATATAAAAATGCAAGAACGTGAATATTTTGAAGATTATGCAAGAATGCATCACATGGTTGATTATGCAACAAGTAATGCAAAAATATGGTACATGAACATGGTATATGCACATGATGATTATTGATTATGAACATGCAACATGATAGCTCAACAAACATGCTAAACTCAATGCAAAATTCAGAATTGAATTGATATGGAAAACATGCAACCAAATGCACATACATATGATTATGCAAAATGCAACATACCTTAACATAATGGAATGCAAAAAAAATGATTTGAGGCATTACAAACATGTAAAAACAGAATGCAACATGATTATTATATGCCTAATGGTGCATGAACATGGTGACAAAATGCAAGAACTTAAACTATGCACAAAGAAGCACACAAATGCATAACACGTAACATGAACGGAATCGTGTCGAAACGACTCGAAATGGGGGAATTAGCTACTGGAAATGGACCTAAAAATTCCATAAAATCAGTACCTAAACATGTATGGGGGTGATAGGCGTGAAGAATTAAGACTAATCTATCAAATAAGCTAAAATCTAAATTCCTACGACGAGAACCATTTTTCCTATTTACAAGGGATTCTTTACACCTACTAGGACTTAGATTAGACTACAAATCTAATTCCTAATAATCCAAATGCAAATTGCAAGCAAGAAAGCAACGAAAACGAAAATGAGCGGTACAACTCAAACATAATCGAAAATCATGCGAAGAATGCCGTTAAGGCGAGATGAAGAGGATAAATTAAGGCATAATGGTTAAATCACCAACCTACGAAACGGAGGAGTGTTTCGGTAATTGTTGCAATGAATCGGAGTGCGAATGGAGAAGAAAACCGGAGAATCCGCGAATGCAAAATAAATGCAATTCGGTCTTGAAGCTTCTCGATTAATCACTTCCGATAAGTCGCAATCTTCACCAAAAACAGTAGCTTCTTCTTCCACAATGCTCAATTCAATGGAAGTTTGAGGCTAAGCTTTAAGACCTTCAAGTTCCAATGTGAAACTTGAAGAACTTTTGTTGAAAAGCTATGGTGAAAATGGTGGAAAAGTGGGAGAGAAAGTGATGAATTTGAGATTGTGAAAATGGTGATTGAGTGAAGAATGAGGGAGAGAGTGATTTGTGGTGATTATTGTTGATTACCCTTAGCTTTGGGAGGAGATGGATTTATATAATGCATTGGTTTGGCATGAGGTTTGGGCTTGGAGGTAGCTTAGGAGTTGGCTTAGGTTAGGAGTTAGTTGGGATTCTAGAGAATTCTAGAACTCCTTGGAAGATTGTAGAAAACTCTAGAATGTGGTAGAAGAGGGTGAGCTGGATTTTCTAGAACTTTCTTTAGTATACTAGCTCATGAACACTTGTGGTGAAGACCAGTTTGATGTAGCAGCAATGGTGAAGCTTGAATTGAGACCAAAGTGAAGCTAAATGAGTTATAGAATGTGTACCAATCATTTCCACGTTCAACCCCAAAGATAGCATAGCATTCCCCCTTGTTTTGCATCAAAAACAGCAGCAAAATGGCAAAAAACAGCATCATGAATCGATTCATAAGGTTATGCATCGATACATACTGAAGAGAAAGCTAATTTTAGAAAAAAAAAACGCATTATGAATCGATTCATACATGGATGAATCGATTCATAATAGTTTTTTAACTGTTATGAATCGATTCATAACACGGATGAATCGATTCATTCTGCTGTATTGCCTTGTTTTTTTTTTCAAACTTTGAACGGCCATATCTTTCTCAATTTTGATCCTATGAAGGAGTTCCACATATGGTTTTGAATCTTAGGATGTCCTCTTTCATTTTCTCAAGGTATACTTTTCACAGGACTCTTTTTATTGGGGAAAAAACCTCTCTTGAAGTGGCTACAAAAGTGACCAAAACTTGCCATTTTTGGAAACCCAAACTTTCCAAAAATGGTAATTTTTGTTTTCCTGATTTTTTCCATTCTTTCTTGATTCAAATTGGTCCCTAAGAGCCTTGTGATCATAATTTCATGATTTTGATCCCAAAAATTCAAGAGTTGACCTTTTACTCATCCTGGTTGACTTTTCTCCAATTTTCTGATTTTCAATCAACTGAACAATTGAGGACCTTCCAAAATGAATCCAATGGTGAAATTTGAACCATAGGTACTTGACATCATGTAGAGAACCATGAAACCATGCTTGGACCAAAGTCTCATTGATAAGCCCAGTTCATTAGAAACCCTCATCTGACTCCTTTTTGCTGGGAAACGTTGCATTGCTTGCCTCCCTTGATTAAAGCACCTCTGTATAGGACTTGTGGCTTCAAGTGAATACTTGTGGGATATTGTGGACCATTTGCACAAGGTTGAGAAGCTTTGTGGTCCTTTGATTGCCTTTGTATAGCCTTCAGTTGCTTTGTTCACTGATCACAAACCAATGCCCCTGTTGTGATGGTTATGATGCAATGTTTTTTTTATTATTTTATGAATTTATGTATGCTACATGCTATGCAAAACGTTGGGGAAATGAGAGGGAAAATTTTGAGGTATTACAGGTATGTCACCGTATCAACTGGTATACGGAAAGGCATGTCACCTACCATTGGAGATTGAACACAAAGCTTTTTGGGCGTCTAAGTATCTTAATATGGATTTGTCAAAAGCTGGAAGTTCGAGGATTCTTAAACTTCATGAGTTAGAAGAATTCAGGAATCGGGCGTATGAGAATGCTAAAGTTTACAAAGAGCAAACGAAAAAATGGCATGATAAGAGGATTCAAAGAAAAGAGTTTTGGGAAGGACAAATGGTCCTTCTGTACAATTCGAGGTTGAAGCTATTTCTAGGAAAACTAAGGTCTAAATGGTCGGGACCTTTTGTAGTTCACAAGGTATTTCCTCACGGAGCTGTCGAAATTAAAAATCAGACCAATGGAGATATTTTCAAGGTGAACAGGCAGAGATTAAAGCCTTACTTCAAAGGCCAAACTACTGGTGATGTGAATGTCACTCGTCTTACTCAGTAGGATGACGGACTGTCGAGCCATGCGATGTTAAACGCAGCGCTAAGTGGGAGGCAACCCATGATTTTATCATTCTTACTCTTGTTTGTTTCAGTTTTTGTAGGTTGTGCGTTTTTGTGCATCACTGGTTTTGTTAAGGAAAGAAGGAGGTTGGATGTTCGGGCAAGAAAAAATCAAAAAAACCAAGAAAAAGTGAAAAATCAGGGGTGCAACACAGGTGCCCGTGTTGTACAACACGGCCCGTGTTGCAATGTCTGAAGAGGATTGTTTTTTGAAGAGAATTTCAAGGGATCCAGGGGTGCAACACGGGTGCCCGTGTTGTGCAACACGGGTGCCCGTGTTGTGCAACACGGCCCGTGTTGCAATGTTTGAGCAAGCCATTACTTGATACAAACTTGATCTCCATTACAGGGGCCTGACACGGGTGCCCGTGTTGTGCAACACGGCCCGTGTCAGGCATGCGGGCAGCCAAAATTTTGAATTTTTTCATCTTCCCAATTTTTAATGCAGTGGGGCCCACGTGTTTATTATTTTAATTTATCATTAGTGGCTCATTTACCACTCATTTCCCCTAAACTTTCATCTTCTTCAACCTTCCTTCTCTTAAAAAACCCTAACCCCATTTTTCTTCTTCATAAAAGCTTCAATTTCTCCAGTACCCACTCACTAAAACACCCTACCCCGTTCACAAAAAGTGTTCTCCTTGCCTCCATCGTCACTTCTACGGTGACGAATTTCACTAATCCTTCTGTCAAATTGTGTGTTTATTTTGTGCAGGTGATAACAATGCCTCCTCGCAAAGATACCGGAAAGAATGTCGCCGAATCTTCTCGCCCCCGTAAGCGAGCACACCGAATGCTTAATGCTCATGGCATTTTGTTTGAGGATCCGGAGCATCAAGTCAAATATTCAAAGTTGGTAAGGCGTAAATTGATACCGGCTCGATACATGTGTAATGATACTCTTGAGAATCTAGGGCTTAAATTTGAGGTACATAGAATGTTTCACAATATTGGTATGCTCAATTTTATGCTTTATGAAGCGCCGACTTTCGAGCGCATAACTTTGGAATTTTTGAGTTCTTTGCAATTTCAGCTTAAGAATAGGTGGACAGGGTCAGATACAGAGTACTACGGTACTTTGAAGTTTCGCCTCTTTGAAGCTGATCATGTGATGTCGGTTGCTGATTTGGGAAAGATATTAGATCTTCCAATCTACGGGCCTGGTGCACCGCCGAGTACTTTTGTTGCAGGAGAATTCTGGAGAGATATCACCGGCAGTACCGATTATGTCGCATCGGCGGCAAAAGCTTCGGGGATTCATAACCCGTGCTTTAGGTATGCTCAGAAGGGGTTGGCTTATACACTTTTCTGCCGAGGCGATAGCACATGAGTAGCTACGCAGAGAGAGTTGTACTTCCTTTATGGTATGGCTAATGATGAGCTGATTAACGTTGCGGCCTTCGCAGCAGACCACCTAAAGCGGGTAGTCAATGCTGCCTCTGGTGAGATCTCTGTAGGAGGGATGATTACGCAAATTGCTGAAAAACTTGGGTATGGTGAGAGGTTGCTTGAAGTACCTGCAGTGGCAGGTAAGAACAAAATTGATCTTGAAACCTTAATCAACCAAGGTATGATAAAGAGCTGTCATAATTATTACTCTGTGTTGTCCCGTAACCGGCATTTGATATCTTTGCCTGCTCCTAATTTGATTACCATAGACAATAGAGCTAACTGATTGTATGAGGACCCTATGCAGGGCAGAAACGATCAGTTTGATGAATATTTTTCAGGTGAGGAGGATGAGGGGAACCAAGCTGAAGAGGTCCCGGTTCAAACTGCTGGTGGATCATCAAACCAAGAAACCGGTCAGTGGAGCGTGACCAAGGAGGAGTGGGACGAAATGATAAGAGAGCAGACCCGGCAAGGGGACCTCATCGATGAGTTGCATTCATGGATGCAGCAGATGAGGCTTGATGGATTTCCACCAGAGTAGTGATAGTTGTGAGTTCCCTCTGACATTGGTTCTTCAACAGTGTGGACACTGTTAAGTTCAAGTGGGGGGGGGGGTTAGTTTTCATGTTTTCCTTTTGTTTTGTTTTAATCTATGTTTATTTTTAGTAGTGTCGGCTTGAAAATTATAAGCTATGTGTTATTTGAAAAAAAAACACCCCTGAGTTGACCTGTTGTATGTTGCGAGTGAATAATGAGAAAGTATATAGGATTTGAGTGAAAAGAAACCCGATGAGCAAAAATGGAAAATTTTTGATGTTTAGGTACAACATGAACACACTGAGTCTCCTGAATTAGGAACGAGTCTGACGTGTAGATTCGTGCCATGGTACTTTGATCTGAGAAGTAAAACCGAAGTAGTTTCTATTGACATATCTGGCTTTATCTATAATAATTGTGTGTGCAGAGTTGATCCAAAAGAGAAAAGGGCTTGAAGGCACCGAAAAAAAATGAATAAAAACATTAGAACGATCGATCCTTCTAAGTTGGGTAACCCTCACCAAGTTATTCAACCTAACGACGGTTGAACATAAATGTTTCCCTTAAGGGACAAAGAAATATCGGTGCCAACAATATATTAAAAAAAAAGGGATCAATTTTGTACACATAGTGAAAATCATAAGAAGCCTTAAAAGGGATTGTCTGAATGAAAAAGGTGGAAAATCGAAATATAAGACCTAAGCCCGAAGCATAGTCAGAGAGGTTACCGAAAAAGGAGATTTAGGTCCGGGGTTTTCCGCGGTGTAGTGTTTGTGTGATACCTTTACTGAGAGAGAAGTACCAAAAGTACTTATTGGGTGACTTGGAACAAAGAATCCACGTATGAGTATCGTAATTCATCTTGTTAGTGTTTGAATGTGTAAATACAGGATCTTTGCTTGAGATCAAGCAAGAGTTCAAGTTCGGGGGAGTTTGATCAGTGATATTTAGTTGTAGTTTTCAAGCCGGTTTTCATTGTCCTTTGCGTTTAATTTCGTTCGTTTGAAGTATTTCGTTCATGTTTCGTCGTAGTTTTCTTAATGTAGCATGCAAGTTTAGTTTTAATCGTTTTATCTGTTTTTATCTTTGGTATGGGTTATGTGGTTGTTTTTGATGTGTTTTCAGGTCAATATCTAATCGGTTGTTCGAAGCATTCGAAAAGATGATCTGAGCGTGAAAAAATGACAGCAAAAGAGGATATCAGAAGCACAACACGGGTTTCAGTATTGTACAACACGGCCCGTGTTGTGTAGGCCAGCTGAAGAAGAAGTTTGAGACAGAAAAGGAAGAACCAGTGCTGTGACACGGGTGCCCGTGTTGTACAACACGGCCCGTGTCATAGCATCTGAAGAAGAGGATGAATTGAGAAGACTCAGAGGCACAACACGGGTGCCCGTGTTGCACAACACGGCCCGTGTTGTGTAAACAAGAAAAGTATGATATTTTGTTATGTTGCTGCAAGGGCATTCTGGTCTTTTCGCGGTGTTTTTGGAAGACTAATTTATATTAGATGATTATGATTGTAAAAGACTTACTTTTTGATTTGGGGATTTTGGGGATTGAACGAGAACGGGAGACGAAGGATTGATCAAGAGCGGAAGTGATTGACGATCCAACCAACTCTACGTTAATTGTTATGTCTCTATATTATTGCTCTGTTTTTATTTTCGCTATGAACAAGAGTGGCTAAACCCCCCAATGCCAGGGGGGGTCCCTGATTTGCTTTATGTAATGACAATTTGAATTCTTAATTTTGAGATTATGCGATTAAATCCGTTTCTTTATTTTATGCAACGTTCTTAATGCTTTGTCTTTGTTGGAAAATTGGATAATTGATCGTGGTTAGGATTTGGTCTGACCAACCATCCTAACCTTGTTGCATAATTTTTATCACGGTAAATATTACTGAGGAATTGGAATATTTTGTGAAAACCATTTTATGTCAGAATTATTGCTTGATATTCTTCTTTGACCGTTGAGGAATCAAGGTCGAGGAAGAATACCAAAGGTTTTTCTCTAAAGGAATTTTGGAAAAACATTATAGAACATAGGAAAGATACTTTTTGAAGCATGTCTCTGTAAAATTGAGAAATAATTAAGTCATTGCATTGCAGATTATACACCGTCCCTGGCATTATTCTCATATAAGTGAAAATTCTCTGTTTTCGTTTACGTTTTAATAATTTTATTTTATTTAATCTAAAGTCAAACTTTTAACCATAACTTTTGTCCAATTGAAATCAATCCATTAGAACTTATTTTGTTAAGCAGTCCTTGAGATCGATATTTGGGGTTACTCCCTTCTATTACTACATCGGTAAAAATAGTACAGTTGCTATTTTCCGATCAGCTACTCAGATGTGTTGATAAGAAAGAAGCAGACTTGCTGATGCACGAGGTGCATGAAGGATCTTTCAGCACCCATGCTGGAGGACATGCAATGGCTAAGAAATTGTTGAGATCAAGTTACTACTGGATCACAATGGATGCAGATTGTTGTGCCTATTCCAGGAGGTGTCACAAGTGCCAGATCTACGCAGATAAAGTGCATGTGCCTCCGAATCCTTTGAACGTGATGTCTTTACCTTGGCCCTTTGCCATATGGGGCATTGACATGATTGGAAAGATCGAACCGACTGCTTCAAATGGCCACAGATTCATCCTGGTAGCCATTGACTATTTCACCAAATGGGTTGAAGCAACTTCATATGCTAACGTCACCAGACAAGTGGTAGCTAGATTCCTGAAAAGAGACATTATCTGTCGATATGGAGTTCCCGAGTGAATCATTACTGATAATGGTTCCAATTTGAACAATAAAATAATGGCAGAACTGTGTCGGGACTTCAAAATTCAACATCACAACTCTTCTCCTTACAGGCCAAAGATGAATGGCGTTGTTGAGGCGGCTAACAAAAACATCAAGAAGATTGTGCAGAAGATGGTGGTTACTTACAAAGACTGGCATGAAATTCTACCGTTTTCCTTGCATGGGTATCGTACCTCAATCAGAACGTCTACTGGGGAAACACCGTATCAACTTGTATATGGTATGGAGGCAGTCCTACCTGTTGAAGTTGAGCTACCCTCCTTAAGGGTACTGATGGATGTAAAGCTGAATAAAGCAGAATGGGTCTGGTCTCGGTACAATCAACTGAATTTGATCGAGGAAAAGAGGTTAGCTGCAATTTGTCATGGGCAGCTATATTAGAAAAGGATGAAGAAAGTCTTCGATCAGAAAGTCAGGCTTCGGGAATACCAAGTGGGAGATCTTGTGCTGAAAAGACTTCTTCCTCCTCATACAGACCATAGGGGCAAATGGACTCCGAACTACGATGGTCCATTCATAGTAAAGAAAGTTTTCTATGGTGGAGCATTGATGCTCACTACTATGGATGGTGAAGATTTCTTGTCCCCTGTGAATTCAGATGCAGTTAAAAAATACTTCGCATAAAATGACCCGCTGGACATAAAAACAGAATGTAAGTCCAGGCAAAAAATAGGGCATCCCGGCGAGTCAAAATCAGAATAAAAGACTCGGGTAAAAATAAGGGAAAATTGAAAAAAAATGTACACCCGCTAAGTTGAAAAGCCGCATTGGACAGCTCAGGCAAAAATGGGTATCCCCGTGGATTGAAAACCCGAAAGGGCGATCCACGCAAAATCAGGGAATAAGCGAATAACTGCATCCTGAATTCGTCTGTATCGTTCATGACACGACAAGCTTCGAAAGAGTTAAAGCATCGGTCATAATCAATCTTCTTCAGAAAGCAAGTTGAGAAGAGCGTCAAAGTCATACGGGTCATAGCAAAGTAAGCTCCCCGGAGCATCGTCAACATTGCCAGCACTTTTACTTTTTCAATTTGTAACAATCTCCTCATTCCAGGGGATCTATTTCTTTGAATGTATTTGCCAATTCAGGGCACTCAGATTAATAAAATTAGATGTTCAGTCACACCTCGTTTTGTACATTTTTGTTTCGTTTGCAAAATGTCCAATATCCGTGATGTAATATTTGCATAAAACAAATGAGCCATTCTTAATAAATGCTTGCAGGAAATGTATTTACTCTCAGGAATATCTAACTCCTATGACGGAATCCGGTAAGGGATACCCCGAGATACTTGTGCGTTTCTTTGCCTTAACAGGATTGCAGGTATTCAATACACATCATGGGGCATGCCAAGCATCACTTCCCCAGCATACCTCCTCCAAGCAGCATCTGGAACGCTTTTCCCCATCGGAGTTGTCAAAGCCTCCTCATCACCAGCATAAGTCTATTCAACAGAAGCTTCCCCAGCCGGGATCCCCACAGAGATCTCCAGGAAGATCGTTCAGTGATGTTTTTTCCCCAAACAGAGTACCAGGTCTCTCAGAGATAAAAGAGCTATATCCCCACAGAGTTCCAACCTCTCCCTAGAAGAGAAGCGCTTGAAACTCTCACACAACAAAGTGACGAAAGCTTCTTTCCCCCCCAGCTGGGTTTCTCATTACAAGTTGGATCTACCAAAGATCTCTTCCCCCAGCTGGGATATTCCTTCAAGCAGATCAGCCAGAGATCTCCACAACAGTGGGACCCAAATCTCGGATCTGTTTCTTTTTGCATAATCATAGCATTCACATCATTTTTCCCCACAAAGCGTAGCATTCCGTCTAATACGGAGCATTACGGAAAAAATAAAACATTTGCATGATCACAAGCTAGGTTCAAGCCAGTCACCTGCAAATACCCTCAGTATCTCATCAGCAGTGTATATAAAAGCTCACATCCCTTACGAATAAAAGCCAAAGCATCCCCTTTGCACTCTCCAACACAAATGCTTGTTCATATATACCTTTTTGACACTCGTCTGTGTCATACTATTCCCCTGCAGATATAAGCCACAAACATCCTCTTTGAATACAAATATTTATACATTCTCTTTTGACACTCGTCCGTGTCACCCTTCCCCAGCACGGTTGCCAAATCACTTATTGCAAACCAAACACTTCTTTATAACACTCTTGTCGACACCCGTCCGTGTCATCCTATCCCACCAGGTCGCCCGAATACCTTTTACACTCTCATATGCAAATATGAGTTCATAACTTATACACTTTCTCTTTTGACACCCGTCCGTGTCAAACTCTCCCTAGAAGGTTGAACACTCGTACGTGTCTTGCTCATACTTCACAATACTTGTTCACACTTATACAGATACTCGTCCGTATCTTATATATATATATATATATATATATATATATATATATATATTCATTCCTCCCACAGATTCGACACTTGTCCGTGTTCTTTGTTAACCAGTTGGTACTCGTCTGTACCATCATCTCTGAACATGCGTCAGCGTTTATTTCTACCGATATTCGTCTGTATCATGGTCTTAAGGATGCTCGTCCGCATCTTTAATCTATACACAACGTCAAAACGCTTATACCTTTATTTCTTAGGCGTAGACACTCGTCCGTGTTTACCATTCCCCGGTAAGTCGCCAGCAGAGCAACTTTTTCTTCTATCCGACATTCGTCCTATGTCGTGATACTTTCGGCAGCCGTACCCTGCCAGGTGATCGTCCTTCACCTTTGGATGACCGTCTCTCATCCCTTCCCCCAGCGGAGTCTCCATTATTGGAACCCTTTTCCATCCGACATTCATCCTATGTCGTGGTATTTAGCAGCCGTCCCCTGCTAGGTGATCGTCCTTCACCTTTTGATGATCGTCCCTCATCATTTTATCTGATGGCCATGCCCATCGTTGATCTTGTTATCCATCATTCGTCCTATGTCGTGATAAAACCCCGAGAGCAGTCGTACCCTGCTAGGTGATCGTCCTTCACCTCTTGATGATTGTCCTTCATCATGCGTATCTGATGGCCGTCCCCATCGTCGACCTTTTTCTATCCGACATTCATCCTATGTCGTGATAAAGAGCAGTCGTCCCCTGCTAGGTGATCATCCTTCACCTTTGATGATCGTCCCTCATCAACATTTCATTTATTCTTTAACCCGATGGTCGTCCCCATCGTTGTTTACCTTACTTTGCAAACCTGATGGTCGTCCTCATCATTGCCTTTACTTTAATCCCCAGAGAATCTTGTTTCTTTACTTGATGGCCGTCCCAATCATGATCTCTCATTTCCCCAGCTTGTTGGTCGTCCCTGTCATTACTTTATCCCCAACAATTGTCCTTTGCTCGATGGTCATCCTCCATCGCCTTAATTTGATAATCATATTATACTTTCTTTTTAAAATTTATATCCCTTTTCTTCTTCTACCTAGTGAGTGCAAATTTTGGACTGTCTTTGGTATTCAACCACAAGTTATCTTGTTTGTCAGTTAAGCCAGGTGCTTACATCCTGCACAGCTAACTCATGTTTGAATAGGGGCAGCTGTAAACACCCCAAATTTGCCCTCACTCATCTCACACCATGGCTTTTGATATTTCATGTTTGCATAAGCATAAGCATATCACCTCATATTGCACTTTTGCTTCATCTGCATAGTTCAGTTCATCTACATCTAGGGTTTGTGATCTGAGCAATCCAAGGATCCATCTGAGCCACTCCAAAGGTCTCCAATAATTCCAAGAGGGTCCATGTGTGTTCTACCATCATATTATACCCCTCAAAGATCAAGGAAGTCAAGAAATCACAAGAACTTGGAAAGCATGGAAGCAGAGCTAGGGTTTCACTGCACAGATGACCTGAAATTAGGGTTTTGGTTCCAGAGGCCATAAATCCAAATTTTTTGTTCATTCTTGTTTCTAATGGTCTCAACATATTATAAGGATCATGTGTACCAAGTTTGATGAAGAAATTCATTGTGGAAGTCATTTGTTCACTGGGTAACTTTTTGAGCAAGTCAGAACAAAATCAGGGCATCTGAGGCCCCCAACAATGGAACCAAAGTGGTATTTTCATCAAATTGAAGTTATATGATCTTTATTTGATCATTGAAGTGCTTGGAAGTTCATAAAATTGAAGAAATTTGAACTAAACCAAAAGTTGCCAAAAATGGAAATGACTTGTAATGGAAACTTTCCATTTTGGGAAAGTTCTTCAACCTCCTCTTTCTCAACCAAAAATGCTTCAAATGAAAAATTGTTGGTCATGAAAGTTGTAGATTGGATCATTTCCTTTTCAAAAAGTACAAGAACATGTCCTAATTCATTATGGAACTCAAGTTATGACCTTGCAAAGTTGGCAAAAATCCTATAATTTTCACTTTCACACCAAAGAGGATTTTTTGCAATTTCACATACCAAGTCATTTTGTGACCTCTAATCAACCTCTAAGCATCATAACAACACAAAGCAACTTCCAAAGACCAGAATTGCCCAAGGAATCACAAGTTTCTATGGCTTGCATCACAAGAAATCTCAAAAGGGGCAAATTGCATAACACTTGCAAAACCTATGAAAGCCATGCCTCTAAGCCATCCAGCTGCATAAAATGAATCCCATGGATCTCCTTGATCAATTCTGAACCAGGACATGCCATAAAACAGCTGCTACACAAGCCCATACCTCAAGTACACAAGTTGTTGACTTTTTGCAACTTGCCCCATATCAATCACCACAGGCCACCACCCACTTTTTGACCTATCAAGACATGTTATGTGGACTCAAAGCAAGCTACTTCACATAAAATTGGAGCTCAGAACGTCTTATAAGCCAAGTTCACAAAAAATCACTCTCAACCTTCCCCTCTTCGAAACACACTGCACAAGCATCAAACCTCCAATATTTTTCCATAGATCAACTCACCATCACCCACAGATCATTTCCCAACCATTTCCAAGCCCTAAAGGCCAGCCAAACACAAACACGATTTTGGACCAGTTGAGTTGCAACCTCTCAATCCAGCTCATTTCAACTCATTCCAAGCCTTGCAACAGCATCAGGGGATCAAGTGGAGGCCATTTGCACAAGAGAGAGGTCCAGATAGCTCAAACTGAGAAAGCTCAAGCTCAGGTATACCTCATGAACTTTTTTTCTCCAGAAATGCTATTTTAAGTTCTTAAATTGTTCCTTGTGTCTCCTTGATCATTGTGATGTGCTTAGTTTTAAAAACGGTTGCGTATTAAGAATTTCATGGTTGTCTGAAAGTTTTGTCATTTTTATGTTTTTCTTTGAATCTTGAGAATGATGAATGAGAAATGAATTTTGAGGGTTGATTCGTGTTTGGGGTGAGCTGGGGATTTGATCTGGAGCTTTAGAGCTCCTGAAATGGCCTGGGGAGAGAGTTTGGGAGAGGACCTTGCGGGAGAAGACGACCGGAATACTGTTTCGGCCGTCTGAGTTGGATTAGGGCTAATCTCAGGTGATTAGCTGAGTTTGAATTTGGGCCGTTTGATGAGAGTTTGGCGTGCGTTTTTAATGGACCAGATCACTTCATTAACCCTAATCTTATTTAATTAATTTAATTAATTCAGGTTAAAACACAGCCGTAGGATTTCATTTAATTAGCCAACTTAAATCACAGCCTCGGGATTAGATTACCCCCCAGTCACGCTAACTTTGCATCCTGACCCCTGGATTCCTCAACTTTAGATCTCAGCGTCTCGTTCTGCATACTTCCATTTTTATTTTTTATTTCTTTATATTTTATTTTACATATTTATTAAAAATAGCAAAAAACATTAAAAAATTCTGAAATTTTTTATCAAGTCTTTTATTAATATTCAGAAACCAAAAACATTTTTATTTTTTGCATTAAAAAATCACTTAAAAAAAATTTAAATGTTTATTTTAATTAATTAACGGAAATTAATTAATTAAAATACCATTTAGGTTTCCAAAATCACAAAAAAAAAATCACATTGCATCTCAAGACATTTAGAAACATTGTCAAACCATTCATACAAATTTCTTTTTGGTTTTGAACCTGCTTTGACATTTTCATTGAATTTAGGGTTCATAAAATCCCCTTTTTGGAACCCTAACTTTGAAAATTCTTTTCTGCCTAACCATGAATGGTTTGATAATGGTTCTTTTTGCATTGTTTCCCATATAATATGTAGTTTCTAGGGTATTTTTGTCATGAATTTATCCTTCATTTTCAAATTGATTTGCATTTTTCCTTTTAAGGTACCCAAAAACCCTAGTTAACTTAGAAAAATCATAACTTTCTTTAGGTTAAGAGTTAGACCTTCTCCTTTGGGGTGTGATATTATATGGGGTTATAGTTTGTTTGAGCTCATTTGTAATTTTTTATCATGCCATTTGCTTCTGTCTTTGCCATGTGCATCTCATATTGCCTTAAAACCCTAATTTTGCATCTTCATTTGCATTCATCTTGCATATGCATCCATACATGAACTTGCCATGACATTTCATGCATTCATATGTCATCTTAGACATCTTAAGACATGTTAGAATCATGCTTGATCATTTCTTCATTCATTTTCCATGATTTGCATTCATTTCATTCCATAAACTTTCATGAACTTTCAAACTTCAAAGCATGCTTCCATTTGCATCTCATCTTTGTATGAACATTCATAGCACTTGATATGCCTTTGCATCATGTCATAGCATCATTTTCATCATGTGATTGCTTATAATTTTGATCTTTGCCTTTGTATATTCATCATTTCATCCCTTTTCTTTTCTTATGCATCTTGTGTTAACATTTTCAGGTGGTAAGTAATTTGAGAAGTGAATTTGCCTTCACTTCTCATTTCTCTTCATCTTCTCCATATGCATCTTTGCTGCATTTTTTATTGCCTTTGAGAGGGATTGCTCATTCATGTTCATATCTCACTTTCTTTCTCTAAGTTACTTATCTTCTTCAATGAAGTAAGTAACTTATTTCTTCTGCTTCTTCCTCCTTCCATCTGCTTCTTCCATTGGTGGCTTCCTTGAAGACCTTTCTCAAGCCTTACAAACCATATGAACATCCAAGCTTGACAATAATTAGGGTTGTGATTATTCCCCCTTAGTTTTTACCTTTGAGTCTTCTTTGTGTCTCTCTTCTCATCTCATCATTAGAGACTAAACCTTTAAGGCTTTAGGACTTTGGAATTAGGGTTATGCCTGCATCCTTCTCTTAGGATGGCGTGTATAACTTTAATCCTAACTGTTTAACCCTTAATTTGTTTAAACCTCTTAATCAATCCATCTAATAATCACTAAGACATTAACTTGTAACTTGGGCCTTACATTAGGGTTCTAATTCTTCCATTATTGGTTAAGAAGGACTAACCCTAGTGTTTAATGGACAAGTCCTCCTCAATTTGTCTTACAAATCATAAAATCCACTTCTTAATCTCACCCTTAATTAAAATTCACTTTTAATAAAGGCTTGTCATCTAATTAATTTAATCCCTAATCATGGATTAAGTTGAGGTATCTTCCTCAGCTTAAGTGTGCTCATCTATTATCCTTCTATTAGGATGGTGTAATGAGTTCACTAATCCTTGATTATGGCTTAAATTCATTACTTAACACTAAACAAAAATCCAAAAAAAAACATCTAAATAATCACAAGTAGGTTAATGATCTTAATCCTACATCATCATGGTAATTAAGTTGAGATGTTCATCTCATACTTAAAGTATTCTCATTATCCCTAATCAAAGGGAGGATATAATGAGTTTACTAACCCCTGGTTTAGGCTTAAGCTCATTAACTTATGACAAACACCAAAAACCAATAAAAGACTGAAAACACAAAAACAAACAATAATCGTTTCCTTCGGGATTCTTTTCTCATCACACTTACTCACAAACGAGAACTCGCTTCTTCCGTCTAATGCAGGACAGTTAGCACTCGAGCCAGACGAGTCATACACTTGAGCATAGGCAAGCAAGCAGTTCACAGTCAATTTATCTTTCAGTCTCTTTGAGTCGAACTACGGTGTTCTGACTTCCTCATTGCACGAGAGGATACATAGGGATAACTTAACTGTTATCGAACAAAAGTCTCTGTGTCTTCCCCCTCTTTCAGCATTCTCTTTTAAGCCTCAGTTCCTGAGCATTCACCATCTTGCACTGACACTTGTATATTCTCTTCCGGCTTTTGCACATAGATAACACAAACACCTACCCCTTGTAAACACAAACTTTTAAGCGTGGATCCCGTCGAGTACGACAGACAATCTGGGTTCTAATACCTTCCCAGGTTGTAACCAACCCCCTTTCTCAGTTTCTCTGGTTCGCAACCGTCTTATCCATCTTCTTCTAGGTTTATGCAGCATTACCTTTCCTTCGGGATAAAAATGCCTAGCTGGCGACTCTATTCATTTCACTTCACCTTCATTTTCTCCTCTCGCCGACCGTTCGTGTCTGTACCCTATCTGACCAGGTGTTTTTTCGAGGGAGCAACACTTTTGCATTTGCATTTAGTGATCATCATTACATTTGCATCATCCAAAGCGTTGCATTTCCATTGTCATAGAGCATTACACCAAAAAATCCAAGCATGTGCATGCCAACATGGGCTGATTTTGGGGCATATTACATAAAGACCCATGACATCTCCTCAACTTGAAGTACTCCCCACAGAGGATACCAATTCCACTTTCCAAGCATTTTTGTCTTTCCAAGTCAATGTTTGTCATCTCCAAACCCTGTTTAAGTACAACAGGCCCCTTTTTCTTTCTACGACTCCGTTTAAGTACAATGGTTTCGTCCAAGCCCTGTTTAAGTACAACATGCCCTCTTTTCCTTCCAAGCCCTGTTTAAGTACAACAGGCCCCTTTTTCTTTCTACGATTCTGTTTAAGTACAATGGTTTCGTCCAAGCCCTGTTTAAGTACAACAGGCCCTCTTTTTTTCTTTTCAAGCCCTGTTTAAGTACAACAGGCCCCCTTTTTTTCGTTCAAGCCCTGTTTAAGTACAACAGACCCTCTTTTCCTTCCAAACCCTGTTTAAGTACAACAGGCCCTTTTTCTTTTCGCGTCTCGTCTCAGTACAACGATCGCGTCATGGGTAATCATTTAAGTACATTGATCCCATTATTTCTGAAAATAATAAAAAAAAACAACAAGAACAAGATGGCATCTTCCTGGAGTACACATTTTTCAGGTTTTATTCGAGTATTCAATTACTCCATACCTTGAAAGTCTAAAAGCAGTCGCTATTATTCATTCAGGTTTGCAGATGATTGAATAGGGGCAGTTGTAATACCCCAAAATTTTCCCTCTCATTTTGCATAGCATATTGCATACTCAAATTCATGGTATAACCAAAAACAGTGCATCATATTCATCATGGCTGAGGTATAGGTTTGTGATCAGTGTTTGAAGCAATTGAAGACCATCCAAAGGCAGTCAATGTGGAAAGATAACTCCTCAACCTTGTGCAAAGGGTTCACAACGTCCCACAAGTCTTTATTTGATCCCACGAGTCTTTGAAAGAAGTGTTTTGATCAAAGGATGCAAGCAGTCCAACACCTTTTGAGGAAAAAGGGGGTTGAACTAGGGTTTCTAATGAACTAAGCTTCTCAATGAGATTTTGATCCAAGCATGGTTTCATTGTTGTCTACATGATGACAAGTACCTAGGGTTAAATTTTCATCCTTGGATTCATTTTGGAAGAGCTTCAATTGATTAGTGGAATGAATAGCAAGGAATTTGGGAAAAGTCAACCAAACTGAGCAAAAGGTCAGCTCTTAACTTCCTGAGATCAAAATCTTGAAATTGGGGTCACAAGAGTCCTATGGACAAAATTGGATCAAGAAATTGTGGAAAAATCAAGGAAAAAAACAATTTTGCTCATGCTTGTATTGATACATCCGTGCTTTGCATCGATACAAGATTTGCAAATAACAAAGAGGAATGGGCAGTTATGTATCGATGCATACAATGCTTATGTTGATATATAAGGCATGGATGCATCGATGCATGCGTGTTATGTGTCGATACATAGATGAATTAATTTGCTGGAAATCAACATGGCTTAAGTATGTATCAATGCATACCCCCTTGTATCGATACATGCATGTTGTAAAACTAGCATGTATCGATGCATGCATGTTATGTATCAATGCAAGATGATGTTTTTCTGCTAAACAGCTGTTGTATGATACATAGAAAGGGGCAATGATAGTTCTGTCTTGGGGCTGAATTCAGGAGTAATTTGTGCACATAATAAAGCTCATTTAGCTTCACATTTGCTTCAATTCAAACTTCAACCATTGCTGCTACATCAGAATGGTCCTCACCCCAATGATCATGAGCTGGTGTACATTAGATCCATTAGTCTCAAACTGCATTTAGCCTTTGATTTTGTTGCATCAGCAGGATATCATTAAGTGTATGCAGGACCACTTTAATTGTTGTGCATCTCACAATCAAGTGAGAAAACTCAAGTTGCAATCCTTGGGCAACTAAGCTTGTGTTTCACTTCATTAGTCTTCAGTATAAGCTTCATGTTCTCTGCAGCATTGGATTGATTTCAACTGAAGAAGATTCTAGAAATCCAGCTGGCATAACTGTCATAACAAACTTCACTCATTTAACTCACTTCACTCAGTTAAACAGGGCTAACTAACCCTGGTTCTAACTGCTAACCAGAGGTCCATCACATTATAAAAGAATGAGTAGGGACTGAGTTTTGGATTCAATTTCATTTTCACTCAAATCACACCAAAATCCTCCAAATTTGGCTCTACATTTTCTCTGCAAGATCTCTGCATTTTGAAGGATTAAGCTTCCACAACCATAACATTGATCTTCTTCTTCCTTGTGCTTCTTCAAGCATCATTCATAGTGCATTTTCATGGAGATTTGAAGCTGGAAGTTTGAAGTTGCATCATCACAAAATCTCTGCATTTTGGATTAAACAAGCCAAATCATCATCCAACAAGCCTCATTGAGCATCAATTCATAACCAGCATCATGATTTGCAGCATATCCATGGAGTTTATAGCTTGAATCATCAAGAATTCACCTCTGCACTTTTTTTGCATCTTCACCAATTCTTCAAAATTCTTAAAGCATAAAGTGTTTATTTCACTCCAGCCACATCCAAGATCAATCAAGGAAGCCATTAAAACCTCCTCTCTGGATTTTTTCAACTATTAACCTCACAACATTTCAGGTTCTGATCCTAACTTTCTTACTCAATTTCAATGCTTTTTGTTTTTTTTGTGTTGATTGAGGCTCAATAGGAGAAGTGCAACCTCTACTTAGTTGATAGGCTTCCTAGTAGTTTAGATTCAATTTTAGGTTGGAAATGTTTGGCTTCGATTAGCATTATTCATGAACCTTGAGTGAAAACTAAGCCTAGATATATGATCAGTGCAACGAGACGAGTTCAACCATGGTCTCATTTTTTTATTTTTGTGAAGATCTTTGTCATACCCTAACCGGAGCTCACCGGAGAAGATGACTGGAGCTTTGCTCCGGTGACCTGAATAGTAGTCTTAGCATTAAGGGGAGAACATAACACAACCTTTAGATTATTTTGATCCAACGCATCAGATTTTGACACCACATTAATGAGTCACATGCCATGCACATGCCTTAGTTTGTGAACAATTTTCTCACACACTATCCACACCCCATGCGTGTAGGTTAAGCCCAATTGAGTGTATTTTCTTGCTTTTCTCACCCCCAGGCCCATGGCATTTAATTCATTTATTTCCTTTTATCATATTTCCTTCCATTTCCATTTTTAATTTTATAAAATATCAAAACTCATCCAAAAATCCTAAATAAATTCACACGTGTTCTTGAACATTTTCTCTAATTTTCCACATTTTTTAATTCCATTTTTGCTGTATTTTTGAGTCAGAATTAATTTTGCAATTAATTTCTTCCACATTTTCCTTATTCTGGACCAATGTTTTTGTATAATTTTGTTCTCCTAAACCAAAAATGATATAAAACCCATTATTTTTTTCCTATCCATAGGACTCATCAAAATTACCAAAAATAAGTTTTGTTCAATTTTTAGGTCATGTTTGGTCTTCTATTGAACCCATTGTTTTGCATTGATCCCTATGAACCATAATTCAGTTTTAGTATTTATTTGACTAGGGAAAAATTTGAGTTTTTGTGAGATTTTTTATACTTAAATCATCTTCTGGATTGTGATCTTGGATATTAAATTTAATAATTTTTCTATGTCATTTGGTATTTTTCTAAGTGTCTTGCATCATAAGTCACATTTTTGGTCCTTAACCATAATGAATCTCTCACCACTTCATTTGTGAACACTTTGTGAATCCAATTTCTATTTTAACTTTTTATTCAACCTCTGGTTTTTGTATGAGAAACACAAAATTCTTTTGTCATGGTTGGTTTTTCTTTCTAAGTCATTTTTCTTACATTGAAAACCATAGTTCCATGTTCATTCCTTCATCTTTCATTCTTATGTTTGAATCTCTTCTTTCCCATTTAATTTCATGTCATTGAACACTTCCATTTAGTGTTAGGTTATGGACTTTACATTCACCATTGACCTTAGGCATTTTTATCATGATTAGATACTTAATTTTCCCTTATAACTTCTCATTAGCTTTCATTAGGGTTCAGAGATACTTTAGGGTATAGTTTGAGTTTGGTTTACTTCATAACCTTAGACCATTTTGATTTGATTTAGCTCCTACCTTTAGAATCTAGCTAACATGTAAGATAATTTAAAATTTAATCTTTAGGCTTAGAAGTTCATTAGTGCCTTTATTAGCTAGTGTGAGTTCTTCCTTGAATTTTGCCATGCTATAATTGTTCAAAATACCTCATCATGCTAACATTCGTTTTGTAGGGGGAAGATGGCGGTAGGCATTACTTTATTCTCATTTCTTATGCATTTTAATTTTGTTTGCCTTAGCACCTTGTGCTTTGATCATAGGCTTTCCCTTTTATTCTCTTAGAAACAACATATCTTCCTTAGGAAGTAAGTTGAGTTCTAAGTTTCCTTTCTTATTAGGTTTAGAATACCTCATTAACCATAGGACATCCATTGAATGAATAACTTAGGGTTGTCTCTTAGTCCCCATTAGTTTTTTCCCTTCTCCATTTGAGTCTTCTTTTCTCATCTCAAACAAAAATCCAAAATACTTAATAAATGCTTGAAATAGTCTCTTGTGTATAGCCTTATTCCATGGGGAACTCATATTCATTCTATCTTGGAATAGTATGGGCTTGTCTAGCATGATGTACAAGTCTAATCATGATACTATCTTCACATAAAAAACATTTCTTCAAAAAACTACAAAAAAAACATGTAATAAGTTCAACAAGCTAGTGAACTTAGACCCTAATCCTTGGAAACAAGTCTTGGATAAATTCTCCTTACTTGGTCTGCTTGTTCTACTATTCCATCTTGGAATGTAGTAGCAAGTATACATTTTAGGTAAAGAGTTTGAATTCACTTCCTTGTGCCAAATTCATACAAAACTCTTAAAAAGAAAACAACAAACAATAAGCGACTTTCCTGCGGGAATTATCTTCTCACCTCATTCACTCTAAATGCGAACTTGCGACGAGTTGTCTCACATGCAAGATGGTAAACACACTCGTACCAAACGAGCCTGCAACTCATGAGCATAGACATAAGCAGATCCAGTGCATAAAAAACACAAACAAAGTTCCCGCCTGGTTAGGTGAACTGCGTCGACTATGATCCTCATTTTCCCGATGAGGTACGTAGGCAGCGGGGTATGCCCGTGCGAGCACATTCTTTATTTTCCCTACATTTCCCCCTTTTCTTTCCATTTTCTTTTTCAGTTCCTTTCTCATTCCAGTTAGCAATTTTTGTTCCGCAACATCTTATTTCTCACCCTTTGAAACAGACAAACAAGTGTGGATCCCGTCGGGTACGGCGGATAATCTAGGGTGCTAATACCTTTCCAGGTCGTAACCAACTCCCGAACCAAGATCTTTGGTTCACAGGACCTCGTCCTTTCCTTCTTCCTCGGTTTGTAAAGCATTACCTTTCCCATTCATTCGGGATAAAAATGCATGGCTGGAGACTCTACCTTTTCCGCGCAACTTTTGCGTTTGTACTAGGATGAAAATCCCAGGAGCGACACTACTGTCATGTGTTACAACAGATGTCATGACATCTGGGTCCAGAACAGTATGTATTATTGCATTGTGTGTATCAGACAGAATTTAGAGGAGGTGTCAAGACATCCTTGTCTGCTATAACATAAATTGTTGTTGTAATTTCCAATACAACAGGTGTTGTTGATATGTGTGCCTTAGACAGGTGTCAAAGGAGATGTCATGACATATGTTTCTGTTATAGTAGGAGATGTTATTGTTTATCTCTTGACATATAAAATTTAATTTGATGGGCATCTCTTAGATACACCTCATCAATATGCACAGGTCAAGGAGATTAATTAAGATCAAGTCCAGATTTAATTGGTTTTCTGAAAAAGGATCTTGGGAGACTATTTAGGAAACTAATGATTTATATGTTCCTATTTTTATGGAGAAGATCTTGCAACTAATGATTTAAATGTTCCTATTTTTTGGAGAAGATCTTACAGCTGATTTAAAAAGCCTGGAAATATTATGGTGTTGATTTTAGAGGTCTGGAAGTTTCAATTAGAATTCACAAAGAATATATACTTTCTACATATAAAGATATTTTACGAAGTTATAGATTGAAGACCTTATTTGTAGCAGACTTTCTGCATAATTGTAACAACTGATATGTTGTAGATTAAAGGCCCAAACCCAGTTGGGAATATGTTATAAAAAGAAGTCTTATAACCTAGGTTTAGTAACCAACCAAAGATGTAAACGTTGTATCATTAGGTTTGAGTTCTTGTAGCAGCCGTATGATGAAAAGATGTAATCTTCAGGGCTGTTTCTTTGTAAACCTCGAAGTTGTTAAGTAACAGGTGTATTGTTCTTGGAAGAAGCTTTTAAGAAACTCTGAGATGTTGTAATGGAAATGTGTCTTCTATTTTTCCTTTTTGTTTAGGTAAAGAGCCATCAATATCAGCAACTGAGAGTTGGGACTGTGAGACATCATTGCGGTGATTGTAAGTGAGATGGGTTTCTCATATTTAGGAGTTCCTAAGTCGAAGTTGCACGGGTAGTGATTAAGTGAGAAGATCGTAAACCGGGATGTTTGCTGAGGGTCTTTGAATTGATACTACATAGTAGATTTCCTTCCTGGATTGGTAGCCCCCATAGTAGATGTGATTGCATCGAACTGGGTTAAATATTTTGGTGTGTTGATTTATGCTTTTCAGTATTGTATGATATAGTATCATATTACGCTTTGTGTTACTAGATATCAATCCAGATGTCTAAACATTCTGTACGATATTTAGAATCTGTTATAACATAATACAATATTGTTTTTGTTGTACCTTTCCATGTTAATAATAACAAACCATATGTCTCGATATCGTATTTGACATCTAGTTCTGTCACACCAGAGTTTCAATTGGTATTAGAGCAAGCATCCTATCTGTTTCTGGATGAGATCCAAGGAGGATACTTTCTGGTTCACTGTCAAGGTAGAAGATTTCTACTGAAAAGTTGTTTGAACATTTATATGTTCATATTGTTATGTGAATGGTCCCTAGAAGTTGAGGATGGACTATTTTGTTGTAGCCTGGTGGTGAGCTGCAGTTGTGGTAGGTTTGATTGATTTTCAAACCTATGGTATTTTGGTGTCACCTAGAGTATGTTGTTAGGACTAATATGTGAAAGTTAAAGTTTTTGAGGAGTTTGTGTTTTGATCCACTGCGTATCTATCTGAAAACTCCTGATATTGAGAAGGTTCTTCTTTTCTAGAGATATATAATATGGTGATGGGATATATGCTTATTTGTTCAGTTGACTTTGCCAACAATACTTGAAGATTATTGTTCAAGTCCTCTCATAAAGGCATTGTAAATTGAAGTTGGTGTAAAGAGATCTGAAGATAGCAGAAGCATTTTTTTAACAGACCGATCTCCAGTTTGTAGATCTCTTGGTGTGTTCCTTGGAATGATGTCATATCTCAAGATAGAACATCACATCAAAATTGTGCATAATTTTGTTGTCTAAAGGAATGGTTTAATAGATGCTTTAGGAGCTAAACTAATTGTAAACACCCCAAATTTTACCTCACTAATTTCACCATGGCTTGTGATTCTTTTCATTTGCATAAGTTCAATCATATCATCTCATGTTGCATTTTGCTTCACTGCATTGGTTCAAAGTCATCTGCATCTAGGGTTTGTGATCTGAGCAATCCACGAGCCATCTGAGCCACTCCAAAAGTCTTCAATCATCTCAATAGGGCCCATGTATGTTCAATCATCATATTATATCCTCCCAAGATCAAGGAAGTCAGAAAATCACAAGAACTGGCAAGGCATGGAAGCAGAGCCAGGTTTAACTGCACAGATGACCTAAAATTAGGGTTTTGGTTTCAGAGGCCATAACTCCAAATTTTTTGGTCATTCTTGTTTCTATTGGTCTCAATATGATATAAGGATCATTCATACCAAGTTTTATGAAAATATTCATTGTGGAAGTCATCTGATCACTGGGTAACTTCTTGAGTAAGTCAGAGCCAAATCAGGGCATCTGAGGCCCCCCAACATGGAACCAAAATGGATTTTTCATCAAAATGAAGTTATATGGTCTTTATTTGATCATTTAAGTGCTTATAAGTTCACAATTTTGGATAAAAGTGGGCTAAACCAAAAGTTGCCAAATATGGAAATGACTTGTAATGTAAACTTTCCATTTTGGGAAAGTTTTTCAACCTCCTCTTTCTCAACCAAAAATGCTTCAAATGAAAAATTATTGGTCATGAAAGTTGTAGATTGGATCATTACCTTTTCAAAAAGTACAAGAACAAGATCTAATTCATTTTGGAACTCATGTTATGGCTTTCCAAAGTTGGCAAAAATCACATAATTTCAAGTTTTATGCCAAAGAGGGATTTTTGCAAAACCTCATGCCAAGCAAATTTGTGACTTCAAATTGACTTCTAATCATCATACAAACTTTGTGCAATGCCTAAAAGTCAGAATTGGCCCAAGAATTTACAAGTTTCATGGCTTGCACATGAAGAAATCAAGAAAGGGCCAAACTTTGCCAAAATTGCAAAACCCCCCACAACTTCCCATAAACTTGTCAAATTGCCTCAAACTGATTTCCATGGTTGTCCATGAATCATGCTGCGCAGGACATGCCCTTGTCCTTGGCCTGGACTTGCCCATACCTCAAAGGACACATAACCTTGACTTTTTGCAAAACAAGCCATACCAATCACACTATGCCATTACCAACTTTCTGACCAATCACATTTGTTTAGACAAATCAAGAGCAAGCCAAACACAACAAGAAGATAGCCTGAGCTCTCCCACAAGTCAGCATTCACAAAAAACCTCCCACTTTGCATTTTCATTCGAAACTCTCAGCATACTCCACAAAACTTCAAACTTCTTCCACCATTCTTCTCAGCTTCACTCACTGATCATTTCTCACCCTTCAGCTTTCCCTAAAAGCTACCATACCAAAAACATGATTTCCTTCCCCCTTTGAACTGAACTTCATCAAACTCTCAAACCAGCCACAAAAAACTCCAACCAAGCATCAAAGCTTCTTCAGGGAGGTCATTGGAGGCATTTTGGAGCAAGAAAGCAGCATGAAAGCTCTAGGGTTGAAAGCTTCACCTCAGGTAGCCATACGAAATTATTTTTCCAGAAGCTTTATTTTAAGTTCTTAATTGGTTAAGTTTGATCCCCTGAGTGCAATGAACCTTTTACTTTTGAAAATGATGAAGAATTGAGAGTGTATTGCTTGTCTGAAAGTTTTGCATATTTTGTTCTTAGCATCGAATCTTGTTAATGGCTGAAAATAAATTCCATTTGAGGGTGGATTTAGGTTTAGGGGAGTGAGAAGAGTGAATCTGGAGCTTTAGAGCTCCAGAAATGGCCTGGGGAGTGAGATTGAAATTCTCAGGGAAGGGTGTGGCCGGAAAAGATGACCGGAGGTCATTTCCGGCCACCTGAAAGTCATTAATGCTTAATTAGGGTTTAGGGTTGAGTTTGAATCTGGAGCATAGGATGAAGCTTCCCGCGTGTGAACCAATGGCCCAGATGCTATCATTAAGCCCTAATTATTTTAATTAACTTAATTAACTGAAATTAGCTAGGTTTGAATTGTGTCCCTTGGATTTGGCGTGTGGTCAACAAACTTAAACCCAGAATCAATCTGAACCTTCCATTGTGCATACTTCCCATTTTATTAATTTTTATTTCATTTTCTTTATTTTATTTCGTACATTTTATTAAAAATAGTAAAAATAGTCTAAAAATTCTGAAATGTTTTATCCAAACTTTAATTAATTTTCAGAACCTAAAAATATTTTTATTTTTATTTTTTGCATTAAAAAATATTTTTAAATCATTTAAATGATTATTTTTAATTAGTTAATGAGAATTAATTAATTAAAAATACATTTAGGTATTTAAAAATCCCAAAAAAATTCAGAGAGCCTTTTCAAATATTTAGAAACATTTAAAACTCACAACACAAATTTATTTTTGGTTTTGATCATACTTTGACATTTTTCAATTGAATTAGGGTTCTTAAACTTGAATATTTTTAACCCTAACTTCAAAAATTCATAACTTTTGAACCAAAGTGAGTTTGTGAATGATTCTTTTTGCATTGTGTTATACATGGTTTCAAGCATCTAAAAACATTTTTGTTTCATTTTTACAATGCATTTCCAATTTGTTTGGCATTTTACCTTTGGGATCACCCTTAAAACCCTAGAAACTTAAGAAATTCATAAGTCCCTTAGGGTTTAGCTTCTGACCTTCCCCTTTGGACAGTGAACTTGTGTAGGTTTAGGGTCCCTTTGAGGCCATTTTCAATTTTTTATCCCATGTCTTGCTTCTGGTTTTTGAATTGTGCATCTCATATGATCATGTAACCCTAATTTGCATCTTCATTTGCATCCATCTTACATAAGCTTGCATATATGAACTTGCCATGACATTTTGTGCATCCAAATGACATGTGAGACATCTTAGGACACATTGAAATCATGTTTGATCATTGCATCATCCATTTTCCATGTTATGCATCCATTTCATTCCATGTGCATTCATGAACTTCCATGCCTCTTATTTGCTTCATTTGCATTCCCATCCTTTGTATGATCATCTCCATCTCATGACATACATTTTGTGTCATCTCTTTGCATCATTAGAATCATAAACATGCTTCTAGTTTTGACTTTCATCTTTGCATTTCATTTCATTTTCAATTCATTTCATTTCCTTTTACTAACTTTTCAGGTGGTAAGTTACTTTGAGAAGTGAATTTGCCTTCACTTCTCATAATCTCTTCTCATCCCTTTTATGCATCTTTGCTGCATTTACTTTTGTATTAGAGTGAGCTTTCTCATTCATGCTCCTTTCTCACTTTCTTTCTTCAAGCAACTTATCTTCTTAAGTGAAGTAAGTTGACTTGCTTCTTCTGCTTCTCTTCCTTTCATCCTGCTTCTTCCTTGGTGGCTCTTCTTGAAGGTCTCTTGCAAGCCTCATAAACCCTAGGAACACCCAAGCATGATTACAATTAGGGTTTGATTAGTCCCCCCATTAGTTTTACCTATGTTTCATCTTTGTGCCTTCTCTTCTCATCTCTTAATCAAGGACTAAACCTTAAAGGTTTTAAGGCTTTGTGATTAAGCTTATGCCTGCATCCTTCTATTAGGATGGAGTGTATAACTTTAATCCTAAGTGTTAAACCCTTAATGTGTTTAAATCCTTTAATCAATTCACCTAATAATCACTAAGACATCAAGCTTGTAACTTGGGCCTTGCATTAGGGTTCTAATTCTTCCTTAATTGGTTAAGAAGGACTAACCCTAGTGTTAATGGACAAGTCCCCCTCAAGTTGTCTTACAAACCATAAAATCCACTTCTTAACCTCACCATTAACTAAAATCCACTTTAATTAAGGCTTGTTTTGTCATGAGGTTAATCCCTAATCATGGATTAAGTTGAGGAGCCTTCCTCAGCTTAAATGTTCTCATCTATTATCCTTCTATTAGGATGGTGTAATGGGTCCATTAAATCCTTGATTATGGCTTAAACTCATTCCTTAACAGTAAACAAAAACTCAAAAAAACATCTAAATAATGGCAAGTAGGTTAATGATCTTAATCCTACATCATGGTGATTAAGTGTGAGGTGTCTACTTCATACTTAAGGTTTTCTCATTACCCCTAATCAGAGGGAGGATGTGATGAGTTTACTAACCCTTGGTTTAGGCTTAAGCTCATCAACTTGTGACAAACACAAAAAGCAATAAAAGATTGAAAACTCAAAAACAAACAATAATCGTCTCCTCCAGGATTCTTTTCTCATCTCATTCACTCACAAATGAGAACTTGCTTCTTCCGTCTAATGCAAGACAGTTTGTACCTGAGCCAGACAGGTCATACACTTGAGCATAGGCAAGTAAGCAGTTCATCAATCAATTTATCTTTCAGTCTCTTTGAGTCGAACTACGGTGTTCTGACTTCCTCATTGCACGAGAGGATACGTAGGCATAACTTAACAGTTATCGAACAAAAGTCTCTGTATATTCCCCCTCATTCCAGCTTTATTTTTTTGAGCCTCATTGTCTTGAGCATTTCACTCTTTCCTTGCACTAACACTCATTCATTTCACTTCACACTTCTTTTGCACTGACACTTGCATTCTTTTCCAGCTCTTACACACAAATAGCACTGACACTACCCCTTTAAACACAAATCTTTCAAGCGTGGATCCCGTCGAGTACGGCGGACAATCTGGGTGCTAATACCTTCCCAGGTTGTAATCAACCCCCTTTCTCAGTTTCTCTGGTTCGCGACCGTCTTGTCCATTCTCTTCCTAGGTCTATGCAGCATTACCTTTCCTTCGGGATAAAAATGCCTAGCTGGCGACTCTTTTCAGTTCACCCTTGTGTCCTCTCCTCTCGCCAACCGTTCGCGTCTGTACCCCTCTTGGCCATGTGTCATCAGGTGGGAGTGACACTAATGTGGTTGAATCACATGTGTTTGGAACCTACTCCTGATCTGGAAGAGGAGGCATCTAGGTGGTGTGTTTAAGAAGGTTCTATCCCTGGAACTTATCTTATATGTGTGTGTTGATCAAGGAATGATCAACATGTTATGTTCTCCTGAGGACAATTTATTTTTGGTCCTTGTTGCAGGAGTGAAGTACCGGAGCTTCATGGAGTATTACCTCTAAGAGACACCTTGTACATAAAGGTCAAGTTGTAGTTTTTGTGTGGCATTTTAAAGATTCATCTGCTCAGATGTATGTGATCCTGTGGAGCCAGAAGAGTCTTGATTGTGTATGCTGAAGGTGGACATAACCTCATCATAGTTTGTGCTACTATGGAAGGGGAGATTGTGTGACTCTCTGAAGTGCTTTTGGCAGATGGTTGTTTTGAATGTCCTTGGAGACATGCTAAACACCTTGTCTCAACTCCTTGTATTGAGAATTTATGTTTCTCAATTTGTCAGGAGGCTTTGTATTACAAACATGATAGAGGTTGTTTACTCAAACTTGATATCACTTGTCAAGTCTATGAGAGCATGAAACTCTTGTTATGGAGTTGTGGAGATGTATCAACTTGTGTAGTTAATTGATGTGGATGTAGTTGTATCCAAGATTGTTAGGGATAAGTTGACCAGTTGCTATATTGGGTGTGAAGACATCTCAAGTCCGACAGTCTGAATATTGAGCCTCAAGGAGAAGGTTGTTGAGATGTTCCTGCTGCTACATATGTTCGTGTTTGGCCTGGAAGCTTGATCAGGTACTGATGGTTGATCCCATTGTGTTCTCCTGCATGTGTATGTGTAGATTACTATGGTGGTTGCCTTTAGAGCCATATTAATTTCTGAAGTCTTTTGTGACTGAGATTGTTATCTGAAAAGATGTTAGAGCATCATCTCAAGTGTGTGTGACAGTTCAACCAAGACTGACTTGCTTAGGACGGAGTTTAGGATTAAGCCACTGATCTATTTGGATGTCATGACTGATTATAATCAGAAGGTGTCAGACACCTCTAGAAGAAGAAGTCAGACTACATGTCCTATCTTGTGTGAGAAGTGTTTGTGTTTGATTTGCTTTGGATAAGAAGATAACAACTTGAGGTGGCCCTGTTCAGCTGACTGTATCAGTGTGTGCAAAAATAAGATAACATCATCTGTTGTTTGTTTGTGAATCCTTCTTGGATAACAAATAGCTTGCCAGGAGCTGGGTATGAGTCTAATCTTATGAAGATGTGCATGTGACTGATAATAAAGACCTTGTTGGGAGATGGGTATTTATCTGATGGGTCGATGCAATTTAGGTTTCTGAAGTCTCTATTTCAAAAATTGTGTGAGAGTTTATTTCTCTCTCGTGTGATCAAGAAATTGTGATAATCTAATTGTAATACAAAAGGTGTGTTTATCTGTCTATAATGTAAAGTTGTTGACCTACATGATGTTACAACATCATTGTGTTATTATCCTAGAAGGTGATATGGGACTATTCTTGTGAAGTTGGAAGAGCAACATTATTGTCAAGAGTGGCGGTTTTGACATAATATGGATTAGAATGGGCAGATTATGATCTTGGTGTTAGTGGTATATTCTGGCAATACATAACTGCTTTCATGGTGAAGACTTCATTAGGTGTAAGGAAAGAAACTTGATATCAGATAATGTGATCTGATCAGAAGGGTTGTATTGTATGGTTTTACTTTGTATTAGACTTGGAAGACCATGTATCTAAAATAAACAGGGTAGGATTATGCTCAACAAGTGCAAGAAGTGACAGTTCTTCATGTTGAGAATGTGGAAATCTTAGTGTGTTTTCATCTGGTGCCAAGTGGTCATCTTCAGAAGGAGCTTTTGTTGTTCATGTCATGGGGAATTAAGGTTTTTATATGTGGTATATTGTTTCAAGGGTGCTGATTTTTTTTCCTGTGAAACTTGTGTGTTGATTAGGTCTGTGCAGAGTGGTTGTCTCTGATGATGCTATGTGATGTCAAATATCATGTTGAAACATGTACTACTAAGTGTGGTTGAGTGTTTCTAAGGCTAATGTGTTTTCTTATCTATGTGAATCTAGTTAGGTGGAAGCCTAAGCTTACGCAGGCGAAGTTTGAAGAACAACTGTGGTTGTTTTTGGGCAAGTTTAGTTGCTGGAAGCTGTGTTTTCATGATTCTGGATCATGAGAGTCTTAAGTTTTTTAGTGTTTTTGTGTCTTTAGTTGTTGTGTGCTTATATCCTTCGTTTTGATACGACTAAGCTTGGAATTTGTTCTATTAAGGGATGAAGTTCTTTCAAGGGGCAGAAGAAAGAGCGGAATTCATCAACTGGATGTTGACTCATAATGTTCTAACATCTAGTTCAACATCAGAGTCTCAGTTGCTGAAGTGGCACATCAACTTAAGATTGGATGATCTACAAGAATGAAACATTAAATGCTTCAAAAAGATTGCTCTCTTAACAGTTTTTTGGAGCTGCAAGAAGAAGAAGATATTACATGACTTAGAAATTCGAAGTATGTTTGATAGTAAGCAAGTGGAACATGTGATTTGAAGATCAATTCTAGTGAGTAGATCAAGATATCTTTGTGAGAATTTTTACAAAAGTGAAGAAGACAATTTGTGGCAGTTGGCTTTTTCTTATGAGGATTCATAAATGAGGTGATCAAACTGTGGCAATTTGTTGATCGCTATAGTGGATTCGAAGAATCAAGATAATCAGAGTGTGGCAGTTGGTTGGTCTCGAGGATTGTCTTGGAACAAGTTACTCTTGGGAAGAAGGGTGATGATTTGAAGACTCAGGGAGTTTTGTTCTTCTTGAAGGTGGATGAGAGTTTATTTCTCTTTCTGGAGTACTGACTCAAGTTGGTGGCTCAGTGTTGTTGAAGGTCTTCAGTTCTTGGATTACTATGTTATAGTAAGTCCAGTTGGTGGAACATATCCAGTATCATGGTGATGATGTCTTAGTGTGTGGAAGATATTCTAACTTGTGTTAGGACATTATCTGGGATGATTGTCTACATTGTATCTAAAGAGAGTCTACCTAATCATACAGGAGAATGATGAAGTAGAAGGTCTACCTTGGAAGGAGAATGTAGAGAAGATTGAATTAGGTCAGGTAGTGATTTCTTGAAAGTATGAATGTAGATATTCCTCAATTGACCCGAATGTCAAAGTTAGATGATTGAATGTGTATCATTTGGAGGGTCTTGCTAAGAAGAAAAGCCTGTAAAAGGGACATAACCCTATTTTCAAGTCATGCCAGAGAGAAGTTGATCAGCTTGGCAAGACGTGGAGTTTTGGAGCATGTGAAGATAACAAACCAAGAGGGAATCATGTGAGTATTGGTACAAGGGATGATTATGTTCAAATTTTATGTTGAACAAAGATTGAGCTCTTGAATACATGAAGATGCGTCTTATGTTTTCCATTCATCAAGGTACAAAGGAGCACATGTCATCCTTGATAGGGGAGAGTGTTACAATTTTGTACAGCTGGACTTGTGAAGTTAAGAGGGAGTCGTGTTCTTATTGGTGTTCTAGATGGTGTATGTCATTTGTTTGGGTTGCTCCTATTATGGCTAAAAAGGGGGAGAAGTAAGTAACATCAGGTGTCCCTTGGTTGAGATCAGGTGTTCCTTAGTTGAGGAGGAGTTGGATGGGTGTTCAAAGATGGTTTTAGCCAAAATATGCCAAAGGGGAGATTGATAGTTCTGCAGCCTTTGGTGTTGGCATTCATTTTGGTAAAACTGATAGTGATTGATATATGCCTATAAAGATGTTCTGACTTCTATTTTCCGCTACTTCATTTTCCTATAATATGATGTGTATGATCAAATTATGTTTTGGCCAAAAAAAATTCCAAAGGGGGAGATTGTAAGTTCTGAGTTGGAAGCAATTTTTGCAAAACATGTTGCTCGAGACAATGTTATTAATAATTTCTTGACATAAGAATAGAACATCACTGCATGTTATACAAGATGTCATATCAGAAGTACTGACATGGTTGTTCAGACATCAGTATTAAGGTGGTACAAGATGTCAGATCATAAGTCCTAACATGGTTGCTCAGACATCAGTACTACCATTATGTGTTACAACAGATGTCAAGACATTTGGGTCCAGAACAATAGGTGTTATTGCATTGTGTGTATCAGACATAAGTTGAAGGAGGTATCAAGACATCCTTGTCTTCTATAACATAAATTGATGTTGTAATTTCCAGTACAACAGTTGTTGTTGATATATGTGCCTCAGACAGATGTCAAAGGAGATGTCATGATATATGTCTTTGTTATAGCAGGTGATGTTATTGTTTATCTCTTGACATATCAGATTTAATTAGATGAGCATCTCTTAGATACACCTCATCAATATGCGCAGGTCAAGGAGATTAATTAGGAGCAAATCCAGATTTAATTGGTTTTCTGAAAAAGGATATTGGGAGACTATTTAGGAAACTAATGATTTAAATGTTCCTATTTTTATGGGGAAGATCTTGCAACTAATGATTTAAATTTCCTATTTTTATGGAGAAGATCTTGCAGCTGATTTAAAAAGTCTGGAAATATTATGGTGTTGATTTTAGAGGTCTAGAAGTTTCAAACAAAATTCACGAAGAATATATACTTTCTAAATATAGAGATATTTTAGGAAGTTATAGATTGAAGACCTTATTTGTAGTATACTTTCTTCATAATTGTAACAGCTGATATGTTGTAGATTAAAAGCCCAAATCCAATTGGGAATAGGTTATAAAAAGAAGTCTTGTAACCTAGGTTTAGTAACCAACCAAAGATGTAAAAGTTGTATTATTAGGGTTTAGTTCTTGTAGCAGTCGTATGTTGAAAAGATGTAATCTTCAGGGTTGTTTCTTTGTAAACCTCGAAGTTGTTAAGTAAGAGGTGTATTGTTCTTGGATGAAGCTTTTAAGAAACTCTGAGATGCTGTCATGGAAGTCTGTCTTCTGTTTTTCCTTGTTGTTTAGGTAAAGAGTCGTCAATATCAGTAACTGAGAGTTGGGACTGTGAGACATCATTGTGGTGATTGGAAGTGAGATAGGTTTCTCATATTTAGGAGTTCTTAAGTAGAAGTTGCACGGGTAGTGATTAAGTGATAAGATCGTAAACTGGGATGTTTGTTGAGGGTCTTTGAATCGATACTACATAGTGGATTTCCTTCCTGGCTTGGTAGCCCCCAGATTAGATGTGATTGCATCAAACTGGGTTAACAATTTTGGTGTGTTGATTTATGCTTTTCAATAATGTATTATATAGTATCGTATTATGCTTTTTATTACTGGATGTCAGTCCAGATGTCTAAACATCCTGTACGATATTTAGAATCTGTTATAACAGAATACAATATTGTTTTTGTTGTACCTTGCCATGTTAACAGTAGCAGACCAGATGTTTCGACATCATATTTGACATTTGGTTCTGTCATACCAGAATTTTAATTGGTATCAGAGCAAACATCATGTCTGTTTCTGGATAAGATCCAAGGAGGATACTTTTTGGTTCATGGTCAAGGTAGAAGATTTTTAGTGAAAAGTTGTTTGAACATGATAGGTTCATATTGTTGTGTGAATGGTCCCTAGAAGTGGAGGATGGGTTATTCTGTTGTTGTAGCCTGGTGGTGAGCTGCAGTTGTGGCAAGTTTGATTTATTTTCAAACCTATGGTATTTTGGTGTCACAGGGAGTATGTTACTAAGACTAATATGTGACACCTTATTTTTTTGAGGATTTTGTGTTTTGATCTGCAACGTATCTATCTGAAAACTCCTGATGTTGAGAAGGTTATTCTTCTTGGGAGATATATCCAATGGTGATGGGATATATGCTTGTCTGCTTCAGTTGACTTTGCCAACGATACTTGAAGATTACTATTCAAGTCCTCTCAAAAAGGTGTTGTTATGTGAAGTTGGTGTAAAGAGATATGAAGATTACTGAAGCATTTTTTTAACAGACCTATCTCCAGTCTGTAGATTTCTTGGTGTGTTCCTTGGATTGATTTCATATTTCAAGATAAAACATCACATCAGAATTGTGCATAATTCTGTTATCTAAAAGAATGGTTTAATAGATGCTTTAGGAGCTAAACTAATGTGGTTGAATCACATGTGATTGGAACCTACTCCTGATATGGAAGAGGAGGCATCTTTATGGTGTGTCTGAGAAGGTTATAGCCCTGTAACTTATCTTAGATGTGTGTGTTGATCAAGGAATGATCAACATGTTATGTTCTCCTGAGGATAGTTTATTTTTTGTCCTTGCTACAGGAGTGAAGTACCGGAGCTTCAAGGAGTATTATCTCTAAGAGGCTTCTTGTACATGAAGGTCAAGTTGTTAAGTTTTTGTGTGGCATATTGAAGATTCATCTGCTCAGATGTATGTGAACCTATGAAGCCAGAAGAGTCTTGACTATGTGTACTGAAGGTGGACATAACCTTATCACGGTCTGTAATTCTATGGAAGGGGAGATTATGTGACTCTCTGAAGTGCTCTTGGCAGATGTTGAAGTAGAATCCCTATTGTTTTGAAAGTCCTTGGAGACATGCTAGATACCTTGTCTCAACTCCTTGTATTGAGAATTTATGTTTCTCAATTTGTCTGGAGGCTTTGTCTCACAAATAGGATAGAGGTTGTTTACTCAAACTTGATATCACTTGTCAAGTCTATGAGAGCATGAAACTCTTGTTCTGGAGTTATTGAGATGTATCAACTTGTGTAGTTGATTGATGTGGATGTAGGAGAATCCAAGATTGTTGGGGATAACTTAACCAGTTGCTATATTGAGTGTGAAGACATCTCAAGTCAGACAGTTTGAATACTGAGCCTTAAGGAGAAAGTTATTGAGATCTTCCTGTTGCTGCATATATTCGTGTTTTGGCCTGGAAGCTTGATCATTTACTGATGGTTGATTCCCTTGTGTTCCCCTGCATATGTATATGTAGATTACTATGGAGGTTGGCTTCAGAGCCATAGTAATTTATGAAGTCTTTTGTGACCGAGACTGATGTCTGAAAAGATGTTAGAGCATCATCTCATTGGTGTGTGACAGTTCAACCAAGGTTGATTTGCTCAGGATGGAGTTCAGGATTAAGCCACTGATCTATTTGGATGTCATGACTGGTTATCATCAAAAGGTGTCAGACGCCTATAGAAGAAGAAGTCAAACTACGTTTCCTACCTTGTGTAAGATGTGGTTGTGTTTGATTTGCTTTAGATAAGAAGATAGCAACTTGAGGTGGCCCTGTTCAGCTGACTATATCGGTGTGTGCAAAAAGAAGATAACATCATCTGCTTTTTTTGTTTGTGAATCCTTCTTGGATAAAAAAATACCTTGTGGCTGTAACACTAGGCAGATTTCACTAAGTGTCTAAAATGTCCATTTCTTAATTTTTGGGATTTTGATCAATCTATAATTTAAAATCCATGAAGAATTGGAATGTTATATAGTTGAAGCTTTTGTAGTATGTAGTAAGTACTATCATTTAATCTTTAGATCACAATTTTTTTCTTGGATCACAAGTTATGAGACATAGAAGTTGGATACCTAGACACTTTTTCTTCATAACTTAGAAAAACTTACAATTTTCTAAGATTGCACCTTTTACAAGTTACCTTGATTTCTTGATTTTTTTCATGTTCAAATGCAAAAATGGACCATATATTCTTGGATTATAGGTCATGAGGATCATTTTTGGCTAAAAAGTCAAACTTTGACTTTTGGTACCAAATGAATTTTACACTATAAAACCCTAATTCCCGATCTTTGGCCAGTGCATCCTCTGAGGCTAATTCAAACTTGTGAATGGACTTCAAAGGTGTATATTAGCTACTTAATACATTTCCTAGGTGTCTCTCTCGGGATTTTCATCCTAGTAAAAACGCGAAAGTGGTGCGGAAAAAGAAGAAGAGTCACCAGGCAAGCATTTTTATCCCAAGGAAAGGGAAAGGTAATGTTGCACAAACATGAGGGAATGAAAGAACACGGTCTTACGAACCAGAGAGAATGGGTGAGGGAGTCGGTTACATGAAAGAAAGGTATTATCACCCCCTTCACGTCCATCGTACTCGACGTGATCCACGCTTGCTTGCAATTCTCAAAGGGTGTTGTGATCAGCGCACTAGAAAGAAAGAGAACGAGGAACAATGTAGGGAAAAGAAAGAGTTGTGCTCGAATGGGCCACACCCCAATGCCTACGTATCTCATCGGGAATGAGAATCAGAGAAACTTAGTCCCCCTAACCTAGGGAGACAACTTGTTTGTTTATGTTTTTTAAGGGAACGACCAATGCTCTAGCTCAGGTGTTGCAGGCTCACTGAAGTGAGTGAGATGAGAAAGTAATTCCCGAAGGAAAGACGTGTTTGTCTGTTTTGATTTGTTTTAAAAAAAATTAATTTGAGGTGTTTGCATAATCGAATGTACTAAAGTATATGACAAAGGAGCGTGTACTTCACACATCGCCCCAAGAAGGGATGATAATGAAGCACACTAAGTAAGTTGAGGAAGACTCTTAAGCTCACTTATTTCCAATGTACTCATGGCTTGTAGCACACTTGACTTACTTCCTTTATTAAGTGTTTTTGGTTGTTTTAAATGAAGTAGTGTTTTGAATTATCTTTGTGATACACTTTCATGCTAAAGACTTGTTGCATGATGGACGACTTACAACTCATCCCAAGACAAAATGTATATAAGTACCTCATGCCTTAAGGTTTGTGGCACATGAAAGCATATGGTATTTATTAGATGTTTTAGTTTTGTTTTGAGATGAGAAGAGAGAATACTCAGAGAGAAAGGTAAAGATCTAAGAGGGAGACTATTGAACCTAAGTGTATTCATGCATGGATGTTCATATGGTTAAGTGAGGTATAGAAAACCTAATCCTAAAAAAAAAGAAGGAGAGAAAGAGCTAACATCAGTACTCACTTCTAAGATAGAAGTTGAGTCATGAACCTAAAGGGAAGATGTGAAGTTAATGTCAAAGAAGCATTCTTATGCTTGTCACAAACACACAAGAGAAAGCTTAAAATAGAAGAGAGAAGAGGTATGAGTATGGATAAGTATCCAAATACTCAAGACTTACCATAGCCCCTACATAAAAGGTTAGTATCAAACAATTGCATATTGAAGTTCAAGTGAACAGAAATAAGCAAACAAGTAGCAACACAATCTAACAAAGGATTCTAAGCAAAAACAAAGCTCAACCATAAAGGGAAAGGTCCTAAGGGTTCAAGATCGTCTAGGGTCAGTATCTAAGGGTCCTAATGTCCTATTAGGGTTAAGATATCAAACAGAGTCAAACTAGGTCAAGCAATGTACCAAATGATCACACAAATGCATGTTATGTGTCATATGTGAAAGATGAGTGTTTATGAAAGGCAAACATGTATGAATGCATGAAAATAGGTCAACGTCAGAAGTGAATGACATTTATGAATGCATATGAATTTAAATGAATTATCATACAAATCATGGATGAAAGTATTCAAGAATTGGAAATAAGAAGAGATGCACAAACATTGTTCAAGTTTCACAAAAAGAGGCATACTTGTAATGCAAGTTACAAATGAAGAATGAACGATGAACATAAATGAAAATGAATGCAAATCAATATCATATGACATATATGATGATGTTAGAATGCAATAATGATCATACAAAGATGCACACAAATCATGTTGAAACATGTTAAGAGAAATAGACAAAATTAGGTCGAAACAAGTTCAAACATTTATGAACCCAAACATGAAAAAAAAATTACCTATAATGTGAGGTAGATGACCTATAATTTATCTAATGAATGGTGTAAAAACATCTCAACAACTAACACAAAATACTATATTCAATTCAATCAAAATCATAGCTCAAGTTAACTAAAGAATCAAACATGCATTGATGGACTAAAAGCCAAGTTAAAGGTTAAGGAAAAATGAAAAGATGCAAGACCTTTGAAGAGTAACCAACAAGTAATCATGTCACAAAATTATAGGTCAAGCATTATTAAATGTCATGTTCAATTAGGGTTCACAATCTCATACAAGTCACTTAACAAGAATGCACAAATATGACCCTAAAACCCTAAGCTAAAATGCTTCCAAAAATCAACAAAAATATGAATGAAATGCATCAAGATATCACATAATCACATACCAATTCTCATGCAAAAAAGAAGATTCTAACTATGTCAATTAAACTGGAAAAGATGAAAATATCATGAAAAATGATCCTTAAAAAAAAATAAAAGGAAATTATGAAAATAATCCTACCAAGTTGGTCTTTATGTTGAACCATCTTTAACATAATATTGGATTGGGTTGTGTCTGACAGTGGACTAGTCAGATATCCAGTCCAAAACAATTATTATGAAACTAAATGATACAATTACACCATATTTTGTATATTTTGTTCGATGAATATGTACTCTTTATTTTATTAAATAATTTTTTATCATGCTTTGATATTCGTGCAACACTTAAACAATTGTGTAAATACGGTCTAGATCATGTATTGAAGGATTAAATTAATGTTAATGAAGTAGTAGTAATATATTGTGGCATCTATCATGCTCTTTAGATGTCAAAAATCTAAAACACCGTTTTACATCATAAAATATGGCAATCATCATGCTACAATCCTTCGTCTCAAATTTTTATTATTATTTTGTATGATAGAAGATTTAAGATATTATTTATTGATTTAGGTGAATTTATCTATTCATATAGATTTTCATAGTAGAAATTACAAACAAGGATAACCATAAAGATAGAAATGAAGCAAAATTTAGTCCTTAAAGTCAAAATAGATTTGCATTCATGTTGTTCCTTTTGTTCCTTATTGACCTTAACATTATAGACAAATTTCCCCTTGTGGTCTCCATTGTTTTGTCACTATAAGCAATTAATAGCATACCCAAAATATCGCCATAGCTTCCATTATGAGGGCCGTAGCCTCTCAAATTAATACCTTCTAAATACGATAACATTATTAATAAAAAATTTATATATATATATATATATATATATATATATATATATATATATATATATATATATATATATATATATATATATATATATATATATATATATATATATATGTCTCGTTACAAAAAACCAAATTCACCCATCTACTATTAAAAAAAAACTACATATGCTATATTAACTTTAATGTATTTAATATCTTCATTTACATCTTTATAATCATGTAGATATGTATAAAATGTTTTAATTGTTAGAAATTAGATTTACACAACTTTTTAATTTTTTTATTTATTTTCGTGTTAAAGATGGAGATTTATTTATTCTCAAAAATAAAACCCAATTATTTTAAAATAATTGTTTTCAACCATTTTTCTTATTTCTAGTTTTAATTTGTCAACTTGATAGATCTATAAAATATATTTCAAAAACATTTTTTACCCAACACATTTATGAAAATAACATTCTCAAAAATATGACTGCTAATAAAATTAATCCTTAAAATTATTTTTTATATTATAAATCAAAGACACCCTAATATTATTCTTTTTTTTGTTGCTTCTAAAAAACCTTTCCCTTACTAGTATATAAGTTATTATATTAATTCATATAACCCATCCTTTGCAAAAAACATTGCAAAATGGAAACCTCATTGTCTCTAGCTAGTGATAGTTTTTCATATAGTTGGCTATCAAACTCTAACAAATCCCATGTGGATTATCTTGATGATGGTCCTCATAGAGTTTCTATCACAAGTTTCCATGGAGATAGTACCTCAAAGAATAGTCAAAACTTCAATTTTAACACTTGTATCTCTCAATCAAATCTTGTACTTGTTCATGCTGATGAGATTTTCTCCAATGGCTTTCTTATGCCATTTTTTGTTGACCCTTATGCTCAAGAATCTATTCAAACAAAGATTGGTGCTTCTTTTTCTTCTAGCAATTTTTCTTCAAGAAATATGGAAACTCATCATGGTTTTCTTATAAAGTTGAGAAAATCAACATGGAGAAGTTTGCTACAATTTTTTAGGTATTTCAACCTATTAAGAAAGAAAGTGGAGAAGTCAAGGAAAAACAATAAAGTTAGAATTGATGATACTAATGAGATAGATTGGCAAGTTAAAAGCTTGAGAAGTAGTTCACAGAAAGCATCTCCAATTAGTGATTTTCATGATAACTCAATTTATGAAGCAGTTCTTTACTGCAAAAAATCAATAGGTACATATAGCTATACCTTTATTTTATTTTATTTCTATTTTAATGTTTTTGTAAATTTAGTTTAGAATATTAGCATAAATTAATGCTTGGAGAATTAAATTTTATTTATTATTCTGATTTCAGGGAAATGATCCTCCTGTTAAGAGAAAGATATTATTGTAGGAGGAAGTGGTGGACACCTAGAAATGTATGGTGACTGATTGAGCATTCAATTTTTTTCCTTGGTGTAATTTTTCTATGTTAATATTTGTCGTCTATTTTTAATGTTACTATTTGGTGGACATCAACTTTGGGATTTAAAATGAATAAAATTTATGAATGTTTCTGAATTGATGTTGTCGAGAAGAAATCAAAATATGAGAAAAAAATTGAGTTTTTTTAACAAACACAAAAATTCTATTAGGTTTTATAAAAGAAGAGAAAATTAGGAAGAAGAAGAATAAGAATTGTTTAAATTTATTTTATTATTCACTTTCTGAATAAGGGTTCAAAGATTATAAGTGACATGTGTAACTTAAATTTGTTTTACAATTGATCTTACAAGTTAGATCCAATTCGACATACTAACTTAAATTACAAGTTAATATATTTTGACATTAAACTCGAACAGACTTCGACTATAGCATACACGATTAACATGTGAACAGACGTCGACTTCATACTAAACCTTCTGTCAAACCATGAAACTACCCTTGTCGACACTAGAGTTTGATCCAAGTACCACAAAATTTCCATCTTGGAACAGACTCTACCCTAACAAGGGAACAAACTAGTGTTTATCATGCAGTTTTATCAACCATATAGAGTGGAAAAATTTACTACTCAATAATGTCTTCTCCTTCTCCGATAGGACATCGTCCATCTTCTCCGATTCTTTCAACGCTTCTAACAAATCCTGTTGAACAAGAAGGATTTGCATTTTTAAGCATCACAAACAGAAATCATTCACACTGGTGAATTTCTCAATCTCATACTTTGTTGACATCATCTTCTCCTCCACGTTCATCGCACCAGTTTGCTGAGAATTGATGACGTCAAGAACAAACCAAAGTATAAAAAAAAGATTGAGTTTCTTGAACAAATACAAGAAACCCTATTAGTTTTAATAAAGAAATAGAAAATTAGAAAGAAGAAGAATAAGAATTGGTTAAATCTATTTTACTATTCACTTTCTCAATAAGGGTTCAAAGATTACAAATGAATACCAATAGTTAACCTTTTTCAACAACCTGAGAGAACTAGTTTATTTATAGACCAATAAGTTAACTTAGACTACAACATATCTTAACAATTAGACTTAAAAGCAAGGTGAAAATCGACATACTAACTTAAATTACAAGTTAATATATTTCGATATTATGCTCGAACAAACTTCGACTACAACATACAAGATCACCATGTGAACAAACTTCGACTTCATACTAAACCTTCTATCGAACCATGAAACTAACTTTATCGACACTAGAGTTTGATCTAAATGTCGTATAATAATTATTAATAAGGTTTGAATGAGTTTATTGTCATATCATGCTTTATCAAAAAATATTTCATAATTAAATAGCTCAATCAACTCACATAAAGAGTGTAAACACCCCAAATTTGCCCTCACCCATTCACACCATGGCTTGTGATCATTTCATATGCATAAACACAATCATACCATCTCATGTCTCAATTTTGAGTCTTTGCATTGGTTCTAAGTCATCTGCACCTAAGGTTTGTGATCTGAGCAATCCAAGAGCTTCTTGAGCCACTCCAAAGGTCATCAATCACTTCAAAGGGGTCTATGTGTGGTCAAGTATCATATTACATCCTCTCAAAGTCAAGAATGCCAAAGAATCACAAGAACTGGGATTGTTGTGGAAGCAGAGCCAGGCTTGACTGCACAGATGACCTAAAATTAGGGTTTTGGTTTCAGAGGCCATAACTTCAAATTTTTTGGTAATTCCTTTTTCTATTGGTCTCTATATGGTATAGGGAGTATGCATATCAATTTTTATGAAGAAATTCCATGGGGAAGTCATCTGATCAAGAGTTGACTTTTCAGACAAGTCAGTGCAAAATCAGGGCATCTGAGGCCCCCAATGACCCAACCAAGGGGTGATCTTCATCATTTTGAGTGTATATGATCTTTATTTGATCATAGAAGAAGTTGGAAGTTCACAAAATTCAAGAATCTCAAGTTTTTGCAAAGTTGACTTTTTTGGGCAAATTTGACTTTTAATGAAATGTCATTTTATGTAACTTTTTCAACCCTTACTTTTTGATCAAAAATGCTTCAAATGAAAAAACTTTGGTCATGAAAGTTGTAGAATAGATCTTTCCCTTTTCAAAAAGTACAAGAACATGACCTAATTCATTTTGGATCAAAAGTTATGGTTCATCAAAGTTGGCTAAAATCACTTAAATTCAAGTTATGCACCAAATGGAAACTTGCAAATTCATGTACCAAGCATTCTTTTGACTTCAAAATAATTTCAAAACTTCATCACATGATCATACATGACCCCAAAAACAGAATTGGCCCAAGGGACTTTGCATTGTTTGCTTTGATTTTCAAAGATCCCTAAGCCATTTTTCATTACAAGTGCAAAAGGGGGATTCTTGGCAAAACCATTTTTCAGGGAGTTATGTGATCACTAGCTGACTTCTATACATTGCCATGACTAAAAGAAGTTCCATGCTACAAAATTCAGCAAGAAGTGTCTCATGTATATATGGCACAAAATCATGAGAAAACACCAAGTGGGCAAGTTGCAAAAGCTAGCATAGCTCATGATCCATGTGTTGCAGTCAGCTACAAGCAATCTAAGGGTCCTCCTTAACCCAAGCTGAAGCCAGACATGACCTCAAACTGCTGCTACCATAGCCCATGCTGCAAGTACAAGCCAACTTGACTTTTTGGCCAAAACTCCCATACTCATGGAACAGTAAGCAGCCACCCCTACTGACCTGCTCCACAGGCTATTCACACATCTTGGGAGAGTTATAGCACAGCATTGGTCCTTGAAGCAAGCCAGAACACAGCCTTCACAAAAACTGTCAAAAAACTTCACTTCTTCGAATCACCTTCCACAACCATCAAACACCTCATTTCTCTTCACCAACAAATCAAACACATTCAAAGGAACCATAATCAACCATTGATAGAGCCTGAAACATCATATACACAGACCTCATTTTCTGATACACCAGATTTGAACCTCTCAAAATGGCCTGTTTAAACTCTATCCAAGCCTGCCATTAGCACAAGGGGGATCATTGGAGCGAGTTTGCACCAAAGAACAGCCCAGAAAGCCCAGAATCAGAAGTTTCCACCTCAGGTATGACCATGAACTTTTTCTCACAGAGCTTGCATTTTATGTCATAAATTGATAGTGTATGTCTTGTTGGTCATGGGGATGTGCTTAGAATTGAAAATGAGTGAAAAATGAGGATTTACTGAGGCTCTGAAATTTCACCCATGAAAAAAGATTTCTTCGATTTGCCTGATTTTTGAAGTTTAAATGTTGTTTGAGGGATGATTTATGTGCTAGGATGTTAGAGGATCATTTTGCTGTGTTTAATTTGATGATTGGTGGCCTGAATCATAATCTAGGGTTTTCAACCCGCCGGAGAAGATGACCGGAGCTTCCCTCCGGTCACCTGAATGTTGTTAACCCTAATCCTGTAATTAAGTGAGATTTGAATTCAGTGCGTTGGATCCGTTGACTGGCTTGACTTCGCGCGTGTATGTGTGGTCCAGATGTGTCCATTTTGCCCTAATCACCATTAGCCTAATTAATCCATTTAATTAATTCATAAAACCTGATTTAAGCCAGAGTCCATCCTGACCCTTGATTCACGCGCCAAGTCAAACCCTGACCCCCAGCTTTGAATCTCATGCGTTGGATTGGTTTACTTTTCAATTAAATCAATTTTAATTCATTTGTTTTGTGTTTAATTTGTACATTTATTTTAAAATAGTAAAACTAATTTAAAAATTCTGAAATTTTTTATACAAGTTATTATTTAATTTCAGAACACAAAAATATTTTTATTTTTATTTTTTGCATTTTTAAAGTATTTTTAAATATTTAAAAGTTTATTTTTAATTAATTAATGAGAATTAATTAATTAAAAATGCTTTTAGGTATTTAAAAATCACCAAAAAATTCATGAAACATTTAAAAACATTTAGAAACATTGTCCAACCCTCAAACCAAAATTATTTTTTGATCTTGATGCATTTTGAGAATTTTTCATAGAATTAAAATCATTTTGATGCATTATTTTGATCCAAACTTCCAAAAATCACTTCTGCCTAACCATGATGAGTTGGACTTTGATTCTTTTTTCATTGTGTTTAGCATATCATGTAGTTTGTGAGATTAAATTGGCATGATTTGATCTTTCATTTTCCATTTGTTTGACATTTTTCTTGTTAAGGAACCCTAAAACCTTAGAAAACTTAGAAAAAACATAACTTGAACAAGGTTTAGAGTTGGGACTTCTCCTTTGGGCAGTGAATTAGTATAAGATTAGGGGTCCTTTGAGTGCATTTTCAATTTTTTGTATTGATGTTTGCTTCTGATTTTGGTTTGTGTTTGTTGCTTTGATCATAAACCCTAATTTGGGCTTCCATATGCATCCATTTTGCATTTGCTTGCATAACATGACTTGCCATAACATTTTATGCATTCTTGTGATCCATTTGACATCATAAGACATATTGAAAGCATGTTTGATCATTGCATCTTGCATTTCCCATGTTGTATGCCATTTGCATTTCATAACTTTTCATGAATGTTCATGCTTCTTAACTTGTTTCATTTGCATCCATAAGCTTGTATGATCATCCCCATGTGTTGTTTCATGCTTGTAGCATCTCATAGCACCATCCACATCATGTATGTGCTTCTGGTTTTGTTTCTCATCATGCCATTCCATCCCATTTTGCATTACATTGCATTTCCTTTCTAATCTTTCAGGTGGTAAGTGGCTTTGAGAAGTGAATTTGCCTTCACTTCTCATAACTTCTCTTCATCTCTTTCATACATCCTTGCTTCATTTTGTCATGTGTTTGAGTCTGAGCTTGCTCATTCTTCATCTTAGTTTCCTTCTTCAAGTGACTTGTCTTCTTAAATGAAGCAAGTTACTTTGCTTCTCTTGATCCTTTCATCTGCTTCCTGGTGGTTCCATTGAAGACTTCTCTTGTAAACCTCACAAACCTTAGGAACAACCATGTATGACAATGATTAGGGTTTTGTTTAGTCTCCCCTCTTAGTTTTACCTTTGTGTCTCTTTTGAGTCTTCTCTTCTCATCTCATAATCAGGGACTAAACCATAAAGGCTTTAAGGCTTTGTGATTAAGTTTATGCCTGCATCCTTCTATTAGGATGGAGTGTATAACTTTAATCCTAAGTGTTAAACCCTTAATGTGTTTAAATCCTCTAATCAATTCACTTAATAATCACCAAGACATCAAGCTTGTAACTTGGGCCTTGCATTAGGGTTCTAATTCTTCCTTAATTGGTTAAGAAGGACTAACCCTAGTGTTAATGGACAAGTCCCCCTCAAGTTGTCTTACAAACCCTAAAAAACACTTCATCATCATATCATTAAATAAAATCCACTTAATAAAGGCTTTGTTTTGTCATGAGTTTAATCCCTAATCATGGATTAAGTTGAGGAGCTTTTCTCAGCTTAAACATTCTCATCTATTATCCTTCTATTAGGATGGTGTAATGAGTCTGTTTAATCCCTAATTATGGCTTAACCTCATTACTCAACACTAAACAAAAACACCAAAAACATCTAAATAATCACAAGTAGGTTAATGATCTTAGTCCTACATCAAAGGTGATTAAGTGTGAGAAGCTGACTTCACACTTAAGGTATTCTCATTACCCCTAATCAGAGGGAAGATGTGATGAGTCTACTAAATCCATTGGTTTAGGCTTAAGCTCATTAACTTATGACAAACTTTCAAAAACAATAAAAGACTGAAAACACAAAAACAAACAATAATCGTCTCCTCCGGGATTCTTTTCTCATCTCATTCACTCACAAACGAGAAATTGCTTCTTCCGTCTAATGCAAGACAGTTTGCACCTGAGCCAGACAGGTCATACACTTGAGCATAGACAAGTAAGCAATTCACAGTCAATTCATCTTTCAGTCTCTTTGGGTCGAACTACGGTGTTCTGACTTCCTCATTGCACGAGAGGATACGTAGGCATAACTTAACAGTTATCGAACAAAAGTCTCTGTATATTCCCCCTCTTTCTAGCCTCATTCTTTTAGCCTCATGATCTTGAGCATTTCACTCCTGTTCTTACACTGACACTTCACTTATATACTTCACTTTTCTCTTACACTAACACCTGTACATTTTGTTTTCCAGCTCTTTTACACACAAATTGCACTGACACTACCCCTTTAAAACACAAATCTTTCAAGCGTGGATCCCGTCGAGTACGGCGGACAATCTGGGTGCTAATACCTTCCCAGGTTGTAACCAACCCCCTTTCTCAGTCTCTCTGGTTCGCAACCGTCTTATCCATGTCTTTCTAGGTCTATGCAGCATTGCCTTTCCTCCGGGATAAAAATGCCTAGCTGGCGACTCTATTCATCTCCAGTGAGTTCACTGCTGTGTGTTCTCATTGTCCCTCTCGCCGACCGTTCGCGTCTGTACCTTTATCTGGGCCATTTCCCATTTATCGGGAGCGACAAAGAGATAAAAAATGTCGATATTAAAAACATAACAACCTAAAAAATTAGTTTGATAGTCTCTAAAAAGACTTTCATAGTTGCATTTTCATGATTACCTAAATATCATTTTATCCAAATTATTATACGAGGTGCTAGGAGATTTCTTTGATTAAAGAAGCCTTACAAGAATGTCTCTTTATATCAAAAGGTATAAGAATAGCAAATTTTGCTATGTTAGGAACAACAAAAATGTTAGAATAACTTCAATTGAGAGAAACATTAGGTATAATAGAATTGATAGTAGATCTCCAGTCTATTTTTTATATTGAAATTTAAAAAAGTTTCTACAAAATAAAATAGTGTTAAATAAATTAATAATGACATTCTTGATTGTAGCGATCGGTTTCGTGTGGCACGACCCAATACTGCGTTAGCTGCTACTTTCAGAATTCTATTATTTATCCTATGATGCTCAAAAGGAAGGGGAAATATATCTTAAACAAACCCCTGCGGTGCAAATGTTTTTCCTTTACAAATACAAAGAGATTATTAGTGTTCGGAGGTTTGTTATACCTAGGGAAGCTATTCACACCATAGATATTTGTAGTACTCTACGAGTATCCTTTGCTATTGTCTTGCTTTACTTAATGTTTGTATTACTGTTTTTCAACTTTCCATCTGTGTTAATTATTATCTGCTTAGGGAAAGGGTATATATTATATCTATGGGTGAGAGTGAGAATTGTAAGATGTTTTTTTAGGGTTTTGATGTTTTGAGAAAAGATGTGTTTTTGAAAAGGTGTGCTCGCTAATATCTTATGATATTATGCCTATGTATCCCCAAAAAGTGAATTGGGAAATCAGAGCGATTCATAGTTCCTCCTTAATCTATGAGAGGATATTTGAGTGTCTTGTTCAAATCCCAAAATTGAAACTAAAAGGGTATTCGTGTCTTGTTCAAAATCCAAGATTTAAGCTAAAAATTTGTTTGTGTCTTGTTCAAAGCCCAAGATTGAAGCTAAAAGTTTGACTGATATTTGACAGTTTTGTTAACTGATAGGGAACTTATCACATATTCATAACAAACATTGAAGATTGAAATCATAAGGAAAAAAACTTTGAACTTGGATGTTAAATATCTAGCAATGCCACATCTTTGTTTATGAAGAGAGTACTATGAAGGAAGAAGCTTTTAACTTGGATGTTAAATATCCAGAGAAATGCCACATCTTTATTCATGAGTAAAGGTATGAAGCTTTAAACTTGGATGTTAAAATATCCAAGCAATTCCACCTCTTCCTTGGAAAATATTTGTTTTGAATATTTTATTTGAATAGTGGTGTATAAAACAAATGACCTCCTACATAAATGACTTGGTGTCTAATTTGTGGGGAAAATTGATTTGAGTGCCTTGGTCAAAGCCTAAGGTTGAAGCTGAAAGGGTTGAAAATGAATCACAATGGAGTTTATATGTGTCTTGTACAAAGCCTAAGATTGAGGCTGATTATTGGGAAAATATATTATATGAAGCCTAAGAGGAGGATATTTTATTGGGTAAGATTCTTTGTATAAAGCCCTAGAGGAGGATAATCCAATGGGGAAGTTCCTTGTGTAATGTTGATTGCTCAGGGGATTCCTATGGGGAACTGGCTTTGGATGAGGCTTTAGAGGAGACAATTGAAGCACTTGAATGATTGTGATTGTGTTCCAAATCCTGGGGATTGATGTGTTTTCTAAGCTTCCTATGATTTTAAGAAGCCTGAGGATCCTTGTACAAAGCCTTAGAGGAAGCTGGGGATGAGAATGTGCAAGTCTCGTTGTAAGAAGCCCAAAAGGAGGTTGGCTCTTAGCTGGGGATCAACTACTTGATTGATTTATGTTATAAGACTTCATATGCTTTTAAGAAGCCTGATGGTCCTGTATGAAGCCCAAGAGGAGGCTGACTCTACAGGGGGTTTAAAGGGGATATGAACTCTAAGCTGGAGAGAGATTGAATTTCCTACATGTTTTGATTCTTCTGAGGGATTATGTTGATGGATAAAGATGACTAAGATCTATCTTATGCTTCTAGGAATCTTAGGGGTCCTTGTACAAAGTCCAAAAGGAGACTGGGGAACTCTAAGAAGCCTGTGTGTCCTTGTACAAAGCCCAAGAGGAGGATGGGGAGTAGACTGTCCAAGTCTTAGAAAAGTTCAAGAGAAGGTTCATCGGGAATAATACCTCTCTAGTTTGAACAGTTCTAAAGAAGTTTAAGAAAGGTTTCATTGGGAATTAATCCTTTCTTTGTGGGGAAACTTCTTGTTATTGACCTAGTTGTTTTCTAAGTTGTAATTGAAAAGCATCATATTGTCTAGCCTAAGTCTAAGATGAGGATTACTATGGTTGTAAATGTCAAGAGAAACTTAATCTAAATAAGTATATGACAAGTATATGAATTGAAATTGAAAGGTGTTAGGTCTTACTCAGATGGAGGCCCAAGATTAACTAATTGAAAGATTGATTGGTTGGGGCTTATACTCATGGAGAGGCCCAAAGAAGATTAAAAGGGGTTTAAAACAAGTTTGAAAAAATTTAATAAAAAGATTGATTTAGAAGTTTTGAAAATATGATAGAATGAGAAAGAGGAATGGTTGAAAACATTTGAAATGAAGTTTTGAAAAAGAGTTTGGTTTAAGAGCAGTTTCACCAGGAATAATGCTCCTTTTAGTACCAGTATTTAAAAATAAGGATGATGATTTATTGTTTAAAAAAAATTATGTACAAAAATATGGGGCGTATACTCAAGGAGAGGCCCAGATGAAAACAATGATCACACCGTTATTTCAAAAGATGTTGAGGGACTTATACTACATCAGAGACCCAAAATTAATTGTACAAAGGGGAGGGGATGGGGCTTATACTCAAGGGAGGGGCCTAGAGAAGATTGAATTGAGGTTTGAAAAGTTTAATCAGGGTAAAAACCCTAGTTTCATTTTAAAGATATTTATCAAAGAAAAAAACAAATTTAAACAAAGTATGATTACTTGATAAATTCATTAATCATGTTATGAACAATGATCAATATTTTTCAACAAGATGTATTCATCATATGGATATTTGAAAATCAACTTGGTTTAAGAAAAAAAATCAAGAAAAAAATTATTTTAAAACATTTAGAACAATTTAAGATAAATTTTTTAAATATATTAAAAAATATATCAAATAAAATATTTTTTTGTAAAATAAAATATTTAAATATGTGAATGAAGTGTCTACAAAATTTCATTTGAAAATGATTGTAATTTGTTACAGGAATTATTTTTTAAAAAAATAATATGAAAATTATGAAGAAAAAAAAGACATTTGCCAAAAGGGGGGGGGGTCGAACCCACGCCATTGCACACACAAACACGCAGGCACAAACCACTAGGGTGGTGATACATCTATGAATTAAACTGAACAAATTAATAAAAATATCAAGTTTGTTTTTGAAACCTGAAAATGGCGCGCCATGGCCATCTTCGTCCTCGAGCTAGCTAGCCATTTGCAAAAGGCATGCTATCTCATTCGTTTCTCAATGAATTTTGAAAATGTAAACATGAAAATTATTTGTGTTTTTAACCAGTCACATGATAGTAATACTTAATTTCATTTCTTTTTAGTGTGTCATGAGTTACTAAGCCAAAACATGGAAGAACCCTAATTTTGCAAAAGCTAACATGAAATCCTAAACATGAATGATAAATAACAATTGATTGAGGGTAAATCATCTATGAACATTTAGAAACATGTTGGTAACTTGAAATGACATTTATTATGCGTTCAATATGGAGTTTGAAGAGTTCAGGCTTACCTCTGCAAGAAGAAATCTAATTCTATGATAGAGGTGTTACAGATGAAATGTGATGTCCTAGATAGCTCCCTTATGCCTCAAGGTATGTATTGAGATGCTTCAAGTGGACTGAATCCCTCTGAGATGAGTAGCTCGACTCCAACTGCATATGTGATAAAGTGGACCTGAATGATTTTGATCCTGGTATTACATAAGTGTTTGATTGATTTGGATCACTTCTATATGATATATGTGAGGTGTATGGATGATTGGTTTGAGTGGAATTACTCTGAAATGAGAAATTCAATTTCTTATGTTTTGAACAATGGAACTCTGGAGCAAGAGAGTGAAAGTGAGAAAAAAAAGATTGGAAGTTGTTTTGGTGTCCCTAAATTGATAGAAGATGTCCTCTATTTATAGGGAAACTGATTTATTTTGGATGAATATTGTTGGATGAGGGAGCATGTTATTGTCCAATGGATATTATCATGTTTCACTTTCTTAAATGCTAAGGTACCTTGTTCTTCTTAGCATCTTGACTCATCCATAACTTGCAGGTTTGCCAATCATTATTTTTGAACATATCTTGACTGGTTGTGATTCATTTCTTTCCAATTCAATGCTTCATATAAATGCAAAATGACAAAACTCAAGTTCTCACAAAAATGTGAGATTTCAATTTACTATTTTTCTTTTTCTTTTTCACCATTTTTTATCTTTTCATTTTAGTTTTAGTTCCCATTCAATTAGCAAATAATTTTAGTAAAAAAATAGAAATTTAAAGAGGTTCCCGTAGAGTACTACGACTACTTAGGATGCTAGCACTTTCCTTAGGTATAACCAACCCCCGTACCTTCGTTCTCTGATTGCTTAGCTTTTAGCCTCGCCTTTTAGCTTTGCATGTTTATTAGGGTTTATTTGATCTTTTCCCCTTCCCTTGGATAAATTAAAGTTCGGTGGTGAATTTAATGTTTTGTGATTCAAGTTATTAATAGCTTGTATCTGATTCTCACCACGACAGAGTGGCATTGCCACCGAGTTTGTCCAATTTGCATGATGTATTTCATATTTTGCAATTGCGGTACTACATTCCAGATCCATCACATGTGATTATGATGGACGATGTGAAAGTAAGGGATAACCTTACTGTGGAGGCCTTACCTGTGAGAATTGATGGTCATGAGGTAAAATAGTTATGAGGCAAGGAGATTGCTCTCGTGAGGGTAGTGTGGGGAGGCGCCGTCGGAGGAAATATAACTTAGGAATTTGAGAGCAGGATGCGAGAGTCGTATCCTAGTTGTAACTCCCAGATTTTATTTATTTGTTTTGGTAATTGCATTTTGAAATGTTAGGTATTTTTATGCGTTGATATGTGTGATGTTGGGCTCTTGATGGGGTAGTTACCTTAAAATGGTAGGAATTATGGTGTTAGAGGTGTGGAAGTAATTGTGTAAGGATACAGAGCCAGAAATTTTGAGTTGAGGGGTCAATATAAATATAAATTATAATTGTTCTCTATGTTTTTTCATGTTTTAAAAATGTTGAATGATTTTCTCATTTTCAACATCAACAAAAATATCTCTCTCAATGTAAGTAACTAAACAACCATTTAACCAATCATCACCCATGAGATTTCACATTCGACTTTTGATAATATTCATAGTAGAGAAAGCTCTTTCAACTATTGCAGTTGCCACCAATAATATCAAAGATAACTTTAAAAGAAAATACACCAATGGGTACACAACATGTTTTTTGGTCTCTACGAGCTTGATAGAAAGATCATCAATCCCCTCTAATTCTGAAAATTCACTGTCAGAGCATGCATCTAAGAAATAGTTTTCAAGCTAAAAATATAGTGCCAATAATTCCACTTGAGAAAATTATGAAGGATAAAATTAAGCTTAATTAATCAACCTCTCCTTATCAAATGCATAAAATGAATCTCATGGACTTAAATAAACTACACAAAGGCGTAACTCAATATTCACTTCTGTAAATCGATTATTCAACTCTTGAAGTTATCGTTCAATCACTTTATAAAACAATTCAACTTGAAAAGGATGTAAATTAGATACTTTCTCCATTTTTCTCTTTGATTTTTTTGTGCCGGTTGAAAAGTGTCATCCATATCTGGAATGCCAATATCATTATGCTTACAAAATAATGAAACATCATTCAATAAAGAGTTCCAACCATTATCTCTTATAGCTTATAGCCTTATTTTGGACACTTTTACTAACTTCATAGAATTTACAATATCTTGATCACTTCTTTGTAATGCTTGAGATAAATCATGTGTAATTCCTAAGACTATTTTCATCAAGTGTAAGATGACAGTAAATTCAAAATATTTCATATGATTCATCAACATTAGTGCTTAACCTTTTATTTATCTAAATTTGTTCTATCTTCCCCAACCATTTCTAGCACATTAATCATAGAAGAGAATAAAGAAACTATACTAATTAATGTACCATAATGTGAGCTCAATCTTGTTTCCCCCGCCTTCTTAATTGTCATTTCTTGATTCAAACCATGCCCACTAGATATTTCTCCATGTCTCAATGCTTCTTTCACCTTTGTAGCTTGACTTTAATGAAGAATATCACGACACTTACATGATGCTCTAACCACATTATACAAATTAGAAACCAAATTAAATAAATAAAGCAATTTTAGAATGATTTTTTCTAATGTCACAAGAGCTAACTGGAGTTGATGAGCAAAACAATGAATAAAAAATGTATAACAATTCTCTTTTAAAATCAAGATTTTTAGACCACTATATTCACCTTGCATATTACTTAATCCATCATAACCTTGTCCACGTATCCTTGACAAACTTAATCCATATTTTGCAAATAATGACTCCAAAGCCGATTTCAATGTAAGAGCACTAGTATTTGAAACATGAACAACACCAAGAAAATGCTCAATAACTTTTCCTTCATTATTGACATAATGTATAAGCACAACCATTTTCTCCTTCACTGAGATATCACGAGATTCGTCAATTAAAATAGCAAATAAATCATCTCCAAGATCATCCAATATAACTTGAGTAGTGACTGTTGCAGCAACTTTGACAATATCCTTTTGAATATCAGGAGATGTTAACTTAAGATTTCCACGACAATTTTTCCAAACTTTATAAATATCTTCATTGTGGTTAACAAGAAAATTCATAAGTTCAAGAAAATTCCCCTTATTTCTTGATGAAATTGACTTATCATTACTACAAAAAGCTAAACCTTGTGCTAATAAATATCGAATGCAATCAATTATATCTGTCAAATGAATTTGATAGTCATCTTTAAATTGAATGGACTGTTTACACAAGACACCTTCAACATGTTGCTTTTGTTTCATTAGAGCTTAACAATTTCTCCATGCTTGATTATGAGAGCAATTTACATCTCCAAGATGAAATAGAAACCTTTCACTTTTTTCCAATTTGTAAAGCCTTTTGTTATAAAGACATCACCACAACCTTTATGTTCTTCAATATGTGACCTCATAAGATAACAACATAAATAATATGCAACATCCTCACTTTGACTATATTTCAACCAACTATCATATTTTGAACACCATTCCGAATTAAACGTACGAAAAGTATCTCCAAATTTTCTTTGTAGAAAAATAATTTCTTTTGGTTGACAAGGACCTTTTTGCAAATAATATCTTCTAATTTCATCTTTATCACTTGGATGATAATCTGACATTTTTGGCTTTAAACCGGGATCATTAGAAAGTTTTTTCAATTCAAACTCTTAAAACATTTTTTCCATGAGAGGACCTTGTTTGAGGTTTCGACCTTCATTAGGTGTTTGAGGATTAGGAGTTGATGATTGCTATATTGAGTTTCTTTTGAAATATTTTTCCATTGCTTATTACTAAAAACAAACAAAAAAACAAACAAAAAAATCACAATTGAAATCATATTTAGAAAATTCATAATAATACTTTAAAATTTATACAAACATAACAATTTCAAAAAAACACTACAAAACTCTAAAAAAATTCTACCATTAACATTATCTCTGGTTCAATAAAGTAATAATATATGTTTACTCTTATTAAAATAATAAAATTAAATTATAAATTCATAAAGATCAAAATTTAAAATAAAAAAAAACCTTTTTTAAGAGATCAACAGTGGAGAAAAGCTAGTAACAAAGATACTTTTTACTAAGGATGGCAAAACGGGTCGGGGCCCGCCCCGTCATCCGCCAAAAAATGGCGGGCTGGGTTGAGATTTTGAGCCCGCCAACCCGTTTCTCCCGCCCCGCCAAAACAAAAAACCTTGCAGGCGAAATACATAATGGGGCGGGGTTGACCCACCAACCCGCTAAAAATTTTGAAACCAAAACACTTAAAAATTTATTGTAATATGCATTTATATTTATATGTATGTCATAATTCAAATTTAAATGAAATTATAGTAAACCAATTCAAACTTAAAATGAGTTATTGTTATATGCATCCATATAGAAAGTTTAGAAAAAGTATGTAAAGTTGTATACAATACCAATATAGATATTTATTTATATTGCGTATAAAAACTCTAACCAATAAAATATTGCAATGACAAATTCTCTATAATGCAATGTATACATAATATATAATACACAGTGCAGAGAAAAAAACACATGACATTTCTATACTGTAATACATATAGAATATTCTAATTTAATATTTCAATTATAATATGTAAATATTTTTAATTGTGAAATTACTAATCCATTTATATATACTGGAACATTCATATATATCAAACTATATGCAAAGTAGTTTTCACTATTTCTTAACATATACATCTATTTTTAAACTATATTATGTACTGAACATATTCAACCAGTAAGAATTTCTCTATTATCATATATGCGACACAATAATTTTATTAACATTTAAGTTACTTCTCTATATAGTTGGCTTTATTTCTTGTTAATCACATTAGTTTGATTCCTCATCTCTTACAATTTAAAAATAGCTATAAAAAATACAAAAAATAAAAACAAAAAAGAAATTTAAAAATAGCATATAAAGAAATGAAAAAAAAAATAAAAATAAAAAAAAAGGCGGGCGGGGCGGGCTTGAATTTCATGCCCAATTCACCTTGGCGGGCATGTCCGCCCCGCTCTTTTTTTGGCGGGGCGGGGCGGGCGGCCCGTTTTAACACCCCTACTTTTTACAGTAAGAGAAAGAGAAGTGAGAGAAAGAGAAAAATGATTTGTTTGTATTGGGAAAGAGTCAAAGAGATTTAATAGGAATATGAATAGGAAAAGTTTTTTTTTATTATTCAAATCATTTATTTTATTTATTATAAAAAATTAATTATTTTATTTTAAGAAAATATGAAGGAATTGATGGGATATTTTAAATACATATATATGGGTGAATTTGTGTGATACACCGTATTGGTTATAAGTGGAGGCATTTATTAAATTTTTCATCACAATTTTTTATATATTTAATATATTAATATATTATATATAATTAAAAATATTAGATAAGTGAGAGATGTGGTGGGGGCATGGGTCCACCCTTTCTCCTTACTAGATCCGCCCTTGGGGTTGAGGTGTAGAGAGAATAGTTATTTAATTAATTGTTTTAAGTAATTAATTAATTATACTATATAGTAAAATATATTAATTAATTTAATTAATTATTTAGGTTTAATATATTTTTATTAAATTATAATTTGAAAGGTTAGATTATTATTTGAATTATTGGATTATTAAATAACAATAATAATAATAATAATAATAATAATAGTAAAATAAAATAAAATGGAATATTAGATGTGTAGAGATTTGAAGGATAGGATAGTAATTGTATAATGATGAGTGAAGGTAAATGAGGTAAACAATAGTTGAGAGATTTTATAAAGGGAATTAGAGAATAGTGAAGTCAGTTTTACATCATAGGTGAAATTGAGAGCAGAAGGTGAAAGAGGTCAGGGCAAAAAGTATCACTACTACAGAAAATCTCTTTCACATCGGTTGTAAAAGAGGTATCTTCGATTACAGTTAAATTTCCATAGCAACAATTTTTTGGATAATATGTCTCATCATCATCACTTATCATCGTATTTCTTTTATAATCATAATTTTTACGATTATAAGTATTGATGGTGAGGCAGACTATCCAATAAATTGCATTTAATGAAATTTAACTATAATCGAATACAACGATGCATCTTAGGAGCCATATCATTATACCATAATATATGTAAAAGAACGTGAGATGAACAAAGAGACACATGCAATTTAAAAACAACAATGTTTTGTTTAAGTTGGTTTTCAAATACAACTTAATTTGTAGAATATAAGTATTTATGTCAATTTAAATGAATGTATTATAAGTGAGGATAAGTGAAAAAAAAGCAATATACATAGAATATAATAAACTCAAACAACATCATACACCAGAACTAGATATTATAAATTTATCAACAAAACTCTAACCACATACAATATCACAAACTATGTTAAATTGTTTCAAGAACGCACCTTTTATTGAAAATTATCGCAGAACTGTGAATTTCATCTAGTTTGTGAAGAAATGAAAAAGAAATACAAGGTGGGTGAAGTTTCCACAATGTTTTCATACTTCTTGTATTTTTTTTCCCATTTCTACATAAACCATATGAACCTTATCAACTCATACTATACGTTTTCTACCACCATGTATCATCCCCTTAATCTGCAAGGAAACATAACAAACATCAAGAATGAGCATCTTCAGTTGAAACCAAACCCTAAAACCATAATCTAGGGAAGAGTAAAGAGAGATCAAGAGATCAAGAGAGAGAGAGAGAGAGCAAGAAAACATACCATCTTCCCCACCATCATAGTGTGGATTATACTATATGAAGATATATTGAGTTCATCTAATTTGTGTAGCCATGATAAAAAAAATACAAGGTGGATTAAGTTTCCACAATGACTTCATACTTCTTGTATTCTTCATAATTGCTATACAAACCATATGAACCATATCAACTTATACTATACGTTTGCTACCACCAACATCATCACCATGTATCATCGCCTTAACTTGGAAGGAAACACAACAAACTTCAACAATGAACATCCTCAGATGAAAATAATCGCGGAACAAGAATCATTTATGATGATGATCTAGTTTGGGAAGTAATGAAAAATAAATATAAGGAGGAAGAATCTTACACAAAAGCTTCATACTTCTTATATTTCTTTTCATTGTTTCTAAAACTAGATGAAGTTTGCTGCCACCGTTGTTTCTTCATTTACTAACATTTTGTTTGTCAAGCAATGAAGAAGAAGAATAAGTAAAAGGTGGATGAAGTTTCCATCAAATCTTCATGCTTCTAGTACTTTATTTTCATAGTTACACAAACATTATATACAATAGCGAAAGTATGGTCTTTGTTAAGGTAGTGAAGACGGATCTGAAAAAATGAGAACAATCAACAAAAACAACATGCAACAAACAAGATAATGGGAATATCTAACAATAGATGGAATAAGAAGAATACCTTAATGTATGAAGCACAAGATTCATGGCTAATGGTGAAGAATAAGAGAAAAAATGGGTTCTAGGGTTTCGCTATGAAGGAAACGACGCTACTGTCAATAAGTGAAAGTTAATTCGCTTATATAATGGGTAGAAAATTTCACAAAGGTTAACAATAAGGACCGTAATGATAAGTATTTATTTATAATAAATATATCACAACAGTTAACTAGAAGAACCATAGTGATATCCCTTTTATTTGTGAATTTTAAAATAAATAAAAAAGAAAAGGTGTGTCTTAACGTTAAAGGAATAAAATATTTTATGGCGTTGAGGTTCAAACCAATGAAAGTTTGATAGTATCACAACAATTGGTTATTTAACCACTGTTATATACTAAAATTTTTTTATCAAAAAACAAAACAAATAAGATAGCATCTTAGTAAAGATATGTCACCACAGTGTAGGGAAAACCAACGGTGACCATGGCGTTGTTGAATGGACGTTTTGTAGTTGTGTATCCATCCATTTATCTTGAAGAGACCGATTGCTAGGAATTACAAGGTAAGGGTGGGGTTCTAATCTTCTAAGGGGTAATATGATGAATAATGGGTAAGGGTTTATGGTTTTTGCATTGTTGGACTGTTGTGTTTTCTTATACTATGAACCTTGATCTCTCTTAGTTGATAAATTGTGTGTTTTCCAATAATGCTATAAATATTATGAAATAATGGATGATTATACTGTTATAGTATATTGATTATATGATGAATTTCATTTTCCTATATGTGTGACAATTATGTTTTGGTTGTTGATATGTTTTCCTCCATTGTTGTGTTATAAGGGTTTGAATCATATATAGGAAATTGATGATTAAATGATGTTAATCCATGAGTAATACAAGAAAATAATTGGTTTTTAGAATGTTAAAATAGCATAAAATTGGGTCTATGATGATAGGATTTCATAGCATAGGTTCTAACATGATAAACTAGTGTAAAAGTGATTTAAAAATGATTTTTTGGGAAAATGAAATTGTATGCGTCGACTTGTATACCTTATGCGTCAATCTATAGCTTCCAAAAATGAATTCATTGAAAAACTGGTTGTATGTGTCGACCTCTGCGTCAGCACACAAAAATGTTAATTTTGGTTTCAATCATAACTTTTTAATTGTATATCCAAATGAAAAACCATTTAAAGCTTTGGAAAACTAATAAATAGAACTTTAATATGGTATAAATAGGTAAATTATTTTCTAAATATATTTTAATGTCTAATATGTTTAGGAATGTGATTATTACTCGTGTACACTAAGAAACGTTAGTGACGAATCTTGAGTATTATTACACAATTGTTGTTGTGATGTTAATGATGGTATTATGAGGATGTTTTAAAGATTTTGTTGTGATTGCATAAGATATGACAATATGTGAGGGTCTACATGATTTATATCTAATACTTTTGGTCCCTAATACTAAAATCTTCGCTAATTCAGTCACTAAGTAATAAATTGTTGCTAATTATGTCGCTAAGTTGTAAAATTCGTCGCTAATTTGCAAGAGGGACCAAAAGTGTGGATGAAAAATTATAGGATGATCATTATTTAAAGGAAATATTTTGAGGGACTAAAACCAAAAAATTGAGATATTTAAGAGGACCACAAACATATATATATATATATATATATATATATATATATATATATATATATATATATATATATATATATATATATATATATATATATATATATACACACACACACACACACGCATTCCAGGTTATTTAATCTCGATGTTTTAGTGACTAGCTGTGGTGAAAACTCTGTCAAAAATGTATTATAGTAGTGATTTATTGATATTTTATGTTAAATCTATTAACAAAAAAAGTAAATGGGTTAATAGGCATTCACCCCCCTGTAATATAAGCGTATTTCAGTTTACCCCCTACCGTTGCCAAATGCAGGTTTTGGCAACGATTTTTTTGAAAAAACCGTTGCCAAAAGGTAGGGAGGGGAAAAGAAAAATTCGCTAACATTACAGGGGTGCAAATGCCTATTAACCCAAAATAAATATATTCGACAATTTGAAATTTTTTGAATGAACTCATGATATATCTCATACAAATTCAAAATCACAAACCATTGTGACGTGTGTAGCGGAAAATCATGAGTGTAAGCTATTAGTTAACTTAACTCAAAGTAAACAGAGTCGTCACCGCGCTTTTATTTTATTCCAAGTGGAAAAGGAAAAAAGAGTGAATAAATCCTAATGAATCTAAAAGCAAAAAGCTAAAGAAACACAACAAAGAAACATGTAAGGGGTTATGTTACACAATGGGAAGGTTTTACGCACCCAAAATGTCAGTGGTACTCCACGGGAGCCCTTTGAAAAATTTACTGCTTTTGGTTTGAAAAAAGTTTGTTAAGTGAGAGTGGAGGAATGAGAAAAGAATTATTTTTTAATTTTTTTGTGTTTGGAGAGGTTTACCACCTCATGCCTACGTACCCACAAAGTGAAATGCGAGATCAAAACTCCGTAGTTCGTGGTACAAATAGTGAAAAGGGTTGGTTGTAATTAAATTTATTAAGTGAAGAGAATTTGTCATCTTCAAGTGGATGGCCAAACAAACTACCATGAGAATGAAAACATGGACTCATACATCATTATGGGGAGGGCGCAACTCGAATAAAATCGATGAGTATGCCACTAAACCCCCACAAATGACAAGAGACTCAATTACATCAAAATACAACCATGGAGATTGAAAGACTTGCACGCGACTAAAGAATAATGACTCATAATCGTCACTCTTTTAAAGAAAATAAGCAAAAGTGCACAAAGTCACAAAATAACTTGAATGAGTTTGGTTCTTTTTATTTTTTTGAATTAAGGTCAAGATGATTAAATTCATTGGTTTTAAAAGAAAAGAAAATGGTAAAAGTCCACTTGACAAAAGTCAAGGTTTTGTTTATTAAAGAAGTGATGATTTTAGAAAACAATAATCTTTTTAAAAAGAGAGAAGATTTTGAAAATTAAAGAATGGGTGGAGATGAAGGGACTATCCTAAAAAAGGAGATAAAGGAAGAAAAATCTAACCAAACTTGATGATACTTCAAAATATGAGCATGAGAGTTCCATCTTTATAAGCTAGCAAATGGTCAAATAAAGGCAAGTTCCAACTTCATGAAGATCAAAGCAAGGGAGAGGGATCCTAAAATCTAAGTCCAAAATCTCCATTCCAATGCCAAGGATAGTAACCAATAGTCCACAAATTAAAGTCACAAGTTTTTTAGAGGTTTAATCCTTTATTAATGTTTTTGTGTCCAAATGGACAAAGGGAAAATCAACAAAAAAATAAGAGCAAATAATAAACATGATATGGATGAATAAAGCATAATTAAGAAAAATAAAATAAAAACAATAAAAGTGCAAGAAATTAAATGTTAGTAGCAAAAACAATTAAAGTGCAAGAATCTAAAATATTAATAGTAGTAATATAATAATATTTACATATAAAATGATATGGTGAACTTAATCAACCACAACCAAAAAGAGCAACCAAAACCGAAAGGCAGCCGGATCCACTTAGCATCTTACACTATAGCGATTAATCAAGGAAAACCGAATCGAATTCAATGAAATTTGAAAGGCGATTGGGAGACCCAAAGCACCTACGCATCAAACATTCATAAGTCTCGATTCTTAATGCAATATGATTAACAACTTTGGGATTACGCGACCAACAAGAGGTCCGGTCCACGAAAGTGCAAGTACCCAATTATATTTTTATTCCAAATTCGGGACACATTTAGGTCTATGTTAAGAAATTGCCGAGTAATTTACGAAGTAATTACCCTTCAAATAGGGCCGACCACCACCAATTAAGGTGCACAATGTTGGTGCTAATGCATGCGAGATAAACGATATGTAAATCTCCATCCGGACGCAATACCGCACAAAACTAAAGATGAATACCAAATTGAGTCGCACTCATGGTATTATTCCATCCTTAAGTTCAATCACTCATCTCGGTGGATTCAAGCTTGAAAATGTATCACTAATGCAAAGTACCTTAAATGAATTAAACAATTTACTAAAAGGTAGTTTTGAACTAATGAACATTAACTACTCTAATCTACACCCAAAGTTCATTGAAAATAAGGAGAAATCATTTCCAAAAGTGCTTCCCATGGTGAAAATAAAAAGGAGGAAGAAGAAGAAGAAAGAGGAACCAAAAAGGGGCTTAAAACAAGCCAAAAAGTCAGTTCTGACTTGTGTTAACCGGTTAACCAAATTGGTTAACCGGTTAATGCAAGCAAATTTCAAATCCTGTACAGCTTAAGACTGGTTAACCAGTTAACCAATTTGCATTGTAAATGGTTAACCGGTTAACACCGAACCAGTAGCAGAAAAAATGCAGAAATTCAGCATGTTCCATTTTCAAAACGTTTTTCAAACATTTAGTGATCATGATCTGAATTTATACGAATTTTAAAACCAAAATACAGTGGAATCCCTATAATCAAACAACAAATTATGATCCAAAGGATCTAGAAACAAAAAGGCACCAAAGATCTACATCTTGAATATTGATGGTGAATATGGGTTTATGGAGTAAGTGAATTACCAAAAGCACTTCTTTAAATTGGACCAAATCAAGCTAGATCTAATGCAATGGATGAACAAAAAGAAGAATAGGATGAAGGTTTAACTCAAGTTAATCAAGAATTCAATGTGAATTCTTGATAACTTCAAAAGAAAGAAAAAGAGCTTTAGTGAATTTTTGGTTTTGGGGAAGTATTTTGCAAGGGATTTGTTGGCTCTTCAAAGCTTGGTGAATGAATGAAATTATGGTCCTATTTAAAGAATTTAGGTATGAGAATTTGGTGGAATGGAGCTTAATTTGGTAATTAAAATTAGGCTTGGTAATTGAAAATTTGGTGGGAAATGGAAAAGAGTGGTTATTAGTGAGGGTTTATGGTAGGAAATGATCAAAGTGATGTAGAGAAATCAAAGACCAATGGATCTAAAATATTCCAATTATACCAATGATCTAATGGAGGTGAATTTGAATAAAATATTCAAATTTCGCACTGGTTAACCGGTTAACGCATTTGGTTAACCAAGCTGAAATTTGAATATTTTGTTCAAATGTGACTGCTTGGTTGTTGTGGCTCGATTCTTTTCGTACATCGAAGAAGGCATGGAAATAAACACATGAACCTTGGAATTCCTTGAATGAATCAATTAACTTGGGAAATCCTTGAACATAGAATTTTGAATTACTTGCGGATCAACTTCGACTTTTGTCTGTGAAATTTTTCTCGAGCTGCAGGACTACTATTTTTTGGCATTTTCACATGGTTCCTCTTCCTGAAAAAGTTAGTGAAAGAAAAACAAAATATTTTTTATTTATTTTAATTAATGGTTAGTAAACATAAAAAAAATAAAGCAATTAAAAGGAAACAGTGATCCCCTGTGAGGTATAAACCTACACCCGAGAAGAACCGAACAACCAGTGTGATCTTGTTTGCATGCAAGATGCAAATAAAAATGCGAAGAAAACTTAGGGCAAAAATTAGGGTGCAACAACGTGCATTATAAATATAGAAATGATATATTTACACTTTTTTCATACATATAACATTCAAGTTTCTATTTTATAATAATTTATTTCATCTTGAATTTTGTGCAATAATATTTAACTTTGTTAAAGCTACGGTGTAACATACGATATTTGGAAAATAAGTGTAAAAATAACATAGTTGTTTAACAAATTGTAAAAAAAATACATACCCCCTATGATCCCTTATAAGTGTCACTTATTAGATAATTTTTTGTCTCTTTTTAATCGTCACTTGCAAAATTCAAGGTAGTATTAAATGCACTTTGTCAAAATTACCCCTAGATAATTATTGTAGAGAGAGAAAATGTAAAATGAATGTCATAAATAGTTAAGGGTATTATAGGTAAGAAGATAATTATCGTATGAAAAGTAACAATAATGGTTAGTTTTTTTGGTATGTGTAAAAACTTAAAAAGTGACACTTAGAAGGAACTAAGGGAGTATGAACATAGGAGACAAGAAGTTTCAACTATAGCAATTCTTGTCAAACATTATTTAAACATGACATATGTGGCTAGTGTGATTGTTTGGATATGGTACTCCAACATCTAGAAGTGGTTGTGGGCGTCTGGACGTAGCACTCAAGTGTCTAGACACTAGTCCGAACATCGAGATCTGACTCACTAGCATATCCAAGGTTTTTACTCCAAGCTTCAACGTTTTGATGCCGGTCCAAAAAACTGAACGCAAAGTCGCAAATGACCAATGACTTTATGTATTTTGTAGTCTATCTTGTATCAAGTAAATCATGTAGACCTCCAAATATTGTCATATCTTATGATTTAGACAACAAACTTCAAAAATGATTGTGTTAGAGAGAATTACCTCAATCACAAAATACTAACTTTTTTTGTAATCTAAAGGTGAAAATATTATGCTAAATAACCCAAATCTTAAAGCACATATTGAAAATACGAAAATAAAGATTTAAAATTAACAACATCAAATCTTAAAGCACATATTAAAAATATGAAATAAAAGATTTAAAATTAACATATAAAACTAACAAAATCATCCCATTTTTGCTTTCAAAACAACGTGTGTATTTCACATGGATGATTGAACCAGAATGTGTGTTAGACTATAATTAAGGAAACCTTAGATCTAAAGTTACATTGAATGATAATAAAATAAAAATAATATTTCTTCTTCATTCATTCAAGAGACACCATACAATATATATATATATATATATATATATATATATATATATATATATATATATATATATATATATTTCTGGACTGACCCAATGATTTGGTATGACCCAATTCATTCTTACTTTCAGGATGATCCAATAGCCTAATGTCAAAGGGATCCACTGGCTTTGTGCCCCTCAGCCGAGGAGGATTTGTCGACCACGGTCACCCGTGGTCGACTTTCTCTGCTCCTTTCAGACCTCTATCTGGCGCCCGGAGAACTCACCCAGATTCAACCAAGGGATAGCTCTTTCTCTAATTCCCCTATGCCCGACGTAGATCTCATTCGACCAAGTATGTTTGTTCCAAAGGCTAGTTTCTAACAGTTACCTATTTTCGGGGGATCCACGATCCAGGTTATAAATAGGGATCAATAGCCAAGTGTTGGGGGCTCCATATAAACCCTCTCACTTGAGAGAGCCATGTATCCATTATTCACTCTCTTAACTCGTTTACTCATACTTGCTCACTCTTCTGCCCTGTCTTACTTTGGCATCGGAGTGTCTTGCAAGTACACCCCCTTCTCTCCTTAACAACCAAGCATTATCATCATCATCATCTTCATCAACGTCTGTGGCCCACTACAAATTCTGATCGCTCGGAACGATCAGTGGCACCGTCCGTGGGAATTCGTGTTATCCCGTTTCTCATCCTCGGATCGTGAAAACCAAGACATCGCAATTCAAACTCTCTCAATGGCTAACCGTGATGAATCTTCTGATTCCCATATTATTACCAACATCCTCGTCAAACAACGGAAAAGTGATGGAACCAATCCTCTGCTTGGGGAGCCTAACCGTTTTCAAGACAGACACACCATCTCCCCGTCACCGGGACCATCTATGCAACTTGAGATCACCCCTACTGATCTCCCTCTCATTCCCATTCCCAAGGGGATCAATGAGACCCTCGTCCTCGTCGCACTGGTCGAGACTATGAACAACATCAATATTCTGATATGTGTCAAGGCGAGGGATTAGAAGCTCTGGAGGATGCTCGACGTATCAGGTCCTCCTCCCTTGCGACGAGACTCCGCAGGTCCCGTAGCAGTTCACATGAATGGAGAAAGACTCGCCAACACCCAAAGGAAGCTGGGTCTATCAAGAAACGGGCTCTTTTGTGTCCTCGATGACACAAGTCCCCAGAAACTTTGAAAACTAGGAGGACCCTCCATATGGGAACGCAACCATCGCCCAAGGTTGCAAGAAATCGATCAAGATCACCATCCCCTCGACGACTCAAAGACAACCACTCTCGCTTTTCTCCTATGACTCCAGCAACGAGGATGAGCCTCGTGGACCTCTCTCCCATGAGATTATGTCCACAAAACTTCCGAAGGGGTTAGAGAAGCCTCCTCCTTTGGGGTCCTATGATGGGACAACAGACTCGGACGATCATATGGAAAACATTGATGCTCTCCTTGACTACCAGGGTGTCTAGGGAGCAATCAAATTTCGTCTTTTCCCTACAACACTCAGAAAGGGAGGCATGTCTTGGTACAAAAGCCTCCCCTGTGAGTTCATTACCTCGTAGAGACAGCCGGGAGGACCTCCTCCAGATATTTCACGGTATCGCGCCGACATCCTAAAACTGAGGCCTCGCTTGAGGCAATAATTAAGGGCAATGATGATTCCTTGCAGGCATATATCAAGAGGTTCAATAAAGAAGTCATATAGGCCTCGACCATCGACGACATGAAAAATACCTTCTCGAATGCGGGCTTTGTCCCCTTAGTGATTTTGCCAAGGTCATGGGCATTGAGACACCAGCCACACTTGATGCTTTTCTCTTCAAATCCCGGGCGTATATCCAACACGGGGAGAAAGAGGCAGCCAACACTTCCCGTGATACCAGGCATCGAGAAGATGCCAAACCCTCCAAAAACGAATACCCTTCGACATCATGTCGGGGAGATGAAAAAAGAAAGGAAGACCGCTCCCGTGAACCGCAGGAGCACAGAGGCCCGTCTGGGAGGTTCCATAAATACACTTTTCTCACTGAGTCGAGGGAGAAGATCTTATCCGAGTATGCCAACTCTGAATTCCTCCAGGAAGGTGTCAGGTTCCCCAAGCAGTAGTCGATCAAGGCTACTACAGACAAGACGAAGTATTGCAGATTTCACAAATCCCATGAGCACAATACTGATGATTGCATCCATTTGAAGGATGCCATCAAAATAATCATCAGGGATGGCCACTTGAAGTAGTTCACTAAGGGGAAGGAGACTCCCCGACGGGAGGTTCAAGAAACTCAGAAGGTCGAGGAGGCTACCCCTCCAACTGTGGACGCCAACCTCCTGGTCGCTCTCAACATCACACGACCAAAGGACTTCTATGTCCCCGAGACATTCACTGGCCCCACTTATTTCGCTGCCTACAGTCCATGGGAGTTCTTCCCCTCAGCCATGGTGATATCAGGCGGGGTTACAACAAAGTCACCATGTGCTCGGTGATGCGACGGTTCAATCAGCTGATCAGCACATGCGTCAATCAAAATTCCACTTTTGATCCTGCCCGAGGAGGGTTAACACCCATCTCCTTTTATAAGGAGGATCTCCTCAGTGGTGTGCCCAAAGTCACTCCCCTGTGTCAATTCAATCGACCTCGATAGCAGGTTCACTAAGGAGGAAAAGGAAGCACAGCTGGCGGCAAACAGTTCTTCGTCGACACCTCTAATGTCCGAGAGTGACTTTGAGCTGATCGTGCTCGGTGAAGACCCTTCCAAAGGAGTCAAGATTTGAGAAGACCTCCCCAACCTATCGAGGAAGCAGTTGAAGGCGTGTCTCCGAGAGAATGTTGATCTGTTCGCATGGAGCGCAACTGAAATGCTCGGGTTGGACCCAGACACTGCCTGCCACCACCTTGTAGAACCTTAATTTTTGCCCTAGTTTTTCTTCGCTTCTCATCTGCATCTTGCATACAAACAAGATCGCAAAAGATTGCTCGGTTCTTCTCGGGTGTAGATTTATGTCTCACAAGGGATCACTGTTGCCTTTAATTGCTTTATTTGTTTATGTTTACTAACCATTAATTAAAATCCAAAAAAAAAATTCTTTCACTAACATTTTCAGGAAAGAGGAACATTTGAAAATGCCAAAAATAGCAGTCCTGCAGCTCGAGTAAAATTTCACAGACAAAAGTTGAAGTTGATCCGCAAATATTTCAAATTTATCTGATCAAAGATTTCCCAAATTAATTGATTCATTCAAGGAATTACAAGGTTCATGTGTTTATTTCCATGCATTCTTCGACATACAAAAAGAATCGGGCCACAAACAACCGAGAAATCATGTTTGAATAAAAAATTCAAATTTATGCTTGGTTAATCGGTTAAACATTTCCAGTGTATTTTGGTTAACCAGTGCGAAATTTGAATTTTTCATTCAAATTCAGCACCCTTGGATCATTGATCTCATTTGGAATATTCTAGATCCATTGCCCTCTGATTTTCTCTACATCACTTTGATCATTTCCTACCATAAACCCTCACTAATCACCACTCTTTTCCATTTCCCACCAAATTTTCAAGTACCAAACCTAATTTTAATTACCAAAGCAAGCTCCATTCCACCAAATTCTCACATCTAAAGTCTTTAAATAACACCCTAATTTCACTCATTCAACAAGCTTTTGAGAGTCAAATTCACCTTGCAAAAATTTCTTGAAGCTTTTGAGAGCCAACAAATCTCTTGCAAAATACTCCCCCAAAACCAAAATTTCACTAAAGCTCTTTTCTTTCTTTTGAAGTTATCAAGAATTCACATTGAATTCTTGATCAACTTTAGCTAAACCTTCATCATATTCTTTTCTTATTTATCAATTGCAGTAGATCTAGCTTGATTTAGTCCAATTTGAAGAAGTACTTTTGGTAATTCACTCTCTCCATAAACTCATTTTCATCATCAACATTCAAGATGTAGATCTTTGGTGCCTTTGATTCTAGATCCTTTGGATCTTAATTTGTTGTTTGATTGTAGGGATTTCACTGTATTTTGGTTTTAAAATTCGTGTAAGTTCAGATCATGATCATCAAATGTTTGAAAAAGGGTTTTGAAAATGGATCATGCTAAATTTCAACATTTTTTCTGCTACTGGTTCAGTGTTAACCGGTTAACCATTTTCAGTTTAATTTGGTTAACCGACCAGTTTAAATTGCGCAGGTTTTGAAAACTGCTTACGTTAACTGGTTAACCATTTCCAGTTCATTCTGGTTAACCGGTTAACACAAGTCAGAATTTGTTTTTGGCTTATTTTAAGCTCCTTTTTGGTTCCTCTTCCTTCTCCTTCTTCTTCTTCCTTTTATTTTTACCTTGGGAAGCACTTTTGGGAGTAATTTCTCCTTAATTTCAATGAACTTTGGGTGTAGATTAGAATAGTTAATGTTCATTAATTCAAAACTATCCACTTGAAGATGACAAATTCTCTTCACTTAATAAAATCAATTATAACCAACCATTTTCACTATTTGTACCACGAACTACGTGGTTTTGATCTCGCATTGCACCTACTCTCATTTTAACAGACCTTTTTCAAACCAAAAGCAATAAATATTTCAAAGGGCTCCCGTGGAGTACCACAGACATTTTGGGTGCATAAAACCTTCCCATTTTGTAACATATCGCCTTACTCGGTTTCTTTGCTTGTTTCTTTTAGCTTTTAGCTTTTAGATTCATCAGGATTTATTCGCTATTTTTTCCTTTTCCTCTTGGAATAAAATAAAAGCGCGGTGGCGACTCTGTTTACTTTGAGTTAAGTTAATCAATAGCTTACACTCATGATTTTACCGCTAGACATCTGACAATAGATCAGTATGTTCGTGTTATGGCACAACAGAGGAAGAAGTAATCCCCGGAAAAGATAGAAGTTATCGAGCAGACAGTCAAATACCTCCTAGAGGTACAATTTGTAATTGAGGCCAGGTACACTACCTTGCTCTCAAATGTTGTACTAGTGAAAAAGAATAATGGAAAATGGCTCATGTGTGTGGACTACACCGATCTCAATCGGGCTTGCCTGAAAGACGCTTACCCTTTACCTAACATAGATAAATCGGTAGATCATTCTGCAGGTTTTAATTTGTTATCATTCCTCGGTGCCTATTCCGGGTACAATCAAATACCCATGGTCGTGACCGACAAAAAATATAATGCCTTCATGACCGGATCGGGCAATTATTACTACAACATAATGCCTGTCGACTTGAAAAATACAGGCGCAGATTACCAACGCATGATGAACAAAGTTTTCCGAGCATAAATCAGGGACATACTCGAAGTATACATGGACGACATGATCGTTAAATCCCATGAGGAAACCGATCATGCTCTCCATATAAAGATAATTTTCGACCAACCACGTAAGTGCAAAATGTGATTTAATCCAGAAAAATGCACGTTCGGGGTACACGCGAGAAAATTCCTCGGTTTCTATCTAATTGAAAGAGGAATCGAAGCTAACCCCGACATGTGACGAGCTTTTATCAAAACACCAACGGCAAAATCCAAAAAATCCATTCAATCGCTAAACGGGGTTTTCACCTCTCTATCTCGTTTCGTAGCAAAATTTGCTCAGCACACTCTCCCCCTCTTCAAACCCCTCCATAAAGAGGTTGCCTTCGAATGGAGGGAAGAATGCGAGCAAGCTTTGACACATCTCAAAAAGGCTCTATCAGAGCCTCCAATTATCTCTCGACATGAGGCTAGTGAAACCTTGTTTTTGTATTTGGTCGTCGCGAATGAGGCCATAAGCGCCACCCTCATATGAGAAATGGACGAGGGGAAAAAACCCATCTACTTTACGAGCAAAGCCCTGCAGTGGCCCGAGCTCAGATATCAACAGATTGAAAAAGTTTCCCTAGCCCTCCTCAATGCAACGAGGAGGCTCAAACAATATTTCCTAACACACACGATCATCGTTTGAACAGACCAGCCCATCAGACAACTTCTTGGTCGACCAGATATGGCCGAAAGGATGCTCAAATGGTCCTTGGAACTGTTTGAGTTCGACATTAGATATGAAAGAAAGCTTGCCCTTAAAGCGCATGTCCTGATTAATTTTGTGGCCCAAATGACCGGCTCGAAGAAATGGACTATTTTCGTGGATGGAGCATCGAGCACAATGGGCAGCGGGGCAGGGATTATTTTATAAAACGAGGAAGGCATTCTAATAGAGGTTTCCCTCGCACTTTCATTCCCCGCCTCCAACAACCAGGAAGAATATGAAGCTTTCCTCACTGATATGAGACTAGCCAACGATCTAGGAGCTAATGAAATAATCATATGTACAGACTCTCAACTTGTAGCTTTATAAGTCAAGGGAGAATACCAGGTCAAAAACGACAACTTGTCTGAATACCTGACCCAGGTCAAAGAAAAAATGACAAAGTTTACATCCGTAGAAGTTAGACATGTTCCTCGCAAACACAACGTATGAGCAGAAGTGCTATCAAAACTCATGAGCACAAAGAGGAAAGGTGGAAACAAATTTGTTATGAAAGAGATATTCCCTCTGCCAAGCATTGAAAAAACATCATCGACGATAGACGTAAACATCATCAACGATGCCAACTGTTGGATGACCCCGGTCAACAACTACTTAACAAGCGAGGAACTGACCCCAGATCCCAAGGAGGCCAGTATAGTTAGGCGACGTGCTTGCTCGTATGTTTTAGTCGAGGGTAAACTCTTTTGACGAGGATTTTCCATTCCCCTCCTCAAGTGCGTCGAAGATAAGTTGATCTCGCATATTCTGCGAGAGGTCCACAAAGGCATCAACGCCCAACATCTGGATGGGAGATCGAAGATAAGTTTATTTTTTTTGTTTTTTCCATTAGTTTTAAATTTATTGTTTCATTTGTATTTTTTGTTTTTTGTAGTGAAAACCAGAGGCACTTATGGTAGCATTGCTAGTAGGGTTCGAGATTTGGCAGGAGGTGGTAGGGGGAAGGGTACAACCGCTCCAGATGTTGAGTCTATACATATACGGGCTGGACGAGTGGTCCCAACAAGTTCACACCAGAAGCGGTTGGCCGATCAGCGGGGTCATTTTCAGATGATAGCAGTGCTGGCTGATAAGCTCATGTGCATGGTAGATCCTGATCATAGTATTTCTGCTAGATTAGCTAGGATTGCATACTTAGCCTGTGGGGGGCCTATTTAGTATTATTTTGTATTTTATGGATGATATATATATATATATATATATATATATATATATATATATATATATATATATATATATATTTGTAATATATGCATATTATGTCAGAACATTATATTATTATTATACCTTCATTTATGTCATTACATTGCAGTGATCAAGATTAAAAAACTTAAACAAATATAAACCCAACAATATAACATGATTAATCAATACTAAAAACCTAAATACTACCAGATGCTTCAGTGCGTTTCAGCATCGCCATTATTTCATCAACTGGTCTTGTCGGCTACACATCTAATGCCAGCGGACCCCTTGTTAGCCTACAACGAAATAATCTCCACATTTTTTCGATGTCTTCATAGTTCTTCAGCTCAATTAGATTATATTTCACACTACCATCCCTCCAATCCTCCCGAAACTCGATCTTCAACATCTTTCTATTCTCACCATCAGGCAACAATTCCTTCAACTTCGAAGTCAGGCCAACAAAGGAGGTTGTGTCATCCGGGAGCATGAATTCGACAGGTCGAGAACTTCTCTTGAAGTAAACTGTTGACTTAATTAAAAATGTTGGAATAACCATTTTTTCATATATGTTTAACCTTAAGACCTAACCCATACTTATACAAACGTGCAACAATTCTGGACCATACAAACTCTAGGTGCAATCACAACCATACAAAATTGTCGGGAAAATATCGACCATTTAAATAAAAAATAAAAAATACCCTTAAAATTATGCCTACCGCGAATTTCAAAGGATTTGAAATTCCTGGTAACAAACTACATTTTTTAAAAATTCGGCTTCATGGCAATTTACTGGGAATTTGAAATTACCAGTATATCGGTAATTTCAAATGAACTATCGGTAATTTAATTAAATACCACAAATTTCATTAAGTCTACCGGGAATTTGTTACGAAAATTGCATGTAAAAAATTTTGGGGCATTTTTGTCATTCTGAATATTTAGGGGGATGACAGGTATGAGTGGGGGTGGCAGATAGATTCCTCCTCTTCTTTGAGTATGTTTTTATGTAGTGGACCAACATGAAAAATAAAAGATTGGGTTTCATATTGGTTCATGGAGATTTTATGTTGTCACCCACACGCTTTGATATGTCACCTCCATATATTTTTATAATGATAAAATTATACTTCGTATTATTTATCTTTCAAAAATACTATTATATCCAAAAATTATACTCAGTAAAATTGATAAAAAGAACAAAAGAAGTATGATAGTTAGATAGAAATATTTGGTATCAATGGCAGAACTAGAACATTATTATTGAGTGGGCATACAAAATTTTAATGGTTAATGTCGATAATTTTTGGAGTTCATCCCAGAGAACCTAATAGAGATATGGAAGAGAAAATATCCTAAATATTAGCATGTAAAATATTAAAAGTTGTAGAAGATGTTTTAATGCTAAGAGGAAATGGTAATTTTCTTTTTGTTAACCAAAATGCTAAGAGTCACAAGGAACATGATTATTCTTACAAGGAATAAAGGGAAAAAACCTTGGAACATTTTTCAAGCCTATATCATAAATGTGTCCTAATATTATATGTCAAAGATTACAATTCTCATTAGCAGTTGAAATGTAAATGGAAGATTTCGAAGTTGATGAAAGAACATACAACCCTCTTTCCAACTTAGTTGGACTAATCATTTCCTTGGAATCATTCTGCAGTATTTTACATGAATCAACATTGAAATGCACTGAACAATTATTTCCACAAACAAATCTAGAAATGGAAATCAAATTGACATGAAAATTAGGAATGTAAAGAACATTATGCAATGTTAAAGATGGTGAAACAACAACACTTCCAGAAATGGATGCAATGATATGTGAGCCATAAGGTAAATTGACATGAATATGTATGATGGCTTAAGAATTTATAAAGCTATTTCTGTCAAATGATATATGATTTTTTGCACCAGTATTAAGGATCCAAATATTTGGATTCTTACCATTAGGGTTGGATGAATGGGAGTTCATGACAAAAGGAGAGGTGGAAATGAAGTTAGCTTTAGGGCTAATCTTGGACTGTTGAATCAATTATATGATGTTGTTATACTACTCTTGAGTGAATCCAAAAAGAGATGCAATTGAATCTTGTTGTTATATTTCTGAAGCTTTATTAACTATAACACTTCCCTATTAAGAATTGCCATTACCTTGAGGTTTAGATTTCCTTTTGAAACCTAGTGGAAAACTGTGCTTGAGAAAGCAAGTTTCAGCTATATGGTTTGTTCTGCCACAATGAGTGCAGACGCGGTTATGTCCTCGAGCACCATGATTGTATTAACTTTTCCCTTTGAAGTTACTTGGTTTATTATTGTAACTCCCAAAATTGGTATGAAAAGCAGATACTTCCTCAAAATTACTAGCAGTTGGTGTTGCAATAGAAGCAGAATTATTCATTTCACATTCTTGTTGAATAACCAAAGAGAAAGCCTTATCTATATTTGGTAACAGATTCATCATTATGATCTGAGATTTAGAATGAGTAAATTTTTCGTTCAATCCTTTAAGAAAATGAATGACACAGTCTTGTTCCCTATATGTTTTAATCGAAGCAATTGCACCACGTGAACAAGGGATAGCGCAAGAACAATCAAGAACCGATCAATAATCATCGAGTTTATCCTAGAGAACCTTCAATTGAGTAAAGTAGTTTGAGACGTTGAGAGTATCTTGATGAAGCTTGTACAAATCTTCCTGAATATCTAACATGCAAAAAAATGTCTATGTGAAAAACGAAACTGCAAATTATGCAAAAACACCTGCAACACTATCGATCCAAAGAACAAACTTATTTATGGATTCAGAAATCGAACGGTGAAGACATGAAAGAACTATGTTATTGCAATGAATACTAGGTTTAAAGAGAGGATTTGAAACCAGAGGTTTGGTTAGGTTTCAATCAATGAATTTCTCCTTGTTCTTGGAGATCAATGTAATTTGCATTGATCATTACCATGTGTGGTAATTTTTATCATTAAACAATGGAGAAACAAGAACAATAATTGAATTTTCATTGGGATGCAAGTAGTAAGGGTTTTTGGAATTTATGGAGAAATTTGTATAGATCTGGTATGCCATTGATAGAGAAAATCAAGAAAATTATGAAAATTGAAGAGCCATATTTTGCGGAAGCAAGAAAAAGATAAGAAACAATGGCTACCACAACTATGATAGCTCTGATACCATGTCGATAATGCATGAGCAACTCACAAACTCCATGGAAATGATGTAGAGAGATATCAAGAAAGAGGAGAAGAAGATAAGAGAAAGATAAAATTATGTTATATTCATTGGATAAAAGAGTAACGCAATTGCCTATATGTACATTAGATAATAACTGAAATAACTAACAGATAAAAGGGTGTAACTAATTGTACACGTAGCAAGCATAAAGATGCTAATTTTAACAGTTAATTAGAAAGTGGATAAGTAAATAATATGGGTGTGTTTGGTTTTCTAAAAAATAGGGGACTGAAAAACACAACTCAAGTTGTCATGCGTTTAATTTAGAATTTGTTTATGGAACAAGACAAAAATCAAGATTAAGGACTGAACAAAAACTCAAATTTGTATCCCTCACTAAACCATGAGACAACTTTTTGTCCATGATACAAGTTATTTAAAATACAAAAATACCCTTTATTTTCTACTAAAAATATATATTCTCTCTCATTCTCCTCTATTAATATTTACAATGTGAAAATATTCTTCTGTCCTTAGTACAATTTATAAAAAGACGAAAATACTTTTTTTTTATATTGACCCAAATTATTTAAAATACAGAAATATCCTTTTTTTTACTAAAATCATATATTCTCTCTCATTCTCCTCTATTAATATTTATAATATGAAAATAATCTTTTGTCCCTAATATAATTTATTAAAAGATGAAAATATCCTATTATTTTCTATATATATATATATATATATATATATATATATATATATATATATATATATATATATATATATATATATATATATATATATATATAAGGTATTGTAGTAAATATTACATAATTTTATTTGTCTTGTCCATTATCCATCAAACATCATAGATGACAAAAAAGTATCCAGTACTTTAAAGATATGTATTGTGTTGTTCTGTCAAGTACTTACTGTAAGAACAAAAGTTGTTTTTGCTTTCCATCTCTATGTTTTGATGATAACAATGGAGTATTTATGAAAGAACCATTTTATGTTTTGATGTTTGTTAAAGTGTTGATCATGAATATTTTATACATTAAGATCAAACATACATTATGAATAAGTACGCAAAGTTTATATGCTAAGTTACTATGTGTAACAATAGTTGCAAGCATGCTAAAGAAGCAAGTGTGCTTCTAAATCTGAACACAATTAGAAAGATCTAAGGATGCAGATATTGTGTTGGAAATGTTCTTGTGGATGTTGTTCTGAACGTGGTTTTGATCACATAGAGAAACGAAGCTTTTGAAATTAATCATCTGAAGAATTAAGTTCTGAAGACTCTGATGACTTGAAGTTCTGAAGACTTAACGTCTGAAGACCAAGTGCCTAGAAGATTCTGAATACTTACGAGTTCTGAAGATTAAGATTCTGAAGAACTAAGTTCTGAAGATTCTGAAGACAATGTTCTATGTGAACAAAGTTCTGAAGACTCTAAGACATAAAGTTCTGGAGAATAGTTCTGAAGAACCAAGTACTTAAGATTCTGAAGCCAATGTTCTATGTGAACAAAGTTCTGAAGACTCTAAGACTTGAAGTTCTGAAGACCACGAGTTTCAAGCCAAGTGTTGAAGTCCCGAAGGATGTAGTTCTATGTTAACAAGTTCTGAAGACTAAATACTTAGGTTCTTTAAATACCCAAGTATCCTTATCTCTAACTTGTGCTTCATTCATTGATTTATAATCAGAAGCCTCTAAAGTTCAGATCACAATATTACCATTGGCAAGGATAGTATACAGTACGATAATGCTTTATCCCACAACCTCTCCACTATATTTGTATTTTGGAAAAGGAGAATATGTGGTTGTACTATTTGATTCCTTGTGTAACGGATTCCTTATTAGCCAAATTGGGTTTTAACGGTTCTTTTTGTGTTTGTCTATAAAAGGAAAACATCACATGCTTTGTGATGTGGTTGGTGCGAGTGAACCCAACCGTTGAAGGTCCTCATAGGATCCCAAACATTGTTAGTTTTTCTTAAGTGCAACCTGGTTGATTATCCACAAACTGAATATTCTTCTATATGAAGTAATCAAGGATACAACCATTTGGTTTATGTGTTGATGTTGATTGAGAAAACCAAAAGGTTCATAAACACACATACAACCAAGTTGTCAAATGGTCTTTGAACCATATTGTTGATGTTGTCATACAATCACATAAGATTGATGATAAACAAAGATAACAATGGAACAAGCCACAAAGATTCTACCTGAATATACAGCTCTTCTAGTTGATTACTCTTTGATAATAATCTGCTAAAAGCAGAGACATCTTAAATTCACAATGTGTTTAACTTCATATGTTGCAGAAGATTTACAAAGTCGTAGAAAACAATGAAGATGATCATGGAAGATTCAATGACAAATCAACTACTGATAATGAAAGATAATGAAAGAAAGTTTGTGAATGACATGATGAAATACAATATGGCTCACAAATAAATAATTGTTGCTTAGAAAGATATATTTCCAAAATAATCTTACGAGTGTTACCCATGTGTATAAGGAAAGATATGCATATAAGACAAGCAAGAGAGGTTTGTTGACTGGAATGTAGCATCTTCTGAGTCTTATTCATGAATAGAAATACATGTATTGAACCATAAACACAGACATTTCAAATGTTGTTGTTGAAATATTTTGGATGCATCCTGATTCAGTGAAGTCGTTGAATATGTTTTATTTGGTGTTTATTTTTTCATTTTACATACAAAACAAACAGGTAGCTCATGCTCTAATTGCATATATTTTCATTTATTTGATTATGGGTTAGAAGTTGTTGATTATTTATTGTACATACAAAATAAATAGGTACTGGCTACCACTACTTGAGATTGTTGGTGTTACATCCATGAAGTTGACATTTTCGATTGGATTTGCCTATATGGAACATGAAAGAGAAGAAAACTTCACATGGACATTCGAGAAACTGAAAGAGTTTTTCGCTTCCTAAGGTTTTGGTGACGGGTCGTGAACTGGCGTTGATGAATGTTATGGATGTCCTTTTCCCAAACTCAACCCATATGTTGTGTATGTTCCATATTTCAAAAAATGTTTGTATGAAGTTTAAGGAGTATTCCGAACCACATAGGCATGAGCATGTTATTGATCTATGGAAAAACATCATATATTCGTAAAGGGAGTCTGTGTTTTTGGTACACTTGAATCATTTACAGGTTGTATGTAATAACATTACTTTATTTGTTTAGTGTGTGCACAAAACTTGGTTGACACCCTATAAAGAAAGATTTGTTACTGCTTTGACTAATAGAGTCACTAATTTTAGGAACACGACAACAAACAGGTACGTCGATGTGACTTTGAATATGTGTACATTACTAATAATGAAATAATGAGATTGTTTTTGTATTTATATTTTTTAGGGTTGAGTCTACTCACTGGAGACTAAAAAACATGTTAACTACTAGCAGGAGAGATTTATGTAGAAGTTAGAATGTTGTAAACACCATGTTGAAGTTGAAATTAGGTCCAATTATAGTATCATTTCAAAAATGTATTTCCAACATTGAGCATCAGTATAACACTCTATTTTATTCTAGATTGCACGGCTTCGTTTCAAGGTAGTGTATAAATCACGTTGTAAAGGAGCTGGAATGTGCAAAATTCGTTGGTTGTGATAAATATGCATGTGGTTGCTTCATAAGACCAATACATGGATTACCTTGTGTGTGTGAACTTGCAGATCTTAAAATACAAGGTAAATCAAGAAGAGCATGAGATCTTAAAATACAAGGTGAACCAATATATGGATTACCTTGTGGTTGCTTCATGTGTTTTGGAAGGAATTATATATTGAAGAGCACGAGGCCAATCAAGAAGATATTGCGACACAATTGGAATTAGGAAAAGAGTGAAAAGTTGAAGAGATATTTCAGTACACTAGATATTATAGGCCATGTAACACCCCAAAATTTTCCCTCTCATTTGTCGTACCCCGAAAAATACGACCTCACGCGATCCGAAAAGACGGAGCCGCGCGCTGGACAGACTGAAGAGTCGCCACCTAATTCTATTTATTCCCGAAGAGGGAAAGGGAAGATATAGATACAACCCGGGAAGAGAGGGATGAGGACAAAGGTCAACGGAACCATTGCTTGGGTTCGGGAGTCGGTTATGCAGGGGGAAGGTATTAGCACCCCCTACATCCATTGTACTCGATGGGAACCATCTAAGTTATCACGCGCGAAAGGATGTCTATGCTTAAACAATTACTTGCTTAAGGGAAATGAGTTGAATTATAAGTTAGATTGATCCTAGGTGCTCGGCAGGGATCGAGATCCTTGTGCCTACGTACTCCCGTGTGCAATGGGAAAGTCAGAGCCTCGTAGTTCGGCCTACTAAGGGTTGATGGTTGTTAATTTTATTACCTTTCTTTGATGAAAGGGTTTAGGAGTCAGATTGCACTAAAGACTATGGATAGTTTATTCCGTCCAACAAGACGAGTGTCTTGCGTCGAAATAATCGGAGCGCGTAACGAGAGCTCGTTATCCTCCTTTCTACCGCTTAAGGCTCGTGGCGTACAATTCTTCTCGTTATTTATTAAAGTGTTTTATTTCCTAATGACCGTTTGACGTTGGATCAAGGGTTTGGATCTAATCGAAACGTTTTGGTTTTTTGAGGTTTAGGGTGAATGCAAGTGGAGGTTTGTTTTGTGGTTTACTAGCGAGGCACAAAGCGCTCGACTCGCAAGGTGAGGTGGATCCTAATAAACGAAACGATAAATAAATTAAAAAAAGTGTGAGTGTGCAAGTGCAACCGCTTGGCGTTGGACCAAGGGTTCGCGAATAATAAACGATAAAAATATGGAAAATAACATGCGTACAAAGTAATGGGAGAGGGATACAAAATAAATTACAGGGGATTGCAGGAAATAAAGGGGTCTCGTTGTAATTTTCCCAAGAGAAAGCATGTGTGCAGTGTTTATGAACGGTTCGAAGGCGTTCGGCCTTTTTATTCGGATGCAACTGTTCAAAGGCATTGGACCTTTTCGGACGCGTCGATATTTGGTTCGTTCACTTCTTTAGAGCCGATTTAAAGAAATCGTTCTATGAGGAGTCGAAACGTTTTATGTATTAAAAGTGATAAATTGAATAAAGTAGTATAACCGATAAATAAATAAAAATAAAGAATTAAATTAATTTGTGAAATAACATTAAATTGGAAAAAAAGGAAAAAATAAATAAATAAAATTGCATGGGCCTCATATTGATCGAGTATCACTGATTTAACGAAATCGGGCAAAACATCGACCTTTTGTTATATCATTGGCCCGAAAATTAAAACAAAAGATTTATAAAAAATGAAAACGGCATATAATGTAAATCCAAATAAAATTTAGAAACCCTAAATTTAAAAGAAAATCAAAAAAAATAAAATTACTAAAAAAACAAATAAAAGAGGAAAGGGGTATAAGCTCATATTAGTGGGTGGTGTTAGCAGCTATTAATGGGCTCAGCCCAACTGAGTTCATAACATAAAACAAAACAAAAAATAATAAATGAACAATAAAAAAAAGAAGGGGTGGCATCGGTGATTCTGTGTGTATGAAAAAAACAGATGGGATCCAAAGCCCACTTAGCAACCAACAAAATTCATATATATAAAAAAACGTGTGTGATGTGCATCTGGGAGTGTGTATAAAATCAGATTGATGGTGAATACATAAAAAGAAATTTGGGCTTGTGATGTGATTAGTGATAAAAGCAAATGGCAAATCGGACCATTAACAACAACAACCAGAAAAATAAAGGAAAACAAAGTCAACATTAAAAATAGGAAAACGAAAATCAAAAGCTCATTAATATTATGTTCACGCTTCAGAACCCACCGTCAAACTTGTTTTGATTCTTCTTCGATTCCGCACGGTTTGAAGCTCACAGTTTCTCCTTCACTCTCTCTACGTTGGATTCTCTCTCGGTCTCAGAATCGATTTTGACGCCGATCTCTCGCTCAACTTGGTTTATGGGTTCGCGGTTTTGTATTTGTTGGATGTGCGGTTTCTCGTCAGTTTCGCGGATGGTGGTTTTGTTGTTGTTTATGAGGTTATTAAAAGGATGAAGGTGGTGAAACTTTTTATGGATCTGTGTTTCTGTGTTTCGTTATCAGAGTGGGGTTGAGAATGGAGGGTGGTGTTTGAGCGGGTTATTCGAGGTTTTGCGGTGAGGTCCGGATTTGATGAGCTTTGTTTTGGATTGATGAATGGTTTTGTGTTTTTTTCTAGTGATTTGAAGGATAAAATAGTGGATGAAGGTTGGTATGTATGGTCGCAGGCTCAGTGTGTTTGTGTTGTTGTTGATGATTTTGGTTACGAATCGATTTGTGGTGGCTTTTGTGTATTTCTGTTTTTTTTTACGGTGAAAATGGAGTAAAGGGTGAAGCATTTGGATTTATGGTTCTGTGAGGAAAAAAATGCAGAGGTGAGTTTTTTGTTTTCTGGTTTTTTAGAGTAAATGCAGCTCGTTTATGGTGGAGGATTTGTGTGGTTGAAGAAGAAGAGGGATGGTTTTTGTTTCAGCATTTTGAGGATGAATTTGAAAAGAAATGGAGGTGGTTGTGATGGGCGTTTAGCGAAAACAGAGAGAGAAAAAGAAAAAGTTTCCGAATTTTCTGTGTGTTTTGTGCAGGTGTGATCTTAAGAAAATAAAAGGGTTTTCTGTTATTGTAGTATGAGAGGTGATTCTGTGCCTTTATGCAGTGTTTGTTATGCAGAGAAATAAGAATAAGAGGTTATGCATAGAAATTGAAAGGAGAATTTGTGAAGGTGTAGAAGGGTTTGTTATGTACCAATTCGTTCATTGTGTTGTGTGTGTTGGTGGTGGTAGTGGACAGGCTGTGAATTTTTTGTACGAATTTGCTGTGCGTATGGGTCAGGCTGTGAATATGCATTGTAGTGTGGAATTGTGTATTAACATGAGATAGTATTGTGGCATTGTGATCAAAAGAAAATGTTGTGGGATACTGTGAATCGTATTATATTTTTGTAGAAACTAGAAATATAATAATAATAATAATAATAATAATAATAATAATAATAATAATAATAATAATAATAATAATAATAATAATAATAACAACAATAATAATAATAAAAGTAAAAAAGGTTATAATAAAAAATAATAGAAATAATAATAATAGAGATAGAAATTGACAAAATATAAATGAAAATGAGAATTGAAAATATTTATATTTTTCTTTTTTTGTAGTACTATTATTTATTATTTTTTTGTGGAAAATGGACTATGAGAAAATGAGTTTTAAAAAAAGAATTAAGCTTAAATGGAAATTAAATACATAATAGATAATGAATTTTATAATTGAAAAAGGGATAGAAAATAGATAATAAAAATATTGATGAAATTGAAATATGGATGAATCGCCACCAATTTTACCAACACACACACTGAGTTTTGAAACAACACCGTACGCAAACTTGACTAAACCTGGACAAAGAAAAGACGTATTTTTTTTATTTTCTGAATAAAGATTAGACGGAAATAAAATGATACTGGTAGGACAAATTTGGGGTATGACAGTTGCCCCTATCGAATTGGCTTAGACCGAGTAAGATGAACCGGCTCGCGTTCAATCTTTCAAGGTATAAGATAATTAGATACTAACTAACTCCAAATTTGTTCGATAAAAGGAAATGTGCAAAGATAAAAGTTAAGTGACTGGAAACTGGAAAAACGGGTGACACAACGAAGAAATAAATTGACAAAATAAATCACTTATCACTGGCGGATGATAAAGCGAATGACCGAAAAATAAAATCACTTATCACCCAAGGATGATAAGGCAAACGACTGAAAATAAAATCACTTATCACCAAAGAATGATAAGGTAAACGACTGAAAGTAAAATCACTTATCACCAGAGGATGATAAGGCAAATGACTGAAAATAAAATCACTTGTCACCAGAGGATGATAAGGCAAATAACTGAAAATAAAATCACTTATCACCAGAGGATGATAAGGCAAATGACTGAAAATAAAATCACTTATCACCAGAGGATGATAAGGCAAATAACTGAAAATAAAATCACTTATCACCAGAGGATGATAAGGCAAATAACTGAAAATAAAATCACTTATCACCAGAGGAATGATAAGGCGAATGACTGAAAATAAAATCACTTATCACCAGAGGATGATAAGGCAAATAACTGAAAATAAAATCACTTATCACCAGAGGATGATAAGGCAAACGACCGAAAATAAAATCACTTATCACCAGAGGATTATAAGGCAAACAACTGAAAGTAAAATCACTTATCACAAGAGGATGATAAGGCAAATAACTGAAAATAAAATCACTTATCACCAGAGGATGATAAGGCAACAGACTAAAAATAAAATCACTTATCAACAGAGGATGATAAGGCAAATGACTGAAAAATAAAATCATTTATCACCAGAAGATGATAAGGCAAATGACTGAAAAATAAAATCACTTATCACCAGAGGATGATAAGGCAAATGACTGAAAAATAAAAATCACTTATCGCCAGAGGATGATATGGCAAATAACATTTAAATGTGACTCCCGTCACTAAAGGAAAAACCGAGTGGATGGAAATTAAAATAGTTGAAGAGAAAAGATTCAATGGGGGACAGCCACTGAATCCGCTGAGGAGATGCTTGGGATCTTCGATTGATCCTGGATCCTGACTTATGCACGCATGCTTGATTTTTTGAAATGGTATTCCATAAAGATGGAAATACGATGCAAATGTTTATGCACTGAGATGTAAATTGAAAATTTTGGGGAATATAAAAAGTTGATTTATTTAAGGTATGCATATGATGCACATGTTGTAAATGATTGATGTAAATGATGCTTATGACGTTGATGATGCATAATGATGCATATGAGCGAATGAAAGGTGCCAGCTTGGTGGACTTTTGGTCTGGTAGTTGCCAATAACGATTGTACTTTGGGTGGGTGGAGGGTTTGATTCCCCGACACTTGATCTTCAATGATGTATGGCCAACAGATGGATCTGAATGTTCCAAGTTTGGTCACTTATTGACGAGCGGAGCGACTTGATTGACACATGAAGACTGATTTTGCTTTGAATGATTGCCAACGTCTAGCGAGGACTGCCTGTTCAGCTGGGGAGAAAAGAGAGGAAGACTTGCTCCTTGTATGGTTACCCTTGCCTGTAGGGTATTTGAAATAAATCTGGTGGAGAATCTTTGACAATGGCCATGACATGATCTGCCCCAGTGTCTGGATTTGGTAGGCGTCTTCCCCTGATTGAGCCTTTGATGGTGATCTTGCCCCTGATTGAGCTGTTTGAGAATGGTTTTTGCCCTTGATTGAGCTAATTTTGAAGAAGTATTGATTCAAATTCCTCTTTTGATTGCCCCTTGTTGGGATTGCACTGATATCAAGCACTGATTTGCAATTAAATTGTTTATACACAAATGGTAGTGTTAATGCAACGTTCATGTAAGTTTTGAAAAAGTCGTTTTATTTGAATGTTGTGAAAGTGTGACGAATGGACCGTTAGCCCAAACGAGGTGCTGATTTAGAAAGTGCGTGAAAGATGCAGCAAGAGTAATGTACAATCGAGATTGAAGATTAGCAAATATATGGGAGTCAATTTACGCAACCTTGTTGGTAGCATGCTTTCAGAATAAACCAATGCCTCAATTAGGTCTTTTGAGGGTTGTAACATGGTCCGGTTAATGGTTCGAGAAACAAAGGATATAAGTTTAAACACCCCAAATTTGCCATCACCCATTCACACCATGGATTGTGGTCATTTCATATGCATAATTTCAATCATAGCATCTCATATTGCATATTTGCTTCATTGCATTGTTTCAAAGTCATCTGCATCTAGGGTTTGTGATCTGAGCAATCCAAGAGCCATTTGAGCCACTCCAAAGGTCATCAATTACTTCAAAGGGGTCCATGTATGTTCAAGCATCATATTATATCCTCTCAAAGTCAAGAATGTCAAAAATCACAAGAACTGAGAATGGCATGGAAGCAGAGTCAGGTTTAACTGCACAGATGACCTAGAATTAGGGTTTTGGTTTCAAAGGCCATAATTCCAAATTTTTTGGTCATTCTTGTTTCTATTGGTCTCTATATGGTATAGGGATCATGCATATCAATTTTCATGAAGAAATTCCATGGGGAAGGCATCTGATCAAGAGTTGACTTTTTGAGCAAGTCAGTGCAAAATCAGGGCATCTGAGGCCCCCAATGACCCAACCAAAGGGTGTTCTTCATCATTTTGATTGTGTATGATCTTTATTTGATCATAGAAGATGTTAGAAGTTCACAAAATTGAAGAATTTCAAGCCATTTGCAAAGTTGACTTTTTGGGAAAATGACTTGTAATTGAAAATTGCCATTTTCAGAAACTTTTTCAACCCTTGCTTTTTGATTCAAAAATGCTTCAAATAGAAAAACTTTGGCCATGAAAGTTGTAGAATGCATCATTCCCTTTTCAAAAAGTACAAGAAAATGATCTAATTCATTTTGGATCAAAAGTTATGGCTTGTCAAAGTTGGGAAAAATCACATAATTTCAAGTTATGCACCAAAGAGGGAAACTTGCAAATTCTTGTACCAAGGCAATTTGTGACTTCTAATTGATGTCTAACATGTACACAAACATCATACATGACTTAAACTTCAGATTGGCCCAAGAATTTCTTAAGTTTCATGCCCTAAACTTCAAGAATTACAAAAGGGGCCAAAGTTGTGACAATTTGCAAAAGGGATCAAAACTTCTCATCCACTTGCCTCAGTTCACAAAATCTGATCCAAAAGCATTCCTTGATCCTTGTTGAACTCAACCATGCCCCTATCTCAGCCTGCCACTTGCCCATACCTCCAAGTACAACTTGCTTGACTTTTTGCAACTTGAAGTCATACCAATCCCACAGTGACACAACCACTCTCTGCCCAATCCAGACTTTACAAACACACCCCAAGGCTTCATTCTCATAAGACACCCAAGCCTGAAACCTCCAAGAACACAGCATTCTCATTTTTCACCTCATATGCGAAACCATTCGAAACACACAACACAAGCTTCAAACACACAAACAAACTTCACCATTGATCTCAACATGACTCACTGATCATAAACCAACCATTGAAACAGCCCAGAACCTCACACAAACCAAATACGATTTTCTCACTTCACTGAACAGAACTCTGCCAATCTCCCAAACCAGCCATCTTCAAAGCTTTCTAAGCTTTATTTCATCATCAGAGGATTCAAAGGAGTGGATTTGCAGCAAACAAAAGGCCAGAAAGCCCAGAACCAGGAGATTCCATCTCAGGTAGCTATCTCAATTTTTTTCCAGAAACTCCATTTTAAGTTCTTAAACGATTCTATGCGCTCCCCTGATCATGGGGATATGATTATTTTTGAAAATGGTTGAGAAACCAGGATGTATGATTGCTCTGAAACTTTCTGACCTAAAATTTGTTTGCTTCGATTCATGATGTTCTTGAGTGATAAATGATTTTTGAAGACTGATTCATGTTTAGGGTTGTTTAGTGAGTGATTCTGGAGCTTTTGGTGAAGTTTCATGGCATTTTGAGAGAGCTAGGTCAGAGGTCTCGCCGGAGAAGACGACCGGAAGTCTTCTCCGGCCACCTGAAGTCAATTAGGGTTAATCTGTGTCACTAATGTGAGTTTGAATGTGGAGCGTTGGATGGCTTGACCAGGGTTGACCCGCGCGTGTTTGAAGGGCCAGGATGCATCCTTAGAAACCCTAATCCTCATTAACTTAATTTAATTCAGTTTAATTAATTTTAAATAGAAATTAGCTCAGTTTGAATGGTGGCCATCAGATTGCGCGCGTAGTCAAACAAAATACCCCCAGAATCAATCCTGTCCCTTGGATGCGCTGACTTCTTCATTTATTCATTTTCATTTTCATTTTATTTCATTTGTTTTGTTCATTTATTTAAAAATAGCAAAAAATGATTAAAAATTCTGAAAATTTTTATCAAACCTTTTATTAATTTTCAGAAACCAAAAATATTTTTATTTTTATTTTTTGCATAAAAATTTATTTTTAAATCATTTAAAAGTTTATTTTCAATTAATTAATGAAAATTAATTAATTAAAAATACTTTTAGGTATTTAAAAATCACAAAAAAATTCATGTAACATTTAGAAACATTGTCCAACTCTCAAACCAAATTTATTTTTTGTTCTTGATGCCTTTTGATCATTTTCAATGGAATTAATTTCATTTCAAGGTATTATTTTGATTCAAACTTCAAAAATTCATTTCTGCCTAACCATTGAGAGTTGGACAATGATTCTTTTTGCATTGCATCTTGCATAACATGTAGTTTATAGGATTAAATTGGCATGAATTGATCTTGGATTTTCATTTTGTTTTGCATTTTTCTTGACAAGGTACCTTAAAACCCTAGCAATCTTAGGAAATTCATAACTCTCACTAGGTTAAGAGTTGGATCCCCTCCTTTGGGCAGTGAGTTTGTATAGGTCTAGGGTATCTTTGATTGTATTTTCAAATTTTTATCATGATGTTTGCTTCTGGTTTTGGTTTTTGTTTTGTGTATTGATCATAAACCCTAATTCATGCTTTCCTTTGCATCCATCTTCCATTTGCTTGCATACCATGACTTGCTATGACATCTTGTGCATCCATTTGATTCATAATACATCTTAGGGCATATTAGAATCATGTTTGATCATTGCATCTTTCATTTGCCATGTTTTGCATTCATATCATTTCATAAACTTTTCATGAACATCCATGGTTCAATACATGCTTCATTTGCATTCTCATGCTTGTATGATCATTCTCATCTCTTGTCATATGTTTGCATCATCTCTTAGCACCATTAACATCATACTCATGCTTCTGACTTTGTCTTGCATCATGCCATTTCATCTCATTTGCATTGCATCTCATTTCTTTCACTAACTTTTCAGGTGGTAAGTTGTTTAGAGAAGTGAATTTGCCTTCACTTCTCACAATCTCTTTCATCTCTCTTATGCATCTTTGCTGCATTTTTACTTGTCTTTGAGTGAGCTTGCTCACTTGTGCCTCTCTTCCATCTTTTCTCTTCTCACCTCATCTCTTTTCTATCTTGTTTCTCCTTGGTGGCCTTTGAAGATCTCTTTCTTTCTTAAGCCTCACAAACCCTAGGATTGACCAAGTATGATAACATTTACGGTTTGATTAGTCCCCCACTTAGCTTTTACCTTTGTGTCTCTTTGAGTCTTCTCTTCTCATCTCACAATCAGGGACTAAACCCTAAAGGCTTTAAGTCTTTGTGATTAAGTTTATGCCTGCATCCTTCTATTAGGATGGAGTGTATAACTTTAATCCTAAGTGTTAAACCCTTAATGTGTTTAAATCCTTTAATCAACTCACTTAATAATCATCAAGACATCAATCTTGTAACTTGGGCCTTGCATTAGGGTTCTAATTCTTCCTTAATTGGTTAAGAAGGACTAACCCTAGTGTTAATGGACAAGTCCCCCTCAAGTTGTCTTACAAATTATAAAATCCACTTCTTCATCTTATCATTAACTAAAATCCATCTAATAAAGGCTTTGTTTTGTCATGAGGTTAATCCCTAATCATGGATTAAGTTGAGGAGTATTCCTCAGCTTAAACATTCTCATCTATTATCCTTCTATTAGGATGGTGTAATGAGTCTGTTTAATCCCTGATTATGGCTTAATCTCATTACTTAACACTAAACAAAAACAAAAAAAACATCTAAATAATTGCAAGTAGGTTAATGATCTTAATCCTACATCAGGGTGATTAAGTGTGAGATGCTGACTTCACACTTAAGGTATTCTCATTACCCCTAATCAGAGGGAAGATGTGATGAGTTTACTAACCCATTGGTTTAGGCTTAAGCTCATTAACTTATGACAAACTTCAAAAAGCAATAAAAGACTAAAAATACAAAAACAAACAATAATCGTCTCCTCCGGGATTCTTTTCTCATCTCATTCACTCACAAATGAGAACTCGCTTCTTCCATCTAATGCAAGACAGTTTGCACCTGAGCCAGACAGGTCATACACTTGAGCATAGACAAGCAAGCAGTTCACCAGTCAATTTATCTTTCAGTCTCTTTGGGTCGAACTACGGTGTTCTGACTTCCTCATTGCACGAGAGGATACGTAGGCATAACTTAACAATTATCGAACAAAAGTCTCTGTATATTCCCCCTCCTTCCAGCATTATTCATTAAGCCTCATAGTCTTGAGCATTATACTCTTGTTCTTACACTGACACTTCTTTTATACACTTCACTTTTCTTTTACACTGACACTTGCATTCTTTCCAGCTTTGACACACAAATTGCACTGACACTACCCCTTTAAAACACAAATCTTTTAAGCGTGGATCCCGTCGAGTACGGCGGACAATCTGGGTGCTAATACCTTCCCAGGTTGTAACCAACCCCCTTTCTCAGTCTCTCTGGTTCGCAACCGTCTTATCCATATCTTTTCTAGGTCTATGCAGCATTACCTTTCCTCCGGGATAAAAATGCCTAGCTGGCGACTCTTTCTTTTCTGAGTTCACCCTTGTGTGTTCTCACGCCTCCTTTCACCGACCGTTCGCGTCTGTACCCCTCTTGGCCCATGTGTCATTTTGGCGGGAGCGACAGCTTGGCGACTCTGCTGGGGATAAGATGAACTGTAACCAGGGCTTCTGGTTCTTTTCGTGGGTTCCTCCTAGCGTTTGTTTGATTTGTGTTTACTGGGGTGTTATGTGCTATATGTGTTTATTTTGTTGCTTTATGTACATTTATTTATTGCTTTCTTTACAGCTTTACATATATCATACTGTCATACTGTTATCTGGCTGGATCTGGTTTTTGTTTTGATGGGTGGGGGCTCTATTGAGAGTTTAAAGGTCCTATACCTGGGACCTGAGTGACACCTAGGCTAGAGTGGTTCATGTTCTTTCCCATTCCATTTCGGTCTGGTGCGGGAATATGAAACACGGTTCAGATATGGGTTTCTTCTTGAGAACTCTGTGCTACAGATCTCCTGTAGTGTTAGGGCTATCTGGGAAGCCTGCTAAGTCTGGATGACCTTTATTATTGACTTTCAGAAACTGGGGTGAATTAGAGGAGGATCCTTTATGGTTATTGTAAACACTATACCTCCGGGTTAGAAGTATTTACACTTCTCATAACTGATCCAAGTCTGAGGATCCTTGTTTTAGAACACCACCTGTGAGGGGGTTGGGCTGTTTACAGGTTTGCAGGAACCCATGGCCACATCATACCCTGTTACTTATTGTGTTTAAGAATGCTTCAGTTTGGACAGTTCTTGTGATTTAACCCAGGACATGTGACTCTTTATTTGAGTCCCCCACCTTGGTTACTGGACTTCTGAACCTCCATCTGGACTTCTTAAGACATACATGGGCTCTATATCAAGACAGTTAATCAGATCCAGCTTGATCACAAACCCTTGCATATCATTTGCATACATCATCATTGCATCATTTAACATTTGCTTATTTGTTTTTCAGGGTATCCACATTATATTTTGGCTTGGTTTTGACCCCTTCATCTGCATAGACCCTTATTCATCAGCTATCTGCTTCAGCCATCTTCATCAGTTGCCTGCTTCAGCTACTATTATCACCAGTCTCAGCCTGTCAGTGGCTCATCACCAGTATCAGTCTTCATCATCAGCAGTTATTTTCAGCTCTTCAACAGCAGTCATGGCACCCAAAAAGAGCAATATTTCATACCATTTCTTTGAGCCTGTGCTGGCTGGCATCAGGCAAGTCCAGACACTTATCACTCCAGACCATATCCCTTTATTCAGAGAGCATTATGGAGGCATCCTTGATATGGTTATGGACTTAGACCCTTCTCAGAGGAGCTTGATCCACACTTGCCTACAGTTCTATGATCCTCCTTTGAGATGCTTCACTTTCCAGAATTTTCAGTTTGGACCCCTGTTGGAGGAGTTTTCATCACTGATTGGAGTACCTGTCAGGGGTGGTATCCCCTTCAACCCAGAGATGGCTTCTCCCAGCAATGAAGAAGTGGCAAAAGCACTGTATTTGGAACCTATTCTGATTGAGCAGAACATGACAACAAAGGCTGGAATTCCTGGCCTACACTTGGACTTCTTGACTTCTCAGGCTATCCTGAAGGCCTCCTTGGGAGAATGGAAGGCAGTTTGTGCATTGTTAGCCCTCAGTGTATATGGGGTTATACTTTTTGCAGATGAGCCGAAGTTTATCAGCAAGAATGCTATCCATCTCTTCCTTTTGAGGAACCCAGTACCCACCTTGCTGGGAGATTTCTATTATTTTGTTCACCAAAGGAATGAGAAGCAGAGAGGGAGGTTGGTGAGATGTTGTGCTCCTCTATTTCATACCTGGCTGCTTAAACACTTACCCAAGACTGATGCCTTCCTGAATCCTCACCAACAGAAGAATTGGGCTAGAAGACTCACTGCTTTGACCTCAGATGACATCAGGTGGTGTACCCAGAGCACCAAAGGCAGGGACATAATAACTAGTTGTGGGCAGTTCCCCAATGTACCCTTAGTAGGAGTGAAGGGTTGCATCAACTACAATCCTGTGTTGTTTAAAAGATAATTGGGCTATGCTTTGGTCCGCCCTCCTAGAGTTCAAGACTTGGCTGAAACCCTGTATTGTGAGATAAAGCCTAATCTAGCTGTTGTCAGACAAGCATCCTGGGCTTGGGACAACATCCAGACCAAAGGGATGGCCATTCTTGGAAGATGCAACAATGTGGCCTCAGCTCAGTATTATTAATGGTCCCATGCTAGAGCCCAAATTTATGGGATGCCCTTCACCATTGAGGATGCACATGGACCATCCACAGCACCACCTCCAGCCACTGTCAGCCTGGAAGAATTTGAGAAGCTGAAGGAGAGGAATGAGAATCTGTCTCAAGCTCTGCAGAAGACCCTCTGGGAGAGGAGTGATGGTCGTCTAGACATTGAGAGGTTAGAAAAGCTTAAGGTGGAGCATCTAGCCAGGATTGAGAAATCAGAGGACTACATCAAGAAATCAAGAGCTGGAGAGCAAATTTTGAAGAATGCCTATAAAGAGGCCCAGTTTCAGAAGGCTAGGACTGATCTTTATCTGAAAGAAAGTCAAGCTAGGTGGGTCAGAATTACTGAAGCTCGCACTCAAGAAGATAAGAGAACTCAGGCCAGGATTGAGCAGTTAGAGGCCATTGAGAAGAAACAACAGGAGGCTCTGCTAGCAGCCCAGAAGGAAATTTCAGAACTGAAGCTTAGGGCTGGTGTGAAGAGGTCAAAGGACCAAGACAGGCACAAGAAGCTTACCACTGCTATTACGACCAGGAACCTTCTTATCAGGAGAATTACAGAGCATCCTGCTGGTCCTGTAACTGAAGCACTTCTGAAGGAGGTTAAGGAGGATGAGTTTGGTCTTGGTGTCTGACTTTTTGCTTGTTGTTGCTTTCATTTCATGTACTTCTCTTTTTATTGTATTTTGACCCTTCAGGGGCACGTGTTGTAAAAGCAGACTATGTATTATTCACCCTTTGTAATATATTTGTTAGTTTGTTTCACTGAGTTCTCTTTCTCTCAAGCAACATCAAAGCATCTTCCTCAGGGTCTGGAAAGGTCAAAACCAAGTGCCAAGCCGGATACCTTGGAAACAAATAAGCATACTGCATTGCATGCTAACCTTTGTTTAGTTTTGTAGGTTTTGTTTTGATTAGTACTAACTCTGTTGTGGTTCAGGAATTATTGCTCGCCGTCGGGTGTTCCCTCTCAACCGTCCACACAGATATCCTACTCGCAACAAGCTTCCTGGTATCCAAATGGACCAAGTACAGCAAGAGCTGACAGAGGTCAGAACCCAAATGGTTAACGAAAGGTTGGAAATGAGAAACCAAATGACCCAGTTCATGGAAGTAATGAATGGCTTGGCTCAAAGCCAAGAAAGATTGAGGGCATTGGTGGAAAGACAGACCCAGGAAGAACCTCCTCTGGGAACTGGAGGAACAAGTAACAATGAGAGGGGTCAGCCTCATGTTAATCCACCAGTATACGGGCCTCATCTGCATCCGGAAGTCAACATCCCGGGTATTGTGCAAGGAAATACAACGGGAGGAAGAGTCTTACAAGAAGACCCCTAAGAAGAGCAGTTTACTGTGATGGGAGCTGGGGATGAAGCCTATGATAGGAGGCTTGATGAAATTGCTGAGAAGTTGAGATCTCTGGAGTCTCAAAATTCCCTGGGCTTTGATGTCATGAATATGGGGTTAGTGGATGGGGTAAGAATCCCTCACAAGTTTAAACCCCCGTGCTTCGAGAAGTACAATGGAACTTCCTGTCCACGAACTCACTTGCAGTCTTTTCTGGGAAGACTTAAGGCATACACCATGGATGAGAAACTGTGGATGTTCTATTTTGAAGATAGTTTGATTGGGGCTTCAAGGGAGTGGTACTCTCACTTTACCAGAGCTACTATCAGGTGCTGGAAGGATCTAGCTGAGGCCTTCATTAGACAATACCAATACAATCTGGACATGGCTCCTAACAGGACTCTATTGATGGGAATGTCTCAGTCATCCAGAGAAAGCTTCAGGGAATATGCCCAGAGGTGGAGACAACTTGCTGCTGCAGTCCAGCCACCCATGTCGGAGAGAGAAATGGCCGACATGTTCATGAACACGCTGCAAGGAACATATATTGATAGGCTAGCTGCCTTTTCTTCCACCAGCTTCGCTGACGTAGTCATAGCTGGAGAAAGAATTGAAAGCCTTCTGAAGATGGGTAGGATTACTGATAATGGTGCAAGTTCGTCGAGTAATCCTAGGAAGCCTTTTGTGGGACCTAGAAGAACCGGTGAGACTAATGCTATTCATGCCAATAGGGGCAGACCTCAGTATGTTCATAGGTCAGTGGCAGCTGTCACAATTCCAGCTCCAATTCCTCAACAACCAGCATATCAACCACAACAACCACCACATTATCAGCAACAAGTTCAGTATCCGCCACAAAGAAATTACAAAAACAACAACAACAACAGCAATCAACAACAAAGACCCTTCCAACAAAGACCATCACAGGCAAATAGGGTGATTGACCCTATCCCTATGCCTTATGCCGCTTTATTGCCACAACTCCTGAAGCTCAACTTGGTTGAGTTAAGGACATTGGCACCTCCAGATCCTGCCAGTCTTCCAAGAAATTATGATGTCAACGCCAGGTGTGCTTTTCATTCTAATGCACCAGGCTACAGTACTGAGAAATGCAGGGCTTTACAAATGAAAGTACAAGATTTGGTGGACTCTAAAGCCCTCAACTTTGCACCCCCACCAAATGTCAACAAGAATCCCATGCCCAATCATGGAGGACCGAGAATTAATGCTATTGAGGAAGACAAGCCATCTTTCTTAATCACCAGTGTTGGGCAGATTCGAACACCTCTGGTAGAAATTAAAGCTCAGCTTCTAGAATGCCAGATGTTCCCCGGGTGTGAGCTCGGTTGTGGTTATTGCAACATTTCGGTCAACGGGTGTGATAACTTGAGAAGCGGCATAGACGGTCTTATCAAAAGTGGTATCCTTCAGATCACAACATCAGCACCTACAAATCCAGCAATCCCTCTGACAACAATTCCTGACTCTTCTACAACTGCAACAACAATCATTCCAACCAATTCATCAGTATCATCAACAATGGTTCCATCCATCACTTCAATAAATCAGACGTCAACAACCATCTCTTCTACAACATCAACACCCATTCATTCAACAGAATCTTCTACAACGCCAACAGATATCTCAGCAGTCACCATTTATTATGATCCATCATATGTTCCTCCAAACAACAACTTTCAACAACAAGCAGTGGCATCTCCTGCCAGGTCACCAGTCACCATCTACTACGATCCGCACGTTATTTCAGTACCCTCCTCCGCAGCAGTCGGTCCAGTTACCATCACGGTGCCTGGACCAGTTCCATATGAAAGCAGTAATGCCATACCCTAGCATTATGGCTCTGACCTCTACTGCAACGGGGAGAAAATCACTTTGGATTCTTCAACCTCTTCTCCACAGATTGATAATGTTGGGGGAGGCGGAGGCTTCACCAGAAGCGGACGCCTTTTCGCCTCACAAACTCAAAGACCTAATGCCGAAGCAGAAGCTGCTGCCAAAGCAAAAGGAAAGAGTGTGGTGGTTAAAGAGCCAGCTATCAAAGAAACTCAGAAGACGTCTTTTGAACAGGATGTAGACGAGTTTATGAGAATTATAAAAAGAAGTGATTACAAGGTGGTGGATCAGCTTCACCAAACTCCCTCAAAGATCTCCATATTATCCCTGCTGATGTGTTCTGAAGCTCACCGGAATGCATTATTAAAAGTCCTGCATGCAACATACGTGCCAGAGGAGATCACAGTTAATCAGCTAGAAACCGTGGTAGCAAATGTCAACACCAGCCATGGATTGGGTTTCACCAATGCTTATCTGACAACTGAGGGACGTAACCACAACAAGGCTTTACACATCACTCTAGAATGCAAGGGTACTGTTCTATCCCATGTACTGGTGGACACTGGGTCATCACTCAATGTTCTACCAAAGAAAGCCTTAGTGAAGCTGGAGTATGATAGCTTGGCATTACGTCCGAGTAATTTGGTGGTGAGAGCCTTCGATGGCTCTAAACGATCAGTGCTAGGGGAGATTGATCTGCCTGTGATGATTGGCCCGCAGACCTGCAAAATTACCTTCTATGTGATGGACATTCAGTCGGCCTACAGTTGTTTGTTGGGTAGACCCTGGATCCATGCCGCAGGCGCAGTTACGTCTACCCTTCACCAGAAGCTGAAATTCGAGTGGGAAGGCCAGATCATCACCATCTGTGGTGAAGAGGACATCTTTGTTAGACATCTGGCTACATACAAATACATTGAGATGGATGGAGAAATCCATGAAACCATGAGCCAGGGATTTGAGGCCCTGAACATTAATGAAGCATCTGCTGTACTGGGAACCTCCATAACATCTTATCAGCAAGCCAGGAAGGTTGTTGAAGAGGGGACTGCCCAAGGCTGGGGCAAAATGCTGCCCGTGGAGAAGAAGGAGGACAGATTGGGGTTGGGTTATAAACCAACTCAACAAGATCAATCAGAGGCTGCCAAGAAGCCCAATTTTGTCAGCGGGGGGATGCTCACCCCGGATGCAGTGAACAACTTGGAAGATGAGTCGGAAGATGAGCGCAACCTGGAGAACTGGATACGTCCAAGGACCCCGGGGAGCCATATCTCAAGCTGGTCTTCCCAGGAAATTATAAGGGTTACTCCTGCAGAGTAATTATTATTTCCTGTATATTTTAAGCATGCATCAAGTCTTGCATCTTGCCCAAGATGTCAAGACTCATTTTGTAATCGGGCCATCTTGTAATTTTGTGCAAACAGATCAATCAATGAATATCGGACGTCTTTTGCAAATGAGTCTTTTTTCTTTTCCGCTCACTGTTTTTCACTTTTTCTTTTTGTACAAAAAAAAATAAAATGGCAATGTTTTCAAAATGACCAGACTTTACTTCACTTTTTCTAAATAAAATTAAAATCGATCACTAAAATGAACAATCTAAACCCTTGCAGAGAGTGTCTTTCGGACTGCACCGACAACAGCACAGCTATGGCTTCGTATGACTTTGACAATCCAATCAATCAAGCTGATGAAGGGGTTGAAGAAGAATATGGGCTTCCTGAAGAGCTAGCCAGGTTGTTAAGGCAAGAGGAGGAGGTTATCACTCCTCATCAGGAGGAGGTCGAAACGGTTAATCTTGGTACGGAAGAAGATGCGAAAGAGGTTAAGATCGGGGCCTGTTTATAAGACTCAGTGAAAGAACAACTGATTGAGATGCTTCGGGAGTATGTGGATGTGTTTGCTTGGTCTTACCAAGATATGCCAGGGTTGGATACCGATATTGTTATACACAAGCTGCCTTTAAAGGAAGATCGCCCACCGGTTAAACAGAAACTGCGCCGTACTCGCCCAGATATGGCAATGAAGATCAAAGAAGAGGTACAAAAGCAGTGGGACGTCGGGTTCCTTGCTGTGACTAGCTATCCGCTGTGGGTTGCTAATATTGTACCTGTGCCTAAGAAGGATGGCAAGGTGAGGATGTGTGTGGATTACCGGGATCTGAACAGAGCCAGCCCGAAAGATGACTTCCCTTTACCTCACATTGATGTATTGGTGGATAATACAGCTCAGTTCTTGGTGTTCTCCTTCATGGACGGATTTTCAGGATACAATCAGATCAAAATGTCACCTGAAGACATGGAGAAGACAACTTTCATCACTCCCTGGGGCACGTTCTGTTATAAGGTGATGTCATTCGGACTGAAGAATGCTGGTGCAACATATCAACGGGCTATGGTAACATTATTCCACGACATGATCCATAAAGAAATTAAATTTTATGTGGATGACATGATTGCCAAGTCCCTCACAGAAGAAGACCACCTGGTAAATCTGTTGAAGTTATTCAAGCGTCTGAGGAAGTACCAACTGAAGTTAAACCCCAACAAGTGCACATTCGGGGTGCGATCCGGTAAGTTGCTGGGATTTATTGTAAGTGAAAAAGGGATTGAAGTTGACCCTGATAAAGTTAAAGCCATTCAAGAGATGCCTGCGCCGAAAACTGAGAAAGAAGTTTGAGGTTTCATAGGTAGATTGAACTACATTTCAAGGTTCATATCTCACCTTACAGCAACCTGTGAACCCTTGTTCAAGCTGTTAAGAAAAGAACAAACGGTCAGGTGGAATGAAGACTGCCAGAGGGCTTTTGACAGAATCAAGGAGTACTTGCAAGAACCTCCAATCCTTATGCCTCCAGTTGAAGGAAAACCTCTAATCATGTACTTGACAGTATTAGAAGGGTCAATGGGGTGTGTGTTGGGCCAGCATGACGAGTCTGGTCGAAAAGAGTATGCAATATACTACCTAAACAAAAAGTTTACCGACTGTGAACAACGTTATTCACTGCTCGAGAAAACTTGTTGTGCTTTAGCGTGGGCTGCTCGCCGACTAAGGCAGTATATGTTGACCCACACTACTTTATTGATCTCAAAAATGGACCCAGTCAAGTACATTTTTGAGAAGCCAGCACTCACCGGACGGGTTGCAAGATGGCAGATGATCCTCACAGAATATGACATCCAGTACACGTCTCAGAAAGCCATCAAGGGCAGTGTATTGTCTGATTATCTTGCTGAGCAACCTATTGATGATTACCAGCCTATGAGATTTGACTTCCCTGATGAGGACATCATGTTCATAAAAGCAAAAGATCACGAAGAGCCTGTTCACACTGAAGGGCCTAAGCCAGAAGAAGAATGGACTATGATGTTTGACGGGGCTGTTAATATGAATGGTCGTGGTGTTGGTGCAGTACTTATTACACCTAAAGGAGTTCACCTGCCTTTCTCGGCAAAACTCACCTTTAACTGCACTAACAACGAAGCTGAATAAGAAGCTTGTATTATGGGTCTTGAGGAAGCCATTGACCTCAGGATCAAGACTTTGACTGTATTCGGAGATTCAGCTCTAGTAATCAATCAAACCAACGGCAAATGGTACACACACCAGGATCATCTGATACCTTACAGGGATTATACAAGGAGGTTATTGACTTTCTTTACAACGGTCAAACTTGAGTATATCCCTCGGGACGAGAATCAATTTGCAGATGCTCTTGCCACCATTTCATCCATGATCAAAGTTCAAGCTGCCAACTTTGTACCTCGGATTTCAGTATCCAGACTGGACAGACCAGCATATGTATTTGCAGCAGATGTCGTTAAAGATGACAAGCCTTGGTTCCATGACATTAAGCGCTTCTTGGAGGATCAAACATACCCACCTGGGGCATCTTCCAATGACAAGAAGACATTAAGAAGGCTTGCTGGTAGTTTCTTCCTGAATACTGACGGCTCCCTGTACAAGAGAAACTTTGATATGGTACTCCTCAGATGCGTTGATAGAACAGAAGCAGACTTGTTAATGCACGAGGTGCACGAAGGATCCTTTGGTACCCATACAGGAGGGCATGCCATGGCCAAGAAGTTGCTAAGGTCAGGTTATTACTGGATCACAATGGATGCCGACTGTTGTGCCTATGCCAGAAAATGCCATAAATGCCAGATTTATGCGGATAAGGTGCACGTGCCTCCCAATCCTCTGAATGTGATGTCTTCACCCTGGCCCTTTGCCATGTGGGGCATTGATATGATTGGAAAGATTGAACCAAATGCTTCAAACGGCCACAGATTCATCTTGGTTGCTATTGACTATTTTACCAAGTGGGTTGAAGCAGCTTCTTATGCAAATGTTACAAGGCAAGTGGTAGCCCGATTTCTGAAGAGAGGCATCATCTGTCGGTATGGAGTTCCCGAGCGAATCATTACTGATAATGGTTCCAATTTAAACAACAAAATGATGGCAGAGCTATGCTGGGACTTCAAGATCCAACACCACAATTCTTCTCCTTACAGGCCAAAGATGAACGGCGTTGTAGAAGCAGCTAACAAGAATATCAAGAAGATTGTGCAAAAGATGGTGGTTACCTATAAAGATTGGCATGAAATGCTACCGTTTGCCTTTCATGGGTACCGTACGTCAATCAGAACATCCACTGGGGCAACACCGTATCAACTTGTGTATGGTATGGAGGCAGTCTTACCTGTTGAAGTTGAGTTACCCTCCCTACGGGTACTGATGGATGTTAAGATGAACGAAGCAGAATGGGTCCGATCCCGATACGAACAACTGAGTCTGATCTAAGAAAAGAGATTGGCTGCGATTTGTCATGGGCAGCTATATCAGAAAAGAATGAAGAAAGCCTTCGATCAGAAAGTCAGGCCCCGAGAATACCAAGTAGGAGATCTTGTGTTGAAAAGACTCCTCCCTCCTCATGCAGACCACAGGGGCAAATGGACTCCGAACTATGAAGGACCATTCGTAGTAAAGAAAGTTTTCTCGGGTGGAGCACTGATGCTCAGTACTATGGATGGAGAAGACTTCCCGTCCCCTGTGAATTCAGATGCAGTTAAAAAATACTTCGCATAAAATGACCCGCTGGACATAAAAACAGAATGTAAGTCCAGGCAAAAATGGGGCATCCCGGCGAGTCAAAAACAGAATAAAAGACTCGGGCAAAAATAAGGGAAAATAAACAAAAAATGTACACCCGCTGAGTTGAAAAGCCGCATTGGACAACTCAGGCAAAAATGGGTATCCCGATGGATTGAGAACCCGGAAGGGCGATCCATGCAAAATAAGGGAATAAGCGAACAACTGCATTCTGAATTCGTCTGTATCACTCACAACTTGGTAAGTTTCGAAAGGTTCAAGTGCCGGTCAGAATCAGCCTTCTTCAGAAAACAAGACGAGAAGAATGTCAAAAGTCATACGAGTCATAGCCAAAGGGAAGCTCCCTGAAGCGTCGTCAACATTGCCAATACTTTTATTTCTCAATTGTATCTTGCCAATTCAGGGCACATGAATCAATAAAATCAGATTTTTCAGTCATGTTTCATCTCGTACACTTTATTTTCATTTGCAAAACGTCCGATGTTCTTAAGATACTGATTGCATAAATACAGATGCCTTTCTTCTAAAAAATACGTACTTACAGGAAATATACTTACTCCCGGGAGTGTCTGAACTCCTATGACGGAATCCGGTAAGGGATACCTCGGGATTACTTGTGCGCTTCTCTATCTTTTCAGGATTGCAGGCATCCGAAGCACAACATGGGGCATAAAAGCTTCACCCCAGCAAGCTGACCAACCATTGACTACTCAGTCCTAGCACCAGAGACGGTTTCCCCCAGCTAAGTTGTCAAGTATCACCCTCAGCAGGACCCCTACAAGAAATCTCCAGGAAGACCTTCCCATGGTCTTTCTTCTTCCCCAGCCGAGTTGCCATTTACTATTCCTCCACAGCCAAGTGCAAAAGCCGGGAAACCATCTCCTCACAGAGCTTTGGCCTTCATCCAGAAGAGCAATGCCCGAAGAACTCACAACAGAGTGAAGAAAACTTCTACAAACCCTAGCTGGGTCCCTCATTACCAAAGATAGGTCTATCAGTGACCTATATCACCGAGCAGAGTCTCATATGTCAGATCCACTAATGATCTTATCCCCAGCTGGGATGCCCATTCCAAGCAGATCAGTCAGAGATCTTCGCAGCAACAGGATCCAAATCCCGGATCGTATCTCTTTGCATAATCATAGCATTCGCATCATATTTCCCACAGAGTGTAGCATTCCGCCTAATACGGAGCATTACGGCAAAAATCAAACATGTTGCATAATCATGAGCCATGTTCTGAATCAAACACTTGTGAATATTGACAACCCATCAACAATATACAGAAAACTCCCGAGATTCCCCGGCAGAGAGCCAAGGCACTTTCCCTAAAGATACGGATGCGTCCTGACACCCGTCCGTGCCATATCCCCAGCGGAGAGCAGAGATCCAAGGCATTTGCCTTACACTCACAAATACCAAATACACACTTCTTTTGGCACCCGTCCGTGTCAACATTCCCCAGTAAAGTTGCCCGAGCAAACTAACACTTGTATGTTACAGATACTTCTTGGCACCCGTCTGTGTCACATCCCCAGTAGAAAGCCAAAGCGTCCTCTTTGCACTCACAGATGCATATACATACAGATTCCCTGACACCCGTCCGTGTCACTTTCCCAAACATAACTACTTGAATACTTTGTAAAGCATATACTTGTTTATATTACACCTTTCTCTTTTGACACTCGTCCGTGTCACCCTCCTCAGCAAGTTAAACACTCTCCTGTACACCACTCATACTTGTTTCACTCATACAGATACCCATCCGTACCTTGTATATACCACTCAAATCCTCTCAGATTCGACACTCGTCCGTGTTCTTTGTTAACCAGTTGATACTCGTCTGTATCATCATCTCAGAGCATGCGTCAAGCGTTTGTTTCTACCTGATACTCGTCCGTATCATAGTCTTAGGGATGCTCGTCCGCATCTTTAATCCATACACGTGTCAAACACTCATGTCTTCTTGAACTTAGACACTCGTCTGTGTCTATTATGCCCCAGGAGAGTCCCCTCAGAATCAACACTCGTCCGTGTTCCTTGTTAACCAGTTGATACTCATCCGTATCATCATCTCTGAACACGTGTCAGTATTTGTTTCTACCCGATACCCGTCCGTATCGTAGTCTTAGGGATGCTCGTCCGCATCTTTAATCTATACACAACGTCAAAACACTTATACCTTTTATTTCTTGGATGTAAACACTCGTCCGTGTTTACTATTCCCCAGTAGGCCACCAGCAAAACTTCTTTTCTATCTGACATTCGTCCTATGTCATGATACCTTTTTGGCAGCCGCCTGCCAGGTGATCGTCCTTCACCTTTGGATGACCGTCCCTCATCCTTTCCCCAGCGGAGTCTCTATTTCATTAAAACCCCTTTTCTATCTGACATTCGTCCTATGTCATGGTAAACCTTGAGAGCAGCCGTCCCCTGCTAGGTGATCGTCCTTCACCTCTCGATGATTGTCCTTCATCATGCTCATCCGATGGTCGTCCCCATCGTCGACCTCTTATTCGGCATTCGTCCTATGTCGTGATTTTTTAGCAGCCGTCCCCTGCTAGGTGATCGTCCTTCACCTTTTGATGATCGTCCTTCATCATTTTATCTGATGGCCGTCCCCATCGTTGATCTTGTTATCTGACATTCGTCCTATGTCATGATAAACCTTGAGAGCAGCCGTCCCCTGCTAGGTGATCGTCCTTCACCTCTTGATGATCTTCCTTCATCATGCTCGTCCGATGGCTGTCCCCATCGTCGACCCTTTTATCCGGCATTCGTCCTATGTCGCGATACCTTCGGCAGCCGTACCCTGCCAGGTGATCGTCCTTCACCTTAGATGATTGTCCCTCATCTTATCCCCAACAGAGCATCCGTCCCCTGCTAGGTGATCGTCCTTCACCTTTGATGACCGTCCCTCATCATTATTTCATTTATTCTTTAACCCGATGGCTGTCCCCGTCGTGGTCCCTTTTTCCTTTTCCTGGTGATCGTCTTTCACCTTTGATGACCGTCCCTCATCATTATTTCATTCATTCTTTAACCCGATGACCGTCCTCGTCGTTGTCCCCTTTCCTTTTCCTGATGATCGTCCTTCATCAATCTAGCCCGATGGTCGTCCCCATCGTTGTTTGCATTACTTTATGAACCTGATGACCGTACCTCATCATTTATTCTTACCTATTCCCCAGGGAAACTTATAGCTTTACCTGATGGCCGTCCCCATCATAATCCCTTTTATCCCCAGCTTGTCGGTCGTCCCCGTCATTGCTTTACTTCCCGCATTTTCCCCAGCATGTCGGTCGTCCCCGTCATTGCTCTTTCCCCAGCAGTCGTCCTCTGCTCGACGGACGTCCTCCGTCGCCCGCACTTTACAGTATACTTTATTTTCTTTTACAATCTATATCCCTTTTCTTCTTCATTCTGTGAGTGCAAATTTTGGACTGTCTTTGGTATTCAACCACAAGTTATCTTGTTTGCCTGTTAAGCCGCTGCTTACATCCTGCACAGCTAACTCATGCTTGAATAGGGGCAGCTGTAAACACCCCAAATTTGCCCTCACCCATTCACACCATGTCTTGTGGTCATTTCATATGCATAAGTTCAATCATAGCATCTCATATTGCATATTTGATTCACTGCATTGTTTCAAAGTCATCTGCATCTAGGGTTTGTGATCTGAGCAATCCAAGAGCCATTTGAGCCACTCCAAAGGTCATCAATTACTCAAAGGGGTCCATGTATTTTCAAGCATCATATTATATCCTCTCAAAGTCAAGAATGTCAAAAATCACAAGAACTGAGAATGGCATGGAAGCAGAGCCAGGTTTAACTGCACAGATGACCTAGAATTAGGGTTTTGGTTTCAAAGGCCATAATTCCAAATTTTTTGGTCATTCTTGTTTCTATTGGTCTCTATATGGTATAGGGATCATGCATATCAATTTTCATGAAGAAATTCCATGGGGAAGGCATCTGATCAAGAGTTGACTTTTTGAGCAAGTCAGTGCAAAATCAGGGCATCTGAGGCCCCCAATGACCCAACCAAAGGGTGTTCTTCATCATTTTGATTGTGTATGATCTTTATTTGATCATAGAAGATGTTAGAAGTTCACAAAATTGAAGAATTTCAAGCCATTTGCAAAGTTGACTTTTTGGGAAAATGACTTGTAATTGAAAATTGCCATTTTGGGAAACTTTTTCAACCCTTGCTTTTTGATTCAAAAATGCTTCAAATAGAAAAACTTTGGCCATGAAAGTTGTAGAATGGATCATTCCCTTTTCAAAAAGTACAAGAACATGACCTAATTCATTTTGGATCAAAAGTTATGGCTTGTCAAAGTTGGGAAAAATCACATAATTTCAAGTTATGCACCAAAGAGGGAAACTTGCAAATTCTTGTACCAAGGCAATTTGTGACTTCTAATTGATGTCTAACCTGTACACAAACATCATACATAACTTAAACTTCATATTGGCCCAAGAATTTCTTAAGTTCCATGCCCTAAACTTCAAGAATTACAAAAGGGGCCAAAGTTGTGACAATTTGCAAAAGGGATCAAAACTTCTCATCCACTTGCCTCAGTTCACAAAATCTGATCCAAAAGCATTCCTTGATCCTTGCTGAACTCAACCATGCCCCTATCTCAGCCTGCCACTTGCCCATACCTCCAAGTACAACTTGCTTGACTTTTTGCAACTTGAAGCCATACCAATCCCACAGTGACACAACCACTCTCTGCCCAATCCAGACTTTACAAACACACCCCAAGGCTTCATTCTCATAAGACACCCAAGCCTGAAACCTCCAAGAACACAGCATTCTCATTTTTCACCTCATATGCAAAACCATTCGAAACACACAGCACAAGCTTCAAACACACAAACAAACTTCACCATTGATCTCAACATGACTCACTGATCATAAACCAACCATTGAAACAGCCCAGAACCTCACACAAACCAAATACGATTTTCTCACTTCACTGAACAGAACTCTGCCAATCTCCCAAACCAGCCATCTTCAAAGCTTTCTAAGCTTTATTTCATCATCAGAGGATTCAAAGGAGTGGATTTGCAGCAAACAAAAGGCCAGAAAGCCCAGAACCAGGAGATTCCATCTCAGGTAGCTATCTCAAACTTTTTTCCAGAAACTCCATTTTAAGTTCTTAAACGATTCTATGCGCTCCCCTGATCATGGGGATATGATTATTTTTGAAAATGGTTGAGAAACCAGGATGTATGATTGCTCTGAAACTTTCTGACCTAAAATTTGTTTGCTTCGATTCATGATGTTCTTGAGTGATAAATGATTTTTGAAGACTGGTTCATGTTTAGGGTTGTTTAGTGAGTGATTCTGGAGCTTTTGGTGAAGTTTCATGGCATTTTGAGAGAGCTAGGTCAGAGGTCTCGCCGGAGAAGACGACCGGAAGTCTTCTCCGGCCACCTGAAGTCAATTAGGGTTAATCTGTGTCATTAATGTGAGTTTGAATGTGGAGCGTTGGATGGCTTGACCAGGGTTAACCCGCGCGTGTTTGAAGGGCCAGGATGCATCCTTAGAAACCCTAATCCTCATTAACTTAATTTAATTCAGTTTAATTAATTTTAAATAGAAATTAGCTCAGTTTGAATGGTGTCCATCAGATTGCGCGCGTAGTCAAACAAAATACCCCCAGAATCAATCCTGTCCCTTGGATGCGCTGACTTCTTCATTTATTCATTTTCATTTTCATTTTATTTCATTTGTTTTGTTCATTTATTTAAAAATAGCAAAAAATGATTAAAAATTCTGAAAATTTTTATCAAACCTTTTATTAATTTTCAGAAACCAAAAATATTTTTATTTTTATTTTTTGCATAAAAATTTATTTTTAAATAATTTAAAAGTTTATTTTCAATTAATTAATGAAAATTAATTAATTAAAAATACTTTTATGTATTTAAAAATCACAAAAAAATTCATGTAACATTTAAAAACATTTAGAAACATTGTCCAACTCTCAAACCAAATTTATTTTTTGTTCTTGATGCCTTTTGATCATTTTCAATGGAATTAATTTCATTTCAAGGTATTATTTTGATTCAAACTTCAAAAATTCATGTCTGCCTAACCATTGAGAGTTGGACAATGATTCTTTTTGCATTGCATCTTGAATAACATGTAGTTTATAGGATTAAATTGGCATGAATTGATCTTGCATTTTAATTTTGTTTTGCATTTTTCTTGACAAGGTACCTTAAAACCCTAGCAATCTTAGGAAATTCATAACTCTCACTAGGTTAAGAGTTGGATCCCCTCCTTTGGGCAGCGAGTTTGTATAGGTTTAGGGTATCTTTGATTGTATTTTCAAATTTTTATCATGATGTTTGCTTCTGGTTTTGGTTTTTGTTTTGTGTATTGATCATAAACCCTAATTCATGCTTTCCTTTGCATCCATCTTCCATTTGCTTGCATACCATGACTTGCTATGACATCTTGTGCATCCATTTGATTCATAATACATCTTAGGGCATATTAGAATCATGTTTGATCATTGCATCTTTCATTTTCCATGTTTTGCATTCATATCATTTCATAAACTTTTCATGAACATCCATGGTTCAATACATGCTTCATTTGCATTCTCATGCTTGTATGATCATTCTCATATCTTATCATATGTTTGCATCATCTCTTAGCACCATTAACATCATACTCATGCTTTTGACTTTGTCTTGCATCATGCCATTTCATCTCATTTGCATTGCATCTCATTTCTTTCACTAACTTTTCAGGTGGTAAGTTGTTTAGAGAAGTGAATTTGCCTTCACTTCTCACAATCTCTTTCATCTCTCTTATGCATCTTTGCTGCATTTTTACTTGTCTTTGAGTGAGCTTGCTCACTTGTGCCTCTCTTCCATCTTTTCTCTTCTCACCTCATCTGTTTTCTATCTTGTTTCTCCTTGGTGGCCTTTGAAGACCTCTTTCTTTCTTAAGCCTCACAAACCCTAGGATTGACCAAGCATGATAACATTTAGGGTTTGATTAGTCCCCCACTTAGCTTTTACCTTTGTGTCTCTTTGAGTCTTCTCTTCTCATCTCACAATCAGGGACTAAACCCTAAAGGTTTTAAGGCTTTGTGATTAAGTTTATGCATGCATCCTTCTATTAGGATGGAGTGTATAACTTTAATCCTATGTGTTAAACCCTTAATGTGTTTAAATCCTTTAATCAACTCACTTAATAATCATCAAGACATCAAGCTTGTAACTTGGGCCTTGCATTAGGGTTCTAATTCTTCCTTAATTGGTTAAGAAGGACTAACCCTAGTGTTAATGGACAAGGCCCCCTCAAGTTGTCTTACAAATTATAAAATCCACTTCTTCATCTTATCATTAACTAAAATCCATCTAATAAAGGCTTTGTTTTGTCATGAGGTTAATCCATAATCATGGATTAAGTTGAGGAGTATTTCTCAGCTTAAACATTCTCATCTATTATCCTTCTATTAGGATGGTGTAATGAGTCTGTTTAATCCTTGATTATGGCTTAATCTCATTACTTAACACTAAACAAAAACAACAAAAACATCTAAATAATTGCAAGTAGGTTAATGATCTTAATCCTACATCAGGGTGATTAAGTGTGAGATGCTGAATTCACACTTAAGGTATTCTCATTACCCCTAATCAGAGGGAAGATGTGATGAGTTTACTAACCCATTTGTTTAGGCTTAAGCTCATTAACTTATGACAAACTTCAAAAAGCAATAAAAGACTAAAAATACAAAAACAAACAATAATCGTCTCCTCCGGGATTCTTTTCTCATCTCATTCACTCACAAATGAGAACTCGCTTCTTCCGTCTTGAAATTCTGTGATCAGGTATGAGATGTCCTAAGAGATGTCCCAACACTTAATAGGACATTTGACAAATTTAACCAAAACTTAAACAGCAAGAAAAGTAAACAACACAGAAGTTTGTTAACCTAGTTCAGTGTATAACCACACCTACATCTGGAGGCTACCAAGCCAGGAGGAAATCCACTATTAGTAATATTAATTCTAGACTTAAACCACCCTGTTTAATCTATCACTTAATACTTACCCAATGCAATTTCTACCTAAGACTCACTTAGATAAGAGTACCCTACTCACTCCCCCTCAATCACCCAGTGATCAAGTTTACAAGTTTACTGAAATTGAAGACATCCTTCAAACAAAACAGCTTGATCTTACTTAACAGTTTCAATCAAGTCACAAATGCACTTTTGCTTAAAAGCTCATAAAGTGGTACATAAAAACAACCTGCTATTAAAATACTAGACACCCTATTTGGTCTTCTGAAATTCGTACTCAATTCTATGAGTTTCTGTTGTTTAAATAGGTATCTGAATTTTGGGCTTTCTGTAGAATGATCCAGCCCTAATGTGCAGCAACTGTCACCTTGAATTTAGGGTTTGTTACCTCCTATATTCTAGGTGCATTAGGTCTTCTGTTTTAATCTGAATCTTCAATTTAAAACTCCCTACAGATGCGCCTTGTTCTGTTTTTATCCAGCATTAATTAATTCCAGATAGTTCTCCTTAAATATCTCTGATCTGTTAATCAATAATTAATTCTGGTAGCAGGTCTGAGATGTCTCAACATCTGTTGGGACATCCTGACAAAACTGAACTTAGTCATTTACACAATGTCCCAACATCTGATGAGACATCCTCAAATAAGTTCACATACTCTGTTTGCTAATGTCCTAACATCTGATAGGACATTCTGAACTGAATTTAACATTTCTTGTTTGGTCAAAAATTCTGCCAATTCTTAAACATCTACAAACTCCCCCTTTGGCTAATTTTTGGCTAACATCTTTTCTGGTTTTCAGAGTGCAGCAGAAGTTCTTTTTATCAGAGTATATCATAACTTTTCTGTTGATTCTTATTTGAGATTACTCCCCCTCAAACAAATATGTGTCCAGTCTTGTTGCAACAGAAATACACACTGATTCAGTTCAGACAGAAACAAACAGATCTTTCATTCATTTAAACAGCAATTACATTTGATGTTGTTCTCCCCCTTGGTAGGCACAAAATTAGGGGCCAAAGAACTATTATCCAGAATTACAAATCATTGCTGTCATTACAAATGCCTCACATACAAAGATCACTCAGATTCATCATTCTCAGTAGCTTCCTCCACTTCAGTGTCTTCATCTTTATCAGCTTCACTTTCAGCTTCACTGTCTTCACCAGATGCAGCATTCTGATCTTCTTCACTTTCCAACATTTGAATGATTTCCTCCAGCTTCTTCTTCCTAGCTTCAAGCTCTTTGCAGGTGCACTTTAGCTCAGCAATTAATTCTTTCTTGGAGATAGAAGACTTAGCAGTTGAGGGACCAGCAGATGTCCCAGAAGGGGCTTCAACATCTGCAGCATGATGACTGAGGAATAACTTGTAGTGAAAAGCCAGGGGGCTCTCTCTCTTGCAGGCAGTATCCTTGTCAGTTAAAATCCCAGGATATTGATTGAGTACAATACCACACAGCAATGATGGAAAGGCTATTGGTAGCTTGGTTGCAGAGGAGCTGGCATGCTTCATGGTTTGATCAAAGATAAAAGCTCCAAAGTCCAGCTTGGTTTGAGTCCCCACAGCATAGATGAATCTGGCCAGACCAGTTGAGATAGATGAAGTGTGGTTGGTAGGCACCCAATTAGATGTACCAATCCTGTTCAGCATGGCATACTTTCTGGTAAGCATGCTTACAGATAGCTTTCCCTTCACAGGCCATGCCTTGACCTGGTCAGCAGTTATCACCTTACAGACTTGATTATCTGTCTTGCCTAGCTCATTTGGTCCATCTGTTTCTCTTCCTAGATACTGATTTATGATTTGGGGAGAAAACTCCACACATCTACCTCTAACATAAACTTTTCTAAACTCAGAGGACTTACCATTTGAGCAATCCTCCTGAAGATTCACAATGAACTCTTTGACAAGAAGTTCATAACAGGGAGAGAACTCTGAGACTGTCTTGAATAGTCCTGCAGCAGAGATTAGGTCAATGAGTTCTGTGCACTCAAGTGCATTGCTGCTTAGTTCTCTTTCCAAAGCAACCCTTCTTTGATACACATATTTCCATCTGTTGACACTGGAGACATGATGGAAGGATATGTTGTCCAAGGGAGCTTCTGGGACAGCAGTTGAAGCTCTAGCTGGTGCTGGTTTCTTCTTGGGAGGAGATGTTGGGACATCTGATCCAACATCTGAATCTGATGGAGTTGCAGCTTTTCTCTTCTGGGTTTGAACTTTGCTCCATGGTTTTGTTGGACCAAAGGTAGCTTTAGCTTTGCCTTTCTTTGAACTAGCCTTCTTCTTCTCAGGGATGACAGGTTCAGCTTGCATCTTTCCTTTCCTGGACCTTAGTCTTTTAGCAATGCTGGGTTTCACAGAAGCTATGATCTCTGCATCAGAGTCCTGCTCCAGATTGACCACTGGAGAAGATTGAGCAGCCTCCTCTTCAGCTGGTTGATCAGCAGGGATTTGATCTTCATTTGAGCCTTGAGCCTGTTCTTCAGAGACCTCTTCATCATTTTCATTTGAAACTTTGTCCTTAGATTGTTCCAGATCAACATCAGATGAGTTCTTTTTCTTATCTTCAGATGTTCCAACATCTGTTGGGACATCTTGTTCTGCAGCAGTGTCCTTTGTAGCTTGAGCTGGTTCTTCTTGAGGTGCAGGAATGGTGTTCAAAGGAACAGAGATCCCTTTCACCACTCTTTGTTCAGAAAAGACTTGGTTAACAATCTCCTTGATGGAATCATCAACATATTTGGAGTATCTTGTAGACATGTTAGCAGGAGAGGGAATGCCTTTAGCTTTGCTTCTGATTTGATCTTTACATCTCTTTGGTGTTCTTGCCTTTTTAGTGTGAGAGGCGCTTCCCCTGAGCTCGTCCAATGGTGTTGATGGCATTGGCACAACAGAAATTGGAGTGGCATGAACCACGTCTTCCTTGTTGAGAATTTCCTCAGCTGTTTTAGGGTTTTGAGACATTGTAGAGGAAGAAGGATGAACAGCTTTAGGGTTTATGATTTCTGAAGAATTGAGAGTTAATGTGATTCGCTTGTGATGATATGATGAGAATCTTGATAGCTTCTTATAAGTAGTTACTAAATAATTAGCCGTTACAGTCCAAATGATTAAGAATGGAATTCCCAAGGATCTTGTCCAGACTAGCTTTGCCATCTGGAACTTATGCCATGCAATGTCATATGACATGTTGGCACATCTCATTAACTGCTAAATATCACATAAACATATTCCAAGTTTGCCCCTTAAGTTCTCAAATTGTGTAGCATCCAATGCTTTGGTAAAGATATCAGCTAATTGCAGATCTGTAACAACATGCTCCAATGAAATCACCTTCTCTTCTACAAGATCTCTGATGAAATGATGTCTGATATCAATATGCTTTGTCCTGCTATGTTGAATAGGATTTTTAGATATGTTGATTGCACTTAAGTTGTCACAGTACAATGTCATGACATCCTGTGGGACATTGTACTCAGTGAGCATCTGCTTCATCCAAACCAACTGAGAACAACTGCTACCTGCTGCTATGTACTCAGCTTCAGCTGTAGATAAAGATACACAATTCTGCTTCTTACTGAACCAAGAAATCAGATTGTTTCCTAGAAAGAAGCATCCTCCTGAAGTGCTTTTTCTGTCATCAGCACTTCCTGCCCAATCAGCATCACAGAAGCCAGTGAGAATAGGTTTGCAACCATGAAAGTACATTATGCCATAGTCACAAGTACCATTAACATATTTAAGGATTCTCTTGACTTGATTGAGATGACTGACTTTTGGATCAGCTTGATATCTTGCACAAACTCCTACTGCAAATGCAATGTCTGGTCTGCTAGCAGTCAAGTATAACAAGCTTCCAATCATGCTTCTATATAAACTATGATCTACATTCTCACCCTTTTCATCTTTAGTCAGCTTTAAATGAGTAGGAGCAGGAGTTCTTTTATGAGAAGCATTTTCCATTCCAAATTTCTTCACTATGTTCTTGGAGTACTTGCTTTGTGAGATGAACATTGAGTCTTCCATTTGCTTAACTTGCAGACCAAGAAAATAGGTTAATTCACCTACTAGACTCATTTCAAATTCAGCTTCCATCTGCTTGACAAAATGTTTGACCATCTTATCAGACATCCCACCAAACACAATGTCATCAACATATATTTGTGCAATCATGACATTTCCTTCTTCATCTTTAACAAACAGGGTTTTATCAATCCCACCTTTTCTGTATCCTTGCTTGATAAGAAATGTGGTAAGTCTTTCATACCATGCCCTTGGAGCTTGCTTCAGACCATAAAGTGCTTTCTTGAGTTTGTATACATGATTTGGACAGCTTGGATCAACAAATCCTTTAGGCTGTTCTACATATACCTCTTCATTAAGATAACCATTAAGAAAGGCACTTTTCACATCCATTTGAAATAGCTTGAACTTTAAGATACAAGCAATTCCCAACAGTAGTCTTATTGATTCAAGCCTTGCTACTGGTGCAAAGGTTTCATCAAAGTCTACTCCTTCAATTTGAGTGTATCCTTGAGCCACAAGTCTAGCTTTGTTCTTTGTAACAATTCCTTGTTCATTTGACTTGTTCTTGTACACCCATTTTGTACCAATCACATTTATGTCATTTGGTCTAGGAACAAGATTCCACACTTCATTCCTTGTGAATTGACCTAATTCCTCTTGCATAGCACAAATCCAGTATTCATCAGTGAGAGCCTCCTTGATGTTTTTAGGTTCTATTTTGGACACAAAACAAGAACCTGAAATCACTTCTCTTGATCTAGTGCTCACACCTCTGTTGGGATCACCAATTATTAAATCTTTGGGATGATCCTTCTGTATTCTGATGGAGGGAGGTTTGCTTGAATCTTCTGACCTTGTATCATTTTGAGTGAAGTTATATTGATCATTCTTTTCTTCAGCTTCAATCTTGATATCAGCAGATGTTCCAACATCTTCTGGGACATCTGTAGGAGCATCATCAATTATCACATTTATGGACTCCATGATAACATTTGTTCTGTAGTTAAATACTCTATATGCTCTGCTGTTTATAGAGTATCCAAGGAAAATTCCTTCATCACTTTTAGGATCCATTTTTCTCCTTTGCTCCCTATCTGCCAGAATATAGCATTTACTTCCAAATACATGAAAATACTTAACAGTGGGTTTTCTGCCCTTCCAGACTTCATATATTGTGGACAAAGTTCCTTTTCTCAAGGTAACTCTGTTATGGATATAGCAGGCAGTGTTCATGGCTTCAGCCCAGAAATACAGAGGTAGCTTTTTAGCATGTATCATAGCTCTTGCAGATTCTTGAATAGTTCTATTTTTTCTCTCAACAATCCCATTCTGTTGAGGAGTGATAGGAGAAGAGTATTCATGATTGATTCCTTCTGAAGAGCAGAAATCTAAGAATTTTTGATTCTCAAATTCCTTTCCATGATCACTTCTAATTCTGATCACACAGCTGGATTTTTCCCTTTGTAATCTTTGACATAATTCCTTAAATACATCAAAGACATCTGACTTTTCTTTAATGAAATTTATCCATGTATATCTTGAAAAGTCATCAACCACCACATATGCATACCTCTTACCACCAAGGCTTTCAACTTGCATAGGTCCCATGAGATCCATATGTAACAATTCCAAAACTTTGGAAGTTGTCAGATGTTGGAGCTTTGGATGGGACATCTTGGTTTGTTTCCCTATTTGACATTCACCACAGATTTTGCCATCATCAATCTTCAGTTTAGGGATACCTCTTACAGCATCCATAGATATGATCTTCTTTATGCCTCTGAAATGAAGATGACCTAGCCTTTGGTGCCATAGTTTTACTTCTTCTTCTCTAGCTAGAGAACAAGTTGAAGTGGGACTGAAGTCTAGTGGCTCCCACATGTAACAGTTGTCTTTAGACCTTGCACCTTTCATGACAACTTCTTGCTCTTGGTTAGTCACTATGCATTCAGTTTTTGTAAAGTTTACACTGTATCCTTGATCACATAGTTGACTTATACTGATCAGGTTAGCAGTTAAACCTTTAACAAGCAGCACATCATCTAATCTTGGAACATCTTGACAATCCAAGGTTCCAACTCCCTTGATCTCTCCTTTAGCTCCATCTCCAAAGGTAACATACCTGGATGAATATGACTTTAAGTTTACTAGCAAATTCTTCAATCCAGTCATGTGTCTTGAGCATCCACTGTCAAAGTACCAGTCTTCTTTAGCTGATACTTTCAATGATGTATGTGCTATGTATGCAGTACTTTTCTTTGACCAGATGAGTTGAGATTTCTTTTGATGCCTCTGCTCTGAGTGTTGTTCAGCTGATCTCCAAGCTTGATTGTTGATCTTGTTCTTGGGTATGTGACTTTGATCAGTCTGAATGTCAGCTTTTGGTCTCCAAACTTTCTTGATTACTTCTGTCTTTTGCTTAGGAGATTGCTGATTTCTATGCAGCACTTTCTTGGTACCTTCTACTTTCTGCTTGGAAGGTTGCTGACACATCTGATTTGGATATCCATGTAGCTTATAACAGTGAGGTTTGATATGCCCAAATCTTCCACAGTGATGGCATCTCCATCTTTGATACTTCTTCTTCATTTTATTCTTTCCAGAATGTTGAGACATCTGTTGGAACATTATGTTTGTCTTTGTGTTCTGATGTTGAAGCATCTGTTGGGACATCTTGTTTGACTGTGTAATTTTTGAAGTAGTTTTGCTAGAGCTGGCTTCATCTCTGTTATATCCCAGTCCACTTTTGTCCCCTGAATGTTTATTATTGCAGAGAATAGCATCCAGTGTATTTGAGCTGCTGTTCATCATTCTAACAGATTTGGACATATGTTCCAGCTTAGAATTGAGAAGAGTTACTTCACTTTTTAAGGTATCAATGATTACTTGATCACTTGCTTTTTCTTCTTCTAGTACTTCATTCTGCTTCTTTAGCTTAATGACCTCACTGCATACTTCAGTACTACTCTTGTACAGATCCTTGAAGGCTTGCTCAAGATCTGCATAAGTAAGCTCTCCACAGCTGGAATCACTATCATATTCACACAGTCCAGCTAAAGCAGTAATGTGCTTAGCTGATTCTTCTTCTGAATCTCCTGAGTCTTCATCAGACCAGGTCACAGAGAGTCCTTTCTTTTGCCTCTTTAAGTAGGTAGGACATTCAAACTTGATATGTCCATATCCTTCACATTCATGGCATTTGACTCCTTTATCTTGACTGGTATTTTCAGCATACTTTACTCTTTTGTTAGCATCATAAGGTCTTCTGTTCTCAGAGTTTGTGTTTCTTCCACTAGGTTTGGATTTTCCTTCCATTCCTCTGAGAATCTGTTTGAATTGTCTTCCAATCAGTGCAAGATTTTCTGATAAGCTTTTATCATTTGCTGATTCATCATCTTCTTCTTCATCTGTATTTGAAACCAAGGCTATGCTTTTGTTCTTTTTAGCATGTGTGTCATTCATTCCCATCTCAAAAGTTTGAAGGGAACCAATGAGTTCTTCAGTTTTCATAGAACATATGTCTTGAGCTTCTTCTATTGCTGTGACTTTCATGTCAAATCTTTTTGGCAAAGATCTGAGAATCTTCCTTACAAGCTTTTCATCAGTCATCTTTTCTCCCAAGGCTCCAGAAGTATTGGCTATATCCAAGATGTTCATGTAGAACTCATGAATTGATTCATCTTCCTTCATTCTCAAGTTTTCAAACTTGGTGGTGAGAAGTTGAAGTCTTGACATTTTTACTTTTGATGTTCCTTCATGAGTTGTCTTGAGGGTATCCCACACATCTTTGGCCAGCTCACAATGATGCACCAGTCTGAAAATATTTCTATCAATGCCATTGAATAAAGCATTTAGGGCTTTTGAGTTGCCTAGTTCTGAATCTTCTTCCTCTTTACTCCATTCTTCTTCAGGTTTCAGAACTATTGATCCATCTTTGGTGTCTTGAACAGGATGTTTCCATCCAACATTTACTGCTCTCCATGCCCTGTTGTCAAGTGACTTTAAGAATGCAATCATTCTTGGCTTCCAGTAGTCATAATTAGAACCATCCAGTATAGGTGGTCTATTTACTGACCCTATATCTCTGTCCATGTTACAGAATTTGTTTTCCCTAGATCTCACCCAGTATAAACAGGCAGGGTGCCTGCTCTGATACCAATTGAAATTCTGTGATCAGGTATGAGATGTCCTAAGAGATGTCCCAACACTTAATAGGACATTTGACAAATTTAACCAAAACTTAAACAGCAAGAAAAGTAAACAACACAGAAGTTTGTTAACCCAGTTCAGTGTATAACCACACCTACATCTGGAGGCTACCAAGCCAGGAGGAAATCCACTATTAGTAATATTAATTCTAGACTTAAACCACCCTGTTTAATCTATCACTTAATACTTACCCAATGCAATTTCTACCTAAGACTCACTTAGATAAGAGTACCCTACTCACTCCCCCTCAATCACCCAGTGATCAAGTTTACAAGTTTACTGAAATTGAAGACATCCTTCAAACAAAACAGCTTGATCTTACTTAACAGTTTCAATCAAGTCACAAATGCACTTTTGCTTAAAAGCTCATAAAGTGGTACATAAAAACAACCTGCTATTAAAATACTAGACACCCTATTTGGTCTTCTGAAATTCGTACTCAATTCTATGAGTTTCTGTTGTTTAAATAGGTATCTGAATTTTGGGCTTTCTGTAGAATGATCCAGCCCTAATGTGCAGCAACTGTCACCTTGAATTTAGGGTTTGTTACCTCCTATATTCTAGGTGCATTAGGTCTTCTGTTTTAATCTGAATCTTCAATTTAAAACTCCCTACAGATGCGCCTTGTTCTGTTTTTATCCAGCATTAATTAATTCCAGATAGTTCTCCTTAAATATCTCTGATCTGTTAATCAATAATTAATTCTGGTAGCAGGTCTGAGATGTCTCAACATCTGTTGGGACATCCTGACAAAACTGAACTTAGTCATTTACACAATGTCCCAACATCTGATGAGACATCCTCAAATAAGTTCACATACTCTGTTTGCTAATGTCCTAACATCTGATAGGACATTCTGAACTGAATTTAACATTTCTTGTTTGGTCAAAAATTCTGCCAATTCTTAAACATCTACACGTCTAATGCAAGACAGTTTGCACCTGAGCCAGACAGGTCATACACTTGAGCATAGACAAGCAAGCAGTTCACCAGTCAATTTATCTTTCAGTCTCTTTGGGTCGAACTACGGTGTTCTGACTTCCTCATTGCACGAGAGGATACGTAGGCATAACTTAACAGTTATCGAACAAAAGTCTCTGTATATTCCCCCTCCTTCCAGCATTATTCATTAAGCCTCATAGTCTTGAGCATTATACTCTTGTTCTTACACTGACACTTCTTTTATACACTTCACTTTTCTTTTACACTGACACTTGCATTCTTTCCATCTTTGACACACAAATTGCACTGACACTACCCCTTTAAAACACAAATCTTTTAAGCGTGGATCCCGTCAAGTACGGCGGACAATCTGGGTGCTAATACCTTCCCAGGTTGTAACCAACCCCCTTTCTCAGTCTCTCTGGTTCGCAACCGTCTTATCCATATCTTTTCTAGGTCTATGCAGCATTACCTTTCCTCCGGGATAAAAATGCCTAGCTGGTGACTCTTTCTTTTCTGAGTTCACCCTTGTGTGTTCTCACACCTCCTTTCGCCGACCGTTCGCGTCTGTACCCCTCTTGGCCCATGTGTCATTTTGGCGGGAGCGACAATAAGGCTCAAAGTTTGATTTGTATCCATCCCTTCTTCGTTATGTTCTCCAGTCCTATGTTCAGTTAACTCTACACATGCATTTGTTTTGACTTTGCAAGAGTGAAGATGAAGCTTTAAAGTTCGCATAAAAATGGAAGTCATCTTATTTTGTTGGTGACCCTTTGATTCTTGATTTGGTGGTCACTGATATTTGTCTTGCTTTTGCTGAGGATCTGAATTCCTCTTTTGATTTCTTTTTTTCCGACTAAGTCTCCCTTTGGGTGCTCAACTTAGCTGTTTTTTCTTTTTCTATATTTTTTCGTATTTTGTTGAATGTTATGACTGCCAAGTCATTTGTTGATGGTCCTCTGACGGGATGTCTCATCTTGCGATTTGGAAGTGTAGTCAGGTTAACTGAACAACTACCCTGCCCCGGGTAAGATATAAGGGTTGTATCTGAAAGAAACTCCTACTTCTAGGCTCGAAGTGGTTGACTAGGGATTAACTCCTTGTATCTCCAGTATTTGGGGATTTGAACAAAATGTTTGTATATCATTGACGAGGTTTTATCTGAAAGCATACCGCAACAGTTATGGGTATTTCGTTTTCATCATCCTCCCTCAAATATTTGCTAAAGTGAAGTGAGGAAATATTTTTGTGATTTTTGCGATAAATGATAAATGATGAGCGAATGCGAATAGATTGATTCAAAACATGCATAAACATAATATTAACAAAACCAGGTACAGATGACAATGTTCAGAGCAAATAGTACTTAAACAAACATTACAAAATAACAGGAATACGGAAATAATAAATGGCATTGGCTGCCTTTATTTGAGGAATTGAACTTCTCTTGATTTAATGTTTCAAAGTTGGTGACTACTCAGCTTGGTTTTCAACAACCCCTTCAAAAGCTCTCACTTGCTGGCACTGTGCGGCGGCATTGGATTGTTCTGGACATTTGTATTTCTCGGAGTGAAGGTGAGATCCTTAGAGTTGACCATATCTTGAACCTTGTGTTTGAAGGCATGGCAGTTCTCGAATGTGTGACCTAGAGCGCCTTTGTGATACTCACAGCGAGCATTGGCATCAAATTCCGGGCGTTACCAGCCTGAGGTCGCATATCTTTCAAAGTAAGAGATCCTTTTTCCATCAGCCCATTAAAGATTTCGGAATATGTCATAGGCAGGGGATCAAGGTGTCTATCATATCCTCTTTGTTGATATGGTGGGCGTTGTTGAGGAGCGCGTTGTTGTTGTTGACCAGGCCGTTGTGGATAAGCCGGTTGTTGGTACGGATTGGGCGCATACTACGCAGCTGCAATCATAAGATATGGACGTGGTTGATAAGCCATCTGAGGTGGAAATGGAGCTTGAATGGCCTGCTGATAAGGCATTGGAGGAATCGGCTGATAAGGCATGGGAGCATATTGTGCAGCAGCAACATAAGGATACTGATAGTAGGGAATTGGAGTAGGTGCACTCTGTTGCGGATTCCCACTCGCAGCAGAAATGGCATTGGCTTCACCCTTTTTATATCCGTTGAAAGGCTTCTTGGTTCCAGATTGGCTGCTAGAACCTCCTTGAATCTTTCCACTTTTCAGACCTTCTTCAATTCTTTCTCCTACCATCACCATGTCTGAAAATCCAGAAGATACGCTGCTGATCAGCTTCTCGTAGTTTTACCCCTGTAGGGTACCCATGAAGATATCGATTAGTTCCCGGTCAACCAAAGGAGGATGCACTCTGGCGGCTAACTCCCTCCAGCGTTGGGCGTACTCCTTAAAGGATTCGCTCTCCTTTTGAGACATACTCTAAAGTTGAGTACGGTTAGGAGCAAGGTCAGTGTTGTACTTGTACTGCTTTTTGAATGCATCAGATAGATCAAGCCAAGTACGAACATTGTTGCGTTCGAGCTGCATGTACCATTCTAGAGATGCTCCAGACAGGTTGTCTTGGAAGCAATGGATCATAAGCTTATCATCTTTGGCATGAGCGGCCATTTTTCTGCAGTACATCCTCAAATGGAGTTCAGGACAACTGGGGCCTTTGTATTTTTCGAATTCTGGCAGTTTGAACTTAGCAGGGATCACAACATCTGGAACTAAGCACATGTCTGAGGCACTCAGAGAAGTTGAATTGTGTCCTTCCATGATTCGGAGTTTTTCAGCTAACTCGCGACACATCTTCATAACTTCAGATTCTTGAACAGCATGGGGGTTGATGATTGGAACAACAGTATGCATCTCGTACTCAACTTGATGGTCCTCTTCAGCATGAGGAAACTGGACTTGAGTTGGAATAGGTTGAGCTTGAGGAATAACACCAATAGTAACACCAGAGGTAGGTATTGGTTGGGAAGTGACCTCCTCAACAACAGGAGTGAAGCCTGGAGGAAAACCGTAAACCAAAGGATTTGAAACTGGAACTGAAGGCATTGCTCGCGAGGCAGATCCTTGCACTAGAGCATTGTTCATTGCGGCAGCAGCTTCGCGACGTTCTTCCATCCTAGCCAAAGCTTGTATGGTCTCATAAATTTGGTCAATCTTGTTCTTGAACGAGTCAATCTCTTCCCTCATAGCAGCTTGCTCCTCTTGAATCACATCCATCAGTCTTCTAGTGTTGGCTCGAGTTAAGTACGGGCGTCAAGCACGATACGGGCGTCGGGAAACCAACTTGATTTACTAAAGATGAAGGAACATGAAATGAGTTTTCGAATTTGGAATTAAATGCAAGATGAACAAATAATGCTAATGAAATGATATGCAATGTCAGAATCCAGGATCACAAGATCAGGGTCTCATGAGTCCAAGGTACGGATGGATGATACTCTGATCAAGAACTCACTAGATAGACTCTAAGGTTTCAGGGACCCCAAAGTTGTAAATTCATATGGCTGTTCATCACACACGCCATAAGCATGACGGTTGATTGACTCCCCCATATGAATCTATTTTAGGTGAGATCTTCGTATCGACAACCCACGAGAGCAAAGTTTCTCGGGAGCCCATACTACGCGATCATCGACACAAGGTTTAAACAAAGGCCTCAGAGTTATGGACTTTGCTCAAATGTTTGATGCACATGTCAGCTCTTGACAATCAATCAACTCCATTGAGAATGTCTATTCTGAGTGAGGTCTTCGTATCGACAACCCACGAGAGCAAATTTCTCAGGAGCCAATACTACGCAACCATCAATCGATGTTTTAACCAAAAGGTTCTAAAGGTCCTCAGAGTCGATGACCCTAATGAAAACAACTGAGCACATACGCCAAGAACTTGACGATCATCAGTATTCTCATTAGAATCTACTCCAAGTGAGGTTTTCGTATCGACAACCCACGAGAGTGGTTCCCTCAGAAGCCCATACTACACAACCTCGCTAACTTATGTTTGTACTCGTAAGCCCGGGTATAGAGCCTTTCCCTCAAGTTCTTTTGCAAAGCATCAATCCAAATTATAGTACCAAGGAGCCACAAGATATATAAGATGGAATGCGATAAATAAAGCGATAAAAATAAACAAGCAAGGCATAAAAGCAAACATCCAAATAAGCGTGGAAACCTAGACTAGACCTGACTCGCATAGGGGTGAACCACTCCCCAGCAGAGTCGCCAACTGTCGTACCCCAAAAAATACGACCTCACGCGATCCGAAAAAACGGAGCCGCGCGCTGGACAGACTGAAGAGTTGCCACCTAATTCTATGAATTCCCGAAGAGGGAAAGGGAAGATATAGATACAACCCGGGAAGAGAGGGATGAGGACAAAGGCCAACGGAACCATTGCCTGGGTTCGGGAGTCGGTTATGCAGGGGGAAGGTATTAGCACCCCCTACATCCATCGTACTCGATGGGAACCATCTAAGTTATCACGCGCGAAAGGATGTCTATGCTTAAACGAATTACTTGCTTAAGGGAAATGAGTTAAATTATAAGTTAGATTGATCCTAGGTGCACGGCAAGGATCGAGATCCTTGTGCCTACGTACTCCCGCGTGCAATGGGAAAGTTAGAGCCTCGTAGTTCGGCCTACTAAGGGTTGATGGTTGTTAATTTTATTACCTTTCTTTGATGAAAGGGTTTAGGAGTCAGATTTCACTAAAGACTATGGATAGTTTATTCCGTCCAACAAGACGAGCGTCTTGCGTCGAAATAATCGGAGCGAGTAACGAGAGCTCGTTATCCTCATTTCTACCGCTTAAGGCTCGTGGCGTACAATTCTTCTCGTTATTTATTAAAGTGTTTTATTTCCTAATGACCGCTTGACGTTGGATTAAGGGTTTGGATCTAATCGAAACGTTTTGGTTTTTTGAGGTTTGGGGTGAATGCAAGTGGAGGTTTGTTTTGTGGTTTATTAGTAAGGCACAAAGCGCTTGGCTCGCAAGGTGAGGTGGATCCTAATAAACGAAACGATAAATAAATAAATAAAAGTGCGAGTGTGAAAGTGCAACCGCTTGGCGTTGGACCAAGGGTTCGCGAATAATAAACGATAAAAATATGGAAATAACATGCGTACAAAGTAATGGGAGAGGGATACAAAATAAATTACAGGGGATTGCAGGAAATAAAGGGGTCTTGTTGTAATTTGCCCAAGAGAAAGTGTGTGTGCAGTATTTTTGAACGGTTCAAAGGCGTTTGGCCTTTTTATTCGGATGCAACTGTTCAAAGGCATTGGACCATTTTGGACGCGTCGAAATTTGGTTCGTTCACTTCTTTAGAGTCGATTTAAAGAAACCGTTCTATGAGGAGTCGAAACGTTTTATGTATTAAAAGCGATAAATTGAATAAAGTAGTATAACCGATAAATAAATAAAAATAAAGAATTAAATTAATTTGTGAAATAACATTAAAGTGGAAAAAAAGGAATAAATAAAATTGCATGGGCCTCATATTGATCGAGTATCACCGATTTAACGAAATCGGGCGAAACATCGACCTTTTGTTATATCATTGGCCCGAAAATTAAAATAAAAGATTTATAAAATATGAAAATGGCATATAACGTAAATCCAAATAAAATTTAGAAACCCTAAATTTAAAATAAAATCAAAAAATTAAAATTACTAAAAAAACAAATAAAAGACGAAAGGGGTATAAGCTCATATTAGTGGGTGGTTTTAGCAGCTATTAATGGGCTCAGCCCAACAGAGTTCATAACATAAAACAAAACAAAAAATAATAAATGAACAATAAAAAAAAGAAGGGGTGGCATCGGTGATTCTGTGTGTATGAAAAAAACAGATGGGATCCAAAGCCCACTTAGCAACCAACAAAATTCATATATATATATATATATATATATATATATATATATATATATATATATATATATATATATATATATATATATATATATATATATATATATATATATATATATATATAAAAACGTGTGTGATGTGCATCTGGGAGTGTGTATAAAATCAAATTGATGGTGAATATATAAAAATAAATTTGGGCTTGTGATGTGATTAGTGATAAAAGCAAATGGAAAATCGGACCATTAACAACAACAACCAGAAAAATAAAGGAAAACAAAGTCAACATAAAAATAGGAAAACGAAAAATCAAAAACTCATTAATACTATGTTCACGCTTCAGAACCCGCCGTCAAACTTGTTTCGATTCTTCTTCGATTCCGCACGGTTTGAAGCTCACGGTTTCTCCTTCACTTTGTCTACGTCGGATTCTCTCTCGGTCTCAGAATCAATTTTGACGCCGATCTCTCGCTCAACTTGGTTTCTGGGTTCGCGGTTTTGTATTTGTTGGATGTGCGGTTTCTCGTCAGTTTCGTGGATGGTCGTTTTGTTGTTGTTTATGCGGTTATTAAAAGGATGAAGGTGGTGAAACTTTTTATGGATCTGCGTTTCTGTGTTTCGTTATCAGAGTGTGGTTGAGAATGGAGGGTGGTGTTTGAGCGGGTTATTCGAGGTTTTGCGGTGAGGTCCGGATTTGATGAGCTTTGTTTTGGATTGAAGAATGGTTTTGTGTTTTTTTCTAGTGATTTGAAGGATAAAATAGTGGATGAAGGTTGGTATGTATGGTCGCATGCTCAGTGTGTTTGTGTTGTTGTTGATGATTTCTGTTACGAATCGATTTGCGGTGGCTTTTGTGTATTTCTGTTTTTTTTTTACGGTGAAAATGGAGTAAAGGGTGAAGGATTTGGATTTATGGTTCTGTGAGAAAAAAATGCAGAGGTGAGTTTTTTTTCTGGTTTTTTAGAGTAAATGCAGCTCGTTTATGGTGGAGGATTTGTGTGGTTGAAGAAGAAGAGGGATGGTTTTTGTTTCAGCATTTTGAGGATGAATTCGAAAAGAAATGGAGGTGGTTGTGATGGGCTTTTGGCGAAAACAGAGAGAGAAAAAGAAAAAGTTTCCGGATTTTCTGTGTGTTTTGTGCAGGTGTGATCTTAAGAAAATAAAAGGGTTTTCTGTTATTGTAGTATGAGAGGTGATTTTGTGCCTTTATGCAGTGTTTGTTATGCAGGGAAATAAGAATAAAAGGTTATGCATAAAAATTGAAAGGAGAATTTGTGAAGGTGTAGAAGGGTTTGTTATGTACCAATTCATTCATTGTGTTGTGTGTGTTGGTGGTGGTAGTGGACAGGCTGTGAATTTTTTGTTCGAATTTGTTGTGCGTATGGACCAGGCTGTGAATATGCATTGTAGTATGGAATTGTGTATTAACATGAGATAGTACTGTGGCATTGTGATCAAAAGAAAATGTTGTGGGATATTGTGAATCGTATTATATTTTTGTAGAAACTAGAAATATAATAATAATAATAATAATAATAATAATAATAATAATAATAATAATAATAATAATAATAACAATAATAATAATAATAAAAGTAAAAAAGGTTATAATAAAAAATAATAGCAATAATAATAATAGAGATAGAAATTGACAAAATATAAATGAAAATGAGAATTGAAAATATTTATATTTTTCTTTTTTTGTAGTACTATTTTTTTTTTGTGGAAAATGGACTATGAGAAAATGAGTTTTAAAAAAAGAATTAAGCTTAAATGGAAATTAAATACATAATAGATAATGAATTTTATAATTGAAAAAGGGATAGAAAATAGATAATAAAAATATGGATGAAATCGAAATATGGATGAATCGCCACCAATTTTACCAACACACACACTGAGTTCTGAAACAACACCGTGCGCAAACTTGACTGAACCTGGACAAAGAGAAGACGTGTTTTTTTTTATTTTCTGAATAAAGATTAGACGGAAATAAAATGATACTGGTAGGACAAATTTGGGGTATGACATCATTTTCATAGCATCTATCATATCATTTTCATACTTTGCATTGCATTCATAGCATAGAAAAATGAAGCACGCATTCATTGGTTAAAGCATGAGGCATGTGGTCAGTGATTTGTAAAGATGTGATCATTCAAAGCCAAGGATTAAGATCCAAGGGTATTCTAACAAGCTTCAAGGGTTTATCACATCCCACACAGTCTTATTTGGTGCATCAAGTCACTAGAAGAACTGAATTGATCAAGAAGCTGACTCAGAGCCTCACCTTCTACACAAGTGGCACAAACTAGGGTTTTGAATTCAAGAGGTTTCTTGAGGATATTTTGGTTCTAACTTGTTCTCATGGTCTTTTATAGGATATCAAGTTTTCATGGATGAAATTTTGTTCATTGGTTCCTTGTGGAGGGTTTTATGTAGCCCAGTTACTTGAGAAACAAGCAAAAGTTAACTATGGAGAAAAAAGTCAATTGTGAGATTCTAGTGGTCTAAATCAAGTTCTTCAAGTTCATATACCTTCATATGGTCAATAAATGTCAAGAATTTCATCATTCATCAAGAATCAAGGCTTAGGGCAGAAGTTGCTAAAATTTGAAATGACTTGTAATTTGAAGTTTCTATTTTTCGAAGCTTTATAAGTCACATTCAACTTGACTTTTCATCATCAAAAATGTTTCAAATGCATTTTTCTTGAACATGAAAGTTGAAGATCATTCTCTCCTATTTTTAAAAAGTACAATATCATCTTCATATCATGTGTGCTTCAAAAGTTATGGCAAAAGACTTCAAGTTACTTTTTAGGGTTTTTCATGCACCTTAAATTTTCTACCTTGTACAAAAGGCTTCTAAATGGCTTGTATTGGTTTCAAATTGTCAAATACAGTTTACAATGCCAAAGTACACTCCATTTGATGCATTTTTGGTCTTTGAACAATGGCATTTCATGCATTATTTCTCACTTATTTCATAAAGGACCAAATTACAAAACCAATCAAAACTCACATATCATGCAACCATAAAGCCCAAATGCAATCACATTCTGATCAGGGGATAAAATGTGAGTGATACATGATCACAACAAGCCTCGTTCACGTGGGATTAACCATGCACACTTGAATATGCAAAAATCCAAAATTATTCAAATCTCCTTAACCAAGCTTCCTCTGGATCTTTAACCATGGTCAGACCCAAAATCCATTATGTATAAGCTCCTAACTCCTTTGGTTAGGGCTAGAGACTCTCACGTTTTCTATAATTTTCAAATTTGCACCAAACCTTCTTATCTCCGAATCACACAATCCTTAGAGTTTCTTGGTGATTTTTCTTCATAATCTTGATCAGCATAGTCCATAGAACAAGATCCAACCATTGATTGAGGCTTAGAGAAAGGATTTCATCAAGTTCAGTTCAAGAAGTTTCAACTTCAAAGCTCAAGATCTAGCACAAATCCAAGATCTAACTGCATTTATTTTGCAATTAGAGGTCTCAAGGAGTGGATCTGCAGCTTTCTGATAGTTTTCTAGGAGTATTTGAGCTTGTTCAAGTTTTCAGGTAGGTCCAAATTCATCCTCTCTTTTCTTGTTTTTAGTGTGTGTATTGTGTTCTCTATATTGTGTTGTTCATGCTGGTCTATTTTGTGTATGAAATGGACGTATAGCATGAATGTATTGTGGATCTAAAACTTTTTTGCTCAAACTTTTTTGCTTCGATCTAGCTTATCCATGCATCTTTTGAGAATCCTATTTGGATTCACTGAATGATTTTGTGTAGAACTATGGTCTTGTTTCTTATTTCTGGAAAAATATTGAAGGATCTCCACTGAAGAAGGTGGCCAGAGCTAGGGCTTTGACACCTGGTTTTGTTTGTAGGTCGCCTGAGTTTTGAGGTTGAAGATGAAATCAACGCCATTCATTTTCCTGATCCAAAGGATTTCATCATGCCAACACATTAAAATAGGGCATGGTCTTGCACGTGATCTGTTTATAACATTTAATGCATGTGTGTGGCTCCCTAGGTTTTTTGTCATGCGCGTTTAATCCTGAACGTCCATTTGGTTTACTTTTTGTTTTGTTTGACTTTCCTGCATGTGTTTGATTGATCTGAAGGCTAATATGATAGTCAATTATTTGACTAATTCCATGATATATTGGTTGACTACGTTGAATTGTGGATTAGACCTGGACCTATAATCCAAATCCCCTCCCTTGTGCCTATAGTCCTTCTAAACGTGTTTTTTACTTGTTATGCACCCCTGGTTGATTGTTTCATATTTTATTTTATTTTTTGTCATAGTTTTCATTTCTAAATTTTTTTCAAATTACTTTTAATCATGCAAAAATCACACAAAATTTCATGAAGCACATTTACACATTAGAATAATTTTTCATATTTTTATTTCTGATTTTGGCATTTTTCTTCATCATATTTTGGTATTTTTCTTTTATTTTCTTTTAAATCTCAACTAAGAAAATTTCTTTTGCATAACATATAAAAATTTTGCATCCAATCTTTTTGCATTGTTTCATAGACATCTTAAAATACCTAAAAACATTTTTCTCATATTTTTTAAATCATTTATATTGCATTTTGGTCCTTGTATTGTGCTTTGTTCCATCTTTGATCTTTATGCAACTTTGAGGCATTGTTTGAAATAGTTCCCTTTTTTATTTTTTGTGTGACTTATTAACATGTAATTAGCCCCTGACCTAGGTCACTTGAGGTATATTTTTACAATTTTTGGTTGAGGTTTGGTAGTTGTTTGATTGCTTGTGTTTGAAGTTACTTTTGGCTATCATTTCTCTTCATCTCCTAACCATAATTTCTTGAAGGCATTTATGCCATTATATGAGGTTTTTTGTGTGTGTTTTTAAGCCATGTTTATACATTTATAGGTATTTTTTATCATTTATAGGTCCCTTTTGGTTTGTGTTTTTATCTTGTTTGTGTTTTGCGTCCATGTTTAACTTTGACCTAATTTTCTCAGGTCTTCTTCTTCTCTTATGCTTCATATGCTACTTGTTTGTCTTGAACATGTTCATTCATACATCCCATGTGCATTTCATGTCATGTATGCTACTGACTTCATGCATATTAATTAATCTTTGTATGTCATCTTGCATTTTTGTCTTGCATCCTGAGTATGTAACATTCTTTCCTTATATGTTCATCCTTTGCATGATTGTTTGAATTGTCTTGACTTGTTTGCTAGATGAATTTGGTATGTTCTTATGTGCATCCTTATAATGTCATCTTGGTCATATTCTACTGACTTGCATCATTCAATGATCATATTTTCATCTTTTACTTTCATCTTTAACTTGTTTGTTTCTTCTTATGTGAACATCAAATTGTTTTCTCTTCTTCATCTCTTCTCATCATGAACTAACGCATGCATCTTTGTATGTTCATTTAGTATCATCTTAGGAACTCTATTATGTCATATTATTCTAACTTTTACGACACTTGGCGAACACAATCCTTCAGTCCCTTTCCTCGTTCTTCGTACCATTTCATATACTTAGCCTTTCATCTTATTCTTCCTTATTTCTTTTCAATCCTATCCAGTAGCAGTTGCAGTAGTATCAGATACCCTCACCCTTTGAAATAGTGCTAGAAAGCACAGATCCTGTTGGGTATGAAAGATGATCGGGGTGCTAATAACTTCCCATTTCCTAACTGACTTCCTTACCGTTTCTCTTTGGTTTGCGAGACCCCGATTTCTTCTTCTTTCGGGTTTGTGCAGCATTACCCTTCCTTCGGGATAAAAATGTCTAGATGGAGACTCTTCCTTTTCCGCGCCACTTTCGCGTCTGTACCAGGATGGAAATCCTGGGAGCAACAGGCCAGAGGGTAATGAAGAAATAAAATGAGAACTAGTTAAGTATAAGCCAAATATGGGAAACAAGAAGATTAAAACGGGTTAAGATAGTGATGTAGATTGTGATCCTTCGCAGTGAGAGTATGTTGAGGTCTTGCATGCAAGTCAAACTACAATGAGGTCATGTATTAAATCAATTGAAATTCAATAGTGTAACCAGTCTTGAAAACATCTTTACTTGTAATACCCTATATTTATATTTAAATGCTCTAAATAATATTAGTTGAGATCAATTAGGTTCCGGTGTGCTTTGAGAATTTTCTGTTAAAATAGAGTAACTAATGAGCTCAAGTTTGATTTAATTAATATTATCTGGCTTTGAGGTTTTATTAATTGGTACATTAGAGACATTTTTGGATACCCTCAATTTTTGGACATTCCAAATTAGTGCTACTAACTTAATGATATTTCTATATTTCATTTTATTTTCATCATTTGGTTAAAAAATAGAAAGATAGTAAGAGGAAGTAGAGAGAAGGGAGAAGAAAGAGGAGAAAGAAGAAGGGAAAACCTAGAAGTGAAGAAAAGCTTGGAACTTCATCATCTCTTCATCAAATAATCCCACCTTTATCATCCTCATCTTCTATTGAGGTGGGTTCTATAAGAACAAGAGTTGACTCTGCATTCCATCTCTGTGTTTTGATAATAATAATAATGAAGTATTTATGAAAGAGCCATTTTATGTTCTGATGTTTGTTAAGGTGCAGATCATGAATATTATATATATTAAGATCAAAAAAACATTATGAATGAGTACGCAAATGCTAATATGGTAAGTTACTATGTGTAACATTAGTCATAAGCGTGCTAAAGAAGCAAGTGTGCTTCTAAATCTGAACATAATCAGAAAGATCCAAGGATGCAGATGTTGCATTGACAATGCTCTTGTGGATGTTGTTCTGAATGTGGTTCTGATAAGATAGCAAAGCGAAGCTTTTGAAATTAATCTTCTGAATAACTAAGTTCTGAAGACTCTGATGACTTGAAGTTTTGAAGACCAAGTGCCTGAAAGATTCTGAAGACTTACAAGTTCTGAAGATTAAGGTTTTGAAGAACCAAGTGTTGAAGACTCTGAAGACAATGTTCTATGTGAACAAAGTTATAAAGACTCTAAGACTTAAAGTTATGAATATCATGGGTTTTAAGTCAAGTGTTGAAGTCCTGAAAAATGTAGTTCTATGTGAACAAGTTCTGAAGACTAAGGACTTAGGTTCTCTGAATACCCAAGTATCGTCGTCTCTAGCTCATTGTTTCATTCATTAATTTATAATCAGGAGCCTTTGAATTTCAGATGACAATGTTACCATTGGCAAGGATAATACACAGTATGATAATGCTTTATCCCACTACCTCTTCATTGTCTTTGAATTGTGGAAAAGGACAATATGTGGTTGTATTATTTCATTCCTTATGTAACAGATTCCTTAGTAGCCGAATTGGGTTGTAAAGAATCTTTTATGTTTGGCTATAAAAGGAAAACATCACATGTTTTGTGATGTTGTTGATTTATATTGAGTCCTCATTGGTTCAAACGAACAACCACACTCTTGGGTGTTGTTGATTTTGAATAGGAACTCAATCTGGTTGATTATCCACAAATTGAATATTCTTCTATGTGAAGTAATCAAGGATACAACCATTTGGTTTATGTGTTGGTGTTGATTGATATAACTGAAAGGTTTCTAAACACACATACAACCAAGTTGTCAAATGGTATTTGAACCATGTTGTTGATGTTGTGATACAATCACATAAGCTTGATGTTAAACAAAGATAACATTGAAATAAGCTGCACAGAGTTTACTTGAATATGCAGCTCTTCTAGCTTATTACTCTTTGACAACAATCTACTTAAAGCAGAGAGATCTTGAATTCACAATGTGCTTAACTTCATATGTTGTAGAAGACTTGCAAAGTCACATAAGACAATAAATATGATCATAGAAGCTTCAACTACAAATCAACTACTGAAGTGATCATTGGATTGAAGAAGAACATGGGTTGCTGTCCATAAATGTTCTTAAGTGAATCAAGACGAAGAAGTCCTTATTGTGCCCAAACGAAGATCAACAAGCTTGAAAAACTTTTGAAGAAGAAAACTTTAACATTCAAGTACTCAAATGAAGAAGCAACTTAAAGAAGAGAAAGACCACACAATGGAGCAAGAATATAATGTAATATTATTAGTGTGTATTTAGGTTCTTCTTATGTACTTAAGTGAGTTTACAATCTGCTTATTAAGAAGCACAACTTTTGTAAACAACCATATCCCTTAAGGACCGAGTGAAGGTCAGAACTTTAGGAAGGCACATAAATTAGTTGTTAGTGCATTCATAGAACTGTAATACCTCAAAATTTGCCCTCTCATTTCCTCAACATTTTGCATAGCATTTTGCATATATGGATTCATAAAATAACCAAAAACATTGCATCATATATAGCATAGCCGAGGCGTGGGTATGTGATCAATGATCGGAGCAACCGAAAGTTATGAAGAGGCTACCGAAGGGCCACAAAGCTTCTCAACCTTGTGCAAAGGGTTCACAATATCCCACAAGTCTTCACTTGAAGCCACAAGTCATGGAAAGTTTTGGTTTGATTGAAGGAGGCAAGCAGTGCAATACTTCTTGAGGGAAAAGAGCCGAATTAGGGTTTCATTTCTACAGGGCTTCTACATAAATTTTTGAGTCGGAGTGGATTTCTTTGACTTATATATGATGTCAAGTGCCTAGGGTTCAAATCTCGTCCACAAATTCATTTTGGAAGGGGTTCGACTGGCCGGACGACGGAAAATCGAGGAATTGGAGAAAAGGCAATCGGGCTAGGTAAAAAGGGTCGACTCCGGACTTTTAAGATCGAGATCGTGAAATTAGGGTTACAATGATCCTATGGTTCAAACTTGATCAAGAAATGATGGAGGAATCATAGAAAAACCAAAGAAAAATCATTTGAAAGGTAGTTAGTTTCACCATTTCCCTCCACCTTTCCTTCCACTTTCTTTCCACACTTCCTTTCATTCTTTCCGTCTCATTTTTCCACTTCAATTCCACTCCATTTCCCTTGGAAACTTCCACCACCTTCCACCATTTTCTAGAGTGTTCCAAGGAATATTCCCTTTTCCAACCCTAACCCTAACTAACTTCCAAACCTAATATTTGGATCCCAAACCTAATATTTGGGCCCCAAACCCAAACCTAGCTCCTAGCCTAGTCTCTATTTAAGCCATTTTCATCCAAACAAAAAGGGTTGAACACCATTTTCCAATCTCACTCTTTGATAAGCACTTTTTTCTCTCACTTTTCCTCTCCCTCTCACCAAAGCTTTTTCAAATAAGCTCTTCAAGTTTCACATTGAAACTTGAAGATCTTGAAGCTTAAGCCTCCAACCTTCATATTTTGTGGATTGAAGAAGGATAAGCTACTGAATTTTGTGAGGATTATCGACTTATCAGAAGCACACGAAGATTCAAGCTCAAGAACGCATTTATTTTGCGATTTCTTGGTTTTCGGTTTTCTCTTCGATTCAAGCTCCGATTCTTGCAACAATCACCGAAGCACTCCTCCGCTTCGTAGGTTGGTGATCTTAATCATTTCTTCTTTAAGTTATTCTCTCCATCTCGCCATTTTTGGCATTCTTTAAGTGCTTTTCGCTTTGTTTAAAATCAATTCCGTTTCGATTATGTTTGCTTGTGATTTGTGATTTTGGTTGAATTTGGATTTAAGGTGTTAATAGATATAGGTTCTACCATGTGTAAATAAGCTCCAATTGAGTAGAAATTTGTGTTAGCATGATTAAGTGGGGGTTAGGATTGTTTAGAAGGAAGATTGTGGCCAAAAGCACTTTTTCCAAAAGCATTTTTCACTTTTTGTTCAGTGTTAACCGGTTAACGCATTTGGTTAACCGGTTAACGCATGCGTTTTTGGCCAGAATGCTGTATTTTTCTGCCCGTTAACGGGTTAACCTATATGGTTAACCGGTTAACGCTGTTCATTTTTGGATTTTTAGCCTATTTTCTTGCTCAATCTTGCTTCCTAGTGCCTCTAATGTTCATGTATGTTTAGGTAGTGATTTTAGGGAATTTTTGGGTCCATTTCCAGTAGCCAATTTATTTTTTTCGAGTCGTTTCGACATGATTCCATTTACTTTTCTATGTTTTGTGTTAAAGGTGCAAATGTGATATAAGTGATTCTTGATGTTGTTTGCTACACTTTAATCATTTGTTTCACATGTTAATTGCTTGCTTAAATCCAACATATGCTTCATGATTATTGTCATTGCTTGCTTGATTGATAAAGTGATTAAATACCATGTTGATTTTTTGCCAAAAGTGATTAAATGCTTCACATGTTCATGCAAGTTTCTTGTGCTTAATTGACCATATCTTAACATGAGTTCAATTCTGATTTTATGCCATGCATGTGTAACAATTGATGCTTGTAGTGATACTTGTTCAATCTCATGATAAAATGATCATGTGTGCAACATGAAAAAAGTATGTTTGTTCTTGATTGATCATTGTCATTTTTAATCAAATAAATGATGTAAATAAATTCACATGTTTGAGTTCATTTTGTGATGCATGTAGATTCATGTCAAGTGACATTAATGTGTTGTTTATCATTCACTTTGTGCACATAAATAAAAATAATCAAATTTGGATTTTGCATTTCATAGCTGTTTTTGTATATAGCTGCTGTAAAACATGTTGTTTGTTATATTAGTATGATGTGTGTAACTTTCTACACCTACTTTTTCATGTTGCATGCTGGCTGTAAAAAGCTGGTGGGTGTTAGGCTTAGTTTCATAGCTGTTTGTGTATTAAGGGGCTGTAATAGGTGTTGTATTTTGGTTTTAGCATTTTTCTAGTTCCTTTAGGATTAAAATAGAGTCTAGTTTAGGTCTAAGGTGCCTTAGGATTTAATTAGGATTTAATTAATGTGTGTTTGCCTTATTCTTTTTAATAAAAATGTGCATTAACACTTGTTTTGTAGTGGGGAAGATTGAGGTAAGTTTACTCCACTTTATCCTTTATTTTTTATGCATTTCTTTTAGGCTGTTTAATTCATTTTTCCTTCCATATTTGTGATTGGTAGGATTCCCCATTGTTAGGACCAACTTATCTTCCTTAGGAAGTAAGTTGCATCCTTTTTCCTTTTTTTCTTTTCCTTTTTCCATTAGGAATAGAAAACCTCACTAACCACTAGGATCACTTTGTAAATACATAATACATTAGGATTGAGTCTTAGTCCCTTAGATTTTTTCTTTTATCAACTTGAGTCATTCTCTTTCTCATCTCAAACGAAAAGCAATAAAACACTTAATAAAAACCGAACAATCTTGTACGACACGAGACTTTGTTGCGGAGTGTTTATACGCGTCCTGTTTCGGGGCGAGGTGTAAATACTTCCCGCGATGGATAGGTCTTAGTACAAGACAGTTCACAAACAAATTCAAAAACACTTCTTTTAAAAAGACAAAAACAAACAATAACCGACTATCCTGCGGGAACTTCTTCTCTCATCTCATTCACTCACATCGCGAACTCGCGGCGACTTGTCACACATGCAAGACGGTAAACGCACTCGTACCAGACGAGCCTGCAACACCTGAGCATAGACACACGCAGTTCCAGCTGTAAAAAACACAAACAAATAGTTCCCGCCTAGGTTAGGCGAACTACGTCGACTCTGATCCTCATTATCCCGATGAGGTACGTAGGCAGCGGGGTAGGGCCCGTTCGAGCACATTCTTTATTTTCCCTACATTTCCCCTTTTCTTTCCATTCTCTCTTCTTATTCCTTTCTCATTTTCCATTCCCTTTATTCCAGTAGCGGTTTTATTCAGCAGCATCTTATTTTCTCACCCTTTGAAACAAACAAGCAAGCGTGGATCCCGTCGGGTACGACGGACGATCTGGGGTGCTAATACCTTCCCAGGTCGTAACCGACTCCCGAACTCAGATCTTTGGTTCGCAGGACCTTGTCCTTTCCTTCTTCCTCAGGTTTGTGCAACATTACCTTTCCCATTCTTTCGGGATAAAAATGTCTGGCTGGCGACTCTAACCTTTCCGCGCCACTTTCGCGTTTGTACTAGGATGAAAATCCCGGGAGCGACAGCTGTGGCGACTCTGCTGGGGACGAACCTGATTCTTCCGGTTTCCCTTGTAGAGTCAATCCTAGCGCCTGGTTGGTTTTGTTTCTTTGGGTGTTTATCTGTTTGTTGTTGTGTGCTTTAGTTTAGCTTTATTGCTTTCATTTACAGTTTTATTTACAGCTTTACTTTATCGCATTTATTTACCGCTTTCAGTATTTTATTTTCCATGCATCATATTATACTGGACTGTCTGGCTGTGCTGGTTTTCATTTTTTCTGTGGGATGGGAGTTACTGTGAGATAAGCCAAATACCCGGCTTGAGTGCACCATAGGATTAGCGTGGACAGACATTGTACTCTTATGGTATCTCACCATGATGGGTGGCGATGTGTTCCACACCCAGATTGCGACCGTCTTGGAACTATTCTGTGTGGGGATTACCTCACTTCAGGGTACGACCTTGATAGTTATGTGCATCTGGTGACCGATCTTCGAGGACCTTAATGGAAACAACCCTCTCCAGTGATGACAGTGGCAGACCACATTTGTTGGCAAACCCACTCGCATCCGAGGGTCCATTGGGAACTCGCATAGGATGGCCTGGTTCTCTCATAGGAATTCAGTTAAAGCAAACTGTTCGTATGACGATAGTATTGTACCCTTCGGGATGAATGTACTATTGTTTCTCGATTCAGTGCTTGAAGCTTGAAACTTGTGAGGGATGCTTGTTTTTTCCGGACTCAACTGAGACCTCCCTGAGTAGTACATAATGCCAAACCGATTCCCTGATTTGGTCATGAGCCATTTCTCGGAAATGGTGAACGTATTATTGCCATTCGGCTTTGAGAGTCCGTGATGTTGACCCGAGTAGCACACCCGTGAGATTGGGAGGGGTTTACAGGTTTGCAGGAACCCTAAACTTCAACATACCCACTTTGCCAGTATTGTTCAGTGTTCTATGGTTCTTTGATTCTGAGATCTGGGATTTCTATTCAGAGAAATTGTTACTGTGATTACCATTATGACCTTGATATTGTGACTCTCCACAGACACTTGGCTCGTTGTTCAGCTTCAATACCATCAGTGATTGTTATATTATGTGATCCAGTTCTACAATTATTGGGTTCTCAGTTATGGGGTTCTGTACAGAGATGATGCTACTATTATGGTTCTATTCAGACACTTGACTCATTGTTCAACATCGCCACCAACATCAGACTATTGATCACATGCCTGTTGCATACATGACATCATAGCATTCCTGCACACATGTTTAATTATTTCTGTGGATTACATGTCTGAGTCATGTTGTTGGATTTTTCTGTAACAAAACTTGAATCAAAGCAGATAGATTCCTCAGAAATAATTGAACATGGCATTTGCATCCTTGCATTCTTGACAGGTGTTCAGAGACAAATTCTTTTCCCGACTTGACTTCTCATCAGAATGGACAACTTGAATCACAATCATCAAGGTATATATTTGAAGCAACTCCGGGCGGAGGTAACCGAAAGGAAGACCCAACTGGGGCAAATCAGGGCAGAGGTATAAGTTTTATTTCAGAACCAGAAACTGCTGAAACGGGAAGTCAACCAGATGAAGACTCAGATTAGCTTGGTTATGGAAATTCTGAACGAAGCTATTTTCATCCCTATTGAGGGGAACTACGCTGCTCTGATTCTCCATTGGTCAATGGAGATACGTAGGCAGGAGATCACCTGAGATCTTTCCGAGCAACCTTATCTATTAACTTTATCAACCTCTTCCCTCCAGATGTCGTTTGTCAGCATTCAACCTCAGCTTCCCAAGAGATTCCTAGGGCTAGAGCATATGGGTAAAGTCCAGAACAACTTGAGAAGAAGTTTGATCATACTTTGAGGTCGTACGTGCAACGAGTTTCCTCATTTACTCAAGTTCAAACCAGTTGGGCTAATCACATCAGGATCATCTCCGACAAAGCTTCCTTTGAGGTTTCAATGCCAAGTATGACTACCATTCTGGGGCACCTGGCCTTTTAATTGAAGATTGCAAGTCTTTCAGAGGCAAAGGTAAAAACAAGGTCGCGAATTTGATTGAGTAAACATCCAGACTACTGACTGCTGAAAGTCTCCGAGAGCAATAAGTCCAGACGGAGTCAAGTCTCCTCAATGATGGCAATGTTCAGCTTCTTTACTGCATTTTCATTTGTAGTTTATATTGTTTGTTTAAACATTTGTATGCATGCATGAAACTTATTTGTTTTTGAATGATAACCATAATAAAATGCACATGTTTCTCTTGAAGTAATCCATTCGTATTCACTCATGATTTTGTGTATGTGCATTGCAATACCAACTGTTGTGATTAAACTCTATCAGGGAGGACGACGAAATGAAAACGCAAAAATCTCTAATTGTGTGCTTTTGAGAAAGACCCTGTTGACGATGTACAGGCATTGTTTCAAGTCCTAAACACCGGAGATATAAGGGAGATAGACCCTCGCCAACCCATTTGAGCCTTGAAGTAGGAGTTTCTTTTTGCATGAAAAAACCCTCGCACTTAACCCAGGGGCAGGGTAGGCATCAGTTAGTTTGACCGAGCATTCAAATTTCAAAAAGGAGTGCAAATTTGAGGATCCATTACCTTTCGTGGTACCAAATCAAGAGGTCTAATGACCAGAAACCACAATGGTTATCCCAATCAAGAGGTCTAATGACCAGAAACCACAATGGTTATCCCAATCAAGAGGTCCAAAGACCGGAGACCACAATGGTTATTCCTCAACAACAAAGGAGTGAGACAGTCACGACCCTCGCAAAGCATTCAAGACAAACAGTGTCACACGATTTGTTCAAAAAAAAAAGAAAAAAAATGAATGAGAAAGCCCGCTAAGTCGAAACTTGAAAACAAGCGACTTAGGCAAAAATTAGGGCATCCCGCTGGACTTCACAATCAAAGATTCACAAGAATTCAGTCCAGGCAAAAGTTAGGGATAAACAAAATAATGCAAAAGTGAAAGACGAAAAGGATTACATAAGAAAGATCCTTGAACAATAACAAAGTCGTGTGGCACAAACACGAAAGACAAAGGGGTGGCTGACTCCAAATAACAACCTAATTGGTGCTTAAACCGTTAGCGTAATTGGTTCCTCAACCATCACAAAACCCTTTTTGAGAAGTGAGCGCTTGTAAAAGCTAGCTGAACATAGGAATGGAGAACATCACGAAGATGGGTGGGAACAAATAAATTTCGAGCATATATCCTTTGTTTCTATAACCGTGAACCAGGCCACGATACAACCCTCAAAAGTCCTAACTGAAACAGGGTTATTTTTGAGAGCGTACTACCACGAGACCGCGTTCCTGACTCCTATGAGTGGTGTTTAAAGATCTTTGTTGGTGTTGCATATGCATGCTTTCTATTATTCAAAAAAAATTAATGTCGTATCTTAACCAGTGATTCGCTCACAAAGGTTTGCGACATCTTTTTCTGTAAAACTTCAAGATTAATATGTGTGTTGCATTAGAATTTTCATTCTTAGAATAAACATTTTCTGCTTGCATACATTTGTTGGACATCATAAAAATTCACATACGAAACTTCAGTCCAGAAGCTTAATCTTGCCGAGTTGAGAAGTCTAAAACTTCCAAAGGACAATCTATCGAGGTGCACTTTTCAAGAAGACTCCATTGAGTAGGGACTTTCCCAACATTCCTAGTAAGAGCCAACTAATCCGGGGCAATCATGTCGAGCAATCTCTTCAAAATTTAGCCAAGCTGGGGCAATCACTTCGAGATTCAAATCTCTCAAAGAGCCATCAGGCGGAAGCATTATTCAAATTTCAGCCAAACTGGTGCAATCACTTCGAGATCCAATCTCTCAAAGAACGATTGGCATATGTGTTTTCTTCAAAGCACAGTCCGTCAGAGGTGATCACTTCAAGGCTCGTACTGGGGCAGGCCATCCCAAGAGCATGGGAAGTACTTTCTCCTGAAGACGGTTAATCAAAAGCACCTATCCAAAGTCCAAAATACTGGGGCAGAATATTTCACGGTGATATGAGGTTTTTCATGAATCCTCGCGAGGCAAATTTCTTTCATATCATGCAATCTGGGGCAGTTATTTCGAGATCCAACGAATCTCTCCAAGAGTTTGAAGACACTAAGGCATTTCGTATGTCATGTTTTCTGTAAAATCCTCTTGAGACATTTTCTTCCAATGGACCTTAGTCTGAGGCGAGTTGAAAATTTCAGAGAACCATTATTCAATCATGGTTAGTTGGCGATCTATCAACCCAGAGTCTGGAAGCAAAGCCATTGTCATCATAGTACTTCAAGAGTTGTTTCATCTGCGGACTTCATCGATCAAGATTCCTTAGCAAGTCTCATGGGAGGTTATTTCTTGAGAAGAAGGGTATCATCGTCTCTCATCACCAGCATGAGATGCCTAACATCTCTCATTCCCAACATGAGAGGATTTATCTCTTATCCCCAGCAAGTGGCAACTTGAGCTCTTATCTTCAGCGGGAAGCTTTATCATTGACATCCTCCATCATCCCCAGTAGAGGTGGAAGTTGAAATCTCTCAATAAGGTAGCAGAGAGTGGGTATCATCCCCAAGCAGAAGTCTCCCCTCAGGCAGGGGCAACTCTCAGTAGTACAAGGAGTTCTTTCCTCCCCAGCAAGGTGTTTCCTCAACAGTGTCATGCCTTTGGTTCTCCGCCAAGTCAGGAGGTCCTCACTTCCCCACCAGAGTTCAAGAAGAGTCCATCTCCAGCAGGTCTTGGCACTCCAATCTCAAAGTCCAATTTATTTTTGGCAATGGCGGCAGTTCAGAGCCGATGTATCATTGACAACATTCCCTGCAGAGTTGTCTTCTCCTCATAAGGATTAACCAGATCAATGCAGTGATCGCCGGTTCCTACCCAGTCAAGCCAGTCGGGATGTCTGTTATCTCCTCATCGGGAGACCCTTTTGCATTTGCATTTGCATCCAGTAATCATCATTACATTGGCATCCTCCAAAGCGTAGCATTTCCATCCTCATGGAGCATTACGCCATAAATTCAAATATATGCATACCAGCATGGGCCAGTTTTGAGGTATATTACATGAGACCTATTATATCTCCTATCAGATTGATATATTCCCCATAGAATGCAACTTCATTTCCCAGGATGGATGCTTCTACCAAGTCTTGTTGTTATCCCCAATTGAGTCTTGTTTCAGTACAACAGTCTCATTTCTTTTCGCGTCTCCGTTTCAGTATAACGGTCGCGTCTTGGGCTCTCGTTTAAGTACAACGACCCCATTTCATTCGAGTCTCCATTTAAGTACAATGGTCTCGTATTTGAGTCTTGTTTCAGTACAACAGTCTCATTTCCTTTCGCGTCTCCGTTTCAGTACAACGGTCGCGTCTCGGGTTATCGTTTAAGTACAACGACCCCATTTCATTCGAGTCTCCATTTAAGTACAATGGTCTCGTATTTGAGTCTTGTTTCAGTACAACAGTCTCATTCTCTTCGCGTCTCCGTTTCAGTACAACGGTCGCGTCTCAGGTTATCATTTAAGTACAATGATCCTGTTTGTTCGGGCTCTCGTTTAAGTACAACGATCCCATTTCATTCGGGTTATCATTTAAGTACAATGATCCCGTTTCATCCCGTCTTATCTTCTTTTGAGTTGTCATTCGAGGATGGCATGCTTCCCAGTAAATTTCCACCTGTTTCTATTTTTCCGCTACCTATTCGGAGGTCAAAATCAGAAAATACATAAATAAATAAATGGGCAGATGGCATTTCCATTACCCTCGGTGTGCAAATTTTCAGGTTTTATTCGAGTATTCAATCACTCCATACCTTGAACGCCTAAAAGTTGTTGCAATCATCCGTTCAGGTCTGCAGTTGATTGAATAGGGGCAGCTGTAATACCTCAAAATTTGCCCTCTCATTTCCTCAACATTTTGCATAGCATTTTGCATATATGGATTCATAAAATAACCAAAAACATTGCATCATATATAGCATAGCCGAGGCGTGGGTATGTGATCAATGATCGGAGCAACCGAAAGTTATGAAGAGGCTACCGAAGGGCCACAAAGCTTCTCAACCTTGTGCAAAGGGTTCACAATATCCCACAAGTCTTCACTTGAAGCCACAAGTCATGGAAAGTTTTGGTTTGATTGAAGGAGGCAAGCAGTGCAATACTTCTTGAGGGAAAAGAGCCGAATTAGGGTTTCATTTCTACAGGGCTTCTACATAAATTTTTGAGTCGGAGTGGATTTCTTTGACTTATATATGATGTCAAGTGCCTAGGGTTCAAATCTCGTCCACAAATTCATTTTGGAAGGGGTTCGACTGGCCGGACGACGGAAAATCGAGGAATTGGAGAAAAGGCAATCGGGCTAGGTAAAAAGGGTCGACTCCGGACTTTTAAGATCGAGATCGTGAAATTAGGGTTACAATGATCCTATGGTTCAAACTTGATCAAGAAATGATGGAGGAATCATAGAAAAACCAAAGAAAAATCATTTGAAAGGTAGTTAGTTTCACCATTTCCCTCCACCTTTCCTTCCACTTTCTTTCCACACTTCCTTTCATTCTTTCCGTCTCATTTTTCCACTTCAATTCCACTCCATTTCCCTTGGAAACTTCCACCACCTTCCACCATTTTCTAGAGTGTTCCAAGGAATATTCCCTTTTCCAACCCTAACCCTAACTAACTTCCAAACCTAATATTTGGATCCCAAACCTAATATTTGGGCCCCAAACCCAAACCTAGCTCCTAGCCTAGTCTCTATTTAAGCCATTTTCATCCAAACAAAAAGGGTTGAACACCATTTTCCAATCTCACTCTTTGATAAGCACTTTTTTCTCTCACTTTTCCTCTCCCTCTCACCAAAGCTTTTTCAAATAAGCTCTTCAAGTTTCACATTGAAACTTGAAGATCTTGAAGCTTAAGCCTCCAACCTTCATATTTTGTGGATTGAAGAAGGATAAGCTACTGAATTTTGTGAGGATTATCGACTTATCAGAAGCACACGAAGATTCAAGCTCAAGAACGCATTTATTTTGCGATTTCTTGGTTTTCGGTTTTCTCTTCGATTCAAGCTCCGATTCTTGCAACAATCACCGAAGCACTCCTCCGCTTCGTAGGTTGGTGATCTTAATCATTTCTTCTTTAAGTTATTCTCTCCATCTCGCCATTTTTGGCATTCTTTAAGTGCTTTTCGCTTTGTTTAAAATCAATTCCGTTTCGATTATGTTTGCTTGTGATTTGTGATTTTGGTTGAATTTGGATTTAAGGTGTTAATAGATATAGGTTCTACCATGTGTAAATAAGCTCCAATTGAGTAGAAATTTGTGTTAGCATGATTAAGTGGGGGTTAGGATTGTTTAGAAGGAAGATTGTGGCCAAAAGCACTTTTTTCAAAAGCATTTTTCACTTTTTGTTCAGTGTTAACCGGTTAACGCATTTGGTTAACCGGTTAACGCATGCGTTTTTGGCCAGAATGCTGTATTTTTCTGCCCGTTAACGGGTTAACCTATATGGTTAACCGGTTAACGCTGTTCATTTTTGGATTTTTAGCCTATTTTCTTGCTCAATCTTGCTTCCTAGTGCCTCTAATGTTCATGTATGTTTAGGTAGTGATTTTAGGGAATTTTTGGGTCCATTTCCAGTAGCCAATTTATTTTTTTCGAGTCGTTTCGACATGATTCCATTTACTTTTCTATGTTTTGTGTTAAAGGTGCAAATGTGATATAAGTGATTCTTGATGTTGTTTGCTACACTTTAATCATTTGTTTCACATGTTAATTGCTTGCTTAAATCCAACATATGCTTCATGATTATTGTCATTGCTTGCTTGATTGATAAAGTGATTAAATACCATGTTGATTTTTTGCCAAAAGTGATTAAATGCTTCACATGTTCATGCAAGTTTCTTGTGCTTAATTGACCATATCTTAACATGAGTTCAATTCTGATTTTATGCCATGCATGTGTAACAATTGATGCTTGTAGTGATACTTGTTCAATCTCATGATAAAATGCTCATGTGTGCAACATGAAAAAAGTATGTTTGTTCTTGATTGATCATTGTCATTTTTAATCAAATAAATGATGTAAATAAATTCACATGTTTGAGTTCATTTTGTGATGCATGTAGATTCATGTCAAGTGACATTAATGTGTTGTTTATCATTCACTTTGTGCACATAAATAAAAATAATCAAATTTGGATTTTGCATTTCATAGCTGTTTTTGTATATAGCTGCTGTAAAACATGTTGTTTGTTATATTAGTATGATGTGTGTAACTTTCTACACCTACTTTTTCATGTTGCATGCTGGCTGTAAAAAGCTGGTGGGTGTTAGGCTTAGTTTCATAGCTGTTTGTGTATTAAGGGGCTGTAATAGGTGTTGTATTTTGGTTTTAGCATTTTTCTAGTTCCTTTAGGATTAAAATAGAGTCTAGTTTAGGTCTAAGGTGCCTTAGGATTTAATTAGGATTTAATTAATGTGTGTTTGCCTTATTCTTTTTAATAAAAATGTGCATTAACACTTGTTTTGTAGTGGGGAAGATTGAGGTAAGTTTACTCCACTTTATCCTTTATTTTTTATGCATTTCTTTTAGGCTGTTTAATTCATTTTTCCTTCCATATTTGTGATTGGTAGGATTCCCCATTGTTAGGACCAACTTATCTTCCTTAGGAAGTAAGTTGCATCCTTTTTCCTTTTTTTCTTTTCCTTTTTCCATTAGGAATAGAAAACCTCACTAACCACTAGGATCACTTTGTAAATACATAATACATTAGGATTGAGTCTTAGTCCCTTAGATTTTTCCTTTTATCAACTTGAGTCATTCTCTTTCTCATCTCAAACGAAAAGCAATAAAACACTTAATAAAAACCGAACAATCTTGTACGACACGAGACTTTGTTGCGGAGTGTTTATACGCGTCCTGTTTCGGGGCGAGGTGTAAATACTTCCCGCGATGGATAGGTCTTAGTACAAGACAGTTCACAAACAAATTCAAAAACACTTCTTTTAAAAAGACAAAAACAAACAATAACCGACTATCCTGCGGGAACTTCTTCTCTCATCTCATTCACTCACATCGCGAACTCGCGGCGACTTGTCACACATGCAAGACGGTAAACGCACTCGTACCAGACGAGCCTGCAACACCTGAGCATAGACACACGCAGTTCCAGCTGTAAAAAACACAAACAAATAGTTCCCGCCTAGGTTAGGCGAACTACGTCGACTCTGATCCTCATTATCCCGATGAGGTACGTAGGCAGCGGGGTAGGGCCCGTTCGAGCACATTCTTTATTTTCCCTACATTTCCCCTTTTCTTTCCATTCTCTCTTCTTATTCCTTTCTCATTTTCCATTCCCTTTATTCCAGTAGCGGTTTTATTCAGCAGCATCTTATTTTCTCACCCTTTGAAACAAACAAGCAAGCGTGGATCCCGTCGGGTACGACGGACGATCTGGGGTGCTAATACCTTCCCAGGTCGTAACCGACTCCCGAACTCAGATCTTTGGTTCGCAGGACCTTGTCCTTTCCTTCTTCCTCAGGTTTTTGCAACATTACCTTTCCCATTCTTTCGGGATAAAAATGTCTGGCTGGCGACTCTAACCTTTCCGCGCCACTTTCGCGTTTGTACTAGGATGAAAATCCCGGGAGCGACAAGAACTATGTGTTCTAATGATATGTTATGGGGCAAAGGTTCTGGTGCAACTCAAAATAGTTGGTTCTGGAGCCTGAAGTCACAACATGTTGTGTTGTGCAGTTAGTCACGGTAGGTTGTCGCACAGGAAGTCACAGAGATTTTGTGTAGTCAGTTACAGTTGTAGGTCGTGTAGGAAGTCACAACATGTGGTGTTGTGCATTAATCACGGTTGTAGGCCGTGCAGGAAGTCACAACACGTGGTGTTGTGCAGTTAGTCATGACAGGTTACCGCGCAGGAAGTTACAGAGGTTATATGAAGTTAGTCACAGTAGTTGGTCGCACGATTGTAATCATAATGATTTGGTTATAGCTGATTAAGTCCTTTTTTAAGGAGAAAGCACCTTGTCAGGTGGACTGGATTAGCTTGAGAAGTTCTCAGATGAACTAGGATATATTGTGTGTTCTTTACTCTTGCTTTATGTTTTACATTCTTTTATGCTTCCGCAATGCATTCATAGCATAACTTAACGCAACTCATCAAAGTGAAAAAAGTAGCCAAGAGTGAAAACCTCAATTCAATCCCCTCTTTCTTGTGTTTTTCTCACACCTTCAGGTTTTAATTAAAAACATTAAGTTGTAGAAGTCAGGGTTGTTGGAACCTAGAATAGAAATTGATAATTATGAGTAATTGTGATAAATTGATGTTCCTACGGTTCAAATGCGAAATAGAATACGTAGCATAGTTTGGTTATGAGTGAGCTTAACCGATAATACTTGTTGTTATATTCTATTGTGTTTAGTTAAGATTGATTGGGTTTGAAATCCATAAAAATAGGTTTTTGAGCTTCTGCAATATGGTTAACCGATTAACAGGATATGGTTAATCGGTTAATGCATGAAAATTGACATTTTATGTGAAAATTTGACTGGTTAATTGATTAACATGATATGGTTAACCGGTTAGCCTAATGTGTGTCTAACTCTTATTTAGCTACTGGTTTAGCTTGGTTAATCGGTTAACCATATCCCGTTAATCGATTAACACTGACATGATTTGTGAAAAAACTTAAAAAATTTATAACTTTTGAACCGTAATCCCGATCGAGGCGTAGTTGGAAGCATTAGAAAGCTATGGAAATAATAGTGGGATTAATTAATTGGTTACAATTAAATAGATATAATACTTTATGTGATTGTGTAATTACATGAATTAAAACAAAAAGAGTTGGGAAAAGTGAGGAAACCTTACCACAAATCAATAGTAAAATCTAGTGATGTAACTAGGAAATTGATAAATGATTTTAGATGGCAATGCTTGTGCATTTTATGCCTAAGTGTGCATCCTTGCCGATTGTTTGTCTAGTGGAGAGTGAAACATTATATGGAACATGTGTGGGCCTTTGTGTTTTTATGTGTTAGGGCGAATGAGGCCTTGTGATTGTTGAATACAATCACGTTTGTGTGAGATCACGAAATCGAAACAATTTTTCCCTTGAGACTTGTCGTTATGTGTGTTGGGGCTTATATAGAGAACTTCTCTAGAATGTACGTATGATTACTTGACATGTTTGATTCCCGCATGTAGTACGAATGGAACCTACATGTAGAGACTTGTGATGGGGTACAACCCATGTGAAGTGACGATTCATAAGGTTGATAATATGTCCCTTAGAATCTGAATCCATTTCGTATGTCAAGTAAATACCAGGATCCATGAATCGTGCCTACTTCTAAATGCATGAGAGGATGGGAAAAGGAGATGCCTTGTTGAGATTTCCTATTAGTGATAGTTGAGTCGTTGAACTCATAAGTATGTTTCCATATAATGTGAGAGTGTGAACTCAAGTCTTGTCCCTTTTCCCTCGACTTGAGTTAGGTTTGGTTAGAACCTTTTAAAGCTAAGAGAATACATAATATAATAAACTCAATGGGATTATTATATCACCCCTATGTTGTTGATTATATTTCAGGTACTTTAGGTTCCGTGAAGGGTAAGAATAAAGTAGTTTGATATCCTTACTTATCTTGACTTTTTGGAATGGCATAGTTTCCGTTATAGATAATCTATTTTTGAGATCATTATTTTGATCTAGTTCTTAGTAATTTTGAACATCTTATGTATATTATTCCTTAGTTTTAAATTTATGTATTTTGGGCATGTAATATATACAATGTGTTAACTAGGAACTTATAGGTATTTCAGTACCAAAACTTGGATTCATGTATAATATATATCCTTTGATCTATGTACTTATATATCGGTGTTATATTACTTGTATCTTTTTTATGGTTTTCTTACATCAGTATATTAATGATATTATTTATGTGGGTAAAGATGGAAATTGCGGATTCTGTGCTATTGCAACTTTACTTTTATGGGGCAAAAAGTTTTGGCCTTTGGTTTGGGTGCAGTTAGATAATGAAGTTTATCAACACCATCAAATGTATTCTAATGTGTTCTATGACACAATACCTATAATTAGAAGTGTGTCGTGGGTAGTTAGCTTGGGTGTGCAAGATCATGAGAAATGGATGATGATTCCTGATTTTGGTTACCTTATTGCTTCTCGGTAAACTATCATATTGGTCTCGTTGTCTGGGAAACTTAACACCATATTCTTATCATTAGTGATAGCTCAATGCATAACTTTGAGTAAACACAAAATTATTGTCATTGCTTTTTTTGACAACGGTCATTGAGTTCAAGTGAAGTTGAAACCCAAATGTCGGTTGCCTCCCATCACAAATCGATGGATACAAAAATGTAGTGAAGGTAGAAGAGCATGAGAATCAACATATGCAGAACACATTAGGAATTAGGAATAAGTATTTAGGAAGTCAACATAATTTGTTTTATATTTATGTTGTAGCACTTTCTGCATTATATGTGTATAGATTTTATCGGGTATAATTTATTTAAAATGTCAAAAATTTATAGTTTTTTTCTAAAACTCACCATTATATTATAGGATTTTTCTAAGTTTCTAAAAAAATTGGTATGAACAAAATATTTCAAAAATACGGTATGTATTGTAGAATATAAGATTTTTCAAAAGAAAAACTATATATGCACTAGATTTTTCAAAAAACCGATATTTTGACCACAATTTTCAAAATTTCTATGATTTTTTACCGACAATTTCATAAATGTTCAGTATTTCTCCAACCAAATGAAAATTCCAAAAAAAAAAAACTGATATTTCTTCAACCAAATAAAAAAATTGCAAAAAAAATCGATACTGCAATGAAAAATCTGGTAACTGCATGTACTTTGAAAAAATCTGAAACTCTTTAGTAAAATATAACTGTATAAACAACCCTTAAAGGAAATACTTTTATAACATGAAGTCTCTTTCATGAGCTCAACTTTAGTTCCATGTACAAGCTCAAAGAAGGGAAAGGCGAGTATGAACTTATACTAGTTAGTCTGAATTGGCACCTCTTCTTAGAAAGATTTCACTTGATCTAACTCAAAAAATGAATTTTTCACTTGATAAGGAAGAATAAGGTTAACAAGTCCCAAGCAGCTTCTCAAAAACCAGCCACAACAAATGCTAGTCAGATATCGTACATTCTAGGTCAAAAAGTAAAAATGAAATGAATATATGTGAGAAGGTTCTCAAATCGGGTTTCGACCGAATAGAGTGCAGAGCCAACAAATCTTTAAGTAAGTGGTCGTTTAGCGTAACGAGCCTAAGGGCGGGATAAAACTTGAAAGGAATGGACCGACATAGGCTTAATGGTGAACACATACCCTCTGCTTATAGATATGAGATCAATGACTTAAATGACAGATGTCGAGACTGTTAGGCTTCTTTATTCAAAGACATAAGGTCATTTTCATCCCGAGTCTCAAACAAATAGGGTGTTGGTTAGTTTCCTTGCGGCTTCCCTAATAATTTATCGGATTTATTCAACTTTCTCTGAGGCTTGAGAGTCAATGCCTCATTCCTTTTCCCGATCAAAGTGGGTTCAATTCCTGCTTGCCTTTCACTTTGAATTGAAAGAGTAGTGTCGAGTTGCGCTCTTTTGCCATGCGAGTTCCTGGGTCAGGAGCTGGACTTGCACCAGCGCTTTCCAGATGCATGGTATGAATTTCTTTATGATTGTTTGATAACTCTGTTTGACTGAACATGTCAGAATTTGCACATATTTCTCTCTCATTCGTGATCAGTCTGCTAGTTACTTTGATCTTCCCTGGTCTTCTTTTTGTTAATCAGTCACAAACAACACGAAAGTCGATCTAGAGCCGGCGGTTGGGTTAGAAGTCTCTTGCATGCAATGAGATGCATTTCTGGTATATGTAGCATTGTACAAGATCTTAGGGAATAATATCTTTCTTATTTCTTTTTTTTCCCATGACGACTAGGAACGGGAAAATAAAAAATTTCACTTCGGGATCTCGACCGTTCTCAAACTAACTTCTCATAATGACCACTAAAAAAACTATTATATATCATATATCAATCACATGTCTGAACTAGAGTTAGGCTTTTCATTGATAGATCAAATCAAAGATAGGAGCAATCGCCTCTTGCTAAAGCAATTGTAGAAGAGAAGAAGGAAAGACCCCCATTTCATAATGTCTAGGAAACACTAGTTCGATCAGATTGGAGAAGAGAGATGCCATACCAAGTCAATATATATGGGTGGTAGGATAAAATCTTTGGTTATTGTGTTCCATTCGATCTTATTTAAGGTATTAATAAAAGATTCATAACGAGGATTTTTTCTACCATTTAAATCGGGTGGGAAGTGATTAGAAGTTGCAGATTCTAGCAAGAATTTAGTTACCCCATCGGTGAGTAAAAACTCTAAGTAGGTCAAGCTCATTATTGATTGTGAAAACCCCTACTTTCTTTAGATAATACTAATAGTTACATTTATTAACTTTTGAACACTTTAGGATGGGTTTGGTTCAAATGAGGGGGAGGGGAGGGGATGAATTTTAATGGAGGGAAGGGGAGGGGAGGGGAGGTGAGGTATTTTTTTTATTATATATATGTTTGGTTCAAAAGAGATGATGGAAGTGGGGTGATAGATTTTATTTAAAAATATGTTTGGTTCACGAGTGGGGGAGAGATTTTATTAATAATTTATATTTGTATCCTCAGGATATAACTGATGTAATATTTAGAGATGAAAAATTCATAAATAATTTTTTTACAATAAAATTTGTAATATTTAGTGATTAAAGAAATCATAACTTATCACATAACGTTAAAAAAATTGAATACATTTGATTCATATTATACTTTTCCGACACAAATTAAACTTCTAAAAACATAAAATTATAAATAAACTTAAAAGTAAAAGTTATAAATAAAAAAACAAAAAATTGTAGTGGCTATAATTTATATTAAATAAAAAATGAATAATAAAATAATTTGCAGGTGAATAATAATTATAATAAGTTGATGGAAGAAATAAAGAAAAATCAAATAAATATAAAAGAATCAAGAACACAAAAGAAAACTATAAATAAAATAAAATTGAGGATAATTTAGTAAATATAATAATTTATTAAATATTAAAATCTAAATTTCCTTCCATCACCTCCAAATCCCTCCAAATTGGAGGAGACAAAAAGTGTGATTTGAAGGGATCTTGCTCCCTTCCCCTCCCCTCTTTTTCCCTCCTAAAAATTAAACCAAACATATTTAATTAAAAATATCACCTCCACTCCATCTACCACAAACCAAATACACCCAATGTGTCAAAAATCCTTGAACAATTATAATTATAAAAAAAACTTTGTTTTTTTTATAATTATAATTGTTCTTTTTTTCTCCTCAAAATCAATTCTATTAATTGAGAATTAAAAAAAAAAAAAAGGTCAAATATAATCATTTAAACATTTGTTGTGATATGAAGACTGTCTCACTTTAGGTAACTTCAAAAATGAATCCAAACAATCTTATGGAAGATTAGATAGACCATAAATTTGATGAAATCACGATTACCTTTAAATTTTGTTGTTGATATTTTAAAATGTAATACCTATTTCGAGTTCTCACATCATTTATGAATTTATGAATCGTGAATAAAGTAGATTATATAAAACATTCGTATTCATTATTTTAATGAGACATATTTTTCTAAAAATTAAAATTGTAATGGATTTTAATATTTAAAATTAATAATATTTCATAGTTGTAGCGATGTAAGCTTAAGTTCGATCAAACATTCTTCTTCTTCTTTTATATATATATATATATATATATATATATATATATATATATATATATATATATATATATATATATATATATATATATATATATATATATATATATATATATATATAATGCCACTCTTAACTTTGACTAAGCATCCATTTTAAAGATCAAAATTAAAAACACTGCTAAAGTGCACAAAATGAGTAGTGATGATGACTTTCTTAACAAACAAACAATATTATATAAAACTTTGAAGGAAATCTACATATGCAAGTATCCATTATAAAAACTACGATACCCAAATACACAAATCAAGTATAAATCCATTATAAACTTTAAACACTTTCTTGTCATCTGATTCCTTTCCAAGTGTTCTAAACAAGGCAAATAAGAAGTCTCTATTGATAAATTACCAGAAGAATATTCCATGCCATGAATTATGGGTTTGTTTTTCAACAAGTTATCACTAACCCCTGGCTCATTCTTTTTCTTCTCTCATTAAATATTTAAATCATGTTTATTTTTGTTTAATTTTACTTATTTATAAATAATAAATAAATAACCAATATCTATTATTCCAATATATATATATATATATATATATATATATATATATATATATATATATATATATATATATATAATGTTACTATTTGAAATGTGTTATGAAACTAAGTAAAATAATATAGAGATCAAAGAGAGGAAGAGAAGAGAGAAAGTAATATTGTATTATCTTCTTCCAAAAGTATCATTTATATTGTAATGTTGTTTTTATTTATAGTACATGACCAATAAATAACCATTAACTTAATGAATACACAAAGGTTATGAAATTAACTCATTGGAGTTAAGGAATATAGAAAGTTGGGTAAATGAACATCCACATCTATTTATTATAATTCATAACACTCCCCCTTGCATGTTCATTGAGGATATAACTCATTAAATCTTTCCAGAAAAAACTTAGTGGAAAAATCTAGTGAAGGAAAAAGAGTACAATATCATTTGAATGAGAACTGCCTCGTTAAAAACCTTACCATGAAAATCCGGTGGGACAAAACCACGGTGAAGGAAAAAAGAGTGCATAACATGTTTATTTCTCCCCCTCATGCATACATTTATATGTGAGACAATATTCTTTGTAGTAGTTGCTTAAATTTTCTTCTTGGAAGTGACTTCATGTAGTGCTAATAGTTATGAAGGATTTGACGAAGTTGTTGCCATGAGTTATTTCTTAGATCTCCATGAAATTGTTGTACCTCCACAAGTAAACAAGTGACAGTTTTGTGATCTACCATTATGGGGATTCGATAAGTAACCTGCATCTGCATAACCCGTTAATTCGAATCTGGATATTTTTGTATAAAACAAACCCATGTCTATTATACCTTTAAGGTAACGAAGTATATGTTTGACTCCGTTCTAATGTCTCAGTGTAGGTGAAGAACTCTATCTTGCTAAAAGATTGACAACAAATAATATAACAGGACGTGTATAATTAGCAAGGTACATAAGTGCTCCAATTGCACTGAAATATGGTAATTTAGGACCAAGCAATTCTTCATCCTTTCCTCGAGATCTAAAAGGGTCTTTCTCCACATCTAATGATATAAAAACCATTGGAGTATAAACAGCGGGTGACATTTGTCCATATAGACGCGTTTTAAGACCTTTTCTATATAACCTTCTTGATGTACAAATATTCATTTGTCCAAATGCTCAATTTGTAAACCTAGATATAATTTTATTTTTCCTAAGTCCTTCATCTCAAACTCTTTCTTTAAGCAATTCATAGCTTTTGGGAGCTCTTCAGGAGTTCCGGTAATATTTATGTCGTCCACATAGACAACTATTATTGCAAGTTATTTTCCTGATCTTTTTAAAAGTACAAGGACAAATGGAGTTATTTGTATATCCCTATTTAAGAAAATATTCACTAAGACAATTATACCACATGCTTCCAGATTGTTTCAGCCCATAGAGATACTTGTTAAATTTTATGGAGTAGCTTTCTCGAGATTCGGAGCTGTGTGCATCTGGTATTTTGAACCCTTCAGGGAGTTTCATGTAAATTTCACTATCAAGTGAACCATACAGATAAGCTGTTACAACATCCATTATGTGCAAATTAACTCCTTCATGTGCTACAAGGCTTATTAGATATCGAAAAGTGCTTGCACCCATTATAGGTGAATATGTCTCATCAAAATCAATTACAGGTCTTTGCGAAAATCCTTGAGCGACAAGTCGAGATTTATATCTCACAATTTCATTATTTTCATTTCTTTTTCGTACGAAAATCCATATGTATCCAACTAGCTTTACCCCTTGAGATGTTCGGACTACAGGTTCAAAATCGAGTCACTTATAAAGTGAGTTTAATTCTTCTTCAATTGAATATGTTCATATTGGACAATTCTCACTTTGTCTACAATCTTTGATAGACTTTGATTCATGATCATCGTTATCATTTATTATCTTTATCCCTATATTTTATCCGAAGATAGTGTCAATATTGACTTTATTTTGATTATCTTAATTTCGGTTCCATCGTATTTCATTCATGAAATAATTTATCGAGATCTCTTTATTTCATATTTCAAGTACTTGATCAGTTCTTTTGGAACTGAAAAAAAAATTATGTCAACATTCTCTTAGATTTTTTATATTCTCACTTAGGTCATCTTTAAATTTATTTTCTTTTCTTGGTAGAGGACTTTTAATATTGGAACCGACTTTTCTACCATGCTTCAGACGCGACTACAAATTATTTGCAATATTAGGTTGTCCAATAGGAAAAACCACTTTAAGTAAAGTATTAGCAGTTGATAATTTGTTGTATAAACTTTGCAAATGAACCGTGTTTTGAATTTCAAAGATCAAAATAATAGAATAATATTTTATTTCAAATTGTTCATTTGAACTTCTGGTTCATACTTTGTGTTGCTTGCTCTCTCCTCCTAGTATTGAGAAAATTAATTTATAAATTGATAATCAGCCTACTGGACTTCAAACAAGTATCCAATTATTTTACCAAGATAAAACCTCAAATACAATATTCATATAAAATGCATTTTCTCAATATTATTTCAAAACTCATCTTAGCGTACTATATTTGAGTAATTTAATAATCACAACACATCTAAAAGTTTACTTAGATGAGAAGTATTAGATTATGAACCTAAAATAATTTTTAAGTTAAAGGAAGAATTATCCTGTACTAACTTTTTGGTTTAATACAAATAAATATCATAATATCATACTTTGTGTGTTTCAAATATCTAATTTAGTATTGATGATCTCACAAGTATCAACTATATAACTAATTTTAGACGTCTAAAGAATGGATCTTCAAGTCCATTTTTGTATGAGCATCTCCTTCAAGATGTTCAATATTAATTTTAGTAATATATGTGATACTTATCAAGGAATTTTTGAAAAATCCAGAAAGTAAGATCTTAGTCTAATTAGTTGAGACAATATCTCACAAACTTCTAGCTGTGAATAAAACATATGCACGATCTTTAAGTCGATGCAACAATTAATGTCATAAAACCCAATTTCTCAAATTTTCCTTTAGGAATACACAAATTTTATTGGATTGAAGAAACTTTTGGTTCTTCAAAACTAGTTTTCACATCAAAATACATCTGGGATGACCCAACCAATTTTGCCAACAACACACTTAATTCTGATTTATAAACATCTGGTTACCATAATACATATGATTTTATTCTTCTAATTTGTTTCAATATCTAGTAAATATAAAATAATTTGTATAAAATATATATTTTTCAATCTTAATAAATTTACAATTATTAATCTTATTCAGGCAATCCTTTTGTGATAGTCAAATTTTCTAAAATCCACGAAAATCGTTATTGATATTTTTCTGATCAATGAAGACAAAATAATCAATTTCTTATCAATCATCAAGGGATAATTGTTCTATCATTCATAAATCTTGAATACTTCTTCAGGAACTATATAATAAATTATTATATTGATATCCTTCAGGGATGTTTGATAAGTTCTTCAGGAACTATATAATAAATTTTTATTTTTCTATCATTCAAGGATATTTGTTAAGTTCTTCAGGAACTATATAACAAACACATTATTGTATAGTTTTTCAGAGATATTTTAACATTACTCATCCAATCCTTATGGGATGCATGAAAATCATTGTTGATTTTTTTCTTCTAATCAATATATAATAGACAAAATTAGAAATATATATAACCCAACAAAATAATAATAATGTTACCTTCTAAATCTTGGAGCTTCATATAGTTAGAGCATCGTGTTGATAATGTGTTATGAAACTAAGTAAAACAATATAGAGATCAAAGAGAGGAAGAGAAGAGAGAAAATAATATTGTATTATCTTCTTTCAAAAGTACCATTTACATTGCAATGTGGTTCTTATTTATAATACATGACCAATGAATAACCATTAACTTAAAGAATACACAAAGGTTAGGAAATTAACTCATTGGAGTTAAGAAATATAGAAAGTTGGTTAAATGAACATCCACATCTATTTATCATAAATAATAACAAAAAGAATATTTATATTTATATATTTCTTCAAAAAATGTATTTTTATATCAATTTGAACGGCTCATTGTATGTTTCGAGAAAATCCAAATTATACTGGAATTCAAATCAAACTATAGGATATGGTTCAAATATTTTTTTTAGTTCGAGAAAAAATCGAATCAAACCAATAAAATTGAGAAACACTTATGCCACCCTATGTATTTCTCAAACACCATGCGTGCTTCCTAAAATACCCTTCATGCTTTCGCTGATGTAGCCCTGGACGCACCCTTTTCACGTTTTTTATTAGTTTTATAGATGCATTTACAGAAGTTTTCCATAGGTATAGATGTAGAAGAAACTCAGAGACATAAACTTCATACATTCAAAATAGCAACCATAAGTTCAAAATTAATAAAATAAAATAGATAATACATTGATGATTTTGACATAAAAATAAATAATACATTTCAATAACCCGGTGGACGTTGACACATCTTCAAGATTTCATCGACCGTTCTTCCTACTGTTACCTCCAATTCGAGCGGGTATTTCTCTTTGAATCCAAAATATGTTCGCCACATCGCCCTAATATCGTTCGAATTCTTGAGTTGGAGTTTGTTGAAAACGATGTTTCCTTTGTTGTCAACCGAAGGTGAATGGTATTCGAATTTCTTAACCTTCCTTCGGTCGTTGTAAGGTAGGAGATACTCGATTTTATCAATGATACAACCGAGCGAGGAGTCGTGGATGACTTTAAAAGTCCGCTCGGGTGTTTTGTCATCGGTGTAGGATACACTTACTTCATACCAACGAATCTCTATATCATACAATTGAGACATTTTTGGGTTTGGGTATGTGTTTGTGTTTGTGAGAAAGATAAAGAGTGAAACACTAATTTTATAGAAAATCTAGATGAATATAGTCCAAGCATTTATATATTATCTACTTCCAAAGATGTAGCTACAGAATGAGCCTTAATGATATCCCTCAGCATGTATATCTGCGGAACATGTTAAAGTTTGATGCTTCTGCAGGTATACCTGCAGAAATTTTGTTAGATACAATTTGACAGCATTCCAGCAACATTATAGAATTTTGTGTGAATGAGTAATTTTGCATTACAATATATATAAAGTGTATGGAAGACGTATAAACAATAGATGTGAACCAAAATTGGCTATTATATATCACTTCAAAAAATTACATTGAATTGTTCGATTATACAAAAGAGTTAAAACAAATTTCCGGCTAAATCTATCGGTGCTTGACCTTTGGAATTTTCCGCATTTGATGTCTTTTTCAATTTCGTTCAATCTTTAGAATTTGAACATCCTTTTAACAAAACAATTCAGCCACGACTCGACTTTGTCGGTTGCATGAGTCTCCTACTGCGAGGTTTTAGGTGGTATTCAGCATCCCAATTTCAAAAAAACGTGTACAAAATGACTTGATTTTGCAAGCCATCCGATACATATGATGCATACATTTGGATTTGACGGTGGTGCAATACGAAGTAGAAAAAAGGTTTCCGAAAAACCGTACCGCGTCAAGTCAATCAATACCATATCATACACACATGCGATAAGATGACCCAGCTCGGGGAAGCTTGTAACACCCCGATTTAATTAATTAAATTATTTCGAGTAGATTTGTTGTTATTTGAGATGTATGATGTTTTGTTGATTAAATGATTATTCGATTTAAGTTGTTTTAAGTTGATTTGCGAGTTAGACTTAGTTTGGGGAGGTTTTAATAGTAATGACAAGAGGTGTAAATAGAAGCCCATTAGTGGATTAATTAGATAATTTTAGTAAATAAATATAATAGTATTATTTTTATGACATTTTAATTAAAATAAGGAAAATAGGATTAGTAAAGGGTCTAGGGAGAAGTTAGGCATAATCAAAATTTAGAGAGAAGAACGAGTCTTGGGAGATCAAGAGCTAGGGCTAAGGATTTGCAAGAGGATTTTCGTAGGAATTTTCACCCATAGATTCGAGTTGCATTCAATCCAAAGGTAAGGGTAGGATTCGTATTTTATAACTTGGAGAAAATAATTTGTATGTATGGGATAAGGTTATTTGATTTCCTTGTTGTTGTTTGTATGATGTTTTTTGTGCGATTTCGTATGAATAAGATGAGTTGATGATAGTATGACTGATATGATTTCTCTGTTGATTGTTGTTGTGTATACTTCTGTGATGATTTTCTGAGATGAGTGACGAAATTGTGACGAAATTTGGATTAGATGATGATGAATGGTAAATAAATTGATGTAGTATTGATAAATGAGTGATAAGATGAAGAATTATGAGTCTAAAACTTGGTAGAAACCCAATTAGGATTGGTTTAGAGTGATAAAATGATGAACCCATAGCAGAAGATGAACTGAGATGGCCTCTGTTGGAATGCGTAACAGATTTAGCCGTACGCGTACGAGGTAAGGTGATACGCGTAACAACTAGTGGTACGTCGCCTGTTACGCGTATGGAGGGTGGGAAATTCAGGCCCGCTACTCAATTGCGTATGGGCGTACACTAGTACGCGTATGGGGAAGAGCTATACGTGTTTGGTACGTGTTTGGGCAGCGTTGATGCATTTTTGTGATTTTGTAGCGATTCGCCTATCGTTCGCGTCTGTTTCTTTTTTCTAATGTACCGTAAGATGATTGAGAACCAATAATTAATTATAAATATATTTAGAAGATGATAATGTGATGATTTAACGATTGTTGTTTGAAGAATTTGGATGAAGAATTTATAGATTGTAAACTCAAATGATTAAAATGATTTTATACCATTGCGATGATGCATTTTGATGTAGGTCTTATGACCAACGATGTTGTGATGTTACGATGATGTAAGATGATTTAAGATGAAGTGATTGAACGATGTTTACGATGTTTGATTATGTTGTATGCTATTTTCATACTGCATAATTTTTGCATTATTGAGATGGCCTGGAATGGCAAACACGATGTTTAAGATGAAGACTTATGTCTTTTTGATGCCCACCTAAATGGCATGAATTTTAAGATGAGAGTTTTCTCCGAATGGTACCACATGCATGCATTGTTGAGTCGCATATTAATTACATTGTTGAATGAATTATTGAGATGTTATAGATGTTGCGATGATACGATGTTTATGATGAATATGATGTGAGTGGGTGATTGAATGACTTTAACTTGTATGTGTCGATTATTGTATCATGTTTATAACTGTCAATATCTCACCCCTTCTGTTTGGAATGTTACCCTCTGTTGGTAACGTGCAGGTGATTCCGAGTAGAGAAGAGTCTGTTAGATGGTTTGAGTCGTTGGTCGCTCTGATATGTAACACTTCGGGGGGATTATCGAATGCTTGATTCTTGATTGAACCTTTATTTTGTTTTAGTGGATAAGATGTTTCTTTTTTAAAGATGACGTTTCTTTGTATTTTTGATGAATTACTTATTAAGTTGAATTTTTATGATAAGTTGTTATGATTTAAATGATTCCGCTACATAGTAAAGACGTGACTTATTACTTTATGTGACTGTGATGAATTGTTTTAAAGAAGAAAAATGTGATACCCCGTTTTTATTGAACTCTGATTGATTTATAATTATTTACGGGTAGAAATGGGGTGTTACAAAGCTCATCCATTTCGACTGCGGGGCCGGACCACTTAAGCATGGAGCAAATAGTTCGTAAACCTCGTTGTATTTTTCCTTATTTCCATACAAACACATGTATGATTCTTTATGCGTTTCCAACTCTAGGATTAGTTGATGACGGATAACCTCATGACCTTCCTCTCCTTTACCAAGTAGAGCCAAAACGGCTCGGTAAGATACATAAACAATAGATGTAAACACAATATGTCTTCTCGGTGGAGGTTACGCCAACCATCTCAAATAACAAAAGCCTATACTTGTTGGTCTTGTAGGTGGAATAAAAAATGAGCACCGTCGAAAAAGTGTTGAACAAATTTACCGATTTCGGGTGAGTCTAAAAAATGTCTCTTACCGTGACTCCATCGGTGCAAGCTCGGTATTGGGACACATACTTGTTATCATCCAACAATTTCAGTAGTTGTTGCATCCCTGATCTGTCTTCCCTAATAGCCTTGTTATTGCGGTACCGAATGTTATAAACTTGCATAATATTTGACACACATTCAGGTTCCTTCCGTTTCAAAGTGGCAAGGATATTTTTTGGGTTGGATAAGATTCAAGGTCAAGTTATTGATGCATGTCTTCTCTTCCAGTTTTATACGACAACCACTAGGATGACCATGTAACTTTGAGCACATTTCATGGTTATGGAAACCACAACAACACTAAATTTCCACTTCTTGCTATCCAACATGTAATCACAAATTTTAAAAGGACACTCGCATTTTCTACTACCCGTGTCATCTCTTTTAAACTTCTGCAGTGAAACTTGATATATCCCGCTTCTTTCGCACAACAAGGTTACAAAATGATTTCTTCTTTCCGATCCATTATCTGATCTTCCAATAACCACACCAAAACCAAGTGCAGTTTCCATCCTATGAATCCATTTGATCATGTTTTCACAATCATCGAAGTCTTGCTTGTAATTAAAGTTATCGCTGAATTCTTCCGTCTTCACAATAACCCCCGATACATTTGGAACATCAATGTTTAAAGATACTAATTCTTTTGAGATGTTATCCGGGTGCACCATATTTATGTAAAGAATAAGAAAAATTAACAAAACTCAAAAAGTTGCAGTAGACAATAAAAACAGAAGTAACAACAAAAGTTCTGCAGATATACATGCGGAACTGTTCTTCATGAACATGTTCTGCTTATGTACTCGCGGATGTAACATAACTTTTTTTTTTGCAAAAGTTTGATGATCAATGTGAACAATGTAGTGGATAAAGTTAATTTTTTTTACCTGGAATTCGTTTTTCACTTGTTCCCTTTGATTTGTTGCACCAGAAAAGATTGAGTATTGGAGTAAAAAATGGAGTGGATGATATAGGGTTTTCTAGTTGTGGAAGGTTGGAGAAGAGGAAGAAGCTACAATGGGGGAGTGATCATGCAGTTTAAACTTATAGCAGAAACTTCCGCTGGTACATCTACGAAAACACCCAAAAAAAATTATATCATGGGTGCTTCCGTAAATACACTTGCAGAAACACCCAAAATTTATAACATAAATAGTGCGTCCGGAGATATAATTGTGAAAGCTGGGAATATTTTAAGAATTTCATCAAGTGGCTAAGAGAGTCATGGGGTGAATTGAAAAATTCTCATAAAATTTGATGTTAATTGATTGAACAACATATTTTTAAAATTCTACATGAGAACTCCTATATTCGATCAAATCATAATTAATTAATATAATATATGTAAATTATCCAAATTAGTCCTTTAAGTTTTCCTCGGGATCCAGTTTGGTCCCTTAATTCTAAAAATTTCCAAAGTGATCCCTTAAGTTTTTAAATAGTGTCACGTTAGTCATTGCCGTCAACACCGTTTGTCAAAGTCAATTGGCGCAGACGCGGTGTTGATGTGTGATTATGCATACGTCATGTGGGTGTCATGCTAATGTGGCATACAACTGGCGTTGATGTGTCATATGCTCTTCACTAAAATAATCAAAATTCAAAAAAAAAATTGTTTAAACAAGAATCGTACTAGGGACATGTTTGTTTCAAACAAGACATTTTACAATTGGAGCATTCTTCACATTTTGATTAAATTTACGAATGATATACAATTAGATACAAGAAAACACATGCAATCATTAGCAAATTTCATTACTGTACACTTACATATAAGAAAACATATGAAACCATTAGCAAACGCAGGAAAACACATCTCATTACTGTTATAATTAGATACAAGAAATCACATCCCATTATTAGTTAAAAGATATATGAAATTCATCTCGTTACTGATCCGTCACAATAATAAAACCACAACCAATCAATACATGAATTCATCTAACCTGAATTTTTTTTTTAAAATTTAGATTCAAAAAACTAAGTGTTCTGCTACAAATTCAGTTCTATTTCCAGATTCATAAATCACAGATTAACCCTAAACCTTAATTTGAAACCAATTTTCTTTGATTAATGGAAACTCAAATTTATTTCTTTTGTTCATTCATCTTCCCAAAAATGACAACCTAACAACCGTACACCCTCGTACAAACCGCTGACGATTTCTCAAACCCAACCGTAAATATTTTGATTTGCTACTTTGAATCTTATTTCGTTTTATGGCCATAAAGTAGATTGTGTTGTTTTAATTTTGATTTCTTGCTAAAACTGTTTTCAGTTGATTTGAATGAGAGAAAAGGATAGTTATCCTTGTAACTTTATTTCAAAAACTTTATTCGTCTGCTAGAAAACGTGAGGAAGGAGAAGAGAAGGATATTGCTGTTTTGGGAATCTATCTGAAATTATAGAAGTTAGATTGTTAATATATATTTGATTAGTTAAATAAATAAACATATATGATGTGGTGTAGTGGACACAATTATTCTTAGGGTTAAATATGTTTTTGGTCCCTCTAAATATTTCATTTTTTGAATTAGGTCCCTATAAATATTTTCTTCAAACATTGGTCCTCCAAAAGTTTTCTGTTTCAAAATTTAGTCTCTCCCGTTAGTTTGAACTAACGGATGCTGAGTTGGCAGGCCATGTGTGCGTAAATAATTTGCCATGTTGTATGAATGTGGCCAGAGTGGATAATATGGAAAAAAGAAAAGGTAAATATGAAGAGAAATGTTAAGAGTTACATTGCATTGTGTAATGAAAGCATAAGTCAACGTACCTCCAAGTGATGCGATTTTGTCTTCTCCTTCTGAAGCTTCTTTCCAAGTGCTTTGATTCTGTCTTCTCTTCTCAAGTTTAGAATATAGTAGTTTGCCCAAGTCAACTTTCAGAGTGGTCCCAAGCAAGCGTTGTTTTCTTGAAGGTGGTCCCAGGTTAGTAAATCTTGTCTGCCATTGTTGTACTTGTGTGGTCCCATTGTTTTCGATTTAGGTTGTTTAATGCATTAAGTGTTTCTGTTTGTTACCGTTTGTTATTGTGAATAAAGAATTAGGGCATAGCAACATGTTTATGTTTTCAATTTTGATTTGGTGAAAATTCAGGGTTACTATAATTTCCTATATTAAACCTAGGTTAAATTATGTGTACAGGTAAATGGATAAGTTCAAGATAGTTTTCTTCACAAAGGATCGTTTTGTAAAAGACACTAAGTTAAAATATGAGGGTGGGGATGTATTTGCGTTTAGGGGACAAGAACCCGATTATTAGAGTTTCTTTGAGGCTGTTGATCTGGTGAAATTGATAGAACCTGAGTTTGATTATTCTAAAGTTAACATGTGGTGGAAGCATGAGGGTGGTTTGCTTGAAGAAGACTTAAAAAAATGCATGGATGATGGAGATGCACATGAGCTAGCCATGTATGCAATTGGATACAAGTGTGATGTAGAGATTTATTGTGAAGCTAAGGTTGATGGAGAGGAAAGTTTCATGACTAAATATAAAGAGAAAGGTAAGGCATTGAAACGTGTAGAAAAAGTTGAGGATAGTGAATCAAGTACTGATTATGTTGATAATTCAGTGGAAGGTGTACACTTTGAGGATAGTGAAGATGAAAGGATGGCTGGTTTTGAAGAAGGTCTTGTAGATGTAACTGTCAATAGGGAGGATGTAAAGAAGGTAGGTAATTCTGAAGATGGAAAGAGTAAAGAAGATGACAAGGTGTTTATTACTCAAGAGATGGGTAAGGAGCATTTGATTGAGGATGAATATATAACGGATGAGCTTGATAGTGGAGGTGATGATGAAAGTGGTGATGAGAGGCCTTCTATTTTGAGGTATAATGAGGATGAGACACTATGCAAAGATTTTGCTTTCAAAGTTGGAATGGAGTTTTCATCTCTAAGACAATTCAAAGATGCTATTTTAGAGCATAATGTGTTGAATGGAAGGGAGGTAAAGTTTCAGAAAAATGACTCTAATAGATGTAGGATTGTGTGTAAGGACAAGGCTAAATGTGACTATACCGTGTTATGTAGTAGGGTACTCAAGACCACCACATTTAGAATCAAAACCTTATATTCAAAACATAAGTGTGGAAGGAAATTTTTTAACAGCAATGCTAGAGCTGAATGGGTGGCTAAAGTTATTGTGGATGGTTTAAAGAATAATTCAAAGATGAGGTTAACTGAGGTTGTAGCTGATGTGAGGCAAAGGTATGCCACAGAGATCCCATCATGTAGGGCATTCAAGGCAAGAAAGATTGCAAGAGCCATTGTTGAAGGTGATTCTAGCAAACAATTTAGTCTTCTATGGTCTTATGGGGCTGAATTGAGAAGGGCATCAAGTGGAAACACTTTTAAAATAAACACAAGTACTCCTACTGAAGGGATGGCTCCAAGATTTGAAAGATGCTACATGTCCCTAGATGGAACCAAAAAAGCTTTGACAAGATCATGTAGACCTTTCATAGGATTGGATGGTTGTCATTTGAAACACAAGTATGGAGGGATTCTCTTGATTGCTGTTGGCAGAGATCCTAATGATCAGTACCTTCCAATTGCATTTGCTGTGGTAGAGATGGAAACTAAAGATTCATGGAGTTGGTTCATGAAATTGCTAATTGAGGACATTGGTGATCGTAGGTGGTGCTTCATCTCTGACCAACAAAAGGTAGGGGAGGCCCAAGGGCACCATAAACAAAGATTCCAAAAAGACCAAGGGAGCACAATCTAGCATGGAAGTAACAACTAGCAGAGGTACTGTGAACAGAATTCAAGGGGTAGCAAAAAGGAATTCAACTTCAAAGGATGCACCAATTATGAAGAAACCAAGTGTGACTAAGAATGTAAAACCTACTGTCAAGGAACCACCTGTGAATGAGAATGAGAATTCAACCTCAAAGGATGCACCAATTATGAAGAAACCAAGTGTGACTGAGAATGTAAAACCTACTGTCAAGGAACCACCTATAAAAGAACCAGTTGTGCATCAACCAGCTGTAAAAGAACCAATTGTCAATGAAGCTGAGCCAACTGAGAATCAAACAACTGATGATCATGAACCACAACCAATTGTCATTGAGAACCCTACATCATTGGATGAGATCATTGAAGGTGCGCAAAACACAAGGAAGGGGGGTTGGAATTGGGTTTTCTTTAACAATTAAAAATAACTTCTAATGACACGTTTAATTTATCCTGGTTCGTTTGAACTCAAACTACGTCCAGTCCACCCGCCAAGGTGATTTTGCCTCTACTGAGGTCTTAATCCACTATTCAATAAGAATACACACAAAGACCTATAGTCAATGTCCTCTTGAGTCTTCTGACTAAACTTAGTCACTCAAGGAATAAAATAACTATTACAAAAATATAATAAAGAAGTAACTTAGAATGCTTCTTGATAAGCAAGTATCACTAAGTGAAAGTTACAATAATAAGCACAATATGATTTAATTGGTTTGCGTGAATATGATGAGATGCGTTACTGAATTCTTCAAATGAAGTCCTTTATATAGTTCTTGAGAATGTAGCCGTTGGAGACATCTTGAATTAAATTAGGATAGACTTTAATACCATAAATTCCTTCCATAAGTAGAGATACTTGTCTTTGTTCATTAATTAAAATATTCTTTAATTAATGTCTTTAATAAGGATACCAGCATCTTCTAAGCGGAGATCAGAGATAATAAATAAAAGATGCGCAGCCAATAAATATGTTTATTTAATGCTGGATTCTCCTTTGAGAGTATCTTCTGTATGTGACCAAATGAATCTTCTAAGCACGTACGGTTTTACTTAAATAAGTTTGTCTTCTACACAAGAGTAAATATATTCATTAGAACTTCTAATATAAAAAGCTTTGCTATCATCAAAACACTTAGAGGTTCAGAACCATAATTGTTCTAACAACCTCCCCCTTTTTGATGATGACAAAACATTTAAAATAAAGAGAATAGAGTTTAATGAAATTAAGTGAACTCCCTTTGATTAGAAGAAAAATTCTTTCAGATGTTCCATGATTCTTAGCTCCCCCTGAGTTGATTACTTGACCTGTTTCTTTTCATGATAACAACTCAAATAGTTTTATTAGAATTATATGTAAGAGGCAAATTATGGTAAACTGCTATGGATCAGAATCATTTACGTTTCTCCCCCTTTTTGTCATAATCAAAAAGAATTAGATCAAGTGAAAAAGATAAAAGGTAACCAATATATTAAAAATTATAAGCAAAAACAAAACCAGTAGAAGTTCAAAGAGTTATGCAGTAGCAGAAGATAAAACAAGGGAACAGCTAAGGTAGAAGATAAGCAAAAAAAAAAAATTTAGGAGTTCATCTTAGTAACTAAGGTCTCCAACAAAGATTTGATTTCTGATGATGATTCCACTTGCTTGCCAAGCAATGCCTTCATTTCAGCAGTGGTTTCATCTTGCTTGTCCAGACGTTCTTTCACCAGCTGATTCTCCTTCTTCAGCTCTTGTAGAGTTTGCAGAACAAAATCTGTAGCCAGAGGTTCTTCAGCTTCTGATGCAGCTTGAGTCTCAGGTTCATCAATATTCTCTTCTACACAAGATACCAAGACCATTTGAACTGCTGAGAGTTCATCCAGAGGTTCTGACTCTGTCCAAGGCTTGTTATCCAGCAGAAAAGGTTTAGCATGTTCAACATTTGAGACGACTGCTTGAAGGTACTCACAGAAGTTCTGGTGAGCAACATCATAGCAGATGTCCTTAAGTCTTTTGGACTCAGCATTAAACCACTTTCTGAGGGTAGCCCACAGAAAATCAGAAGCAGCTGGATCTGTAAGCTCTGAGCATGCAGACTTCAGATCCTCTAACTTTAATTTCAAGCCTGTTTCAAAAGCAAGAAGTAAAGCAGAAATGTATGTTCTGGATGGTTTTGGTTTTGGTATGGGTATTGCTCTTTTGTTTGATACGGAGGACAGTTTTTGTAGGGCTTCAAAATCAATAGATGTTCTGAGAGGATTTTCATTTTCAGCTTCTTCTGGAGTATCAGGAATGTTTATGATAGCAGGTGAGTTTGGCGGAGTAGATATATAAGAGGACAGTGAGCTTTCTCTTATGGGAGAAAGTCTAGGTGCATGTTCAGGAGATGGAGGTTGGACAGATTCTGAGTCTTGAAAATGTTCAAGATCAAGATCTAGAGCATTTTGCAAAGCAGTTTGTGTTTCGGTTGTTGGAGAGCGATCAATGTCAGATAGTGGGGTATTATCAATGGGTATGTCAAAATCAGAAATAGTTTGTGGTTGATGGTTTTCAGCTTCTGGTGGATATAATGATGAAAGGATGGATGCTACTGCAGAAGTTGCAGGGATTTCAGTTTGAATGGGATTAACAGTTTGAGGAGGTTCAGAGGAAGGGATTTGTTCAGAGGGAATATCAACAGAGGGTTGTTGGCTAGAAGGTAAGGTGCTAGAAGGTAGTTCAGACACTTCTACATTTACTGCTTCTACTACAGAAATGAATACAGAGTTAGAGGCATAAGATTTACCTGATGTTCTAGATGATTTTGGCATCTTCTGAGAAGGTCCTTCAGTAGTCTTTCTCTTCTTGAGCCTTACAGAAGCAGCATCTGGAGCTCTCTGTTTGAGTTCAGTAAGCTTGAACTGAGGTTCCATACCTTGTTTCTTGCAAATATCCAGGTAGTTAACTACAACATCTGCAGGTGTGTCAGAGGAGAAGAGAGGAAAGTCTTCCAATGGGATCCTTCTGGTGCTGATTACTTATCTAGAATGAAGAACAGGTTCTTGCTGAATAGATGTAATGAACTTCATCTTTTTCAAGTTCTTAGCATTCAGAGGTTTGCCAGCATCTGTTTCTAGAAGTTCAGTTTGCTTCAACTCTGCTAGAAAGTCTACCAGCTTGTTTTGGCAGAGTATATCAGAAATAATACGTCCAAAAGGAATCCAATCCCTTTTGGTCTTCTCACCATCTCTGGTTTCCTTCACACTGACTCTGCTTCAGATGATTCAGAATCATCCCATGTTGCCATGAGACTCTTTTTCTTTTCTCTGCTGAATTTGTTTCTGGGTTTTTCTTTCTGAAGTTTTGGACATTCACTTTTATAGTGTCCTGGTTCTTTGCATTCGTAGCACACAACCTCTTTGCTTCTGGGTTTCTTATGACCAGATGTTGATTCAGAATAATTATTTGTTCTTCTGGTATTTCTGAACTTCTTCTGACGATGCTTCCAGAGTTGTTGAACTCTTCTTGATAGGAGAGATAATTCATCTTCTTCTGATGAACATCCAGAGCTTTCTTCTTCTTCTGCCTGTAAAGCTTTAGAAACATGTTTGTTAGATTTAAGAGCTACAGACTTACCTTTCTTCTGGGGTTCATCTTCTTCTAACTCAATCTCATGACTTCTCAAGGAGCTGATCAGTTCTTCTAAGGAAATTTCATTCAGATTTTTTGATAACTTTAAAGCAGTGACCATGGGCCTCCAAGCTTTTGGTAAACTTCTGATGATTTTCTTCACATGATCTGCTGTTGAGTAGCCTTTGTCCAGAACTTTTAGTCCAGCTACCAGGATTTGGAACCTTGAAAACATTTTTTCAATGGTTTCATCTTCTTCCATCTTGAAAGCTTCATACTTCTGGATGAGAGCTAGAGCTTTAGTCTTCTTGACTTGAGAGTTGCCTTCATGTGTCATCCTCAGAGAATCAAACATGTGTTTAGCTGAATCCCTGTTTGTGATCTTCTCATATTCTGTGTAAGAGATGGCACTTAGAAGTATGGTCCTAGCTTTGTGATGATTTCTGAATTCCTTCTTCTGTTGAGCTGTCATATTTTTTCTTTCAATCTTCTGACCATCTGCTCCAACAGGATGAATGTATCCATCTGTCACCATGTCCCAGAGATCTCCATCTAGAGCTAGAAAGAAACTCTCCAGAACATCCTTCCAGTAGTCAAAATTGTCACCATTGAATATTGGAGGTTTAGCATTGATCTTGTCATTCTGATAGTCATTGTTGTTAATTCCAGTTTCTGCCATGTGTTTAACTTCTGGATCTTTTACTGACACGGTTAAGTGTAATACTCAGAACCTAGCGCTCTGATGCCAATTAAAGGTGCGCAATACACAAGGAAGGGGGGTTGGAATTGGGTTTTCTTTAACAATTAAAAATAACTTCTAATGACACGTTTAATTTATCCTGGTTCGTTTGAACTCAAACTACGTCCAGTCCACCCGCCAAGGTGATTTTGCCTCTACTGAGGTCTTAATCCACTATTCAATAAGAATACACACAAAGACCTATAGTCAATGTCCTCTTGAGTCTTCTGACTAAACTTAGTCACTCAAGGAATAAAATAACTATTACAAAAATATAATAAAGAAGTAACTTAGAATGCTTCTTGATAAGCAAGTATCACTAAGTGAAAGTTACAATAATAAGCACAATATGATTTAATTGGTTTGCGTGAATATGATGAGATGCGTTACTGAATTCTTCAAATGAAGTCCTTTATATAGTTCTTGAGAATGTAGCCGTTGGAGACATCTTGAATTAAATTAGGATAGACTTTAATACCATAAATTCCTTCCATAAGTAGAGATACTTGTCTTTGTTCATTAATTAAAATATTCTTTAATTAATGTCTTTAATAAGGATACCAGCATCTTCTAAGCGGAGATCAGAGATAATAAATAAAAGATGCGCAGCCAATAAATATGTTTATTTAATGCTGGATTCTCCTTTGAGAGTATCTTCTGTATGTGACCAAATGAATCTTCTAAGCACGTACGGTTTTACTTAAATAAGTTTGTCTTCTACACAAGAGTAAATATATTCATTAGAACTTCTAATATAAAAAGCTTTGTTATCATCAAAACACTTAGAGGTTCAGAACCATAATTGTTCTAACAATCATGGCTGCCCTACTTAAAGGTGATGGTGTATTGGACATTCAACCTCTTAGAATTGATAGGTCACCTCTCAAATCACCTACTAAGCCTAGTGGAGCAAGAGTTTTTTTGGGAAGAAACCAAAGGTGTTTAGAGCTACTCCTTTCAAACCACCAGGGATAAGAACAGCTTTGTCAAGGCCATCGAGCAGTGAACCTATCAAACATAGGACACAAAGCAAGTACAAATCTGGAAGCAATGTGTTACCTGAAAAAAGGCAGAGTGAGAGGTTGAGGACTTTGAAGTCCAATAACATACAAGGGCCTGGAAAAGAACCTAATGATCCACTGGTTATAGAAGAAGAAGTATGCACAAGCAAGGGAAAAACTGAATGAAGTCGCAAACCATGTTCTTTGTTGTTGTTTTTTGTTTTAATTAAGTATCTAAGAAACAATTCTAGTGTGAAGTGTTTTTTTGATTTTGGATTCAGATGTAATGCACTACTTGTTTAGTACTTGATGTTAAACAATTATGATATTTTTGTTGTAATGCACTTCTGTTTTAATGATGTACAATGTTAAACAATTATGATATTTTTTGTTGTAATGCATTTTTGTTGTAATGCACTTTTGTTTCTGGTGTAAATCTTACTGGTTTAACAGATTATGTACCAAAGCAGACCAGAACAAAATCTGGAGTTTTAACAGATTTGTAAAAAACAACATATTGTGCAATTTGTATATCAAAACAAAAACATATTGTGCAAAAAGAAATAACAGATTATGTACAAAAACATTGTTTAATGATGTACAATGTTAAACAATTATGATATTTTTTGTTGTAATGCATTTTTGTTGTAATGCACTTCTGTTTCTGGTGTAAATCTTACTGGTTTAACAGATTATGTACCAAAGCAGACCAAAACAAAATCTGGAGTTTTAACAGATTTGTAAAAAACAACATATTGTGCAATTTGTATATCAAAACAAAAACATATTGTGCAAAAAGAAATAAGTATTCATCACCAAATTTCCAAACATATTTGTTCATAACATTCCAACATACCAAATTACAAACATTCCAACATACCAAATTACAGAGTACCTAAACATTAGTACCTAAATATTACAAATTCAACTTACTACCTAAACATTACTTGTTCAAAACAACATTAATATTTACATCTAAGAACAAAATACATGTTGACCAACATTGAAATTACAATACATATGGTCTTAAACTTTCCAAATAATTCTTCCTTCTTTAACTTCAGCTTCAACCTGGTGTTCTTCTTCAATGATGCTTCATAAAACTCTTTAAACGTATCAACATACTGCATATCTCTCTCATCATTGTTGCATTCAGAATCTTCCTTCTTTAAGCTATACTCATCATCCCAGACGAACATATTACACGTTCCCGCATTCTTCCAATATGGGCATCTCCAGAACAATCTCCCATTATTCTTTCCCTTCTTGTACATGTATGCAATCAAAGTAGCCTTGCATCCACACTTTTTCTCTTCATTGTTGGTGGCAATGATGGATTGTTGTGACCTAAAGTTACTTGCCCTAGATGAAGACGACATCACGATTTGGAAGAAGGAGAAGAATTTATGGATGTGACGAAGAGAAAATATGAACCTTAATTTACAAATTATGTGCAAATATGAACCCTAATGTTTGACTACATATACACTGCACTGCATTCACACGTGGGTTCTTTCAGTTACACCATGGCAAATTATTTACGCACACATGGCCTGCCAACTCAGCATCCGTTAGTTCAAACTAACGGGAGGGACTAAATTTCGAAACGGAAAAGTTTTGGAGGACCAATGTTTGAAGAAAATATTTAGAGGGACCTAATTCAAAAAATGAGATATTTAGAGGGACCAAAAACATATTTAACCCTTATTCTTAATGACCATATTTACCATGGTTCAATTCTTGTTGAAAGCAAAATTTTAAGGTATTTTGTTTTTGAAATTTATGTGACCCTGATGATTATGAAAAAGATGACTAATTACAAACTCAGCTGGTCTAAAAATAGACGAAAATGACATTTTTTTTAGACCAAAATAGATATTTAGTCTATAATATATATCATCATTATCATATACAATTAGAATAAAATATTCAATTTTAAGAAGAAAATAACAAAATATTATTTGGGATATTCACTATCAATATTAGAGAAATAAAAAATTTAGAATTTTATATTATTTTGAAAAATTAATTAATGTATATTTTCTAAAATTATTTTTGCACATTTGTTTTTAATATATCCGATCAATCAAACTCAAATCATTCCATTGTTTATCGGTTTGGTTAAGTTTGAATTTTATCGTAAAAATATACAAATTCAATTTAAACAAATCCATATATTTTTTATTTTTTCCTTTTCTTAATTTATTTTATATTTTTTATTTAATCTTTACCATTTATATTTCCTTAATATAATTATATTAACATATTGATTCTAGAATAAAATTATGTTAATTATTTTTTTATTATTATAGTAGAATTCTAGATTCCTCAAATTGATAGTATTCTTACCACGCAAGACATCTATATACATTTTTAATTAAATGTATTAAGGTATTTTAATCATATCATATCACAAATTTAAAAAAAATTCCCATTTCCCATTTCTACCTCTCTGTATCCGTTGAACGAAACCGAGAATTTCATAGCATAAAACCCCGCTGAACTTCATTCAACTGCAAAACGTTAAACCAAAAACAAAAAACGAAGCAACGTTTTGCACTTTCTCATTCTCACACACACAACTTCGAATCCAATCTCAACAATCATTCGTTTTCCAAACCATTTTTCACTGAATTCTTGGTACCATTTCTGTTCAATTTGAAGGTTTTTGAAATCTAGGTTAGATGAGTAACCAGAGGAAGAGGAATTTTCAGATTGAGGCGTTCAAGCATAGAGTTATCATGGATCCGAGATATGCTGAACATACTTGGAGGATTCTGGAGCATGCAATTCATGAGATATATAATAAGAATGCTAGTAGTCTCAGTTTTGAAGAGCTTTACAGGTACTTTTTTTCGTGATTTTGCTTACTGTTGTTGATTCTTAGAAAACTTTGATTTATCTGTTATTGTTATTATGATGAATTGATTATTGATTTTGATCGTAATTGTGCAATTATTTAGCTTGTTTTTTAAGATATGTAGTTGTGTTGTAGTTGTTGTTGAATTTTTTTAGGGGTTTATGAAATGATTGAATTGGCGTATATGAAAGCAAATCCTATCATTCTTAGGGTTTTCTGATGTTTGGAAGAGCTTATTTGCTTATGTTATGGCTTAAGTACTTGCTTAAGTATTTGGGCGAACTTAAGAAAACAGTTTTGATTAGTTCCTAGTTCCTACAAATCACTTTTTGTCATAAGCTGATTTCAGATTATGTAGAGTTTACCCGAGCGTCCTCTTTGATTAAAGAAATAGGTTCACTTATTATTATTTTTCTAAGAAAAAAAAAGTATCACTTATATTGCCATAAGCTGCTTTCAGATTATTATGATTTTACCCTATTTTTATCTTTGATTAAAGAAATAGGTTCACTTATTGTCGTTTTTTCATATTAAAGGTTCACTTATTTTCATAAGCTGCTCTCAGAGTATGTAGAATTTGTGCTAGTTTGCTATTTGATTAAAGAAATAGGTTCTATTTGAAGTCTTGATAGATGCTTATTGAGTAACTGTTTAATTAAGCTCTATATACATAAGCTATGTTTTTCTCTTTTTCTTGTAAGGGTTGGATTGGGTGAATTATAAGGGGCATTCTTAGTGGTATGCTTATTGAGTCTTTGATGGTTAGTGATATAATTGTTTTTGGGGATCAGGTATTATGATGTTGCATTTGTTAATTGTTGGACTAGTGCAAATGTGCAATACATTTTTGTATCTTATGGCTCATTAGTCAAGATTGTCTTCATTTGTTTCATATTCTTCACTCTACTGAACTGTGCTAAGCTGAAATTTTGTCTTGGATATGTAATTGTTATGATATGATGTCGTGTTTGGTTTAAATCTTTTGAAAAGAAGCCATTAAGTGTTAACGATACATATAATATGTAAAGGTTAATGTTTGACTATGTAAAGCACCCATTTTCTTGCATGGAGTGATTCCTTTTGTAGCAAGCCATCTTTGTGTGAAGGCTGTAGGCTTCGAAACAGGAAATAGGGATCTATTAGATTCATGTAATGATTTATCCTTCGAACATCTGAATAATCTCATTATTTCACGTATTAATTACAAGTGACTTGGTTATAACCTAGGTTTGAGTTCTCAGCCATGGATTTCTTTTATGTATTAAATACGTGTATATTTGATTGCCATGCTGACATTCATATCAAACATGCTAAAGCTAATACGCCTATCCTCATTTACACAACATTCCTAAAAACATTTAATACTTTCTACCTTAAGCAATTGAGAGGATTAGTATGATATTGATTTATTCAACAAAATTGCATCAATCTATGCAACTTCAATTTTGTATGCCATGAAATTTAACAGCGTTGATCAAGTTGCTCAATTTGGACAAGCTGCAAATTATATTATGGATTGTTAGTAGTATTTATTAGGGAAGGGTTGATGCTAAGGACCCAAATTGAAATTTTATTTGGAAACAGAGCATTTATTTCATTTTGTATTTTTGAAATAAAGATTGCTTTTCTTTTTCTCTTTATAAACATTTCAATTGTAAATGTAGTCATGTAAACAAATAATGTGTACTTGAAATTACGTAGTGTTGTCAAGATTATCTTATTTGACATGTGCACAAATTTATCATCTTTATTTTGAGTATTTTATCATCTAATATTTTGTTGTCTTTATTTTGTGGGTTTAGGAATGCTTACAATATGGTTCTTCACAAATTTGGTGAGAAGCTATACTCTGGGTTGGTTGCCACCATGACTTTTCATCTCAAAGCGATAGCTGGATCTATTGAAGCAACTCAAGGAACTTCCTTTCTGGAAGAACTAAACAGAAAATGGATTGATCATAATAAGGCGTTAGAAATGATTAGAGACATTCTGATGTACATGGATAGGACTTATGTCGCATGCACCCGTAAGGCTAGAGTTTATGAACTTGGCCTGAACCTGTGGAGAGAAAATGTTATTTATTCAAACCAGATAAGGACTCGACTGTTGAATGTTCTTTTGGATTTAGTATCCAGTGAGCGTGTTGGGGTTGTTGTTAATAGAGGACTGATTAGGAATATAACAATGATGCTGATGAATTTGGGTCCTGTTTATAGACAAGAATTTGAAACTCATTTTCTGCAAGCTTCAGCTGAATTCTACAGGGTTGAGTCCCAGAAATTTATTGAGTGTTGTGATTGCGGGGATTATCTCAAAGAAGCTGAGAGGCGCCTGGACGAGGAAATGGATAGAGTGAGACATTACTTGGACCCTAAGACTGAAAAGAAGATTACAAATGTGGTGGAGAAGGAGATGATTGAAAATCACATGCTTAGATTAATCCACATGGAGAACTCTGGCTTAGTTAACATGCTTTGTGATGATAAATATGAAGATTTGGGAAGAATGTATAACTTGTTTCGTCGTGTTAACGATGGTCTCTCGAATATAATTGAAGTGATGACTTCCCACGTGAGAGAGTCTGGTAAACAGCTTGTTACTGATCCAGAGAGGTTGAAGGATCCTCTTGAATTCGTGCAGAGGCTCTTGGATGAGAAAGATAAATACGACAAGATTGTAATTTTGGCGTTTAGTAATGACAAGTTATTCCAAGATGCTTTGAATTTATCATTTAAAATTTTCATTAACTTGAACCCTCGGTCTCCAGAGTTCATTTCACTATTTGTAGATGATAAGTTTCGAAAGGGTCTAAAGGGAGTTAGCGAGGGTGATATAGAGGTTACTCTTGACAAAGTGATGATCCTATTCAGGTACTTGGACGAAAAAGATATGTTTGAGAAGTATTACAAACAGCATCTGGCAAAGCGACTTTTGTCTGGAAAAACAGTTTCTAATGATGCCGAGAGGAGTTTCATAGTTAAGCTCAAGACAGAATGTGGATTCCAATTTACTGCAAAATTAGAGGGCATGTTTACTGACATGAAAACGTCTTTAGACACAATGCAGGGCTTTTATGCCCGCCACCCTGAGTTAGGTGATGGTCCTACAATTACTGTGCAGGTTCTAACAACAGGGTCTTGGCCATCTATTTCTAGTGTGGCATGTAACCTTCCGGTGGAAATGTTGGAACTTTGCGAGAAATTTCAGTCATATTACCTCGGCATTCGTAATGGTAGGAGATTGACATGGCAAACTAATATGGGCACAGCAGACTTAAAAGCTACTTTTGGGAATGGACAGAGACATGAGTTAAATGTCTCCACCTATCAAATGTGTGTTCTCATGCTGTTTAATGATGCTGATAGACTAAGCTATAGTGAAATTGAGCAGGCAACTGAGATTCCAGCTTCAGATTTGAAGAGGTGTCTGCAATCTTTGGCTTTGGTTAAGGGAAGAAATGTCCTCAGGAAGGAGCCTATGACTAAAGATGTCAGTGAGGATGATGCATTCTTTCTTAATGACAACTTTAGTAGCAAACTGTATAAGGTAAAGATAGGAACTGTAGTTGCAACAAAGGAATCGGAACCAGAGAATCTGGAAACTCGACAAAAAGTACAAGAGGACAGGAAGTTGCAAATTGACTCGGCAATAGTAAGGATTATGAAAGCTAGGAAGCAACTTGATCATAACAATCTTATAGCTGAGGTCACAAATCTGTTACAGTCGCGATTCCTTCCAAATCTAACTGATGTGAAGAAACGAATCGAGTCTCTTATTGAGCGGGAATTTTTGGAGAGAGATAATAGTGACAGAAAACTATATAAGTATCTTGCATAGAATTGATAAGCTTGTTTTAGGTGAGGTTAAAGTCATACAAATGTTTTATCTTGTGAACTAGGTGAAAAATGATCTTTTAACTGATCCATTGATTCTTATTGTATACCAATTTACTGTTTCAGTTGGGCATGCTTTTTTTACATCACCTATCAGATTAATGTTTGCTTCCACTACACTCATTTCTAGTTATGTAGGAAGTTAATGTTTGGAAGTTTTAACATTTTTATTACAAGTGACAAAGTTGTGGCCAAAACGATGGACTGTACCATTGATATTCTTATTATATTCAAATAAAAGTTGGTTCCTTCTATAATCTTGCTTGTGGAGTGCTACCAAGTCTTAATCTAATCTCTTCTTTCTATAATGTTCACATTATTAATTGAAATTCTTTGTAAGTTTTACTATTTTAAGAATAGATCCCACAATCAACGGTTTTGTTTAGGTTGATTGAAAGGGATTGGAGTGTTATGGGATACAATAAAATTTCATCTTTTGGATTAATTAAAATCAGATGGAGCAGAATATTGATATCTATTTCATTGCATTAATTACTTACTATCTTTTTTATTTCTCTCTTTTTTTTTTTCTTTCTAAGGATGGAATGAGAGTTATATTTTGTTTTGTTGTAAAATGTCTAAACAATCAACTATATCTGCTTTCCATTTCGTTTATTTTTATTGATTTATATTTATTATAAGTTAATTTAAGTAATTATATTTTAAAGCTTATTCATAATTTTTTCTTTCAATTTTACTCTTGGTCTAAATAAATAATAGTTAAATATATCTTTTTTATATCATTATATATTGATAAGTTAATACATCACTGATGTTACTATACACTGCAAACTCAATTTAGTTAGTTTATTTGCTATCACTCACCAACTAGTTTATAGAATATCCACTAAAAATTTAATTGCTATAAGTTAGCATATTAGATATCTATTATATTTTCTCAAACAAAATAATTTACCCGTTTATGATTTTTCTCTTGCTCTAGAGGAATGATGCATTGAGATCCTTTATCATCCTTATTTTTTGTATTGCTATATAGATATTTCTAGAGGAATGATGCATTGAGATCCTTTATCTTCCTTATTTTTTTGTATTGCTAAATAGATATTTAATGGGTAGTTATTTATGTTGGTGGATCCGAATAATTTAACATGCATATCAATTGGTACGATACACGGTCATCGGGACACGACACGAACACTACGATACGGATAATATTAAAATATAGGACACCAATACCACTATATATAAAAGAGCATTTGAGATTTATTTATCTATCTATGATAAAAAAGTTGAAAATATTCTAATCAAAATTAATATATTTAATTCTGTATTGATAACATAACTTAAAAACATGTTTAACAATTTTAAATTTGTGTGAGATTTGTCCAAAATATGTGTAAAGGTGTACTGAAACAGAGGAAAAAACAAAATTTTATTTGAAATATTTGTTTAAATTGTCTGACATATGTGTTATGAGTGTCATAAACGTCAACAATTGATTCAAAGAGTGTCGAAACAAAGAAAAAAACTATTTATTAGTGGAAACCTATCTGACTTTTCTGACACTTCTTTGACTTTTTCGACACATATTATACGAGTGTCATACAAGTGTCGGACACCACGACACACTTATTATTAAAAGTGTCCGTGCTTCATAAGTATTTTGCAAAGCTATTAAGAAAAATGTTCAAGTCAGTAACCATCAACTCAACCACAGTAACCATCAACTCAACCAATCCATTTAAATGTAAACTTTATGGTGGAGGTACATTTTGATCTAAGTTGAGGCACTAAGTTGAGGCACATTACAAATATGCTTGAATTTACTCTGGGACTAGGTCCATTTAACTATTTTGGAACTCCTATATTGAAAAAGACAACTATTTTGGATATGATGGTGTAGTGAGCAAACTATCGTTGGCATCTGTGTGAATCCTTAGGAGGGGGTATTAAACGAAGATAATAATACTACCATTGCATGTATACATCATAAATATCATTTAGAGTTCTCACCACAACTGTTGAAGCAACCACCTCGTAAATCCTAAAATTATAACCAATCTCTTCAACATCTACATTAAATATGGGAAAGTATGGGAAAATGGTGCCCACCATTGAAGGCAACATTGATATGACAATGCTACTCAGCTGAATTATTACTTTATTGTGAATATGTTGGTAGTATTCATTAGGTAAGATTCTTCCTCTCAACAATCGCATTCTACTGAGGTGTGATAGGGGAAGAGAACTCATGAGAAATCTCTTCAACAATGTGATAGGATGGAAAATTTGAGTTCTCAAATTCTCTACCATGGTTGTTTCGAATGCGAACGATCTTTCCATTCTATTTTCCCTTTTCACGCTATACAATGGCAAAGAGGCTAAAAAACAATGAATGTGTCATACTTCTCACGAATTAACTCAAGATAGATGTATCTCGAGTAGTCATCAACATAGACAAAAGTATATCTCTTTACTTCATAACTAAAATTTCATGACACCCATAAAATCCATATGAAGCAATTCAAGAATGTGAGTTATGGAAAGAAGTTCCACCATCTTGGGAGACATCTTGGTTCGCTTCCCAACATGATTGTCTTCACATATTTAGGCATGCTTACAATATAATTCTTAGAACAAATAGTGTATTTGATGAAATGTTAAGTGCAACTTAATTGTGAGGTCTCATTAAATATAAAAACGCTATTTTTAAAGTATTCGTAGTCAAGCTTTACTGTCACATATGACAACAATGATTCATATAGACTATTATGTTAATATACTAACGATCGTATCTCACAGGTCATGGATATGAGATATCAAGTCTTCACAATATTGAAAGTAATATTTATACTAGATTGATCCATCATGAGAATACTACATAGTTTATTATGTAAGTGTCATAAGTTATTCTCATAATGATAATGGTGTATATCGCCCTTCAATCTGAAATCTCTATGGATCCTAGATGTGTGATTGAGTACTTTATTGTCAACCAAACATTGTCTATAACATGATGACTATAAAGATGGTTGATGGGTACTCCACAAATTATACTGAGAGACATGAGTGACCTAGATGAGATTTGCCTCTCCTACATATACATATTATCTATGGGCCCTTTGATCTAGTATCACTATAAAATGCACGGTCATGATCTAATAAGTCAATATGCGACATTGAGCCTATTTGTTCTCGTCACTTGGATATGGGTTATGTGTTGCTAGATTAGATTCCGCTCATTATTTATAATGTTAAACAAGTGATGTAATATTTTTTTCAACGTTACGAGAACCTAAGGGTCACACGCCTAAAATACTGATAGTGAAATGAATTATTAAATCATCTGAGATTTATTTAATTATGTGTTAATAGTATTTTAATTAATTTAATATATTAACACATTATAACATATATAATGTTTTTGATTAAATATGATTTAATTAAATAAATTATTTAAATTAAATATGATTTAATTTAATTAATATTTAATTTTATTTGATTAAAATATTGTAATTAAATATAAATAATATTTTATTTAATTATAGTGTTTAATTAAATATGATTAAGCTTATTTTTAAAAAAGACCAAAATAAGAGCATTAAGATTTTAGTAGCTCTCTAAATAGATAAGCTCTTTCCCTTGCAATTCAAATCATTCTTAGAAAAAGAAAAGGCTAGCACCACGTTCAACTGTATACTAGCGTGGACTACGTAGAGATGATAATATTTTATACGTTTGTGGTCAAAGTTAAAGCACGCTTCAAAAGGTAATTCAAAATCATTATTTTGTATTTAATTTTTGATTAATGGTTTTATCAATATCCATTCATCGAGATTGTTTTGCTAAAATTTGATTTTTTTTTTTAAATCCCTCTTAAATCCCTTCAGGTCTCTTAGATATAGGAGTAAGCCAACGTTCAACCAAACTTGGATGAATTACTGGTACAATATTTCTATTCCACTATCTCTTTATTTTTGTAATTTACTTTAATGTTTTCTACTGAACTGCTCATTTTACTCCGATCTTAAGGAATATTAAAACATTTTGTTGTTTAAGTAACAAAACCATAAAATTAATTGGGAATTATAAATACTACAAATCACTCCCTCTTGTGTTTGAAATCACTTGTCTAATATTCTATCCGTCTCACAATAGATATTTTTTTTGAGATTTTCACATTTTTTAAGATAACGGTTATTTGTGTTGATTTTAATGATAAAATAAATATCATTTACTAAAATAACCTTATTAATAGTAGATAGTGGAGTAGTTAAATGATTTATGATATAATAAATAAGGATAATTTAGTGGAAATAAATAATAAATATCATATTGTTATTCTAAAGGAACAAATAATTTGAGATAAATAAAAATAAAAAAGAGGATACCTATTGTGAGACGGAGGGTGTAATCCATAGGTTATCAAGTCAAGGTTATAACTCAAAATTTCAGTATATCCACATATCTGGTAAATCCTTCAAGTTCAAAATTGAGACGTCTAACTTCTTGCTTCAACTTAGCAATAATAAGCATGAGTCTGATTTTATCTTTAAAAAGAGTTTCAATTGTTTCCCTGCCTCTCATTCACTGAAGATTCATCAATCCACTTAAAATAAAGAGTTTTATATGATTCGACTAGGACATCATTAAACATCTCATCTTCATCACTTATATGCTCATTATTAATAGATAAATCAATATTAGAAATCTCTTTTATAGTAAATGCCTAAATCCTTGTTTGATCGAATTTACTTTCTTCGTTAGACACATCATTTAAAAAGGTGGCATTGTAGCCTTTTCTTTTTCTTAAAATATTAGGACATTCATCTTGAATATGCTCAAATCATTCACATTCACGATGTTGAATTTGTTATTGTTTCTCTTTCACCATTTATACCTTAACTCTTGAACTTACCAATTCTTGGAGTTTGTTGTTGATTGTCTTTGATATTGGGAGAAACAATGTTTCCAGGTCTTCTGGCATGCCTTCCATAACCCTTAAAAAATCTTTCAAGCATAACAATAGATTACAAAAATATTTTCAATAGTACCATTGGAAACTTGATCTTCACGATAAGTCATTTTCTTTAAAACACCACTACCTTATTTTTCTTCCTCGGTGTGTTATCAATAGCCATGTAAAAAAATGAGCAAGAAGTCAAAAAAATCCATCAACTTTCATTGAGGAAACATTTTATATTTTCTCAATTACAATAACCTTCGCGTCAAATCTTTTCGGAAGAGATATCAGGATCTTTCTCACAAGCTTCTATTCTGACATCTTTTCACTGAGTGCAAAAGAGTTATTGTTTATCTCACAGAGACAAACATTGTATGGATCTTGGTGCTTCCAAGATGGTGAAGCTTATAGATATGCAATATGTAAATAAACTATTAACTGATTAGTTTTGATGATGAAAACACTTGAAGTCAAACAATTGTTGAAGACAGCTCAAACAACACTTGAAGTCAAGAAACTACTAAAGATAACTCAAGAGATCAAAATTGTACAAGATGTTTCATCATGCTATCCTCGCGAGTAAAGCTAGACATTTGTTTAAATTCAACATTATAGTCCAATGAATTTTAAGTGAAGACATAGATTTCAAGGATCACCGGTGATTTCACTTTTCAAACTCTCAGATGATGGTAATCTACGTGGATATATCTCAAGCCTCATCAAGAAGACTCAATGTTCGAGTGTGATGTTAAAGCCAATGATAATGATGCCAATAATTGAAGCTTTAGAGTGTAAAAGAGAGAAGGTGTGAAAGCTTGCCTAGACGTGTACGTCTAAGTGACTAGTGTCTTGTAAAGATACAAAGTTATTTATGGAAATACTATGGATAAATCTCACACACACACACATACACAAACTTAAAAATCTTGAGAAGCCCATCATTTTTTATTAAATTACCAACAAAATATATTTGAGGCATAACTAGATGATTAGGATAATGTCTGATTGATTGAGGGAATTTTTCTAATTGTCTAGTCGATTAGACTATATTCCTAATCGAATAGATCATGGTTGGTTGAGTCTAAAATCGATTGGTATAATCTCTTAATGATTATTAATAACTCTATATCGAAATATTCCTTTTGTGGCCTTAGAAATCAATTATTTAGGTTACCTAATCAATTCGCGTAAACCATTAGGACATTGAATAGGCACATGGATTATTTCCAAATTTATACCACAACTTGGCTTGTAAATAGGAACATCTCTATCACTTTTTCATATCCAGAAAACGTGAAAAATCATTCATTTTTCATTTCTCTCATCATCTATCTAAATCTCTCATATTTCCTCACATATTTTAGCCATAGTTCTTCGAGAATGTTATTGCATCTAAGTGAAGATATTTGTTCTTGGTGAAAGATAAATTGTAAATTTACTAAGAATGTATTTCTCTTGTGTAAATAATTATTTCGTAGGATGTTGATGTTTTTGGTTGTGAGCTAAACCAGTTAAAAACTCTTGTTTGTATTGAGGGATTGTCTTAGGAAGTTTCCATTTGATTTGTGAGCTCAGCCATTGAAGAAAAAGTTCTCTTTTGGTTTGTGAAGACCAGCCAATAAAAATTTCTAAAATGATTATTGAGCTCAGCTCGATCGGTTCGAGATCAGTCCGATTAAAATCTATCTTGGTTTCGGAGTTTAGATTGTTGTAAAAGCTCAGTAGGTTTGAGATTAGCCTGATTAAAATATCTCTTGGTTTATGAGTTCAGATTGGTGTAAAAACTAAGTAGGTTCTAGATCAGTTCGGTAAAAATCTCAGCTCGTTTTGTGGTCATGTGTAAGACCCTAGTTTGGTTCGGAGGAAAGCCAATTGAAAAATCTATATCGGTTTGGGATCAACTTGTGCAATATCTCTGATTGGTTTAGAGAGTAACTACTCTAAGCCATGTTTGGTGTTTATTTAGAAGTTAACATGAAAACTTCATTTCCTTATATAAAGGGGTCCGTGGGCACAAGTTCTCAGGTCTAGCGGATACTTTCAAGAACAATTCTTGGGGACATGAGTAGGTCTTCTTGGCCGGATATATATAATTCGCTAGTGTTATTTCACTTCCACTAACTCTTATACTTCCCAATGTTTGTCTTTCATTTGGTTTTCCGCTTCGTATTTAATCAAAATGTTTTTAATTTCCGTTTTTACAAATGATTTTGTTTTAATCCATATTTTTTCAAACTACTATAATTCACCCCTTTTGTGTATGAAGTCACATGTTCAACAGATTAAACTCAACAATATTTTCCTCCTCAAACATCTTCTTGTTTTTAAATTTGGTAGTGATAAGTTGAAGCCTTGAGATCCAAACTTTTGATGTTCTCTCATAATCCACTTAAAGAGTTTCACATGCCTCTTTAGCACTAATGTAAGTGTAAAGGATCCTAAAACTATTCTTATAAACTCCATTATAAATAACATTAAGAGCAGAAAAATTTGCATTTACAACTTCATCTTCAAATAAAAATCTATTTAATCATAGACAATGGTCCCGTTTGTTTTAAAATGATTCTTATAGTATAATATAATTTTGTGAAAACAAAATTTACAAAGAAAAACTTTTCATAAAAGCTTCAAATGAAAATTTGATTTGAATAGTTATTTTAGATATTTCATCATTTTATCGGAAACAAAATTGGATATCAAAATTTCAAAAAATCACTTAATTTTGAAGCTATTTCAAATAGATTTTCATGAAAATCATTTTTGAGATACAACTTTTTAAAAAAATTGTGATTTCGACTATTTTTTTATCTTCAATAATATATATTTATGTTGTACGATGTCAAAATTAGTCTTACAATTCAGAATAAATGAATATAGAAAAACTTATAATATTTTGAAAAACGGTTTTACAAAATCCATTCTTGAAAATACAAAAAAAAAATCATTCTTTTAAAACTAAAACAAACATATCCAATATGTCACACATAATGTTGATTTAATGTGTGAGACAATATGGTCTAAGATAATAGATGAACGATTAAATAAAGTAATAAATAAAAAGCACAATAAATGTTAAACTCATTCGATGTTATTGTCATCTATGATCGGAAGTAGAGGCTAGTTAAAGGAAGTTCACTAATAATTAGTTAATACTACACTTTTGTCTTATCTAAACTATCCACAATTCATTTTTTTTTTCTAATACCACCCCATGAATTTCAACTCAGACTCTTCGTAAATTTGAGGTCCTCTCACTTCCACTCAAACACTCTCTAAAGTGTTTGTAATTCTTCATTAATAAGAACGTGATAAAATACACGAAAGAAAAACACAACTTCACGAAAGAAATTTTCTGGAAATATATTTTCGAAATAAAATCATTCATGAAATTGAAGTGTGACTAAAAAACGAATGAAATATATGTATTGGAATGCGCCCGAAGTTGCATCTCTAAAAACGGGAAGCATTTTTGAAAATTTGCGTGGCACCTATATAATATCTAAGGTGTATTGAGAAATGCTCGGATATTTTCTCTCTTAGCCAATTTGGTTAGCTGGTCCATTAAGTTTTTTTAGAAACAAATCTATAGCATATTCCCTCTTGAACATAATAGATCATGCATATTTTAAAATACAGGTATCCTATTCATACACCATTTTCTTACGCCACACTGTATTTCACTGTTCACCGTGTGAAATATAATTTTTTTTTTAATTTTTTTCCCGTGAACAGTAAAATTATTTTTTATATTTTTTATTAATGGAAAAATATTTTAACACCGGAACATATATTAACCGATTTTCACACTGAATTAACCAAGTTTTTAGATTGCATTAACCAACTTTGGTGACTGCTAAAAAATATTTTTGAACAGTCACAAAAGTTGGTTAATGCAGTGTAAAAATTTGGTTAATGCAGTAATGAAATTGGTTAATGCAGTAATGAAATTGGTTAATAAACGTCAGTTTCTATTAATAAAAAATTAAAAATTTAAAAAGAAAGTTATTGTTCACGAAAAAAATTAAAAAAAAAAAATATTTTACTGTTCACCGTATTGGTGAACAGTAAATACGGTGTAGGTGTAGAGAAATGGATCTGGACTAAGGAATTAGCATGACCTACTTTGAAAGTAATTTGCATCGGAAGATGAATAATTAGACTCTAGTATTCTTCTCGTGCAATGCAACTACAAGAGCAAGCAAGCGCCATAAACAACTGCATATTGACTTTGAGTTTTTCGAAACTGACACACTGTTTCAAAATGAACTTGATATTTGTATCCTATTTTCGAAACTAACACTCTGCAAACTAAATATCACAAATACCAATACATTTTGAAACAGTGTGTCAGCTCTGAAAAAATGGTGTCAGTTTCAAAATGAACTTGGTATTTGTATTCAGGTCTTAATGTCATAAGATAATCAATGAACCTACCAATGCAATTACTCTGGCCACAAAATTGCTTGTTGAGAATAACCAACAGAAAGAAATAGATGTTTTGGAGGGCCATTTAAAGGGGCTGGAGAGCATGTTGGAACACCTTATGGCCCAGAGTGACTAGTTTTATTTTTCTTTTATTTAAATTTAAAGTGACGTCTTGCTTTTGTACTTGCTAATTTTAAATATGATTCAGAATATGAATTTATCCTTATAGTGGTGTGCTGCCTTACACTCTTTACCCTGCTTTTTGTCGATTATGTGATCATTGGTGATGTTTTAGTTTTTGAGATTACCAACTCTGATCTTACATTTCTCGATTGTTAGACTGTTTACAAGAACTCAATGATGCCCCCAAAAGTATTGTCCAATCCAACTAGAATATTAGGTATTCCCAAACTATATAGCATAAATCTAAATGAAAAAAAAAGTATTATAAACTTTCATAAATATTAATAAAAATGAACAATAAATCTAAATGTTGATATTGAATTAATATTAGGTATTCCTAAACTATATAGCATAAATCTAAATGAAAAAAAAGTATCATAAACTTTCATAAATATTAATAAAAATGAACAAATAAACATTTTTGGGCTATATTATCCCATGTGTGTATGTCTTAGGCATGGATAACAAAATTTGTCAAAAATATTTACAAAGTGTGATGGTGAAATATTGAAGCTAACATAGACTCCTGGTTACTGCTTTCAGTTGTCAGCACACAAAATATCCGTCACCGTTTTGTCTATTGACAGACATAAGTAAAATTAGGCCTCTGGATTGAGGATGCGGGTTTGTATCTCAGAGAATGTCTTCACATCAATACCCAATAACCTGTTTTCACATATCAATTTAGAACAGTAAATCAGATGTAAAATTATCATTTCATGTAAGAAAAAGCTCTCACCAGCAATCTATCCCTACAGCATTGGCCCCCAGTTTATCTGCCTTTAGATCATCTCCAATGTGTAAGGCTTTGCCAGCCTCTACATTTACTTGATCTAGAAGGAAAACATTGGCAATGAAACTCAAATAACTAAAGCATTGCTACCACAATTAAGGTTAGCAATGGCACAAAAGCAAACATTTGGTAATCTGAAGTTCAACCTTGAATTCAATAAAGTCTCGCCAAAGATTGTCCCCAGCTAGTATTTGAACTCGGGTATAATTTTGTTAAGAAACAGAGCATATACTATTTAACATATTTTTGGCAAATGAAGTTTGTGCAGCATTAACTAATAATCACATACCTAGAGCAGCTTGAAATATTCTTGGGTCTGGTTTTTCATATCCAACCTCTGATGATATAATGACAGCATCAAATCTGACATGATAACCATAAATGAAACATTAAAAACCATGTATAAGATACAGTCATCAGACTTTATAAGATTGCTGCAAAGTGTTTTTCAACAAACCATCTTAGATGAACACCTCACCAAAGATGCCAATAAAGTACCAAAAAGTAAAATATAATTTGTATAATCATATTGAAGGAACGACTGATGCTCACAGATGTAAAACGTTGAGATCCTTCAATAGCTTCCTCAAGCGGGAGTCGAAATTGGATACAACAGCCATCTTAACTGTGTCACGTTAGCAATGACTAACTTCAAAGAATGTAGAAAATTTAAAGGTTTAGCAATGTAAATAGCTTAGGAAAATGAAATATTTAATTTTTTTGACCTCCAGCATCCTTGAGAAGAGTCATTGTTTCAAAAGCTCCATTTGGAAGATGCCATGCATCACCTTTTGCGTAGTACTGAGAGAAACAATAACTGAATTTCAGATAAAATGTGTCTTATGACAAACGTCCGGGTTTGATTCTTGCTTCCAACAAATCCTTCCACCCCTAACAACTTTACCACAAACCTTTGCTTTTAAAAAACAAGTGCCTCATTTTATGTTTGAAAACAAATGTTTGCAATTCTTAAAACACTCTCAAGTCAATTTACTTTTCCTTGGTAAATAAGCAATGAAAACTAGCATTAACAACATGAACATTCTGGAATCAACAAGATAAGAAACTACAATTTCAAACCAGTAGATCATATTTTAGTTATGTTTCAAAGAAGCTGATGAAACGCAAAGAGAAATTGCAACTTTCTTCAAATCATTTTTAATAGGTATAGATAAACTTCTTCAAGAGATTAAAACATTTTACAGATAAATTAGCTCCGGTTTATTGCATCTAAGGGCATGACAATTAGATCGGCCGAGAAAGGTTACCTCATAAACTTCCTCAAAATAGTCTTCGTCTCCACAACCAGTGGCTTCAGAAACTACAAATTTCCAAAATGGCCTCCCATCACCCTGTTGCGAATATCGGCGAGAAAAAAAAATAGTTCCTTTGAAGTGGTTATTGAAACTGTAAAAGCATAAATTTTTCTGGTAGAAACTACTATGATCCTGCTAGCATATTAATCTTTTCTAGTGTGTGCACAATCACTACAACTTACCATAAACTTTCAATATTTTCCTATTATTTTCCCTTGCAGAAAACATCAAGCTAATAGGAACTGTTAATATCATTAAAACCATTTTCTATACACCATCTCTACAGGTTCATTACTCTTAGTAGCTCAATGAAAAAAAGTGATGATGAAACAATGTTATATAGAACAAAGACAACAGAAGAAAACAGGTTTAAAATGACGCCAATGTGCAGAAATTACAAGAAAACTCATTGATGGTAGAGCATAGACCTGGTAACGTAGTTTTTCAGGCCATTGAGCAGTAAATGCTCTCTTAAATCCTTGTTTTATCTCAGTTGGATTCACAGTCAAACCTGAACATAGACATAACATAACCAATTAATACATCCACCCAGTACCTAAAATGCATAATAGAAGGAAAATGTTAACAATAAACCGACGTGGCAGTATAACAACTCTTATTAATGTCTATGTAAGTTAAGAGTCACACATTGTATATAATATGGTCTAAAATGTGTTTATAATCTAGAGCCTCTCACCTTAAGCATACAAATGATAAGCAGATCTTTTATATAACTTTTCTCGTATCTTATTTTGAATTCCAACATATTTGAGAGAATAACAATAAACATTCTATTAAGAAAAGAACATTCTATTGTTCTTATCATGTATTAGGCTCTATTTGTTAAGGCTAAACTGTTATAGTTTATAGCAGATAATTTATAGAGTACAAATTCATATGACCAAAGTAGAGTTGTTTAGTAACAGTCATTCACTCATGGGCTTAAAGCATATTTTCAAATTCTACTTGAGCTTATAGCTTATAGCATAGCACCCCTTCTCACATTTTTATGCTCAGTATTCTAATTGAAGAAAACTAACATTAATTTAAATAAGAGAGAAATTACTCTAACCTCTCCTAAATTCAGTGCAAATATAATTCACAGCCCCTCTATTTTAAGAGTTATCACAAACCTCCCCTAACATTTCCTTCATTAAACAGCCGTTCAAGATAGAAAAATAGTAAACACTACTTTGATACACGCTTTTTACTTTTCGTAACACTTATTTAACTTCTGAAACTAAAACTCATTCATATTGACTCCATGTCTATCTTCCAGCAAAGCACAATCCAAAATCTAAAACACACATTTAGCCTCATTCTTTAGTTCTAAATTTCACGCATCTTGTTGCTTTTGAAATCTAACAAACTGGCTCTCACTTATTTATTTATTTTGCTCTGCTTGGTAAACAATCTTATGAGACAGAAAAACACAATGAGTTTTGGTTCATACAATCCAACAAACACTTTATGGACAGACAAACAATATAGAATCTTCTTCACAATAGAAGCCAGTACCATCTATTAAATAGAAAATAATAGCAAATACGCCATAAATTCATATGATATCACCTAGTTCAGAGAATAAGTGAAGAAAGTAACCATATTTGGATCCAATAGCAGCATAAGTATCTGCAACGGGATTGGTCAACTGCAAGAGAGTACCTCCAGCATCCAACAGCAATGCATCATACGCTCTCCCACCACCGTGAGAGTAGCTTGATCCACCTACACATTTCATTTCAACACCATCATCGCAAAAATTGATGTAATAAAGAGAGAAAATAAGTGTGGAGGGAGTGAAACGAAGAACCTTTGATAATCGGCGTTGAAGATGAAGAGAGTGGAAGTGAATTGGGAAGCTTCAGATTTCGAGAAATTGGTTTGAGAGCTCTGAAGAATGCGTTGCCGGGAGAGCATCTCATGACTGTAGTTCCCATTGTCGCTCTCGCTCCAACACTAATTTTTTGTACGCGCTTTTAATTTTGGCTGTTATATTTTTTATTTTAAAAATTAGGTTTGATTGTAACTAAGACATTAATCTGGTATTTTAATTATCGAACATTGTATATATAAATCAAAGGCAAACAAACAAACTTATAACACAATATAATTTAATTTAAAATTTAAATTTGCATAAACAGCTACCGAATATTATGAAAGATATTTTAGAGACGATATTTTCAGTTTCAATTGTAATTTAATATTCGTCATTGGTTTGTAATATCTTTAACTAAAGACTTATCAATATTTCTCAATAGCATAATCAGTACTCCAACCTTTAATCTTAATTTGTGATTTCGAAGTCCAGAAGAAATAATTGTATTTAGAAATTCAGGAGTGTGCACTATTTGGGTTGGTTGAAAAAATACATATAGATACTTTTTGAGGTGGAATATGATTATCGGTGACGACGATTAAAGTTTATGTATTATTTTTAATTAATGTGGAGATTGTTGGGGTTGTTTGAAAATTTACATGTTGAAGAAGTCTCGCATCGCTTAGTTTTGTGAATGAAGAGAAAGTTCAAGGTTATATATAGGATATAAGTTCTTTGAAGTCACACATCGATTAATTTTGTGAAGGAATATGGAATCCAAGACTATATATAGAATTCAGGTTTTTCATTCTAAGATGCACCAGTTTAAAGCACTTTAATCTTATATTTGACTTTTTATATTTTCTCGTATGCACTTGTTTTAGAGTGTTATGAGGGGTAGTTAAATATTTGTTTTTGAAAGTACATGCGTATTAGGACTTTGGGGTTATTTAGGGTAGCCTATGTATTATAACGATTTTCACATAGTGTTATTCTTTGATTGTCATTCGACAATGGTCGTGGTTTTTTCTCTTGTTTTGGAGTTTCCACGTTAATCTCTTGTGTTGTTATTGTGTTCCTCTTTTTTCTCTATGTTTTGTTTTTTCAAACATGAACAACATATAACATATTAAGGTCCGACTTGGCGTTACAGGATGAATCATAACTCAAATAAGTTTTTTCTTCTTCGGATAATAAATCTAAGATATAATCATTAATAGGGTCAGCAATTGTATTCTTAGGAGCTAAAATAGATTTATCCTAAAAAAATGATGGATTGTGCATGTTCTGCAATATATTTGGATATGGATTAAATTCAACATATAATCATTAATTGAGAAGTAGTGAAATGAAAGACCTTAGATAATTGAAGTTGAAGATAAAGAGAGTGAGAGTAAATTTTGGGAAATGGATTTGAGAGCTTTGAAGAATGTGTTATTGGACTTGGGAGAGCATCTCATGATTGTAGTAGTGACCATTGTCGCTCATACATAAATTTTCTTGTACGTGTTTTTTATTTTTGTTATTATATTTTTTATTAAAATAATAGGTTTAATTGTAATTTATTATTTTTCCTTTTTTGAATTTGTCTCCCTATTTTAAAAATCAGGATTTTATTTTTTATTTTATTTTACCAATTTAAGACTAATTTTTAATTGGTGGGAGCTCTTGATCGATGGAACTGGATCTTTACCACTTAGCCACCACAACATATACATGCAAGTAGAGATGTCAAAATGGGTTACCGGTCCTATATGGGTCGGCCCTAGCGGGTTGCGGACTTTCTCGGGTCGGACCTAAAAAGCTAATTTTGAATATGGGCTCCCTTTTTACTAACCAGACCCAACCATATCTGGGATGCGGGCTACCCGATCCTAAAACAGGCTCGGCCCTAAACGGGCCCATTTACGGAAAATAAAAAATAAAAAATTCTCCCTATTTTTTAAGTAATAACCCGTTGCATATTATCCTTATTTAAGTAATTATCCCTAACACAAAATTATCCACCATATAACTTTCAAAAAATTATACACAAATTTATTCAACGTGTAACATTTAACTTCCAACAAGTTACACACAAAATTATCCACCATGTTACTTCCAACAAGTTTCACTCAAATTACACACAAGATTATCCAACATGTAACTTCCGACAAAATACATAGTTTTAAGTTACATGATAATACAAAATAAGGTACAAGAATGATGATAACACAATATCCAACATGTAACTTTCATACAATAACAAGTTTTAGGTTATCAAACTTAACACAAAATCAAATAGTCCTAACTTAACTCGCAACATTACTTGAGTTTTCTTCAAAGACATTCACATGTTCAAATGTGTTGGATGTTTGTCCACTTAAACCATCTTGATTAGTGATCGTACCTGGAGATCAGGATCCGATGTGGCCGACGTCGTACGTGGATGAAGCACGGTTGATGGTGAGAGGAAAAGGGGTGTACCTGCAAGACACTCCGATGCTAAAGCCAGAGAGCGAGCAACGAGTGAGCAAGTACGAGATTTAGAGTAAGAAATTGAATACCTGACTCGCTCAAATGAGAGGGTTTATATAATATCCCCAGCGCATGGCTATTGGTCCCTTTCATTAGGCATGGATTGTGGATCCCCCAATAATCGATAACTGCCAGAAACTAGGGTGACGCTTGGACTGCTTGGACGAGACCCTGGTCGGATGATGTTAATACCGAACAAAGGGCTTGTCGGGCAATCGTTCCTCGGCTGATCCTGGGGGGTTCGACCCTTGTTGGGTGCGAATCATGGTCGGTGGCGCCGGTGGCCGGTCGGAAGGAACTTCTGGGCAGATTGAGGATGTGTCAGGTGCCAAAGAGTTGTTAGGTCTTCATGGGCTAGAAGATGGATTGGGCCCAAGTCTGAGAATTGGGCCAGTCCAGAACAAGAGCCCCCCAAGTCGTTGCTTCTGGTCGAAGGAGCGATGACTTAAGGGTGGCTAGCTGCTCGGAATTATCTTTTAATGTTGACAGAATATTACTTGGTCAGATCAAACGGTCTCCTCTGGGGAAGTAGGAGAATTTTTTGAAAGTCGAGCAACTCATTGGATGGTCGGTACCGAAGGAGAGGAAACGAAGAGGTGACGTGTTTTGGAATTTGTGTCAATTTAATGCTCCTGGCGGCTAGTCTAGGGGCTAGCGTATAGGTCATGATTGCCTAGGGATAGGGGTCACGCCTACACGCATGTGTTCATATCTCTATAAATAGGGGAAGTCTTTTCATTTTCAGACTTTTCTGCCTTTGCTTCTCTGTTTGACGCCCTCTCTATTCTCTGGTTTCCTTCTACAACTATCGACCACCGCGGATACATTTCCGACCACCGTACAACCTTTTTCCAGAATCATCATCATCATGTCCCAACCACCTGGTAATCATTTTTATTCGTTTTTGCCTTCCTTTTTCCTTGCTTAGACATGCACGCGGTTAGGTTCAAGTTTTAAAACGTAGAATAAGTCATCTAGATAGTTTCTTAGGTTGCTGTAGTGACAAGTTGTCCTTCTGGTGATGAATCGTCCTTAGAGTATCTAGGCCGTGTCCATAGCGTTGTTCACGCAGGAACCTTGCCATACGCCGGTCGGTGGCTTTGGTTGGCGTTCAACTGGAGCACTGGGTTTAGGGACAGCAGCAATAATTTGGTCGTCGCACAGTCCCTTCGCTATCATGAGTGTGGCTGGCCGTCTTAAGCATGTAGATTCTTTTAAGGCTTTGGTCGGGGGCCTTGTCTCCTGGTCGCCGCATGCCCTTTCACTTGATAGGTAGTGGAAGGGTGGATTTAATGCCTTGATCGAATTCACGGATGCCTTTCCTCTACTTTTCAGGTGAAGAAGTGCTCGTTGATCTGTATGATCTTTCGTCTGAGGAAGATACTCGGGAGGACTCTGGATCCTCAGCTACCGTTCTGAGCGATCCCGACAGCTCTTCGGAGGATTCTGATGCTACTAAGGTGGGCGAAGTGGCCACCACTTCTGGGGGAGCGGCAGATGCTCAAGAGATTTTTGACGAAGGAAACGAGGTCCTTGTGCCTGAGGAATGGGTAGTGGAGAATTTACTAGATAAGGTCTCAAGCTATGCTCAACCGAGGAGGGAGTCGTTGCCCGTAGTGGGGGATCCCGCATACAGGTTTGTGACTTGCCCAGGTGATTATGATAAGATATACTCAGAGTTTGGAGGATCGGAATTTTCAATGTACGAGTATGTCTTCATGACTCTGGGGGTCAGGCTGCCGTTCAGCGACCTGGTTTGCTCGGTACTGGGCCACTTGGGAGTGGCGCCCTCTTAGTTTCACCCCAACTCTTACGCTTTTATGAGGGTGTTCGAGCTGACGTGCTCGCATCTTGGGGTCGGGGCTACTCTACCTTTGTTCTTCCGACTTTTCTCCCTGCAACACCAGGTCGGGAGAGGAGGAATTCGAAAAGGCTTCATTTCATTTAAGCAGCGGACCAAGATTTTCAAGGCGCACTCGGAATCTATCCGCTCATTTAAGGACGGTTATTTCCTGGTCGAACCGTCGACTACTTCAGTAACCTGATCGATTAGCTTCTGCGGGATCGACACTAATGCGAACGGGGTGCCCAGGCTTGACGATCAAGGGAAGGCGGTTCCCCGACGGATTTGTAGGTTCCCTTTCTCGTGGGGCCATTTTCACTACAATACCCCCATGAGCGAGTTTGTCCAGACCGGGGATAGGCTGAACGACAATGACAGTGCCAGCTTTAAAGAGTTTCGTAAGCTAGTGACATCCTTTACACCGATCCTGATGTTCGACGGAGGGGGTAAAAATATGCTTGATGCTGATGGGGGGCTGTGGAACGTCCCTTGATCGATGTAACAACGCTCCTCGCCTATAAAAACAGGCAGGAGGTGTTTGAATTTTTTGGTATTTGTAGTTGTGCTTAATTTTATCTCGTCTGATGATCTGCGTGTTCGCACTGCTCGGTACTAACTATATTTCTTTTTGTCTTTTTGCAGCTTCTATGGCCAAGCCCTTCGACAAAATCCAAGAAAAATTACGGTTGTCCAACAAAAGGAAACTTAATACTGTCCAAACCCGACCGAAGGGCAATGCCACAAGTGGCTCGGGCTCGATTCCACCGGGTTAAGGCTCTTCGGGCGTAACTTCGGCCTCTCAATTGAAAAAGCACAAAGGTGGTACGACTGTGCTGGATCTGACCACCAACGCTCCCCCAAACCAAAACATGTTCTGCCCCCATGTTTTATGAAGCGCAATTTCTTTGAGAACACAGCTTTGAAAGTCGAACGGGAGGACACACTTCTCCTCGAGAAGATGGAACGTCCTGCTCGAAGATTGTCGCTGACGGAGGACGCTAGTGTTGTCATGAGGGTGCTGACTATGTGTAACACGGTGGGAGAACTGACTTTAGTTAAATGTTGCGGATAGCAAGAGTCGCCACCGACTTTTATTTTTCCAAAAGGAAAGGGCATAAAAGAACAGGAAAGACCTTAAAAGATTTTTGAGTTCGGGGGGTAGGTTATACAAAGGGAAGGTGTTAGCACCCTTTATATCCATGGTTATCCATGGGCTCTTAGTTACTTAGCTCACTTTAAACTGTTTTGAGAAGTGTAGTGTGTGATGAAAAATTTTCTTAAGTACTTCATAATGATCCTTGTATGGATATATATAAAGACTTTGTTTTGAAAATTGTTTGAAAATGTGAAGTGTAATGAAATAATTTGATGAAAAGTGAGCAAGTACATAAGAGGAACCTACCCTAATTTGAATCTTTATTGTTCTTAAATGTTCTTTCAATGGTAAGACTATCCCTATTATTAAGGAATAGGTAGTCATTACCTTGGATGTTGTAAGGGACACGTGAAGGATCATCTGTGTTTAGGCAACTGTAAGGTGTTTTAGCAATACGAAGGGACTTATCATCTTTTATTCGAAAGGGACAAGATCATTTACGAAGGCAACATCGAAGGGACTTGATCTTATAATATTGAAAGGGACTAGATGATTTGTTTATGAGAAGGAACTTTGCTTTTAGACACCTTACTTGACCTTTTTATTTAGGCAACATGAGGGATAACCTTAGGAAGTGAGATGGCGATCAAAGATCGACTTACGTGTGTGCGTGTATAGGTTCATATATTTATCTTATGATTAGTGATCTAAATTAATTTTAAAATACAAACATGTTATCACTCCCTATTTTACTAACCACGGCAATATAAATATTTATAAAATAAGGACAGAAAAATAAAACCTACAACTATTACAAGGCTTTTGCAATTACATAAATATAGAAACGATTTAAATAATAAGTATACAAATAAATAATAGAAGGGTTAGTAATAAAAATAATTATAAGAAAAAGGAGGTTAGCACAAAAATATATACAAGTTAATTAATTATTTTTGAATTAAATAAACATTTTTTAAAAGAATTTTTGAAAGAAAATATAATGAGAATAATAATATGAAGTCATGGAATAAATATTTACAAAGAATATATTATTAATTATTTTAATTAGATATTAGAAAAGTTTGATTAATTTTAATATTTAAATAAAATAAGAACTAGGGTTAGAAATTTAAAAATAAAATAAAATTAGGGTTTATGAAATTAGGGTTAGGATTTTTTTTTTAGAAAATAGGTTTTTAACTTAAACTTAATTAAATTATATACATATAAAAAAAACATATAATAAAATAACTATAGTAATTAGATTTTAAGAAAATAATATAAATTTTAAAAGAATATAAAGTTTTATTAAAAAAATGATTTAGTTATTTTTTAGAAACTATTTTAATTAATTTAAAGAATAAAAATAAAGAAATAACAAAATAAATGAAACAAAACCTAAAAAACAGGACCTGGGATTTGAACCCAGGTCCTTTACCTGGCCAACTTGCTTCAAAACCAACTGGGCCACTGCACGCGCTTGGTAGCAATCCACACCAACATGGTTTTGTTGTCATCCTGTAAAACAAAATGAAATTAAAACAAAAAATGCCCTTGCCCGGATTCGAACTCAGGTCTCTCATCATTCTATACGCGTACCAAAACCACCAGGCCATCACGCCACTTTGATAATATCCTGCAAATAATATTATATAAAATAAAACCAAATTTCAAACTACGATTTTGGCGCCATCGTCTTCAACCTCCTTGCTGCACATTTTCCTGCGAATTTTTCCACCAATCTTCCTGCGAAATTTCCTGCACATATTTTTTACAGAAGAACCTATGTTTTTGTATACCTATGAAACACGTAAAATTGGATCCAATTGTCAACATAAAACGATTCCCCATAGTCCATACAATCTTGCCATGGTTTTCAAAATCATTTAAATTGAGTAAACAACGAAACCCTAATTCGAAGGTCCGAACCCTAGCCATGGCTTCTTCTTGATTTTGCCATGAAAATTCAATCAAAGTACATAAAAACAATCCACACACGATAAAAAGCAAATATCAATGAATAGAAACAGTTTATATCTCATGAATTGATGTAATCGAAAATTTGAAATTTCAAGAAAAAATTGAATTCGGATTCTATGATTTAAGAGGTTCACGATGTATGTAATGATCCAGAAACATTCTAAATGCTTCCAAGAAGCTATTGCAACCTTCAAATAGTTTGGGAATGGCTGGTATGTATGAAACCGAAATTGAGTTTATGCTTGGATTTTTGAAATTCGATTTGGTGTTCTTGGGGCTCTGAAATCGTCCACAATGCTTAGCCTTATGTTGTATATATATGATACAATGAAATTAGGTCAGATTTTTCACAAAACTATGGACTTTTGGACTTTGGGAGATTGAGAAAGATATGATCTTAAAACTTGAATATTCTTTGATCTAGCCTTGCTATTTTGGTATGATCTCCATTATATTTGTATCAATCAAGTCTAAATAAGTTTTAAGACCTTCTAGAAACCAAATCCTTTTCAAATATATGATTTTTATATTTTATTTCAATTTAATTTGTATTTTAATGAATAAAATTCAAATAAATATCAAATAAAATATAAAAAGTACGAAATTGTGTGGGTTGGGTCGTTCTTGATGAGTTTGTAAAGTTTGGATGGCAATTTGGTGGGCTCATTTAGCAAAAATTGGTTTTAAGGCCTTATTTGCTTCATAAATTTCCCAAAAATTTACCAACTTTGCAAGGGTACAAATCCTTCAATTTTAATGCTATGAAGGTGTTCTTGGACATTTTGGAAATCTTAAAGAGTCCTCTAACCAACCTCTTTGGTCTCATGTCCATATCTTTTACCATTATCAAGTTATGCTCCTTTGAAGTTGTTGACTTTTTGTTGACTTTTAAAAGGACCTATAATGTCTTAGCTCATACCTTCCAAATGAAGCATTTTTGGGCTTGGCTTGTGAGACACAAAGTTGTAGAGAATTAAATTTCCTTAAAAATGAGCTTTGGATGGAAAAATTTTGATGAAGCATGTGAAAGTTATGGATGGTCAAAGTTCAGTTGACTTTTCCTGTGAAAACCCTAATTCAGAAACTCCTGATTCTTGATGATCTGAAATCTCCTTGATGAATCATGATCAACCCTTTATCAAATGATGAATTTTACTTCATATACTTGATGTTGGAAAAAAATCATGAAGTTTGACTTTGGTTTGACCACAGTTGACCTCAGTTTGACTTTTTGACTGCCTTGACTGATTTTAACTTATCTGATCATCTGACTGAGCCAATCTTTTGGGAAAGTGTTGAAATTTGACATGGGAATTCTTGAACACATATAGGATGCTATTAAGCTCACTTGAAGTCTTGGAAGTCCATTTAGCCTGATGAAAGTCAAAACCCTAGTTTAAGATGCATTGCTTAGGAGGATGCATTGTCTGAGGGAATTGTCAAACTTTCTGACTAATTGTGAACCTTGTAAACCTCATGAGATGTCTTGTGAACCTTGTGAACCTCTTAGTACACAATTTTTTGTCTTGGGGAGGGCAAATTTTGGGGTGCAACACTATGGCCTCGATGCTGGTCGAGGGAAATCCTGGGCATGAGTGGGAGGTTAACCACATGAAGTCCCTCCTTGAGGCGTCTAAAGAGAACGCGAAGAAGGTTGCCGAAGAGGAGACCAAGTCGCTTAAGGACCATACTGAGGTGATTGCTAAGTTGGAGGTGGACAAAAGGAAGGCCCTCGACCACAACAAGAGGCTGAAAGATGCATTCATGCCCAAAACGGACGAGGACGATGACACCAAAGCCTTGATGACCCATGCACACTTCCTTGACCGATTGGACCAGGACTTAGAAGAGTTGAGGAAGACGACCAAACTAAGCTTTCAAAACGCTTTTGACCAGATCAAGGTACTTCATCTAGAAATGAATCTTGACATCGATCAAATCAACTACCTATATAAGGTCGTGAACGGTCAGATCATTGTTCCTGATGACATGATCGTTGATGATACCCAGCTCGACGAGCCTGTTCAACTTGTCCAGACCGAAATCCAGCCGATCCAGAGCGATGGTCAGCCTGACGCCCATGTGGAGGAAGGGAACTAGTTCGGCCTGCGTGTCGTATTGTTGTAATTTTATTTTATTTTCTTGCTCGGGGACTTGGTCCCCGTTTTATGTAATTTTGAACAAGTCGGCCCCTCGGGGTTGCAATATTTCAATTAAAGTTTCCGTCGGAGGACCTTTAACTGGAATATATGTTTTTTTCACTAAGTACTTTATGCTTGACACTTGTTTGGTCATAACGCTGATCATAGAAATGTGAGGACTTGCTCGAGTAAGGGGACAATGCTCTTTGAAAGGTTTGGTATGTTGGTTAGGGGAACCGAACAGATGCGCAGAGGCTTGCTCTGATGCGGTGCCCAAGTCAAGATTATGGCTCAGGTTCCGTGGCTTAAACGTCCCATCGCGAACTGGGGTTCGGCCTGGTCGTGGTACTTAGGCAACGACAGACTCGTTAGAGTATCCGTCTGTGCGACAGTTACCTCCCTTGGGCACGAGGGGGTACTGATAGTTAAAAGTTATTGGACTACAATGCTTGTACCTAGGAACGCAGGTTGGTCGGACCGTCTGCTCCTCGTCTTGGAGTCGAGCAGGGGTGATGTTTGTACTAGCTGTAGTATTGTTTGAGTTTCTCGGTGTTTCACGACCGAGCGAGCTCTTCCCCTTATAGATTTTCTAAGTAATAGGCCCCATTTTCGTTCTTTGCTCGGACCCGATATGGACCTTCCCAATTTGGGGCCAACTTCCCCTCCCGGGAGTCTTTATGGTTTCTCCTCAAGACGAGACTGCCAACCTCGATCGCTCGTCTGATGACCCTGACGTCATGTCGAGCTGCTATTTTTTGCTTGAAGGTGGTTTCTCGAATAGCAGCTCCCGATCGGATTTCTTCGACCAGGTCGAGCTCTTCGCAAAGCATCTCAGAATTAGTGTCCTGATCCATGGGCGATTTTGTTCGCCTGGACGGGACGTGCATTTCTATGGGTATGACCGCTTCGGTCCCATAAGCTAGTCGAAATGGGGATTCCCCGGTCGTTGAATGAGGAGTGGTTCTGTATGCCCAAAGTACGTTATGCAGTTCTTCGACCCAACGCTTTTTATGCTCGTCCAGTCTTTGTTTTAATCCCCTTAGGATCACCCTGTTCGCAACTTCTGCCTGCCCGTTAGTCTGCGGATGTTTGATTGAGGCAAAATGTTGTTTGGTCCCTACCGAGGTTACGAATTCTTGGAAATGCTTATCAGTGAATTGGGTTTCATTGTCCGTCACGATGGCGAGCGGTACTCCGAACCATTGTCTGATGCTAGGTTGAGGGAGTACCGCTTGTATGACAGACTTATTGCCTCTCTTCCTTTTAGTACTGGATAACTTGGACAAGATATCCGCTCGGGTATTGTTTTCGCGTGGAACATGCCTAACTTCTACGGACGCAAATCGTTTAAGTTTCTCTTTGAATAAGGAAAAGTATTCGGACATGTTGTCATTCTTAGCTTGGAAGTTTCCTCGTACTTGGTTGGCGAACAGTTGGGAGTCTGTGCATATAATGATATCCTCCCCACCAAGGTTGTCTGCTAGGCGTAGTCCGGCCAGGAAGGCCTCGTATTCCGCTTGATTGTTGGAAGTGGGGAAGGATAGAGTTAAAGAAACCTTGATGATGGTTCCCTCTTTGTTTTCCAACATAATTCATGCAACGCTGCATGCCGAGCTAGAAGCTCCGTCCACGAAAATTGTCCACTTAGATGTGGGCGCTGATGTTTGCTCGGGAAAGGTGAATTCTGCTACGAAATCGGCCAAGGCTTGGGCCTTTAGAGCTTGTCTACCCTCATACTTAATGTCGAACTCAGACAATTCCAATGACCATTTTAGCATTCGTCCAGCCATGTCTGGCCTTCCGAGCAATGGCCAAATGGGTTGGTCGGTTCTCACGACAATCGTACGGGCCAAGAAATAGTATCTAAGCCTTCTTGTTGCAAAAAGGAGGGCCATCGCCACCTTTTCGATATGTTGATACCGCAACTCTGGGCCATGCAAAGCCTTGCTCGTGAAGTAAATCGGTTTCTGCCCTTTAGGCAATTCACGAATGAGAGTTGTGCTCATGGCCTCGTTTGCGACTGCGAGGTAAAGATATAGAATTTTGCCTTCGTTAGGCCTGGAGAGCACTGAAGGCTCGGATAATGCTTTTTTCAAATAGGCTAGGGCTTGCTCGCATTCATTTGTCCATTTGAAAGTCGACTCCTTGCGGAGGAGCTTGTAGAATGGAAGAGCGTGCTAGGCAGATTTAGCCATGAATCGAGCGAGTGAAGCGAGCACTCCGTTTAATGATTGTATAGATTTCTTAGAGTTTGGTGTAGGAATCTCTATAAATGCTCGACATTTATCAGGATTGGCTTTGATTCCCCGCTCGGTCAGATAAAACCCGAGGAACTTGCCCGCCCGAACTCCGAACGTGCATTTTTCAGGATTGAAACGCATTTTGCATTTTCGAGCTTGGTCGAATACTTTTCGAAGATGGGAAGCGTTATCTGTCACTTGTTGAGATTTAACGATCATGTCGTCCATGTATACTTCGAGCATGTCTCTGATTTCTGCTCGGAAAACTTTGTTCATCATGCGCTGAAAAGTAGCGCCCGCGTTTTTCAGGCTGAAGGGCATAACATTATAGTGGTAGTTTCCTGATTCGGACATGAAGGTTGTGTGCTTTTTGTCGGTCACGACCATGGGGATTTGATTGTATCCCGAATAGGCGTCCATAAACGATAGCAGCTTGAAACCAGTTGATTAGTCGACCAGTTTGTCAATATTCGGTAAGGGATAAACGTCTTTCGGGTAAGCTCGGTTAAGATCGGTATAGTCAACACACATTCTCCATTTTCCATTCAACTTTTTAACAAGTACAACGTTTGAGAGCCAGGTTGTGTACCTGGCCTCTGTTAAAAAGTTTGCCTCTAGGAAGTCTTCTACAGCTTTTTCGGCCGCTTTAGTTTTCTCGGTCGACTTCTTCCTCCTGCGTTGGGCAACAGCTTTGTGAGAAGGATCAATGGAGAGGTGGTGGCAGGCTACATCTGGGTCGAGTTCGGGAATCTCTGATGCACTCCAAGCGAATAGGTTGGCATTCCCTTTCAGGCATGTTTCCAGTTGTCTCTTTGCCAGGTCTGGGAGGTGAGCTCCGATCTTTACGCATCAGTTTGGATATTCCCCCAGAGGGATCAACTCAAACTCATCGTCTGGGATTGGTTGGGCTAATGAAGTGGATGGTTGTTGGGAGCTTTCGCCTTCGTCTGGGAACCTGCAGTCTAGGTCGATGGAGTCGACCCGAGGGAGAGACTCAGATACCTCTGAGCTCCCGGAAGATGTTGCGGTGGAAGCTTTGGGCTGGTACAATATCGAGCTAAGGTCTTTAGAGGCTTCCTCAAAGAAGCGACGGGAAGCTTCGACATCGCCATGCAAGGTGGCCACTCTTCCCGACATTGTGTAGTATTTCATCTTCAGATGAACTATTGACGGAACAACAATGAGTTCGGATCAAGCGGTCTTCGCTGCTCCAAAAGTGACGATGAGGTCGACGTAACCCCAGAGTCGAGATACCACCCCGTTAAAACCTTGTAGGTCGGATCCTACGTAAGATGTTAGGTGAGTCTCGTTCAGCTGAAGTGTTGAGAATAGTTGTGAATACATAATGTCGCACGAACTGCCTTGGTCGACTAGTATTCTACGAACGTCGAAATTGGCCATTTGAGCCAAAACGAGCAAAGGGATGCTGATGTTGGGCGCCTCTCCTAGAAGTTCCTCTTTGTAAAAGGAAATAGGCACATAATTGCTTCTGGATGGATCCAAAGTGGCTTTCTGGGCTGGTCCCTTTGCAATCAGCTGGTCGAACCTCCTTTTCACAGAACCGACGATGATCTTGTTGAATCCTCCCCCTGAAATCACCATTGTAGAGGGGAAGGCTTCCCAAGGGCTATGGGACGATAGATACCTTGGACTTCCCAGATGATCGGGTAGAAAGAAATCCTCAGGTCGGTAGATGCTGAGGGAGACCTGCATGTTGGTGTTTGTGGGTACCACTACCGCTTTTTTGACCTTCTTGGTTTCTTGCGCCTCCGGTCTGGAGGTTTCTTTGGATTTTGTGAGCTGTTTGAGGTGGTCGTCCTTTATGAGTATCTCGATCGCATCCTTTAGATGGATGCACTCCTCAGTATTGTGCCCGTAGATTTTGTGGAACCTGCAATATTTGGTATTGTCGGTACCCGGCTTGTTAGGCAGTTGCTTGGGAAAGCGAACTCCTGCTTGTTGGAACTTCAAATTAGCGCACTCGAATAATATTTTCTCCCTTGATACCAAGAGAGGTGTGTACTCACGAAAGCGACCTATCGGCCCCCTCTGCTCCCGCGGTTCACGGGGGCGATCTTCCTTTCTTTTGTCTCCTCCCCGACGAGATGTCGAGGGCTCATCAGTTTTGGAAGGATTGGTGTCCTCCTGACACCTGGCATCACAGATAGAAATGGCCGCTTGCTTCTCCTCATACTGGATGTACGCCTGAGCCTTCAGAAGGAAAGCGTCCAAAGTGGCGGGAGACTCGATGCCTACCGCCCGGTGGAAATCGGTGGACGGGCATAACCCGTGCTCCAGTAAATACTCATTCATATCGTCTGTGGTGGAAACCTGGACGACTTCTTTGTTGAATCGTTCAATGTAGGTTCTAAGGGGTTCATCCTTTCCCTGAATAATAGCTTCGAGCGATACTTCTGTCTTGGGATGGCGTCGGGATACGGTGAAATTCCTGGAGAAATTTCAACCGAGTTGCCTTCATGAGGTGATGAACTTGGGTTCGAGACTCTTATACCAAGTCATCGCCCATTTCCTTAAGGTGGTCGGAAAGAGACGACACTCGATTTCTCCTCGGACTCCTCTATAATCGAGAAAGGCGTCAATGTTTTCGATGTGTTCATTTGGGTCCTTCGTCCCGTCATACGAACCAATGGGTGGAGATTTCTCGAGTCCTCGCGATAGTTTGGTAGCCATGATCTCAGAGGAGAGTGGGCCTTTAATATCATCCTCGTCGCTAGATGTGAACGAGGGAGATCGTGAATGGTGTCTTCTATTTTGTCGCAGAGACATAGAGTTTGATCTATTCTTTCTTGATCATCTTGGAGACGGTGATCGGGATCGTCTCCTCTTCTGGGGAGGATAGCGTTGATCTTTATTCTGCAAGCTCTGGCGAGTCTTGGTTGGTACAGGCGAGCGGCGTCTTTGTGGGGGCGATCAGGCTCGTTTCCTTATGGAAGATTATTCATGGTGGCCTTTGCCCTTTCTTTTGTGAGTAGATGAGTTGCGTCGTCCCCGGTGCCTTTTTGGAGAAAGAGATGATCGACGACCAGTTTCTTCGAGGCGGGCTATCTTTTCGCCGTGTGCAAGGAGCAAGAGGTTGGTCTGGTTAAGCATCTCAGCTAACGCAGCAAAATCTGACCCTGTTGGTGTAGCTAGGGAGGGAATGACTTTTGGATGACTCCCGAGCAGTTGATCACGCTCGGGAGAGGGTGAAGCGATTTTTCCGTCTTGGCGATCTTGGACGGTTTCTTCATGTGAAGGGGTGATCATGTTACTTCCCCATTGGGTAAGAAGAACATCATCAGCAGCCCGAGCTTCACACAAATTGTCACGAGCAGCCATGGATCTTAAGATAGAAAACTTTGGTTCTTAAGAGTCTTTGAAGAAGAAGAACGGGGAGAAGAAGATCCCACAGACGGCGCCACCTGATCGTACCTGGAGATCAGGATCCGATGTGGCCGATGTCGTACGTGGATGAAGCGCGGTTGATTGTGAGAGGAAAAGTGGTGTACCTGCAAGACACTATGATGCTAAAGTCAAAGAGCGAGCAACGAGTGAGCAAGTACGAGATTTAGAGTAAGAAATTGAATACCTGACCCTCTCATTTGAGAGGATTTATATAATATCCCCAGTGCATGGCTATTGGTCCCTTTCATTGGGCCTGGATCGTGGATCTTCCAATAATCGATAACTGCCAGAAAATAATTGTTGGGGTGACGCTTGGACTGCTCGGACTAGACCCTGGTCGGATGATGTTGATACCGAGCGAAGGGCTTGTCGGTCAATCGTTCCTCGGCTGATCCTGGGGGGTTCGACCCTTGTTGGGTGTGAATCATGTACGGTGGCGCTGGTGGTCGGTCGGAAGGAACTTCCGGGCAAACTGAGGATTTGTCAGGTGCTAAAGAGTTATTGGACCGGCATGGGCTAGAAGATGGATTGGGCCCAAGTCTGAGAATTGGGTCAGTCCGGAACAATTGATATTAATGTCATTATCAAATTCTACAAAATAATAAAAATAGTAGTTAAAAAATATACATTATTTATAACATAAGTGAATAACATGCAACATTATGAATATACACTTCAAAAGAAGTTAACAACTTTCCCTTTTCAAAACCATATAACCAACTCATTCCTTATTTATTGAAATTTTATACTTGTTTAAAACTCGAGAGCCAATACTAAAAGTAGATTCAGATGCCACTATGGTTATTGGAATGCTCAATATATCACAAGTTATGCTTGCAAGATTGGGATATCTACGATTTTTTTCCTTCCAATAAGCCAATATATCAAAACCAATTGATGGAGGCAACTTTTTCTCATCTAAATAAGAACTAAGTTCATATTTTCCGGTATTATTACTTGCTTAACTTTCATGCTCTTAAAATTCCTACAAAGTATACTTACAAACAATGATATAAATTTAAATTTAGAATTAATAATAAATTGCATTTGTAAGAGAAAAACAAATAGTTTGCACATACTTCACAAATATACAATGAGAATGCCAAAGATTCCTTTCCTCATCCAAAAAAAAGGTCGCACTTGTGAAAAGTTTAGATTAGAAAAAATCTCATGTTTGACATATTCCGCATAAATCTCATATAAATCACCCTAAATTTTTCTGCACATGTCTTCACTTGTTTTACCGTCAATTTTTTTATATGCAAAATTCAAAAAGTTGAATTTTTTTGTTGGATCAAGAATAGCACCAAAGGCCAAGATAACATTATACTCACTCCAATACTTGTCAAATTTCCCCTACTTTTGTAGCCATGTCTTGAATCAAAAAATCTTCACTTGTCAAATAAGAATTCAAAAAGACATTATATCTTCCATATTTCCCCAAATTACAAATTATAAGTAGGATAAGAATATTTGGAGATCAATTTTGTAATGTTGTAAAATGGCTTCAAGAGTTCACACATTATTTTGGATCTTGCCCACTCTTCACTTGAAGGACAACACTTAAAATTTGAATTTCGCAAACTCAAGCTATAAAAGGCACGACGATAAATAATCGCACTCTTAAGCATTATAAAAGTGGAGTACCATCTAGTAACACAACCGGATTTTAATCCAATTGTTGTATCAATCTCACCAACATTACCAACACATTCATGAAATTCTAGTGTTCTATTTTCGGTTACCTGTAAATTGTAGTGTTCTACATTCAAAATGTGCGCACAACAACGAATTTGAAAGAACTTTCCCTTAAATAAAAACCTATTTGATAATTCCAAGTGTTCTTTCAAGAATCTTTGTATGCTATCATTTGTAGATGCGTCGTCCAAAGTGATGGAAAAAATGTTCTTCTCTATACCTCAATCACTTAACATTTCCAACACCTTTAATGTTAATTCTCGCCCAGTATGTAGGGGTGTCATGTGAGCAAAAGTCTAAAATCTTATTTTACAACTTCCAATTTACATCAATATAATTAGCAGTTAATGAAATATAACCTTAATTGGTGCATGTAGTCCAACAATCAGAAGTCAAACAAACTTTCCCCCTAATTTGAGTCAATTGTGGCTTAAGCTTTTGTTTCTCATCCTCATAAGATTTCATAACATCGTTGGAAGAATTATTTCGAGTAACAAAGGTACATTCATCATTCATTTTTTTATATTTCCTAAAACCCCTATATTCAACAAAGCTAAACGGTACATCGTATGTAATCATTATTTCAGCTAATATCTCACGGTTAACCTTAGGATCAAAATTTTCTTTCTCAATCTTCCTTCGGCATCAAGTATCATATCACTAACATCATGAAATTTTGGGATAAGCTTACAATTGTTCACATAATGAGTTAAATGAGAAGTTCCATTAGTTACAATACAACTCATTAATTTTTCACAACCCTTACATTTACAGTTCTCTTTACCATCTATTTCCTCAACCTTTAAAAAATGTTTCCACACTTCAGATGTAAGGACCTGTTGTATTATATCAAATTCCAATTTTAATGTGATGTATCCTTTGGGTTGGACCTATTGGATTGTATGTAGCCAAAGCCAAGTAATTATATTAACTCGGGTTGTCAGGCTACCCATAGCCCATACAGGTTAGTTGACCCCTTTTTAGGGATTTTTCGGGTTGGGCTAAAAAAGACCCGAAATAATATGAACTCCAAAAATAAGGAGCAAGCCCTAATATTTTTCGAGCTCGATGGGCCGACCCATGGGCTTCGACACATTTTGACAACTCTACATGCAAATATGCGTGAATGCACACTTATATACCCCCTCCATCACAAAATAAATTTCATACTCATATTGTCACACATATTAAGAAAATGTAATAAATGATATAGAGAATTATAATTTTACTAGATCATACTTATCATCTATTGGCGTATTCAAATTAGGATTTATGAAAAATGAAAAAACAATAAATTAAGAGTATCAATTAGAGAGTATAATGGAAAATAAAAATAAAAATTGCATTGACAAGGTAAGGTGACAAATATTTTGAGACAAATAATTATTCTAAATGCAACAATTATTTTGGAAGCACACTTAAATTGAAAATAAAATAAATTTTGGTTGTTAAAGTGAGGAGTGTTTGTTTTTTTAAATGAATTTTATAGTGTAACATAATTTTGTGTAAAAAATATTTATAAAGAAAATTTTCATAAATGCTTCAAATGAAAATTTAGTTTGAATAATTATTCTTAAAATGCTATTTTAGTTATTTCATCATTTTATTAAAAAAAAAGTTGGATATCAAAACTTCAAAAAAAAAACCAAAAATCACTTTGAAACTATTTCAAACAGATTTACATAAAAATCATTTTTGAGATATAATTTTTTTTAAATTACAATTTTGACTACCTATTGATCTTCAATGATGTATGTTATAGGATGTCAAAATTAGTCTTTCGATTTTGAAAAAAAAAATATATAAATAAATTTACAATATTTAAAAAAACAGTTTTATAAAATATATTTTTAAAAATACAAAGAAAAAATTCATTTTTTAAAACCGAAACAAACTGACCCTGAATCATGTTGTATTCATGTAATCTTTCATTGATTAATTGTTTAATCATAGTTTAGAAAAATATCATCTAAAAGATGGGAATTTCAACATGAGAAATTTCAAAAGAGTTACAAGAACATGTAGGTTGAAATCAGTAGTAGGAAAAAAGTGTGAGCCAAGTGTTTTCATACCTCAATTTTTTTCCTTTTCAACCACCTCATTTGCCTTTAATGTCTATCCATTATCAACTATTATCGGTTCTCTTGTATTGCTCTTATCAATTACTCTCTCACATTTTTTCTCCACACTCTTCCCTACAGTCTGGTCTCCAACTCTCTTATCCACGGGGCCTTATAATATTTTTCGGCTTTGCAACATTAACATTAGCATGACCTTTGGGATTAGGTTGCAGCTAGCCAAGAAATATTCTAGTTGGGGCAGTGGTAGATTCTTATTGCTGGGCCAATTGAGAGATTTAGCTCTCTAGCATTTTGTTATGAGTGGCCATGACATCCACTTTATTCGCCATCTGCTTAATCAACTCATTTGTATGAACATTTTGGTTCATAAACTCTTTATTATATTGAGTATGAGACAGTATGAAGTTTTCCATCATTAGTTTCAAATTAGACTTCTTGGGGGCAACATGAGCAATATGGGTTCCTTTATAGTTTTGGAAACCAAGTGGAGTATTGGGTGTGGGGCTAGGTGCAAATAGAGAATTGTTATTCTTATAGGATAAATTTGGGTGATTTCTCCATCCAGGATTATACATGTTTGAATATGGCTTTCCTTGTGCATAACTAACCTTGTTTGAGGGAGGATCAATCAATAATTGATAGTCAGCAGTGACATGTCCAAAGACTCCACAAATTTCACAGTTGGGAGTCACAAAAAGCTATAGTGGTTTCAAAGATGATGGTCATGTGGTAAATCTTTTGAGTTAGGGCATCTACTTTAGTGTTCATGTGATTGAAATTTCTCACCTCATACATACCACCATTGGGTTGTGTTTTCTCAACCGAAGCATGTTCGCTTCCCCATTGTTAATGGTTTTGGTCCATACTCTCGATCAGAAAGTAAGCACAATCAAAAGGTTTATTCATCAGAGATCTGCCTACAACAACATCAATAGTCATTCTCGTGTTATAGAGAAGACTGTAATCATTTTTCTAGCTCGTGGTGAGGGCTAACTCTCATCATTTCCTTATATCTCTCCCGTGCATAGAAAGGTAATTTTCTATCATTCTGCCTAAAGAAGGTGATTTGGTTCCTTAATTTAGCAGTTTTGATAGGAGGAATATACCTCGCAATGAACACTTTCTTTAACTCATTCCATGATGTTATGGAATTTGACATGAGAGACTGTCGCCAAGCTCGAGCTATGTCTCTTAGGGAGAAATGAACGTAGTTAAATGGATTCGGGATTTACTCCATTACTTTTCAGCGTGTCAGTGAATTGCACATACACAAAAAGGTGCAAATTCGGGTCCTCCATTGGGCTACCGTGAACTGGTTCTGGTGCACAATTTGCAGCAGATAAGGTTTCAACTCAAAGTTGTTAACCTAAATTATAGGGTTAACAATACTCGAGTATGGTTCGTCCTGGTAAGGGACGACAAAGTCCTTAAGTGGTGGTTGTCAAGTTTCACCATTTCTAAACGTATCTGATGAATTTGATTATTAACGTCTCTAAAACGCTCGATTTTGTCTATTGTCTCGACAAGATTTACAGAACCTAGGATCCTTTGCATAAACTGACAAAGGGGGAAAATTAATTAAAAGCATAAAAAAAATTGCCTTAGTCTAAATGGTGTAATAATGTAGTACGATATTGACGTTATTGGTCCCTGAAAACTGCGCTAAAAACTTGACAGGGCCGCAAGTGCACGACTTTGTTAGTTTTATTATAAAAAGTATCGAATCCCATCGAGACTAATTGATAAGTATCGTCGTTTACTATTACAATGTTTATCTAAGGCGATGTGAATAGGTTTGTCCGCGAGAATGGAAATTAAGTTGGTTTTATATTACCTATAATGACGAGAGACTGAAATGAGATTCTCGTTGACCGCTAGTACCCGAAAATATGTGATTTATGATTATAACGAGAAAATATTTTCTTACTTACAATGATTAAATTAAAGTCATCGTTCACTTTCGTTTGTCTGATTTCGACTCTGTAATCAAATGTCTGCTTTGGCGTTTGTGGAAATCTCGTTTGCAAATTAATCTTTTTTTTCTTATAAAGTTGCTTTTAGTAGAAAATTAATTTAAAGATAGTGTCCGCTTTCGCATGCCCGGTATCAGATTTTATATGTATGAAGTCCGTTTTTACGTGTCTGATTATACATTTGAAATCGTCTTTTTAAAAATTAGATTTTACCAAATTAATTTAAAAAAACACTTTCGTTGTATTTAAAATTAATTTATAAGTTTTCTAGTATCAAAGTAAAAAACACTTTCGCTCGCCCTGCCAAAGTAAAAAAAACCGCGGGCATAATAAATAATGGGGCGGGGTTGGCCCGCCAGCTCACTAATAAAAAAACTATTTAGAAAAATCACTTTGTCTGTACTCTATAGATTTAGATTTGATAAAAGAGAAAATTGACACTTGAGTTTGTACCTCTGGAGTGGAACTGGAAACCATCAATAAATTAATTAGATTAAGTAATAATAAATTTGTCATTCTATCTTCTACTTTCTCAAGAAGAGTTTTTAGGTTTTCTTTCAAAAATGAATCATAATCTTAAAATATTTAATGTATAAGGCAAACAAAATCTAAATAGTATAAGTTTTAAATAATATAACCAGAAACATTTCTAAATATAAAGAAGTATTTTAATTTTTTACAAAAACACTTTAATTTTCTTCTTTTGGACGGTCTATTTTCTTTCACACTAGATCATGCATCATGACAATTTCTATTTAATGGTAATAATAATAAGCATCATGTGATAACAAGTTCTATAGTTTTCAATTCATAGAAAGTAAGTATGAAACTTATTTATTAGTATGAGATTAGCATTAAGGACACACCACCATGGGTTCCACTAGCTTGCCTAACCAATAGACCAAACGATATGAATCCATGATATATTAAGTTGGTGAAAACAAAATTATGTTCCAGTATGAAAACAAATTGAAATTATATACATATCAAATTTCTAATAGTATGAAATTATATACATTATTGTTTTCAAATGTATTAACATTTTAATTTCTAAAAGTTAATGGTTGTTTGAAGGTTGAACTTGATATTTATATTGGTTGTTTGGAAGTTAAAACTTATTGATGGTTGTATTGTACTTGTATTTTAGGTGAAAACTTTAAGAAAGTTTAATTTTTAGTGAAGGTTAATACTTGATGGTTTAAATATTTTGTCATTTATCTTTTTACATTTTAATTTATTTCAAAAAAATGGAAGAAAAAAAATTAAAAAAAATAAGACGAGCCGACCCGCCACCCGCCACCTTGGCGGGACAGACTAGAATTTTATGTTTGTTTTATCTTTGCGGAAGAGCCCGCCCAGCTCTTTTTCTTTGTGGACTTTTGGCGGGACGGACGACCCGTTTTATCACCCCTACTACCGACATAATACTACAATATATATACATCAAAATGCATATGAAATGAGTAAAAATATATATATATTATACGCTTATATTTAACTAGGGATGTCATTTGCATCCGCTACTGCTGATCTTTGTGGGAATTACCCTATTTTGGACTCAATATATGGAGAATTTCTGCTAGTGAAAACAAGGATTAGGAACAAAGTCCCTTCAAATGCATTTCGGGGACGAGAAACATATTCATTACCAAGTGGAGTCTCCATCCCATATTTATTATCATAAAATTTTAACAAAATTTAATTTTAAATATATTTTTGCCTTTTCATATAATTTTTTTTATATATGTAAAAATTAAAATGTATATGTAATATTAGTAAAGGAGGAAAAAAATAAATATCTAAATGATTATTTTAAAATTGAAATTTGAAAAGTTTGAAAAAATATGATAAACATTTTCATGAATACATATTAAGTATTGTAAAATAATAGATTTGTGAAAGATTGTTGGTTTATACCTTCTTTTTTTTTTGTTAGTATTTGAATTGCTATTAATTTATTTAAAAATAATAATTTATTTATACTTAAATAAAATAATTACCATAGTATTTAGAACACCCACATTTAAAATATCATTTTGTTAATGGAGTGAATAACTCATTTATATTTTCTAAATATCCATATAATCAATCAACAATCAAAAACCATAAAGTGAATCTCATTAGATATTATATTTATATTTCACATTAATTTATAAAATCATATAATTAAAACTGTTCTGGATTGGGTCTCGAGGACACCGCTGGTCCATGGCCTAACACGTCGAACAGATGCCCATCCAGTCAGGTTAGTCTTCTATATCGTCGGGCAGACTTACAACCGTCCGAGCAGGTGCTTGGCGCGTCGGGCAGACACCATACCCATTGGACTGGTGATGTGGAGACCACGTTTCCCCATCACCTGCCACGTCACTCAACTGTCCACCACTATCTCCTGAAAGATAGGGGCTGTTGGACCAAGGGAAAGACCAAGTGCTAGGTCTTACACGCTCTTACGCGTACCTTGACAGTTCTTCCTTGGGCCTAACTAATCCAGCCCAAAGAAGAACCTTGGCCCAGCATTGGGCAACCTGTCACCCCGTCACCTGAACTCGAAGATAATGGGGCTCCACAACCTCAATCTCAAATTCTGTTGGTCGCTCCATTTCAGCCCATCCCAGTGTCCATCAAAGGAGACGTCACCATGAATGCTATGGTGAACGCCCTCAACCAGGCCAGTTCCATGCTCTACCAGCAGCATGAGAGGATCATGGCCCTGGAGGTTGACCGACGGGAAGATCGCCCCCAACAAGGACGAAGAATGTTGCACGAGAAGCAACGTCCAGAAGTTATGAAGAAACGAGGGTGTTCCCCTCCGCGAAGAGGAAGACGCTTCCCCGAACCTAAGAAGAACAGATCCAGGATATGTCATGAGATCGATCGATCGAGGACCTCACCCCGACGCGAGCAGAGTCCTGGAAACGATGAGTTTTCCCCGTTTAGAAGCGATGAGGAAGATCCCCATTTCCCGCTCTCGCGAGCCATTATGGAGACACCACTCCCCAAAGGCATGGGGAAACCCCCACACTTGGCCATCTACGACGGGACCACTGACCCTAATGATCACATCGACAACATCAATGATATGCTCGACTACCGCAACTACATCACCAGGCATCTCAAATGCAGATTGTTTTCAACAACCCACAGAAAAGGAGCAACGGCCTGGTATAAAAGCCTGGCCCTGGAGTCCATCACATCCTGGAGAGACATGAAATCCATGTTCACAAGGCACTTCACGGCCTCCCGACGTCACCCCAAGACGGAGGCGACCCTCAAAGCTATAATGCATAGGAAAAATGAGACATTACGCTCATACATCGAGTGTTTCAACCAAGAGGCCTTCGAAGTGGATACGACGGAGCACATGAAGAAATACCTCCTCAAGAGGGGGCTCCTACCCGGAAGCGGACTCAGCAGAGCGGTCGGGATAGAACCTCCCCATACTTTATACGAGCTCCTGCATAAAGCCCAAGCTTACATCAAATACAATGAGAAACAGGTCGCCCATAATGCTCGGAATAACCGCAGTACCGATGACACTGGTCACTCCAAACGTGAGGACCTCAGTACCCCCCGCCGCAATGGGGATAAGCGAAAAGAGGAGAAACCCCGCGAGACCCGTGAAGGAAGAGGACTCGCAAGACGTTACAACGAGTACATGTTGTTGACGGCTCCCCACAAACGCATCCTCGCCGAATGCATCAATTCAGAGTTTAAGCAGGGTAGGGTGAGGTTCCCCAAAACTTCTGCACCTAAGCCCCATACCGATAAATCTAAGTACTGTCGCTTTCACAGAAGTCACGGGCATGTGACCGAAGACTGTGTCCATCTGAAGGACGCGATTAAGATCCTGATTCAGGAAGGTCACCTCAAATAGTATACCAAGAGGAACGATACTTCCCGACACGAGGAGAAAGGGACAAAGAGAGCTCGGGAAAACACACCGCCCGACAATCCTTCATATCAGGTGGCCTTGTGCATATCCTGCCCAGAAGACTTCCATCTCCCGATTCAGGTCCAGGGGAACGACTTGCTTCCCTTAGTCCCTAGGAAAACTTCCCAACATCTCTCGTCATATTAGGAGGGGGATGAACAATGAGAACGCTGCTATTTCAGTGAAACGTAAGTTCGACGAACTCCTACTGACCGCGCCCGAACAATTGTCAACACTGACAAAATTCCGGGGAAAATCTAATTCGATATCTTTCTTCCTTGAAGAGCTGTCGGGCGGCTCTCCTAATTCAAGTATCCCCTTATTGATAAGAGCCAAAATGGCGCTTTTTGACGTTCGACGCATCCTAGTCGACCAAGGTAGTTCAGTGGACATCGTGTATGTCCACCTATTTAAGACTCTCAAGCTGGATATACTAACTTATCCCCATACGTGAGATCCGACCTTCAAGGATTCAATGGATCCACCACAAAGCCATGGGGGTATGTCGAACTCCTCATCACATTCAGAGAACAAGAGACAACTAGGGAAGTTAAAGTCCAATTCCTTGTGATTGAGTGCCCTTCCCTCTACAAATGCATCCTCGGTCGCCCAACCCTGGCCGAATTGACTACGGTCCCCTCCATCGTCCATCTGAAGATGAAGTACTACACCAAACTAGGTCGCGTAGTCACAGTCCATGGTGACATTGAGGCTGCTAGAAGATGCTATGATGTTACGATAAAAGGACATGCCATAATCAACACCAAGAATAACAAGAAGCCTAGAGTCGAAGAGCAGCCTCCCCTCCAGGGAATCAATGTCATCAACCTCGACAGCCGCATCGGCGAGGACGATACTAAAGCACAGGACCCCGTCCACGGGAAAGCCCCGACCCACCCATTCCGTTCGGTCCCTGACAGAGACTTCGAGATCATCCCCCTGGGCGACAACCCCAACAGAGGTGTGAAGATAGGCACGAGACTACCCGCAGAGACAAGGGAGCAACTCACAATCTGCCTCAAGGAGAACGCGGACCTCTTTGCATGGAATGTTGCAGAGATGCCCAGTCTTGACCCCGAGGTCGCCTGTCAACAGTTAGCTTTAGACCAGGCAGTTAAGCTCAGCGTAGGCGCAAATAGTCTCCCGAGAAAGCGGAGGCTGCTGAGCGAGCTGTAAAAGACCTCTTAGAGGCAAATTTTATTTCTATAGCCCAATACACAACCTGGCTCTCTAATGTAGTCCTCGTTAAGAAAATTAATGGAAAATTGCGTATGTGTGTTGACTATACCGATCTCAATAGGGCTTGTCCCAAAGATGCTTTTCCTCTGTCTAACATAGATAAATTTGTCGACAACTTTGCATGTTTCAGACTCTTGTCTTTTATGGACGCATATAATGGATATAACCAAATTCCCATGTAGAACACATACAAGAGGCACACAGACTTCATGACCCCGAAGGGAAATTACTATTACAACGCAATGCCCTTCGGGCTAAAGAACATCGGGGCCACATACCAACGGATGATGAACAAGGTCTTCCGAGGAGAGATCGGGGACATGCTCTAAGTATACATGGATGGCATGATCGTAAATTCACACAAGGAAGTCGACCATGCGCAACACCTGCGAAAGGTTTTCGAGCAGGCGAGACAATGCAAAATGAGGTTTAATCCTGAAAAAATGCACCTTCGGTGTCCGGGCAGGTAAATTCCTCTGCTTCTATCTCACCGAGCGCGGAATCGAGGCCAACCCCGAAAAATGTCGGGCATTTTCAGAGTTCCCAACCCCAAATTCAAAGAAATCCCTTCAATCCCTCAATGGTATGCTCGCTTCTTTATCCCGCTTTGTTGCCAAGTCCGCCCAACACGCCTTGCCTTTCTTCAAACTATTATGAAAATAGGTCACCTCCGAATGGACCGAAGAGTGCGAGCAGACATTACTCCACCTGAAAAAGGGCACTTTCCGAACCTCCGGTCCTATCCCAACCACTAGAAAAAGAGACCTTTGTCGCTCCCGGGATTTTCATCCTAGTACAAACGCGAAAGTGGCGCGGAAAGGTAGAGTCGCCAGCCAGACATTTTTATCCCGAATGAATGGGAAAGGTAATGTTGCACAAACCTGAGGAAGAAGGAAAAGGACGAGGCCTTGCGAACCAAAGATCGGGGTTCGGGAGTCGGTTACGACCTGGGAAGGTATTAGCACCCCAGATCGTCCGTCGTACCCGACGGGATCCACGCTTGCTTATTTTGTTTCAAAGGGTGAGAAAATACGAATGCTGCTGAATAAAACCGCTACTGGAATAAAGGGAATGGAAAATGAGAAATGAACTGAAATGAGAATGAAAAGAAAGGGGGAAATGTAGGGAAAAATAAAGAATGTGCTCGAACGGGCCCTACCCCGCTGCCTACGTACCTCATCGGGATAATGAGGATCAGAGTCGACGTAGTTCGCCTAACTAAGGCTGGAACTATTTGGTTTGTGTTTTTTAGGATGACGTTGCCATAGTTCTAGCTCAGGTGTTACCGGCTCTGACACGAGGGTGTTTACCGTATCGCTGTTTGAACTGTCGAGACAAGTCATGAAGAGTATGAGATGAGAAAGAAGACGTGACTTCTTGGTTTGTTGTTTTTTAGAAGAAATGCTTTGAATTTGTTTGTGAACGGTCTTGTACTAAGACCTATCCATCGCGGGAAGTATTTACACCTCGCCCCGAAACAGGACGCGTATAAACACTCCGCAACAAAGTCTCGTGTCGTACAAGATTGTTCGGTTTTTATTAAGTGTTTTATTGTTTTTCTTTTGAGATGAGAAAGAGAATGACTCAAGTTGGTAAAAGGAAAAATCTAAGGGGGACTAAGACACACCCTAATTTATTTATTTATAAGGGAAATCCTATGGTTAATGAGGTTTCTAATCCTAATGGAAAAAGGAAAAGAACAAGGAAAAAGGATGCAACTTACTTCCTAAGGAAGGTAAGTTGGTCCTAACAAGAGGGGATCCTACCAAACACAAATATGGAAGGCAAAATGGATTAAAAAGTCTAAAAGAAATGCATAAAAAAGTAAAGGATAAAGTGAAGTAAACTTACCTCAATCTTCCCCACTACAAAACAAAGGTTAGTGCACATTTTATTTACAAAGAATAAGGCAAAACACACATTAATTAAATCCTAATTAACTTCTAAGGGAACTAGAACCTAAGCTAGACTCTATTCTAATCCTAAAGGAACTAGAACTAATGCAATGCAAAATACAGCACCTATTACAGCCCCTATTACACAAACAGCCATGAAAAACAATGCAATGCAACTCAGCTTTTTACAGCCAGCATGCAGCATGAAAAAGAAGGTGTAAAAAGGTCAAATGCAGCATGCACACATAACAAACAGCACACATTTTACAGCCCCTATATGCAAAAACAGCTATGAAAACAAAATCCAGAATTTGATTATTTCATTTTTTTAATGCACAAATTCAATTAAAAATGCACTAAACACATCATGAACACACATTTAAACATGGATCAACATACAAAAATGCAAGAACACGAATATTTTTGATGATTCAAGAATGCATCACATGGTTAATTATGCAACAAATAAATGCACAAAGTAGCACCTAAACATGCATATGAACATGGCACTTGAACATGGTGATTATTGATTATGAACATGCAATATGATAGCTCAACAAACATACTAAACTCAATGCAAAATTCAGAATTGAATGGATGAAATGCTATGATCAAACATGCAACAAATTCCACAAAATGCACATATATATGATTATGCAAAATGCAACATACATCAACATAATGAAATGCCAAAATGTTTTAATGCAATGCAAACATATAAAAACCAGAATGCAAACTGATTATTATGTGTCAAATAATGCACAAACATGGTAACAACATGCAAGAATTCAAGCTATGCACAAAGAAACACAAAAATGCATAAAACGCAACATGAACGGAATCGTGTCGAAACGACTCGAAATGGGGGAACTAGCTACTGGAAATGGATCCAAAAATTCCCTAAAATCACTACCTAAACATGCATGAACATTAGGGGCACTAGGACTTAGGGCTAAGCAATCCAAGGAACCAAAAACACAAAAATCATCAGCGTTAACCGGTTAACCGTATGGGTTAACCGGTTAACAGACCTAAAACAGAAGCAAACTGGCCAAAAACGCATGTGTTAACCGGTTAACCATATGCGTTAACCGGTTAACACTGACCAGAATTGAAAAAAACAGCTTTTAAAATAAGTGCTTTTGGCCACCAACTTGCTTCTAATGATCCCTAACACCTGAGAACACACTAACACTAATTTCGACTTATTCGGAGCTTTTTTTACACATGCTAGCCTACATCTATTAACACTTTAATTTCTAAATCAACAAAAATCACAAAAATGCAAACAACACATAATCGACGGAATTAATTCAAGCAAAGCGAAAAGCACTTAAAGAATGCCGAAACGGCGAGATGAAGAGAATAACTTAAAGAAGAAGTGATTAAGATCACCAACCTACGAAGCGGAGGAGTGCTTCGGTAATTGTTGCAAGAATCGGAGCTTGATCGAAGAGAAAACCGAAAAGCCGAGAAATCGCAAAATAAATGCGTTCTTGATGCTTGAATCTTTGCACACTTCCGATAAGCCGAAATCTTCAACAAAATCACTAGCTTCTTCTTCTACGATCCACAATTAATGGAGGTTGGAGGCTTAAGCTTCAAGATCTTCAAGTTTCAATGTGAAACTTGAAGAGCTTATTCAAAGAAGCTTTGGTGAAAGGAGGGAAAATGGAGGAAAAGTGAGAGAGAAAAAGTGATTATGAAAGAAGTGAAAAATTTTGGATTGTGGGAACCCTTTGCATTGAAGTGATTAAGGGTTATATAGAGGCTAGGCTTGGAGCTAGGTTTGGAATGGAATAAGGTTTGGGGCCCAAAAAATAGGTTTGGGATCCAAAATTAGGTTTGGAAGTTAGTTAGGGTTAGGGTTGGAAAATGGAATATTCCTTGGAATATTCCTTGGAATACTCTAGAACATTCCTTGGAATACTCTAGAACATTCCTTGGAATACTCTAGAAGATGGTGGAAGGTGGTGGAAGTTTCCAAGGGAAATGGAGTTGAATTGGAGTGGAAAAATGGAATGGAAAGAATGAAAGGAGGTGTGGAAAGAAAGTGGAAGGAAAAGCGGAAAGAAAAGGGGAGGAAAGTGGTGAATTCTTCCTTTTTAATGGGTTAGCTTGAAAGTGGTGTGGATTATTTTTGGTACATCATTTTCTCTCGAACTCCAATGTTTGCCAAGCCTCGATCGACCACACACCTCATGCAAAGGACGATGAATGACTTATTTATTTTTTTCAAATGCGATGCGATGATATGCGGAATGATGCAAGAATGAAGCGTAAATTTCTCGAGGTTGATGATAAATAAGAGGGCAAATTTTGGGGTGTTACAGCTGCCCCTATTCAATCACTGTAGACTTGAATGGATGATAGCAGCTGCTTTCAGACATTTGAAGTATGCAGGGATTGAATACTAGAAACAACCAGAAAATTTGCACTCGGTGGAAGAGAACAGGGAAATAACTCCAACCATCTAAACTCTGCTTGTGGAGAACTCGGACATGAAGAGTAGCGAATTGGTGAATGTTTTTGGAATATCACTGGGAGATTGTTGATTTGTCACGCTACGGGTGGACTTTGGAAATTGCCACGCTGCGGGTGGACTTGTGACATGATGCCACCCTGAGGGTGGACTTTCGCCAATCTGCGGTTGGACTTCAAAATACATTGCCACACTGCGGGTGGACTTCAGATACTTTACCACACTGCGGGTGGATTGCTGAATAACTTGCCACACTGCGGGTGGACTTTGAAGGTTTGCCACACTGCGGGTGGACTTCTGAAACCTGCCACGCTGCGGGTGGACTTTTGCTCGCTACGGGAGACTTTTGCTCACTACGGGAGACTTTTGCTCACTACGGGAGACTTTTGCCCACTACGGGGGACTTTTGCTCACTACGGGAGACTTTTGCTCACTACGGGAGACTTTTGCTCACTACGGGAGACTTTTGCTCACTACGGGAGACTTTAGAAACTTGCCACCCGAAGATGGACTTTGGCCAGTCTGCGGCTGGACTTTTGCTCACTACGGGAGACTTTTGCTCACTACGGGAGACTTTTGCTCACTACGGGAGACTTTTGCCCACTACGGGGGACTTTTGAGATTTGCCACACTGCGGGTGGACTTTTGCTCGCTACGGGAGACTTTTGCTCACTACGGGAGACTTTTGCCCACTACGGGGGACTTTTGCTCACTACGGGAGACTTTTGAGATTTGCCACACTGCGGGTGGACTTTTGCTCGCTACGGGAGACTTTTGCTCACTACGGGAGACTTTTGCTCACTACGGGAGACTTTTGCCCACTACGGGGGACTTTTGCTCACTACGGGAGACTTTTGCTCACTACGGGAGACTTTTGCTCACTACGGGAGACTTTTGCTCACTACGGGAGACTTTTGCCCACTGCGGGGGACTTTAGAGATTTGCCACCCGAAGATGGACTTTGGCCAGTCTGCGGCTGGACTTTTGCTCACTACGGGAGACTTTTGCTCACTACGGGAGACTTTTGCCCACTGCGGGGGACTTTAGAGATTTGCCACCCGAAGATGGACTTTGGCCAGTCTACGGCTGGACTTTGAAATCTGTTGAATTGCACGGCATGTTGCCCCATGACACTGGGGATGTTATGTCTTGAGTATTGTCAATGAACTGGTGAATGTAAAAGAAATTCCTGACGCGGAAGTGATAAGTCTCTGTTGACTCTGTGGGGAACCACAATGATCGCGAATTCAATATCAAGTAGTCCCTTGGGGATAACATCTCTGTCGGAGAGAAGCGTGAATAACTCATCTGTCTGAATCATCACCTTTGCCAAAAATAAATTGGACTTTTTAGATTTGAGGGTCGTGCCCCAGGATACCTTGATTGTTGAGGAATATCCACTCTCATGGATCTGCTGGGGGAGGAGAATGATTTATCTGAAATCTTCTAGGGGAATAGGAATTGCCTTAGATCTGTTGAGGAACCGAGATCAAGGAAACCTTCTGAAGGAAAAACTTCTGACTTTAGTGAGGATAGATTCCATTTGCCTGCTGGGGAAGACAACAACAAGACACGTCCTACCGAGGAGGAAAGATTTCAAATTGTCTCGTGCTGGGGATCAGTTGCTTCCGTATGGACTTTACCTCAAGAGGATTTTACAAAAAGACTTGGCGTCTTTAAACTCTTAGGTATTGTAATGACTGCATGAATCAATGTGATGACCTCGCTGAGGAGGTAACCATTGCCAATGTGGATGAATTTGTATCTGTCAGAAGTGCTGAACGAGATAGTTGACTTGACAAGTAACCACGGTATTCTAGACTCCGGGTAAATGCTTCTGATCGTCTGTCTTCGGGAAAGAATGAATTCTCGTACTATTAGGGTGGCCTGCCCCAGGATGAGTACTTGAATAGTTTTGCTCTTGACTGACTAATCTTCGCTCTTGGAGAGATTTGAATCTCGGAGTGATTGCCCCAGTTTGACTGAAATTTGAAGGGATTGCTCGACGTGACTGCCCCGGATTAGCTGGCTCTTACCATGACTAACTGGGGAAATCTCTGCTCAATGAAGCTTTATTCGGATAAGTGCACCTTGACGTGACAGTCTTTCAGAAGTTTTAGACTCCTCAACCTGGCAAGCTTGAGCTTCTGGATTGAATTTCCGTATGTGAACCATTTATGATGCTCAACAAATGTATGCAAGTGAGAAAATGTTTATTCTTAGAATGAAAATCCTAATTCAACAAACATGTTAATCTTGAAATTTTGAAAACGGATCGTTAACCTTTGTGAGCAAATCACTGGTTAAAATACGACCTTTATTTGAATGAAAGTATGTACATGCAATACCAACAAACGTCTTTTAGCACAACTCATAGGAGTCAGGAACGCGGTCTCGTGGTAGTACGCTCTCAAATTAACCCTGTTTCAGTTAGGACTTTTGAGGGTTATATCGTGGCCTGGTTCACGGTTGTAGAAACAAAGGATATAGGCTCAAAGTTTATTTGTGCCCACCCGCTCTTCGTGATGTTCTCCATTCCTATGTTCAGCTAGTTTTCACAAGCATTCACCTTTCATAAGGGTTTCGTGTTGATTGAGGAACCATTGCTGCTATCCGTTCAAGCACCAATCAGGTTATTATTGAGAGTCAGTCACTCCTCTATCTTTTGTGTTTATGCCACACGACTTTGTTCTTATTTGAGGATCTTTCTTGGTGATCCTTTCGGTCTTTCGTTTTTTGCGTTATTTTGCTTATCCCTAACTTTTGCCTGGACTGATTCTTGTGAATCTTCGATTGTGTAGTCCAGCGGGATGCCCTAACTTTTGCCTAAGTCGCTTGTTTTCAAGTTTCGACTTAGCGGGCCTTTTCTTTTCTTTTTCTTTTTGCATTTTGAACAAATCGTGTGACATTGTTTGTCTTGATTGCTTCACGAGGGTTGTGACTGCCTCATTCTTTGGTCGACGAAGGATAACCTTTGTGGTTTTCAATCCTTGGACCTTTTGACTTGGATAACCATTGTGGTTTCGGGTCTTTGGACCTCTTGATTAGCATAGTAGGATGCAATGGATCTTCAGATACACTTCTTTATGAAAGTTTGGACGCTTGGTCTGACTAGCTGACGTCTACCCTGCCCCTGGGTTACATGTGAGGGTTTTTTATGTGAAAAGAAAACTCCTACTTCAAGGCTCGAAGGGGTTAGCAAGGGTTTATCTTCCTTATATCTCCAGTGTTTAGAATTTGAAACAATGCCTGTACATCGTCAACAAGGTCTTACTTGAGAGCACACAATTAGAGATTTTGCGTTTTTGTTTCGTCATTCTCCCTCATAGAATTTAAGCATGACAATTGGTATCACAATGTACACATGCAAAATTATAAGGGAATGCAAATGAATTTACTTCAAGAAAAACATGTGAGTTTTATTATTACTAACATTCAAAGCAAACACAATTCATACATGTAGACAAATGTTTAGCATATAAAAGAAACTACAAATGGAAATGTAGTACAGAAACTGAATATTGCCATAGTTGAGGAGGCTTGGCTCCGTCTGGACCTGTCAGTCTTGGATACTTTCGACGATCAATAGCTCTTTTCACAGACTTGTGATCTTCAATTTGCAGTTGCATGCTCAACCATGGCAGTAACACTTCCTCTTCTAGTTATACTGACTTTGACGCGAGACATCTGGAGGAAAGAGTGAAGCTGGGGAGTAAAGTTGCCCCAAAAGTTTGCTCGGAAAGACCTGACGATCTTCTGCCTACGTATCTCCATTGACCGATGACCAATGAAGAATCAGAGCGACGTAGTTCCCCTCAATAGGGATGAAAACAAACAATGAAGAAAAGCAAACACATAAATGCCATCACTGAGAGTATTTGAATACTGCTGGCTTTATTTGCTTCATGAATCCCCTGGCGTTCCGGGTGATCAACTCGAAGACTTCAGCTTAACGTGAACCATCTGGTAGAATGACCGCGACACCGGTTCCATTATGACTGGGCATCGGGTTATGGAGTACATTTGGGATAGGAGCGAAATTGATCGCCTTGGAGTCAACTAGGTCCTGTACCTTGTTCTGAAAAGCCCAACATTTCTCAATACTGTGCCCCTGGGCACCTGAATGGAATTCGCACCTGGCGTTAGCATCAAAATTCGGAGGTAGATTGTCAGGAGCGGGAGGTCTCATGGTACGAAGCTCGACCAAGTTCAACTTTAGCAGTTCTGGAAGCAATACAGCATATGGGCATGGGACGGGGTCGAGTCTGCGGTTTCTCGCTCTTGTTCTTTCTTGGAACGGCCTCTGTACCTGTTGTTGCTGACCCTGTGGTCGTTGTTGTTGAACCTGTGGAGTAATAGTCACTGCAGCCGTTTGGTAGTAACCTTGAGAATAACTTCTGTCTCGGCCCCTATACACAGCATTCGTCTCGCCTTCTCTTCTTCTTTGGCCGTTGCCAAAAGGTTTTCTCACACCAGAAGAACTAGCACTGCTTGCATCCTGGATCTTTCCCATTTTCAGAAAATTCTCTATCCTTTCTCCAGCAATGACGATATCAGAAAAACCAATGGACGGGCAGGCGGCCAGACGATCCAAGTAAACACCTTGCAAGGTGCCCATAAACATGTCTGCCATCTCCCGATCCAGCAAGGGAGGTTGAACCTGTGCAGCCAGCTCACGCCACCTCTGGGCGTACTGTTTAAAACTCTCTTTAGGTCCTTGAGACAAGCTCTGCAACTGAGTGCGATTCGGAGCCATATCAATATTGTACTGATACTGCTTGAGAAATGCCTCAGCTAAATCTTTCCAACTTCGAATAGAGACCCGACTCAGCTTCATGTACCAGCTCAACGAAGCTCCAGATAAACTGTCTTGGAAGAAATGCATCCAAAGTTTCTCGTCATCAGTATGAGCCGAGATTTTTCCGAAGTACGCATGAATGTGAGTCCTAGGACACGTGCCGCCGTTGTACTTGTCAAACAATGGTGCTTTGAACTTTGGAGGGATTCTGACTCCTGGTACCAACCCGAGACTGGTTACATCGATACCCAAGGAATTCTGACATTCCATGGCCTTGATCTTCTCTGACAGCTCTTCATACCTGCGATTGTTGATCTCATTCATGTTACCCATATCAGCATCCAGTAGAGTGAACTGGTCCTCTTGATTGTCTTCTAAACCTGCATTACGTGTTGCGGTCCTATTTGGATGAGGCTCTCCGTTACGGGCAGCGTTAGCATCCACGTTCTCAGCTGGTGTTCCCGTATTAACATTCCCATGAGGTTGCTCAACCATCAACCGGAGACGCTCCTGGTTCTGGGCCATGCCAGTCATCATTTCCATGAACTGATCCATCCTCTGTCGGAACTCATTGAGATCGGTCTGCACTCGATCATCCATCCTTACTCGGTTTCTTTTGGTCGGATATCGGTGAATGCGTTGACCAGCTATATTGCCTACGATCAAATAAGTTAGAAACCCTGGGTAACCTGCAAAAATACAAGAATATGGTATGCAGGAAATGAATGCTATGGCATGTTGATTCATTTTTAGGGCATCCCATCCCCTGATTCCAGTTTTGTGAGTTTGATGAAGACAGGAGCTCTTTTGTTGTAAATAACACTTCTTGGGTTCCATGCTCATAGATCAATACCCACAACCGGAATCACGGATGTAATATGCAGCCCTGTAAATGAATAAACATGCGTTAGGAATGCAAGTATGCGGATGATGTGATGCAATGCACTGGTATGTGATCAATGATCTGATGTTGGTGTCGGTGCATGGTCTCAAAATCCAGATATCACAATAATCATCCCTCTGATCCGGGGTCCATAACTTAAGAACAGAAATCCAGATCACAAACTGAATCAAAGGCAAAGTGGGTATGCTGAAGGTACCAGGGTTCCTGCAAACCTGTAAACCCCTCCCAATCTCACGGGTGTGCTACTCGGGTCAACATCACGGACTCTCAAAGCCGAATAGCAATAATACGTTCACCATTTCCGAGAAATGGCTCATGACCAAATCAGGGAATCGGTTTGGTATTATGTACTACGCAGGGAGGTCTCAGTTGAGTCCGGAAAAACAAGCATCCTTCACAAGTCTCCAGCTTCAAGCACTGAATCGAGAAACAATAGTACATTCATCCCGCAGGGTACAATACTATCGTCATACGAACAGTTTTGCTTTAACTGAATTCCTGTGAAAGAACCAGGCCATCCTATGCGAGTTCCCAATGGACCCTCGGATGCGAGTGGGTTTGCCAACAAATGTGGTCTGCCACTGTCATCACTGGAGAGGGGTGTTTCCATTAAGGTCCTCGAAGATCGGTCACCAGATGCACATAACTATCAAGGTCGTACCCTGAAGTGAGGTAATCCCCACACAGAATAGTTCCAAGACGGTCGCAATCTGGGTGTGGAACACATCGCCACCCATCATGGTGAGATACCATAAGAGTACAATGTCTGTCCACGCTAATCCTATGGTGCACTCAAGCCGGGTAGTTGGCTTATCTCACAGTAACTCCCACCCACAGAAAAAATGAAAACCAGCACAGCCAGACAGTCCAGTATAATATGATGCATGGAAAATAAAATACTGGAAGCGGTAAATAAATGCGATAAAGTAAAGCTGTAAATAAAACTGTAAATAAAAACAGTAAAGCTAAACTAAAGCACTCAGCATCAAACAGATATACACCCAAAGAAACAAAACCAAACAGGCGCTAGGATTGACTCTACAAGGGAAACCAGAGATTCTGGGTTCGATCCCCAGCAGAGTCGCCAGCTGTCGCTCCCGGGATTTTCATCCTAGTACAAACGCGAAAGTGGCGCGGAAAGGTAGAGTCGCCAGCCAGACATTTTTATCCCGAATGAATGGGAAAGGTAATGTTGCACAAACCTGAGGAAGAAGGAAAAGGACGAGGCCTTGCGAACCAAAGATCGGGGTTCGGGAGTCGGTTACGACCTGGGAAGGTATTAGCACCCCAGATCGTCCGTCGTACCCGACGGGATCCACGCTTGCTTATTTTGTTTCAAAGGGTGAGAAAATACGAATGCTGCTGAATAAAACCGCTACTGGAATAAAGGGAATGGAAAATGAGAAATGAACTGAAATGAGAATGAAAAGAAAGGGGGAAATGTAGGGAAAAATAAAGAATGTGCTCGAACGGGCCCTACCCCGCTGCCTACGTACCTCATCGGGATAATGAGGATCAGAGTCGACGTAGTTCGCCTAACTAAGGCTGGAACTATTTGGTTTGTGTTTTTTAGGATGACGTTGCCATAGTTCTAGCTCAGGTGTTACCGGCTCTGACACGAGGGTGTTTACCGTATCGCTGTTTGAACTGTCGAGACAAGTCATGAAGAGTATGAGATGAGAAAGAAGACGTGACTTCTTGGTTTGTTGTTTTTTAGAAGAAATGCTTTGAATTTGTTTGTGAACGGTCTTGTACTAAGACCTATCCATCGCGGGAAGTATTTACACCTCGCCCCGAAACAGGACGCGTATAAACACTCCGCAACAAAGTCTCGTGTCGTACAAGATTGTTCGGTTTTTATTAAGTGTTTTATTGTTTTTCTTTTGAGATGAGAAAGAGAATGACTCAAGTTGGTAAAAGGAAAAATCTAAGGGGGACTAAGACACACCCTAATTTATTTATTTATAAGGGAAATCCTATGGTTAATGAGGTTTCTAATCCTAATGGAAAAAGGAAAAGAACAAGGAAAAAGGATGCAACTTACTTCCTAAGGAAGGTAAGTTGGTCCTAACAAGAGGGGATCCTACCAAACACAAATATGGAAGGCAAAATGGATTAAAAAGTCTAAAAGAAATGCATAAAAAAGTAAAGGATAAAGTGAAGTAAACTTACCTCAATCTTCCCCACTACAAAACAAAGGTTAGTGCACATTTTATTTACAAAGAATAAGGCAAAACACACATTAATTAAATCCTAATTAACTTCTAAGGGAACTAGAACCTAAGCTAGACTCTATTCTAATCCTAAAGGAACTAGAACTAATGCAATGCAAAATACAGCACCTATTACAGCCCCTATTACACAAACAGCCATGAAAAACAATGCAATGCAACTCAGCTTTTTACAGCCAGCATGCAGCATGAAAAAGAAGGTGTAAAAAGGTCAAATGCAGCATGCACACATAACAAACAGCACACATTTTACAGCCCCTATATGCAAAAACAGCTATGAAAACAAAATCCAGAATTTGATTATTTCATTTTTTTAATGCACAAATTCAATTAAAAATGCACTAAACACATCATGAACACACATTTAAACATGGATCAACATACAAAAATGCAAGAACACGAATATTTTTGATGATTCAAGAATGCATCACATGGTTAATTATGCAACAAATAAATGCACAAAGTAGCACCTAAACATGCATATGAACATGGCACTTGAACATGGTGATTATTGATTATGAACATGCAATATGATAGCTCAACAAACATACTAAACTCAATGCAAAATTCAGAATTGAATGGATGAAATGCTATGATCAAACATGCAACAAATTCCACAAAATGCACATATATATGATTATGCAAAATGCAACATACATCAACATAATGAAATGCCAAAATGTTTTAATGCAATGCAAACATATAAAAACCAGAATGCAAACTGATTATTATGTGTCAAATAATGCACAAACATGGTAACAACATGCAAGAATTCAAGCTATGCACAAAGAAACACAAAAATGCATAAAACGCAACATGAACGGAATCGTGTCGAAACGACTCGAAATGGGGGAACTAGCTACTGGAAATGGATCCAAAAATTCCCTAAAATCACTACCTAAACATGCATGAACATTAGGGGCACTAGGACTTAGGGCTAAGCAATCCAAGGAACCAAAAACACAAAAATCATCAGCGTTAACCGGTTAACCGTATGGGTTAACCGGTTAACAGACCTAAAACAGAAGCAAACTGGCCAAAAACGCATGTGTTAACCGGTTAACCATATGCGTTAACCGGTTAACACTGACCAGAATTGAAAAAAACAGCTTTTAAAATAAGTGCTTTTGGCCACCAACTTGCTTCTAATGATCCCTAACACCTGAGAACACACTAACACTAATTTCGACTTATTCGGAGCTTTTTTTACACATGCTAGCCTACATCTATTAACACTTTAATTTCTAAATCAACAAAAATCACAAAAATGCAAACAACACATAATCGACGGAATTAATTCAAGCAAAGCGAAAAGCACTTAAAGAATGCCGAAACGGCGAGATGAAGAGAATAACTTAAAGAAGAAGTGATTAAGATCACCAACCTACGAAGCGGAGGAGTGCTTCGGTAATTGTTGCAAGAATCGGAGCTTGATCGAAGAGAAAACCGAAAAGCCGAGAAATCGCAAAATAAATGCGTTCTTGATGCTTGAATCTTTGCACACTTCCGATAAGCCGAAATCTTCAACAAAATCACTAGCTTCTTCTTCTACGATCCACAATTAATGGAGGTTGGAGGCTTAAGCTTCAAGATCTTCAAGTTTCAATGTGAAACTTGAAGAGCTTATTCAAAGAAGCTTTGGTGAAAGGAGGGAAAATGGAGGAAAAGTGAGAGAGAAAAAGTGATTATGAAAGAAGTGAAAAATTTTGGATTGTGGGAACCCTTTGCATTGAAGTGATTAAGGGTTATATAGAGGCTAGGCTTGGAGCTAGGTTTGGAATGGAATAAGGTTTGGGGCCCAAAAAATAGGTTTGGGATCCAAAATTAGGTTTGGAAGTTAGTTAGGGTTAGGGTTGGAAAATGGAATATTCCTTGGAATATTCCTTGGAATACTCTAGAACATTCCTTGGAATACTCTAGAACATTCCTTGGAATACTCTAGAAGATGGTGGAAGGTGGTGGAAGTTTCCAAGGGAAATGGAGTTGAATTGGAGTGGAAAAATGGAATGGAAAGAATGAAAGGAGGTGTGGAAAGAAAGTGGAAGGAAAAGCGGAAAGAAAAGGGGAGGAAAGTGGTGAATTCTTCCTTTTTAATGGGTTAGCTTGAAAGTGGTGTGGATTATTTTTGGTACATCATTTTCTCTCGAACTCCAATGTTTGCCAAGCCTCGATCGACCACACACCTCATGCAAAGGACGATGAATGACTTATTTATTTTTTTCAAATGCGATGCGATGATATGCGGAATGATGCAAGAATGAAGCGTAAATTTCTCGAGGTTGATGATAAATAAGAGGGCAAATTTTGGGGTGTTACAACCTTGTACCTATATATGTCTGTGGCGACTAAGGCAGTCAACGCCGTCCTCATCCGAGAAACCATCGAGGGGCAAAAACCTATTATTTCACGAGCAAAGCTCTCCAAGGCCCGGAGCTCAGGTATCAACAAATCGAGAAAGTCGCCCTAGCCTTGATAAATGCCACAAGGAGACTACAACATTATTTCCTTGCCCATACGATTAAAGTTCGAACCAACCAACCCATCAAGAAACTCCTCGACCGACCAGACATGGCCGCTCGAATGCTGAAATGGTCGTTGGAGCTATCGGAGTTCGACATCCAATATGAAAGCAGGAAAGCTCTGAAAGCTCAGGTCCTAGCCGATTTCATCACAGAGATGACACATAACACAATCCTAACTAGCGGCACCCACAAGTGGACGATCTTCGTCGATGGTGCCTCTAGCTCGACGGGAAGTGGCGCAGGGATCATCCTAGACATTGAGGACAGTATTCTGATCGAGGTATCACTGGAATTGGCCTTCCTAACCTCTAATAACCAGACCGAGTATGAAGAATTCCTCGCGGGTTTAAGATTTTCTAAGGACTTAGGGGAGAAGGAGGTAAAGATATCAACCGAATCTCAACTCGTGGCATCACAGGTATGAGGAGAATATCAGGCCAAGAACGACGACCTCATCAAATACTTGGCCTTAGTGAAAGAAAAACTCGAAAAATTCGATGCATGGGAGGTCCAACACGTCCCCCGTGAGAACAACACGCGAGCAGATGTTCTGTCCAAACTGGCAAGCACGAGGAAGAAGGGTGAAAATAATTATGTGATCTAGGAAGTCCTTCCTCGACCAAGCATTGAACGACCACCTCCCCCGCTTGAAGTAAACTCAGTTGCCGATGCTCATTGCTGGATGACGCCCATTTACAACTACCTCCTGAGGGACAAACTCCCTATGGACCCCAAAAAGGTAGCCATAACCAAGAGAAGGGCGTGCCCGTACGTTCTCCTCGAGGTCAAACTCTATCGAAGGGGATTCTCCATTCCGTTACTCAAATGCGTCTAAGAGGAAAAGGTCCTCGACATACTGGGAGAAATACACACGGGGATCAACGCTCAGTATCTCGGTGGGAAGTCATCGGCGTGCAAAGCCTTTCTAGCAGGCTACTAATGGTCGACAATGCAACACGACTCTAAGGGACATGTAAAAAAATGTGACAAGTGCGAAAGGCACACCGACATGCATCTCGCGCCCCCCAACGAGCTAAAGACGCTCTCCTCTCCGTGGCCCTTCACATGGTGGGGGATGGACATCCTCGGCCCCTTTGTGATCGGCTCCTACCAAAACAAATATCTCATCATGGGGGTGAACTACTTTACGAAGTGGATCGAAGCAGAAGCCCTGGCAAAAATAACGGCACAAAACATTCTCTGATTCTTCAAAAGAAATATCCTCGCACGCTTTGGCATACCCCAAGTCCTTATCACCGACAACGGGACACAGTTCGCGTACATAAGGTTCCAAGACTTCGTCGTCGGCTTAGGCATAAAACAACACTTCACGTCTGTCGAGCACCCTCAAACTAATGGGCAAGTCGAGGCAGCCAACAGGGTCATCCTACGAGGATTGAGACATAGACTCGGCGAGGCGAAAAAGGCGTGGGTCGAGGAACTACACAGTGACCTTTGGGCGTATCGCACAATGCCACATTCCACAACTGGGAAGACCCCGTTCAGGTTAACATACGATACCGAGGCGGTCATCCCGGTAGAAATTCGAGAGCCGACGAGGCGCACAGAAGCACCCCTTGATGAGGAGTTGAACGACGAAGCGTTGCGAGTTGAGCTAGACCCCGTCGAGGAAATCCGCTCTGAGGCGGCCCTAAGAGAAGCTTCCCTTAAACTTAAAATTTCTTTACGCCACGACGGGAAAGTCATAAGAAGAGAATTCCAAGTGGGCAGCCTAGTCCTCCGACGGAACCAGAAAAACCCACGGGAAGGCAAGCTAGCTGCCAACTAGGAAGGCCCGTACCGTGTCCGAGATAAGACAGGCAACGAGGCTTACTACCTCAAAAATCTACAAGGTGAAGAACTTGCTTGACCATGGAACCTAGAAAAACTTAAGCAGTACTATAGCTAAAAACAGCATAGGAAGGCATGAGAGGTACGACCACGACCTTCGTCACCAATCGAAAGGGAGGATAACGCCCACATAAGGCGAGTACAACCCTCCCCAATGTTGGACACCTCAAACGTGCTCCAACATCGCAGTACCACGTTGGCAGGGCACCCAGATCGTGATGGGAAGGCCCGAGCCACGAGATTAGGGTGTCCGACCGCGACCCTAACTCCGATTCACGACAGACGTAAAACCCGCCACCCCGCCGGTTCCCTAAACCGACGAGTCCAACTAGTCGAGCACAAAAAAGTTCAAAATAAATAGTTGTTCCAAATAGTCAAACATAATAACGAACAAAATATAATATTTAATCCGGCCAAAACCAGGTCATTCAAGTGCATACAAGAGGCGCGCAGGCCGTAACAACAAGATCTAAAGAGGCACGCAGGCCATTATAACAAACAGGCACGCAGGCCAGAAATTCAAAGTAAACTAAGGGTCTTTGCCCGAACCTACGCCTTGTCATTGTTGTCCTCCTCCTCCTCTCCAGCTCTTCCTCGGCGATGAAGGGGCAGACAATCTCCCCATCAGTCACACAGTAGTTATGGGTCGTCCCCTCAGTTACAAGCGCCAGATTCACGACCTTAAGTTAATCGGTAGCATTATCAAATCCCTCTTTGAAGACGACCACCAGATCTTGGAAGAGCTCGCGGATATTTCCGACCAACTCACCCCGAGTACGGAGGGCCAACTATTCTTTGTTCTCATCCTCAAGAGGACAGACTGCACCTTCCAACAACGCCAGTTGTGCCCGAAGGTTCATATTCTCCTCAGCCGCCTTATTGAGCTCGACTGCATGCTCCTTCAAACTCTTGTTCTCCTCTTTCAAGGTGTCCTGCTCACGCTTAGCCTTATCCAGCTCCGAGCTCAGCCCTTCTTGAAGTTTATGCTCCTCCTTATAGTCGGACAGATCTTTGGAGAGCTTGTCCTTCTCGGCACTTGTGGTCTCGAGAGCTTCCTCCATGACCCGGATAACGGCAGGGATATCCCCGGCTAGACCTGCCCGTCTGGCAGTGGCATCTTGGTCAAGTAAATCCTTCGCCTTAGGTGCCGCCACCACAACAGAGCCCTCGGACTTGAAGAAATCCCTCTCCAGATAGCAAGGGGGCAGAAGGTAACTTCCCTGTTTGGCCCAACTGCATACCGCCCATAGCCCCTGAACGGGCGAGAGACTCATCCATCCGTTGACGCTCCGAATAAGGAGAGTTGACGAAGGGTGGAGGGTTATCCCGTATTGTTATCGGTGAGCTTGGTTGAGCGACAGCTTGGGTAGAATCGGTGGTCGAGCTAGGAGTACCAGAGCTACCGACCCCCTGCTCGGTTGCTACCTCCTGGATGCGGCTAGTCACTTTCTTTTTCTTCTTTGTTGGGACCCTGCCCGGGGCCCTGCCTGGTTAGCTAACTTCAATGCTCGTTCCTTGGTCGAGGGCATGCTTCCTGCAAAACAAAAAAAATAAGAGAATCAACAAACAAATATAAACATCGGAGGAGAGTGAAAGGCCGAAAGAACCTCTGTAATAACCGAATAACCTCCTCGTCAGTATCACACTCGAGCAAGGCCTTGGTATTAATCAGGCGAGTTTCAAGGACGGACATCATGTCGTCATCTATGTAAGGGTTGTCCAGTCGGTCCACGCAGACCGCCAAGTTGAAGCTTTGGACATAATCCACCAACTTTTGATAAGCCATCTGATCCTCAACCCCCAAACTTGTGTGTCGGACTCGGTAGTGAATGGTCGGCAGATCAAAATGGTTCGGCTGCCATCTTAAAGGGATCTTCTACATCAACTTTTCCTCGCCATTCGCATCCCGTTTAAGAAAGTAGAGGCTATTAAGAGCGGATTGGGTGATCGGTTTCACCACGTACCATCTCCTTTTAAAGTGGTGGGCTGAATCAACGTACGTCTTGAACAACCTCGAAGGTTGCTTGAAAGAAACCCGACTATGACGCCCTCCTGCACCCGACCGTTGCAGGTGGAAGACACAGAAGAAAAGGGGCAGCGTGCAGCCGATCCCAAGGTACCGACAAACCAACTCAAATGTTCAGATGAAGAAAATGGCGTTGGGATGTAATTATGAAGGCGCCAGCCTGAGCCACCTGAAGACCCTCATCTGAAATTCGTTAAAGGGAAGCTTCATCCTCGCCTCTCGGAAAGCGAACTCATACATTGGAAATTGTTTCCCCGGGAAGCGCAAGCATATCCGGTCTTCTTCTCAAGGAGCGAAGCACTGCCAGTTCGGTGGATCATCGGGACCCAGATCCTCGACTACCGCGTACTCGGTGATATTTTCATCCACAAAATACGACTCCTCTTCCAATGGCTCTTCAGCGACCCATGACAGGGTGTTATAGCCGGACAAAGAGGCGACTATGTTCCCTTCCTTGGGGTCTCCTTCCTCGGGTCGTCTGTGATCATCCGTACCTGAAAAGCAGAAGGGAAAAGTGAATTCGACATTGCATCAAATTCACCTTTCCATCGCAGTTCAGGTGAAAGGGCGAAGAGTTGAACGCTCCAAGTTCTCTAACGTTTCCCTAAACAACAAAGGGACGAGTGAGGGTCCCTCTCGAGCGCTCACGAAACACCTAAAGTTCCTAAGAAAGCTAAGGAATTCTTGCCCAGCGAATGCATGGGTATCTCGGGACCTTCATCAAAAATATGATGATTCTGATCGACTTATTCACGCAGATATGTATAATTTTTCCGACTCTTGCAAATTGCGCCCGGGACGATCATATCTAAAACCTAAAAACTAGCCTAAAATAGTGATCTACTTACTCTAAACGGAAAACATTATTGTTTTCACTACCTACCGAGCGTAAAAATGATCAGAAAGAGAAGATTTGAAGGCTTACCTGACATGATGATGGCGGGGAGAGAACGGTGGCGCACGGGTAGTTGACGGTGGTAAACAGCGGCGACGGTTGAGAAGAGCTCTTGAACTACTAGTCCGGTTAAACGTATGAGCGAAAAAGTGAAATAAAGAGGATTCTCCACTTTATATACTAGGGAAGTGCGTGGGGGACGCGCCTAGGTAATCATTACCTAGGCTCCCTAGACCGGCCTTAGTACAAGAAACGAAGCGACACACTTTAAATTCCTCGAACGCGGTGCTTAGAGAATATTGAACGACGTCGAGCACCTCTAGGTCTCCCCGACCCAACTAAAACTTCCTCGGTTATTAAAGACGTCACACCCCTGTCTATTCAACATACGTCCTCCTTGGTGTACCGAATAATTCATGTCAACCGCTATGGCACGGGCGATCCCAACGACCTACTCCACGGTCTATGTCCTACCTCGACATGTTGGTTGTGCCCGACTCCATTTTCTCTTAACTCATCACTCCATTTTGGAGACTCGACTTAGGGGGCTCCTGTTCTGGACTATGTCTCGAGGACACCGCTGGCCCATGGCCCAACACGTCGAGCAGATGCCCATCCAGTCGGGTTAGCCTTATATATCGTCGGGTAGGCATACAACCGCCCGAGCAGGTGTTTGGCGCGTCGGGCAGACACCATACCCATTGGACTGATGATGTGGAGACCATGTCTCCCCATCACCTTCCACGTCACTCAAATGTCCATCACTATCTCCTGAAAGATAGGGGCAGTTGGACCAAGGGCAAGACCACGTGCTAGGTTTTACACGCTCCTACGCGTACATTGGCAATTCTTCCTTGGGCCTAGCTAATCCAGCCCAAAGAAGAACCTTGGTCCAGCGCTGGGGGCTCACTATAAATACCCTTTTTTCACTAAAGGATCAGGTATTCTGAAACACTTTCTCTCTTACCACTTTCTGTATCGTATACTTACTTTGGCATCAAAGTACTTTGCAGGTACACCCCCCCTCCTTGCTTGTCAACCACTTTGTTGTTTGTGCTCGAACTCCGGAAGGCCTTTCTGATTAGGTAAGATAAAAAACAAAACAATTTATAACTAAAATAACATATATTTAAAATAAAGTAAAGTAAATTTTAAACATATTGAAAATAATACAATACATGATACAAATACATTATAACAACATTAAAAAAATTATAAATTATAAATTAAACTATAAGCAAATATACATGAAAAATATAGATTTTGTTAGATTAAATAGTAAATTCATCTAAGTCTCATATCAGATATTAGAAGAAAAAAATAGAATTTGAGTATTAATTTAAATAGAGATAGTTAGTTTTACTTTTTTGCACAACAACAAAATATAGTCTTTTGGATGTCTGGGAATTTGAGTAGTTGTGTGTGTAAACATCCCAAATTTGCCCTCACCCCTTCACACCATGGCTTGTGATCATCTCATGTGCATAAACACAATCATATCATCTCATATCTCATTTTTGATTCACTGCATAGATTCAAAGTCATCTGCATCTAGGGTTTGTGATCTGAGCAATCCAAGAGCTTTGAGCCACTCCAAAGGCCACCAATCACTTAAAAGGGGTCCATGTGTGTCCTTGTATCATATTACATCCCCACAAAGTCAAAAATGCAAAGGAATCACAAGAACTGGGATTGGTATGGAAGCAGAGCCAGGCTAGACTGCACAGTTGACCTAAAATTAGGGTTTTGGTTTCAATGGCCTCAACCCCAAATTTTTTGGTCATTCTTGTTTCCATTGGTCTCTATATGGTATAGGGAGTATGCATATCCATTTTCATGAAGAAATTCCATGGGGAAGTCATCTGATCAAGGGTTGACTTTCTGGACAAGTCAGTGCAAAATCAGGGCATCTGAGGCCCCCAATGACCCAACCAAGGGGTGATCTTCATCATTTTGAGTGTATATGATCTTTATTTGATCATGGAAGAAGGTTTAAGTTCACAAAATTCAAGAATTTGAAGTTGTTGCAAAGTTGACTTTTTAGGGCATGGTTGACTTTTCAAGAATATGTCATTTTAGGTCATTCTTCAAGCCTTGATTTCTGATCCAAAAATGTTTCAAATGGAAAAACTTTGGTCATGAAAGTTGTAGGATACATTTTTCCCTTTTCAAAAAGTACAAGAACATGACCTAATTCTTCTTGGATCAAAAGTTATGGTGTGACAAAGTTGGCAAAAATCATTGATTTTCAAGATGTGCACTAAGTGGAAAATTTGCAAAATCATGTTTCAAGGCAAGTTGTAACTTCTAGTTGGCATCAAACCATTACACAAACATTCTATGTGACATAAAAGTCAGAATTGAACCAAAATGCTCATGTTTCATGGCTTATGGAATGAGAAAATCACATGTGAACCAAAATGAGCCAACTTGCAAAACTCATGATCACACTTCCTACCACTTGCTACATTGGATGCTAAGCTTTGCTAGCCCTTCCCCTCACCATGCTGCGCCAGCCCTAGCCCTTGTACCAAGCCTAGCACCAAGCCATATCTTTCCTTACAAAAAGTTGACTTTTGGCAAAAGCAAACATCCCAATCACAGCAGGCCATGTCACATCCTCTGGCCAATTGGGATTGTTTATACTTTCCATTTGCTAGCCAAACTCATCAACCAAGCCAAGCTGAAACAGGCCATAGCATCACATACACAAACTCACTCCATTTTGCATTTTCCTTCGAATCTGTCTCCACAGGCCTCAAACACTAAAACAAATCCCACTACTCATCTCACCATGTATTATTGATCACAAACCAACAAAGCATAAGCCTGAAACCAGCATGAACTGAGCTTCACCATTTCTCATCTTCAAAACTAGAACTCTTCGAATCCCTTTATCCAACCATCAAACACACCATTTTTCTTCACCAACAAGTCAAGCACACCTAAAGGAGCAAGAATCCACCATTGGAGTGGCCTGAAACCTCCCTATTCCTGACTGTGTTATCTGCTACACCAGAAGTATTCCTCTCAAATTAGCCATCCACAAGAGCTTTGAGGTATCCCATTGAGTTCAGGAGAGTCAAAGAGGTCCATTTGCACACAAAGAAGGCCCTGGAAGCTCAATATTGAAGCTTTCCAGCTCAGGTATGAACATGAACACTTTCTCCCAAAGCTTGCATTTTAAGTTATAATATGATTGCTTATGTCTTGCTGATCATGGGGTTGCCTTTGGAATCAAAAATAAGTGAGAAATGAGTTTGTATGGTCCCTCTGAAATTTCACCCGTGGATTTTGTTCTCTTCGATTTGCATGATTTCTGGGGTTTAAATGATGTTTGAGCATAGATTCGTGTCCTAGGATGTTAGAGAATCACTTAGATGTGTTTAATTTGTGGAATGGTGGCCTGAATCATGTTTTAGGGTTTTTGGGGTGCCGGAGAAGATGACCGGAGCTTCTCTCCGGTCACCTGAGTTTGCTTAGCCCTAATTACAGTCATTAATTCCCATTTGAATTCTGAGCGTAGGATGCCCTTGACCAGTTGACTTCCCGCTAGCTTGGATGGCCCAGATTCACTTGTTTGTGCCCTAATCACTTTAGTTAGGTTAATTAATCATAATTAAGTGAATTAACTCAGATGCAATCCTGGCCACTAGATCTGGCGCGTGGTCAACACTTTTAAACCCAGATTCAATCCCTGCCTTCCATTCAGTTGACTTCTCCATTTATTTATTTATTTTCATTTCTTTTTCATTTTATTTGCATAATTTATTTAAAATAGCAAAAATGTCTTAAAAATTATGAAACTTTTTCTCAAAAGTTTTATTAATTTTTAAGACACAAAAATATTTTTATTTTTATTTTTAGCATTTAAAAAGTATTTTTAAATATTTAAAAGATTATTTTTAATTGATTAATGGAAATTAATTTATTAAAAATACTTTTAAGTATCTAAAAATCACCAAAAAATTCATGAAATGTTCTAAGACATTTAGAAACATTGTTCAACTTTCAAACCAAATTTATTTTTTGATCTTGATGCATTTTAAGAATTTCTCATTGAATTAAAATCATTTTTGTGCATTATTTTGATCCAAAGTTCAAAAAATCATTTCTGCCTATCCATGAAGAGTTGGACATTGATTATTTTTTCATTGCATTGTGTTTAGCATGTAGTTTTTGAGATTAAATTGCCATGATTTGATCTTGCATTTTCAAATTGTTTGACATTTCTTTTGTTTAGGAACCCTAAAAACCCTAGAAACTTGTAAAAATCATAACTTAAGATTGGTTAAGAGTTGAGACCTCTCCTTTGGGCATTGGTTTAGTATAGGATTGGGGGTCCTTTGTGTGGCATTTTCAATTTTTCATCTTAGGGTTTGCTTCTGATTTTGACTTTTGTTTGATGTATGGTTCATAAACCCTAATTTGAGCTTCCATTTGCATACATCTTGCATTCTCTTGCATGACATGACTTGCCATGACATTTCAAGCATCCATTGGATTCATTGGACATCATAAAACATTTTGAAAACATGTTTGATCATTGCATCACATATTTGCCATGTTGTATGCCATGTGCACTTCATAACTTTTCATGTTTGTTCATGGTTCCTAGCTTGCTTCATTTGCATTCATGAACTTGTATGATCATTTCCATGTGCTGCCTCATGTTTGTAGCATCTCATAGCATCATTAGCATCATGTAAATGCTCCTGGTTTTGTTTCTCATCATGTCATCTCATTCCATTTTGCATTGCATTGCATTCCTTTTCTAACCTTTCAGGTGGTAAGTGATTTTGGGAAGTGAATTTGCCTTCACTTCTCATAACCTTTCTTCTCATCTCTCTCTTGCATCCATGCTGCATTTTTATATGTGTTTGAGATTGAGCTTGCTCATGCCTCTTCTTCCCACTTTCTTTCTTCAAGTGACTTGACTTCTTGAATGAAGCAAGTTGCTTTGCTTCTCTTGATCCTTTCATCTGTTTCCTGGAGATTCCTTTGAAGATTGTTCTTGAAAACCTCACAAACCTTAGGAACAACCAAGCATGACAATGATTAGGGTTTTGATTAGTCTCCCCTCTTAGTTTTACCTTTGTGTCTCTCTTAGAGTCATCTCTTCTCACCTCATAATCAGGGACTAAACCCTAAAGGCTTTAAGGCTTTGTGATTAAGCTTATGCCTGCATCCTTCTCTTAGGATGGAGTGTATAACTTTAATCCTAAGTGTTAAACCCTTAATGTGTTTAAATCTCTTAATCAATTCACTTAATAAGTATCAAGACATCACACTTGTAACTTGGGCCTTGCATTAGGGTTCTAATTCTTCCTTAATTGGTTAAGAAGGACTAACCCTAGTGTTAATGGACAAGTCCCCCTCAAGTTGTCTTACAAATCATAAAATCCACTTCATAATCATATCACTAATTAAAATTCACTTAATCAAAGGCTTGTTTTGTCATGAGTTTAATCCCTAATCATGGATTAAGTTGAGGAGCTTTCCTCAGCTTAAACATTCTCATCTATTATCCTTCTATTAGGATGGTGTAATGAGTCTGTTTAATCCCGGATTATGGCTTAACCTCATTACTCAACACTAAACAAAAACACCAAAGACATCTAAATAATCACAAGTAGGTTAATGATCTTAATCCTACATCAAAGGTGTTTAAGTGTGAGAATCTGACTTCACACTTAAGGTACTCTCATTACCCCTAATCAGAGGGAAGATGTGATGAGTTTACTAAATCCATTGGTTTAGACTTAAGCTCATTAACTTATGACAAAAATCCAAAAAAAAACAATAAAAGACTGAAAACATAAAAACAAACAATAATCGTCTCCTCCGGGATTCTTTTCTCATCATCTTCACTCTCAAACGAGAACTCGCTTCTTCCGTCTAATGCAAGACAGTTTGCACCTGAGCCAGACAGGTCATACACTTGAGCATAGACAAGTAAGCAGTTCACAAGTCAATTTACCTTTCAGTCTCTTTGGGTCGAACTACGGTGTTCTGACTTCCTCATTGCACGAGAGGATACGTAGGCATAACTTAACAGTTATCGAACAAAAGTCTCTGTATATTCCCCTCCTCCTAGCTTTATTTTCTTAAGCCTCATGATCTTGAGCATATTCTCATTCCTGCACTGACACTTTCATATTTCACTTCACTTTTCCCTTGCACTGACACCTGTACATTCTTTTCCAGTTACTTTATACACAAATTGCACTGACACTACCCCTTTAAAACACAAATCTTTTAAGCGTGGATCCCGTCGAGTACGACGGACAATCTGGGTGCTAATACCTTCCCAGGTTGTAACCAACCTCCTTTCTCAGTCTCTCTGGTTCGCAACCGTCTTATCCATATCTTTCTAGGTCTATGCAGCATTACCTTTCCTCCGGGATAAAAATGCCTAGCTGGCGACTCTATTCATCTCCAGTGAGTTCACGGCTGTGTGTTCTCATTGTCCCTCTCGCCGACCGTTCGCGTCTGTACCCTATTTGACCCTGTTTCATTTAGTGGGAGCGACAGCTTGGCGACTCTGCTGGGGACCCTTATATTGCAACCAGGGCTTCTGGTTCTTTTTGTGGGTTCCTCCTAGCGCTTGATTGATTTGTGTTTACTGGGGTGTTTTGTGTTTATTTGTGTTTGTATATGTTTTATTTTATGTACAGTTGTTTTACTTCTTTCTTTATTGCTTTTGCATTATATCATATTGTCATACTGTACTGCTGGCTGGATCTGTTGTTTGCTTTGGTGGGAGGGTGTTCCATTGAGAGTTAAGGTCCTATACCTGGGACCTGAGTGACACCTAGGCTAGAGTGAATCATATTCTTTCCCATTCCATTTCGGTCTGGTGCGGGAATATGAAACACGGTTCAGATATGGGTTTCTTCTTGAGAACTCTGTGTTGCAGATTTCCTGCAATGCTAGGGCTATCTGGGAAGCCTGCTAAGTCTGGATGACCTTTAGTATTGACCTTCAGAAACTGAGGTGAATTAGAGGAGGAATTGTTATGGTTATTGTAAACACTGTACCTCCGGGTTAGAAGTGTTTACACTTCTCATAACTGATCCAAGTCTGAGGATCCTTGTTTTAGAACACCACCTGTGAGGGGGTTGGGCTGTTTACAGGTTTGCAGGTACCTTGGCCTCAGAATACCCTGTTACTTTGTTTGATTAAGAATACTCCATGTTGGAACAGTTCTTGTGATTCTAAACCCTGGACATGTGGCTCTTTATTTGAGCCCCCCACCTTGGTTACTGGATTTATAGACCTCCATCTGGAATTCTTGGACATACTTGGACCTATATCAGGGCTTTTGATCAGATCCAGCTCAGTCACAGACCCTTGCATATCATTTGCATACATAATCATTGTATCATATTGACATTTGCTTATTTGTGTTTCAGGGTATCCATTTTCATTTGGTTCTGGTTTTGACCCCATCTTCAGTATTGACCTATCTTCATCAGCATCTGCTTCAGTTATCAGCTATCTGTTCTAGTCGCCTGCACCAGCCATTCAGTGGCCAGTTCTTCAGTGTTATCATCAGCACTTATCTCTACTCATCTTCAGCATCATGGCACCTAAGAAGAGCAACATCACCTATCACTTCTTCCAGCCAGAGCTATCTGACATCAGGAGGATTCAGACCCTGATCACTCCAGATCATATACCATTGTTCAGGGAACATTACGGAGATATACTTGATATGGTTATGGATCTGGACCCTTCACAGAGAAGCCTGATCCACACTTGCATTCAGTTTTATGATCCCCCACTAAGATGTTTCACTTTCCAGGACTTTCAGCTAGGCCCTCTATTAGAAGAATACTCATCATTGGTTGGTATGCCTATCAGGGGTGGAATCCCTTTCAACCCTGAGATGGTCTTTCCTGGTAATGGAGAAGTAGCAAAGGCTTTGCATCTGGAACTTGTTCTGATTGAGCAGCATATGACTTCTAAGGCTGGAATCCCTGGTTTCCATCTGGATTTCTTGATCTCTCAAGCTACCCTGAAAGCTTCTCTGGGAGAGTGGAAAGCAGTCTGTGCTTTATTGGCTTTGAGCATATATGGGATCATGTTATTTGCAGATGAGCCTCGATTCATTAGCAAGAATGCAATTCACTTATTCCTCCTAAAGAACCCAGTGCCCACTTTATTGGGGGATCTCTATTACTCAGTGCATCAGAGGAATGAAAAGCAGAGGGGAAGATTAGTGAGGTGTTGTGCTCCATTATTCCATACTTGGCTTCTCAGGCATCTACCCAGGACAGATGCATTTTTGAATCCTCATCAGCAGAGTAACTGGGCTAAGAGACTCACTGCTCTAACTTCAGTCGATATCAGATGGTGCACTCAAAGCACCAAGGGTAGGGATATCATCACCAGCTGTGGGCATTTTCCCAATGTGCCCCTAATAGGAGTTAAGGGTAGTATCAATTACAACCCTCTGCTGTTCAGAAGACAACTGGGCTATGCCCTGGTCCACACTCCTAAGGCACAGGACTTGGTTGAAACTCTTTATTGTGAGAACAAGATTAATCTGGATATTGTTAGGCAGGCAGCCTGGGCCTGGGATAATGTTCAAACTAAGGGAATAACCATTTTGGGGAAGTGCAACAATGTGGCATCAGCACAATATTATGAGTGGTCCCGTGCCAGGGCCCAATTCTCTGGGATGCCCTTTACTATAGAAGATATGCCTGAATCATCTTCAGCACCACCTGCCACTGTCAGTTTGGAGGAGTTTGAGAGTTTGAAAGAAAGAAATGAGAAGTTAACTCAAGCTTTGCAGAAGACCCTCCGGGAGAGGAGTGATGGTAGGATGGAGATTGAGAGGCTAGAGAAGTTGAGGTTGGAGCATCTGGTTAAGATTGAGAAGTCTGGGGATTATATCAAGAAGTCCAAGGCTGGAGAGCAAATTCTGAAGAATTCTTGCAAAGAAGCCCAGTTCCAGAGAGCAAGGACAGACTTGTATCTGAAGGAGAGTCAGGCCCGGTGGGTCAGGATCACCGAGGCTCGAACTCTGGAGGACAAGAGAGTTCAAGACAAGATGGAGCAACTGGAAGCTAGTGCAAGAGAACAGCAAGAAGCCCTGGCAGCAGCCCAGAGGGAGATATCAGAGCTGAAGATCAAAGCTGGAGTGAAGAGGTCCAAAGACCAAAGTCAGCACAAGAAGCTAACAGCAGCTGTCACAACCCGGAATCTCCTTATCAGGAATCTCACGGAGCGTCCAGCTGATCCTGTGACCGAAGCACTTCTCAAGGAAGTTCGTGAGGATGAGTTTGGTCTTGGTGTTTGACCATTTGCTTGTTGTTGCTTTCATTCATTGTACTTTTATTTTCTTGTGATGTATTTTGACCCCTCGGAGGGCTTGTATTTGTAAACAAACTATGTACCGTTTTGCTTTTGTAATATATGTATTAGTTTGTTCCATCCGAGTTTACTTCGAAAGCAACATCAACCGCATCTTCAAGGGTCTGGAAGGGTCAAAACTGAATGCCAAGCCGGATACCTTGAGAACAAATAAGCATACTGCATTGCATGCTAACCCTTTGTTTGTTTTGTAGGTTTTTGTTTTATTGTTGCTAACTCTGTTGTGATGTTCAGGAACTATTGCTAGGCGCCGGGTATTTCCCCTCAACCGTCCGCACCGTTATCCAACCCGTAACAATCTTCCGGGCATTCAAATGGATCAGGTACAGCAGGACCTTGCAGAGGTTAGAAATCAAATGGCAAACGAAAGATTGGAAATGAGAACGCAGATGACTCAGTTCATGGAAGTGATGAACAACATGGCTCAGAGCCAGGAAAGACTGAGGGCCATGGTGGAAAGGCAAAATCAAGAGGATCCACATATAGGGACTGCCGGCACCAGCAACAATGAAAGGGTACAACCTCATGTTAACCCCCCTGTGTTTGGCCCACATCTGCATCCTGAGATCAACATTCCTGCAAATGTTCAAGGGACTGCCACTGCAGCCAGGGTACTACAAGAAGATCCTCAGGAGGACCAATTCACCGTAATGGGTGCTGGGGAGGAAGCTTATGATAGAAGGTTGGATGAGATAGCTGAGAAATTGAGATCCTTAGAGTCTCAAAACTCTTTGGGCTTCGACGTCATGGACATGGGCTTGGTAGACGGGGTTAGGATCCCCCATAAGTTCAAGCCTCCTTGTTTTGAAAAGTATAACGGGACTTCATGCCCCCGGACTCATTTACAATCATTTCTGGGAAGGCTGAAGGCCTATACAATGGATGAGAAGCTCTGGATGTTCTATTTCGAAGACAGCTTGACAGGGGCCTCAAGAGAATGGTACTCTCACCTGACAAGGGCAACTATTAGATGCTGGAAGGACCTGGCAGAAGCCTTCATCAGACAGTATCAGTATAATCTGGATATGGCACCCAACAGGACCCTCCTAATGGGAATGTCACAGTCTTCAAGGGAGAGTTTCCGAGAATATGCCCAGAGATGGAGGCAATTGGCTGCTGCTGTTCAGCCACCTATGTCTGAAAGGGAAATGGCAGACATGTTTATGAACACCCTTCAGGGAACATATATTGACAGGCTGGCTGCTTTCTCTTCCACTAGCTTCGCGGATGTTGTCATAGCTGGGGAGAGAATTGAGAGCCTGTTAAAAATGGGCAAGATTTCTGATAATGGTGCCAGCTCATCCAATAGTACAAGAAAGCCTTTTGCGGGCCCAAGAAGAACTGGCGAGACCAATGCCATCCACACCAACAGGGGCAGGCCCCAATATGTCCACAGGTCTGTAGCAGCAGTCACCATTCCTGCTCCAGCTCATCCTCAACCAGTCTATCAACCTCCACAACAAAACTATCAGCAACAACCCCAGTACCATCAACAAAATCAGTATCCTCCGAGAAATTACAACAACAGCAACACCAACAACAACGGTCAACAAAGGCCATTTCAGCAGAGGCCATCTCAAGCTAACAGGGTGATCGATCCGATCCCTATGCCATATGCTACCCTGCTGCCACAACTTCTGAAACTCAACCTAGTTGAGCTAAGGACGCTGGCACCTCCGGATCCCAACAGTCTACCCAGGAACTATGACTCCAACGCCAGATGTGCCTTCCATTCGAATGCACCTGGCCACAGTACAGAAAAGTGCAGAGCTCTGCATATGAAGGTACAAGACCTGGTAGACTCAAAAGCTCTGAATTTCGCACCACCACCCAATGTCAATAAAAACCCGATGCCAAACCACGGGGGTCCCAGAATTAACGCTATTGAAGAAGACAAGCCGTCTTATTTAATAACCAGTGTGGGGCAGATCCGGACACCGTTGGTGGAAATCAAGGCTCAACTCCTAGAATGTCAAATGTTCCCGGGGTGTGAGTTGGGTTGTGCTTACTGCAATATCTCGGTAAATGGGTGCGATAATTTGAGGAATGGCATAGATGGCCTCATTCAGAGCGGCCAACTTCAGATCACTACATCATTTCCAACAAATCCAGCAATCTCATCCGCAACGGTTTCAGAACCTCCTACAACTGCAGCAACCATTGTTCCTGACATTTCTTCGGTTTCATCAACAAGTACTCCATCTATCATCTCAATTGATCAGATGTCAACAAATGTTCCTTCTACAACTCCAGCACCACTCCATTTTGAAACTCCTACAACAACAACATCCATACTCCCGACAATGCCTCCTACAACACCAGCAACGAATCATGAAGATGTCTCAACTGTCACAATATTCTACGATCCTGAAAACAACTCTGTCTACAACTCAGAAGGTGCTGCTCCCATCAGAGCACCAATTACAATTTATTACGATCCACAGACTATCACAATTCCTTCCGCAGATGCAGTCAGTCCAGTCACTATCACGGTGCCTGGACCGGTACCTTATGAAAGCAGCAATGCCATCCCCTGGCATTACGGCTCTGACTTGTACTGCGAAGGACAAAGAATCACTTTTGAATCATCAACCCCTGCACCACAAGTAGACAACGTGGGAGGAGGCGGAGGCTTCACTCGAAGCGGACGTCTTTTCGCCCCACAAATTCAGAGACCCGCTGCCGAAGCAGAAGCTGCTGCCAAGGCAAAAGGAAAGAGCCCTGTGCAGGAAGATCAAGCTGGTAAAGAAGCTTTGAAGACACCGTTCGATCAAGAAGTTGATGAGTTTATGAGAATCATCAAAAAGAGTGATTACAAAATAGTGGATCAGCTTCACCAGACGCCATCCAAGATCTCAATCCTATCATTGCTTATGTGCTCCGAAGCCCATCGGAATGCACTACTCAAAGTCTTGCACGCAGCTTACGTGCCTGAAGAGATCACTGTCAATCAGCTGGAAGCTGTAGTTGGAAATGTCAATGCTAGTCACGGACTAGGGTTCACCAATACTGATTTGACAACGGAAGGCCGCAACCATAACAAAGCCTTGCACATAACCATGGAATGTAAAGGTGCAGTCCTTTCCCATGTGCTGGTAGACACAGGGTCATCCCTCAATGTCTTACCTAAGAAGGCCTTGGTGAAGCTAGAATATGATGGATTGGCGTTGAGACCCAGCAACCTGGTGGTGAGAGCCTTTGATGGCTCAAAGAGATCGGTTCTGGGAGAAATTGAGTTACCCATAACGATTGGCCCGCAAACCTTTAAAACTATCTTCTATGTGATGGACATTCAGCCTGCCTACAGCTGTTTGTTGGGTAGGCCATGGATTCACGCTGCTGGCGCCGTGACCTCTACCCTTCACCAGAAGTTAAAATACGAGTGGGAGGGTCAAATCGTTACAATCTGTGGAGAGGAGGACATTTTTGTCAGCCACCTGGCTACTTATAAGTACATTGAGATGGATGGGGAGATCCATGAAACAATGAGCCAGGGGTTCGAAGCTTTGAATGTCAATGAAACATCTGCTGTACCTGGTACTTCAATATCATCATACCAACAAGCCCGGAAGGTTGTTGAGGGAGGAAACGCCCAAGGCTGGGGCAAACTGCTATCGGTGGAGAAGAAAGAGGACAGATTTGGGTTGGGTTACAAACCAACTCAACAAGATCAAGCAGCGGCTGCGAAAGAGCCCAACTTTGTGAGCAGGGGGATGCTCACCCCTGATGCTGTCAACAATGTGGAAGACGAGCTGGAAGAGGAACGCAACCTGGAAAGCTGGATTCGTCCAAAGATCCCGGGGAGCAGTGTCTCAAACTGGTCTTCCCAGGAAATTATAAGAGTTACTCATGCAGAGTAATTATTATTTCCTGTATTTCTTATAGCATGCATCAAAGTCTTGCATCTTGCCCAAGGTGACAAGACTCATTTTGCAATCGGGCCATCTGTACTTTTTGTGCAAACAAGATTAATCAATGAAATATCAGACATCTTTTTGCAAATGAGTCCTTTTCTTTTCCGCTCACTGTTTTTCCATTTTTCTTTTTGTACAAAAAATAAATGGCAGTGTTTTCAAAATGACAACTTTATTTCACTTTTCTAAAACAAGATTAAAATCAAATCACTAAAATGAACCAACTGAACCCTTGCAGAGAGTGCCTTCCAGACAGCACCGACAACAGCACGGCTATGACTTCGTATGACTTTGACAATCCAATCAATCAAGCTGATGAAGGGGTTGAAGAAGAATATGAGCTTCCTGGAGAGTTAGCCCGGTTGTTGAGACAAGAGGAAAAGGTTATTAATCCTCACCAGGAGGAGGTCGAAGTGATTAATCTTGGTACAGATGAAGACGTGAAAGAGGTTAAGATCGGGGCCTGTTTACAAGACTCAGTGAAGAGACAACTGATTGACCTGCTTCAAGAATATGTGGACGTGTTTGCTTGGTCGTATCAAGACATGCCAGGGTTGGATACCGACATTGTTGTGCACAAGCTGCCTTTGAGAGAAGAGTGCCCACCGGTTAAACAGAAACTACGCCGTACTCGTCCAGACATGGCAATGAAGATCAAGGAGGAGGTACAAAAGCAATAGGACGCCGGGTTCCTTGCTGTAACTAGCTACCCACCGTGGGTTGCTAACATAGTACCTGTGCCCAAGAAAGACGGCAAAGTAAGAATGTGTGTTGACTACCGGGATCTGAACAGAGCCAGCCCGAAAGATGATTTCCCTTTGCCTCACATTGATGTATTGGTGGATAATACGGCTCAGTTCTCGGTATTCTCCTTCATGGATGGATTTTCAGGATACAATCAGATCAAGATGTCACCTGAAGACATGGAGAAGACAACCTTCATCACACCCTGGGGCACGTTCTGCTACAGGGTAATGCCATTTGGGCTCAAGAATGCCGGCGCAACATATCAACGGGCTATGGTGACATTATTCCACGATATGATCCATAAGGAAATCGAGTGTTATGTGGATGACATGATCGCCAAGTCCCTTACTGAAGAAGATCATCTGGTAAATCTGCTGAAACTGTTCAAGCGTCTGAGGAAGTACCAACTGAAGTTGAACCCCAACAAGTGCACATTCGGGGTGCGATCTGGTAAGCTGCTGGGTTTTATTGTGAGCGAGAAAGGGATTGAAGTTGACCCTGATAAAGTCAAAGCCATTCAAGAGATGCCTGCACCGAAAACAGAGAAAGAAGTTCGAGGGTTCTTAGGACGATTGAACTACATTTCACGGTTCATATCTCACCTTACAGCAACCTGTGAACCCTTGTTCAAGCTGTTGAGAAAAGAGCAAACGGTCAGGTGGAATGAAGACTGCCAAAGGGCTTTTGACAAGATCAAAGAATACTTACAAGAACCTCCAATCCTTATGCCTCCAGTTGAAGGAGGACCTCTAATCATGTACTTGACAGTATTAGAAGAGTCAATGGGGTGTGTGCTGGGCCAGCATGACGAGTCTGGTCGAAAAGAGTATGCAATATACTACCTGAGCAAAAAGTTTACCGACTGTGAACAACGTTATTCACTGCTCGAGAAAACTTGTTGTGCTTTAGCGTGGGCTGCTCGCCGACTGAGACAGTATATGTTGACCCACACTACTCTGTTGATATCAAAGATGGATCCAGTCAAGTACATTTTTGAGAAGCCAGCTCTTACCGGACGGGTTGCAAGATGGCAGATGATCCTCACAGAATATGACATCCAGTACACCTCTCAGAAAGCCATCAAGGGCAGTGTACTATCTGAATATCTTGCTGAGCAACCTATTGATGATTACCAGCCTATGAGATTTGACTTCCCTGATGAAGACATCATGTTCATAAAATCAAAAGATCATGAAGAGCCTGTTCACACTGAAGGGCCTGACCCAGAAGAAGAATGGACTATGATGTTTGATGGGGCTGTTAACATGAACGGTCGTGGTGTTGGTGCAGTACTCATTACACCCAAAGGAGTTCACATGCCTTTCTCGGCAAAACTCACTTTCAACTGCACTAACAACGAAGCTGAATACGAAGCTTGCATTATGGGTCTTGAGGAAGCCATTGACCTCAGGATCAAGACATTGACTGTATTCGGAGATTCAGCTCTGGTAGTTAATCAAACCAACGGAAAATGGTACACCCACCAGGATCATCTGATACCTTACAGGGATTATACAAGGAGGTTATTGACTTTCTTCACAACAGTCAAGCTTGAGTATATCCCTCGGGACGAGAATCAGTTTGCAGATGCTCTTGCTACCATTTCATCCATGATCAAAGTTCAAGCTGCTAACTTTGTACCTCAGATTTCAGTGTCCAGACTTGATAGACCAGCATATGTGTTCGCAGCAGAAGTTGTCAAAGATGATAAGCCTTGGTTCCATGACATTAAGTGCTTCTTAGAGGATCAAACATACCCACATGGGGCATCTTCCAATGATAAGAAGACTTTGAGAAGGCTTGCTGGTAGTTTCTTTCTGAACACTGATGGGTCTTTATACAAAAGGAACTTTGATATGGTACTCCTCAGATGTGTTGACAAGACGGAAGCAGATTTATTGATGCATGAAGTGCACGAAGGCTCCTTTGGTACCCATGCTGGAGGACATGCAATGGCTAAGAAGTTGCTAAGATCAGGCTATTACTGGATCACGATGGATGCTGACTGTTGTGCCTACGCCAGAAAATGCCACAAATGCCAGATCTACGCAGATAAGGTGCATGTGCCTCCCAATCCTTTGAACATCATGTCTTCACCATGGCCCTTTGCCATGTGGGGCATTGATATGATTGGTAAAATTGAGCCAACTGCTTCAAATGGCCACAGATTCATCCTGGTCGCCATTGACTACTTCACCAAGTGGGTCGAAGCAGCTTCCTATGCAAATGTTACAAGGCAAGTGGTAGCCAGATTCCTGAAAAGAGATATCATCTGTCGGTACGGAGTTCCCGAGCGAATCATTACTGATAATGGTTCCAATCTAAACAACAAAATGATGGCAGAGCTGTGCCGGGACTTCAAGATCCAACACCACAATTCTTCTCCTTACAGGCCAAAGATGAACGGCGCTGTTGAGGCAGCAAATAAGAACATCAAGAAGATTGTGCAGAAGATGGTAGTCACCTACAAAGACTGGCATGAAATGCTACCGTTTGCCTTGCATGGGTACCGCACGTCAATCAGAACATCCACTGGGGCAACACCGTATCAGCTTGTGTATGGTATGGAAGCAGTCCTACCTGTTGAAGTTGAATTACCCTCCCTACGAGTATTGATGGATGTTAAGCTGAACGAAGCAGAATGGGTTAGGTCCCGATATGAACAGCTGAGTCTGATTGAAGAGAAAAGATTGGCTGCAATTTGTCATGGGCAGTTGTATCAGAAAAGAATGAAGAAAGCCTTCGATCAGAAAGTCAGGCACCGAGAGTACCAAGTAGGGGATCTTGTGCTGAAAAGAATCCTCCCGCCTCATACAGACCACAGGGGCAAATGGACCCCCAATTATGAAGGACCATTTGTGGTAAAGAAAGTTTTCTATGGTGGAGCACTGATGCTCAACACCATGGATGGTGAAGATTTCCCATCCCCTGTGAATTCAGATGCAGTTAAAAAATACTTCGCATAAAATGACCCGCTGGACACAAAAACAGAATGTAAGTCCAGGCAAAAATAGGGCGTCCCGGCGAGTCAAAAACAGAATAAAAGACTCGGGCAAAAGTAAGGGAAAAATAAAAAAAAACGTACACCCGCTGAGTTGAAAAGCCGCATTGGACAGCTCAGGCAAAAATGGGTATCCCGATGGATTGAAAACCCGAAAGGGCGATCCATGCAAAATAAGGGAGCAAACGAACAACTGCGTTCTGAATTCGTCTGTATCGTTCACAACTTGATAAGCTTCGAAAGGACCAAGCTTCTATCAGAATCAACATACCTCAGAAAGCAAGATGAGAAGAACGTCCAAAGTCATACGAGTCATAGCAAGAGGGGAAGCTCCTTAAAGCGTCATCAACACTGCCAGCATTTTGTTTCTCAATTTGTAACAATCTCCTCATTTCAGGGGATTTGTTTCTTCGACTGTATTTCGCCAATTCAGGGCATATGAATTAATAAAATCAGATTTTTCGGTCGTGTCTCGTTTTGTACATTTTATTTTGCAAAAAATGTCTGATATCTTAAAGAAACACTAATTGCATAAGAATACAGATGTTTATCTTCAAATAAGAACATGCTTGCAGGAAATATGCTTTCTCTCAGAAGTATTTAAACTCCTATGACGGAATCCAGTAAGGGATACCTCGGGATTATTTTGTGCGTTTCTCTATCTCTTTTCAGGGCTGCAGGTATCCAGAGCGCAACTTGGAGCATGAAGGCCTCATTCCAGCAAGCTGGCAAATCAACACTCAATTTTAGCACCCGAAGCGCTCTCTCCCCAGCTGAGTTGCCTCTCATAACTTCCCCAGCGGAGTTGCCACTTATTACTTGTCCCCACCAGAATGGGCAAGTATCAAGGAAGGCACCTACATCCCCGGCTGAGTCAAGGATCCTCTTCAACAGAATTCTTAAGGAGGTCTCTCAATGATCTCTCTCCCTCCCCAGCCGAGTTGCCTTCTTATCCTCAGCCGGAGCACAAAGTCAGAGAGCTATCTCCCCGCAGAGTTCCAGCCTCTATCCAGAAGAGCAGCGCATAGAAGATCACAGCAGAGTGAAGAAAGCTTCTACAAACCCCAGCTGGGTCTCTCATTCATAAGGATAGGTCTATCAGTGACCCATATCCCCAAGCAAATATCATCTTATTAGATCTACCAATGATCTCATCCCCAGCTGGGATGTCTACTTCAACAGATCGATCGAGGATCTTCGCAGCAACGAGACCCGGATCCCGGTTTGGGATCTTTGCACAATCATAGCATTCGCATCATATTTACCCACAGAGCGTAGCATTCCGTTTTAACACGGAGCATTACGGCAAAAATCCAACACATAGCATAATCATAAGCCATGTTTTGAATCAACACTTGTGAATAATGACAGCTCATCAACATCCCCACCAGAGTCCCCAGCAAAGGCAGCTGCCTCTCAAATCACAAACACCAGTATACACTCATTTTGACACCCGCCCGTATCATCATTCCCCAGTAAAGTCGCCTGAACACTATTTACGAACAAGATCACCCGTATTACAGACACTTCCTGACACCCGTCCGTGTCATACCCCAGCAGAAAGCCGAAGACATCCTCTTTGCACTCACATTTACCTATATACACTTTCTTGACACCCGTCCGTGTCATATCCCCAGCACAGTCATCTACACTTTCACAACCCATATACTTGTTGATGTTACTATACTTTTCTCTCTTGACACTCGTTCGTGTCACCTTCCCCAGCAGATAAACACTCATCTATACAAAACTCATACTCGTTACTCATGTTACACTCATACAGATACTCGTCCGTATCTTGTATGTACCACTTATATATCCCCACAGATTCGACTTTGGTCCTTGTTCTTTGTTAACCCGTTGGTACCCGTCCGTACCATCATCTCAGAGCGTGCGTCTAGAGTTTGTTTCTACATGATACTCGTCCGTATCATAGTCTTAAAGATGCTCGTCCGCATCTTTAATCCATACACCGTGTCAAACACTTATGTCTTCTTGAATAAAGATACTCGCCTGTGTCTACTATTCCCCAGAAGAGTCCTCTCAGATTCAACACTCGTCCGTGTTCTCTGTTAACCGGTTGATACTCGTCCGTATCGTCATCTTTGAACACGCGTCAGTATTTGTTTCTACCCGATACTCGTCCGTATCATAGTCTTAGGGATGCTCGTCCGCATCTTTAATCTATACACAATACCAAACACTTATACCTTTTGTTTCTTGGATATAAACACTCGTCCGTGTTTACTATTCCCCAGTAGATCGCCAACAAAGCAATTTACTTTTTTATCTGGCATTCGTCCTATGTCATGATGAACCCTGAGAGCAGCCGTACCCTGCTAGGTGGTCGTCCTCCACCTCTTGATGGTCGTCCTCCATCATGCTCATCCGATGGCCGTCCCCATCGTTGTTTTTAGCAGCCGTCCCCTGCTAGGTGGTCGTCCACCACCCTTTTGATGATCGTCCTTCATCAATTTTATCCAATGGCCGTCCCCATTGTTGATTTTGGTTATCTGACATTCGTCCTATGTCATGGTAAACCTTGAGAGCAGCCGTCCCCTGCTAGGTGGTCGTCCTCCACCTCTTGATGGTCGTCCTCCATCATGCTCGTCCGATGGCCGTCCCCATCGTTGACCTTTTATCCGGCATTCGTCCTGTGTCGTGATATTTTCGGCAGCCGTACCCTGCCAGGTGGTCGTCCTCCACCTTAGATGACCGTCCCTCATCTTATCCCCAACAGAGCAGCCGTCCCCTGCTAGGTGATCGTCCTTCACCTTTGATGACCGTACCTCATCATCTGTTTTTTTCATTTATTCTTTAAACCCGATGGCCGTCCCCGTCGTGGTCCCTTTCCCTTTCCTTTTTAGCCCGATGGTCGTCCCCATCGTTGGTTACTTTGCTTTATGAACTTGATGGTCGTCCCCATCATGTTTCATTAATTCCCAGAGAATCTTACTTTATCTTGATGGCCGTCCCCATCATAATTTGATTTTCCCCAGCTAGTCGGCCGTCCCCGTCTTGGCTTTACCTTTTATCCCCAGCATGTCGGCCGTCCCCGTCATTGCTTTGTTTCCCGCACTTTACAATATACTTTATTTTCCTTTTACAATCTATATCCCTTTTCTCCTTAATTCTGTGAGTGCAAATTTTGGACCGTCTTTGGTATTCAACCACAAGTTATCTTGTTTGCCTGTTAAGCCATAGCTTACATCCTGCACAGCTAACTCATGTTTGAATAGGGGCAGCTGTAAACATCCCAAATTTGCCCTCACCCCTTCACACCATGGCTTGTGATCATCTCATATGCATAAACACAATCATATCATCTCATATCTCATTTTTGATTCACTGCATAGATTCAAAGTCATCTGCATCTAGGGTTTGTGATCTGAGCAATCCAAGAGCTTTGAGCCACTCCAAAGGCCACCAATCACTTCAAAGGGGTCCATGTGTGTCCTTGTATCATATTACATCCCCACAAAGTCAAAAATGCAAAGGAATCACAAGAACTGGGATTGGTATGGAAGCAGAGCCAGGCTAGACTGCACAGTTGACCTAAAATTAGGGTTTTGGTTTCAATGGCCTCAACCCCAAATTTTTTGGTCATTCTTGTTTCCATTGGTCTCTATATGGTATAGGGAGTATGCATATCCATTTTCATGAAGAAATTCCATGGGGAAGTCATCTGATCAAGGGTTGACTTTCTGGACAAGTCAGTGCAAAATCAGGGCATCTGAGGCCCCCAATGACCCAACCAAGGGGTGATCTTCATCATTTTGAGTGTATATGATCTTTATTTGATCATGGAAGAAGGTTGAAGTTCACAAAATTCAAGAATTTGAAGTTGTTGCAAAGTTGACTTTTTAGGGCATGGTTGACTTTTCAAGAATATGTCATTTTAGGTCATTCTTCAAGCCTTGATTTCTGATCCAAAAATGTTTCAAATGGAAAAACTTTGGTCATGAAAGTTGTAGGATACATTTTTCCCTTTTCAAAAAGTACAAGAACATGACCTAATTCTTCTTGGATCAAAAGTTATGGTGTGACAAAGTTGGCAAAAATCATTGATTTTCAAGATGTGCACTAAGTGGAAAATTTGCAAAATCATGTTTCAAGGCAAGTTGTAACTTCTAGTTGGCATCAAACCATTACACAAACATTCTATGTGACATAAAAGTCAGAATTGAACCAAAATGCTCATGTTTCATGGCTTATGGAATGAGAAAATCACATGTGAACCAAAATGAGCCAACTTGCAAAACTCATGATCACACTTCCTACCACTTGCTACATTGGATGCTGAGCTTTGCTAGCCCTTCCCCTCACCATGCTGCGCCAGCCCTAGCCCTTGTACCAAGCCTAGCACCAAGCCATATCTTTCCTTACAAAAAGTTGACTTTTGGCAAAAGCAAACATCCCAATCACAGCAGGCCATGTCACATCCTCTGGCCAATTGGGATTGTTTATACTTTCCATTTGCTAGCCAAACTCATCAACCAAGCCAAGCTGAAACAGGCCATAGCATCACATACACAAACTCACTCCATTTTGCATTTTCCTTCGAATCTGTCTCCACAGGCCTCAAACACTAAAACAAATCCCACTACTCATCTCACCATGTATTATTGATCACAAACCAACAAAGCATAAGCCTGAAACCAGCATGAACTGAGCTTCACCATTTCTCATCTTCAAAACCAGAACTCTTCGAATCCCTTTATCCAACCATCAAACACACCATTTTTCTTCACCAACAAGTCAAGCACACCTAAAGGAGCAAGAATCCACCATTGGAGTGGCCTGAAACCTCCCTATTCCTGACTGTGTTATCTGCTACACCAGAAGTATTCCTCTCAAATTAGCCATCCACAAGAGCTTTGAGGTATCCCATTGAGTTCAGGAGAGTCAAAGAGGTCCATTTGCACACAAAGAAGGCCCTGGAAGCTCAATATTGAAGCTTTCCAGCTCAGGTATTAACATGAACACTTTCTCCCAAAGCTTGCATTTTAAGTTATAATATGATTGCTTATGTCTTGCTGATCATGGGGTTGCCTTTGGAATCAAAAATAAGTGAGAAATGAGTTTGTATGGTCCCTCTGAAATTTCACCCGTGGATTTTGTTCTCTTCGATTTGCATGATTTCTGGGGTTTAAATGATGTTTGAGCATAGATTCGTGTCCTAGGATGTTAGAGAATCACTTAGATGTGTTTAATTTGTGGAATGGTGGCCTGAATCATGTTTTAGGGTTTTTGGGGTGCCGGAGAAGATGACCGGAGCTTCTCTCCGGTCACCTGAGTTTGCTTAGCCCTAATTACAGTCATTAATTCCCATTTGAATTCTGAGCGTAGGATGCCCTTGACCAGTTGACTTCCCGCTAGCTTGGATGGCCCAGATTCACTTGTTTGTGCCCTAATCACTTTAGTTAGGTTAATTAATCATAATTAAGTGAATTAACTCAGATGCAATCCTGGCCACTAGATCTGGCGCGTGGTCAACACTTTTAAACCCAGATTCAATCCCTGCCTTCCATTCAGTTGACTTCTCCATTTATTTATTTATTTTCATTTCTTTTTCATTTTATTTGCATAATTTATTTAAAATAGCAAAAATGTCTTAAAAATTATGAAACTTTTTCTCAAAAGTTTTATTAATTTTTAAGACACAAAAATATTTTTATTTTTATTTTTAGCATTTAAAAAGTATTTTTAAATATTTAAAAGATTATTTTTAATTGATTAATGGAAATTAATTTATTAAAAATACTTTTAAGTATCTAAAAATCACCAAAAAATTCATGAAATGTTCTAAGACATTTAGAAACATTGTTCAACTTTCAAACCAAATTTATTTTTTGATCTTGATGCATTTTAAGAATTTCTCATTGAATTAAAATCATTTTTGTGCATTATTTTGATCCAAAGTTCAAAAAATCATTTCTGCCTATCCATGAAGAGTTGGACATTGATTCTTTTTGCATTGCATTGTGTTTAGCATGTAGTTTTTGAGATTAAATTGCCATGATTTGATCTTGCATTTTCAAATTGTTTGACATTTCTTTTGTTTAGGAACCCTAAAAACCCTAGAAACTTGTAAAAATCATAACTTAAGATTGGTTAAGAGTTGAGACCTCTCCTTTGGGCATTGGTTTAGTATAGGATTGGGGGTCCTTTGTGTGGCATTTTCAATTTTTCATCTTAGGGTTTGCTTCTGATTTTGACTTTTGTTTGATGTATGGTTCATAAACCCTAATTTGAGCTTCCATTTACATACATCTTGCATTCTCTTGCATGACATGACTTGCCATGACATTTCAAGCATCCATTGGATTCATTGGACATCATAAAACATTTTGAAAACATGTTTGATCATTGCATCACATATTTGCCATGTTGTATGCCATGTGCACTTCATAACTTTTCGTGTTTGTTCATGGTTCCTAGCTTGCTTCATTTGCATTCATGAACTTGTATGATCATTTCCATGTGCTGCCTCATGTTTGTAGCATCTCATAGCATCATTAGCATCATGTAAATGCTCCTGGTTTTGTTTCTCATCATGTCATCTCATTCCATTTTGCATTGCATTGCATTCCTTTTCTAACCTTTCAGGTGGTAAGTGATTTTGGGAAGTGAATTTGCCTTCACTTCTCATAACCTTTATTCTCATCTCTCTCTTGCATCCATGCTGCATTTTTATATGTGTTTGAGATTGAGCTTGCTCATTCCTCTTCTTCCCACTTTCTTTCTTCAAGTGACTTGACTTCTTGAATGAAGCAAGTTGCTTTGCTTCTCTTGATCCTTTCATCTGTTTCCTGGAGATTCCTTTGAAGATTGTTCTTGAAAACCTCACAAACCTTAGGAACAACCAAGCATGACAATGATTAGGGTTTTGATTAGTCTCCCCTCTTAGTTTTACCTTTGTGTCTCTCTTAGAGTCATCTCTTCTCACCTCATAATCAGGGACTAAACCCTAAAGGCTTTAAGGCTTTGTGATTAAGCTTATGCCTGCATCCTTCTCTTAGGATGGAGTGTATAACTTTAATCCTAAGTGTTAAACCCTTAATGTGTTTAAATCTCTTAATCAATTCACTTAATAAGTATCAAGACATCACACTTGTAACTTGGGCCTTGCATTAGGGTTCTAATTCTTCCTTAATTGGTTAAGAAGGACTAACCCTAGTGTTAATGGACAAGTCCCCCTCAAGTTGTCTTACAAATCATAAAATCCACTTCATAATCATATCACTAATTAAAATTCACTTAATCAAAGGCTTGTTTTGTCATGAGTTTAATCCCTAATCATGGATTAAGTTGAGGAGCTTTCCTCAGCTTAAACATTCTCATCTATTATCCTTCTATTAGGATGGTGTAATGAGTCTGTTTAATCCCGGATTATGGCTTAACCTCATTACTTAACACTAAACAAAAACACCAAAGACATCTAAATAATCACAAGTAGGTTAATGATCTTAATCCTACATCAAAGGTGTTTAAGTGTGAGAATCTGACTTCACACTTAAGGTACTCTCATTACCCCTAATCAGAGGGAAGATGTGATGAGTTTACTAAATCCATTGGTTTAGACTTAAGCTCATTAACTTATGACAAAAATCCAAAAAAAAAAACAATAAAAGACTGAAAACATAAAAACAAACAATAATCGTCTCCTCCGGGATTCTTTTCTCATCATCTTCACTCTCAAACGAGAACTCGCTTCTTCCGTCTAATGCAAGACAGTTTGCACCTGAGCCAGACAGGTCATACACTTGAGCATAGACAAGTAAGCAGTTCACAAGTCAATTTACCTTTCAGTCTCTTTGGGTCGAACTACGGTGTTCTGACTTCCTCATTGCACGAGAGGATACGTAGGCATAACTTAACAGTTATCGAACAAAAGTCTCTGTATATTCCCCTCCTCCTAGCTTTATTTTCTTAAGCCTCATGATCTTGAGCATATTCTCATTCCTGCACTGACACTTTCATATTTCACTTCACTTTTCCCTTGCACTGACACCTGTACATTCTTTTCCAGTTACTTTATACACAAATTGCACTTACACTACCCCTTTAAAACACAAATCTTTTAAGCGTGGATCCCGTCGAGTACGACGGACAATCTGGGTGCTAATACCTTCCCAGGTTGTAACCAACCTCCTTTCTCAGTCTCTCTGGTTCGCAACCGTCTTATCCATATCTTTCTAGGTCTATGCAGCATTACCTTTCCTCCGGGATAAAAATGCCTAGCTGGCGACTCTATTCATCTCCAGTGAGTTCACGGCTGTGTGTTCTCATTGTCCCTCTCGCCGACCGTTCGCGTCTGTACCCTATTTGACCCTGTTTCATTTAGTGGGAGCGACAGTGTGTTTAGAGAGAGTTTTCTATTTTTGTATTTTTCCATACAAAAATAGTTTGTTGGTAGTGTTTGCTATTTTTTCGTCCAAATATTGCAGTTGAGAGAGAGTTTGCAATTTTTTCGTTCAAATATTGCAATTGAGAGAATTTGCAATTTTTCCGTCCAAAAATTGTAATTGAGGGAGAGTTGACAATTTTTCCATTCAAAAATTGTAATTTTGAGTATGATTTTGTCTTGTAAAAATTATAAGTTGAAGTATGATTTTATGAGTTTTTGCTGGAATTATTTGTTTCCAAATAGATCTCTTATGTTTTTATAAACCTTAAATATAAAAGAATTGGGTCTTAGGCCCGTGTTCTTAATAATTGCAGCCTAATAGTCATGTTTTATTTCTTATTGTGTGAACAAACTATATAAACACTATAATTTGTTATAGAATATTCAATGTGAGACTTTACAAACCCATGAAAGCTTCATAGAAAATCGAAATTGTATCCTACCATTGCAAGCAAAGCATGATGTTTTTTCATGGGTTGCAAATACCTTCAAGCCTACAACGTATTGTTTTGAAATATAAACGCATAAAGATAAAAGCAATATTTGAAAAAGCTTTTTCATTTGTGGAATTTAAGAAGTGACTCCATTACTTTCTGCAAAGTATTTTATTGAGGATAAATTCTAGTAATGCAGTGCTTCCCAATAACAACTTTCTTATATGCACCAAGCCATAGATATACTGATAACTATACCTGTAGCGGTAAAAACATGAGTGTAACCTATTAGTTAACTTAATTCAAAGTAAACAGAGTCGCCACCGTGCTTTTATTTTATTCCAAAATAAAAAGGAAAAAAGAGCGAATAAATCCTAATGAATCTAAAAGCAAAAATCTAAAAGAAACGAACAGAGAACCAGGTAAGGGGATAAGTTACACAATGGGAAGGTTTTTCGCACCCAAAATGTTCGTGGTACTCAACGGGAGCCCTTTGAAATATTTATTGCTTTTGGTTTGAAAAAGGTTTATTAAAAGAGAATGGAAGGATGAGAAAGAAATTATTTTTAATATTTTTGTGTTTGGAGAGGTTTACCACCTCATGCATACGTACCCACAAAGTGCAATACGAGATCAAAACCTCGTAGTTCGTGGTATAAATAGTGAAAAGGGTTGGTTATGATTAATTTTATTAAGTGAAGAGAATTTGTCATTTTGAAGTGGATATCCAAACAAATCTACCATGAGAATGTATGCATGGACTCATACATCATTATAGGGAGGGCGCCAACTAGGATAAGAGTTCCATCCTTATAAGCTAGCAAATGGCCAAATAAAGGCAAGTACCAACTTCATGAAGATCAAAGCAAAGGAGAGGTATCCTAAAATCCAAGTCCAAAACTCCATTCTAATGCCAAGAATAGTAACCAATAGTTCAAAGATTAAAGTCACAAGTTTTTTTAGAGATTTAATCCTTTATTAATATTTTTGTGTCCAAATGGACAAAAGGAAAATCAACACAACAAAAATAAGAGCAAGAAATATAAACATGATAATGGATGAATAAAGCATAATAAAATAAAAGCAATAAAGGTGCAAGAAATTAAATGTTAGTAGAAAAAGCAATTAAAGTGCAAGAATCTAAATTTTAATAGTAGTAATAGTATAATAATATTTACATAATAATGACATAGTGAACTTAATCAACCACAACCAAAAGAGTAACCAAAATCGAAAGGCAACCGGATCCGCTTAGTATCTTACACTATAGCGATTAATCAAGGCAAACCGAATCAAATTCAATGAAATTTGAAAGGAGATTGGGAGACCCAAAGCACCTATGCATCAAACATTTATAAGTCTTGATTCTTAATACAATATGATCAAATGCTTTGGGATTACGCGACCAACAAGAGGTCCGGTCCACGAAAGTGCAAGTATCCAATTAGATTTTTATTCCGAATTAGGGACACATTTAGGTCTATGTTAAGCAATCACCGAGAAATTTACGAAGTAATTACCCTACAAATGAGGTCGGCCACCACCAATTAAGATGAACAATGTTAGTGCTAATGCATGCGAGATAAACGACATATAAATCGTTATCTGAATGCAATACCGCACAAAACTAAAGATGACTACCAAATTGAGTCACACTTATGGTATTCTTCCATCCTTAAGTTCAATCACTCATCTTGGTGGATTCAAGCATGAAAATGTATCACTAATGCAAAGTACCTTAAATGAATTAAATAATTCACTTAAAGGTAGTTTTGAATTAATGAACATTAACTATTCTAATCTACACGCAAAGTTCATTGAAATTACGGAGAAATCACTCCCAAAAGTGCTTCCCAGGGTAAAAATAAAAAGGAGGAAGAAAAAGAAGAAAAAAGAACCAAAAAGAAGCTTAAAGTAAGCCAAAAACAACCTCTGATTTGTGTTAACCGGTTAACCAAAATGCATTGGAAATGGTTAACCGGTTAACGCAACCAGTTTTCAAAACATGTACCATTTTTACACTGGTTAACCGGTTAACCAAAATACACTAAAAATGGCTAACCGGTTAACACTGAACCAGTAGCAGAAAAAATGTTGAAATTCAGCATGATCCATTTTCAAAACCTTTTTTCAAACACTTGATGATCATGATCTGAATTTGCACGAATTTTAAAACCAAAATACAGTTAAATCCCTGCAATCAAAAAACAATTAAGATCCAAAGGATCTAGAATCAAAGGCACCAAAGATATATATCTTGAATGTTGATGATGAGTATGGGCTTATGGAAAAAGTGAATTACCAAAAGCACTTCTTCAAATTGGACTAAATTAAGCTAGATCTACTGAAATTGATGAACAAGAAAAGAATAGGATGAAGGTTTAGCTCAAGTTGATCAAGAATTCAATGTGAATTCTTGATAACTTCAAAAGAAGGAAATAAGAGCTTTGGTGAAATTTTGGTTTTGGGGGAGTATTTTGTAAGAGATTTATTGGCTCTCCAAAGCTTATTGAATCAATGAAATTAGAGTGTTATTTAAAGACTTTAGGTATGGGAATTTGGTAGAATGGAGCTTGCTTTGGTAATTAAATTAGGTTTGGTAATTGAAAATTTGGTGGGAAATGGAAAATAGTGGTGATTAGTGAGGGTTTATGGTAGGAAATGATCAAAGTGATGTAGAGAATTCATAGGGAAATGGATCTAGAATATTCCAAATGAGATCAATGATCCAAGGGTGCTGAATTCAAGTGAAATATTCAAATTTCTCACTAGTTAACCAAAATGCATTGGAAATGGTTAACCGGTTAACCAAGCTAAAATTTTAATATTTTATTCAAATGTGATTGCTTAGTTGTTGTGGCCCGATTCTTTTGTGCGTCGAAGAAGGCATGGAAATAAACACATAAACCTTGGAATTCCTTGAATGAATCAATTAACTTGGGAAATACTTGATAAGATAAATTTGAATTACTTGCGGATCAACTTCGACTTTTGTCTGTGAAATTTTACTTGAGCTGCAGGACTGCTATTTTTGGCATTTTCAATTGTTCCTCTTCCTGAAAATGTTAGTGAAAGGAAACAAAAATATTTTTTTTTTGGATTTTAATTAATGGTTAGTAAACATAAACAAATAAAGTAATTAAAGGCAACAATGATCACCTGTGAGACATAAACCTACACCCGAGAAAAACCGAGCAGCCGGTGTGATCATGTTTGTATGCAAGATGCAGATGAAATGTGAAGAAAACTTAGGGAAAAATTAGGGTGTTACAGTTGTCCCTATTTAAGTTTCTTCAATCTGGAGATATGAATCTTCATCTCTACAGGATGGGAGAGACTTAAATACAAAAAACCCAATTTTTTTCCTAAGGGAACATGATGTGAATATGATATGCAAACCTAAGATCTTTGTGGGGGAAAATATGACCACCAGAAGAAAGCAAAAGCTTGGGAACACATAAGAAAATTCCATTGGGGAAAAAAACAAACACCAAAAGAGTTTTCCAGGAAAATAAATCACTGGATAGCTGACTCGACTTGGGGGGAAATATGATATAATCAAGGTAGAAAGTTCAACATGAAAGAGTAAACACTCTGCCAGGGAATATCAACTAAACAAAGTATTCGAGCCCAAAAATGGAGGAATACCGAGTTGGAAAAGAATCATCAACTACCGGTTTACTGGGTAGGGCCTATGAAAATGATAGACTCAACTATCAATTTACTGGATAGGAGCAAAACAAAGAGAGATAACATTTACTACATATTTACTAGGTAGAAAAATTTGTATATGTTAAAAGAATTCTCAACTACCGGATTTACTGGGTAGGAGCAAAAGCAATGAGCTTGATTAACTTGGTAATATTACCCACTATCGAATAATCGATAGCTTAATTCCAAAGTAATATACTCAAGTTGGAGACAATATTGCCCACTATCAAACAATGATAGCTTAATTCCAAAGCAATATTACTCACAAAGGGGATCAAAGTTCAATCCAAGAACAAGTTGGAGAGAAGCAGTCAAACAAGATTCATCCCGAGGAAGAAATATCTCAACTGGGGAAATTTCATCCATATAATAAACTGGGGAGGAAACTGAATCAATATCGTCCACGAGAAACAAAATCAGTGGGGAACTAGAAAGGATAAACACTTTTTGCTTAATGGTTGACACTCTAAACTTGAGAGGAAGACAACACACAAACTCTATGGGGAAAATCCACACCAAAGAGCAGGGAACAATGATAAATGCAAGAATGCAAGCAAATGATACTATGCTTATGCATATGAATATGCTGACAAAATAGACATAAAGACGAGCAACAAGTGACATAAACACCACGACCCCCGGATACTCGGCTAATCCCAAGACAACAATGCTGGGAATCATGCTGGAGATACAATTTAAAATTCTGAAGGGGGACATCAAAAGCCATCAAAGGAATAAAATCCTACTACAAGGCTTAACTCATACTGAGGAAAGATCTGCTAAGGATCCAATCCACAAAGCAATCTTCAAGAATCCGTAAAAGGATAACGTCAGAAATTCCACTCTGAGAGGATAACACATCGGAGATACAACAACACAAAATCTTCCATTCTTTGGGGGAAAAAGGGAAATGTCCCCCGTTAAACTCTGATGGGGGATATTATCTTCATAACTCTATTTGGGGAAACAAGATAAAGATCTACCAGTGATGCAAATAAAGCATAGTCTACTGTAGCATCAAACATCAAGATGAGGAATAAGAACTAGGTTGAGTATTCCTAATGTTTCTCAAGTCAAAGATAAACTACCTAGGAAGAGATCAAAACTCAGCTGAAGATTCTTAAGAACACCATTTTCAATAGTTTTTCTGGGGAAGACATTGGAACTCCAAACTAAGAACATTTACAATCGTCGTTCATGCTTGCCGTTTGGGGAGTAAAACATCATTAATATCAACATGTCAGGACTATTCAGGAATTCCGTATGGACACAAACGAATCAAACCCTACTTTGGGAGAGACAAGTTACACACATCTAGACTTTACCATCCCTGGAATCACTATTGATATCCTTTCTTTATTCACATATCAAAAGAAAAATGTTTTTATAATCTTTAATGATTAAATTTATTAAATTTGTTTCAAAAATTATCATCAACAATAAATTTAAAGAATGGTAGTCAGCAAATGGCATGACTCCATGGATCTTTACAAGTTTGAAAAATGGTAAATACATGGAAAATGACTACATTGAAATACAATGATCACTATTCTCCCTATCAAATTTGAACTCCACTATGTCTGAAACTTTGGTCAAGGATGAGTGAATAAGAATCTTTGATGGGCAACTCTTCTGAGGGATAGAATCTGAAATCCTCGGTTGTTCAAGTGATCCAGTCTGTCGATGCAGTTACTGGCCATGATCCCTAACTTTTGCCTAGATTGCCCTTTCGGGTTTTCAATCTACCGGGATAATCATTTTTGTTTATGTCTCTAATTTTTTCCTGGACCGCCATTTTGGGTTTTCAATCCACCGAGACGTTAATTTTTTCCTAAGCCGCCCTTTCAGGTTTTCGACTTAGTGAGCTACTATTTTATTTTTTAGGCGAAGTATTTCTTGATTGCATCCGCATTCACAGGACGAGTGATCTCCTCACCATCCATAGTTGCAAGAATTAATGAACCGCTAGAGAAGGCTTTCTTAAAAACATATGGGCCATCATAGTTCGAAGTCTACTTGCCCCGAGAATCTGTAATGAAAGACTGGATCTTTTTTAGTACGAAGTAGCCTTCTCTGAATACATGAGGTCTGACCTTTTTGTCAAAAGCTTTCTTCATTCTTTGCTGGTACAACCGACCATGACACAAAGTTGTTATTCTTTTTTCCTCAATCAAATTCAACTGATCAAATCTACTCTGACACCATTCAACCTCAGTCAACTTGGCTTCCATCAGAACTCTCATTGATGGGATCTCAACCTCGACGGGGAGTACTTCTTCTGTACCATAAATAAGTGAGAAAGGGGTTGCCCATGTTGAAGTGCAGACAGATGTGCGATACCCGTGCAAAGAAAAAGGGAGAATCGCATGCCAATCCTTATATGTCACAACCATCTTCTGAATGATCTTTTGAATGATCTTCTTAATGTTCTTATTCGCAGCTTCAACAATCCCATTCATCTTCGGTCTATAAGTAGAAGAATTATGGTGTTGAATCTTGAATTCTTCACAAAGCTCTTTCATCATCTTATTATTCAAGTTCGAACCATTATCAGTAATGATTCTATTTGGGACACCATATCTGCAGATAATGTTATTCTTGATAAACCGAACCACAACTTGCTTGGTCACATTAGCATATGACGTTGCTTCCACCCACTTGGTGAAGTTATCAATTGCCACAAGAATAAAACGATGGCCATTCGAAGCCTTGGGTTCAATCATACCAATCATATTAATTCCCCACATAGAGAAAGGCCACGGGGAAGAAATTACATTAAGATGAGTTGCTGGCTGTTATACCCCAACATTGTCCCTCCCACAATCAATACAATACATCTCAAGACTTCTAAATGATCATAAGGCCCTCAAGACTCCCAATTGATCAAGAAGTGTGGAAGTTTCCCCAAACAATGCCTCCTCATAAGCAAAGTGTCCAAAACTAGGGTTTCGAGCTTCCTCGGGTTAAAATTATTTCCAAGACCTCAAGTGAGCTTCATAACACCCCACATGTATTCAATAATCCCCATGTCAAGTTTCAAGGCTTTCCCAATAAGTTTGACCAGTCAGATGATCAGATATGCAAAAATCAGTTAAAGTAGTTAAAAAGTCAAACTGAGGTCAACTATGGTCAAATCAAAGTCAAACTTAAATATTTTTGGCCAACATCAAGTTTATGAAGTATAATTTATCATTTTATCAATGGTTGATCATGATTCATCAAGGAAGTTTCAGATCATCAAGAATCAGGAGTTTCTAACTTAGGGTTTTCTAAGGAAAAGTCAACTGAACTTTGACCAGCCATAACTTTCACATGCTTCATCAAACATTTCCCATCCAAAGCTCATTTTGAATTAAATTTAATTCTATACAACTTTGTGTCTCACAAGCCAAGCCTAAAAATTCTTCATTTGGAAGGTATGAGCTAAAACATTACAGGTCATTCCAAAAGTCAACAAAAAGTCAACATCTTCCAAAGGACATAATTTGAAAATGGTAAATGATATGGACATGAGACCAAAGAGGTTTGTTAGAGGACTCTTTAAGATTTCCAAAATGTCCAAGAACACCTTCATAGCCTTAAAATTGAAGGATTTGTGCCTTGTCAAAGTTGGGATATTTTTTAGGGGTGTATGAAGAAAATAAGGCCTTAAAACCAAATTTTTCCAAATGGGCCTATCATTTTGCAATCCAATCTTTAAGATGACATCAAGCATGACCCAAAACAAAAAAGTTCTGATTTTTATTATTTATTTGGATTTTATTCATTAAAATTCAATTTAAATATAAAATAAATATGAAAAATCAAATAATGGACAAGATATTTGATTGGAAATCATTTAAATCATATTTGGAATGATTGGAAGTCAATTGAAATCAGATTGGATCAAAATAGCAAGGTATCATTTGATTTTTCTCACATTTATGATCATGGTTTCCTTCACACTCAAGTCATCTCATAAGCCCACAAATCAATAAGTTTCTTGACCTAAATTCAATCCTTATAAGTACATGAACTCAACACAAACATTGGACACAAAATTTTCAGCCAAGAACACTAAGAACAACCTCAAAAATTTCAAGAAAAAATGGCAATCGTATTTTCACTTAGAGGCAATCTCAAAGAAATTTGAAGGTCTAAACATGATCTTTGATCATTCTTGATGTTATCTCAATGTTTTACATCATCAAAATTGCCCTCATATGCATAAACTGAATTCTCATTCTCCCATGGTTTTCTAATTTTTTGTTTTCCTATATTAATGAATTATAAATTGTATTTGAGTGTTGATTTATGTTTGTGACATTGCAAGGATCGTTTCTGGGCAATCAATCGAAAGAATCATGGTCGTATGCGTTAGAACCAAAAATTAGGGTTCTTGGACGGTTCATTTGGGGGCGTTCGTTTAGGATGATATTTTTAGGAAATTGATGTTATAATATTGTTTAGAAGCTTCGTATTAACTGATTTGAAGTGATAAAGTAAATTTATCCATGTTATTTGCACTGTATGCAGGGGTTGTAGTGACAACACAAAATCTGTCACTAAAGCCTTTAGTGACGGAAATCCGTAGGTAAAGGTCTAAGTGGACGGCTGGAGGAAGAAGAAGAAGTGTGGCGCGAAAATTTGAATTTGAAACCTTGCTTATTTTATTATGTATTGTTTGTATTATAATTTCAGATTGGTGCAATGGCTCAGTTGGCAAGGACGCGTGCGTTAAAGCTCTTTGGCCTGGGTTCGATTCTCAGGTTTTGTATATTTTGTTTTTTTTAATCCATTTGTTTTGCAGGTTGAAAATATAATGATTTGATCCTGCATGGTTATCACCAGCGCATGCTGACCCTGTTGGTTTTTGTGATACGCATTGAGGTAAGGGACCTGGGTTCGATTCTCACGTCCTACTTTTTAGCAATTTTTTGTTTCTTTTCATATTTTCTCATTTTCTTTTGTTTTAATTTCTTTTATTTTAATATATTATTTAACCTAAACCAATATAAAAATAAATCTTTTCTTAATTAAGGTTTTATTGATTATTTTTAAAAAAAGGAAAGAGAAACATTTTTTTTTATTTTTGTAAATTATAATAACTCTATTTTAATTATTTTCTTTTATAATATTAAGTTTGTAAATAAATCTTTATATATTATTTTGTAAATTAAATTTAAATAACTCTTGTTATATTTAAAAATTCTAAATTTTGATATTATGTAAATAATTAATCTTTTATATTTTAATTACTTCTTATTTTCTTAATAAATTTATTTATTTTTTTAAAATCCTTAACCTAATTTCTCTAACCCTAATTTTTTTAACCAACTCTAATAAACCCTAATTTTCTCTAACCCTAAATAAATACTTTTTTTAAATTTGTATAAATTTTTAACATATTATTCTTATTATTATCAAACCATTTAAACTTGTATTTTTCTAATAATCTCTAAAATTTTAATTTATTTAACTTAAAACAATTTCTTTTAAAATTTTAATCTTTTTATTATTTCTTTATTATTACTTTATTACTTTATTGTTGCTTTATTATTACTTATTTACGTTTACTATTCTTGCTTTATTATTATATTTGCTTTATTATTCTTATTATTTATTTTTATTCAATTATTATGTATCTGCCAAAGCCTTGTAATAATCTGTAGATTTATTTTTCCGTCTTTATTTTCTTTATAAATATTTAACTGTGTGGTTAGTAAATAGGGTGTGAAAACCTATTTGTGTTTAAAATAACTTATATAATTAATTTAAAAAGATAAATATTTAAAAATATACACTCACACACGTAAGTCGATCTTTGATCGCCATCTTGCACTTCCTAGGATATTCCTCTTGATTACCTTAAAATATGGTCAAGTCCCTCGAAAGTGGGGTGTCTAAAAAAGCAATGTCCCTTAATAGAAAAATCATCAAGTCCCTTCCAGTTTAGAAGGTCAAGTCCCTACGAGGTTGTCTACGATATAATGACCTTGTCCCTTCGAATAAATGATGATAGTCCCTACAAATTGCTAAAGACACCCCTAACTGTTGCCTTCTATGACCATACGATGACCCTACGCCCGTCCCTCAAACACATCCAAGGTAATGACTACCTATTCCTTAATAATAGGGACAGTCTTACCCTTGAAAGGAAATATAAGAACATGAATGACTTAGTCTAGGGTAGGTACCTCTTAGTTACTTGCTCATATCTTAAAATTACTTTTTACACCTCACTTTCTTAAACATTTTTCAAAACAAGGCTTTGTATACATCCATATGAGGATCATTACAAAGTACTTAGAAAAATTTCTAATCACACATTACACTCTTCAAAAACAATTTAAGTGAGCTAAGTAACTAAGAGCACATGGATAACCATGGATATAAAGGGTGTTAACACCTTCCCTTTATATAACCTACCCCCCGAACTCAAGTCTTTTAAAAATAGGTCTTTCCTATTTTTTTATGTCCTTTCCACTTGGATAAAATAAAAGTCGGTGGCGACTCTTGCTATCCGCAACATGACTAAAAGTCAGTTCTCCCACCGTGTTACAGAACTGGCGACTCTGTTGGGGACTTAATAAGTAAAAGAGGGGTACCCTTAGGAATTAGATCACTTAAATTGTTTGCTTTGTTTGCTTTATATTACTTGTTGGGATTTTTGTGTGAAAGATCCTAACCCGGATCTAGTGTACCCTAGGTAAATGGCAATAGACCAAGGAAACTGTACGGCGTATACCGATATGGTTGATCTGGTGGCCATAGTTAGTGTGACTTCTTGGTTGGTGCTTATGTTCCTTAAGTAAGTTAAGGATAATATGGGGCTGTCATATGTTGTCAATACACTAACTGACTTTTAGAACCCTAGTTATCCCATCTTGGCCTTTAGAAAGTAGTGAGATAGCCGACTTTGGTGAAGACTGAAGTTGGTTGATACTCGATACTACGCTCATTGATATCCTAAACTTGGAGGATTTTGGTTGGCAAGTAAGTTGCCTACTGAACAACCACCCTTGGGAAGGGTCGGTGATATTGAGATCCCTTTGAACCTGGTTACTTTTGTAGGACAGGATGAACCAACTAAACTTCAGGGGAGGGTACTTACCTTTAAACCACATGCAAACCTTCAAACCTAGGGCTATTGTGTGACTTGTTTGTGTGTTCCACATGTTTGTGATTGAGCATAACATCATAACATCATCATGACATCATCTTTCTCTAACCATTTCAAGGACCAAATGATTTATCTTTGTTCTTTGTTGCAGGTCATGGCTTCTGCTCGTAGGAATACTATCCGGATCAACTTTGTAGGGATACCTTCTAAGCTTAAGGAATTGGTCTCTCAAGTTTCTGAAAACTCCCAATTCATCAAGAGGCATGGTCACCTACTGGATCTAGTCACTTCAGGGTTCAATGAAGACATGATAAGTGTCCTATTTCAGTTCTTTGATCCTAAACATCATTGCTTCACATTCCCCGACTATCAGCTGGTTCTTACAATGGAAGAGTTCTCCAAACTACTGGGTATACCTATCCTTGATCAGAGACCCTTCACAGGCTTAGAGAGTGAGCCTAAACCTGAAGTCATTTTTTCATCCCTACATTTGAAGAAATCAGACATTGTCCTAGAAACGAGGAGCGAAGTTAAGGGTATTCTTGCTAAGGTATTAATGGAGAAAGCTCAAGTGTTCTTGAAGGCTATGAGTTATGATGCTTTTGAGGAGATCATAGCCCTATTGATTTATGGCTTAGTTTTGTTCCCTAATCCAGACCAGTTCATAGACGTACACGCCATCAACATATTTTTGACTCGCAATCCAGTGCCTACATTACTTGCAGACATCTTACATTCTCTTCACACTCGTATTACGAAGGCGAGAGGGACTCTGATGTGCTGCATACCTTTATTGTCTAGGTGGTTTATTTCTCACCTTCCTCGATCAGTGATGAAGAATGAACAAGGGTTTAGGTGGTCTAAGAGGATCATGTCACTTTCTCATTCAGACATTCATTGGTGCTCTCGATCTATGGAGAATGTTACTGTCATTGACCGTTGTGGGGAATTCCCTAATGTGCCACTCCTTGGCATAAAAGGGGGCATTACCTACAACCCTTCTTTAGCACTACGTCAGTTTGGTTATGCTCGGAGTAATGGTCTTCATGACATGCTTATTTAGGGTATTGTGTTCGACTACGACAACAATCTTCAGGGTTACTATCAAAGGTTTATACGAGCTTGGAACAAGGTGAACAGGATTGACAGCAACACTTTGGAGCCAAAGTATTCTATTCCTATGGAGCCTTATCTCATATGGGTTCGATCTCGTGCTCAAACTCTTATGATGCCATATCCTGCTGTCCTACCAGTCACTATGGAGCCTGTTGCTGAAGGAGATGTTCCTTATACAATCCTTCATCCAGACATGCCTACTGATTGGGAAGAATTGCAGAAGTCCTGGATTCAGTTGAAGGAGCAAAGGGATACTTTTGAGACTCATTTCAGAGCTAGTCAAGAAAGAATTTTGGAGCTAACAAGGCAACTTCATGAGGAGCAAAACCTCAACAAGTACCTCCACACAAAGAGGAAGCGTCCATGGGAGACTTAAAACCCCATATATTTATCTTTTGTACTTTATCGTTATTTCTTTGTAAGCCCAAGGGGCAAAACTTATATTAAAGTATTTACTAATAAAATTTTGTTTTTTTTTGTTTTCTTTAAACAAATTTAAATCCTGCGGTCCTTGAAAACATTTCATAAACATATACATACCATATCATTACATCACAGGTTTCTTATGAACATGTATCTTATCTCCTTGCTGTTTATTTCAGCAGAAATGGCTCTCGAACAAACTGTTAAGGATCTCCAGACTCAGAATGCACAATATCAAGAAATGATTCTGAACTTTTCCATGGGACAAGATGAGCTGAAGGCACTTTTGACCAAGAAAAAGAAGAAGACTAGAAAATCAGTGGGCTTCATCAACCTGGGTTGAAGATTCAAAGGTCCTGTCAAGACAGAGGAAGAGGTTGAGAATCTTGAGCCTGAAAATTCTGAGAGAGAAGGAGGCAGTCTCCATGATACTGTGGAAGATTCTGATTCCGAGGAGAACTATTATCATGATCCTACTAGTGAAGAGAAGTATAAGAGCTGGTGGACAGAATGAATGCTATGGAACTACAAAAGAATTCTGGGTTTGACTTTGAAGATTTGAGTTTGATTTCTGGAGTCTCCATCCCTATGGGTTTCAAGGTTCCTACTTTTGTGGTGTATGATGGTGTGTCTTGCCCAAAATTGCATTTAAGGTCTATGTTAGAAGAATTCAACCCCATACTCCTGATAAGAAGTTCTGGATACATTTCTTTCAAGAAAGTTTGTCTGGATCCCAACTGGAATGGTATTATCAACTGGAGAGTACCAATATTCGCAACTGGAATGATCTTGCTGAGGCTTTCTATAAGCAGTACCAATACAATTTCGATTTAGCACCAACTCGCATGCAGCTCCAAAGCATGTCCTTGGATGCCAAAGAAAGTTTCAAGGAGTATGCTCAAAAATGGAGAGATCTGGCAAGTAGAGTTCAACCCCCTTTGACTATCATGGAATTAGTTGATATGTTCATGAGTACGTTGACTGGTCCTTTCTATAGTCATCTCATTGGAAGCTCATCATCTGGCTTCTCTGAGCTGATAATGATTGGAGAACATATGGAAAGTGGGGTACTGAGTGTAAAGATTCAGATAGTTGCTTCTTCAAATATCACCAAGAAGCCCCCTCATGGGAAGAAGGAATCCAATGTTGTGTATGGCCAACATGGTCGTAATGATCGTAACCAATATGTGGGAGTTGTTTTGATTTCTAATCCTACACCTCCACCACAAGAGAAACAACAGAATAATCATCCCAAGCCTAGGAGGCAATTTACCAAGATCAATATGTCATTGGCTCAGGCTTTGCAGCATATGTTGAAAGGAGAATTGATTACTTTGAAGGACCCACCACAGAATATCAATATTTCCTCTTCTCGTTACAATCCTAATGCAAGGTGTGCATATCATTCTAATAGCCCTGGCCATGATACTAACATTTTCTGATCATTGAAGAACAAAATCCAGGATATGATTGAGAATGGAGAAATTGAGTTTGACCCTCCGGAAACTCCTAATGTGATTACTGCTTCTATGCCTAAACATGAGAAGACTGTTAATGTTGTTGATGAGGTTGTTTATGTTCGTATTGTGGCTGAAATAACTACTCCTCTAGCTATTGTCAAGAAGAAACTTGTGCATGCCGGTTTATTTCCGGGTTGCAGGGAAGATTGTTTTTACTGTGCCTATAAACCTGATAGTTGTTGGAGTTTGAGGTCAGGTATTCAACGCCTGATAGATAATTATAATATACTATTTGAGAGGACCCCTTCTATAGAAAGTCTGTGTGGAGGTTTGGCTCAAGATATGAAAGTTGAAGATGTGGCAATGGTTAACAAGATTCCTGTTAAGATTACTTCCAATGGTCCAGTGATGATCACTTCTAAGGGTCCTATGAAGATTATTGCTGAGCCAAAGGTGGCTCCACTGATTATTACTACTCCTGGTCCTATCCCATACACTTCTGACAAGGCTATACCTTGGAATTATGGTTCTGATGTTTATATCCATGGTGTCAAAAAAGATCCTTTGACCGATGCACCTGTTACTGATGTTAATCTTGATGTGGACAATATTGCTAGATCCAGTAAGGTTACCAGGAGTGGAAGAATTTTCTCTCCAGAAGACACCTCAAAGACTGCTGCTACTCCAGTTCATATCTCTAACTTTGGGCCAAGTACTGAGGCTCGGGGCAAAGGACCATTGATTGAACTTGTTCAAGCTGAAGCACCAGTTAGTGAAGATCTCTCTAAGCAGATGGAAGAAGTACTGAAGATCATCTGCAAGAGTGATTATGATGTTGTTGACCAGTTGGGGCATACTCCCTCCAAAATCTCCATGTTATCTCTGCTATTGTATTTTGAAGCCCATGCCAAGGCTTTAATCAAGTTCCTGAAGACTGCTCACGTGCCACATGAAATCTTTGTGTACCAATTTGAAAATTGTGTTGCTCATCTAACTAGTGATAATGGTTTGGGTTTTACTGATGCTGATCTGACTCCTGCTAAAAGAAACCATAATAGAGCTCTGCATGTCTCCATTGAGTGTAGGGGAACTACTTTGTCTCATGTATTGGTGGATAATGGTTCTTCATTGAATTTATTACCTAAGAAGGTTCTAGACAAACTCAACTTAAAGGATGTAATATTAAGGCCAAGTAATGTGGTGGTAAGGGCCTTTGATGGTTCAAGTAGAATGGTGCATGGAGAGGTGGATCTTCCAGTCAAAGTAGGCTCTCAAGTCTTTGATTCCACTTTCTATGTGATGGATATTCGTCCTGCATACTCATGTTTGCTTGGGCGCCCCTGGATCCATGGGGCAGGTGCTGTGACTTCCACTTTACATCAGAAGTTGAAATATCTGGTGAAAGGAAAGATTGTCACTGTTTATGGTGAAGAAGAATACATGGTCAGTCATGTGAATACTTTTAAATATGTTGAAATGGAGGGTGAATTTGTTGAGACTCCTTGCCAGATATTTGAAGTGGTTCCTCAAGTCGTTCCTACTACTGAAGCTCTCCCTGTTGTTAAAAGAGTTCCTGTGATTACCAGAGTGCCTCCTACAATGGCCTCCCTCAAAGATGCTAGAGTTGTGGTTGAAGAAGGTGGTTGTACTATTTGGGGTCAACTTCCTGGCATTCCTTATATGTCTGGCAAGTTTGGTTTGGGTTTTACTGCAGAATCTCAGAAGGTTGTTCGTTGTGCTCGTGCTGCTCGTATCACTCAGAAAGGAATCATAAAGGACCAAGTCAATGTTGTAGAAGATTATGATGAAGGTTACAACCTGGATGATTGGATCTTTCCTACCATGGGTGATGGACTCAACAATTGGAAGGCTGAAGACGTTATTCCTATCTCCTTTAGTCAGGAGTAAATGCTATTTCATTTTTTTAAATTTATTTTTTGTAATTGTGAACAATTAAATACTTTTAAGCCTTGTGCCTCACCCGGGGCACAATGGTATGCTTGTTAGGGTTGTCATTTCATTTGCATATTTTCATTCAATAAAATCAATGGACGTTTCTCGCTTTCGTAAATATTGCGCTCTTTGTCTTTATTTTACTTTTTCTTTTATAAAAAAAAGCTATGTGTTCATACACACACCCACATCACTAAAATGCAGATCTTCATCCACTATGGATCCTATTGATAACAATTCTGCTATTGCCAATTATGACTTCGAGAATCCGATCTATCAAGCCGAGGATGGAAAGGAGGAAGATTGTGAAGTACCTGTAGAGTTGGCTAGATTACTACAGTAAGAAGAGAAAACTATAAAACCACATGAGGAACCAATCGAAGTTGTGAACTTGGGAACTGAGGAAAACAGGAAAGAAGTCAAGATAGGTGTTGAGCTGGAAGATGGTGTCAAGAACAGGTTGATTCAGATGTTACATGACTATGTGGAAGTTTTTGCTTGGTCTTATGAAGATATGCTGGGGCTGGATACAGATATTGTGGTTCACCGTCTACCAGTGAAAGAGGATTGTCGTCCAATAAAACAGAAATTTCGTCGTATGCGTCCTGATATGTCAGAAAAGATTAAGGCAGAGGTGATGAAACCATTAAATGCATGATTTTTAGCTGTTACTTCTTACCTTCAATGGGTTGTAAACGTGGTGCCGGTGCCTAAGAAAGATGGTAAAGTACACATGTGTGTAGATTACAGGGATTTGAACAGAGCCAGCCCCAAAGATGACTTTCCGCTTCCACATATTGATGTTCTGGTAGACAACACTGCTCAACATAAGGTATTCTCTTTTATGGATGGTTTCTCTGGGTATAATCAGATTAAGATGACACCTGGAGATATGGAGAAGACTACATTTGTTACACAATGGGGCACTTTCTGCTATAAGGTAATGCCATTTGGTTTGAAGAATGTTGGGGCAATATATCAGCGTGTTATGGTAGCTTTGTTCCATGATATGATTCACCATGAGATAGAGGTATATGTGGATGATATGATAGCCAGATCTCAGAATGAAGAAGAGCATCTTGATCACCTGCACAAGTTGTTTGAGAGGTTGAAGAAATACAAGTTAAGGTTAAATCCAAACAAGTGTACTTTCGGAGTTAGATCTGGTAAGCTTTTGGGTTTTATTTCTAGTGGTAAAGGTATTGAAGTGGATCCTACAAAGGTAAAAGCTATACAAGAGATGCTTGCTCCTCGTACTGAGAAAGAAGTTAGAGGTTTCCTGGGACGACTGAATTACATTGCAAGATTTATTTTCTAGTTGACTGCTACTTGTGAACCAATCTTCAAGTTGTTGAAGAAAGATCAAGTATTGGAATGGAATGATGAATGCCATGTAGCTTTTGATGAGATCAAAAGGTACTTACAGGAACCTCCTATATTGATGCCACTAGTTGAAGGAAGACCCTTGATTATGTACTTGACAGTATTATATAACTCAATGGGGTGTGTGTTGGGGCAACATGACGAGTCTGGTCGAAAAGAGCAAGCAATATATTACCTTAGCAAAACGTTTATCGACTGTGAAACAAAATACTCATTGCTCGATAAAACTTCCTGTGCTTTGGCATGGGCCGCTCGCCGACTAAGACAATATATGTTGACTCATACCACCTTATTGATTTCAAAAATGGATCCAATCAAGTATATATTTGAGAAACCTGCTCTCTCCGGACGAATAGCAAGATGGCAAATGATCTTGACAGAATATGATATACAGTATACTACTTAGAAAGCAATCAAAGGAAGTGTAGTAGCTGACCATTTGGCTCATCAAGCAGTGGATGATTATCAATCTATGAATTTTGAGTTTCCAGACGAGGATATTATGATTATTACTAAAGAACCTAGACAATATGAAGGACCTGGACAAGGATCCCGATGGACTATGGTTTTTGATGGAGCTTCTAATACGCTTGGTAATGGTGTTGGTGTGGTGATTATCTCTCCTAAAGGTTGTTTTACATCAGTTACTGCAAAACTTTGTTTTAAATGTACCAACAATATGGCTGAGTATGAAGGGTGTATATGGAGATTCAACCCTGGTAGTTAGTCAAGTTAAAGGAGATTGGGATACAAGGCATCCTAATCTCATCCCTTACAGAGAGCATGTGTTGTCTTTGTGTTGCACCCCAAAATTTGCCCTCACAATACAAGACTTTGTGTTCTAAGAAGGTTCACAAGGTTCACAAGATTCTCAACATTTACAAGACCTTTCATGAGGTTCATGAAGTTTACAAGTCACTTCTTGAAGGTTCACAAGGTTCACAAGCTTCACAATGGTTACATGATCTTTCATGAGGTTCATGAAGTCTACAAGTCACTTTATGAGGTTAAAAAGGTTCACAAGGTTCACAATACCTCCCATGAGGTTCACAAGACATTTTATGATGATTCACAAGGTTCACAAGGTTCACAATTGGCCATAAGAGTTGACAATTCCCTCAGACAATGCATCTCCTAAGCAGTGCATCCAAAACTAGGGTTTTGACTTTAATCAGGCTAAATGAACTTCCAAGACTTCAAGTGAGCTTCATAACATCTTATATGTGTTTAAGAATCCCCATGACAAGTTTCAAGACTTTTCTCAAAAGTTTGCTCAGTCAGATGATCAGATAAGTCAAAATCAGTCAATGCAGTTAAAAAGTCAAACTGAGGTCAACTGTGGTCAAACCAAAGTCAAACTTCATGATTTTTTGCCAACATCAAGTATATGAAGTAAAATTCATCATTTGATCAAGGGTTGATCATGATTCATCAAGGAGATTTCAGATCATCAAGAATCAGGAGTTTCTAAATTAGGGTTTCCTCAGTAAAAGTCAACTGAACTTTGACCAGCCATAACTTTCACATGCTTCATCACCAAGTCTCCACTCAAAGCTCATTTTGAAGGAAATTGAATTTTCTACAACTTTGTGTCTCACAAGCCAAGCCTAAAAATGCTTCATTTGGAAGGTATGAGCTAAGACATTATAGGTCCTTTTGAAAGTCAACAAAAAGTCAACAACTTCAAAAGGGCATAACTTGAGATTGGTAAATGATATGGACATGAAACCAATGGGGTTGGTTATAGGACTCTTCAAGCTTTCCAAAATTTCCAAGAACACCCCCATACCATTAAAATTGAAGGATATATGCCCTTGCAAAGTTGGGAAATTTTGAGTTGGTTTATGATGAAAAAGGAGGTCTAAAACCAATTTCTTCCAAATGGGCTTGCCAAATTATGACCCAATCCATACAATAGCATCATGCACGACCCAAACCATTAAAAATCAGAATTTTTATTATTTTATTTTTATTTATTTTGATTTAATTCATTAAAAATCATTTTAAATAAAAATAAAATATGAAAAGGTAATATTTGATGGAGATTGAGTTTCTAGAATGACTTAAATGATGATTGGAATTGAAGAGGAAGGAAATCATAAGATTTGTCCCAAAATAGCAAGCCTTAATGCATGAATATGATTTTCAAAGCATGATCAATATGGATCTTTTCATATCAATTTTTCCACATGATCAATCAGTTTTATTGACCTAATTCACTCACCTATAAGTACTAAACATAACTCAATCATCAAGGGACGAATTCTCTGCCTCCAAAAGTAAGTTCCATTGTTCAAAATTTCTTCACAAAAGTCACATTCGGATTCTTGGATTTAGGGCTCTAGAAGGTAAAACAAGAACATGGAAAGACTCCCTGGACTTCCTTGATCATGAATCATCATTCATATGCATCAATATCATGCCATATTGCTCAACCCGAATCCATCTTGCTCTTGAAAATAATTTTTTCGAATTCATTAATTTATTGCGTTTCAATGAAATTTGTTTGGCTAATCTTGTTTATCATGTGATGTAGAACGTTTCTGGGCAAGAAAATCAAAGAAACCATGGCTAAACCGTGAAACGCCATTGTTAGGGTTTGGACCTAGGTTTAGGGGTTTCTGATTTAATGAACATAAATGGATTTCAAAAACATAGGATGAATCGCATGAACGGCTGGATCATATTGCTGTGTTTAATTTTGTGAAATTGTATGGTTTTGTTGGTCATTGATCTTTGTAGGTGTTGCTGCAATTTAAGAATTCGCAGGAAAACTTGTGACTGATTTCGCAGGTAAAATTGCAAGTATGAGGTTGAAGAAGAAGCTAGGTGGCGCGAAACCTGTATTTGAATTATTGTTTAAAAATAATATAATTTTGTTTCTGTTTATTATCACAAGCCAATGCTTGTCCTGGTGGTAAGACTACTGCGCGTTTAGATGAGTGGCCTGTGTTCGAATCCAGGCCATGTACATTTTTTGTTCTTATTTTTTTTCAGGTTAAACATACATAATATATTATGTATTGTTACCAACACATTAGCAGATGGGCTCTTCCAGCCAGGCGGTCATGCGTGTGTTTGCTAGTTTCAAAGGTCCTAGGTTCAATACCACCCCAGGCCTTTTTGCTTCTTGATTTTTCTTGATTTTTCCAGGCAATGCACAAAAACAATTCCTCTCCCTTTCCTTTCACCTGCGCATGTGGTGGTCTGGTGGTGTGTCTTGTTGCTAGTAAACAAAGCCTCCTGGGTTCAAATCCCAGCAAGGTTTGTTTTGACATTTTTTTTTATTTTATTTTTGCTTTGTTTAATTTCATTTAATTGATTTAAGTTTTATTAATAAAAATAATTCTATAAAATGTTATTCAATGATTATAATATTCAAAAATCATATTTTCTTAATTCAAAAATTATTTCTTTTACGTAATTATAATATATGTATATTAATTAAAATAATTTTTGTATATTATAAATTAAACCCTAAAAATATTTTTCTAATAAAACCCTAATCTTAGAAACCTTAATTTATTTTTCTAAATACTTATTAAAAACTTAATTGTTTATTTTTTTTAATTTTTAACATAATTATCATGTACATGTTTATTTAATAAAATTAATTTTTGTAAATATAATATTTAATATGGAATCTTGTAAATATAATTAATTATAACCTATTTTTATATATAATATGTAAATATATTTTATATGCTATGTTTATAACCTAAATTATATTCTTAATACATATATGTTTTAAAATAATTAAATTTATGCTGATATTATAATTATAATTTTCATGTTTAGAATTAATAAGTTGTATATAAATTTTAAATTTTATAATTAAATTGTTTATATTTTCTTAATAATGTCTAATTCTTATTTGCTATTTTATTTTGTTTATCGTTATTACTAATCCATTATTATTATTTTACTAACCTTATTTATTTTTTTATTATTATTATTACTAACCCCCTATTATAATTATTTTGTTTATTATTTATATTTTGCTCCTATATTTTTATTTGCTATTTATTTTATTATAATTATTATGTAATTGCTTCTTGGTGTAATTTTGTAAATATTTAATTTATTTAATTTTTTTTTATGCTATGGTTAGTAATTTAGGGAGTGAAAATTATTTGTATTTTAAAATTGAATTTAGATCACTTTAATTATAAGATAAATATAAATTGAACACTCACACACGTAAGTCGATTTTTAATCGCCATCTCACTTTCTAGGGCTATCCCTCAATGTCGCCTAAATCATAAGGTCAAGTGGGGTGTATAAAGCAAGTCCCTTAAAAGAAAAATCATCAAGTCCCTAATGGTTGCCTTTAAAGATCAAGTCCCTTTTCGAATAATGATGATAGTCCCTCCTAAATGCTTAATACACCTCACAGTTGCCTTCATAAACAGATGTCCCTCATATGTCCCTCACATCCAAGGTAATGACTACCTATTCCTTAATAATAGGGATAGTCTTACCACTTAAAGGATAAAGAACAGAAAAGACTTAAATTTTAGGGTAGGTACCTCTTAGTTGCTTGCTCACTTCATTCCAAATTTTCAAACACTTAACAAATTTTAAACAAATTTTCAAACACAAGTTTTTACGCATCCGTACATGGATCACTATTAACTCTTATGAAAATTTTCTATTCACACACTTCACATTTTCAAAAACAATTCAAAAGTGAGCTAAGTAACTAAGAGCCCATGGATAACCATGGATGTAAAGGGTGCTAACACCTTCCCTTTACATAACCTACCCCCCGGACCCAAAAATCTTTTAAAGGTCTTTCCTGTTCTTTTATGCCTTTCCTTTGGATAAAATAAAAGTCGGTGGCGACTCTTGCTATCCGCAACATAACTAAAGTCAGTTCTCCCACCGTGTTACAGAACTGGCGACTCTGCTGGGGATTTAAATTTAAGAGGGGTACCCTTAGGAATTAAGATCACTTTAAATTGTTTGCTTTGTTTGCTTTATATTATTGGGGTGCTCTTATGTGTGAAAGGTCCTAACCCGGATCTAGTGTACCTTAGGTAAATGGCAATAGACCAAGGAAACTGTACGACGTATATCGATACGGTTGATCTGGTGGCCATAGTTAGTGCGACTTCTTGGTTGGTGCTTATGTTCCTTAAGTCAAGTTGAGGATAATATGAGGCTGCCATATGTTGTCAATGCACTAACTAACTTTTAGAACCCTAGTTAATTCATCTTGGCCTTTAGAAAGTAGTGAGGTAACCGGCTTTGGTGCAGACTGAAGTTGGTTGACACTCGATACTACGCTCATTGAGATCTTAAACTTGGAGGGTTTTGGTTGGAAAGTAAGTTGCCTTCTGATCAACCACCCTTGTGAAGGATCAATGATATTGAGATCCCTTAGAACCTGGTTACTTTTGTAGGACAGGATGAACCATCTAACTTCAGGGGAGGGTACTTACCTTTGAACCTCATGCAAGCCTTTAAACCTAGGGCTATTGTGTGACTTGCTTGTGTGTGCCACATGTTTGTGATTGAGCATAACATCATGACATCATCATGCATCATAAGCATAGCATTTTCACTAACCATTTCAAGGACCAAAGGATTTATCTTTGTTCTTTGGTTGCAGGTCATGGCTTCTGCTCGTAGAAACACCATCAGGATCAACTTTGTGGGCATACCTCCCAAGCTTAAAGAGTTGGTTTCTCAAGTATCTGATCATTCCCAGTTCATCAAGAGACATGGTCACCTATTGGATCTAGTCACTTCAGGGTTCAATGAAGACATGATGAGTGTCCTGTTTCAGTTCTTTGATCCTAAACACCATTGCTTCACATTCCCCGACTACCAGCTGGTTCCAACCATGGAAGAGTTCTCTAAACTTCTGGGCATACCTGTTCTTGATCAGAAACCATTCACAGGCATGGAGAGGGAGCCTAAACCTGAGGTTATTGCTGCAGCTCTACATCTGAAGAAGTCTGACATTGTTCTAGAAACGAGAAGCGGAGTTAAAGGTATTCTTGCTAAGGTGCTAATGGATAAAGCTCAAGTGTTCTTGAAGGCCATGAGCTATGATGCTTTTGAGGAGATATTAGCCTTGCTGATTTATGGCTTAGTATTGTTCCCCAATCCAGATCAGTTCATAGATGTTCATGCCATCAACATTTTCCTGAGTCACAATCCAGTGCCTACATTGCTTGGAGACATTCTACATTCCCTTCATACCCGTACTACAAGGGCAAGAGGAACTTTGATGTGCTGCATACCTTTGCTTTCTAGGTGGTTTATTTCTCACCTTCCTCGCTCAGTAATGAAGAATGAGCAAGGGTTCAGATGGTCTAAAAGGATCATGTCACTTTCTCACTCAGATATCCATTGGTGCTCCAGATCTATGGAGAATGTCACCATCATTGACCGTTGTGGGGAGTTTCCTAATGTGCCACTTCTAGGCATAAGAGGAGGCATTACCTACAACCCCTCTCTAGCTTTACGACAGTTTGGTTACGCTCGAAGTGATGGTCCACATGACATGTTGATTCAGGGCATTGTGTTTGACTACGACAACGATCTTCAAGGTTATCGTCAGAGATTCATACGAGCCTGGGGAAAAGTAAACAGGGTTGACAGCAAGACACTGGAGCCTAAGTGTACTATTCCTATGGAAGCTTATCTCAGATGGGTACGATTTCGTGCTCAGACTCTCATGATGCCATATCCTGCCGTCCTACCAGTTACCATGGAACCTGTTGCTGAAGGAGACACAGCTTATACCATCCTTCACCCAGACATGCCTACTGATATGGAAGACTTGCAGAGATCCTGGATCCAATTGAAGGAGCAAAGGGATACTTTTGAGGCTCACTACAAAGCAAGCCAAGAAAGAATCCTAGAACTAACAAAGCAACTTCATGAGGAACGGAATCTCAACTCATACCTCAACACAAAGAGGAAACGTCTATGGGAGACTTAAAACCCCATCTTTTGTACTTATCTCATTTCATTTTTTGTAAGCCCAAGAGGCAAAACAAATTTATTACTAATAAAAGTTTACCTTCTTGTTTGTCTAAGCAAATTTAAATCCTGCGGTCCTTGAAAACGTTGCATATGCATTCACATATCATTTCATTGCATCACAGGTTTATAATTGTGCACAGGTTTCTCATCTTCTCGCTGTTTATTTCAGCAATGGCTCTTGAACAAACAGTTAAGGATCTCCAGGCACAAAATGCACAGTTCCAAGAGCTGATCCTGAATTTGTCCAAGGGGCAAGATGAATTGAAGACACTGCTGGCTAAGAAGAAGAGTCCTGAGGACAACAAGGATGATCAGCTGAAACAACTACAAGCTGAGATGACAGGAATGAGGACCCAGATGAATGACCAGGTGGTTCTTATTCAAAATTTAGCTCAGGGGCAAGAAGAGTTAAAGAGCCTTTGTCCATAAACTTCAAAGTGATGGAGTCAGGGATCTAATTGTTAGTCGACCTCCATTAAAACAAGCTGATTTGGTTGAAAGGAAGATGAGGATAAAAGAAGGTAAGAAACAGGTTGCCATTGATTGTTCTTCAGTTGAAGAAGAAAGACCTGATAAGGTTAATCCACCTCAACACAAGAAATATAGAAGGCAGTTTATCAAGTTCAGCACTCCAATGTCACAAGTTCTGCAATGCTTGTTGGAGATGAAGCTAATTTCCTTGGAAAATCCTCCTCAAAATCCTAAAACTTCCTCTCCTCGCTATAATCCCAGGGCAAGGTGTGAGTACCACTCCAACAGTCCTGGACATGATACTAATAGCTGTTGGGCATTGAAGAAAAAGATTCAAGACCTGATTGACGAAGGAATCCTAGATGTTACTCCAGAGGGTCAAGTTGAGTTCTACTATCATCCATCAAACATCGAAGCTGCAAGACAAATTGCCCAGTATAACAAGAAAGGAAGCCTACCTATTCCTGTTGAGATATGGGGCACCTTGGGACATCCAAGTGGTAAATTTGATTTCATGGTGAAGTATACTGCTCCTCAAAGTTCACAGATTGCAATTGAAGACATTCAGCCAACTGGATGGGACAACATTTGAATTTTTTCATTTGTAATTTCTTTTATTTGTTTGAACACTTACTATTATGTTAAACTTTTGTTTTCTTTAATGCATTGCATATGTTTGTCTTGAATTAATCCATTCGTTCCACTATATTTTGAATTATGCTTCTTATTTCTATCTTGTGATATTTAACTCCTGATAAAGCTATAAGCCTGTAGAGGGAGGATGACGAAAACAATACCATAATATTAGGCAGTATGCTTTTGAACAGACTATGCTGACGATGTACAGGCATTGTTTCAATTCCTAAACAATGGAGATATAAGGAAGTTAATCCCTAATCAACCCTTTTGAGCCTATAAAGTAGGAGTTTTTATTCTCGTACAAATTAAAACCCTTATTCATAACCTGGGGCAGGGTAGTTACTCAGTTAACTCAAATATGACAATTGCTTGTGTTGTACACAGCTAATGATGGTTCTCTGTAATCATTAAACCTGATAGTCAATATCCAGCAAAAGAAAAGCTTACTAAGTCAAAACCTATGAGGGAGACTTAGTAAAACATTAAGACATCCCACTGACTGTAACCTTGAAATAAACAGCTCAGGCAAAAGGAAGGGATAATAAAGCCAAAAAAAAAAGAAAAAAAAGAAGGGAGGTCACTATGAATCCTCGACAAAGAAAGATGACTAAAAGTTCAAATAAATTTTGGGTTTCTGAACCATCACAAATATTAGTGTTACAATACCAAACTTCTTTGGAACTTCAATGCATAAGTTAACTGAGTATAGGACTGAAGAACATCATGGAGATTGGGTTGGGTACAAATAAAATTTGAGCCTTTATCCTTTGTTTCTTAAACCGTGAACCAGGCCACGTTATAACCCTTTAAAAGTCCTAACTGAAGCATGGTTAGTTCGAAAGCGTACTGCTACACAAAGGTATCCTGACTCCTTTAGGGCTTATTATAAAACTTGAGTTAATATCACAGTTTTCTAAAAAAAAAAAAGTTTTAAAATAATTCTTTTTCAGAAACTTCAAGACAGACATAAGCATTGCATTTTTGAATATATTTGTTTGCATATACCTGAGTGTTTGACAAATGGAGAAACTTACAGGATGAATGTTCAATGAACCAAAGTCCTTCCGATAAACAAAGTTGCTTCCTGGATCAAAGTCCATGTATACAAAGGGGCATAATCATTATCTCCCAATCAAGGGGGCAGACCATGATACTGCCTAACTCATTTGGGGCAATCAGGACAAGATTCAACTATGTTTAAGCAGCCAGAGGCAGATCTCCCCATCTACCCGAAGTGCCAAGGGTAACATTACAGAATTCATAATGCCAGGGGCATGGTCATTGTTTCCTAATCAAGGGGGCATACCAAGTTACTGTTCAAATCATTCAGGGCAACCAGTTCCAGATCCAACAGTGCTTAATAGCCAGAGGCAACTTTTCTCATATATTTGAATTACCAAGGGTAACACTGCAAAGTTCATGATGCCAGGGGCATATGCTTATGGGGCATTCTGCTTGTTTCTCTTGAGGTAGCTCATTTCAGATACTTCCATTATGGGACAATTCATCCCCAACCAAGGGGCAATGCTTTCTTTTCAAATCTAGTATCCGAAGCGTATATGGTCCATCACAATTTGAAGACACGTTCCTCTCATTGTGTTCTCAGCAGAAGCCATTGTGGAAATTAATTGTCTACGCCAGTAATATCAGATGGTGTCAGTATCAGGTCTTCAGATCCAGCTATGAGAATTGTTGGAAGGTATTCAGGAAAGTTAAAAATTTCAGGAGCTCCAAATCCAATTGGTTATACACTCTCGAAGTTGAAACAATTCTATTTTCAAGTTCAGCTTTACTTTTCCCTCTGAATCCAGATTTACTTTTACCCTAAGCGAAACGTCCATTGGTTGTGTTTGAATGTATGTATGCTTTTGAATATGATTGATGTTTACCAGAAATGCATGTATGTTTTGAATATGATTGATGTTTACCAGAAATGCATGTATGTTCTTAATATGATTGATGTTTACCAGAAATACATGAAAATGCAGTAATAGTATTTACTAAGGACGAACGAGGGAAGGATTTCAACGAAGTTTCGCCGGTTCATCTCTACAAAACAGTTACAAACCCTCAGTAGGACAAATCCATCTTCATAAAGTCACATCTCCCCTGGAATTTATATCCATCTCTTTTATCCTCATACGGATATTCGGGAATTTACTTTCCAATAATGGTACGACGAACGAAGACAGGATATATACCCTACTATCAAACACAGACGAAGGTTATGTATACCTTACTATCCCCAGCAGACGGGAGGTTATATAAACCTTGCTATCTCCAGCATACAGGAGGTTATGTTTATCCTTATTATCCCCAGCATACGGAAGGTTATGTATACCTCATCATCAAACAAGACGGGAACGAGTTCCTCATATTCTTCGGCAATGAATCGGGATTTATTTTCCCTGGCCAGCAGTTGTTATATGAAGATATCCAGACGCTTCAGGCAGCATCATATCATACATACATCATTTACATCATATCATAACATACATATCCATAGATACATAATACATTACCTAAGTGCATCATATCATACATGCATACATAATGCATAAACTAATATTATTATACAGAATGCTACCTTGTTTTCAGGTTAATTATCCAGCAAATAAACTTACAAGTATCAGGATTGCTTTATCCTCCTGAAAGCATATCATCCATCAGGACTGCTTTATCCTCCTGAAAACTCCTATTACATCAGGAATGCTTAATCCTCCTGAAGACTTATCATCTTTCAAGACTGCTTCATCCTCTTGGGAATACATTGTTACATCAGGATTGCTTCATCCTCCTGAAAGCATATTATCAAATACCTCAGGGTTGCTTTATCCCCCTGACAGCTTCTTTACCTCAGGGTTACTTTATCCTGACAGCTTCTCACTACCTCAGGATTGCTTCATCCTCCTGACAGCTTTTTATTACATCAGGATTGCTTCATCCTCCTGAAAGCATATTATCAACACCTCAGGACTGCTTTATCTTCCTGACAGCTTCTTATACCTCAGGACTGCTCCATCCTCCTGACAGCTATTATCATTACTTCAGGATTGCTTGATCCTCCTGAAAACCCCTATTACTTCAGGACTGCTTTATCCTCCTGAAAACTCCTATTACATCAGGACTGCTTCATCCTCCTGAAAATTCCTAGTACATCAGGATTGCTTCATCCTCCTGAAATCATACCTCAGGATTGCTTTATCCTCCTGACAGCTATCATTGTACCTCCATATTTTGGACTGCTTCATCCTCCAAGACATGTATCTGAAGAATTTTCCTCCAAGTGGCATCTTTAAGCCCACTCAATCATATTCAACTAGCCATCTGTACCACTTTATGCACTGGTGAGTGCAAATTTTTGGGCTTTTGTGTTCAATCCCCTTCAACCTTCCAGGTCACGACTGGCAAATATACCAATCTAACCCCTCAGGTTTTAGAAAATTGAACAGGGGCAGCTGTTGCACCCCAAAATTTGCCCTCACAATACAAGACTTTGTGTTCTAAGAAGTTTCACAAGGTTCACAAGATTCTCAACATTTACAAGACCTTTCATGAGGTTCATGAAGTTTACAAGTCACTTCTTGAAGGTTCACAAGGTTCACAAGCTTCACAATGGTTACATGATCTTTCATGAGGTTCATGAAGTCTACAAGTCACTTTATGAGGTTCACAAGGTTCACAAGGTTCACAATACCTCCCATGAGGTTCACAAGACATTTTATGATGATTCACAAGGTTCACAAGGTTCACAATTGGCCATAAGAGTTGACAATTCCCTCAGACAATGCATCTCTTAAGCAGTGCATCCAAAACTAGGGTTTTGACTTTAATCAGGCTAAATGAACTTCCAAGACTTCAAGTGAGCTTCATAACATCTTATATGTGTTTAAGAATCCCCATGACAAGTTTCAAGACTTTTCTCAAAAGTTTGCTCAGTCAGATGATCAGATAAGTCAAAATCAGTCAATGCAGTTAAAAAGTCAAACTGATGTCAACTGTGGTCAAACCAAAGTCAAACTTCATGATTTTTTGCCAACATCAAGTATATGAAGTAAAATTCATCATTTGATCAAGGGTTGATCATGATTCATCAAGGAGATTTCAGATCATCAAGAATCAGGAGTTTCTAAATTAGGGTTTCCTTAGTAAAAGTCAACTGAACTTTGACCAGCCATAACTTTCACATGCTTCATCACCAAGTCTCCACTCAAAGCTCATTTTGAAGGAAATTGAATTCTCTACAACTTTGTGTCTCACAAGCCAAGCCTAAAAATGCTTCATTTGGAAGGTATGAGCTAAGACATTATAGGTCCTTTTGAAAGTCAACAAAAAGTCAACAACTTCAAAAGGGCATAACTTGAGATTGGTAAATTATATGGACATGAAACCAGTGGGGTTGGTTAGAGGACTCTTCAAGCTTTCCAAAATGTCCAATAACACCCCCATACCATTAAAATTGAAGGATATATGCCCTTGCAAAGTTGGGAAATTTTGAGTTGGTTTATGATGAAAAAGGAGGTCTAAAACCAATTTCTTCCAAATGGGCTTGCCAAATTATGACCCAATCCATACAATAGCATCATGCACGACCCAAACCATTAAAAATCAGAATTTTTATTATTTTATTTTTATTTATTTTGATTTAATTCATTAAAAATCATTTTAAATAAAAATAAAATATGAAAAGGTAATATTTGATGGAGATTGAGTTTCTAGAATGACTTAAATGATGATTGGAATTGAAGAGGAAGGAAATCATAAGATTTGTCCCAAAATAGCAAGCCTTAATGCATGAATATTTGATTTTCAAAGCATGATCAATATGGATCTTTTCATATCAATTTTTCCACATGATCAATCAGTTTTATTGACCTAATTCACTCACCTATAAGTACTAAACATAACTCAATCATCAAGGGACGAATTCTCTGCCTCCAAAAGTAAGTTCCATTGTTCAAAATTTCTTCACAAAAGTCACATTCGGATTCTTGGATTTAGGGCTCTAGAAGGTAAAACAAGAACATGGAGAGACTCCCTGGACTTCCTTGATCATGAATCATCATTCATATGCATCAATATCATGCCATATTGCTCAACCCGAATCCATCTTGCTCTTGAAAATAATTTTTTCGAATTCATTAATTTATTGCGTTTCAATGAAATTTGTTTGGCTAATCTTGTTTATCATGTGATGTAGAACGTTTCTGGGCAAGAAAATCAAAGAAACCATGGCTAAACCGTGAAACGCCATTGTTAGGGTTTGGACCTAGGTTTAGGGGTTTCTGATTTAATGAACATAAATGGATTTCAAAAACATAGGATGAATCGCATGAACGGCTGGATCATATTGATGTGTTTAATTTTGTGAAATTGTATGGTTTTGTTGGTCATTGATCTTTGTAGGTGTTGCTGCAATTTAAGAATTCGCAGGAAAACTTGTGACTGATTTCGCAGGTAAAATTGCAAGTATGAGGTTGAAGAAGAAGCTAGGTGGCGCGAAACCTGTATTTGAATTATTGTTTAAAAATAATATAATTTTGTTTCTGTTTATTATCACAAGCCAATGCTTGTCCTGGTGGTAAGACTACTGCGCGTTTAGATGAGTGGCCTGTGTTCGAATCCAGGCCATGTACATTTTTTGTTCTTATTTTTTTTCAGGTTAAACATACATAATATATTATGTATTGTTACCAACACATTAGCAGATGGGCTCTTCCAGCCAGGCGGTCATGCGTGTGTTTGCTAGTTTCAAAGGTCCTGGGTTCAATACCACCCCAGGCCTTTTTGCTTCTTGATTTTTCTTGATTTTTCCAGGCAATGCACAAAAACAATTCCTCTCCCTTTCCTTTCACCTGCGCATGTGGTGGTCTGGTGGTGTGTCTTGTTGCTGGTAAACAAAGCCTCCTGGGTTCAAATCCCAGCCAGGTTTGTTTTGACATTTTTTTTTATTTTATTTTTGCTTTGTTTAATTTCATTTAATTGATTTAAGTTTTATTAATAAAAATAATTCTATAAAATATTATTCAATGATTATAATATTCAAAAATCATATTTTCTTAATTCAAAAATTATTTCTTTTACGTAATTATAATATATGTATATTAATTAAAATAATTTTTGTATATTATAAATTAAACCCTAAAAATATTTTTCTAATAAAACCCTAATCTTAGAAACCTTAATTTATTTTTCTAAATACTTATTAAAAACTTAATTGTTTATTTTTTTTAATTTTTAACATAATTATCATGTACATGTTTATTTAATAAAATTAATTTTTGTAAATATAATATTTAATATGGAATCTTGTAAATATAATTAATTATAACCTATTTTTATATATAATATGTAAATATATTTTATATGCTATGTTTATAACCTAAATTATATTCTTAATACATATATGTTTTAAAATAATTAAATTTATGCTGATATTATAATTATAATTTTCATGTTTAGAATTAATAAGTTGTATATAAATTTTAAATTTTATAATTAAATTGTTTATATTTTCTTAATAATGTCTAATTCTTATTTGCTATTTTATTTTGTTTATCGTTATTACTAATCCATTATTATTATTTTACTAACCTTATTTATTTTTTTATTATTATTATTACTAACCCCCTATTATAATTATTTTGTTTATTATTTATATTTTGCTCCTATATTTTTATTAGCTATTTATTTTATTATAATTATTATGTAATTGCTTCTTGGTGTAATTTTGTAAATATTTAATTTATTTAATTTTTTTTTTATGCTATGGTTAGTAATTTAGGGAGTGAAAATTATTTGTATTTTAAAATTGAATTTAGATCACTTTAATTATAAGATAAATATAAATTGAACACTCACACACGTAAGTCGATTTTTAATCGCCATCTCACTTTCTAGGGCTATCCCTCAATGTCGCCTAAATCATAAGGTCAAGTGGGGTGTATAAAGCAAGTCCCTTAAAAGAAAAATCATCAAGTCCCTAATGGTTGCCTTTAAAGATCAAGTCCCTTTTCGAATAATGATGATAGTCCCTCCTAAATGCTTAATACACCTCACAGTTGCCTTCATAAACAGATGTCCCTCATATGTCCCTCACATCCAAGGTAATGACTACCTATTCCTTAATAATAGGGATAGTCTTACCACTTAAAGGATAAAGAACAGAAAAGACTTAAATTTTAGGGTAGGTACCTCTTAGTTGCTTGCTCACTTCATTCCAAATTTTCAAACACTTAACAAATTTTAAACAAATTTTCAAACACAAGTTTTTACGCATCCGTACATGGATCACTATTAACTCTTATGAAAATTTTCTATTCACACACTTCACATTTTCAAAAACAATTCAAAAGTGAGCTAAGTAACTAAGAGCCCATGGATAACCATGGATGTAAAGGGTGCTAACACCTTCCCTTTACATAACCTACCCCCGGACCCAAAAATCTTTTAAAGGTCTTTCCTGTTCTTTTATGCCTTTCCTTTGGATAAAATAAAAGTCGGTGGCGACTCTTGCTATCCGCAACATAACTAAAGTCAGTTCTCCCACCGTGTTACAGAACTAGTTCTGTAACACGGTGGGAGAACTGACTTTAGTTATGTTGCGGATAGCAAGAGTCGCCACCGACTTTTATTTTATCCAAAGGAAAGGCATAAAAGAACAGGAAAGACCTTTTAAAAGATTTTTGGGTCCGGGGGGTAGGTTATGTAAAGGGAAGGTGTTAGCACCCTTTACATCCATGGTTATCCATGGGCTCTTAGTTACTTAGCTCACTTTAAAATGTTTTTGAAAATGTGAAGTGTGTGAATAAAAATTTTCATAAGAGTTTAATAATGATCCATGTACGGATGCGTAAAAAACTTGTGTTTGAAAATTGTTTGAAATTTGTGAAGTATTTGAAATTTTGTTTTGAAATAGTGAGCAAGTAACTACGAGGAACCTACCCTAAAGTTTAAGTCTTTCTGTTCTTTATCCTTTAAGTGGTAAGACTATCCCTATTATTAAGGAATAGGTAGTCATTACCTTGGATGTGAGGGACAAGTGAGGGACATTTGTTTAATGAAGGCAACTGTAGGGTGTATTAAGCATTTAGGAGGGACTGTCATCATTATTCAAAAGGGACAAGATCATATGAAAGGCAACCATTAAGGGACTTGATCTTTAATTATGAAGGGACTAGATGACTTTTCTTTTAAGGGACTTTTGCTTTATACACCCTACCTGACCTTTTAATTAGGCAACATTGAGAGGCAACCCTAGAAAGTGAGATGGCGATCAAAGATCGACTTACGTGTGTGAGTGTTCAATTTTAAATATTTATCTTTTAAATTAATGATCTAAATCAATTTTAAATACAAATATGTTTCACACTCCCTATTTTACTAACCACGCAATGAAAATATTTATAAACATAAAATAGAAACAAAAATAAACCTACGACTATTACATGGCTTTAGCAGATACATAATAATCAAAATAAAATAATAATAATAAATATAATAAGAATAATAAATAAACCACAAAATCAAATATTAGTAATAATAAAATATTAACAATAATAATGGTTAGAATAATAAAGAAAATAAGAATTTAAAAAGAAAAATTATTTTTAGGTTAAATAAATATTGAAATTTTTTTTAGTAGTTAATTAAGAAAATATAATAAATTTAATAATAATAAACAAAATATTAAAGTCATTTACATATTAATAAAAATAAGGATTAATAATTAGGGTTTAGAAAAATAAGTTAATTTTTTAGGGTAAGAAGAAAAATTAGGGTTAGTATTTGAGAAAAAAATTTAAGGTTAAAAAAAAAATTTAAGGTTTAGGAAAAATTTTAGGGTAAAAATTATGGCGAAATTTGGGTTTTAAGATAAAGATTAGGGCTAAATTTTTAGGGTTTAAAGTTTATGAAAAAAATTAAGATTTAGGTTTAAAATTAAGGTTTAGGGAAAAAATTAAGGTTTATGAAAAAAATATAAGTTTAAAAAAAAAAGATTTTGTTTTATCTTTTAGAAATTAGTTTAATAATAATAATAAGGAAATTCAAAGAAAATACATAATTTGATGAAAAAGGGAAAAATAAAGTTAGAGATACCAAAAATATTGGGGGTTTGCCCTATTTGGAGTTCTTTGCCACTGGGACACCCACGTTTCTTCATCAAAATGCTCCAAACCTCAGTTCCTTGCCACTAGGTTGTGGGCCTTAGGTCTTTGTCACTAGGGCAATCAGCGCATGCCACACACCATCTTTTTCCTCCCACCTGCCTATTTTTGGTATATACTGTTGGAAGAATAAAAAAAGAAATAAACAGGATCAAATAAAATTGTTGTAGATTTTAAAATAATGAAAAATAAGAAAAGCGATTAAAATAAAATCTAAAAAATATTAAAACGATGCTAAAAATCTAATAAAATCAAATAAAGAACGCACAATTTTTTTTAGATTTTTTTGAGAATATGAAAATAGAAAATAAATCAAATAAAATAGAAAAAAGAGGAATTTGCGATTTTGAGGGTCGAAATCTTTTAGAATTCTATTCTAAAAGAGTATTGTTTGTCGATTTTTTTCTGAATTTCTGGAAAAAATTCGGAACAAATCGAAACAGTAGTACTTACCTGACTTACCTGTCAGCCTGTAATGTTTATCACTACTGCAGCCTTCGAAGTATCGACGAAAACAGATTACAGCAGATTAACCAATAGTTTAGTTCTCCATGGTGCCCTACGATTCCTGCATCGAAACTTAAATCCAACTATCCAAAAACCATCTACACAATCAAACAAACATGTTATGTAATCAAAATCAATTAATCATGCGTAAATCATTAAAATTGAAAAAAACCAAAAGAAAGGCAAGAATATGAATTTGGTTTGTATGATTTGGCATGAATTTGATGATGAGGATGATTGGAATAGGTTCAGGAAACCTCAATGTTGTTGTCCAGAAATCATCTCTATAGCACTCTAACTTAGAAACCGAAATCAAGTTTTTGTATGATTTTTTTGAAGTTTTGAGACCAAGTGAGAGACTGCCAAAAAAAATCCTCTCTTTGAAGCTGCTTCATGTTGTATATATAGGAGTGAATGAAATTAGGTTAAGAGCTTTCACAAACTTGTGGATATTTGGACCTTTTAAGATTGAAAAATATTTGGTTTTAAAACTTGAAATATCTTGATCTAGCCTTGCTATTTTGGGATGATTTTCATAACTCTTGTATCAATTAGATCAAAATATCATTTATGACATTCTAGAAGCAAAATAATTTTAAATCTTCACTATTTCATATTTTATTTGAATTTAAAATGATTTTTAATATAAAAAATCATAATAAATAAAAATAAAATAATGAAAATAATGAAAATATTAAGTTAATTTCGTGCAAGATGTCTTGGTGTGGATTGGGTCATCATATGGCAAGCCCATTTAGAAAAAATTAGTTTTAAACCTCCATTTTCCTCATAAACCAACCAAAAGTTTCCCAACTTTGCAAGGGCACACATCCTTCAATTTTAATGCTATGAGGGTGTTCTTGGACATTTTGGAAAGCTTGAAGAGTCCTCTAACCAACCCCACTGGTTTCATGTCCATATCATTTTCCATTCTCAAGTTATGCCCTTTTGAAGTTGTTGACTTTTTGTTGACTTTCAAAAGGACCTATAATGTCTTAGCTCATACCTTCCAAATGAAGCATTTTTGGGATTGGCTTGTGAGACACAAAGTTGTAGAGAATTTAATTTCCTTCAAAATGAGCTTTGGATGGAGACTTGGTGATGAAGCATGTGAAAGTTATGGCTGGTCAAAGTTCAGTTGACTTTTATTGAGGAAACCCTAATTTAGAAACTCTTGATTCTTGATGATCTGAAATATCCTTGATGAATCATGATAAACCCTTGATCAAATGATGAATTTTACTTCATATACTTGATGTTGGCAAAAAATCATGAAGTTTGACTTTGGTTTGACCATAGTTGACCTCAGTTTGACTTTTTAACTGCTTTGACTGATTTTGACCTATCTGATCATCTGACTGAGCAAACTTTTGAGAACAGTCTTGAAATTTGTCATGGGGATTCTTAAACACATATAAGATGTCATGAAGCTCACTTGAAGTCTTGGAAGTCCATTTAGCCTGATTAAAGTCAAAACCCTAGTTTTGGATGCACTGCTTAGGAGGTGCATTGTCTGAGGGAATTGTCAACTCTTCTGACCAATTGTGAACTTTGTGAACCTTGTGAACCATCATAAAATGTCTTGTGAACCTCATGGGAGGTATTGTGAACCTTGTGAACCTTGTGAACTTCATAAAGTGACTTGTAGACTTCCTGAACCTCATAAAAGGTCTTGTAAGCATTATGAATCTTGTGAACCTTGTGAACCTCATAAAGTGACTTGTAGACTTCATGAACCTCATGAAAGGTCTTGTAAGTGTTGTGAATCTTGTGAACCTTTATAGCACACAAAGTCTTGTATTGTGAGGGCAAATTTTGGGGTGCAACAGCTGCCCCTGTTCAATTTTCTGAAACCTGAGGGGTTAGATTGGTATATTTGCCAGTCGTGACCTGGAAGGTTGAAGGGGATTGAACACAAAAGCCCAAAAATTTGCACTCACCAGTGCATAGAGTGATACAGATGGCTAGTTGAATATGCTTGGGTGGGCTTAAAGATGCCACTTGGAAGAATTGGAGATGGGCTTAGAGATGCCATCTAAAGAACTGGATGTGATGATAGCTTTGTGTTGATACTGGATCTCAGTACTAGGTCTTCGTACAGGCCGTCTCTGAATCGTTTATAATTTGAATTTGTTGAATAGACCAGTAGAAATAAATCTTCGTGACGATTATCTCTTCTGGAAATATCTTGGATTAGGGAATAGGTCTTTTTACAGACCGTTTGCCTACTCTCCAAGGTCAAAAGAACGTCAGAATTTGTTCTTCTGAAAAATATCTTGAACCAGGGAATGAATCTTTTTACAGACCGTTTGCCTGCTATTCAAGGGCCAAAAAAAGTGTCAGGATTAACTCCTGAAAATATCCTGGATTAGGGAATGGATCTTCTTACAGACCGTTTGCCTACTCTCCGAGGAAATAGATTAAATCTTCTGAAAATATCTTGAACCAGGGAATGGATCTTTGTACAGACCGTTTGCCTGCTATTCAAGACCAGATAGATGAAATCTTCTGAAAATATCCTGGATTAGGGAATGGATCTTCTTACAGAACGTTTGCCTACTCTCCGAGGAAATAGATTAAATCTTCTTGAAAATATCTTGAACCAGGGAATGGATCTTTGTACAGACCGTTTGCCTGCTATTCAAGACCAGATAGATGAAATCTTCTGGAAATATCCTGGATTAGGGAATAGATCTTCTTACAGACCGTTTGCCTACTCTCCGAGGACAAAAAAGTGTCAGGATTAAATCTCCTGAAAATATCCTGGATTAGGGAATGGATCTTCTTACAGACCGTTTGCCTACTCTCCGAGGAAATAGATTAAATCTTCTGAAAATATCTTGAACCAGGGAATGGATCTTTGTACAGACCGTTTGCCTGCTATTCAAACCCAGATAGATGAAATCTTCTGGAAATATCCTGGATTAGGGAATAGATCTTCTTACAGACCGTTTGCCTACTCTCCGAGGACATCTTGAGTAATGTATGGATCATTTCTGACCTGTTGTGAATTGTTGATGCTGTTTTATCTGCATATAACTATCCTGCAAGGAGAATGTTAGTTTATGTAATATGGATGCATGCATAGTATGATCCACCTAAGTAAATGTATTATGCATTTATGGATATGTACGTTATGGTATGATGTAAATGATGTATGTATGATATGATACTGCCGGAAGCGTCTGGATATCTTCGTATAACAACTGCTGGCCAGGGAAAATAAATCCCAATTCGTTGTTGAAGAATATGAGGAACTTGTTCCCGTCTTGTTTGATAATATATATTATACATAACCTTCCGTCTGCTGGGGATAGCAAGGTATATATAACCTCCCGTCTGCTGGGGATAGTAAGGTATATATAACCTCCCGTCTACTGGGAATAGTAAGGCATATATAACCTCCCATCTTCGTTCGTCGTACTCTTATTGGAAAGTAAAATCCCGAATATCCGTATGAGGATAAAAGAGATGGATATAAATTCCAGGGGAGATGTGACTTTATGAAGATGGATTTATCCTACTGAGGGTTTTGTAACTGTCTTGTAGAGATGAACCGGCAAAGCTTTGTTGAAATCCTTCCCTCGTTCGTCCTTAGTAAATACTATTACTGCATTTTCATGCATTTCTGGTAAACATCAACCATATTAAGCATTTATGCATTTCTGGTAAACATCAATCATATTCAAAAGCATACATACATTCAAACATAACCAATGGACGTTTCGCTTGTGTAAATAGGGTAAAAGTAAATCTGGATTCAAAGAGAAAAGTAAAGCTGAACTTAAAAACAGAATCGTTTCAACTTCGAGAGTGTATATCCAATTGGATTTAGAGCTCCTGAAATCCATAACTTTCCTGAATACCTTCCCAGAAATCTTCATAGTTGGATCTGAAGACATGATACTGACACCATCTGATACTACTGGCATAGATAATTAATTTCCACCATGGCTTCTGCTGAGAATCCAATATCAAGGTAATACAATGAGAGGAATGTGTCTTCAAATTGTGATGGACTATATACGCTCCGGGTATTAGATTTGAAGAGAAAGCATTGCCCCTTGGTTGGGGATGAATTGTCCCATAATGGAAGTATCTGTAATGAGCTACCTCAAGAGAAACAAGCAGAATGCCCCATAAGCATATGCCCCTGGCATTGTGAACTCTGTAATGTCACTTTTGGTAATTCAACTGTGTGAGGAAAAATGCCCCTGGCTATTAAGCACGGTTGAGTCTGGACTTAATTGCCCCAAATGAATTGAACAGTAACTTGGTATGCCACTTGACTGGGAAACAGTGACTATGCCCCTGGCATTATGAACTTTGTAATGTTACCCTTGGCACTTCAGATAGATGAGGAGATCTGCCTCTGGCTGCTTAAACATAGTTGAATCTTGTCCTGATTGCCCCAAATGAGTTAGGAAGTAACATGGCCTGTGTCGCTCCCGACAAATGAAACGGATCAAATGAAGGTACAGACGCGAACGGTCGGCGAAGGGAACAGTGAGAACACACAGCCGTGAACTCACTGGAGAATGAATAGAGTCGCCAGCTAGGCATTTTTATCCCGGAGGAAAGGCAATGCTGCATAGGCCTAGAAAAAGATGGATAAGACGGTTTGCGAACCAGAGAGACTGAGAAAGGGGGTTGGTTACAACCTGGGAAGGTATTAGCACCCAGATTGTCCGCCGTACTCGACGGGATCCACGCTTAAAAGATTTGTGTTATAAAGGGGTAGTGTCAGTGCAATCTGTGTGTAAAATGGCTGGAAAGCAATATGTACAGGTGTCAGTGTATAGTGTATAAGTGATATGAAGTATGAAGGTGTCAGTGTAAGAATGAGAATGAATTGCTCATGATAATGAGGCTAAGAGAAAGATGCTGGAAAGAGGGGGAATATACAGAGACTTTTGTTCGATAACCGTTAAGTTATGCCTACGTATCCTCTCGTGCAATGAGGAAGTCAGAACACCGTAGTTCGACCCAAAGAGACTGGAAGGTGATTTGACTTGTGAACTGCTTGCTTGTCAATGCTCAAGTGTATGACCCGTCTGGCTCAGGTGCTTACTGTCTTGCATTAGACGGAAGAAGCAAGTTCTCGATTGTGAGTGAAGATGATGAGGAAAGAATCCCGGAGGAGACGATTATTGTTTGTTTTTGTGTTTTCAGTCTTTTATTTCTTTTGGGAGTTTGTCATAGGATAATGAGCTTAAGTCTAAACCAATGGGTTAGTAAACTCATCACGTCTTCCCTCTGATTAGGGGTAATGAGAATACCTTAAGTGTGAAGTCAGATTCTCACACTTAATCACCTTTTGATGTAGGATTAAGATCATTAACCTACTTGTGATTAGTTAGATGTTTTTGTGATTTTTGTTTAGTGTTAAGTAATGAGGTTAAGCCATAATCAGGGATTTAACAGACTCATTACACTATCCTAAAAGAAGGATAATAGATGAGAGTGTTTAAGCTGAGGAAAGCTCCTCAACTTAATCCATGATTAGGGATTAAACCCATGACAAAACAAGCCTTTGATTAAGTGAATTTTATTATTAATGGTATGATGATGAAGTGATTTTTATTGTTTGTAAGACAACTTGAGGGGGACTTGTCCATTAACGCTAGGGTTAGTCCTTCTTAACCAATTAAGGAAGAAATAGAACCCTAATGCAAGGCCCAAGTTACAAGTGTGGCGTCTTGATAGTTATTATGTGAATTGATTAAGAGATCTAAACGCATTTAGGATTCAACACTTAGGATTAAAGTTATACACTCCATCCTAAGAGAAGGATGCAGGCATAAGCTTAATCACAAAGTTTTAAAACCTTTAGGGTTTAGTCCCTGATTATGAGGTGAGAAGAGAAGACTCAAGAGAGACACAAAGGTAAAAAAAGCTAAGTGGAAAAAGTCTAATCCTAATATTCACATGCTCGGATGGTCCTAGGTTAGTGTGGCTCACTATCCTAATGAAGAAAGAAAGAAAAAGAGAAAGATGAAAGGAGAAGCTCCATGGTGGCCTAAGCGCACCTCAAGTCGAGAAAGAATAAGAGAAGATGAGGAAAATGAATTAAGATGAATAAGAAATAAGATAAGAAGAAAGAATGCGATATGGAGATGAACAATGAATAAGATATGGAGATGAGAATGCGAAATGGAGATAAGATGAAGAATGAACAAACAGAGCCTACACCAGTAGGACTTCCAGATGCAACAGCAAGCAATAATACCAGGCCTCAGTGTTACCTAACGGAGAAGGTCCGTTGCCTCTTCAATAGGCTCGTAAAACTCAAGGATATATGTCAAATCCAAAGTGGATTCAATAGTCAAGCAACAATGACACTTATCAGGATATCAATCTAAGGTAAAGTTTCAGCATCAAAGGCGACCAACAAAGAGAACCAGGATCATCAAAAGTCAGCCGCGTAAAATCAAAGTCTAAGTGCAGATTTCATCCAAAGATCTCATTGGTCCAAGCAAGATTATGAAAATAGTTAGTCACGAGGTCATCATTAAGAAACATCCGCAATTATTGAGACCAGGCAAGAAAAACCTACAAAAAACATTAAACACGAACTAAAACCAAGATTAAACGAAATCCTATAGAATTAAAGTTATATCAACAAAATTAAAATAAAAAATAAAAATCTAACTAAGCTTATAGAAAAAACTAAATTAACATTAACCAGAATTAAATCAATATTTAAACAATGTTAATATTAATATCTAATTCAGAACATAAATAAAATAAGAAGAAAAATCATAAAAGAAAACTAAATATAATTACATAAAAGAAAAAAGTTGAGAATGATGAAGTAATTAAATTCAAAGCGCCACGTTACTGGAAATAGGGGTCCGATTAGCTGGAGATTAGGAGGTGAGCTGAAAAAGACAACGGGCCTAAAGCCCATCCATACTGTCCATCGCTGGTGAGGTGCTGGTGAGAAAATAAACGGTGCCAGAACAACACGGGCTCATCTAAGCCCATTTACCACATCCAACTTCACTGGTTTTATGAAATAAATAAAAGAAACAATAAAAGTTAAGATAAATTGACAAAAGCACAACGCAGATCCAAAATGAAAGAAAACGGGATCCTCTTCTTCGTCAAAATAAAACGCAAATCCGGCGACCAGACTCCGTCAACCTCCGCCGCCGGGAACAATAGACCATCGCCACCGCGATTTCGTCCTCTTGACAGCATCTTAGCATCACAAGATGCTTCTCACAATTTTGTTCGATCTCGCTCCAACGTCTCCACTCGCGATTCAACGGGTATCCGTCAGTCTCGCGACGGTTCTTCTTCTTCTTCGGCAAATCGCGGCTCAAATCCGCAAGGTTTTCTTTGCATCAGCCGCTCTCTTCTTCTATTACCCACGAGATTGGCTTGTCGATATTTGAAACTTAGAGGTGGAGGAGCGATGTAGAGTAAGGACTGACTGAGGTTTGTGCAAGGCTTTTTTGTTTGATTTCCAATCTCTCTTCATCTCTATTTATTCTGTTCTTCGATCCGGTTTGTTGGATCTAAAATTGTTATTGTTGAAGTTCTGTTGTTGTTGTTTTGTGAAATGCTGGTGTTGGTTTGATTGTTGATTGAAAGGCTGAAGCAGGTTGCATTTGTGGTGTTGCTGTTGTTTGCGGGTTAGTGGAGGTGGTGAAGGGTTTAGAGGTGTTTGTTGGTTGTTGTTGATGAAGGTCTCAGTGACGGTGTGTCTCACGGTTTCAGTGAGTTTTGCGGTGTGACGGTTTCAAAGAGGATTGAGCGTGTTCGTATTCGCGAGGCCACGGCGAGATTGGTTTCCAGGTTCGTTGTTTTTTGGACGGTTCTGGTTTGGCTTGTTTGAGTTAAAGTCAGAATAAAGAAAATCGTAATGAATCTTTTTCTTCTTTTTTTCTTTACAGGGATTGTGGTATCAGATTTTAAGGAGGGGGTTCTCGTTTTCCTTCTTTTTGTTGATGGTGGGTTGAAGGTCTGTTTAGTGGTTGGATTCGTGGTGGTATGGGTTGAATAAAGGGTGATGTTCGAAGGGAGATTGAAGGGTGAGTGTTGAAGATGGACGAGGATGATTTGAAAGTGGTTTGTATTCAGTGTGGCTGTTGAATGTTGGTGCTATGTTGTTGTGAAAAGTGATGAAGAGTTGTTTCTGTATTTTTTGCCGGCTTTAGAATGATGAAGGATGGCGTGCAGGTTCATGAGGGTGAGCAAGAGTGCGTTTTGGTGTAGGAGTTTGTGTGTGAGAGTTTGAAGAAGAGTTAATGGCTTGAATTGTTTTTTGTGTGTATGCTGCTGTGTAGATTGTGTTTCTTTTGCAGGGTGAAAATGTGTTGGAATCATAATGTAAGGAAAGACAGAAAAAATGAAATAGAAATGGTCATGGTGGCGCAGCTTTTTTCTTGTGTCTTGGGATCAAAATTTTAATACTTATACCTAGGTCAACTCAAGACTTTCTTAATGGGCCTTGGCATGGGCCTGGTGGCAAAGTACTTTTTATGACAATTTGGTTAATGAATTATAACAAAGAAAAAAATGTAAATGAGTTTGAAATATATTTTGGAATGAATTGGAAAAATGGTTAATTGGGCTAACAAATAAAATAAATAATGGATTTGGTTTATGAAACAAAATGGATAAACAAAAGTTTATTGACAAATGGAATTTGGATTGGAATTAATTTTGGAAATGGCTTAAAAACAATATGTCTTAGAATATGGAAATGAAAAGAATATAGCAAAAAAGAAAAAAAGGAAAGAAAAGATATGACGGATTAGAGGTATAGAAATGGTTCGAAAATATGAAAGGAATTCGGAGGAAGAAAAAGAAAGAGATAATGGACGATGAGCTGATTTTTATGGAAAGAGCAAGCTACAATCATTATGCACACTGTCATGCAACACACTGTAATAATCCACACGCTTTTGATAAAACAAGAAGCACTGCCAATGCAATCGAAACACCACGTGAACCAATTAACCTCTGAGTTTTCTAATCCAATGGACCCTTAATATTTTCAAAATCATACGGATCATTCTCTTGGAAAAATAAACCCACAATTATACACCATGAACGAACGGATAGACAAACTGGCCCAAAACCTCTTATGGACCACAACTTGATGATCACACCACACAACTTGATCGTGAATACACATCTCTTGAGAAATAGCTCACTCAAACAGACCACTCAAAGATGAAGGAATCTCCTGAGATCATGACTCTTGAAATGTTTGAGAAAGGTGAATAGCCTCATAAATTGATGAAAAGGAAAATATCCTGATGATGGACCAGAATAATCGATGCATAGTCCTCAGACGTGAGATCCTCAAATATTACCAAACTAGGGAAATAAACCCTAATTAGTGACAGGAGAAAAGAGAGGATGACGTCACTAATGGCTGCAAAACCGAAACTTCTGAATTTGTCTGATAACCACAAATAGGACGCGAAACCCTAATCCCCGGATGACCATGATCCCATGTCTCAGGAGCTTATGCAAAAGATGTGCAAAATGCGTATGATATGCAAACGAGAAGCGCACAAAAATAGAAAAGCCAGAGGGCAAATTTAGGGTGTCTACAGCTGCCCCTATTCAAGCAACTGTTAATCTGAAAAGGATGAGAGCAACGGCTATTAGACGTTCAAGATAAACAGTGATTGAATACCAAAAGACCCCGAAATTTGCACTCACAGAAAGAAGAAAAAGGGATATAGATTGTAAAGGAAAAGTAAAGTATATTGTGAAGTGTGGGCGACGGAGGACGACCGTCGAGTAGAGGACGACTGCTGGGTAAAGAGCAATGACGGGGACGGCCGACATGCGGGGAAAAGTGTGTGAAATAAGGCGATGACGGGGACGGCCGACATGCTGGGGATAAAAAGGTAAAGCCAAGACGGGGACGGCCGACTAGCTGGAAAAATAAGATCATGATGGGGACGGCCATCAAGATAAAGCTGTAAAATTTTCTGAAGATTTAATGAAACATGACGGGGACGGCCATCAAGTTCATAAAGCAAAGTAACCAACGACGGGGACGGCCATCGGGCTAAAAGGAAAAGGGACCACGACGGGGACGGCCATCGGGTTAAAGAATAAATGAAATAAACAGATGATGGGGTACGGCCATCAAAAGTGAAGGACGATCACCTAGCAGGGGACGGCTGCTCTGAAAGGTTTATCATGACAATAGGACGAATGTCAGATAGCAAGATCAACGATGGGGACGGCCATCGGATAAAATGATGAAGGACGATCATCAAAAAGGTGGAGGACGACCACCTAGCAGGGGACGGCTGCTAAAAGAATCAACGATGGGGACGACCATCGGATGAGCATGATGGAGGACGACCATCAAGAAGTGGAGGACGACCACTTAGCAGGGTACGGCTGCTAAAATCAACGATGGGGACGGCCATCGGATGAGCATGATGGAGGACGACCATCAAGAAGTGGAGGACGACCACTTAGCAGGGTACGGCTGCTCTCAAGGTTATCATAACACAGGACGAGTGTTAGATAGAAAGAAAAATTAGTTGGCGATCTACTGGGGATGTAGTAAACACGGACGAGCGTTTACAACCAAGAAAAAAAAGTATAAGTGTTTGGAATTGTGTATAGATTAAAGATGCGGACGAGCATCCTTAAGACTATGATACGGACGAGTATCATGTGGAAACAAATACTGACACATGTTCAAAGATGATGATACAGGCGAGTATTAACGGGTTAACAAAGAACACGGACGAGTGTTGCATCTGAAAGAATCCTTCTGGGGAATAGTAGACACAGACGAGTATCTATATTCAAGAAGACACAAGTGTTTGACGCAGTGTATGGATTAAAGATGCGGACGAGCATCCTTAAGACTATGATACTGACGAGTATCATGTAGAAACAAACTCTAGACGCAATGTTCAGAGATGATGGCACGGACGAGTACCAACTGGTTAACAAAGAACAAGGACTATTGTTGAATCTGTGGGGATATAAATGGTGTATATGAGATACGGACGAGTATCTGTATAAGTGTACCATGAGTAGTGAGTATTGTATTGTGTAGATGAGTATTTATCTGCTGGGGAGAGTGACACGGACAAGTGTCAAAAGGAGGAAAGTATAGTATAAACAAAGTATCTGATATACAAAGTGTTTAGGTTATTGTGCTGGGGAAGATGACACGGACGGATGTCAAGAAAGTTATATATATGAGTATATGTATCTGTGAGTGCAAAGGGGATGCTTTGGCTTTCTGCTGGGGATATGACACAGGCGGGTCCCACAAGGAGTATATGCTGATGTTTGGGAGTGTAAGGCAACTGTTTTAGCTTTAACTCTCTGTTGGGGAATCTGGGGAGCATTCTGTATACTGCTGACGGGTTGAAAGCTTTTAACTCTGATGGGAACGAAGTGTTGGCAACCTGATGCTTGTTGGAGAGGTTTTCACTGGAGGAAAGACGACTCTGCGTGAGGTATACTTCGTTCAACTGCTTTGAACATTTGCTGAGGATCTGATCATCCTGTTCTGACTCCACTAGGGAGAATTTCTTCTTGCTTTGCTGGAGAAATCCCTTGGAAATGAGAATTCCGATGACTTTATGGGGAAAGATCATCTTTAGACTTGGCTAGGGAAGATGCTTGATCACACAATCCTGCTGAGGAGGGAATTCTGATAATTCTAACTCTGCGGGGAAACAAGGCCTTCAGCCTCCCGTTGGGAAAACTTCGTTGTGGACAGATAAATCCACTTGGGGACGAGAACGATTCAATCAGCCTCGAAGTTCTGTTGAGGATGTCGTCTGCTCTAACTCAGCTGGGGGATGTGTCAACCTTCTGGCATGGTTGAGAAAAATATTTGGCGATGCTCTGCTGAGGAGAGACTTTGCTGGAGAATCAAAATATGCCCCAAGCATAGCATAACAGCTGTGTTGGGAAGATATGCCAATGAAAATTGGCTTTGACTGAATGCGAATAGCCAACTCCTCATGAGGGAATCTTGTCGGCTGAACGAAGATTTTTTATGCTCGAGGAAGAAATAAACTTCCAATGCCTTGCTAGTAAAATAAATACCAGACATTCCCTGAGAATTAGCACAGTGCTTTAAACTTCTGAGCTCAACAAAAGCATTACTGATCATCCTGAGTGAACAAGCATTCCCTTAACTCCTTAATTATACCATACTGCATCATCCATAAAAAGATCGTCTTCAGAGGATTTTACAGAAGACTTGGCATCCAGAATTGCCCCAGTGTCTTCAAACTTTCGCAGAAATTCAACAAGTCTTGAGATAACTGCCCCAGATTACGTCTTGAAACGATTCTTGCCCCACATCAGAGCTAAAACAGAAACCATGCGGTATGAAGATGCAATGCAAATGATGTACAATGTAGACGTATGCTCATGCAAAGATATGAAACAAGGATGATTGGGCGCTAGGGCCAGGTTGATAGATGTTTTTGGTATATATATATGTATATATTTTTTTTGGTTGCCAAGCAATTGGACTTTGAAGGTGAAATACCAGACGAGAACTGGTTTATTAAAGGTAGGCCAACAGACGAGAACTGATGGGCAAAGAATAAGTCGTCAGACGAGAACTGACTCCTTAGGTTCATTGTCAAACGGGAATTGACTCTGAAAAAGAATGACTACCAGACGGGAACTGGTGTTCAATGGGTTGAATGAAAAGGTGACCAGACGGGAACTGGTTAAAAGATTCGCCTACCAGGCGAGAACTGGTATTTGAAGTTGGTTTTCCAGACGAGAACTGGACTTTGGGTTTGTCTGCCGGACGAGGACTAGACTTTGAAAAGTTTTGCCAGACGAGAACTGGACTTTGAAAAGGCTTGCCAGACGAGAACTGGACTTTGGGTTGATTTGTAAGCTGGGGTTACGAGGCCCTGGACGTGAGATCTGATGTTGCGGGGGTTATGCTCAATGCAATGATGATGCATATGCTCCATATGCGACATGAATAACGTATGCAAATAATTTATGCAATGCTTATGAAAAGCTAGAAAAACTCCCAAGAATGGGAAGAAAGGTCTTATGGACAAGGCTCCTGGTTGAGAAGGGAGATAAAGGCGAGGGTGGGTAGCACGATTTCCCGATACTCGTCTTGAGCTCTGAGATTACTGGTATAATTTGCTCTGTGTAGCTAAAGTTGCCCCAGTTGGGCTAATCTCTGAACAGACTGTCACTGATTATCCAATTTCTGGCATGGCAGACTTGGATGTCCTCTCAAGGAGAGCTGCACTCGGTGAACTCTGGAAGTATCCTGCCCCGTTATGAGCGTAGAAGCGAATTGACTCATTATGACTGAGCATTGGAAGAATATATCTTTGGTCAGCAGAAAATTAGGGTGGCCTGCCCCTGTTTGGTAGATTCAGCTCTGATCAACTGGCTCTTGAATGATGTTCCTTCAATCAATTGATGCTTGGGATCTGCTTTACCCTGACGGATATCTTGGTCAATGAAGCGACTAGATAACATGCCCCTGATTCATAGGCCTATAAAATGCTCTTGATTCTGGCTTTCAATGTTGAATGATCAAGTTCCCTCTGATTGTTCTTTGTAGGAACTTCCCTGGTGTCACAAACTGACTTGCAATTAAAAATGTTCATTCACAAATGGTAATTTTAATGCAGTGCACATGCAAGTTTTGAAAATTTATTTATTTGAATGTTGTGACAATGTGTAACGAATGGATGATTAGTCCAAACGTAGTGTTGAGTTAGCAAATCGTTAGGAGTCAGTTTACGCAACCTTGTCGTAGTATGCTTTCAGAATTGACCCTGATTCAATTAGGACTTTCAAGGGTTATGACAAGGCCTGGTTCACGGTTTTAGAAAGAAAGATTTATAGCTCAAAATTTATCTGTGCCCACCCATTCTTCTTGATGTTCTCCAGTCCTAAGTTCAGCTAATTCGACTTAAGCGTTCGATTCTCACAAGGGTTTTGTAATGATTGAGGAACCAATGACGTTGATGGTTTACGCACCAATGAGGTTTCTTGGAGTAACAGTCACCCATTCTGACTTTGTGTTTGGTCACACGACTTTGTTCTTATGGAATATTTTTTCAGATTTTTTTATTCCCTAACTTTTGCCTGGACTGACTCTTTCTGAAAAAATTTTTTGAAATTTTGAAGTCCAACGGGATGCCCTAACTTTTGCCTAAGTCATATGTTTTCACACCCTTTTTTTTTTGACTTAGCGGGCTTTATTTCTCTTTTTTTGATTTTTGTTGAATCAATCGTGTGACGCTGGCTTGTCATGACTTGCTGAAAGGGTTGACTGCCTCATTCCTTTGCTGGTGAGGGATAACCATTGTGGTTTCACGTCCCTTGACCTCTTGAGGTGTAATGAATAAAGGTAATGGATCCTCGGATGCACACTCCTTTGGAAATTTGAACGCTCGATCAAATTAACTGATGACTACCCTGCCCCGGGTTGAATGTGAGGGTTTTTTCGTTTAGAAAGGAAACTCCTACTTCAAGGCTCAAAGGGGTTGACGAGGGTTTATCTCCCTTATATCTCCGGTGTTTGGGAATTGAAACAATGCCTGTACATCGTCAGCAGGTTCTACCCTGAAAGCATACCTTGAACAATTATGGGTATTCAGTTGTCATCATCCTCCCTCAAACCTGCTAAACAACAGTGACATAGATGGGAGGTATATGGATGCAATTTTTTTATTTTCGTTTTTGATGCAAGGAAAGAAAAATGAGCGAATGCGACATAATTGATTCAAAAGTGCAAGATCACTACATTAACATTACCATTTAACAATAACGATGCTTAAAAGACAAGCAGCTGCTAACAGGAAAGAAACTACAACGCAAATGATAAAAGGATACAGTGATCACCAACTCTGATGACATCTTGTCCGAGCCACTGAATCAGGAGACGCTTCTTCTGAAGTCTTTGAACTCAATCAGGCGAGAGGTTGACGTGCACAACCAAGCTTCCTTCTGGGAAGGAGATGTAGCCCTTGTCGATCAATTGTTGTACTTTGGCTTGAAAAGCTTTGCATTCTTCAGTTGAATGCCCCGTTGATCCACCATGATACCCACACTGCTCATGAGGATTGTACTCTGGAGGGTACAGCTCTGACAACGGCTTGAGAGGCTTAGGAACCACCAATGAGCTCTGAATTAGATGTGGCAATAGTTCACTGTACGCCATGGGGACTGGATGAAGAGGAGCAATCCTTCTTTCCAGATTGTTACGAGGCCTAGGCTGGCTCTGAAGTTGAGGTCTTCGACCATGAGCTTGCAGATTTGGACGAGGAGGAGTCCAGGACTTCTGATACGGTGCTCTGAGCATTGCCGAATGCCCGTAAGAGTAATCAGATTCAGGAACAGATGATCTCTGAGAAGATGTTGGTCTTGAATATTTGATATTTGCCGTGACTGCACTGATGTCATTCCATTCTTCCTCTCGGGAGCTGACAACAGACTCACCTTCACTAGCTGGGATATTCGAAAAGTCCTGTATCTTTCCACTTTTGAGCAGGCTCTCAATGCGCACTCCAACTATCATCAAATCAGAGAAGCTTGTCATCCCGATGCTACTCATTCTTTCCAAGTATAGACCCTGCAAGGTGCCCACGAACAAGTCAATTAATTCTCTGTCTGAAAGTGGTGGTTGCACTTGGGCTGCCAATTCTCTCCATCGCTGTGCATATTCTCTGAAAGATTCACCACTCCTCTGGGATAGGCTCTGTAAATGCATGCGATTGGGCGCCATGCCCACATTGTACTGGTATTGCTTTACGAAAGCTCTGGATAAATCATTCCAAGATCGGATATGACTGCTTTCCAAATCCATGTACCAGCTTAAAGATGCCCCACTTAAACTGTCCTGAAAACAGTGAATCATCAACTTATCATTGCAGGCATAAGAAGTCATTTTTCTGCAGAACATAACCAAATGACGCTTCGGGCAACTGACACCAGTGTATTTCTCAAACTTCGGAGTTTTGAAATCTGGAGGAATGACAAGACCGGGCACCAAACACAGGGTTAGAGCATCAAAACCGAAGGCATCAGGATCCGCTAAGGCTTTGAGTCGCTCGTCCAACACACGAAATCTTTCAGCAGGATCAATAACTTGAGGATCCTTGGTTTTCACAAGAGGGATTGCCCCTTGGAAGTCTGGCATAGGGAAGGCAAAACCCTGATAGTTCGCAGTATCAGCCGAAGATGAAGGTCTACCTCGGGCAACAGATGGTTCAGGTACACCTTGATTCACGATCGGGGTCTGTGCAGGCTGAGCTTGAGCAAGATTGTTCACTTGTGGAAAATCTTCATCAGGAGAAAGACCATACAGAGGATTGGTCATTGAAGTGAAACCAGGTGGAAACTCAACATTCTGACTGTTGCTCTCTGACATAGCTGCTGACGGCTTTCAAACTGACCCTTCTGAACTCTTGACACTGCTCAGTCTAGCTTCACACACTCTGTCGTCTTCTAACTGTTACCACTTGTTCAAACTGAGTACCGGGAAATCAGCTGGCTGGTCATGGACAAAAGAGGAAGGATGAGCTCTCTGGAGGAGGAAAATGCAATGCAGATGCAAAATGCAGTATGATGATGCAAAAGATGCAAAGACATGGGATCACAGCTGGAAACTGCCTGGAATCTGGGATACTGCCAAGAATCAAGTGTTTGTAACCACAAGATCTCTGTATAGTAACCCGAAATAGTAACTGAAAACCAGAGGTCAATAACTTCAGGATCATAGTGACCGGATCAAACAATTGTACTGTAATGAGGGTATGTTGAGGTCAAGGGTTCCTGCAAACCTGTAAACAGCCCAACCCCCTCACGGGTGGTGTTCTAAAACAAAGATCCTCAGACTTGGATCAGTTATGGGAAGTGTAAACACTTCCAACCCGGAGGTACAGTGTTTACAATAACCATAAAAGTTCCTCCTCTAATTCACCTCAGTTTCTGAAGGTCAATACTAAAGGTCATCCAGACTTAGCAGGCTTCCCAGATCCCCCTAGCATTGCAGGAAATCTGCAACACAGAGTTCTCAAGAAGAAACCCATATCTGAACCGTGTTTCATATTCCCGCACCAGACTGAAAATTGACTGGGAAAGAATATGATTCACTCTAGCCTAGGTGTCACTCAGGTCCCAGGTATAGGACCTAAACTCTCAATGGAACCCCAACCCACCAAAACAATCCAGATCCAACACAGACAGCATGACAAAATGATATATATACAAATGCAATAAAGAAAACAATAAATAAAGCTGTACAGAAAACAATACATAAAGTAAATATACAAACACAAATAGCACAAAGCACCCCAATAAACGCAAATCAAACAAGCGCTAGGAGGAACCCACAAAAAGAACCAGAAGCCCTGGTTGCAATATAAGGATCCCCAGCAGAGTCGCCAAGCTGTCGCTCCCGACAAATGAAACGAATCAAATGAAGGTACAGACGCGAACGGTCGGCAAAGGGAACAGTGAGAACACACAGCCGTGAACTCACTGGAGAATGAATAGAGTCGCCAGCTAGGCATTTTTATCCCGGAGGAAAGGCAATGCTGCATAGGCCTAGAAAAAGATGGATAAGACGGTTTGCGAACCAGAGAGACTGAGAAAGGGGGTTGGTTACAACCTGGGAAGGTATTAGCACCCAGATTGTCCGCCGTACTCGACGGGATCCACGCTTAAAAGATTTGTGTTATAAAGGGGTAGTGTCAGTGCAATCTGTGTGTAAAATGGCTGGAAAGCAATATGTACAGGTGTCAGTGTATAGTGTATAAGTGATATGAAGTATGAAGGTGTCAGTGTAAGAATGAGAATGAATTGCTCATGATAATGAGGCTAAGAGAAAGATGCTGGAAAGAGGGGGAATATACAGAGACTTTTGTTCGATAACCGTTAAGTTATGCCTACGTATCCTCTCGTGCAATGAGGAAGTCAGAACACCGTAGTTCGACCCAAAGAGACTGGAAGGTGATTTGACTTGTGAACTGCTTGCTTGTCAATGCTCAAGTGTATGACCCGTCTGGCTCAGGTGCTTACTGTCTTGCATTAGACGGAAGAAGCAAGTTCTCGATTGTGAGTGAAGATGATGAGGAAAGAATCCCGGAGGAGACGATTATTGTTTGTTTTTGTGTTTTCAGTCTTTTATTTCTTTTGGGAGTTTGTCATAGGATAATGAGCTTAAGTCTAAACCAATGGGTTAGTAAACTCATCACGTCTTCCCTCTGATTAGGGGTAATGAGAATACCTTAAGTGTGAAGTCAGATTCTCACACTTAATCACCTTTTGATGTAGGATTAAGATCATTAACCTACTTGTGATTAGTTAGATGTTTTTGTGATTTTTGTTTAGTGTTAAGTAATGAGGTTAAGCCATAATCAGGGATTTAACAGACTCATTACACTATCCTAAAAGAAGGATAATAGATGAGAGTGTTTAAGCTGAGGAAAGCTCCTCAACTTAATCCATGATTAGGGATTAAACCCATGACAAAACAAGCCTTTGATTAAGTGAATTTTATTATTAATGGTATGATGATGAAGTGATTTTTATTGTTTGTAAGACAACTTGAGGGGGACTTGTCCATTAACGCTAGGGTTAGTCCTTCTTAACCAATTAAGGAAGAAATAGAACCCTAATGCAAGGCCCAAGTTACAAGTGTGGCGTCTTGATAGTTATTATGTGAATTGATTAAGAGATCTAAACGCATTTAGGATTCAACACTTAGGATTAAAGTTATACACTCCATCCTAAGAGAAGGATGCAGGCATAAGCTTAATCACAAAGTTTTAAAACCTTTAGGGTTTAGTCCCTGATTATGAGGTGAGAAGAGAAGACTCAAGAGAGACACAAAGGTAAAAAAAGCTAAGTGGAAAAAGTCTAATCCTAATATTCACATGCTCGGATGGTCCTAGGTTAGTGTGGCTCACTATCCTAATGAAGAAAGAAAGAAAAAGAGAAAGATGAAAGGAGAAGCTCCATGGTGGCCTAAGCGCACCTCAAGTCGAGAAAGAATAAGAGAAGATGAGGAAAATGAATTAAGATGAATAAGAAATAAGATAAGAAGAAAGAATGCGATATGGAGATGAACAATGAATAAGATATGGAGATGAGAATGCGAAATGGAGATAAGATGAAGAATGAACAAACAGAGCCTACACCAGTAGGACTTCCAGATGCAACAGCAAGCAATAATACCAGGCCTCAGTGTTACCTAACGGAGAAGGTCCGTTGCCTCTTCAATAGGCTCGTAAAACTCAAGGATATATGTCAAATCCAAAGTGGATTCAATAGTCAAGCAACAATGACACTTATCAGGATATCAATCTAAGGTAAAGTTTCAGCATCAAAGGCGACCAACAAAGAGAACCAGGATCATCAAAAGTCAGCCGCGTAAAATCAAAGTCTAAGTGCAGATTTCATCCAAAGATCTCATTGGTCCAAGCAAGATTATGAAAATAGTTAGTCACGAGGTCATCATTAAGAAACATCCGCAATTATTGAGACCAGGCAAGAAAAACCTACAAAAAACATTAAACACGAACTAAAACCAAGATTAAACGAAATCCTATAGAATTAAAGTTATATCAACAAAATTAAAATAAAAAATAAAAATCTAACTAAGCTTATAGAAAAAACTAAATTAACATTAACCAGAATTAAATCAATATTTAAACAATGTTAATATTAATATCTAATTCAGAACATAAATAAAATAAGAAGAAAAATCATAAAAGAAAACTAAATATAATTACATAAAAGAAAAAAGTTGAGAATGATGAAGTAATTAAATTCAAAGCGCCACGTTACTGGAAATAGGGGTCCGATTAGCTGGAGATTAGGAGGTGAGCTGAAAAAGACAACGGGCCTAAAGCCCATCCATACTGTCCATCGCTGGTGAGGTGCTGGTGAGAAAATAAACGGTGCCAGAACAACACGGGCTCATCTAAGCCCATTTACCACATCCAACTTCACTGGTTTTATGAAATAAATAAAAGAAACAATAAAAGTTAAGATAAATTGACAAAAGCACAACGCAGATCCAAAATGAAAGAAAACGGGATCCTCTTCTTCGTCAAAATAAAACGCAAATCCGGCGACCAGACTCCGTCAACCTCCGCCGCCGGGAACAATAGACCATCGCCACCGCGATTTCGTCCTCTTGACAGCATCTTAGCATCACAAGATGCTTCTCACAATTTTGTTCGATCTCGCTCCAACGTCTCCACTCGCGATTCAACGGGTATCCGTCAGTCTCGCGACGGTTCTTCTTCTTCTTCGGCAAATCGCGGCTCAAATCCGCAAGGTTTTCTTTGCATCAGCCGCTCTCTTCTTCTATTACCCACGAGATTGGCTTGTCGATATTTGAAACTTAGAGGTGGAGGAGCGATGTAGAGTAAGGACTGACTGAGGTTTGTGCAAGGCTTTTTTGTTTGATTTCCAATCTCTCTTCATCTCTATTTATTCTGTTCTTCGATCCGGTTTGTTGGATCTAAAATTGTTATTGTTGAAGTTCTGTTGTTGTTGTTTTGTGAAATGCTGGTGTTGGTTTGATTGTTGATTGAAAGGCTGAAGCAGGTTGCATTTGTGGTGTTGCTGTTGTTTGCGGGTTAGTGGAGGTGGTGAAGGGTTTAGAGGTGTTTGTTGGTTGTTGTTGATGAAGGTCTCAGTGACGGTGTGTCTCACGGTTTCAGTGAGTTTTGCGGTGTGACGGTTTCAAAGAGGATTGAGCGTGTTCGTATTCGCGAGGCCACGGCGAGATTGGTTTCCAGGTTCGTTGTTTTTTGGACGGTTCTGGTTTGGCTTGTTTGAGTTAAAGTCAGAATAAAGAAAATCGTAATGAATCTTTTTCTTCTTTTTTTCTTTACAGGGATTGTGGTATCAGATTTTAAGGAGGGGGTTCTCGTTTTCCTTCTTTTTGTTGATGGTGGGTTGAAGGTCTGTTTAGTGGTTGGATTCGTGGTGGTATGGGTTGAATAAAGGGTGATGTTCGAAGGGAGATTGAAGGGTGAGTGTTGAAGATGGACGAGGATGATTTGAAAGTGGTTTGTATTCAGTGTGGCTGTTGAATGTTGGTGCTATGTTGTTGTGAAAAGTGATGAAGAGTTGTTTCTGTATTTTTTGCCGGCTTTAGAATGATGAAGGATGGCGTGCAGGTTCATGAGGGTGAGCAAGAGTGCGTTTTGGTGTAGGAGTTTGTGTGTGAGAGTTTGAAGAAGAGTTAATGGCTTGAATTGTTTTTTGTGTGTATGCTGCTGTGTAGATTGTGTTTCTTTTGCAGGGTGAAAATGTGTTGGAATCATAATGTAAGGAAAGACAGAAAAAATGAAATAGAAATGGTCATGGTGGCGCAGCTTTTTTCTTGTGTCTTGGGATCAAAATTTTAATACTTATACCTAGGTCAACTCAAGACTTTCTTAATGGGCCTTGGCATGGGCCTGGTGGCAAAGTACTTTTTATGACAATTTGGTTAATGAATTATAACAAAGAAAAAAATGTAAATGAGTTTGAAATATATTTTGGAATGAATTGGAAAAATGGTTAATTGGGCTAACAAATAAAATAAATAATGGATTTGGTTTATGAAACAAAATGGATAAACAAAAGTTTATTGACAAATGGAATTTGGATTGGAATTAATTTTGGAAATGGCTTAAAAACAATATGTCTTAGAATATGGAAATGAAAAGAATATAGCAAAAAAGAAAAAAAGGAAAGAAAAGATATGACGGATTAGAGGTATAGAAATGGTTCGAAAATATGAAAGGAATTCGGAGGAAGAAAAAGAAAGAGATAATGGACGATGAGCTGATTTTTATGGAAAGAGCAAGCTACAATCATTATGCACACTGTCATGCAACACACTGTAATAATCCACACGCTTTTGATAAAACAAGAAGCACTGCCAATGCAATCGAAACACCACGTGAACCAATTAACCTCTGAGTTTTCTAATCCAATGGACCCTTAATATTTTCAAAATCATACGGATCATTCTCTTGGAAAAATAAACCCACAATTATACACCATGAACGAACGGATAGACAAACTGGCCCAAAACCTCTTATGGACCACAACTTGATGATCACACCACACAACTTGATCGTGAATACACATCTCTTGAGAAATAGCTCACTCAAACAGACCACTCAAAGATGAAGGAATCTCCTGAGATCATGACTCTTGAAATGTTTGAGAAAGGTGAATAGCCTCATAAATTGATGAAAAGGAAAATATCCTGATGATGGACCAGAATAATCGATGCATAGTCCTCAGACGTGAGATCCTCAAATATTACCAAACTAGGGAAATAAACCCTAATTAGTGACAGGAGAAAAGAGAGGATGACGTCACTAATGGCTGCAAAACCGAAACTTCTGAATTTGTCTGATAACCACAAATAGGACGCGAAACCCTAATCCCCGGATGACCATGATCCCATGTCTCAGGAGCTTATGCAAAAGATGTGCAAAATGCGTATGATATGCAAACGAGAAGCGCACAAAAATAGAAAAGCCAGAGGGCAAATTTAGGGTGTCTACAGCCTGCCCCCTTGATTGGGAGATAATGACTATGCCCCTTTGTATACATGGACTTTGATCCAGGAAGCAACTTTGTTTATCGGAAGGACTTTGGTTCATTGAACGTTCATCCTGTAAGTTTCTCCATTTGTCAAACACTCAGGTATATGCAAACAAATATATTCAAAAATGCAATGCTTATGTCTGTCTTGAAGTTTTGAAACAAGTTATTTTAGAAAAACTGTTTTTTTTTTTTTTGAAAACTGTGATATTAACTTAAGTTTTATAATAAGCCCTAAAGGAGTCAGGATACCTTTTTGTAGCAGTACGCTTTCGAACTAACCATGCTTCAGTTAGGACTTTTAAAGGGTTATAACGTGGCCTGGTTCATGGTTTAAGAAACAAAGGATATAGGCTCAAATTTTATTTGTACCCAACCCAATCTCCATGATGTTCTTCAGTCCTATGCTCAGTTAACTTATGCATTGAAATTCCAAAGAAGTTTGGTATTGTAACACTGATATTTGTGATGGTTCAGAAACCCAAAATTTATTTGAATATTCAGTCATCTTTCTTTGTTGAGGATTCATACTGACCCCTTTTTTTTTCTTTTAACTTTGTTATCCCTTCTTTTTGCCTGAACTGTTTATTTTAAGGTTACAGTCAGCGGGATGTCTTAATTTTTATTAAGTCTCCTTCATAGGTTTTGACTTAGTGAGCTTTCCTTTTGCTGGATATTGACTGTCAGGTTTAATGATTACAGAGAACCATCATTAGTTGTGTACAACACAAACAATTGGCATACTTGAGTTAACTGAGTAACTACCCTGCCCCAGGTTATGAATAAGGGTTTTGATTTGTGCGAGAATAAAAACTCCTACTTCATAGGCTCAAAAAGGGTTGACTAGGGATTAACTTCCTTATATCTCCACTGTTTAGGAATTGAAACAATGCATGTACATCGTCAGCATAGTCTGTTCAAAAGCATACTGCCTAATATTATGGTATTGTTTTCGTCATCCTCCCTCTACAGGCCTATAGCTTTATCAGGAGTTAAATATCACAAGATAGAAATAAGAAGCATAATTCAAAATATAGTGGAACGAATGGATTAATTCAAGACAAACATATGCAATGCATTAATGAAAACAAAAGTTTAACATAATAGTAAGTGTTCAAACAAATAAAAGAAATTACAAATGAAAATTCAAATGTTGTCCCATCCAGTTGGCTGAATGTCTTCAATTGCAATCTGTGAACTTCGAGGAGCAGTATACTTCACCATAAAATCAAATTTACCACTTGGATGTCCAAAGGTGCCCCATATCTCAACATGAATAGGTAGGCTTCCTTTCTTTCCACCTTGGGCCACTTGTCTTGCAGCTTCGGTGTTTGATGGACGATAGTAGAACTCAACTTGACCTTCTGGAGTAACCTCTAGGATTCCTTCGTCAATTAGATCTTGAATCTTTTTCTTCAATGTCCAACAACTATTAGTATCATGTCCAGGACAGTTGGAGTGATACCCACACCTTGCCTTGGGATTATAGCGAGGAGAGGAAGTTTTAGGATTTTGAGGAGGATTTTTCAAGGAAATTAGCTTCATCTCCAACAAGTATTGCAGAACTTGTGACATTGGAGTGCTGAATTTGATAAACTGTCTTCTACATCCCTTGTGTTGAGGTGGATTAACTTTACCAGGTCTTTTTTCTTTAACTGGAGAACAATCAGTGGCAACCGGTTTCTTACCTTCTTTTATTCTCCTCTTCCTTTCAATCAAATCAGCTTGTTTTAATGGAGGTTGATTAACAATTAGATTCCTGACTCCATTACTTTGAAGTTTATGGACAAAGGTTCTTAGCTCTTCTTGCCCCTGAGCTAAACTTTGAATAAGAACCACCTGGTCATTCATCTGGGTCCTCATTTCTGTCATCTCAGCTTGCAGTTGTTTCAACTGATTATCCTTGTTATCTTCAGGATTTTCAGAGAGGAGTGCTTTCAACTCTTCTTGCCCCTTGGACAAATTCAGGATCACTTCTTGGAACTGAGTATTTTGATCCTGGAGATCCTTAACTGTTTGTTCAAGAGCCATTGCTGAAATAAACAGCGAGAAGGTGAGAAACCTGTACACAATAAACCTGTGATGCAATGATATGGTATGTGAATGTGTATGCAATGTTTTCAAGGACCGCAGGATTTAAATTTGCTTAAACAAACAAGAAGGTAAACTTTTATTAATAATAAATTTGTTTTGCCCTTTGGGCTTACAAAATGAAATGTAATGAATACAAGAGATGGGGTTTTATGTCTCCCATGGACGTTTCCTCTTTGTGTTGAGGTATGAGTTGAGATTCCGCTCCTCGTGAAGTTGCTTTGTTAGTTCCAGGATTCTTTCTTGGCTTGCTTTGTAATGAGCCTCGAAAGTATCCCTTTGCTCCTTCAACTGGATCCAGGATCTCTGTAAATCTTCCATGTCAGTAGGCATGTCTGGGTGAAGGATGGTATAAGAAGTGTCCCCTTCAGCAACAGGTTCCATGGTAACTGGCAGGATAGCAGGATATGGCATCATGAGAGTCTGAGCACGAGATCGCACCCATCTGAGATAAACTTCCATAGGAATAGTGTACTTAGGCTCCAGAGTCTTGCTGTCAACCTTGTTCACTTTTCCCCATGCTCGTATGAATCTCTGACGATAACCTTGCAGATCATTGTCGTAATCAAACACAATACCTTGAATCAACATGTCATGAGGACCATCACTCCGAGCGTAACCAAACTGTCGTAAAGCTAAAGAAGGGTTGTAAGTGATGCCTCCTCTTATGCCTAGAAGTGGCACATTAGGAAATTCCCCACAAATGTCAATGATAGTGACATTCTCCATAGATTTGGAGCACCAATGGATATCTGAATGAGAGAGTGACATAATCCTTTTGGACCACCTGAACCCTTGTTCATTCTTCATCACTGAGCGAGGAAAGTGAGAAATAAACCACCTAGATAGCAAAGGTATGCAACACATCAAAGTTCCTCGTGCCTTTGTAGTACGAGTATGAAGAGAGTGCAGAATGTCCCCAAGTAATGTAGGCACTGGATTGTGACTCAGGAATATATTGATGGCATGAACGTCTATGAACTGATCAGGATTGGGGAACAATACTAAGCCATAAACCAACAAGGCTAAAATCTCCTCAAAAGCATCATAATTCATAGCCTTCAAGAACACTTGAGCCTTCTCTATCAAAACTTTAGCAAGAATACCCTTAACTCCGCTTCTCGTTTCTAAAACAATGTCAGACTTCTTCAGATGTAGAGCTGCAACAATAACCTCAGGTTTAGGCTCTTTTTCCAAGCCTGTGAATGGTTTCTGATCAAGTACAGGTATACCCAGAAGTTTAGAGAACTCCTCCATTGTTGGAACCAGCTGGTAGTCGGGGAATGTGAAGCAATGGTGCTTAGGATCAAAGAACTGAAACAAGACACTCATCATGTCTTCATTGAACCCTGAGGTGACTAGATCCAATAGGTGACCATGCCTCTTGATGAACTGGGAATGATCAGACACTTGAGAAACCAACTCTTTAAGCTTAGCAGGTATACCCACAAAGTTGATCCTGATGGTGTTTCTACGAGCTGAAGCCATGACCTGCAACAAAGAACAAAGATAAATCCCTTGGTCCTTGAAATGGTTAGTGAAAATGGTATGCTTATGATGCATGATGATGTCATGATGTTATGTTCAATCACAAACATGTGGCACACACAAACAAGTCACACAATAGCCCTAGGTTTAAAGGCTTGCATGAGGTTCAAAGGTAAGTACCCTCCCCTGAAGTTAGATGGTTCATCCTGTCCTACAAAAGTAACCAGGTTCTAAGGGATCTCAATATCATTGATCCTTCACAAGGGTGGTTGTTCAGTAGGCAACTTACTTGCCAACCAAAACCTTCTAAGTTTAGAATCTCAATGAGTGTAGCATCGAGTATCAACCAACTTCAGTCTTCACCAAAGCCGGCTACCTCACTACTTTTCTAAGGGCCAAGATGGGATAACTAGGGTTCTAAAAGTTAGTTAGTGCATTGACAACATCTGGCAGCCTCATATTATCCTCAACTTGACTTAAGGAACATAAGCACCAACCAAGAAGTCACACTAACTATGGCCACCAGATCAACCATATCGGTATACGCCGTACAGTTTCCTTGGTCTATTGCCATTTACCTAAGGTACACTAGATCCGGGTTAGGATCTTTCACACATAAGAGCCCAACAAGTAAGTATAAAGCAAACAAGGCAAACAATTTAAAGTGATCTAATTCCTAAGGGTACCCCTCTTTAATTTAAATCCCCAGCAGAGTCGTCAGTTCTGTAACACAGTGGGAGAACTGACTTTAGTTATGTTGCGGATAGCAAGAGTCGCCACCGACTTTTATTTTATCCAAAGGAAAGGCATAAAAGAACAGGAAAGACCTTTTAAAAGATTTTTGGGTCCGGGGGTAGGTTATGTAAAGGGAAGGTGTTAGCACCCTTTACATCCATGGTTATCCATGGGCTCTTAGTTACTTAGCTCACTTTAAAATGTTTTTGAAAATGTGAAGTGTGTGAATAAAAATTTTCATAAGAGTTTAATAATGATCCATGTACGGATGCGTAAAAAACTTGTGTTTGAAAATTGTTTGAAATTTGTGAAGTATTTGAAATTTTGTTTTGAAATAGTGAGCAAGTAACTACGAGGAACCTACCCTAAAGTTTAAGTCTTTCTGTTCTTTATCCTTTAAGTGGTAAGACTATCCCTATTATTAAGGAATAGGTAGTCATTACCTTGGATGTGAGGGACAAGTGAGGGACATTTGTTTAATGAAGGCAACTGTAGGGTGTATTAAGCATTTAGGAGGGACTGTCATCATTATTCAAAAGGGACAAGATCATATGAAAGGCAACCATTAAGGGACTTGATCTTTAATTATGAAGGGACTAGATGACTTTTCTTTTAAGGGACTTTTGCTTTATACACCCTACTTGACCTTTTAATTAGGCAACATTGAGAGGCAACCCTAGAAAGTGAGATGGCGATCAAAGATCGACTTACGTGTGTGAGTGTTCAATTTTAAATATTTATCTTTTAAATTAATGATCTAAATCAATTTTAAATACAAATATGTTTCACACTCCCTATTTTACTAACCACGCAATGAAAATATTTATAAACATAAAATAGAAACAAAAATAAACCTACGACTATTACATGGCTTTAGCAGATACATAATAATCAAAATAAAATAATAATAATAAATATAATAAGAATAATAAATAAACCACAAAATCAAATATTAGTAATAATAAAATATTAACAATAATAATGGTTAGAATAATAAAGAAAATAAGAATTTAAAAAGAAAAATTATTTTTAGGTTAAATAAATATTGAAATTTTTTTAGTAGTTAATTAAGAAAATATAATAAATTTAATAATAATAAACAAAATATTAAAGTCATTTACATATTAATAAAAATAAGGATTAATAATTAGGGTTTAGAAAAATAAGTTAATTTTTTAGGGTAAGAAGAAAAATTAGGGTTAGTATTTGAGAAAAAAATTTAAGGTTAAAAAAAAAAATTTAAGGTTTAGGAAAAATTTTAGGGTAAAAATTATGGCGAAATTTGGGTTTTAAGATAAAGATTAGGGCTAAATTTTTAGGGTTTAAAGTTTATGAAAAAAATTAAGATTTAGGTTTAAAATTAAGGTTTAGGGAAAAAATTAAGGTTTATGAAAAAAATATAAGTTTTAAAAAAAAAGATTTTGTTTTATCTTTTAGAAATTAGTTTAATAATAATAATAAGGAAATTCAAAGAAAATACATAATTTGATGAAAAAGGGAAAAATAAAGTTAGAGATACCAAAAATATTGGGGGTTTGCCCTATTTGCTTCATTGAGTTCTTTGTCACTGGGACACCCACGTTTCTTCATCAAAATGCTCCAAACCTCAGTTCCTTGCCACTAGGTTGTGGGCCTTAGGTCTTTGTCACTAGGGCAATCAGCGCATGCCACACACCATCTTTTTCCTCCCACCTGCCTATTTTTGGTATATACTGTTGGAAGAATAAAAAAAGAAATAAACAGGATCAAATAAAATTGCTGCAGATTTTAAAATAATGAAAAATAAGAAAAGCGATTAAAATAAAATCTAAAAAATATTAAAACGATGCTAAAAATCTAATAAAATCAAATAAAGAACGCACAATTTTTTTTAGATTTTTTTGAGAATATGAAAATAGAAAATAAATCAAATAAAATAGAAAAAAGAGGAATTTGCGATTTTGAGGGTCGAAATCTTTTAGAATTCTATTCTAAAAGAGTATTGTTTGTCGATTTTTTTCTGAATTTCTGGAAAAAATTAGGAGCAAATCGAAACAGTAGTACTTACCTGACTTACCTGTCAGCCTGTAATGTTTATCACTACTGCAGCCTTCGAAGTATCGACGAAAACAGATTACAGCAGATTAACCAATAGTTTAGTTCTCCATGGTGCCCTACGATTCCTGCATCGAAACTTAAATCCAACTATCCAAAAACCATCTACACAATCAAACAAACATGTTATGTAATCAAAATCAATTAATCATGCGTAAATCATTAAAATTGAAAAAACCCAAAAGAAAGGCAAGAATATGAATTTGGTTTGTATGATTTGGCATGAATTTGATGATGAGGATGATTGGAATAGGTTCAGGAAACCTCAATGTTGTTGTCCAGAAATCATCTCTATAGCACTCTAACTTAGAAACCGAAATCAAGTTTTTGTATGATTTTTTTGAAGTTTTGAGACCAAGTGAGAGACTGCCAAAAAAAATCCTCTCTTTGAAGCTGCTTCATGTTGTATATATAGGAGTGAATGAAATTAGGTTAAGAGCTTTCACAAACTTGTGGATATTTGGACCTTTTAAGATTGAAAAATATTTGGTTTTAAAACTTGAAATATCTTGATCTAGCCTTGCTATTTTGGGATGATTTTCATAACTCTTGTATCAATTAGATCAAAATATCATTTATGACATTCTAGAAGCAAAATAATTTTAAATCTTCACTATTTCATATTTTATTTGAATTTAAAATGATTTTTAATATAAAAAATCATAATAAATAAAAATAAAATAATGAAAATAATGAAAATATTAAGTTAATTTCGTGCAAGATGTCTTGGTGTGGATTGGGTCATCATATGGCAAGCCCATTTAGAAAAAAATAGTTTTAAACCTCCATTTTCCTCATAAACCAACCAAAAGTTTCCCAACTTTGCAAGGGCACACATCCTTCAATTTTAATGCTATGAGGGTGTTCTTGGACATTTTGGAAAGCTTGAAGAGTCCTCTAACCAACCCCACTGGTTTCATGTCCATATCATTTTCCATTCTCAAGTTATGCCCTTTTGAAGTTGTTGACTTTTTGTTGACTTTCAAAAGGACCTATAATGTCTTAGCTCATACCTTCCAAATGAAGCATTTTTGGGATTGGCTTGTGAGACACAAAGTTGTAGAGAATTTAATTTCCTTCAAAATGAGCTTTGGATGGAGACTTGGTGATGAAGCATGTGAAAGTTATGGCTGGTCAAAGTTCAGTTGACTTTTACTGAGGAAACCCTAATTTAGAAACTCCTGATTCTTGATGATCTGAAATATCCTTGATGAATCATGATAAACCCTTGATCAAATGATGAATTTTACTTCATATACTTGATGTTGGCAAAAAATCATGAAGTTTGACTTTGGTTTGACCACAGTTGACCTCAGTTTGACTTTTTAACTACTTTGACTGATTTTGACCTATCTGATCATCTGACTGAGCAAACTTTTGAGAACAGTCTTGAAATTTGTCATGGGGATTCTTAAACACATATAAGATGTCATGAAGCTCACTTGAAGTCTTGGAAGTCCATTTATCCTGATTAAAGTCAAAACCCTAGTTTTGGATGCACTGCTTAGGAGGTGCATTGTCTGAGGGAATTATCAACTCTTCTGACCAATTGTGAACTTTGTGAACCTTGTGAACCATCATAAAATGTCTTGTGAACCTCATGGGAGGTATTGTGAACCTTGTGAACCTTGTGAACTTCATAAAGTGACTTGTAGACTTCCTGAACCTCATAAAAGGTCTTGTAAGCATTATGAATCTTGTGAACCTTGTGAACCTCATAAAGTGACTTGTAGACTTCATGAACCTCATGAAAGGTCTTGTAAGTGTTGTGAATCTTGTGAACCTTTTTAGCACACAAAGTCTTGTATTGTGAGGGCAAATTTTGGGGTGCAACACTTTGATCCCGTACTTTGAAGAGATTACCTTTGGACATATTCCACGAGAAGAGAATTAGTTGGTAGATGCATTAGCTACCATGGAATCTATGTTTGAAATCAGTTGGGATGATGAAGCTCCGAGAATTACTATTGATTGATTTGATAAACCTGCATACTGCAATGAAGTGGGTACTGAAGGAGTAGAAGAAAAGCCTTGGTTCCATGAAGTGAAAAGGTATCTTGAATCTCAAGAGTTCCCTGAAGGGGCATCTGTCAATGACAAGAAGTTTCTAAGAAGGTTTTCTGCTAAATTCTTCCTGAGTAATGGAATTTTGTACAAGCGCAACCACGATTCAACTTTGCTTCACTGTGTGGATAAGAAAGAAGTAGTAGAGATTATGGAAGACATGCATGATGTGATCTTTGGTACTCATTCTAGTGGGCATACTATGTCTAAGAAGATTATAAGAGCATGTTATTATTGGTCTACCATGGAAACTGACTGCTATCAACACTCCAAAACTTGTCACAAATGCCAGATTTATGCTGATAAGGTTCATGTGCCTCTAGTTCCCTTGAATGTTCTAACTGCTCCATGTCCTTTTGCCATGTGGGGCATTGATATGATTGGTGAGATCAAACCTACTTCCTCCAATGGACATTGTTTCATCCTTGTGGCTATTGATTACTTCACAAAATGGGTAGAGGCAGCTTCATTTGCTTCTGTTACCAGGAATGTTGTGGCTCGATTCATCAAGTATAATCTTATATGAAGATATGGCATCCCTGAAAGGATTATCACAAACAATGGTACTAATTTGAACAACACTATGATTACTGATCTCTGTACGCAGTTCAAGATTAAACATCACAATTCTTCTCCATATTGTCCAAAGATGAATGGTGCAGTGGAAGCCGCCAACAAGAATATTAAGAAGATCTTGCAAAAGGTGACAATTACATATAAGGATTGGCATGAGATGTTGCCATTTGCTCTTCATGGTTATCGTACCACTATACGTACTTCAACAGGGGCAACCCCATTTTCCCTTGTCAATGGTAGTTTTACCCATTGAAGTTTAGATTCCCTCTTTGAGAATTATGAAGGATGCAGGCTTGGATGAAGATGAATGGATTCAGACTCGACTTGACCAGATAAACTTGATTGATGAGAAAAGACTAGCAATTGTTTGTCATGGTCAGATGTATCAGAAACGTATGATCAAGGCCTTCAATAAGAAAGTTAGGCAGCAAGTGTATCAGGCTGGTGATTTTGTAATCAAGCGTATTATATTACCAAAGGGTGATCCCAGGGGAAAATGGACCCCCACCTATGAAGGGCCATTTGGTGTTAAAAGGGTATTTTCTGGAGGTGCCATGATGCTTACCACTATGGATGGTGAAGATTTCCCGCAGCCTATGAACGCAGACATAGTTAAAAAATACTAAGCATGAAAAGAGACCCGCTAGGTTGACTGGCCTAGACAAAAATAAGGGCATCCCGGCGAACTAAAAGGGTTCGGGCAAAAAACTAGGGATATATATAAAAAATTGTACACCCAGCAAGTCGAAAACCTGAAAAGGCGGCTTGGGCAAAAAAGGGTATCCCGGTGGATTGAAAACCTGAAAGGGCAATCCAGGAAAAAATTTAGGGATTAAAGTGTATGATTATGTCTCGTTGGATCACCCATGCAACCTCTACTAGTTGTGTTATCTATGTCAAGTTCAACAGATACCGATCAGTCCAATCGTTTCTTCTCCGATAGCTGAAGATGAGATAATTGAAGATAATGGCAATAGCAAAGTTGAAACTCAATAGGATTATTTACACATAGCTATTTTTCCTTGTAAAAATTTCTTTAACGAATTCCTCTTACTAGGATTTCTATCTCCATGCTAAAACCTGCCTATTTATAGGCCTATTTCTAAAATAAATAAAACTCCATTTTTCGTATTCATCTTTACTTTTCCCTCTTTATTCAGCTTTACTTTTTCCCCTTTTACTAAAGCGAGAAAACATCCATTGATTATGTTTGAATGTATATATGCCTTTGAATATGATTGATGTTTGCCAGAAATGCATAAAATACAATAATAGCATTGACTAAGAACGAAGGGAGGTAGGAATTCAACGAAGCTTCGCCGGTTCATCCCCACGGAGTAATCCTTACAGAATACCTCAAGTAATATCTTACACTTCCAGCTTTATGAAGTCTCCAAGCAGTGTCATATCCTCTGAAGAATTGATACTTAACTACATAGGTCTCCTGGATCTATGTCCATCTCTTTTATCCTCAGTCAGGATATTCAGGAACTTAATCCTTCAATAAGAAGTATGACGAACGAAAACGAGATGTTCTAAGTACGATATTCTTAAACAAGACGGGAATGAAGTCTTCATACTCTTCAGCAACGAATCGGGATTTATTTTCCCCAGTCAGCAGTTGTTCTACAACTACATAGTTTATTCATACATCATATAATATCATGTCATATTATACACATCCTCATAAAATATTATCTGACAGAATGTTATATATATTGGCACCGAACTAACCTTGTTTTTCAAGTTCATTCCCCAACAGAAAGACTTCATCAACAACTTACCTTGGGTCGTCGTTTATTCTTCCCAAAGGTTATCTTGTTACCTCGGGCCGTCGTTTATTCTTCCCAAAGATTATCTCATTTTGGGTCGTCGATTATTCTTCCCAAAAGCCATATTGATACCTTGGGTCGTCGTTTATTCTTCCCAAAGGTTATCTTGTTACCTCGGGCCATCGTTTATTCTTCCTGAAGGTTATCTCATTTTGGGTCGTCGTTTATTCTTCCCAAAATCCATATTGATACCTTGGGCCGTTGTTTATTCTTCCCAAAGGTTATCTTGTTACCTTGGGCCGTCGTTTATTCTTCCCAAAGGTTATCTCGTTTTGGACCGTCGATTATTCTTCCCAAAAGCCATATTGATACCTTGGGTCGTCGTTTATTCTTCCCAAAGGTTATCTTGTTACCTCAGGCCGTCGTTTATTCTTCCTGAAGGTTATCTCGTTTTGGGCCGTCGATTATTCTTCCCAAAAGCCATATTGATACCTTGGGTCGTCGTTTATTCTTCCCAAAGGTTATCTTGTTACCTCAGGCCGTCGTTTATTCTTCCCGAAGATTATCTCATTTTCGGCCGTCGTTTATTCTTCCCAAAAGCCATATTGATACCTTGGGCCGTCGTTTATTCTTCCCAAAGGTTATTTTGTTACCTCGGGCCGTCGTTCATTCTTCCCGAAGGTTATCTCATTTTTTGGGCCGTCGTTTATTCTTCCCAAAAAGTTATCTTCATATTTGGAATTGCTTCCCTATCAAAGAAATATATCTGAAGACTTTTTCTCCGAATGGCATCTTTAAGCCCATTTAAGCATCACAATCAACCAACAATATCATTCTGCGCACCGACGAGTGCAAATTTTTGGGCTTTTGTGTTCAATCCTCTTCAATCTTCAAGTCACGAATGGCTTACATACCAATCTAACTCCTCAGATTTCAGAGAATTGAACAGGGGCAACTGTTATACCCTAAAAAATTTCCTTCCACAATAAAGACAATACATCTCAAGACTTCTAAATGATCATAAGGCCTTCAAGACTCCCAATTGATCAAGAAGTGTGGAAGTTTCCCCAGACAATGCCTCATCATTAACAAAGTGTCCAAAACTAGGGTTTCGAGCTTCCTCGGGTTAAAATTATTTCCAAGACCTCAAGTTAGACTCATAACACCCCACATGTATTCAAGAATCCCCATGTCAAGTTTCAAGGCTTTCCCAATAAGTTTGACCAGTCAGATGATCAGATATGCAAAAATCAATCAAAGAAGTTAAAAAGTCAAACTGAGTTCAACTGTGGTCAAATCAAAGTCAAACTTCAATATTTTTGGCCAACATCAATTTTATGAAGTATAATTCATCATTTGATCAAGGGTTGATCATTATTCATCAAGGAAGTTTCAGATCATCAAGAATCAGGAGTTTCTAAATTAGGGTTTTCTAAGGAAAAGTCAACTGAACTTTGACCAGCGATAACTTTCACATGCTTCATCAAATATTTCCCATCCAAAGCTCATTTTGAAGGAAATTGAATTATCTACAACTTCGTGTTTCACAAGCCAATCCTAAAAATGCTTCATCTGGAAGGTATGAGCTAAAACATTACAGGTCATTCCAAAAGTCAACAAAAAGTCAACATCTTCCAAAGGACATAATTTGAAAATGGTAAAAGATATGGACATGAGACCAAAGATGTTTGTTAGAGGACTCTTTAAGATTTCCAAAATGTCCAAAGAACACCTTCATAGCCTTAAAATTGAAGGATTTGTGCCTTGTCAAAGTTGGGATATTTTTTAGGGGTGTATGAAGAAAATAAGGCCTTAAAACCAAATTTTTCCAAATGGGCCTATCATTTTGCAATCCAATCTTTAAGATGACATCAAGCACGACCCAAAACCAAAGAGTTCTGATTTTTATTATTTATTTGGATTTTATTCATTAAAATTCAATTTAAATATAAATTAAATATGAAAAATCAAATAATGGACAAGATATTTGATTGGAAATCATTTAAATCATATTTGGAATGATTGGAAGTCAATTGAAATAATATTGGATCAAAATAGCAAGGTATCATTTGATTTTTCTCACATTTATGATCATGGTTTCCTTCACACTCAAGTTATCTCATAAGCCCACAAATCCATAAGTTTATTGACCTAAATTCAATCCTTATAAGTACATGAACTCAACATAAGCATTGGACACGAAATTTGGAGCCAAGAACACTAAAGAACAACCTCAAAAATTTCAAGAAAACGTGGCAATCAGATTTTCACTTAGAGGCAGTCTCAAAGCAATTTGAAGGTCTAAACATGATCTTTGATCATTCTTGATGTTATCTCAATGCTTTACATCATCAAAATTGCCCTCATATGCATAAACTGAATTCTCATTCTCCCATGGTTTTCTAATTTTTCATTTTCCTATATTAATGAATTATAAATTGTATTTGAGTATTGATTTATGTTTGTGACATTGCAAGGATCGTTTATGGGCAATCAATCGAAAGAATCATGGTCGTATGCGTTAGAGAAAAAAATTAGGGTTCTTGGAAGGTTCATTTGGGGGCGTTCGTTTAGGATAGTTTTTGAGGAAATTTATGTTATAATCTTGTTTAGAAGCTCCATATTAACTGATTTGAAGTGTTAAAGTAAATTTATCCATGTTATTTGCACTGTTTGAATATGCAAGGGTTGTAGTGACAACACAAAATCCGTCACTAAAGCCTTTAGTGACGGAAATCCGTAGGTAAGGGTCTAAGTGGACGGCTGGAGGAAGAAGAAGAAGTGTGGCGCGAAAATTTGAATTTGAAACCTTGCTTATTTTATTATGTATTGTTTGTATTATAATTTCAGATTGGTGCAATGGCTCAGTTGGCAAGGACGCGTGCGTTAAAGCTCTTTGGCCTGGGTTCGATTCCCCGGTTTTGTATATTTTGTTTTTTTAAATCCATTTGTTTTGCAGGTTGAAAATATAATGGTTTGATCCTGCATGCTTATCACCAGTGCATGTTGGCCCTGTTGGTTTTTGTGATACGCATTGAGGTAAGGGACCTGGGTTCGATTCCCGGGTCCTATTTTTTAGCAATTTTTTGTTTCTTTTCATATTTTCTCATTTTCTTTTGTTTTAATTTCTTTTATTTTAATATATTAATTAACCTAACCCAATATAAAAATAAATCTTTTCTTAATTAAGGTTTTATTGATTATTTAAAAAAAAGGGAAAGAGAAACGTTTTTTTTTTATTTTTGTAAATTATAATAACTCTATTTTAATTATTTTCTTTTATAATATTAAGTTTGTAAATAAATCTTTATATATTATTTTGTAAATCAAATTTAAATAACTCTTGTTATATTTAAAAATTCTAAATTTTGATATTATGTATATAATTAATCTTTTATATTTTAATTACTTCTTATTTTCTTAATAAATTTATTTATTTTTTTAAATCCTTAACCTAATTTCTCTAACCCTAATTTTTTTAACCAACTCTAATAAACCCTAATTTTCTTTAACCCTAAATAAATACTTTTTTTTTTAATTTGTATAAATTTTTAACATATTATTCTTATTATTATTAAACCATTTAAACTTGTATTTTTCTAATAATCTCTAAAATTTTAATTTATTTAACTTAAAACAATTTCTTTTAAAATTCTAATCTTTTTATTATTTCTTTATTATTACTTTATTGTTGCTCTATTATTACTTATTTACGTTTATTATTCTTGTTTTATTATTATATTTGCTTTATTATTCTTATTATTTATTTTTATCCAATTATTATATATCTGCCAAAGCTTTGTAATAATCTGTAGATTTATTTTTCCGTCTTTATTTTCTTTATAAATATTTAACTGCGTGGTTAGTAAATAGGGTGTGAAAACCTATTTGTGTTTAAAATAACTTAGATAATTAATTTAAAAAGATAAATATTTAAAAATGTACACTCACACACGTAAGTCGATCTTTGATCGCCATCTTGCACTTCCTAGGATATTCCTCTTGGTTGCCTTAAAATATGGTCAAGTCCCTCGAAAGTGGGGTGTCTAAAAAAGCAATGTCCCTTAATAGAAAAATCATCAAGTCTCTTCCAATTTAGAAGGTCAAGTCCCTACGAGGTTGCCTACGATATAATGACCTTGTCCCTTCAAATAAATGATGATAGTCCCTACGAATTGCTAAAGACACCCCTAACTGTTGCCTTCTATGACCATACGATGACCTTACGCCCGTCCCTCAAACACATCCAAGGTAATGACTACCTATCCCAATATGGGAAGACTACAAGTATACCTCATGGGATAAGGATATGGATCAAGGTATTACTTCCAAAATTATTAAGGTGTTTTTTAGATTTATGAGATGAGAAGAGAAGAAGAACCAAAAGAATCTCAAAGGAAAAATTCTAAAGGGGGACTAAAATAATCCTAAGTGTTAACATGCATGGATGTCCTAAGGGTTAGTGAGGTTTCTATCCTAATGAGGAAGGAAGAATAAGAGAAGAAGATAGAAGAAGGGATGAGAAAGGCCTAAGCCCAACAACAAAGAGTTAGTTCACATAAACATAAGAGGAAGAGATGAGAATTGGAGATGTGGAACTCAATTCCCACATCTCACACTTACCATAGCCCCTGCAAGGTTAGTATGCATATAAGTGAAACAAAATGAAGCAAATGGCATGCTAATATCAAAAATCAGAATTGAAATGGTATGAACATATGCACAATGTAAATGCAACTCAAAGAAATGAGACATGAAGCTTACAACTCAAAATGATGCAACATGAACACATATGAAAACAAATGCACACTTATGAAATATGCAAAGCAAAATGCACAAAATATGAACACAAAGTTCACAACCAGAACTAAAACAAGATGAATAATGGCTTAAGAAGCCAACAAGATGAAAAGAATGGACACACAAGACCAAACAATACCAACATGGGAGTGAAAGAAACCATAAGATGAAATGAAAACACTTAAAGAAGCAAATGACTTAAAGAAGAAGCAAACACAAAAATTCAGAAGACACAAACCCTATCCTAGGACCAGGAAGGTACCCACACCCCAAAGGAACCCCAAATGAGAAGAAGAAATTGGCACAAGTGCCTTTCTAGGCTTATGAGAGACTTAAAGGTTCAAAGGAAACAAAAATGGGACAAGGTTCAAGATAAAATCCACAATAAATCAACCAGCCATCTAAAAATTCCACACTTGAAATCAAATGATGCTAAAACATGTTATATCAACTAGCCAAAAGGATTTTCAAAGATTCAGAAGTGAACTAGGTTAAATGGAGGCAAGAACACAAGTTAGGACAGTAAACTTACCCCACAAGTTACCAGACCAAGACTCGAGAAATAAGTTTCCAAAAATCCAGAGAAAAATCACATGAAAAGTACAAGATCTTAAGAGTACAAATAAAAAATAATGGGATCTAAACTCAAAATATTGGAACCTATGGAAAATAAACAAGGCAGACTGGTCAAGAAGTGATTTAAAAGAAGCTAGGTGAGATGATGAATTATTTCTGACACGTGGAAAAGGGAAAAAAATAAAATAAAAATATGATAAAATATTAGAGACACAAAATAAGACTCATGATTTTTTTGGGATTTTTTGGATGAATAGAACTATTTTAATAAACTGGAAATGAAACTGAATTAAAGGAAAAATTAAATTGGAAAAGAAAAATAAAAGAAGTTGAAGGAGGTGTGATTATTAAAGGATTTGAACTGAATTGGAAATGGGCTGAGAAGGTTGGGGTGCAAATAGCCGCTGTTTAGGCCCATGACCTGCACGCTAGTGCATGTTATTGCTGTGGAATTTAATGAAATAAAGAAATAAAAGGCTGGAAAAACAGGGAACGCTTGATGCATCAGACGGCTGCTAGATGGCTCCTCATTAATTGACATGGCGCTACAGCACGATGGTATTGGTGGATGCATTTTAATTACAGTGGACGCTGCCATACGTTGTATTAAAATAAGAACAGAATTATAACATGAATTTGGACGAAAATGAGGGCTACGTGGCATCATTATATGCGTTGGATGTGAGATCCAAGGGTGAAAACTTCATCTCCTTCAATGGAACCCTAGGTTGAACACAAGACAAATTCCGGTGACCGAATCTAGGGCTCCGGCACCGGAGACCAAACCAGATCCAAAAATTCACCAGAAAATAAAAATGAATAGTCCAGATTGACTAATTCAACACTAAGGAATCCAAATATGACCTCAAAAATAGCTAAAAATCAAAGGATTGGTCGGATCGAAGGAAAACAACATTGATCATCAAACTTGAAATGCACATAACTCATGATATAATGCACCAAAATCAATTCTACAAAGTGCAGCATGATCGGCAAACATCAAGGAACACAAAGCAATAATCTAATTTCATTTCCAGAACATGAGATTCCATGCCATACCTGAGATGGAGATCTTGAAATGTTGAGCTAGAAATCCAACCAATGCGTGCAAATCACTCATCTTGCTCCTTAGATGCAAAATAAATGCATCTAAGGTCTTGAAATGGACTGGATCTGAGGTTTCAACACAAGTGGCTTTGAAATGGCAAGCTTCTAATTATGTGCTTTAAGCTCAAATGAATGGATGATTCTTGATTTATATGATTCACTGATCAAGAATATGGAAGAAGTTTGTGGAGAATGTAAGAGAATCAAGAGATATGAAGCAAAATGCAAGGTTGCATGAAAGTTGAAAATGAGAGAATGAGAGAGATTTCAGATCTGGTTTAACCCTAATTCTATTTTTTATGACCTCACAAATGAGTGTTGAAAGTGTGAAAGAAAGTGCACGAAAATCAAATGAGAAAAGTGTCAATATGCATCATGTGCACTTGGTGGAATAAGCATGCTATGCTCGTGCTCTCTTGGGCCTCTCAGCATGTGTGAGTTTCATTTTCCACCCTTGATCCAAACCCAATCATTCATGGCCCTTAGATTCAAGTGTCACACTTGTTTCATGATTTTTGCAAATTGGCATGTTTTGGAGTGATTTTTTCAAAGTGCATGAAAATGACCAATTCTATTGAGAAAAATGGTCCTTATTCCATGTATTTTAAGTTTGAAACAAGTTTGGGCCTGTACCAATTCACAAAAATCAAGTTTGGAATCCTTTTGCACTTGGTGCATTTTTGAAAAGTTGAAATTGGCCCTAGGAGAGAGGAATTTTCGAATGAGCCCTAGGATGATCCAGGAATCCGGTGAAAAAGTACTTGTACTTTTTGAAAATGGGAGCCCTTACTCTCCAACTTTCATGTTTGACTTTGGTCCATTTGAAGAATTTTTGATCATGTTAAGGCCACTTGAAAATTAGGGCAAAACTTGCAAAATTTGGAAAACTTCAAAAACCAACTTTTTACCATTTTTGCAAAACCCCTCAAATCTCCATGATTCTTGAACTTTGGGCATTCCAAACCTCTTATAACATTGTAAGGACCCCTCTTGGCCATAAAAATTGGGTTAGACCTCTTGAAATTGCACAATTGACTTTTTATGGGCTCTATTGACTTTTTCCTTCATCTGGAAGCAACTGAGGCATTGACTGACTTCCACATGGAATTTTCTCATGAAATTTGACACATAGGATCCTCTTAACATGTAGAAGACTTTGCCCACAAGAAATGTCCAAAGTTGTGAGATCTTGGTGCTTGAATCTCAAACCCTAATTTGGGTGCCTTGTATAGGAGCTTTGCCTTGTCCTGAGATCTCTGATGATCATGCAATCTTCTGAGCTTTTGCCAATGGACTTGAACTTGTAAATGGAGTGTAGACTCACCATAGAACTTGTACAAACTCATTGGGACCCTTTTCATGGCTTGAAATGCTTCTAGAACTTCCATAGATGACCATATGCTTGATGCTAGGACATGAGGGATGTTATGCTTCATCTTTCCATGATATGATGCTGAGGAAATGATATAAGTTTGATGAATATGATATGGTATGATGCTAAAAATGAAGAGGGCAAATTTGGGGTGTTACAGCTGCCCCTATTCAATCATCAGTTAATCTGAAAAGGGCGATAGTACGGGTTATCGACCATTTGAGATAAACTGTGGTTGAATACCAAAAAGACCAGAAATTTGCACTCTGATGAAGAATGAAACACTGGGAAATAAACCCAACCAGATGACGCTCTGGGGACTGCAGGGGAGAAAGAAGCAGACGAGCTTCTTCCAAGTTGAAACTGATATCTGGAATAAGAATACGCTGACAGACGAGTCTTCTTCAAACGATCCTGTGACGCCAGGAGCAATAAGCATTTTAACGTTTAATCCCACCGTCAGGACTTCAAACCTCTTCAACACGACCGAGCGTTGGATAAGATCAAGCGACCTACTAAGGAAATGGAATCGAGCGATCCATAACCAGGAATGTGAGCACGGCTCAAACAACGAGGAGTAATGTCAAGCGATTTACAACTCGGACAAGATCAAACGACCTGCTAAGGAAATGGTATCAAGAGATCCATAACCAGGAAACGAGAACGGCTCAAACGACGAGGAGTAATATCAAGCGATTTACAACTCGGACAAGATCAAACGACCTGCTAAGGAAATGGTATCAAGCGATCCATAACCAGGAAACGAGAATGGCTCAAACGACGAGGAGTAATATCAAGCGATTTACAACTCGGACAAGATCAAACGACCTGCTAAGGAAATGGTATCAAGCGATCCATAACCAGGAAACGAGAACGTAATATCAAGCGATTTACGACTCCTGTCTTTTTATACGACGCCAGGAGACTACTGGCTTGCCACAACGACGGTGGACTTTAGCGGCGTTGCAACATCGAGCGAATTGCAAACCAAACAAGATCGAGCGATCTGATAGGAGAATGGTATCAAGCGATCCATCCAAAATAGGTCCGTTGACACGGGACAACGCGATCAATACAAGAATAGTTGATTTGAGATGAGAGTAACAACTCTGCAAGGGAGGATACCATTTGTAACTCCACTAGATACAAGAACATTCTGACTAACGTTCTGCTGAAGAAATGACCAAGATATCCTGGAAATACTTGGTTGAGGAATGAAATGTGAACAAACGTCTGCATTACTTTGTCACACTGGCCAAAAATAAATTGGCGATCTCACTGGAGGATATTTCAATGATGGTTACGTACCAATCATGCAACTCTGCGGGGAATGATGATCTTCCAACACGGTTGGGAAGACGCTTGGTCAGATACCCTTTGCTAAGGAAAGAGTTCTAATACTTCCAACTCTGAGGGGGATTAGGTATTCAGCTGCTCGCTGGGAATAACCTATTCTAGAATAAAGACTCCGCTCGAAGGTAAGAACTGTTCAACTGGATTTGAAGTTCTGCTAGAGAAGATCACCCTACTCTGACTCAGCTGGGGGAAAATCTATTTCTGACTTTACTGGGGATGCTGGGGATCACCCTCTGTTGGAGATAAGAATTGTAAAGCATGTCTCACTGGGGAGAATAAACTTCTTGGGGAATATATTCTAGTAACATCATACTCCATGTACTTGATGACTGTTCAAGTATCAACTCAATAGGATTTTACAGAAGACATGGCGCCCGAACTGCTTCGGCGTCTTCAAACTCTTGGATAGATTCGCTTAATCTTGAGATATTCTACCCAATTATCCTGCATCAAGGATAGATTGAATAAACACTTGCAGAGACTAACTTCATCTTCTCTTGAGAGTGACCTGCCCCAGTATGGGCCCTAAGATGATTTCTTCAGACTATCCATGCTCTGGTAATTGTCCCAGCTTGGCTGAAACGTGAGATTTGTTCGATGTAATCGCCCCGGATTGGTTGCATCTAACCTAATTGGTTAGAAGAATCTTTATCTCATGGATTTCTTGGGAAAAGTACAATTTGCCATGATTGTCCTTCAGAAGTTTCAGACTCCTCAATTTGGCACGATTTAAGTTTTTGAACTGAAATTCTTCGTGCAAACTTCTTTGATGCCAAACAAATGTATGTAAGCAGAAAATGTTTTATTCTGAGAATGATTATTCTAATGCAACACACATGTTAATCTTGAAGTTTTTTATTGAAAGAAACATGCATATGCAATACCAACAAGGGTCTTTTAGCATAACTCGTAGGAGTCAGGAACGCTATCTCATAGTAGCACGCTCTCGAATTAACCCCGTTTCAATTAGGACTTTTGTAGGTTGTATCGTGGCTTGGTTCACGGTTATAGAAACAAAGATATAGGCTCAAAGTTTATTTGTGCCCACCCCTCTTCGTGATGTCCTTCAATCCTATGTTCAACTAGCTTTCACAAACGCTCACCTTTCCTAAGGATTTTGAGATGGTTGAGGAACCAATACTAATAACTATTTAAGCACCACTAAGGTTATTTTTTGGGAGTCAGTCACCCCTATTGTCTTTCGTGTCTGTATCACACGACTTGTTTTTGTTCGAGGATCTTTCTTGTGTAATCCTTTTCGTCTTTTCGCTTTTTTTCATTCTTTTTGTTTATCCCTAACTTTTGCCTGGACTGATCCTTTGGAATCTTTTGCAATTGGAGTCCAGCGGGAGGCCCTAATTTTTGCCTAAGTCACTTGTTTTCAAGTTTCGACTTAGCGGGCTATTTATTTCTCTTTTTTTTTCCGAACAAATCGTGTGACATTGTTTGTCTTGACTGTTTTGTAAGGGTCGTGACTGTCTCACTTTTTGATGATGGATAACCATTGTGGTTTCCGGTCTTTGGACCTCTTGATTTGGTACACTGAAATGTTAGGGATCCTCAGATACACTCCTTTATGGAAGCATGAACGCTTGGTCCAACTAGTTGACACTTACCCTGCCCCGGGTTAAATGTGAGGGTTTTTTCCATGTGAAAAGAAACTCCTACTTCAAGGCTCAAAGGGGTTAACGAAGGTTTATCTCCCTTATATCTCTGGTGTTTGGGAATTTGAAACAATGCCTGTACATCGTCAACAGGGTCTTATTCAAGAGCACACAATTGGAGATTTTTGCATTTTCTTTTCGTCATCCTCCATCACAGAGTTTAAAAACAACAGTTGGTATTGCAATGCACATACGAAAATATAAGTAAAACGAATGAATTACTTCAAGAAAAACATGTGCATTTCATTAATGCAAGCATACAAATGTTCAAACATATAAAAACGACACATGAAAATGCAGTAAAGAAACAGAACAATGCCATTATTGAGGAGACTTAACTCCGTCTGGACCTGTTGATCTTGAATACTTTCAGTAGTCAGCATTTTTTTCTTGAGGATATTTGCAGTCTTCAACCCAATGACCATGTGTCAGCACCATGCTTCATTCCCAATTATTCTGACCTGAAGCTTTCGACGTTCAAACAATGACACGAGACGTTTGAAGAAAAAAAATGACACTGAGATGAAAATGCCACATAAGTTTGACACCTAAGGTTGCTCGGAAAGACCTGACGATCTTCTGCCTACGTATCTCCATTGACCAAAGACCAATGAAGAATCAGAGCGACGTAGTTCCCCTCAAAAGGGAGGAAATGCAGTGAAAAACAAATGATTGCCATTACTGATACTTCTGACTTTATTGCTTTAATTCTTCTCTGACACACTCTGATCAAGACAAAACCCTCTGTTTCATCTGTACGAAGCGAAATTGATAGCCTTCGAATCAATCAAGTCTTATACCTTGCGGTGAAAAGCTTTGCATCCATCAATATGGTGTCCTGGTGCCCCAGAATGGAAGTCACAATGAGCATTGGCATCCCATCCCTCTGGCAATGGATGAGGAGGTGGGGATAGCTTGCGAAGCTCAATTAGTTTCAACTGAAGCAAATGCTGAAGTACATCAGTATAAGCCATTGGTAACGGATCAAGAAGTAATTCTCTCTTTTGCTGACGCTGACCCTGTTGAGGGTTCCTTTGTCTTGTCTGACGCCTCAGATGATTATTCGGGGTCGTAGCCATAGAAGTTACATGCTGATGATGTGGATGGTATCCTCTACCCTTTCCACGTTGATGAGATGTTGCCCCAACTTCCCCTTCATTCCTACTTTGACCACTGACGACGGGCTTCTTAGCACCTGAACCTGACGTACTGTAGTCTTGAATCTTCCCAAGCTTTAACAAACTCTCAACTCTCTCACCAGCGATCACAATATCAGCAAATCCAGTGGATGGACAAGCAGCTAGACGGTCTAGAAACACACCCTGCAACGTGCTCATGAATATGTCAGTCATCTCCCTCTCAAGCAGTGAAGCTTGCACTCGGGCGGCCATCTCTCGCCATCTCTGAGCATACTGTTTGAAAATTCAGACTTCTTTTGAGAAAGACTCCGGAGTTGAATGCGATTAGGCGCCATGTCAAGATTAAACTGGTATTGTTTCACAAAAGCTTCAGCCAAATCCTTCCAGCTTCGGATAACATTCTTGTTCAGACCCATGTACCAGTCTAAAGATGCCCCAGATAGACTATCTTGGAAGTAAAACATCCATAACTTCTCATCATCCGTGTGAGCAGAAATCTTCCCAAAGTAAGACTGGATGTGAGTTTTCGGACAAGAGTTCCCATTATACTTCTCAAAAACAGGCGGCTTGAATTTGTAAGGAATTTTCACTCCAGGAACTAATCCCAAATTCGCTACATCAAAACCTAAAGAATTATGAGACTTAATGGCCTCTATCTTCTCAACAAGCTCGTCGAAACGACGATCTACAACAGCATTAGGTTGATCCATCTCATCATCAATCAAAGTGAACTGATCCTCCTGCTCATCCACATAGCCAACATTACGGTCATTGTCTCCGTCTGGAACTCCATTATGATTTCCTTGATTGCCCTCTTCAAGAATCTCATTCTCTGGCCTCTCGACCCTCAACCTTAGTTGTTCTTGCCTCTGGGCCATCCCTGTCATCAGGGTCATGAACTGCTCCATGCGAGCCTTCTATTCTACGAGCTTAGCTTGTACCTGATCTGCCATTCTGATTCTGCTTTATCAACACCGTTTCCTGAAATGGAATAAAGATGAGAAACGGCCAGTGTACCTGAAAACAAAGACAACAAGATAGGATATGCAAAATGTTATGCCATGCAAATGCTCATAAACACCACAAATGAGAGAACACTCCCAAAAGAAACTCTGCACGCAAGATCCAGCATAAGAATCATCCTGCGACCAAGTATCATTGCATGAATAGGAAAGCCACTGCTTTAGAAATCCAAACACATAACATAGAAGAGCCCGCAAGAGCAAAGTCATACAAGGTACTGAACCAACACGAATAAGTACAACAACAAGGATTCCCTCAACAAGCCTGAGGGTAACCAAATACATGAAAAAGCTAAAGCCTACAAGCACTAATTCTAATCTAGAGGTCTCTGCCTCCCTAGCTGACCATCTGGTGTGATGACCTTCAAGTCAATTAAATCTTGAACATTCCATTGTAAAGCCCTGCATCCTTCAGTTGAATGCCCCGGGGAACCTGAGTGAAACTCGCAACGCGCATTTTCATCATATCCCTTTGGAAGACTTCCTTCTGGTGGTGCCAAGATCCGCAACTGGATTAAATCAAACCTCAACAATTGACGTAACATGGCAGTGTAGGATATGGAGATGGGATCAAGAACACGATCAGCTTGTGAAACTCTCTATGGATAAGGCCTTCGTTGCGGTTGAGCAGTCTGTTGCTGATGTTGCTTCTGACGTCTAGCAGGCCACTGCACTTTCTTACCCAGATTTGGACAAGGAACTAAAGGAGATCGTTGTGGTAGCCTCTTAGAAGATTCAACTTGAGTGGTAACTCTAGAAGAATGAAACTTGGCCACCTCTTCCTTGCTCACCTGTGACACCTTCAACTTATTTGGCTTAAAGTTAATTACCCTGTCATCAACCAAATCTTGCACCTGATGCATGAATGCCCTGCAATCGTTGATATCATGTCCTTGAGCTCTAGAGTGAAAGACACAGTAAGCATAAGGATTCCAACCTTGGGGGAGTTCACCAGTAGGAGGAGGAGGTGATTCACGACATTCAATCAATCCCATTTGGAGCAACTGTGGGCACAACTCAGCATAAGACATGGGCACAAGATCAATAACTCTTTCTTGCTTCTGTCGGGAACGGGTTGCCACCACTGAAGGAGATACACCTGACATCTGCTGAAATCCTTCTTTGGGAAACCAGGGTGTAGGAGCTGAGAAACTTCCTTGATACAGAAAGAAAGTGCTCACTTCTTTGGCCGTAACTGGCACGGGACCATTCATCTCATTTGAATCAGGCAAGAAAAGATTAATCTTTGTCCTGGGCTCTTCTGGACAACCCAGTGGTGACTACTGGTGAGGAATCTCAAACTGTGGAGGGAGTCCACCTGACAGCTCTTGGTTAAGTGGAAATCCCAAAGAGATGGGAGAAATAAGACCTTCTGGTGGAGAAACGGACGCCTGACCATTTTCTTTCTCCAGCAAGGCATTCATGATCTCTGTCAACAGCTTCATTTGAGTTTTCATCATGTCAAACTCTCCCTTCAAGAATATCTGGCCTTGTGACAAAGCTTGCATCTCTACCCTGAATTTCCCCATCTGGGCCTTCATCTCTGCTACCTCCGCTCGGAGTTGTTCAAAGTTCATGTTCTGGGAATTCTGACTCAAGTTGGCCATTCTGTCAAGAGATCTGATTAAGATAAAAACATGTCCTTGAAATCTTGTTGCAACAAAAGTGCCTGAAACAGAAAAGTCATTAGGAGCCTGTGGCCATACCTGCAAAACAAGGAAACATGTGATATGTATGCAATGCAGCTTTTTATGTTTCCAAGTTTAAGAATTTGCAATGCCCCAGTTCTGGCATCTATTCTCAGACAGTCACTTTGAATTTTTAACTTTCAACCTTTCTCTTTGACAAGTGTTCAGACATTAGCAGTATCAGACAAACGAGTCTTGCCATTCAAAATGATTACTTGCACATTAATATGAACAAACCACTGCCGGATAAAAGTCAGAATACAACCAAAAATATTCCCCGCAAGGTTACAAGCCAGTACATAAAATAAAGACAAAAGAAATAAAAGCAAAACTCCTACAACAGGCCTGTAGGTATTCTGAAAAACAAACAACTAAGCTAAAGACCCAGGCTCTGCCACCTCTGCTCTGCTTTTCTTGACACCCGCTCTCAGCTTGAGCTCTTCATTTTCTCTCCTTGCTTCCTCCATAGCTAACTGACTTTGTGCTAGTTGTTGGGTCTTTTCCCTCCGGATGGTGTGGACTTGTTCCACTTCCTCCTTCTTGAAGACCATCTGAACTTCAAAGAACTCTTCTTTTTCTCTGAATTTCTTCTGCTCTTCCTCCCTTTGGCCTTGCAGCCAAGCAATGGATTGACGAGCATCTTTGAGAGTCTTTAGAGTCTTCTTGCGCTCAGCTTCTCTTTGGGCTTCCATCATACCCAACTTGTGGAAATGGGCTTCTCTACCAGCAAAGTCCTTCTCTTTGGCTTCCAAGGAGGCTTGGAGCTTCTGCATCTTGTCTTCAGCTTCATTCTTGGCCCTGTTGGCTTGGTGGTACAGGCTTACCATCTCAGTATTCTCTACTCTGACCTCATGCAGCTGAGCTTCTAGCTTCTTGTACTCTTCAAGAGAAAAAGTATTGCTCTGACTAGGCACCTCTCGGGGATAAAGTGGAGCCTCAACTGAAAAAGGCATGAGAACTGATTCTACATGTCTTTGCAACCATGCAGCATATGGTGGATATGTCTTGGGATCAACTCGGCCAAAGTCTTTCTTACCCTTTCTTATCCTGTGAGCCCAGGCTTGGACTGCTTATTGTACCAACTCTTTGTTCCCTTCAGCAGGAAAGAACAAAGATTCAGCAAACTCTTCCATCTGAGGAGGATCTTTCAAAGGGTAGCCAAACTGCTTTCTGGCTAATGTTGGATAGTAACTGATGACACCTTTCCTTCCCAGCAAAGGTACTCCAACAAATCTTCCGCAACTAACCATCAACTCCTTACCTAGCAAATCCCTGTCATAACCCCAGGCAATATCTTCTGCATTCAACCCCATCAGTCTTCTGGACCACCTCCATTCATCCCTCATCTCTTTGAAGGCACCTGACTTAGGCAACTGTCTAGCAAACCACTCAGCAAACAAATGAGCACAACACACTACTGGACCACCCCTACCCTTCTCATTTCTATAATGAACACTGTAGTAAAAGTCACCCAATAGAGTAGGCACTGGATTGCCTTTTGCAAAGATTGAGATCGCTTCTAAGCTGACAAACTCCTTCTCTCTAGGGAACAGGCTGGACCCATATAGCATCAATGCAAGCAAAGCACCAAAGTCATTCCACCTAGCCTCTGTAGCATATCTCTCCGCCTCTGGTATGATCACACTCCAGGGTAGACCTTTGCCTTCACTCTCTTGCAAAGCCTTCCTGACTGAAGCAGCTGGCAACCTACAAACCTTGGCTATGTCTTCATCTTTAAGCACAACCTCTGACCCATAGAACGGCAGTGTCTCTCTGACTGGAACATTCAGCATGCTGGAGATCTCCTCCAATGTTGGAGCTAAGATGTAACCTGGAAAAACAAAGCAACGCAGCAGAGGATCATAAAATTGCAACAGGGTATGCAAACTGTCTTTCTGGTCTGCAGTGGGCTTGTCCACAAACTTCAGTATCTGGCCATATCTTTTCTTGAAACTTCCCAAGACTTGATCATTCATTATACCTGCTAACCTCTGAACACTTCTAACTTCAGGCTGAAGAAAGGTATAATGCACATTCTTTTTCCTTGGAACTCTTCTGATTTCTGCCATGGAGATAAGATTACCAGAACCGGGAGCAGATTAAGAACAATGACCTGAAAAATGGGAAACATAAACAGTTAATGCAAAGAATGATGCAAATGCAATGCAATGCAAGCATACGATCAACTGGGACCATCTGAACCGGATCACTGACAAGGTCCCCTCTGAATAACTGGCAAACCAAAAGCCCACTGAGTCACACTCTCTGATAATCACAACTCTCTGAAGAAGATCTCAGGACCACAATATTAAGAATACCAGAACAAGAACTCCAGAAAACCAGAATCAGAACTCCAGAACCAGAACTCCAGAACCATAGAACCAAAGATCATAATCATAGGACCACATATCATAACAAGGACCACTGAAAAGATGAGTGTGTGTTGGGGCCATGGGTTCCTGCACACCTGTAAACCCCTCCCAATCTCACTGGTAAAAGGCTCCGGGTCAGATATCACGGACTCTCAAAGCCGAATAGCAATAATACTGTCACCATCTCCGAGAAATGACTCATGACCAAATCAGGGAATCGGTTTGGCATTATATACTACGCAGGGAGGCCTCAGCTGAGTCTAGGACACAAGGTCATCCTATGCGATCCCCAGGTGGGCCCTCGGATGCGAATGAGTTTGCCACAAAATGTGGGTTGCCACTATCATCACTAAAAAGGGATGTTTCCACAAGTTTCTCAATGATCGGTCCCCAGCTGCACATAACTGTCAGGGTTATGTAATGAGAGAGGAAGATCCCCAAATCAAGACATTTCCAAGACAATCGCAACCTGGGTGTGGAACTCACTACTACCCCCATGACAAGATCTCATGAGGCCAAAGTGGAACCACTCTAAGTCTTATGGTGCACTCGAGCCGGGTACTTGGCTCATCTCTCAAGAACAAGTAACACCCATCCCACCAAACAGAAAACCAGTCCAGACAGTCCAGTATATATATACATGATTCATAAAGTAAAGACTGAAAACTGTAAATAAAGTCGTAAACAAAGCTGTAAATAAACAACAATAAAATACAACCAAGCCACAGCAAACAAACATCACCCAATGAAACAGAAACACACAAGCGATAGGAGAGACTAACAGGGGAACAAGAGATTCTGGGTTCAATCCCCAGCAGAGTCACCAGCTGTCGCTCCCCAGATTTCCATCCTGGTACAAACGCGAAAGTGGCGCGGAAAAAGAAAAGAGTCGCCAGCCAGGCATTTTTATCCCGAAGAAATGGAATGGTAATGCTGCACAAACCAAGAGAAAAGAAGAGGAAGGACACATGTCCTACGACCCAAAGAGACTGAGTTCGGGAGTCGGTTACGACTTGGGAAGGTATTAGCACCCAGATTGTCCGCCGTACCCGACGGGATCCACGCTTGCAAAAGAAACTGTTTCAAAGGATGAGGGTATGAAAAAAAAACTGCAGCAAAAGAAAAGAAATGAATTGGGAAAGAAATGAGAAAAGAACTGAAATAAGAAAAGAAAAGAAGAAATGTAGGGAAAATAAAGATTGTGCTCGAACGGGCCCTACCCCGCTGCCTACGTACCTCATTAGGATAATGAGGATCAGAGACGCTGTAGTTCCCTTAACTAGGGGTACTAAAAGGAAATTGCTTGTGAATTAAAGCTTGAACTGCCTATGCCATTGCTCAAGTGTTGCAGACTCGGACGACGAGTGCGTAACCGTCTTGCAAAGTCACAAGTAGGAGCAAGCTCGCGTACGGAGCGAATGAGATGAGAAAAGAATTCTCGAAGGAGAGACGCTTATTGTTGGTTTGGTGTTTTTTAGAGGCTTTTATGAATGTGTCACAAGGAAGTGAACTCAAGCTCTTTTCCATGGAATGTGCACTTGTCACTACATTCCAAGATGGAATAATAGAACAAGCGCACTCAAGTAAGGAGAAGATCCCCAAAACTTGAACCAAAAGATTAGGGCCTAGGCTCACTAACTTGTTTACTTATTAAGTGTTTTTGGTTATTTACAGATGAAGAAGTGTTTTTTTATGCTTTTCTTTTATGAAGAAGACACCTTGATCAGACTTGTGCATCACAACGTAAACTTGTACTATCCCAAGATGGGAAAACTACAAGCATACCTCGTGGGATTAGGATATGGATCAAGGTATTACTTCCAAAATTATTAAGGTGTTTTTTTAGATTTATGAGATGATAAGAGAAGAAGAACCAAAAGAATCTCAAAGGAAAAATTCTAAAGGGGGACTAAAATAATCTTAATTGTTAACATGCATGGATGTCCTAAGGGTTAGTGAGGTTCCTATCCTAATGAGGAAGGAAGAAGAAGAGAAGAAGATAGAAGAAGGGATGAGAAAGGCCTAAGCCCAACAACAAAGAGTTAGTTCACATAAACATAAGAGGAAGAGATGAGAATTGGAGATGTGGAACTCAATTCCCACATCTCACACTTACCATAGCCCCTGCAAGGTTAGTATGCATATAAGTGAAACAAAATGAAGCAAATGGCATGCTAATATCAAAAATCAGAAGTGAAATGGTATGAACATATGCACAATGTAAATTCAACTCAAAGAAATGAGACATGAAGCTTACAACTCAAAATGATGCAACATGAACACATATGAAAACAAATGCACACTTATGAAATATGCAAAGCAAAATGCACAAAATATGAACACAAAGTTCACAACCAGAACCAAAACAAGATGAATAATGGCTTAAGAAGCCAACAAGATGAAAAGAATGGACACACAAGACCAAACAATACCAACATGGGAGTGAAAGAAACCATAAGATGAAGTGAAAACACTTAAAGAAGCAAATGACTTAAAGAAGAAGCAAACACAAAAATTCAGAAGACACAAACCCTATCCTAGGACCAGGAAGGTACCCACACCCCAAAGGAACCCCAAATGAGAAGAAGAAATTGGCACAGGTGCCTTTCTAGGCTTATGAGAGACTTAAAGGTTCAAAGGAAGCAAAAATGGGACAAGGTTCAAGATAAAATCCACAATAAATCAACCAGCCATCTAAAAATTCCACAATTGAAATCAAATGATCCTCAAACATGTTATATCAACTAGCCAAAAGGATTTGCAAATATTCAGAAGTGAACTAGGTGAAATGGAGGCAAGAACACAAGTTAGGACAGCAAACTTACCCCACAAGTTACCAGACCAAGACTCAAGAAATAAGTTTCCAAAAATCCAGAGAAAACTCACATGAAAATTACAAGATCTTAAGAGTACAAATAAAAAATAATGGGATCCAAACTCAAAATATTGGAACCTATGGAAAATAAACAAGGCAGACTGGTCAAGAAGTGATTTAAAAGAAGCTAGGTGAGATGATGAATTATTTCTGACACGTGGAAAAGGGAAAAAAATAAAATAAAAATATGATAAAATATTAGAGACACAAAATAAGACTCATGATTTTTTTTGGGATTTTTTGAATGATTAGAACTATTTTAATAAACTGGAAATGAAACTGAATTAAAGGAAAAATTAAATTGGAAAAGAAAAATAAAAGAAGTTGAAGGAGGTGTGATTATTAAAGGATTTGAACTGAATTGGAAATGGGCTGAGAAGGTTGGGGTGCGAATAGCCGCTGTTTAGGCCCATGACCTGCGCGCTAGTGCATGTTATTGCTGTGGAATTTAATGAAATAAAGAAATAAAAGGCTGGAAAAACAGGGAACGCTTGATGCATCAGACGACAGCTGGATGGCTCCTCATTAATTGACATGGCGCTACAGCGCGCTGGTATTGGTGGATGCATTTTAATTACAATGGACGTTGCCATACGTTGTATTAAAATAAGAACAGAATTATAACATGAATTTGGACGAAAATGAGGGCTACGTGGCATCATTATATGCATTGGATGTGAGATCCAAGGGTGAAAACTTCATCTCCTTCAATGGAACCCTAGGTTGAACACAAGACAAATTCTGGTGACCGGAGCTAGGGCTCCGGCACCGGAGACCAAACCAGATCCAAAAATTCACCAGAAAATAAAAATGAATAGTCCAGATTGACTAATTCAACACCATGGAATCCAAATATGACCTCAAAAATAGCTAAAAATCAAAGGATTGGCCGGATCGAAGGAAAACAACATTGATCATCAAACTTGAAATGCACATAACGCATGATATAATGCACCAAAATCAATTCTACAAAATGCAGCATGATCAGCAAACATCAAGGAACACAAAGCAACAATCTAATTTCATTTCCAGAACATGAGATTCCATGCCATACCTGAGATGGAGATCTTGAAATGTTGAGCTAGAAATCCAACCAATGCGTGCAAATCACTCATCTTGCTCCTTAGATGCAAAATAAATGCATCTAAGGTCTTGAAATGGACTGGATCTGAGGTTTCAACACAAGTGGCTTTGAAATGGCAAGCTTCTAATTATGTGCTTTAAGCTCAAATGAATGGATGATTCTTGATTTATATGATTCACTGATCAAGAATATGGAAGAAGTTTGTGGAGAATGTAAGAGAATCAAGAGATATGAAGCAAAATGCAAGGTTGCATGAAAGTTGAAAATGAGAGAATGAGAGAGATTTCAGATCTGGTTTAACCCTAATTCTATTTTTTATGACCTCACAAATGAGTGTTGAAAGTGTGAAAGAAAGTGCACGAAAATCAAATGAGAAAAGTGTCAATATGCATCATGTGCACTTGGTGGAATAAGCATGCTATGCATGTGTGAGTTTCATTTTCCACTTGGTGGAAGACACCTTGATCTCTTGGGCCTCTCAGCATGTGTGAGTTTCATTTTCCACCCTTGATCCAAACCCAATCATTCCTGGCCCTTAGATTCAAGTGTCACACTTGTTTCATGATTTTTGCAAATTGGCATGTTTTGGAGTGATTTTTTCAAAGTGCATGAAAATGACCAATTCTCTTGAGCAAAATGGTCCTTATGCCATGTATTTTAAGTTTGAAACAAGTTTGGGCCTGTACCAATTCACAAAAGTCAAGTTTGGAAGCCTTTTGCACTTGGTGCATTTTTGAAAAGTTGAAATTGGCCCTAGGAAAAAGGAATTTTCGAATGAGCCCTAGGATGATCCAGGAATCCGGTGAAAAAGTACTTGTAATTTTTGAAAATGGGAGCCCTTACTCTCCAACTTTCATGTTTTACTTTGGTCCATTTGAAGAATTTTTTATCATGTTAAGGCCACTTGAAAATTAGGGCAAAACTTGCAAAATTTGATTGAAGAACTTAATATGATTGAAGCTTAAAAGCAAACAACTTAATATGATTGAAGAAAATTGCAACCATAAAGAAACAATGGCCTAGTGATCCATCAAAAACAAGGATGAGCTGTCCCGGCTGATATTCTGGCCTTGAAGAAAATTTGACAGTTGAATTCCTCTAGAAGATTCACTTCCCAAGCTTTGGCAAAGGATTGTTGATAACATTGGGATTAAGGTCATTAAAGTAAAGGATGTTGTTCCTGATAAGTTCTTGCACTTTAGCTTTCAGTGCAAAGCAATGCTCCAAGTCATGACCAGTTCCACCTTGATGAAACTCACAGCGATGATCCGATCTATAACCAACTGGCAGAGGATTTGGAATCCTGCAACACAGAAGAAGAAGAAGCAACTGCAACATATTTTTTTTGATATTTTGGTTAGAGGTTAGTAAATATAAACAGATAACAAAAATTAAATGGTGATCTCCTGCAAAGCAAAGACCTGCCCCTGGAAAAGGATAAACGAACAGTACGTGATCTTGTTTGTATGCAAATGCAGATGAGATGTGAAAAAATCTTAGGGTCAAAAATTAGGGTCTGACAGATGCCCCTATTTAAGTTTCTTCGATCCAGAGATAATGAAGATTGAAATCTTCGTTTCAACAAGATAGAAGATACTTAAATATCAAAAAACCCAATTTTTTATCCTAAGATGCCAAAAACCGGAATGAAATGAGATGAACAATGTGAAATGATACGAAGATGATATAGAAATGATTATGAAAGCATATGAAAATGTATATGAAAGCATATGAAAAAATATGAAGGCACATGAGATGTTATGAGAAAAATATGAAATGCAGAGAAAATATGTGACCGCATATGAAATAATATGAGGAAATTTATGAGATGATATGAAATGTATCTGGAACCAAATGAAATGCAGAGAAGTCTGTGAGGGACAAGACGACATATGAAAAAGAATAAATGTTGGGGATAAGGAGCATAAGACTCCGACGGGAAAAATAGCATGCTAGAGGATAAACAACATGGCTCAGCCAAGGTGAAAATGTCCAAGAATAGCAACTGGACAGAAAGGATCACAGCATCCAGGAATGGCACTGAATGAAGTAAGAAAAATCCCGAAAAAATACACCATAAGCATCCAAGGATGACATTACTGACTTTAATAGGGATATCCGAGAATGGCAATCGGAAAAAAGGTAATCACGACATCTGAGAATAGCAATCAGATAAAAATGTGAATCACAACATTCAGGAACAGAACTGAATGAGATGGAAAAAGTTCGGGACAATACATCAAATCAATGATGACTTCACTATGGACATCCGAGAATGGCAATCGGAAGGCAAGTGAACACAACATCCAAGAATAGCAATCGGATAAAATATGAATCACAACATTCAGGAACATAACTGAATGAGATGGGAAAAGGTCCGGGACAGTACATCAAATCAATGATGACTTCACGATGGACATCCGAGAATGGCAATCGGAAGGAAATGATCACAACATCCGAGAATAGCAATCGGATAAAATGTGAATCACAACATTCAGGAACAGAACTGAATGAGATGGAAAAAAGGTCCGGGACAGTACATCAAGTCAATGATGACTTCACTATGGACATCCGAGAATGGAAATCGGATAAAATGGTGTAATATTTGAGAAGACACAACAAGTAGGTGAAGAAAAAATTCTGAAGAGACAGACAGATGCCAAGTAAGTTGGACTTTAACTAAAAAGTAAGAAGTTGAAAACAACAAGACTTCGAGAAATGCATATGAGGACTAAAACACTCAGTATGCAGACATTTACAAAAATGGGGACTAAACCACCCAAGAACACGCATAATGAGGACTAAAACACTCAAATATGCAAAGGCAAACAAGACTAGGGAATAACACACCCGAGAAAACGCATAATGTGGACTAAAACACTCAACTATGCAAACATAAACAAAACTGGGGAATAAAACACCCGAGAGAATGCATAATGAGGACTAACACACTCAAATATGCAAACTTTTCAAAAATGGGGAATAACACACCCAATGAGATAATTTGAGAGAAAATGTTGACAACCGGTTTAGACTCTTAGAGGAGTGAAAAGAAAGAAGACTGATTCCTCAACACGGAGATCACTGCCATTCTATTCGGAAATTAGAGATGCTACTGCTGCACAAATCTCTGTCACATCAGTAAACTGTACCAAGTTGAAAATCTTTTGAGAGAAGTCATGCAAAGCTGCTTGGGGATTCTTGAAGAGAAATTTCCCCAAGTTTAGTGACTAATGAAGGTAAACTGATAATGGATTCAGTTCTTGATTACTGCTGGAGAAAATAATCAGATCTTTGAGATAACTGTTGAGAAGAATAAACTGATCATGGCTTCAGTTCTTGAAATGAATGCTGAGAAGATAACCAGTATGAAACTTGCAGAGAATCTTCTGACCAAACAAGTCTGAGAATAACTTGTGCTGAGCAACAATACTTTGAAACAATAGGAACTGAGAAGAACTTGCCCCTGATAAGATCACTGACCAAGCTTCTAAACTGTTTGAAAATTCCTTGATGAAGAAAGTTTATTTGCTAAATAAAAAATGTTTGTACAAACCTGATAATTTTAATGCAAAGTTCAATGCAAAGTTTGAAATCAAGAATTATTTTTTTGAATGAAATTTATTGATGTAAAGTAAATGAAAACATTGTCAAAACACGGCGGTTGAGACAACATGAAAGATAAAGCAAAAGTTAAGAAACAAATGATTGGTAACGAACTTGGGAGTCAGTTTACGCAACCTCGTTGTAGTATGCTTTTCAAAAGAAACCTAGATTCAATTAGGACTTTTGAAGGTTATAACGTGGCCTGGTTCATGGTTTATGAAACAAAGGATATAGGCTCAAAGTTTATTTGTACCCAACCCAACTTCGTGATGCACTCCAATCTTACATTCAATTAATTCAGCCTATGCATTCAAGTTCCAAGAATTTTAGGGTTGCACAGATGAAGATGGTTCGTAAGCCAAAGGTTTTGAGATAGCAGTGACATCTTCCTTTTGTTATTTCCAGTGAGGACTTTAGTCCAATCATGCTATTTTTGCTGAGGATTTTGATGACCTCTTGATAAATCGTTCTTTTTATTATCCCTAACTTTTGCCTGAACTGTGTCATTTCAACTTACAGCCAGCAGGATGCCCCTAGTTTTTGCCTAAGTCTCCTTCGTAGGTTTTGACTCAGCGGGCTTTAATTTTTTTCAATAATTTTTTCAATATCATTTTTTTTAAAGATAATGACTGCATGACTTAATGATTTCGATGAACCATAATTGGCTTTTGAATTTAGAAACATCTTCAACACTTCTTTGATGTGCGTGAATGAAAACTTGAGATTGCAACCTTTATCGAAAGGTGTCTTGAATGATTATCTTGTACTTGAATGCACATTTGAATTAATTGAGAACTACCCATCCCCGGGTTAAAATTGAGGGTTTTTTTTTTCCGAATAGAAAGAAACTCCAACTTCAAGGCTCAAAGGGGTTGACAAAAGATTAACTCCCTTATTTCTCCAGTGTTTAGGATTTGAAACAATGCCTGTATATCATCAACCAAGTCTCAATTGAAAGCATACCAATCAACAGTTATGGGTATTCCATTTTCATCATCCTCCCTCCAATCATTGTAAAACTTTGAGAAAAGATAAATGAACTTGACATGTAAAGCATAAAGATGCAAATAGCAAATGAAATTGAATCAAAACAAAGCAATGCTCATTTCATTAAAACCAACATGAAAGTACAAACAAAGCTTAAAAGCAAACAACTTAATATGATTGAAGAAAATTGCAAACATAAAGAAACAATGGCCTAGTGATCCATCAAAAACAAGGATGAGTTGTCCCGGCTGATATTCTGGCCTTGAAGAAAATTTGACAGTTGAATTCCTCTAGAAGATTCACTTCCCAAGCTTTGGCAAAGGATTGTTGATAACATTGGGATTAAGGTCATTAAAGTAAAGGATGTTGTTCCTGATAAGTTCTTGCACTTTAGCTTTCAGTGCAAAGCAATGCTCCAAGTCATGACCAGTTCCACCTTGATGAAACTCACAGCGATGATCCGATCTATAACCAACTGGCAGAGGATTTGGAACAGGAGGCGGAGGCCTAGTAGTAATTAAACCTTTCTCAATCAAGGAAGGAAACAATTCAGTGTAGGACATCGGAATAGGATCAAAGTTTGGCCTATTGCGATACTGATTTTGTCCAGCAGCAGGAGGAGGAACCTGAGCTTGAGCTCGAATCTGAACTTGAGCTTGAGCTGGTCGAGCTTGACCTTGAACTTGAGTTTGAGCAGGTTGAGTTTTAACAACAGGAGCAACTGCAGCTACGTATGGTTGAACATATCGTTGTTGCGGGCGATAAGGCCTCCTCTCAGTTGAAACAGCATAAGCATCACCATCTCTTCTCTTGTGAGGATTCCCAAAAGACTTTCTTGCAGCATTAGGAGCTTCAGAATTGGTAATCTTACCCTTATTGATACCTTCTTCTAGTCTTTCTCCAATAGTGACTAGATCAGAAAAACCAGATGAAACACTTCCTACCATTTTCTCCCAAAAGAACGGTTGAAGAGTGTCCATGAACAAACCAGTTCATTCCTTTTCAGGCAAAGGTGGCTCCACTTGAGCAGCTAGCTCTCTTCAACGCTGAGCATACTCTTTGAATGATTCTTTCTCTTTCTGTGACATGTTTTGAAGTTGACGACGGTCAGGCGCCATGTCCAGATTGTACTTATATTGTCTTACAAAAGCATTAGATAAATCTTTCCAGCTTCGGATATGACTCTTCTCAAGTCCAACATACCACTTCATGGAAGCACCACTCAAACTATCTTGAAAACAATGAATAAGCAGCTTGTCATCCTTAGCATGCGCAGCCATTTTGCGACAATACATCAGCAGATGAATCTTTGGACAAGTATGACCATTATAGTTCTCAAATACAGGAACTTTGAACTTATCAGGAAGAACCAAGTCAGAAACCAAACACATGTCAATTGCAACGGAACCAAAGACATCTTTTCCTTCAAGACCTCTTACCCTCTTCTCAAGAGTCAAACATTGTTCTCTAACTTCATCCATATATCCAGGTTCACCCTGACTTTCAGCTTGTGGACCAGCAGCTTGGTACAAGAAAGGAGAATTCTGATAAGTAGTCTGAGCAGTAGTGTGCACAACAGGTTGAGGTTCGACAAAAGTCGGAGCTGAAAAGACTGGCACAACAGATGGACCACCAATCTGAGCAGTAGCAGAAACTGGCACATAATCCGGAGGTAACCCATATTCTGGCCAAGCAGAAACCGGTTGTTGAACAACAGGAGGATCAACAACAACAATAAAAACTTCAGAGATAACAGTCCTTTGAGGTGGTTCACCTCGAGCGATCAAAACTTGCATCATTTCAGTGAGCCTGGTCATACCGGCTTTCAACTCATCAATCTCCATTCAAACTTCCATGTTATGTTGTTCTTGGTGTTCCATTCTCAATCTGATAGCTCTCCGTCTGTTAGCAGCTCTAGTACCGTATCTGTGGTGAGGAGTCAGCTTGACGGATCAACAGACAACTGAGGAAAGAAACAACTGGGATGAGTTCCCACACAACTCGGATGAATGCAAGAATATGCTAGGATGCAATGATATGCAATGTTCACTTCCATTTTCAGAAAAACAACTCGATTATTGCAAACATGGTCAACATCGAGAATATGGTCATGAAAAATCTTGACAAAAAGGAATATTTATTCTTTTCAAACATTTGCAATAATCGGAATTATTTTCCTTGAAAAATGGTTGTGATGATAATCATGATGAATATGTAGATGCAACAACCACAAACAAGATCACGCAAAGTACTCAGGTTCAAAGGTTCGAATCATGAGCATGGAGTCATGGGATAAGAACACCAACCCACACAGGTATGTACTAAGGTTTGTCTTCATTGTACCTGCAAAAAACCAGAAGGGTGCTAACAGAGGTTCCCGGAGTTAACTGCCATCTTTAGAATATCATCGGTACGTTGGATTACTCCCCAACCGATAACATTCTTAAAATAGACCTCGTCCGAGTGTAGTATCGCGTGACAACCACCTTAGGTTTACACCCAGATAGTTTCCGCACTACGTTCCTAAATTGGCTTAGATTGGTTAAGGGTTCTACGATCCTCAGTATGATCAGCTCAAGGTCAGAAAATAATGCCACGTACGATTACTCATCATGACATTGATAGTCCAAGAGAGCCTAACCGAGTGGAGATTATCAAATTGATATCGCTTTGGACTACTCCATCGCGTATCGCTTCGAATATCACCGTCCTATCATAAGTTCCACTCAGATCCGGGTTAGAATCTATCTCACAGAGGATCACCAAAACCAGAACAGAACAAACAAGTAACAAGCAAATCAAACTAAAGCAGTAAACAAATCAAAGTAGGCCGAATCCACTTAGAGATTGACTCCCCAGCAGAGTCGCCACTTTTCTGTAGCGGTAAAATCATGAGTGTAAGCTATTGATTAACTTAACTCGATATACACAGAGTCGCCACCGCGCTTTTATTTATTTCCAAGAGGAAAAAGGCAAAAAGAACGAAGAAAGCCTTAAAGAATCTTAAAAGCTAAAAAGCTAAAAGAATCAAACAGAGAATGGGTACGGGGATTGGTTACAAATCGGGAAGGTTTTAAGCACCCGACTTGTCTGTGGTACTCCACGGGAACCCTTTGAAATGTTTACTGCATTTTTGGTTTGAAATGGTTTGCTTGAAAAAAGATTGAAGAGATGAGAAGAAGAATGTTTTTTAAGATTTTGGTGTTTGAAGAGACGAACGTCTCATGCCTACGTACCCACAAGGTGCAATGCGAGATCAAAACCCCGTAGTTCGTGGTACAAATGGTGAAAAGGCAAATGAGTTGAATTGATTTTAAAATGTAAAGATAAGTCGTCATTCTTTAGCGAATAATTCCGCTAGAAAGAATGAATCATATCTAAACACAAAAAGGGTTAAAAGAAACGTGCACGAGGGCACAAAAGCAATTGAATGAGTTGTGAATGTTTTAAAGTTTTTGAGAAAAGAAAGTTCCGATATGCTTATGTGGTTTAGCATTTATTTAAGAAATGAAATGAAAAAAGTAAAAGCACATGACCGAAGTCAAGGTTTGATTGAGAAAATGTTTGAAGTTTGAAAACAAAGAAAGTTTTGAAAATAGGAAGAAGATTTGAAAATTGAAGAAGATGGGAAGAGATGAAGGGACTATCCTAAGACTTGAAAATAAAAGCTAAAGGAAGAATGATCAAACCATATGGCAAGCATCTTTGAAACAATTGGATTTCCATCTTCATAATCAAGTGAACTTAATCGGAACCAAAATCTTCAATCCATAACAATTGAGCAAAGGAATGATCCTAGAATCTAAGTCCAACTCCAAGTCGCATGCAAAGGATAGTAACCATAGTCCGAAATTAAAAGTCACCCATTTTTTAGATGTTTAATCCGTTATTAGTGTTTTGGTGTCCAAATGGACAAAGGAAAAATATCAAGCAACAATAATATATACAATAAGCAATATGATGAATGAATATAGAAGCATAATAAGAGAGATAGGGAACGAGAGATTAAAATAAAAGGATAAGGTGCGAGAGATTTAATTAAATGTTAGTATATTCACATTATTATAATATTTACAATATAAGTGGTATGATGAACTTAATCAAGCACAACCACGAAAAGAAAAATAAAATCGAGGCAACCGGATCCAAGTGGATCGCATTCTGAATCGGGACAACTTTAGGTCTATGTTAAGCAATCGCCGAGTAATTTACAGAGTAATTACCCTACAAATGAGGCCGGCCACCACTAATTAAAGTGGAAAATATTCGTGTTAATACATGTTAGAGAAACGATATTATGGATCGTTCTCCGAAAACATGCCACACTAAAAGAAAAGGAACGGTCTAATCTTAATCGAGATTATTGTTGAATTCATCGAAAAGCAACCTATCACGATCTCAAAGTATGGAGAATCATCCAAATGACCATTCATCCATAGATTTGAAATAATGAAGATTAAGCCGATCGGAAATCAACAATCTACGAATCGGAGATTGTCATCGACCAAAAAAAGAAAAAGATGAAGAAAGATGGATCTAAAAGTAGATCCATAAAAAGAAATTGAAATATTTATAAAATTCTTTTCTTAAAACCTTTTCCTAAAATCCTTTCAAAATATCTTTTCTAAAATTTCTTTTCATAAAATTGTTTCTAAAATTCTTTTTCTAAATTTTTCTTAAAGAATCATTTTAATAATATTCTAAGAATATTATTAAAATATTCTTCTAAAAGACTCTTTTAACAAAATTAGACCAAATAACAAAAATAAAAAAACTAACAATGGGAGAGGGGGATGCGCAGAGGCCCGGTGGTGGATTTAACAATCAGGAATATGGCCATAGGCCCAAAGCAACTACTTATGATATTTATTAATGAAACCAGTAAAAAAATAAAATAAAAAATAACACAGAAGCAAGTGATGCTTCTTCCTCTTCAACGCATAAACATGGCGGCATAGAACAAAACAACCTCTCAAAAAAAACGACGCCGTTTCCTCACCATTAACTCCGAAGCTACACTCTTCTTCTTCTCAAAATCGCAAACCTCCCTCTTTCTTTAATTTCTCATTCGAAATTCCTTCTTCTTTCCCTTAATCCGCCGATTTCATCCTCTTATTTCTTTATTTTCGGATTCCAATCATAAACATCCAGTTGAAGCTCTCTCTTGTTTAGAAATCAACGAGTTCTTGTGACTAATTGAAGAAAGAAGATTGAAGAGAAATTGGGAAGATTTAGGGATTCAGGTCGAATTTGTATTTGACTGTGTTTTTCATTTTGACAGGGTTTCAAAGGGCTTTTGAAGCTTGGCGTTTGAATGAGGAAGGGGTTTGATTTTATAGAGGGAAGAGGAAATATGGAAGGCTGTCGTTTTGGTTCAAATTTGATGCGTTTCGAATGCACGGGATTCTCGCTTGCTTTCTGGAATTTTCTTTTTGCATTTTGAAGCTGTGATTTGCGTTTTGGATTGAAAACCGTTTCACGTTAAGCCTGCTGCGTTTTGAAATGGAGATGTGCAGCGTTTTGCGTGTTGGCCCTATGCGTTTTGGGGCAGGATGAAAGTGTGTTTTTAATGCTGAGTTGAGGCTTGGAACAACTGATGTGCAGCTTGGGCGTTGTTTCGAAGCTGGTACGAATTGTTGTGTGGAGATTGAATGGCATGTACTGGCTTGCGGCTTGGGCCTGCTTTTTTTGTTCATGAGGCTTGAAGTGTGGATTGGTAGTTGCATTGGGCGGGGAAGCTTTGTGATGTTTGTTGCGGAGTGTCATGTGAACGAGGCTCGGGAAGAGTGTCTGGGAAATGTTTGCTTCAGCCTGTTGAAGTGAGGCTTGAAGTGATGTGGTACGGAAAGCTGGGGCTAGGCTTGCACATGAGGTGGGGTAAATTGTTGTAATGCTTTGGCTTAAGTTGGAAAAGTTGTGAAAAGCTGATGCGGGAAGTGACTTGGGCCAGAGCTAGTGATGTTGCATTTGGGAAAGTGTAAGCAAGGCTGAAGTGAAGTCATGGCAAGTTGGAAAAAGTGGCTTTAATTGTTTTTTTTTTTTGTAATATGAATAAGAAAATGTATGATCCAATGGGCTTTATTTTTCTTTAATGAAGTTTATGAAAAAAATAAAATGGGTTTAAGAAAAAAAATATGAACTAAACAATTTTTTTAGGATTTTGTAAAATATGACTAAAAAAAAGAATTGAAATGTATAATAAGGAAATGAAATTGGATTAAAAGGGAAAAGAATGGATATATATATATAAAAAAAAATGATTATGAGATACGGATAAATCGAGAAAAATGGGAAACGAAGTGAATAAATTGGACATTAAAAAACGGAAAATAATGGGAAATGGATCTGGAAATTGGTTCGAATAAAAAATGTATAGAAATGGATAAAAAATGAAATGGTTAATCGGAAAATGGATGATGAATACAAAATGATGATCTTTTAGCCCAGAACCAAATCTGATTTTTTTCATACGCCTGGTGAATTAAACCAATCACAAGCCACTGACCAAATCACAACCACAACAACGACCATCAACTTTTGAATTTCTGAATCTTTTCAAATATGTTGAATCATTATTTGGAAAATAAATCCACAGATGAACCATTGATGAACTGATAAACCCTCAACCAAGACAAACTGAACCAAACTTCTCACAATCCACTGTCTGATAACCGATGACTTCGCACATAACACAGTTTTGAACTTTGGAAAACGCACTGTCTGAGAAATGAACCACTGGCACAAGTAACTTGCAAATGAACAATCTATTGATAGTTTGACCAAGATTAGGTCAAACGTCCATCTGAATCGAATCATGACTGAACAAAACACCTCTGAATTGAAATCACAGCCCTGTCTTTGAAATCCTGCAACACAGAAGAAGAAGAAGAAGACGCAACTGCAACATATTTTTTTTGATATTTTGGTTAGAGGTTAGTAAATATAAACAGATAACAAAAATTAAATGGTGATCTCCTGCAAAGCAAAGACCTGCCCCTGGAAAAGGATAAACGAACAGTACGTGATCTTGTTTGTATGCAAATGCATATGAGATGTGAAAAAATCTTAGGGTCAATGATGGCAGCAGCGAAATGATCATTGATAAACCCATCACTTCAAAATCCTTCATGAATAGTCTTCGGGTCATTGAAAGCCACACATGGTGCAAAACCAATACCAAATCCTTCTTTGTTGTCAACAACATCAATAACTCGTCCTCAACCGTTAGATCGACCAGTTTCGAGTACGCGCAGAGCATCCTCGAGAGGAGACATAGGCATAATATTCTTCTTAGCAGCATTATCAACAATAAAAAGAGCCTGGAATGAAGTTCCCACCTCTTCTTCAGCATCAATATAGGAGAAAGATGACAAATTTCTCACTAGCATCGCCTGCTCACCGCCAATAGTCACTAATTTCCCATATTTCAAAAACTTCAATTTTCTGATGGAGAGTGGATGTCACATCTCCTGCCTCATGAATCCAGGGTCATCTAAGGAGACAACTGTAAGCGGGACTTATATCTATTACTTGAAAAGTAATTTGGAATATAAACGGTCCAATCAGAGTAGGAAGATCAACTTCACCAATCAATGTCTTCTTCGATCCGTCAAAAGCTTTCACAATAATCCCATTATGCCTCATGGGAGCACCTTGGTACGTAGGCCTTGACAAAGTTGACTTCGACATCACATTCAGAGAAGACCTAATATCAACCAACACCTTAGACATAACATCTTCCCGATAGTTCACTGAAATATGTAGAGCCAAATTATGGTTCCTTCCTTCTTAGGGCAAGTCATCATTACAGAAACTCAGATTGTTGCACGATGTAATATTATCCACAATACTATCAAACTGATCAACGGTTACAACATGATCAATATAAGCTTGATCAAGAATCTTCTGCAAAGACTGCATATGAGCCTCAGAGCACATCAAAAGTGATAAAACTGATATCTTTGACGAATTATGCAACAACTGCTTAGTAACGTTGTACTCTCTCTTCTTTATCAATTTCAACACCTCATCTTCGCTATCTTTCAAACTGGAATCACCAAATTGACCTGATCGGACAACAACATTGTCGTGCCTCGAAAAATACGATCCTCGCGATGGATGCGGAAAAAACATTAGAGTCGCCACCTAATTCTATTTATTCTAACTAAAGAAAAGGGAGATATAGATACAACCTAAACAAGATAAGAAATGGTCAATGAAACCAAATTCTAAGTTCGGGAGTCAGTTACGCTAGAGGAAGGTATTACCACCTCCCACATTCGTTGTACTCAATGGGAACCTCTTAGTCTAACTATGCGATTAAGTGTTGATTAATGTATTTGTCTTCTAAATGGTTTGTTAAGATGTTTGTTCTAAAGGGAAAAGAAAATTATTATTTATTATGGAGAAAAGTTAAGTTTTTTTTTATTATTCTGCTCACAAAGGATTAAAATCCCTGTGCCTAAGTATTCCCTTGTGCAATGGGAAAGTCGGAGCTTCGTAGTTCGTGCAACTACGGTTTGTGTTTTTTTAATGAATAGTTGTTTAAAACACTTTCTAACTGCTAAGCGTTGGCTTATTTACTCACGATAAGAGGCTGAAGCGCTAGCTTGTTTGCGACATAGAAAGAGCTTAAACAATGTCTGTTCTGAAGACATGTTTGATCTTTGTTAAGGTGTTTTAAACGAAAAGACGAATGGACCATAACACGTGGGGCTATTCCAGGAGTGATTTCATTCAAGAACTATGTGGAGTGCTAGACTCCAGTTCATTCATTGATTAATTATGAAAGTGATTTGTATTTGTTGGTAGATTTTAAGTTTTATTTTGAAGAAAGAGATAAGTCGTCATCTTTAAGGGAGATATCTCACCTATTTCACCACAAACAGTTAAGGGGGAAAATTGAAAGGGAAGAAGCTTCGAACTTGGATATATGATCAACAAGTGATTGCCACATTCTTCCTTGATAGAAATTGTTTGATAAAATTGATTTGTTTGTGTTTGTGGGAATATGGAGAAATATCTTTCCTATGGAGATGAATCATGTATCATCTTTGAATGTTTTAAGTGTTTTGGATACGAAAGAGTGAATGAATCACATCCCGTGGGTCTGGCCTCAGGAATGATCCACTCAAGAACCTGTGGAATACTAGACACAATAATTCAGTACTTCGTATTTTAATTTGTAAGATTTTCGGTATTTTAGGAACGAGAGAGCGAATAAAACACAACTCAAAGGCTAGCCTCAAGAATGATTTATTCAAGAACTATGTGGAGTACTAGACTCCATAATTCAGTTCCTCCGTCATTTGATATGTGAATTAAGTATTTGCGTTTATTTTTGATGATTTAGGGTTTATAATTTTAGAAACGATGGAGTAAATGAAACACAACTCAAAGGCTAGCCTCAAGAGTGGTTCATTAAAGAACCCGAGGAATGCTAGATTCCTGAGTTCAGTTCCTCGTTAATTAGTTGAAAGTTTGAATGATTATTAAATTACAAGAGTTAGATGGAGAGGCGCGAAGCACTCGACTTACAGGTAAAATGCAAATAGAGGTTGGTTGTTTGATCGATTAATTGGATTCGATTTCTAGTCCCTAGGGGTGCTCCTAGCAATATGAAACCCTAACCGTATGGAATGTGCAAGTGTGCGAGTGAAATTCGCTCGGTGTTGGACCGAGGGTTCGCGAGGGAAATAAAAGCAATAAATACGGAGAAATAAATGTATTGCATACAATGTAATCGGGAGAGGGGTACAAAATAGTTACAAGGGACTGCGATGAAATAAAGGGTCTCGTTGTAATTTGCCCAAGAGAAAGTGTGTGTGCAGTGTATTAATTATTCGGAGGCGTCAAAATGTCGCTCGTTTACTGCCTTGGAACCGATTCAATTGTTAGAATAATTTTGAAAGGAGTGGGGCATTATTATTGTATAGAAATGCAAAAATAAAAAAATAAAAAAATAAATAGACTAGATAAAATAAAATAAATTATGAAATAAAATAAAATAAATAAAATGACCTCATATTAGTCACAATTCATTGATTTATTAGAATCGACTTAATTAGACTTTTTGTTATATCATCAGCTCGAAAAGTGCAAATCAATGAGATGAAAATAATAATAATAAAAAACTAGATTAATCTATATAAAAGTTTAGAACATTTTTTTTAAAAATGCTACTAAAGATAAAATAAAGTAAAATCTGAAAATTAGTTAACAAAGCATAGAAATAAAAACAAAAAACAAAAATTAAAATAAAAAATAATAGAAATTAGTTAATAATAATAAAAGCAGAAAATGGGTGATTGCTCGAAAACGGTGGTGTGCTGACAGTGGATTGAAAAATTAGACGGGCTCAAAACTAGAGGCCCATGAACATAAACAACATCAAAATAGTTTATATAAAATGAAAATAAAAAAATATTAGGGTTTCTTTTTTAAAACACGGTAAAGGGTGATGTGTGGTAGTGAAACACATTGGGTTTGAGACCCAACAAATATTAGGTTTTAAAAAATAAATAAAGAAAAAGCATAATAAAAGAACAAAAGGTTAACAGGGATCGTGTGTTGCAAATGGCTCAAACAAAAAACTCAAAAACACCACCCACCCTCAACTTTTCACGTTTCTGAATCCGATCTGCTACAACCTCTCTCAGTTTGTGTTCTCGTATTTTAGTTTTCTCGCGTTTTCGGTTCACAGTTTCTCATGCTCTGGTTTTTGCTTCTCGGAATCTCGCCGTCTCTCTCGTTTTTTGGCGTTTGACGGTGGTTTTGATGGATTATGGTGGTCGGAGGTTTCGTTTGTTTCGGATTGGGCTTGATGGTATGGATTTTCACGGTGAGGGCTTCAGATGTGTTTGGTTTCATTCTCAAATCGGTTTTGGGTTTTCGTTTCCTCTGCTGTTATTGGGTCGTGTTTATGGTTTGAATATCGCGTTCCTCTCTCTATAACTCGCGGTTTGTTCTCAGATTCTTTGGTCATTTTGTTCATCTCTGCTTTCACACGGTTTTAGTTTTCACTTTTGGGTTTGTGCAGTATTTCCGGTTTCGATTTCAGAGGGTGTTTGTCGAATGTTTTTGTAACAGCGATGGGGATTGTGTTTGGAGTTCGTCATGAGTGAGGTTTGTGGTGGGGATGAAGGTTGTAGATATCACCATTGTGCTATGTTGTTGTTGTAGGATCTGAATGAAAGTTAAGAGGAGGCCAAGTCCAAGGAAAGAAGAAGGTTTAAGGGTGGTTGATTGTGCGTTTATCGTTTCATGAATTAATTGATGAAGATGTGGTTTTTTTTAAGGTTGTGAAGAAGAGGAAAAGGTTTTTGTTTTAAGAATTTTTTTGTTGTTTTCGGTTTCACGATTAACAGGTTGTAGTTAATGTCAAAACAAAGTGAGGTTGTGGATTTCAAAGAAATTTGAACAGGTATATTTTCTTTCCCCCCCTGGCGTTTCTGCTTTTTTTTTAACATAAACTTCTCCTCTTTTAAAACACCACAAACTTGTTTATTAAGCTTTCAAGTACACAGGTTTTTTTTGTCTTGGTGTTGATAATGAGTCACTTTCTATTGTGCATGTTTGTGTAGCAGGTTGGGGCAAATATAGAAGAAAAAAAACAAGTGAACAATTTTATGTGATAAAGTAATTTTTCAATTTTTATGAAATCTGGAATGGTAGCAGGACTTGTGTGTATAATTGGTCAAAGTTTGAAAAGGAGTGTTGTAACAAGTTTTAGTTTGATAACAAAGAATGTGATTTATATAGAAATATGTAGTAACAAAACAAATTGAAACTGAACTAATTAAAATAATAGACTAAACAAAAATAAAATAATGATATACTAATAATAATAAAACAAAACAATAAAATTATTAAATTGAATTTGAAATATTTAATCTAAAATAACAACTAATAAAATCTAATTAAAAAGTTGACTAAGTTAAACTAAAATTGATTCTAAAAAAACTATAAGACTAAATAGAAACAAACTAAATATTATTTTAAAGTTAATCCGACGGAAAATAATCTAATTAAAAAAAAAAGACTAATTAATTTAAAGCTAAGCTGGAATATTAACTATATTAAATTTAATCTAAAAACAAAATTCTAAGCAATCCAAAATAATCATTAAGTAGGAAATAAAAGATTAAATTATAAAATGTGATAAAGAAACACAAATTCTAGGAAAAAAGGATAATAGAATTAAATAAATTAATGCATGATTTAATGAATAAAGAGATGCTAAAACTAAAAACACTAGAAGACTGATTGATTATCGATAATACTATGAAATGCGCAAGATGAATGAAAATAATTAAAAAGCTCGGTTAAAATTTAGGGTGTGATAGTTGCCCCTATTTAATCATCTTGAACCTGAATGTATGAATAACAAAGTTTTTTGGACATTCAAGGTAGAAGAGGATTAAATATGAAAATACCTAAAATTTTGACCGAATGCAGATGAGATGCAGTGATATGCAACGTTATGAGTTCACGAGGGACTCTTCTAATTTGCTGGGGATACACGATGAAATGAACTCTAGCATGTTGATGATGTTGATAATGAATATGCTGGAAATGATGGAGGTAATGGTGATCCACAAAACAAACTGAGGGGAAAGACTCAATGGGGATAACAATATGTTGGGGATGACATATCAACTCGGGGGTTGAAGGGATAACGATAAGATCGATTCAGGGATCGAAAATATAAAGGAAAAAATAGTGACTCGGGGCTCAAACTAAAACGAAAATCAATTCGGGGGTTGAAGGGATAAAGACAAGATCGATTCAGGGATCGGAAACATAAAGGCAAAAACAGTGACTCAGGGGTCAAACTAAGACGAAAATCAACTCGGGGGTTGAAGGGATAAAGACAAGATCGATTCAGGGATTGAAAATTAAAAGGAAGTAACAATGACTCGGGGGTCAAATTGAAATAGAAACATCAACTCAGGGGGTTGAGAAAATAAAGACAATATCATTGACTCGGGGGCCAAGAAACACGTCAACTCGGGGGTTGAGAAAACAAATAGCGTTGACTCAGGGGTCAAGAATAAAGACAAAATCGACTCAAGGATCGAAAACATAAAGGCAACAATAACTCGGGGGTCACATAAAAACAGATATCAACTCGGGGGTTGAACAAAAACATTGACTCGGGGGTTAAACAAAAATAGATATCAACTCGGGGGTTGAACAAAAACATTGACTCGAGGGTCAGACATATTAGATATCAACTCGGGGGGTTGAACCAAAACAATGACTCGGGGGTCAGACATAATATAAAACAAATGACTCGGGGGTTGAGAAACTGAAGGCAACAAAATAGACTCGGGGGTCAAACCACATCAACTCGGCGTTTGAGAAAACAAGTCAACTCGACGGTTGAGGAAATGATTAAAAAGACATCGACTCGGGGGTCGAGAAAACAAGTCAACTCGGAGGTTGAGGAAATAATTAAAATGACATCGACTCGGGGATCGAGAAAGCAAGTCAACTTGACGGTTGAGGAACTGAAGGCCACAAGATTGACTCGGGGGTCAAAAACACATCAACTCGGGGGGTGAGAAACTAACTAAAACGACATCGACTCAGGAGTCGAGAAAACAAGTCAACTCGGTGGTTGAGGAAAACAAATCAAGGGAAAATTCAAAGTGAATGCGCAACAGGTTCAAAACCAGTTGACACTAAGAATTAGCAACAAGTGAAAATATTCAAATTGATTGAATAGTGGCTCGATGCGACCAACTGACACTAAGGAGAAGAAAAATAATTCACAGTGATTGCGCAGCGGCTCAATGCGACAACCTAGACATGGCAACGGGGCGGGTCGGGGATGATTTTTATCTTCCCCAAACCCAAACCCATATTTCCAGACAACCCCTGTTCCCCGCCCCAAACCCAAACGGGGATGGGGAATTAAAACCCAAACCCGTCCAAAATGGGTTTGGGTTGGGTTCGGGTATCCCCGCCCCGCCACTATCTATTTAGTAAAGTTATTTTTTTTAATAGAAATATTTAATTTTTCCAAAATAAAATTACATTACAAATAATAAAATAAAACAATCTCAAAAAATTGCATACATACATTTCAAATATTTTAGATAATTAATAAAAATCAAAATATCAAAACATTGACCACATATTCAATATTACAAATTAACAAAACTAAATAATAATGTACATAATAAAATAAACGGGGCGGGTTCGGAGGTGGCTCCGGGGTGGGTACTAGTGTCCCCATTACCCGACTCGTCCCCATATTTTTTAATCGGGGAAAACCCAAACCCAAACCCAAACAGTGTCAAAGCGGGTTTTCCCCGTCAACTTCGGGGCGGGTTCGGGTGGGTACTCGCGGGTATGGGTTTTGTTGCCATGTCTACGACCAACTGACACTGGGAGTAAAACGACATAATATTCAAGTTGAATGTGCAGCAGCTCGAAGCGACCAACTTACTTTACAAAGGAAAACGACAAAACAGCTCAAAGTGAATGCGCAACGGATTCAAGGCCTATTAACACTAAGAGTAGAAAATAACAAGAAATATTCAAAGTATCCAAAGTGATAAATCAACAGGTTCAAGTGTAACTATTGACACTAAGGATAAAGAAGACAAACACAATGATTAGACAACGACTATATGCGACCAACTGACACTGGGGGTAGAATGCAAAACATAAATTAACGGCTCTAAGCGACCGGCTGGCAAAGAAGCTTTTGTTATGACAAGGAATGTACTGGCCAACAATGTTGAAAGACCGTGTCGATTTCGCCAAAGGATGTCAGGAATTTCAATTGCATGTAGGCATACCACACATTCCTGCAAGCGAATTGCATTCGATTGTGAAGCCTTGGCCATTCATAGGATGGGCTTTGGACTTGATTGGAGAAATTCGACCAACTTCTTCAAAAGGGCAAAAGTACATTATAGTCGGAATAAATTATTTCACTAAGTGGATTGAAGCTATACCATTAGTGAATGTGGATCAAGAAGCAGCCATCAAATTTATTCGACGACATATAATTTATAGATTTGGAATTCCAGAAACAATAACTACAAATCAAGGATCTGTGTTCACTAGAAAAAATATGCAAACTATTGCAAAGGAAGTAAGATTTAAACTTCTTACTTCAACGCCTTATTATGCCCAGGCGAATGGACAAGTTGAAGCAGCTAATAAAGTTGTGATTAATTTGATAAAAAACATGTGGATAAAAAATCCAGGAATTGGCATAAGACCTTAGATCAGGCTTTGTAGGCTTGTCGAACGTCTCCTAAAGAAGCCACAAATGCTACTCCATTTAGGATTACTTATGGTCATGATGCAGTCTTACCATTCGAAATATACTTACAATCGATTCGAATTCAGAGACATCTTGAAATCCCATAAGACGTATATTGGAATATGATGATGGATGAGTTAGTTGATTTAGACGAAGAAAGGTTGCGTGCGCTAGATTTGTTAAAAAGGCAAAAAGAAAGAGTAGAAAAGTTTTACAATAAGAAAGTAAAACGTAAAACTCTTTTAGTTGGTGACTTAGTGTGGAAGGTAATCCTTATTATGGATTGAAAAGATAAGCTAATGGGAAAATGGTCTCCTAAGTGGGAAGGACATTTCCAGGTTTTAAAAATATTTTCGAACGGCGCGTACGAAATCAAAGAGATAGGAAATGATGAAAGAATATTAAAGATAAATGGAAAGTACTTGAAAAGGTATAAACCAATATTGCAAGAAGTGAAGATAACCGAAGAATAAAATTGCATATAAGATTGTACTTAGCCGAATAAACGGCATTAAAAATCATTACAAAACAAACTCCAAGTAAACATTAAAGAAAACTAATACATCAGACTACCCCTATTACAATTTAATGATAACAAAATACTTCTTCAGCTCTTCAAATTTTTTCTTTTGGATTTCGAGTTGACGATCGCAACAAATTTTGTTGGTTGAAAGGTTTTCAATCTCCTGGGTGAGTTTCTGGGCCCTTTCGACGTGATGAACGCCCACCTTCAATTCTTCTTCGATTTCTTTTTGATTAGGTTGTTGAAGGGATTCCTTACGTCTCTCTTCTTGAGAAATCTTCTTGTTAAGGGTGGCTATCTGTTTCTTCCACTTTTGGATGTTTCCATCACATTTGGCTATTTCGTTGGCATAAGTCTCAGATAGTTGTTGCAACTCCGTGACTTTGTTGGTCGAAGCAGCCGCAACATACCATTCAACAAGTTGGGTCTCAGATTTATTAGAGATCTGTTTGGAAAAATCTTTGAGATGATTCAGATTGGCGTTTGCCAAGTCGATCAGAGTAGTCAGGTCCATCACAAATCTGCTCATTTCAGCAGGGGATTCCAGGACATTTACCTGCTTTAAGACCCTCTTAAAGTCGAAGCAGGCGGTTGAGTTTTCCTCTAAAATCTGGAACAAATCCACATCAATAATTTTTTCCTTGATCTCAGCCATTGTGGCATCAAGAGAGTGCACACTGGAAGTTGCTTCTGAAGTAGTCGAAGTACTCTAAGAAGAATCTTGAAAATTGTAACGAGCACTAAGCAGGACTTCTATGTACTCCAAGGGTTTCCGCACTTTGAGATTTTTAAGTTCTTCATGAGAATAACTTGTCGAACCAGTTGATGGTGGGCCTCCTTTCAGCAAGTCAGGATTTGGTTGACTGCTTTGTCCTTATGTCAAGCCATCATTTTGTTGTTTCGACTTGCCATCTTCGCCACCAGTCTCTCCCTGTTTATCATCTTCATCTTCGACCTCAGCATCAACATTCAGGTCATCACTTTTCTGGACAATGTCTGATTTTGGAGGAGGATGAGGAGATTGGTTATTAGAATATTGAGGAGAATCAGGATATTGTTCTTTCTCCATTTTTGGTTCTTCCATCAAATTCTTTGGAGAAAGAGGTGGTAGGATGACAACTCGGTGAATCGAATCATCTTATTTTGTTGATACATTTGTCTTTTGTGATGTGTCGTCTAGGTTGATCTCCAAATAACCCAAAAATTAACAAAGAAAGTGTAATAAGAAGTAAGAGGTAAACAGTCGAAAAAGAATTACCTGAGGAATCTCGGTATGGAAACTAGAGTTCCCACTCTCTGCATCTTTGACTTGCATTTTTGCAGCTGGACTGTATGGGGGAGTTTTTTTGGGCGGTTTGACTTTGGATTTTTGGGGGGAAGGCCTTGTGACCTTCTTCTTTTTCTGAGGTTGAATTGGCTCTGGTGATTCATCACTAGAAACCTTTTCTTCTTGCTATTTTCTTTTGGGGGCAAGTAGGGGTTTCGACCTCCCTAGATGTAGCAATAAAAGATGGTTTAGCGGTGAAAGACAAAATAAGCTAAGCAGAGAGAAGGGGATTATACCTTTGTTGCAGTCTTTTTCGCAGTAACTGGTGGGTCTTCTTCCATCTTATCAGTCATGCTTTCGACAATAACTTTCTTGGGCGAAATTTTTGTGGCCAAGAAAATAAAACAAAGTCATAAATGAATACAAGACATATACAAAGTTAGAATGTCAAAATAATATAAAAATGTGTTCGTTAAACACCTTCAAGAATGAGAGTTTCCACGCGAACATGTTCTATTCCAACATGAAGGTGTCCTCTGAAATTATCCAAAGTGAACTTAGTAGAAACCACACACTCAGCATGTTTTTTGGATTGTTGTCGAAGAATTTTCAAAGAATCCCCACAAACAAACCTGTCTGGAAATGGAGGGCTTAATGCCACGCCAAAGTCAGCTGAAGGTAGAGGGGCAAACCTTGGTGGATAAATATTGAAAGAAAATTAATATCGTTGTTCTGGTCGAACATATGAAGGCAATCTCAACTTTTCCAATCTTTCTGTCAACTTGTGTTTTAAAGTCACTGCTGCTTCGCTTATGGTCCGACTAAGTTCCTCTGGTCTATAGATAATTTCAAAATATTTTTGAAACTTTTGTATCTCTTTGATATGCCTTTCTTTACCTTTTTTCATACGGTCCTGCACAAGAGCAAAGGCGTTGGTCAGATGAGTAGTGAAAGTTGCTACATCATAGAATTTGGTGAGATAATATTCCTTCCACCAGACGTCGAACTCATGAGTACAAAGGAAGGAGGGTCGAAAGACCACTGGGAAAATGTCAAGAGATTCGTCAAAAAAATTCTTCACCAGCTTTTTGCTTTGTTCTTCAGTATGATAGGAGTTGCGAAAGATGATATAGCCCTTTTTTGGAAAGATGGATTTGGGGTTCGGTTGCACAAGTCTGAACTGTTGAGCAACAAGGTTAGGTTGATAGACAATCAACACAATTTTTGTTTTTCTGACATTATGTTGAGAAGGGAGAAGCCTGGGAATCATAAATGATTCCCAAACATCGAGAAATTTGTTTTCGTCCTGCTGCATTTCAAATGGAGGTTGTTTGGTAAACCATTCAGGTCCAATTGTCCTATTGGCGAAAGCTGCCATGGAAGGGGTGAAATTGTATCTTTTTGCGAACATCATGATATAACTGGTGAAAGATTGGTGAAGACTAATCCCTTCCTCAGTTGGGGTCAGTAGTATCAGGCGAGGCCATTCGACAGCTCTATCATTCACTTCATCTTCGTTTATGTCATTCTTGACAGGGAAAAAGGCTTCAAAGTGGCATTGAGCCACAATTGCAAAAGCCAAATCGACACTGACACGCTAAGATTACCTTTCTCTTTCACAATCTTCAGGAAACTTACGCTCTCACTTAGCGATTTATAAAGGTTTGCCAAAATCATTTCGCTTAGGCATAGTTTGTTTCCTTGGTGGAGTTGATTAGCCATAATGATAAAACGTTTGGCTACCTGGAGAGATCGAGAACAGAAGACGAACCTCGACAGCCATAAAGTCAGGAAGGCTATATGCTCTTTGTCAGAGACTTCTGTGGTGGTCATGACATGGTAATGGTCTGTAAATGTAAAATAAGAGGCTTTGTTGGTGTCGAACTTTATAGTATCTTAGTTCAAAATAGTAGTGTCGAAATTTGCTCATAAAGGACTTAATCCAACAATGGTAGCTATGTCGAAGAGGGTAGGGGTGACCATTCCATAGAGAAGGTGGAAAGTATTGTATGTGATTTCCCAACAGTAGAAGGAAGCCAGTAACATGTTGGAGGAAATATTAAGTATTACTTTCGACATCTAAATCAAGTCGAAAATTCTAATTTCTTTCTAGAATGGGGCTTTGATTTTTTCCACCTTACTTAACCAAGCTATATAGTCTGAAAGATCTTTCGACCTAGGGCAGGCTCTAAACATCCTAGCATTATGTAAATAACATAGGTTTAGTTCTGCATTAGTACTTGGCTCTATTTCCTTAGGATTTTCTGTAGAAGGTTTAGGCCTAACCCCAACACCTATGGGTTTAAGGCGCTGATAAGAGGGAAAAAATTCTCTCAGTCTATCTGAGTTTGTGTCTGGGTTAGGAAGAGGACCTAATATTGCATGGCAAGTACCAAAAATAAGAATTGGAATCAATACCTAGGACTTGTAGATGCTCGCCTTCTCTTTCTCATTAGGAGGCTCTGGAATGTATTGTTGATTTCCAATGAAGTTGGGTCCAGTCAGTCTGTGAGTGTATGAAAGTGAAGTTGAAGTTTTCTTGCTGCTAGAAGTTTTCTTTGAGGCCATTGTTTGTGAAAAGAGATCTTTTACAGTTTGAGAAAATGGATTTTTCTTTTTGTTTGAGAATGAAAAGAAGAAGAAGTGCATGAAAAAGTTTGAAGAAGAGGATAAACGGCTATTTATAGAGAAAAAGGGCTGAAACAGTTGAGTTTGGCTGAAGATCATGGGCCACGTGGCGAAATTTTGTGGAAAAAGTTAGGTTGAAGGCAGTTGAAACACCTACGACCTCTTGGCTTTTAGGAAATGATGGGGTGATGTCAGAAACGTGGGTTGAGGTTGACATTTTGAGAAAAGTGCAATGATGAGATTTTAGGGATTTGAATTGTCAAATCTCGGGAATGATAAAAGTGATAAAGGCAACATGACATCGAAAATATTCATCGACAACAAATGACCTTTCTCCAGGGATTAGTCAAAAAACTCTTTGCTGGGGGGGCAATTTGTAGACAAGGATTTTCAACGCCATGAAATGAAAACTAAATTGATATATTTCGACTAAAAAAGAGAAGACATTTCAGGGATCAATTTTTGACCAAGCAAGTGAAGATATTGTTTTCTGACGTTTTCGGCAGATGAAGAAGGCCTGGTTTCGACATGATCAAATTATAAATTTTTGACAGTTCAACAACATTAGTTTCATTTCGACAAATTCGACAACTTAGAAGAAATGCATCATTTCGATGTAGGAGAAAATATTCAAATTTCAAAAGTTGGCACGTTTGGCAGAAGGGCGGGTGGAAGAATCTGGTAAAAAATGACATGCCGAAGGCCAAGTGGCGTATTTGTAGGATTTGTCCGTTAGTTGACAGTTATTTCGTTTATGTATAAATAAAGAAGTTTCTTGTCAGAATGTGTGTGTGAAAATCTTTTACAAACTTCCTGTAAAAATACTCAAAGTACCTGTGTGTGGGAAAAGAGTCTTGTTCTGGAAAATGTACGTACGCAACACCAATTTACTTTATCCAGTTTAATAAAATTCTAAGTTATTTAACATTCATTTACACTTTGCAAGTCATTTACTTGTTCTTCGCCATTTAACTTTCTGCATTGTCAAATTCTCCATACTTTTATGTTTCCTTTAAGGACTTTACTTTGCAATTTATCTTACGCGTTGTCAGAATCTACTTTCTTTAAGTTTTCGCCAATAATTTTACCCTTGTACTCCACCATAATAATCATACATAGAAAACATAATAAAAGTGAAATCATAAAAAGTATTAAAGTTATATTTTCTCGACAAACTTTGCGCTTATGTCCTAGGATCTTTATGGTTGATCCTGCAAGTGAATCAATTTTAACATAAATTGGAAACCAGAGGTTGTTCGCCAAAATCATCTGCGAACAACATTAAGATAATTTTTATTTACAATCGTGATCCATTCAGGATAAATGACATATGATAGATATAAATTCATGTTGTACTTAATACAATTGACTGTTTAATGGACATCATGAGCTCGCCACTGTAGAACATTGTTGAAGGTATTTGATTGGTTCGACACATTGATATAATTATTTGAACCTGATATCCCAAAGAATGTGTATCAAATCCATATGTATTGTTAAGTTATTATCCTGAGCATAACAATAGATTTAACATAATCACCTCAAACATATTGCCATTTCAAAGTAATGAGACAATGTTTTCATTCTTCGTGCATAAAATCAATGCTTTCTTACAAACATGGAAAGTCATATGTGTAAACACCCCAAATTTTCCCTCACCCATTCACACCATGTCTTGTGACTCTTTTCATTTGCATAAGTTCAACCATAGCATCTCATATTGCATTTTTGTTTCACTGCATTAATTCAAAGCCATCTGCATCTAGGGTTTGTGATCTGAGCAATCCCTGAGCCATTTGAGCCACTCCAAAGGTCTGAAATCATATCAAGAGGGTCCATATGTGTTCAAGCATCATATTATATCCTCCCAAGGTCAATGAAGTCAAATAATCACAAGAACTGAGAAAGGCATGGAAGCATAGCCAGGTTTAACTGCACATATGACCTAAAATTAGGGTTTTGGTTTCAGAGGCCATAAATCCAATTTTTTTTTGTCATTCTTGTTTATATTGGTCTCTATATGATACAAGGATCATGCATACCAATTTTCATGCAGAAATTCAATGGGGAAGGCATCTGATCAATAGATGACTTCTTGAGCAAGTCAGTGCAAAATCAGGGCATCTGAGGCCCCCAATCATCCAACCAAAGGGGTTTCTCCATCATTTTGAATGTGTATGATCTTTATTTGATCATAGAAGATGTTAGAAGTTCAAAAAATTGAAGAATTTCAAGCCATTTGCAAAGTTGCCTTTTTGGGAAAGTGACTTATAATGTAAACTTGCCATTTTGGGAAAGTTTTTCAACCTCCTCTTTTTGATCCAAAAATGCTTCAAATGAAAAATCTTTGGTCATGAAAGTTGTAGATTGGATCCTCCCATTTTCAAAAAGTACAAGAACTCATTCTAATTCATTTTGGATCAAAAGTTATGGCTTGTCAAAGTTGGGAAAAATCACTTATTTTTCACTTTGGCACCAAAGAGGGAAACTTGCAAATTCACATGCCAAGCATTTCTATGACTTCAAAATGACTTCTAACCATCATACAAACATAACACATGACCTAAAATTCAGATTGGCCCAAAGAATCATTCATTTCCATGCCTTGATCATTAAGAAATCCAAAAGGGGCCAAAACTCCATGAAATTGCAAAAACCCCACAAGCTTCAATCCACTTGCTGGTTTACCTCAATCTCACTTCCATGGTTCTCCTTGATCACAGCTGCACAAGACATGCCCTTGTCCTTGGCCTGAACTTGCCCATACCTCAAAGGAAACCTAACCTTGACTTTTGGCAAAATGGACCATACCAATCAGCATAGCCCACACCAACTCCACAGACATATCACAGTTTGATAAGTGGACCAAATGGAACTCAAAACACACAAGAGGCAAGCCTGAAACCACAACATCACCATAGCTCACAAAAATCCCTCCTTTTGCATTTTCTATCGAATCTCTCAACTCAGCAACAAAAACTTAAAACTTCTTCCACCATTCATCTTAGGAATCATCACTGATCACAAACCACCCTTTACTTTGCATTAAAAGCCATCACACACCAAATACGATTTTTCTCCCTTTTGAACTGAACAGAATCAATCTCCCAAACCAGCCATAAGAAATTCCAAACAAGCTTTGCAAACTCTTGGGGGAAGTCAGTAGAGGTGATTGGAAGCAAGAAACTGGCCAGAAAGCTCCAAAAGCAAAAGCTCCATCTCAGGTATCCTCTTGAAACTTTTTTTCCAGAAATCCTTTTTTAAGTTATAGAATTGTTCCTTATGATCTCCTGATTACTCTGAGCTTTGTAGTTTTGAAAATGGTGAAGAAATGAGCATGAACCGAATCTCTGAAATTTTTGACCTAAAAAGAGATTGATTCGATTCATGCTTGTTTCTGAAAATAAATTGATTTCATGCTTGGATTCTTGTTCCTTGATGTTTGTTGAGTGATTCTGGAGCTTTAGGGGGCCTGGGGTGAGGTTTTGAGGGAGATAGCATTTTTCAGGGGAGAGAGTGGCCGGAGAAGATGACCGGAGGTCATTTCCGGCCACCTGAAAGTCATTAATGCCTTAATCTGGATTTGGGCTTAGTTTGAATGTGAGCCGTAGATCTTGTTGACCCGCGCGCGAATGAACGAACCAGATCCATCATTAAACCCTAATTCTGATTTATTAATTTAATTAATTGGGATTAAGTTTGAATTTTGCCAGAATCAATCCTAGCCACTGAATAGCGCGCAGGTCAACTCCCTCCAATTCTATTTGAATATCAGCCTTAGGATCTGCATACTTCTCCATTTAATTAATTTTATTTCATTTTATTTGTATTTTATTTCCACGAATTTTTAAAAAAATAGCAAAACACATTAAAAAATTCTGAAATTTTTTGTCAAATCTTTTATTAATTTTCAAAACCCAAAAATATTTTTATTTTTATTTTTTGCATTAAAAATTATTTTTAATCATTTAAATGTTTATTTTTAATTAGTTAATGGAAATTAATTAATTAAAAATGCATTTAGGTATTTAAAAATCACAAAAAAATTCACATTGCATTTTAATACATTTAGAAACATTATCAAACTCTCAAAACAAATTTATTTTTGGTCCTTGATGTATTTGGACAATTTTCATTGGAATTAAAGTTGTTTAAAGGCAATATTTTGGTCCTAACTTAAAAAAATTCATTCTGCCTAACCATGAAGAGTTTGATGATGGTTCTTCTTGCATTGCATCCTTCATACCATGTAGTTTCTAGGGTAAAATTGGTTTGAACTTATCTTCCATTTTCAATTTAATGAGCATTTTTCCTTTTGAAGTGCCTTGAAACCCCAGTTGACTTGAGAAAATCATAACTTCCATTAGGTTAAGACTTAGGTCCCCTCCTTTGGGCAGTGAGCTTGTGCAGGGTTAGGGTTCCTTTGATTCCATTTTCAATTTTTTATCTTGTCGTTTGCTTCTGATTTTGAATTGTTGCATTGCATATTATGTATAAACCCTAATTCTTGCCTTCCTTTGCATCCATCCCTCATTTGCTTGCATACATGAACTTGCCATGACATTTTATACATCAATATGACATATGAGACATCTTAGGACATATTAGAATCATGTTTGATCATTGAATCTTTCATTTTCCATGTTATGCATTCATATCATTTCATAAACTTTCATGAACTTTTATGGGTCAAAGCATGCTTCATTTGCATCATCATCCTTGTATGATCATCCACAACTCTTGACATGTGTTTGCATCATCTCTTAGCATCATTAACATCATGTTCATGCTTCTGACTTTGTCTTGCATCATGGCATTTCATCTCATTTTCATTACATTTCACTTCTGTCGCTCCCCGGATTTCCATCCTGGTACAAACGCGAAAGTGGCGCGGAAAAAAGAATAGAGTCGCCAGCCAGGCATTTTTATCCCGAAGAAAGGGAATGGTAATGCTGCGCAAACCAGAAGAAAGAAGAGGAATGACACGGGTCCTGCGAACCAAAGAGACTGAGTTCGGGAGTCGGTTACGACCTGAGAAGGTATTAGCACCCAGATCGTCCGTCGTATCCGACGGGATCCACGCTTGCAAAATAAACTGTTTCAAAGGGTGAGGGTATGAAAGCTGCAACAAAGAAATGAAAATGAAAAGAAACTGGAACTGGAAAAGAACTGAAATAAGAAAATGAAGGAAAAAATGTAGGGAAAATAAAGATTGTGCTCGAACGGGCCCTACCCCGCTGCCTACGTACCTCATCAGGATAATGAGGATCAAAGACGTCGTAGTTCCCCTAACTAGGGGTAACAAAGGAAAATTGCTTGTGAATTAAGGCTTGAACTGCCTATGCCATTGCTCAGGTGTTGCAGACTCGGACGACGAGTGCGTTACCGTCTTGCAAAATGACAAGTAGGAGCAAGTTCGCGTACGGAGCGAAGGAGATGAGAAAAGAATTCCCGAAGGAAAGACGATTATTGTTTGTTTGTGTTTTTTATAAAGCTTTTATGAGTGTGTCACAAGGAAGTGAACTCAAGCTCTCATCAATGGAATGTGCACTTGTCACTACATTCCAAGATGGAATAATAGAACAAGCACACTCAAGTAAGGAGAAGATCCCCAAAACTTGAGCCCAAAGATTAGGGCCTAGGCTCACTAACTTGTTTACTGATTAAGTGTTTTGATTATTTACAATGAAGAAGTGTTTTTTTATGCTTTTCTTTTATGAAGAAGATACCTTGATCAGACTTGTGCATCACAAGGTAAACTTGTACTATCCCAAGATGGGAAGACTACAAGCATACCTCATGGAATAAGGCTATGGATCAATGCATCACTTCAACATTATTAAAGTGTTTTTTATGATTATGAGATGAGAAGAGAAAGAGAACCAAAGGAGAAAAAAGGAAGAAAAAAAACTAGGGGGAAGTTTCTATCCTAAGTTAGCATGCATGGGGTTCCTAGAGTTTGTGAGGTCTTTCTAACCTAGAAAAGATCTCAAGAGAAGAAGAAGAAGATAAAAGGAGAGATGAGAAAGGCCTAAGCCCAACAAGAAGATGTTAGTCCATATAAACAATATGAGAGGAGATGAGAAATGGAGATGTGGAACTCAATTCCCACATCTCAAACTTACCATAGCTCCTGCAAGGTTAGTGTAATAACATAAAATCAAGGCATAAACCAACAAGTCAGAAGCTATACAAGCATATAGGCATGTCAAAGAGCTCACAAGATGATAAACAAAGCAACACAAGATCATATTGAGATGATTGGAAGTGAAACAAATGCAATGAAGGTATGCTTAACACTTAAAGAAATAAAGCACATAAAAGAGACCCAACACCAAGACTCAAGGAGATTCAAACCCTATCCTAAGACCAGGAGCAACCATAAACCTCTAAAGGACCCCAAAAGATGAAGAGAAGTTGGCACAAGTGCCCTTCTAAACTTAAAAGAGACAAGAAGACTCAAAGGATGCAAAACAAGGCAAGGTGAGGAAGAAAATACCCAAGAAAAAGATCCAAGCACTTAAAAATTCTACTCAACCAGCAAAGTACCCTCCAAACACAAAGAAATGATAATCCAAAATGGTTTGCAAAAATAAAGCACCAAACTAGGTCAATGAAGCTCAAGGATGCAAGGTATCACCATTTAGGGTTTTGAAAATTTAAGGCACAAGTAACTCAAGAAAAGTCCAGCAAGGAAGTTTGTGAAAAATCCAAGATAAATCATGAAGATATTAGAGTGTCTTAGGGTTTCAATGCAAAAAGAATGGGGTTCATAGCTTAAAGGATGAGAAAAATAGAAATTGGACAAGGCAGATTGGTCTATGAGAGTCCACAAGAAAGCAATGCTCAATGTTGAATTTATTTGGCCACGTGGGATAAAAATAAAAATCTGGAAAAATCATGATAAGAAACTAGATGAATCAAGTAGTGCATATGAATTTTTTTGGATTTTTTAGAGTTAAATAAATATTTTAAATGAACTAAAAGCAAATGGAATAAATTGGTAAAGAAAAAAAAATGAAAATAAAGCAAATGGGCCAAGGAGGTGTGAAGAGCAACTATGCTTAGTTAAAAAACACAATGGGCCGCGCATGGGGGGTGCAAATAGCGCTGAATCTGCACCTTCTTCTTCATGAAAACAAAACCTAACTTCTCACCACCATTAATGAGACAAAACCCTAACCCTAACCCTATCTATACGAAATCACAAACTAAGCCACGGCCGGCCATGAAAACTTCCAGAATGGACAAACCAACATCATTAAACAAGAATACATGCTTGGATTGGATTAAATCTCAAAGAAACTCAAGATATGAATGAAAATAAAATTTTCCATCAAACTTTAAATCCACATAACTTTGTAAATACTCAACCATTTCACAAACTACAAAGAGCATTGTAACCAGCACAACATGAGGATTCTAAAACACACAACCAAACACATTTTTATGAGATGCGAAATTTGAGCATACCTGAGGTGGTGTTCAAAATTTGAAGTCAAGAATGGCATAAAGTGATGGCAAATGATCTCCTTATCCCCTTAGATGCAAAATAAATGCATCTAAGGCTCTGCAAACTTGTGAATCCAGCAATATGCTTCCTTGTGCTTCAAAGCTTCTCAAATGGCCACTTGAACAAACTTCACTATAAATCTAGATCCATGGGTGCTTAATGATCCTTGAGATGAGAGGAGTATGAATATGGTCTTGGATTGAAGAAAGCTTGCCTAGATCAAAAGTTATGGCACAAAATGCAAATGTGCACAAGAAATGGGAAATGAATGATTCTTGAAGAATAATCCAAACAAATGGTATGGAAATGATCTATGAGTGATGAGGATTAAGAATCCACCAAGAGTTTTGTGAATGGATTCTTGTAGCAAGAGTTTGTGGAGAATGAGCAATTTTGCATAAGAGATGAGAATGGGAGAATGGGTGTGTATTCTGGCTGCCTCTAACCCTAATTCTGATTGTTATGGAATATATATGGCAATGCAAAAGGGTTAGAACAAATGCACGTGAGAGAGAGCTGATTTTTGTGAAAATGCAATTTTGGCCCAAGTGTGCCATAAGCATGCCAAGCTCATGATTTTCTGGCATCTCTTGCATGTGCATTCACCATCCCACCAATGATTCCCAGCAAATAAATTCAGCCCTTGGATGTAAGCTATCACACAATTGTCATGCCTTGTGCAAATTCAAGTGCAAAATGCAAGTTTTATGGAACTTTCTCATGTGCACGAATTTTGCCACTTTTCTTTGAGCAAAATGACCTAGATGAGATGCATTTTGATTGTGTAAACTTACTTTGGACATAGCATAGCAAACTACCCACTTTTGAGCCTTTGTGCAAATGGCTTGGCCTTGAAACTTTGAAATTTGCCCTAGAATGCTCACTTTTTCGAGGGGCTTTTAGAAAAATCTAGGAATCTCCAGAAAATGCTCTTGTACTTTTTAAAAATGTCAGCCCTTACTCTCCAACTTTCATGTTTACCTTTGGTCCATTTGAAGATTTTTTGATCAAGTTAAGGCCTTGTGAAGTTTTAGGTCAAAATAGCCAAAAATAGTAACTTTTCCATAACCAAATTTGTGCACTTTTTCCAAAACCCCTCAAACCACCAAAATTCTTGTACTTTAAGCTCACCAAACATCTTATAACATTGAATAGACCTCATTTGGACAAAAAAGTTGGGTTAGACCCCTTGGAATGGCACAGTTGACTTTTTCTGGGCCTAGTTGACTTTCTGCTTCATCTGCAAGTAACTGAGGCAAAGACTGACTTCCACTTGGAATTTTTCCATAAAAATTGACATGTAGGAAACTATTATCATATAGAAAACATTGCCCAAAAGAGTTGGCCAAAATTATGAGGTTAAGGCCCTTGAAACCAAAACCCTAATTTGGTTGCACTGCTTAGGAGCCTTGCATTGTCTTGAAACTTGTGATGATTAAGCAATCTTCTGAGCTTTTGCAAGTGAACTTGGCCTTGCCAAAGGAGTCTAGACTCATCATAGTCCTCCCAAAAATCCATTGGAACCCTTGTCTTGGCTTAAATGTCCTTCAACACCTCCCCAGATGGCCATATGCCTCATGCTAGGGCTTGATGCTTGTCATGCTTTATTTGTCTATGCTATAATGCTATATATATGATATGCTTATGATGCAAATGGTGTATTATGATGCTTAAAATGAAGAGGGCAAATTTGGGGTTCTACAGCTGCCCTTATTCAAGCAACTGTTGATCTGAAAAGGACGATTGCTTCCGCTTTCGACCGTTCAAGATAAACTGTGGTTGAATACCCAAGAAAAAAACGGAAATTTGCGCTCTGATGCAGAAAACAAAAAATGGGAAATAAACCCAATCCAATGGCGTTGCAACTGAGCTGAGAGATGAGCAGACGAGCTCCTTCCAACGAAACCAAAGGTTCTGATGAAACATGAAACAGACGAGTCTTCTTGTGACCTGTGACGCCAGGTGCATAGAGCGGACGAGCCCTTAAGAATCTTCAAAGTAACCTGAGATAGACGAATCTCCTTCACTAATCCTTACGCAGATAAGTGGAATAAGACGGACGAGTCTTCTTCGGATAACCCTTACGCAGGCTCCGGGAATGCATATAAGTCTGTGGGATAGACATGCAACTAGGATGGACGAATCCTCTTCACGAATCCTTACGCAGATAAGTGGAATAAGACGGACGAGTCTTCTTCGGATAACCCTTACGCAGGTTCCGGGAATGCATATAAGTCTGTGGGATAGACATGCAACTAGGATGGACGAATCCTCTTCACGAATCCTTACGCAGATAAGTGGAACAAGACGGACGAGTCTTCTTCGGATAACCCTTACGCAGGTTCCGGAAATGGTTTTGACGTTTTAATCCCACCGTCAGGATTTTCAACCTCTTCACGAATCCTTACGCAGATAAGTGGAATAAGACGGACGAGTCTTCTTCGGATAACCCTTACGCAGGTTCCGGAAATGGTTTTGACGTTTTAATCCCACCGTCAGGATTTTCAACCTCTTCAATGCGGACGAGCATTGGAATGATCATCAAAGAAACACGAACGAGTGTCATAAGTCGATGATACGGACGAGTACCGGACGATGATCCAAAAAACACGGACGAGTGCTTCTGATAGTGATACGGGCGAGTGTCGAAGGATGCGGACGAGCAATCTTCAAAGGAGTAACAAGCACGTACGAGTGCTAAGAGATGCGGTCGAGCATCAAATAAAGATGCGAGTACGGACGAGTACTAGCGACCTTCTTGGGGATATGCCTCAAATAAAGAGGAATCGGACAATGCACGGACGAGTGCTGCAGGGATGCGGACGGGCATCAAATGAAGATGCGCACACAGACGAGTACAGGCAACTTCACTGGGGAAAAACTTCAAAGAACTAATAAGCACGGACGAGTGCCAAGAGTTGCAGACGGTCATCAAGTAAAGATGCTAGCACGGACGAGTGCTGATGAATACCTCAAATAAAGAGGGATCTGCTGAGGAAAAGGCACGGACGAGTGCTGAAAGAGGATGAGCATCAAATAAAGATGCGAGCACAGACGAGTGCTAGTAGACATAGACTCTACTGGGGAAAGTGCACAGGCGAGTGCCACGAGGTGCTAATTCTTCTGGAGACTGCGGATGAGCAAACTGAATCATCAGATAAGTGTCTAAGAGTGCGAAAGAACACTGAATAAGTATCAACACAGACAAAGGCTGATTATGTTGGGGAAGTAGACAATTCCACTCTGGCTGGGGAATGAAGCCCTGGCGACCTATGGGAGCAGATTCTGGCAACCTGCTGGGGACTCAAAACTTTTAACTCTGATGGAAACGAAGTGTTGGCAACCTGATGCTTGCCGGAGAAGCTTTCACTGGAAGAAAGACGACTCTGCGTGAGGTATACTTCGTTCAACTGCCTTGACCCTCTGCTAAGGGTCTGATCACCCTGCTCTGACTCCATTGGGGAAAATTTCTTGCTCTGCTAGGGAAATCCCTTGGAAATGAGAATCCCGATGACTCTGTGGGGAAATGAAGTTACCTGCAACTCTGCTGGGCAAGGAGAACTTCTAGCGATTCCGTTGTAGATGATAAACTTCTGATAACTCCACTGGGGATGGGAGACTTCTACTAACTCCTGTTGGGGATTGACCCGACCTCTGGGGAGTGCAGGTGTTCAGATACCTGCTGAGAATGAGTCACTTGTAAACAGGCGCTCTATCGGGGAAATACCTCTACTTGGAGAATAACCCTCTGCTGCTTGGGGATACGGTGATAACCTGCAAATCCTGCAATAACAGAATACACACGTATGCACCAAGATTGGTACGGCCTGATCTATTCATCTGCCGTCACCTGACACTCAAAGCGATGTTAAGTGTCTCTGCAATGTCATTTTTTATCAGTTTGAAGAGCAACATGTTTCGCATGCAATGTTATTTGTCAAAAATTCAGGACATTTTTGTAAACAAAATAAACATAACACGGTGTTTGACTGAATATTCTTTTTATTGATTCGCCTCTGAATAGACAAAAATTTACATCAGGAAGTAACCACCTGGAAAGAGGTAGCTACTGTAAAATTGAGAAAAGAAACTATCCTAATGGCAATGGCGCGGCATTCTAAAGAGTTTTCTTCCTGCTATGACTGGCATATCCTCAAGACTTTCCGTTCCGTCTTCGGCCTTCTGAAGAGAATGAGAGGAGCTGATCTCTACCTTTCTGATATGGTCAAGCTGTTTGAAGCAGTGATGTGGTTCAGATAAACCGGAGCGCAGTTGTTCGCTTATTCCCTGATTTTGTGTGGATCGCCCTTTCGGGTTTTCAATCCACCGGGTTACCCTTTTTTGCCTGAGTTGTCCGATGTGGCTTTTCAACTCAGCGGGTGTACATTTTTTATTTATTTAAAAATTTCCCTAATTTTTGCCCGAGCTTTTATTCTGTTTTTAGCTCGCCGGGATGCCCTTTTTTTGCCTGGACTATAATTCTGTTTTTGCGTCAATCGGGTCTTTTATGCGAAGTATTTTTTAACTGCGTCCGAGTTAACAGGGTATTGGAAGTCTTCACCATCCATAGTAGTGAGCATCAGTGCTCCGCCTGAGAATACTTTCTTCACTATGAATGGTCCTTCATAATTTGGGGTCCACTTGCCCCTGTGATCTAAACTGGGAGGAATGATCCTCTTGAGTACAAGCTCGCCTACTTGGTACTCCCGAGTACGTACTCGCTGATCGAAGGCTCGCTTCATTCTCCTTTGATATAGCTGGCTATGACAGATAGCTGCTAATCTCTTTTCCTTAATTAGGCATAGTTGATCGTATCGGGTACGTACCCATTCAGCCTCATCAAGCTTGACATCCATCAGCACCCGCAGTGAAGGGATTTCCACTTCAACAGGCAAGACTGCCTCCATGCCGTAAACTAAAGAGAAGGGGGTTGCCCTAGTTGACGTCCTGACCGACGTTCGGTACCCATGTAACGCAAACGGTAGCATCTCATGCCAATCTTTATAGGTGATAACCATTTTCTGTACAATCCTCTTGATATTCTTGTTAGCTGCCTCTACCGCACCATTCATCTTTGGTCGGTAAGGAGAGGAATTGTGATGCTGGATTTTGAAGTCCCGACACAGCTCTGCCATCATCTTATTGTTCAGATTAGAACCATTATCAGTAATGATTCGCTCGGGCACTCCATATCTGCATATGATATCTCTTTTCAGGAATTTTGCTACCACCTGGCGAGTAACATTGGCATAAGACGCAGCTTCTACCCATTTGGTGAAGTAATCAATCGCGACCAAGATGAAGTGATGTTCGTTTGAAGCAGTCAGTTCAATCTTGCCAATCATATCAATGCCCCACATAGCAAAGGGCCAGGGTGAAGACATCACATTCAGAGGATTGGGAGGCACATGCACCTTATCCGCATAGATCTGGCACTTATGGCATTTTCTGGCATAGGCACAACAATATGCATCCATTGTGATCCAGTAATAGCCTGATCTTAGCAACTTTTTAGCCATTGCATGCCCTCCAGCATGGATACCAAAGGATCCTTCATGTACCTCGTGCATCAGCAAGTCTGCTTCCGCCCTATCAACGCATCTGAGAAGTATCATATTAAAGTTTCTCTTATACAGGGAACCATTAGTGTTCAGGAAGAAACTACCAGCTAGCTTTCTTAATGTCTTCTTATCATTGGAAGACGCCCCAGGTGGGTATGTTTGATCCTCCAAGAAGCATTTGATGTCATGGTACCAGGGCTTATCATCTTTGACAATGTCTGCTGAGCACACATATGCTGGCCTGTCAAGTCTGGATACTGCAATTTGAGGCACAAAATTGGCAGCTTGCACTTTGATCATGGATGAAATGGTAGCTAGAGCATCTGCAAACTGATTTTCGTCTCGAGGGATATACTCAAGCTTGACTGTTGTGAAGAAAGTCAACAACCTCCTTGTGTAGTCCCGATAAGGTATCAGATGATCTTGGTGCGTGTACCATTTGCCGTTGGTTTGATTAATTACCAGAGCTGAATCTCCGATCACAGTTAAAGTCTTGATCCTGAGGTCAATGGCTTCCTCAAGACCCATGATGCAAGCTTCGTATTCAGCTTCGTTGTTAGTGCAGTTGAAGGTGAGTTTTGCCGAGAAAGGCATGTGAACTCCCTTAGGCGTAATGAGTACTGCACCAACACCACGACCATTCATATTAACAGCCCCATCAAACATCATAGTCCATTCTTCTTTTGGGTCAGGCCCTTCAGTGTGAATAGGCTCTTCATGATCTTTTGCTTTTATGAACATGATGTCCTCATCAGGGAAGTCAAATCTCATAGGCTGGTAATCATCAATGGGTTGCTCAGCGAGATAATCAGACAATACACTGCCTTTGATGGCTTTCTGAGAGGTGTATTGAATATCATACTCTGTGAGAATCATTTTCCATCTTACAACCCGCCCGGTAAGTGCTGGCTTCTCAAATATATACTCGACTGGATCCATCTTGGAGATCAACAAGGTAGTGTGGGTCAACATATACTGCCTTAGTCGGCGAGCAGCCCACGCTAAAGCACAACAAGTTTTCTCGAGCAGTGAATAACGTTGTTCACAGTCGGTAAACTTTTTGCTTAGGTAGTATATTGCATACTCTTTTCGACCAGACTCGTCATGTTGGCCCAGCACACACCCCATTGACTTTTCTAATACTGTCAAGTACATGATCAGAGGTCTTCCTTCAACTGGAGGCATAAGGATCGGAGGCTCCTGTAAGTATTCCTTGATTTTGTCAAAAACCCTCTGGCAGTCTTCATTCCACCTGACCGTTTGTTCTTTTCTTAATAGCTTGAACAAGGGCTCGCAGGTTGCTGTAAGATGAGATATGAACCTTGAAATGTAGTTCAATCTACCTAGGAACCCTCGAACTTCTTTCTCAGTTTTTGGTGCAGGCATTTCTTGAATGGCTTTAACTTTGACAGGGTCAACTTCAATCCCTTTCTCACCTCATTCACTCATAAACGAGAACTTGCTTCTTCCGTCTAATGCAAGATAGTTTGCACCTGAGCCAGACAGGTCATACACTTGAGCATAGGCAAGCAAGCAGTTCACAAGTCAATTTATCTTTCAGTCTCTTTGAGTCGAACTACGGTGTTCTGACTTCCTCATTGCACGAGAGGATACGTAGGCATAACTTAGCAATTATCGAACAAAAGTCTCTGTACATTTCCCCCTCCTTCCAGCATTATTCTTTGAGCCTCATAGTCTTGAGCTTCATACTCTTTCTTCACACTAACACTTCACATATTGCACTTCACATTTCTTTTACACTGACACTTGCATTTTTTTCCAGCTTTGGCACACAATATAGAACTGACACTACCCCTTTTTAAATACAAATCTTTCAAGCGTGGATCCCGTCGAGTACGGCGGACAATCTGGGTGCTAATACCTTCTCAGGTTGTAACCAAGCCCCTTTCTCAGTTTCTCTGGTTCGCAATCGTCTTATCCATCTTTTCTTAGGTTTATGCAGCATTACCTTTCCTTCGGGATAAAAATGCCTAGCTGGCGACTCTATTCATTCCCTCTCCTTTCGCCGACCGTTCGCGTCTGTACCCCTCTTGGCCCTGTGTCATCAGGTGGGAGCGACAGCTTGGCGACTCTGCTGGGGACCCTTATACTGTAGCCAGGGCTTCTGGTTCTTTTTGTGGGTTCCTCTTAGCGCTTGTTTGATTTGTGTTTACTGGGGTGTTATGTGCTAATTATGTTTATTTATTTGCTTTATTTATTGCTTTATGTACAGCTTTATTTATTGCTTTCCTTTACAGTTTTTCATATTTCATACTGTCATTATCATTGCTGGATCTGGTTTTCTGTTTTGGTGGGTGGGGTCCCATTGAGAGTTTAAGGTCCTATACCTGGGACCTGAGTGACACCTGGGCTAGAGTTGTTCATGTTCTTTCCCATTCCATTTCGGTCTGGTGCGGGAACATGAAGCACGGTTCAGATATGAGTTTCTTCTTGAGAACTCTGTGCTACAGATTTCCTGTAGTGCTAGGGCTATCTGGGAAGCCTGCTAAGTCTGGATGACCTTTATTATGACCTTCAGAAACTGGGGTGAATTAGAGGAGGATCTTTTATGGTTATTGTAAACACTGTACCTCCGGGTTAGAAGTGTTTACACTTCTCATAACTGATCCAAGTCTGAGGATCCTTGTTCTAGAACATTACCTGTGAGGGGGTTGGGCTGTTTACAGGTATGCAGGTACCCTTGGCCACATCATACCTTGTTACTTGTTATGTTTAAGAATGCTTCACTTTGGACAGTTCTTGTGATTAACCCTGGATATGTGACTCTTTATTTGAGTCCCCCACCTTGGTTACTGGATTTCTGAACCTCCATCTGGACTTCTTGAACATACATGGGCTTTATATCAAGACAGATAATCAGATCCAGCTTGATCACAAATCCTTGCATATCATTTGCATACCCATCATTTGCATCATTTAACATTTGTTTATTTGTTTTTCAGGGTATCCACATTGTATCTGGTTTGGTTTTGACCCCTTCTTCTGCATAAGCCTCTGCTTCATCAATTATCTGCTTCAATTATTCTCATCATCACCAGCATCAGCCTATCAGTGGCTCATCTCCAGTATCAGTCTTGATCTTCATCAGCACCTATCTTCATCATCTTCTTCAGCACACTCCCAGGAAGAGCAACATATCCTACCATTTCTTTGAGCCTGTGTTGACTGGTATCAGGCAGGTCCAGTCACTTGTCACCCCTGACCACATCCCTTTGTTTAGAGAGCATTATGGAGGTATCCTGGATATGGTTATGGACCTTGACCCTTCTCGGAGGAGCATGATCCACACATGCTTGCAGATTTATGACCCTCCCTTGAGATGTTTCACCTTTCCAGACTTCCAGCTAGGGCCTCTGCTGGAGGAATTTTCTTCATTGATTGGAGTGCCTATCAGGGGTGGAATCCCCTTCAACCCAGAAATGCCAGCTCCCGGCAATGGAGAAGTGGCAAAAGCACTGTACCTGGAGCCTGCCCTGATTGAGCAAAGCATGACAACAAAAGCTGGGATCCCTGGTTTGCACTTAGACTTCTTGATTTCTCAGGCCATCCTGAAGGCCTCCTTGGGAGAGTGGAGGGCAGTTTGTGCACTGTTAGCCCTCAACATATATGGGGTTATACTGTTTGCAGATGAGCCCAAATTTTTCCGCAAGAATGCCATTCATCTTTTCCTTCTAAGGAACCCAATACCACATTACTGGGAGATTTCTATTACTCCATCCATCAGAGGAATGAGAAACAAATGGGGAAGTTGGTGAGATGTTGTGCTCCTTTGTTTCACACCTGGCTGCTCAGACACCTACCCAAATCAGATGCCTTCTTTAACCCTCACCAACAGAAGAATTGGTCCAAGAGGCTAATTGCTTTGACTTCAGATGATATTAGATGGTGCACCCAGAGCACCAAAGGCAAGGACATTATCACCAGCTGTGGGCAATACCCAAATGTGCCTCTAATAGGAGTGAAGGGTTGCATCAACTACAATCCTTTACTGTTTAAGAGAAAACTGGGCTATGCTTTGGTTCACCCTCTCAGAGTGCAAGATTTAGCTGAGACCCTGTATTGTGAAGTGAAACCTAATTCAGCTATTGTCAGACAAGCATCCTGGGCTTGGGACAACATCCAGACAAAAGGGATGGCTATTCTTGGAAGGTGTAATAATTTTGCTTCAGCTCAATACTATGATTGGTCCCGTACTAGAGCTCAGATTGCTGGAATGCCTTTCACCATTAAGGATATACCTGGACCATCAATAGCACAACCAGCAGCAACTGTCAGCCTGGAAGAATTTGAGAAGCTGAAGGAAAGGAATGAGAATCTGTCTCAAGCTCTGAAGAAGACCCTTTGGGAAAGGAGTGATGGTCGTTTGGACATTGAGAGGCTGGAGAAGCTTAGGGTGGAACATCTTGCCAAAATAGAGAAGACAAAGGACTACATCAGGAAAGCAAGAGCTGGGGAGCAAATTTTGAAAAATGCTTGTAAAGAGGCCAAGATTCAGAAGGCTAGGACTGAGCTCTATCTGCAAGAAAGTCAGGCTAGGTGGGTCAGGATCACTGAAGCCCGAACACAAGAAGATCAGAGAATTCAAGCCAAGATTGAACAGTTAGAGGCCAATGAAAAGAAGCAGCAGGAAGCTTTGTTGGCAGCCCAAAAGGAGATTTCAGAGTTAAAGCTTAGAGCTGGACTGAAGAGATCAAAGGACCAGGACAGGCACAAGAAGCTGACCACTGCCATTGCTACCAAGAACCTCCTCATTAGGACCATTACAGAGCACCCAGCTGGTCCAGTGACTGAGGCACTTCTGAAAGAGGTCAAAGAGGATGAGTTTGGATTGGATGTTTGACTTCTTTGCTTGTTGTTCATTTCCATTCGATGTACTTTTCTTTTTGTTGTATTTTGACCCTCCAGGGGCATGTGTTGTAAAACAAACTATGTATTGTTCATCATTTGTAATATATTAGTTTGATTTCATTGGGTTTCTTTTCTCAACAACATCAAGCATCTTCCTCGAGGTCTGGAAAGGTCAAAACCAAGAACCAAGCCGGATACCTTGGAAAACAAATAAGCATACTGCATTGCATACTAACCTTGTTTTGTTTTGTAGGTTTTGTTATTATTTGTTTCTAACCCTGTTGTGATCTCAGGAAATATTGCTCGTCGCCGAGTGTTCCCTGTCAACCGCACGCACCGGTACCCTACTCGCAACAACCTTCCTGGTATCCAAATGGAGCAAGTACAGCAGGATCTGACTGAGGTCAGAACTCAGATGGCTAATGAAAGAGTGGAGATGAGAAACCAAATGACTCAGTTCATGGCTGTAATGACTGGCTTGGCCCAGAGTCAAGAAAGGTTGAGGGAATTGGTGGAAAGACAAACCCCCGAGGAACCCCATCTTGGAACTGGAGGAACTAGTAACAATGAGCGGGGCCAGCCCCATATTAATCCACCAGTATTTGGACCTCATCTGGATCCGGAAGCCAACATCCCGAGAAATGTGCAAGGAAATACTGCTGGGGGGAGAATCTTGCAAGAGGATCCCCAAGAAGAGCAGTTTACTGTTATGGGGGCTGGAGACGAAGTCTATGATAGGAGGTTGGATGAAATTGCTGAGAAGTTGAGATCTTTGGAGTCTCAGAATTCCTTGGGCTTCGATGTAATGGATATGGGACTAGTGGATGGGGTGATAATTCCCCACAAATTCAAACCCCCGTGCTTTGAGAAATACAATGGTACCTCTTGTCCATGAACTCACCTTCAGTCTTTCCTGGGAAGACTTAAAGCTTATACCATGGATGAAAAGCTGTGGATGTTCTACTTTGAAGACAGTCTGACAAGGGCTTCAAGAGAGTGGTATTCACACTTGACCAGGGCTACCATTAGATGCTGGAAGGACTTAGCTGAAGCCTTCATCAGGCAATATCAATACAATCTGGACATGGCTCCTAACAGGACCCTCCTGATGGGAATGTCCCAGTCTTCCAGAGAAAGCTTCAGAGAATATGCCCAGAGGTGGAGACAGCTTGCTGCTGCTGTCCAACCACCCATGTCGGAAAGTGAAATGGCCGACATGTTCATGAATACTCTGCAAGGAACATATATTGATAGATTGGCTGCCTTTTCTTCTACCAGTTTTGCTGACGTAGTTATAGCTGGGGAAAGGATTGAAAGCCTTTTAAAAATGGGCAAAATTTCTGATAGTGGTGCAAGTTCATCCAGTAATCCCAGGAAGCCTTTTGTGGGACCTCGAAGAGCCGGTGAGACCAATTCCATTCATGCAAGCAGGGGCAGACCTCAGTATGTTCACAGATCAGTAGCAGCTGTTACCATTCCAGCTCCGATTCCTCAGCAATCAGCATATCAACAACAACAACAACCACATTATCAACAGCAAGTTCAGTATCCGCAACAGAGAACCTACAACAACAGCAATAGCAATCAACAACAGCGACCCTTCCAACAAAGACCATCACAGGAAAACAGGGTGATTGACCCTATTCCTATGCCTTATGCTGCCTTATTGCCACAACTCCTGAAGCTTAACTTGGTTGAGTTAAGGACGTTGGCACCACCAGATCCCCTCAATCTCCCAAAGAATTATGATGTCAATGCCAGGTGTGTTTTCCACTCCAATGCACCTGGTCACAATACTGAAAAATGCAGGGTCTTACAAATGAAAGTCCAAGATCTGGTGGATTCTAAAGCCCTCAACTTTGCACCTCCTCCGAATGTCAATAGAAATCCTATGCCTAATCATGGCGGGCCAAGGATTAATGCCATTGAGGAAGACAAACCATCTACCTTGATCACCAGTGTTGCACAAATTCGAACACCTTTGGTCGAAATTAAAGCTCAGCTTCTAGAGTACCAAGTGTTCCCCGGGTGTGAGCTCGGTTGTGGGTATTGCAACATTGCAGTCAACGGGTGTGAAAATTTGAGAAGTGGCATAGATGGTCTTATTAAGGATGGTATCCTTCAGATTTCAACAACGGCGCTTACAAATCCAGCAATTCCTTTAACAACAATCCCCGATTCCTCTACAACAGCAGCAACAATCATTCCTACCGATTCATCAATATCATCCGCAGTTACTCCGTCCATCACTTCAACAAGTCAAAATTCAACAACCATTTCTTCAACAACATCAGCATCCATTTTATTAGCAGAATCTTCTACAACGCCAGCAAAAATTAATGAAGATGTCTCAGCAGTTACAATCTACTATGACCCATCAAACGTTCCTCCCAACAACAATTTCCAACAACAAACAGTGGCACCTCCTGCCAGATCACCAGTCACAATTTACTATGATCCGCACACCGTTACAGTACCCTCCTCTGCAGAAATCAGTGCGGTCACCATTACGGTGCCTGGACCAGTTCCTTATGAAAGCAGTAATGCCATACCTTGGCATTATAGCTCTGATATCTACTGCAACGAGGAGAAAATCACCCTGGATTCATCAACCTCTTCTCCACAAATTGATAATGTTGGGGGAGGCGGAGGCTTCACCAGAAGCGAACGCCTTTTTGCCTCACAAACACAAAGACCTAATGTTGAAGCAGAAGTTGCTGCCAAAGCAAAAGGAAAGAGTGTGGTATCTGAAGAGCCGACTACCAAAGAAACTCAGAAGACATCTTTTAAACAAGATATAGACGAGTTCATGAGAATCATAAAAAGAAGTGATTACAAGGTGGTGGATCAGCTTCACCAAACTCCCTCAAAAATCTCCATATTATCACTGTTGATGTGTTCTGAAGCTCACAGGAACGCATTGTTAAAGGTCCTGCACGCAGCATACGTGCCAGAGGAGATTACTGTTAATCAGCTAGAAACTGTGGTGGCAAATGTCAACACCAGTCATGGACTGGGCTTTACCAATGCTGACTTAACAACAGAGGGACGCAACCATAATAAGGCTTTACATATCACCTTGGAGTGCAAGGGTGCTGTTCTATCTCATGTACTGGTGGGCACTGGGTCATCACTCAATGTTCTGCCAAAGAAATCCTTAGTGAAGCTGGAGTATGATGGCTTGGCACTGCGTCCGAGTAATTTGGTGGTGAGAGCATTTGATGGCTCTAAAAGATCAGTGCTTGGGGAAATTGATCTGCCTGTGATGATTGGCCCGTAGACCTTCAAAACTACCTTCTTCATGATGGACATACAGCCGGCCTACAGCTGTCTGTTGGGTAGACCCTGGATCCACGCCGTTGGCGCTGTTACATCTATCATTCACCAGAAGTTAAAATTCGAGTGGGAAGGCCAAATCATCACCATTTGTGGGGAGGAGGACATCTTTGTTAGCCATCTGGCTACGTATAAATACATTGAAATGGATGGGGAGATCCATGAAACCATGAGTCAGGGGTTTGAGGCCTTGAACATTAATGAAGCATCTGTTGTACTGGGAACTTCCATCACGTCATATCAACAAGCCCGGAAGGTTGTTGAGGAAGGTACCTCCCAAGGCTGGGGCAAGTTGTTGCCCGTGGAAAAGAAAGAAGACCGATTTGGGTTGGGTTACAGACCAACTCAACAAGATCAATCAGAGGCTGCAAAAGAGTCCAAGTTTGTCAGTGGGGGAATGCTCGCCCCGGATGCTGTGAACAATGTGGAAGACAAGAAGGAAAGCGACCGCAACCTGGAGAGCTGGATACGTCCAAGGATCCCGGGGAGCCATGTCTCAAACTGGTCTTCCCAGGAAATTATAAGAGTTACTCCTGCAGAGTAATTATTATTTCCTGTATTTTAAAGCATGCATCAAGTCCTGCATCTTGCCGAAGATGTCAGGGCTCATTTTGTAATCGGTCCATCTTGTATTTTGTGCAAAGATCAATTAATGAATATCAGGACATCTTTTGCAAATGAGTCTTTTCTTTTCCCGCTCATTGTTTTTCATTTTTTATTTTTGTACAAAAAATAATATGGCAATGTTTTTCAGAATAAATAACTTCATTTTCACTTTTTCTAAATAAGATAAAATTGATCACTAAAATAAACCAATCTAAACCCTTGCATAAAGTGCCCTTCAGACCGAACCGACAACAACACTGCTATGACTTTGTATGACTTTGACAATCCAATCAATCAAGTTGATGAAGGGGTTGAAGAAGATTACGAGCTACCTGAAGAGCTAGCCAAGTTGTTGAGACAAGAGGAGAAGGTTATCACTCCTCATCAGGAGGAGATTAAAACGACTAATCTTGGTACGGAAGAAGACGTGAAAGAAGTTAAGATCGGGGCCTGCCTGCAAGATTCAGTAAAAGAGCAACTGATTGACATGCTTCGGGAATACGTGGATGTTTTTGCTTGGTCTTATCAGGATATGCCAGGGTTGGACACCGATATTGTCATGCACAAGCTGCCTCTGAAGGAAGACTGCCCACCAGTAAAACAGAAGTTGCGCCGTACTCGCCCAAATATGGCAATGAAGATAAAAGAAGAGGTACAAAAGCGGTGGGACGCCGGTTTCCTTGCTGTGACTAGCTATCTGCCGTGGGTTGCTAATATCGTACTTGTGCCTAAGAAAGACGGCAAGGTGAGGATGTGCGTGGATTACCGGGATCTGAACAGAGTCAGCCCAAAAGATGACTTCCCTTTACCTCACATTGATGTATTGGTCGACAATACGGCTTAGTTCTCGGTGTTCTCCTTCATGGATGGATTTTCAGGATACAATCAGATCAAGATGTCACCTGAAGACATGGAGAAGACAACTTTCATCACACCCTGGGGCACATTCTGTTATAAGGTGATGCCATTCGGACTGAAGAATGCTGGTGCAACTTATCAACGGGCTATGGTAACATTATTCCATGACATGATCCATAAAGAAATTGAATGTTATGTGGATGACATGATTGCCAAGTCCCTCACGGAAGAGGACCACCTGGTGAATTTGTTGAAATTATTCAAGCGTCTGAGGAAGTACCAATTGAAGCTAAACCCCAACAAGTGCACATTCGGGGTGCGATCCGGTAAGCTGCTGGGATTTATTGTAAGTGAGAAAGGGATTGAAATTGACCCTGACAAAGTTAAAGCCATTCAAGAAATGCCTGCACCGAGAACTGAGAAAGAAGTTCGAGGGTTCCTAGGTAGATTGAACTACATTTCACGGTTCATATCTCACCTTACAGCAACCTGTGAGCCCTTGTTCAAGCTGTTAAGGAAAGAACAAACGGTCAGGTGGAACGAAGACTGCCAGAGGGCTTTTGACAAAATCAAGGAATATTTACAAGAGCCTCTGATCCTTATGCCTCCAGTTGAAGGAAGACCTCTAATCATGTACCTGACAGTATTAGAAGAGTCGATGGGGTGTGTGCTGGGTCAGCATGACGAGTCTGGTCGAAAAGAGTATGCAATATACTACCTAAGCAAAAAGTTTACCGACTGTGAACAACGTTATTCACTGCTCGAGAAAACGTGTTGTGCTTTAGCGTGGGCTGCTCGCCGACTAAGACAATATATGTTGACCCACACCACTTTATTGATCTCTAAGATGGACCCAGTTAAGTACATTTTTGAGAAGTCAGCACTTACCGGGCGGGTTGCAAGATGGCAAATGATCCTCACGGAATATGACATTCAGTACACATCCCAAAAGGCCATCAAAGACAGTGTATTGTCTGATATCTTACTGAGCAACCCATTGATGATTACCAGCCTATGAGATTTGACTTCCCTGATGAAGACATCATGTTCATAAAAGCAAAAGATCATGAAGAGCCTGTTCACACTGAAGGGCCTGACCCGGAGGAAGAATGGACTATGATGTTTGACGGGGCTGTTAATATGAATGGTCGTGGTGTTGGTGCAGTACTCATTACACATAAGGGAGTTCACATGCCTTTCTCGGCAAAACTCACCTTCAACTGCACTAACAACGAAGCCGAATACGAAGCTTGTATTATGGGTCTTGAGGAAGCCATTGACCTCAGGATCAAGACTTTGACTGTGTTCGGAGATTCAACTCTGGTAATTAATCAAACCAATGGCAAATGGTACACCCACCAAGATCATCTGATACCTTATCGGGATTATACAAGGAGGTTATTGACTTTCTTCACAACGGTCAAGCTTGAGTATATCCCTCGAGACGAAAATCAGTTTGCAGATGCTCTGGCTACCATTTCATCCATGATCAAAGTTCAAGCTGCCAACTTTGTGCCTCGGATTTCAGTGTCCAGACTTGACAGACCAGCATACGTGTTCTCAGCAGATGTTGTCAAAGATGATAAGCCTTGGTTCCATGATATCAAATGCTTCTTGGAGGATCAAACATACCCACCTGGGGCATCTTCTAGTGATAAGAAGACATTAAGAAGGCTAGTTGGTAGTTTCTTCCTGAATACTGACGGTTCCCTGTACAAGAGAAACTTTGATATGGTACTCCTCAGATGCGTTGATAGGACAGAAGCAGACTTGTTGATGCACGAGGTGCACGAAGGATCCTTTGGTACCCATGCAGGAGGGCATGTTATGGCTAAAAAGCTGTTAAAATCAGGCTATTACTAGATCACAATGGATGTCGTCTATTGTGCCTATGCCAGAAAATGCCATAAATGCCAGATTTACGCTGATAAAGTGCATGTGCCTCCGAATCCTCTGAATGTGATGTCTTCACCCTGGCCCTTTGCCATGTGGGGCATTGATATGATTGGCAAGATTGAACCGACCGCTTCAAATGGTCACAGATTCATCCTGGTAGCCATTGACTATTTTACTAAGTGGGTTGAAGCAGCTTCTTATGCAAATGTTACAAGGCAGGTAGTAGCCTGATTTCTAAAGAGAGACATCATCTGTCGGTATGGAGTGCCCGAGCGATTCATTACTGATAATGGTTCCAACTTGAACAATAAAATGATGGCAGAGTTATGTCGGGACTTCAAGATCCAACACCACAATTCTTCTCCTTACAGGCCAAAGATGAATGGCGCTGTTGAGGCAGCTAACAAGAATATCAAGAAGATTGTGCAGAAGATGGTGGTTACCTACAAAGACTGGCATGAAATGCTACCATTTGCCTTACATGGGTACCGTACGTCAATCAGAACATCCACTGGGGCAACACCGTATCAGCTTGTGTATGGTATGGAGGCAGTCCTACCTGTTGAAGTTGAATTACCCTCCTTGCGGGTACTAATGGATGTTAAGCTAAATGAAGCAGTGTGGGTCCGATCCCGATACAATCAACTGAACCTGATCGAAGAGAAGAGATTAGCTGCAATCTGTCATGGGCAGTTGTATCAGAAAAGAATGAAGAAAGCCTTCGATCAGAAAGTCAGGCTTCGAGAGTACCAAGTAGGAGATCTTGTGCTGAAAAGACTCCTTCCTCCTCATACAGACCACAGGGGCAAGTGGACTCTGAATTATGATGGCCCATTCATAGTAAAGAAAGTCTTCTCCGGTGGAGCACTGATGCTCAGTACTATGGATGGTGAAGACTTCCTGTCCCCTGTGAATTCGGATGCAGTTAAAAAATACTTCGCATAAAGTGACCCGCTGGACATAAAAACAGAATGTAAGTCCAGGCAAAAATAGGGCATCCCGGCGAGTCAAAAACAAAATAAAAGACTCGGGCAAAATAAGGGAAAATAAATAAAAGATGTACACCCGCTGAGTTGAAAAGCCGCATTGGACAGCTCAGGCAAAAATGGGTATCCCGGTGGATTGAAAACCCGAAAGGGCGATCCACGCAAAATGAGGGAATAGGCGAACAACTGCATTCTGAATTCGTCTGTATTACTTACAATGTGGTAAGCTTCGAAAGGTTCAAGCTTCGGTCAGAATCAGCCTTCTTCAAAAGCAGGATGAGAAGAACGTCAATGTCATACAAGTCATATCAAAAGGGAAGCTTACTGAAGCGTCATCAACATTGCCAGCATCTTTTTGTCTCTCAATTTGTAACGATTTCCTCATTTCAGGGGATCTGTTTCTTTGACTGTATCTTGCCTATTCAGGGCACACAAATTAATAAAATCAGATTTTCAGTCATATTTCATCTCGTACATTTTATTTTCGTTTGCAAAATGTCTAATGTCCTTAATATTGATTGCATAAGTACAGGTGCGTCTTTTCTAAACTACATGCTTGCAGAAAATTTATTACTTACTCCCGGGAGTGTCTAAACTCCTATGACGGAATCCAGTAAGGGATACCTCGGGGTACTTGTGCGTTTCTTTGACATACAAGATTGCAGGTGTTCAAAGCGCAACATGGGGCATGAAAAGTTTCTCCCCAGCAAGCTGCCAAATCATTACATACTCAGCACGTCTTCCAAATAACACCCGAGCTGCTTTCTCCCTAGCTGAGTTTCCAGTCATCATTCCTCAGCCAAGTGCAAAGACAGGGAACCATCACCCCGCAGAGTTTCAGCCTCTATCCAGAGGGGCAATGCCTGAGGATCTCACAACAGAGTGACGAAAGTCCCCACAGACCCCAGCTGGGCCCCTCATTACCAAGATAGGTCTATCAGTGATCTATCTCCTCAAGTAGAGTCATATATGTCATATCTACCAACGATCTCATCCCCAGCTGGGATATCCGCTTCAAGCGGATCGGCCAGAGATCTCCACAGCAACGGGATCCGAATCCCGGATCGGTATCTTTGCATAATCATAGCATTCACATCATATTTTCCCCACAGAGCGTAACATTCCGTCTAATACGGAGCATTACGGCAAAAATCAAACATATTGCATAATCATAAGCCATGTGTCGAACTAAACACTTGTAAATACTAACATTCCATCAACAAAATACAAAATACCTCTCAAACTCCCCGACAGAATATTAAAGCATTTCCTTTACACTCACAAATATAGGAACATGCTCCTTTTGGCACTCGTCCGTGTCATCGTTCCCCAGTAAAGTCTCCCGAGTGTTCTCTACAAACAGATGCTTATACATTACAGATGCTTCTTGACACTCGTCTGTGTCATATCCCCAGCAGAAAGCCAAAGCGTCCCCTTTGCACTCACAACACATGTGTACATATATCTACACTTTCTCTTTTGACACTCGTCCGTGTCACCTCCCCTAGCATAGTTGCCTAAACACTTTGGGAACCATATACTTGTTTATAATACACTCTCATTGACACCCGTCCGTGTCATCTTATCCCCACAGATTACACTCCAGTTCATAATTTATACACTTTCTCTTTTGACACTCGTCCGTGTCACCCTCCCCAGCAAGTTGGACACTCGTCTATGTCTCACTCATCACTTTTTACTCATACAGATACTCGTCCGTATCTTGTATACGCCACTTAAATCCCCTCAGATTCGACACTCGTCCGTGTTCTTTGTTGACTAGTTGGTACTCGTCCGTATCATCATCTCTGAACATGCGTCAGCATTTGTTTCTATCGATACTCGTCCGTATCATAGTCTTAAGGATGCTCTTCCGCATCTTTAATCTATACACCGTATCAAACACTCATATCTTCTTGAATTTAGACACTCGTCCGTGTCTACTATTCCCCAGAAGAGTTCCCGGCAAATCTTGATAAACTATTTCCTTTCTATCTGACATTCGTCCTATGTCATGATACCTTTCGGCAGCCGTACCCTGCCAGGTGATCGTCCTTCACCTTTTTGATGATCGTCCTTCATCATTCCCAGCGGAGTCTCTATTCATTAGAACCCCTTCCTATCCGACATTCGTCCTATGTCGTGATATTTTTAGCAGCCGTCCCCTGCTAGGTGATCGTCCTTCACCCTTTTGATGATCGTCCTTCATCACTTTATTCGATGACCGTCCCCATCGTTGATCTTGTTATCTGACATTCGTCATATGTCATGATAAACCCTCAGAGCAGCCGTACCCTGCTAGGTGATCGTCCTTCACCTCTTGATGATCGTCCTTCATCATGCTTATCCGATGGCCGTCCCCATCGTCGACCTTTTCATCCGACATTCGTCCTATGTCGTGATACTTTCGGCAGCCGTACCCTGCCAGGTGATCGTCCTTCACCTTGGATGACCGTCCCTCATCCTTATCCCCAACAGAGCAGCCGTCCCCTACTAGGTGATCGTCCTTCACCTTTGATGACCGTTCCTCATCATCTATTTCTTCAACCCGATGGTCATCCCCATCATTTACCTTTAATCCCCAGAGAGTCTTATGACTTTATTTGATGGTCGTCCCCATCATGATCGCTTTATTTCCCCAGCATGTCGGTCGTCCCCGTCATTACCTTCTCCAGCAGTCGTCCTCTGCCCGACGGTCTCCTCTATCATTCGCACTTTATAAATCATACTTTACTTCCTTTTACAATCTATATCCCTTTTCTTCTTCATTCAGTGAGTGCAAATTTTGGACTGTCTTTGGTATTCAACCACAAGTTATCTTGCTTGCCTGTTAAGCCGTCGCTTACATCCTACACAGCTAACTCATGTTTGAATAGGGACAGCTGTAAACACCCCAAATTTGCCCTCACCCATTCACACCATGGCTTGTGACTCTTTTCATTTGCATAAGTTCAACCATAGCATCTCATATTGCATTTTTGTTTCACTGCATTAATTCAAAGCCATCTGCATCTAGGGTTTGTGATCTGAGCAATCCCTGAGCCATTTGAGCCACTCCAAAGGTCTTCAATCATCTCAAGAGGGTCCATACATGTTCAAGCATCATATTATATCCTCCCAAGGTCAATGAAGTCAAATAATCACAAGAACTGAGAAAGGCATGGAAGCAGAGCCAGGTTTAACTACACAGATGACCTAAAATTAGGGTTTTGGTTTCAGAGGCCATAAATCCAAATTTTTTTGGTCATTCTTGTTTCTATTGGTCTCTATATGATACAAGGATCATGCATACCAATTTTCATGCAGAAATTCAATGGGGAAGGCATCTGATCAATAAATGACTTCTTGAGCAAGTCAGTGCAAAATCAGGGCATCTGAGACCCCCAATCATCCAACCAAAGGGGTTTCTCCATCATTTTGAATGTGTATGATCTTTATTTGATCATAGAAGATGTTAGAAGTTCACAAAATTGAAGAATTTCAAGCCATTTGCAAAGTTGCCTTTTTGGGAAAGTGACTTATAATGTAAACTTGCCATTTTGGGAAAGTTTTTCAACCTCCTCTTTTTGATCCAAAAATGCTTCAAATGAAAAATCTTTGGTCATGAAAGTTGTAGATTGGATCCTCCCATTTTCAAAAAGTACAAGAACTCATTCTAATTCATTTTGGATCAAAAGTTATGGCTTGTCAAAGTTGGGAAAAATCACTTATTTTTCACTTTGGCACCAAAGAGGGAAACTTGCAAATTCACATGCCAAGCATTTCTATGACTTCAAAATGACTTCTAACCATCATACAAACATAAAACATGACCTAAAATTCAGATTGGCCCAAAGAATCATTCATTTCCATGCCTTGATCATTAAGAAATCCAAAAGGGGCCAAAACTCCATGAAATTGCAAAAACCCCCACAAGCTTCAATCCACTTGCTGGTTTGCCTCAATCTCACTTCCATGGTTCTCCTTGATCACAGCTGCACAAGACATGCCCTTGTCCTTGGCCTGAACTTGCCCATACCTCAAAGGACACCTAACCTTGACTTTTGGCAAAATGGACCATACCAATCAGCATAGCCCACACCAACTCCACAAACCTATCACAGTTTGATAAGTGGACCAAATGGAACTCAAAACACACAAGAGGCAAGCCTGAAACCACAACATCACCATAGCTCACAAAAATCCCTCCTTTTGCATTTTCTATCGAATCTCTCAACTCAGCAACAAAAACTTAAAACTTCTTCCACCATTCATCTTAGGATGCATCACTGATCACAAACCACCCTTTACTTTGCCTTAAAAGCCATCACACACCAAATACGATTTTTCTCCCTTTTGAACTGAACAGAATCAATCTCCCAAACCAGCCATAAGAAATTCCAAACAAGCTTTGCAAACTCTTGGGGGAAGTCAGTAGAGGTGATTGGAAGCAAGAAACTGGCCAGAAAGCTCCAAAAGCAAAAGCTCCATCTCAGGTATCCTCTTGAAACTTTTTTTCCAGAAATCCTTTTTTAAGTTATAGAATTGTTCCTTATGATCTCCTGATTACTCTGAGCTTTGTAGTTTTGAAAATGGTGAAGAAATGAGCATGAACCGAATCTCTGAAATTTTTGACCTAAAAAGAGATTGATTCGATTCATGCTTGTTTCTGAAAATAAATTGATTTCATGCTTGGATTCTTGTTCCTTGATGTTTGTTGAGTGATTCTGGAGCTTTAGGGGGCCTGGGGTGAGGTTTTGAGGGAGATAGCATTTTTCAGGGGAGAGTGTGGCCGGAGAAGATGACCGAAGGTCATTTCCGGCCACCTGAAAGTCATTAATGCCTTAATCTGGATTAGGGCTTAGTTTGAATGTGAGTCGTAGATCTTGTTGACCCGCGCGCGAATGAACGAACCAGATCCATCATTAAACCCTAATTCTGATTTATTAATTTAATTAATTGGGATTAAGTTTGAATTTTGCCAGAATCAATCCTAGCCACTGAATAGCGCGCGAGTCAACTCCCTCCAATTCTATTTGAATATCAGCCTTAGGATCTGCATACTTCTCCATTTAATTAATTTTATTTTATTTTATTTGTATTTTATTTCCACGAATTTTTAAAAAAATAGCAAAACACATTAAAAAATTCTGAAATTTTTTGTCAAATCTTTTATTAATTTTCAAAACCCAAAAATATTTTTATTTTTATTTTTTGCATTAAAAATTATTTTTAATCATTTAAATGTTTATTTTTAATTAGTTAATGGAAATTAATTAATTAAAAATGCATTTAGGTATTTAAAAATCACAAAAAAATTCACATTGCATTTTAATACATTTAGAAACATTATCAAACTCTCAAAACAAAATTCTTTTTGGTCCTTGATGTATTTGGACAATTTTCATTGGAATTAAAGTTGTTTAAAGGCAATATTTTGGTCCTAACTTAGAAAAATTCATTATGCCTAACCATGAAGAGTTTGATGATGGTTCTTCTTGCATTGCATCCTTCATACCATGTAGTTTCTAGGGTAAAATTGGTTTGAACTTATCTTCCATTTTCAATTTAATGAACATTTTTCCTTTTGAAGTGCCTTGAAACCCCAATTGACTTGAGAAAATCATAACTTCCATTAGGTTAAGACTTAGGTCCCCTCCTTTGGGGAGTGAGCTTGTGTAGGGTTAGGGTTCCTTTGATTCCATTTTCAATTTTTTATCTTGTCATTTGCTTCTGATTTTGAATTGTTGCATTGCATATTATGTATAAACCCTAATTCTTGCCTTCCTTTGCATTCATCCCTCGTTTGCTTGCATACATGAACTTGCCATGACATTTTATACATCAATATGATATATGAGACATCTTAGGACATATTAGAATCATGTTTGATCATTGCATCTTTCATTTTCCATGTTATGCATTCATATCATTTCATAAACTTTCATGAACTTTTATGGGTCAAAGCATGCTTCATTTGCATCATCATCCTTGTATGATCATCCACAACTCTTGACATGTGTTTGTATCATCTCTTAGCATCATTAACATCATGTTCATGCTTCTGACTTTGTCTTGCATCATGGCATTTCATCTCATTTTCATTACATTTCACTTCTTTTACTAACTTTTCAGGTGGTAAGTTGTTTTGAGAAGTAAATTTGCTTTCACTTCTCACAATCTCCTTTCATCTCTCTTATGCATCATTACTGCATTTTATCTTTTGTCTTAGAGTAAGCTTGCTCATTCATGCTCTTGTTCACTTTCTTTCTTCAAGGAACTTGTCTTCTTAAGTGAAGCAAGTTGTCTTGCTTCTCTCTGCTCCTTCCTCCTTTCATCTGCTTCTTTCCTGGTGGCTTCTCTCCTGAGGATCTTTTGCAAGCCTCATAAACCCTAGGGACACCCAAGCATGATAACAATTAGGGTTTGATTAGTCCCCCTTTAGTTTTACCTTTGTGTCATCTTTGAGTCTTCTCTTCTCACCTCATAATCAAGGACTAAACCTTAAAGGTTTTAAGGCTTTGCGATTAAGTTTATGCCTGCATCCTTCTATTAGGATGGAGTGTATAACTTTAATCCTAAGTGTTAAACCCTTAATGTGTTTAAATCCTTTAATCAATCCACTTAATAATCATCAAGATATTAAACTTGTAACTTGGGCCTTGCATTAGTGTTCTAATTCTTCCTTAATTGGTTAAGAAGGACTAACCCTAGTGTTAATGGACAAGTCCCCCTCAAGTTGTCTTACAAACCATAAAATCCATTTCTTAATCTTACCATTAACTAAAATCCATTTAATAAAGGCTTTGTTTTGTCATGAGGTTAATCCCTAATCATGGATTAAGTTGAGGAGCCTTCCTCAGCTTAAATGTTCTCATCTATTATCCTTCTATTAGGATGGTGTAATGGGTCCATTAAATCTTTGATTATGGCTTAAACTCATTACTTAACACCAAACAAAAACTCCAAAAAACATCTAAATAAATACAAGTAGGTTAATGATCTTAATCCTATATCATGGTGATTAAGTGTGAGGTGTTTACTTCACACTTAAGGTATTATCATTACCCCTAATCAGAGGGAGGATGTGATGAGTTTACTAACCCTTGGTTTAGGCTTAAGCTCATTATCTTATGACAAATCCAAAAAGGCAATAAAAGACTGAAAACTCAAAAACAAACAATAATCGTCTCCTCCGGGATTCTTTTCTCACCTCATTCACTCATAAACGAGAACTTGCTTCTTCCGTCTAATGCAAGACAGTTTGCACCTGAGCCAGACAGGTCATACACTTGAGCATAGGCAAGCAAGAAGTTCATAAGTCAATTTATCTTTCAGTCTCTTTGAGTCGAACTACGGTGTTCTGACTTCCTCATTGCACGAGAGGATACGTAGGCATAACTTAGCAGTTATCGAACAAAAGTCTCTGTACATTTCCCCCTCCTTCCAGCATTATTCTTTGAGCCGCATAGTCTTGAGCTTCATACTCTTTCTTCACACTAACACTTCACATATTGCACTTCACATTTCTTTTACACTGACACTTGCATTTTTTCCCAGCTTTGGCACACAATATAGCACCGACACTACCCCTTTTTAAACACAAATCTTTCAAGCGTGGATCCCGTCGAGTACGGCGGACAATCTGGGTGCTAATACCTTCCCAGGTTGTAACCAACCCCCTTTCTCAGTTTCTCTGGTTCGCGGTCGTCTTATCCATCTTTTCTTAGGTTTATGCAGCATTACCTTTCCTTCGGGATAAAAATGCCTAGCTGGCGACTCTATTCATTCCCTCTCCTTTCGCCGACCGTTCGCGTCTGTACCCCTTTTGGCCCTGTGTCATCAGGTGGGAGCGACAATATGCCTCTCCCATGTATAGTAAATGTTTAATGTCTTTATGTTAGGCCTTCACAATTATTGTGACTCACACACGTTGATCACACCCCGTTTAATTTTATCAACACATTTGAATGATGTGGTTTCACCAATTCTTAAATAGCTATCCACATTATCATAAGATGTTCCCTATGCCAACATATGTATAACAACAATGCATGTTTGTAGCGCTGAAACACTTAATCTAGGAGTTACATAAATATTCAGTTAAAAATACTCATCGTGCAAACCAAAAACTTCTACAATATGAAGGAACAAATGTTTATGCATTTAATATCTTTAAAGGAACAACTCTGTGTGTGTAAATTGAGCTTCTGAAAAATAATAATTGAATAATGACCTGTGTCTTTCTTCATGATTTCTCCATATATCATTTCTTCGTCATTTAGACCTGCTAGAGCATATGACATCTTATTGTGAGTGACTTAAAAGATACTCACAATTTTTTCATTCATGTTATCATTCATATAATCCATAATCGTAATGTGAGAATAATTAAAATGGTCTATGTAGAAATAAGTTTAATATTAAATAACGATAATAACAAATTGGTGGTGGATATAAGAAGTTGGAAAAACTTGTGAAGTGTATTCTACATGTTAAGTGTATTTATAAGACAATTTACAATGACTAATTCAAATAACAACTAGTCTGAATGACATTTTGTTTAAACACCTACTACTAATGCTATACCAAAATCCATGAAAATTATAAGAATATAAAAATATTTAACATACATGATCATATCAATTAAGTACATATTTTCCTTTATTAATGTCATATAACAATCACAAGTTCATAGTCGTCTTGAATTCATATTTAATGCATTATTATTCGTTAATATTTGCAAATCATTGATCTTCAACCTCTTTATTTTATTTTCACAATTTTTCATACTTGCATCAACTTTTTCTTATCTCGACTTTCTCACCATCGATACACGCATAAACATATGTAAACTCTAACATCAATTAATTTTTTGGAACTCATCTTTCAGATCATTAAATTTGATATTAGAAGTAGATGACCAACAAAACGACATACCAATGTAGGTGATTATGGATTATATTTGTTGTTTATTGGTGTAGAAGATCAAGAATAAGCTCCAAAAGTTGAATTTTGTGTTTTTTTAGAGGATTTCGATGAACATGCACACCATTTGGGTTCATCTTTCAATAATCTTCACGCATTATCATATGTGAACTTTTCACCTTCATTTTGGAAATAAATATTATACGCAACTTAAATAATATTGCTCTTAGATGTCCCAGTTTTCTATATAACCACAACTTGTTTGTAGCATCCAACAAACCTTTGAACAAATGAATTAATTTTGTGCCATCGAGCTTTTAGTGTTACAAGTTTCTCCTCTAGTCACAATGTTTGTTAGAAGCTTCCCCGACCCTCTCCCAAAAAAATATATCATTTTTATCAATTCTAACAATTAGATTCTTTGAAATGCTAAATCATTATTGAATGAGAACTACATTCTCTTATAGTTGAAAGTTTTGTTTCGCCATATTCACAATTAGATTTGGAATAAAAGGAGAATATTGAAAATTTAAATTATGATGTGAATTTGATACAAGAAATATATTTTCAAAATATAAATTGTTTTGTTAATTTAGAGTACAAGAAAACTATTGTCATTTTACAACCAAAATTAGACCAAGAGTGATGATAATTGAGATTCATTGATAAATAGAAACATTAACTATCATTGACGGATAAAATATATAAAAATAAAATAAAAAATAGATAGATACAATTAACACTTCAAATTTAAACTTCACGCAAAAGAAAATCTATGATAAAATAATTTGATGACCTATACAATATTTGGGGTTTTAGTTATTTTATTTATTATTAAAACAAATCACCAAAATCAATTTTCATCCTAGAGGAGCGCCAAATGAAAATTTCCCGGGAAACATCGCGCGCGGGAAATATTCGAAAAACAAAAAGAAAATAAAAAACACTAACATGCAAATCTCGCTTCATAATCTTCTTCCATTTCTCAATCATCATTCCCCTATTCAGTTTCAGAAAAACCCAAACAAAACAAAAAAATAAATATAAAAATGGATATCTCAGAAATCGCAAAAAAACTCGGATTCTCCGATTCAAAACTCCTCATCCGTAAAGCCGCCGAACTCCGTCGTCTCTGCGATGTCCAATTTGATTCCTCCGTCATCGGCGTCGTAAGCTTGATTTCCCAACCGCATTTTTTGTTAGTTACATTCCATAACTGTTTGATTGTTATTCTGTAACTGTTTTTTTAGGGCGAGGTTGCCAAAGCTATTATCTGTATGGAGATCGCGGCGACGAGGGTTGGTGTTCTGTTTGATCGGTCTTCCGCTGTGAAACTTAGTGGAATGTCTGAGAGAGCTTATATCAGATCTTACAATTCACTTCACAATGGCATCGGCGTCAAGTTAGTTTCCTTTTTTATAAATTCATTTTTCTGTTTCACATCTTTTATGTTTTTCTGTTTGAAATTGATGAATTTGGTGTTTTAGGTTGAAGCTGGATGTGAGAGAATTGGCTATTCGATTTGGTTGTGTGAGGATAATACCGTATGTTCGAGATGGTCTCAAGCTGTAAGTTCTTGATTTTATTTTTGTAGTTATGTCTGCTATGTGTTTGATAAAATGCTATTGAGAAAACAAGTGCTACATTGTTTGGGTCTAATGTGTTGCTGATATGCTTTTTAATTGTTTGTAGTTATAAGGATAGGTTTCTTGCTTCGTTGCCGGCTGCTCGCCGTGCTAGTGCTGATTTTACTCGTCCGGTATTCATGGCTGTTGCTTTTTATTTGTCTGCAAAGAAACAAAAGGTACATTTGTAATGACCTCCATATTCTCAAGAGTGCACAAACAAACACATCATAATGTGCCTGTATATTATATTGACATAATTTATGCTTGTTCTTTGTAGCTTAAAGTTGATAAGATTAAGCTAATTGAACTCTGTGGTACTTCTGAATCAGAATTTTCTAGTGTAAGTAGTTTTTATTTTTATTTTTATGTAGAATGAATCTCTAATGTGATGGTTTTATTAGGTTTGTGAGTGGTGTTAGTGAATTTAATTGAACTGTAAATTGCCTTTGCAGGTCTCCACTTCTATGCAAGACTTGTGCCATGATGTTTTTGGGGTAGCCAAAGAAAAGAAAGACCCTAAAGAAGTAAAGACCAATAGAGGTACATATCTCTTAGCATAGTATGTTCTATTCGGATTAATTGTTTCAAAGCTTAATCTTTTCTGCTGTTCCTCTTTTGGTAGATCTGCTTGATGTCTTGCCTAGCAAAAGAAAAGCTGAGGATGGTGGCTATTTGTCTGATGATGGAGCAGAGGTAAACATGGCTAACCACTCTTGAAATTTGCATGACATAAGATTATATTTGTTGGACTCATTTTGGCAATTATGCTTAAATTGAGTTTGTTCTTTTACCTCACTATTTTTTTAATGGGACTTGATTTTGTGACCACGTCTTCTCTACTTTAATGTTGGGGGTTTACAGTTCGAAACTGTCTAAAACTATATGAGAACAATGCTTAAAGATAATTTAAAGCCTGTGTTAAACCAAACATTTTCATGTTATCCCTTGGTTCCGTGTTTCTGATTCCTTTGACTATCCCTTGTTACTCAGTGCTGAGTCTCACAATCACAAATGTTTTAATTTTTACAAGCACTAACTATCCCCTATAGTTTACGGACTTGGGGGGTTAAAGTAGGGAAGGAATTGGATACAAACATTTACTTGATTAAGGAAACTAAAGAAGGTTAATGTATAGTGATTGTAGGTAATGTTGAGAAGAAAAACACGGTTTGAGAAGAATTCAATTGGAATATGAAGAAATAAATGTTTCACCATGTAGTTTTGTGCAATTTGTGAAGGTCTTTATCCTTTTAGAAATTGTTGTGACTAGACATCAATAACTCTCAAAATGACTCCATTTTTTTGTTAATATGGTCGTCAATGCCGAAGTTGGTGGATGGATAATTGTCCCAAACAACTCTTTATTCTCAAACACTAGTTTCTTTTAGATTGATGTAATCAGGAATTGATGTGGTAAATCCTTACTAATTGATGGAAGTAGTTTAAACAACAATGGAGATATACACTTTACAATGCAAAACTATATTAACAGTATCAAAGCAATTTTGATCACAGCAACAGTAAATGCATAAAGAAACTTGCGTCTAAGTTGCTGCATGAGTTATGATAGGAAACCAGTGTATGATACATTTTTTATTGGTGGTTTAGTGTTTAGTCAATACATTTTTCAAAGTGGTCAGTTTTACAAGGTGAATAAATTGATTTATTAATAAAATGGATCAAGTATATAGTGCAACAACTTTACCAGTTTTAAAATATGTTAATGACAATTATTTGTCTCTAAAGGTTATACTAGGTGTTTATGTGCTGTTGTATTGTTTTGTTCATTGTAGTGGCCTCTCTATTTTGTAGGGGAATTGTAAATTGATTCCACATAATTATGATCTCAATTCAAACCTGGAAAAAGTCTTTTGCATAATCTGGACTTCAATGTGTTCACCAGTGTGCAATTGAATTCTTCCTGTATTAGCTTAAATTTAATCTCCTTGTATTAGCTTAAATTGGATTCTACTGCATTGCATTGACTTATATTCTCTTGAGGGAGACCTTTGCCGGTCATTGTTGTCCCTTGACTTGAGGGATTAGTTTCTCAAGTTCCGGGTAGAGGATACCCGGTTTCTACACAAAAAAAAAAAGATTTAATCTCCCTGCATTAGTGATTTTTGGAGTCAGTTTTAAACACAATATTTCCAAGCCCTTCCTTTTGATTTCATTGTTTACTTTCACTATTATATTCTGATGCTATATAGTCTTACTAATTTGTGTTATCATTTTCTGTATTATAGCTTTTCCAATTCATGTGAATAATGAAGTCATCATTTTTCTGTATATATAGGCTTCATGTTATAAAAAAAAGAAACAGATGGACACACATGATTACCAGAAGTGGAAATCTTCTGTCCTTGCATCCAATAAACAAGATAAGAAAGAAGGTATTGAGACAGTTCTTGCATTTTTCTTATTCCCCATCTGAGCTAAAGACTGAAAGACAGTTAACCTTGTTTTTGCTTTATCTGTCTGTAGTGCATTGCAAGAAACCAATACAGACAAGTCTCAACTTTGTCAAGGAAGCTCCTGAGACCCAGAAGCTGGAGGTGTTGTGAGATGGGATTGTTTTTACTGTGATGGAAGAAGATTCCAGTGGAAGTTCGGTACTGTATAAATCAAAGGATGAAAGTAAAAGAGAAGTTGTCTAGCTGTGGCTATTTTTACATATAAGCTTCTCAATTTTGTTAAAGTTGTCTTTTGGGGAATTTCCAATGCATTAAATTATAGCAATAACACTGTACAGACTATCATTTTTTCAAAAACTTTCTTGGTATTTGGTTTCAAAATGAAACAATGCAATTTTCTTGTATTCATACATTTCTGTCTATTTGAACAACACAGCTTTGGATAATACTATCTTTCAATTGCACCAAGAAACAAAAGTACAATGTGAATTAAAATGACTAAACTTGTTTTTCTTTTTCTTTTAGTGTCACAACTGATCAAGAAAAGTTTTCTTTTACTTTGATTATAAATATAATGAATGTAAGAAGTTAGTTGAGGTGTTAATTAATGTAAAAGATTGAGCTTTTACAATGAAAGAATTTTATTTAAATTCATTGGATAGATATATCCACTTCGAGCTTGTAAATATAATTTCATTTGATTTAGATTTTATGACCATGTATATAAAAGAATCAAAGGTTACATTGTTGCCTTTGTCTAGGGTGAGAATATGTCAGACCGATCTACAGGGATCTATAGCCTAGCCTACTTAAGGCTAGGTTGGGCCAAAGGCCAAACTTAGGTTATTAAAAAAACATATGAAGTCTTATAGGTTGGTATATATTTTTATATATATTAAAAATCTGCTAAATAGGCTGTCCTATATATGCATATATATTATAAAAAATGATACCTATGTTGACTTATATATGCATATATATAAGAACAAAAGTTAAATAGTATTCTGGACTGGCCTAACACATGCCCTACGCCAAATTGAGGTCCAATCCAGTATTCAAATGGACACTAGCCCATTATGAGATCCACGAGGATATGACCGTTGCGAAATAAAGCCGTTGGTTTATAGTCGTTGAGGACTTTCTCCCCACGCGCCATAACGCCTTCCCCGCGACCAACGGCCCAACGAATTTATGGAGGCAGTTACGCTTAGTCAAAGGCTACACGTCCGCTTCATACGGGCAAATGCCCTTATAAAAACCTCAATCTCTGGAGGATCAGGTATTTAATTTATAACCCTCTTTCGCTTACGCTTTAGTTGTCTCATTCTGAAACGTACTTGAGCGTCAGAGTACCTTGCAGTTACCCCACCATTTCCTCCTATCAACATATCACAGTCCCAGCTGAAGGTCGCGAAGATCTGTTCAGATTCTTTTTGTATAGTGGCGCCGTCTGTGGGAAACTAGCAGCTCCCCCGTCTTTCGCGATCAAGATTCTCTTTCACCGCAGAACCAAAACTCATCTTTTCGTCTTCATGACTACCCAAATGAACGAGACTGTGAAAGATACATGTGTCGTCGTTCTCAGTGACAGTGAAAATATTAGCAGCTAAGGAGCATTCCAACTCAACGCTGGTCACATCGAAGGACACCCTCCTTGCCCAGCTTCAAATAACTTGAAACAGTCGCCCGTTATTCATACGGATCATGTGTTTGAACCCATTCCCATCCCAGTGGACGCAGATATGGGCACTCAGGCTCTCATCGCCGCTCTCAACAAGGCAAACCTTTCCCCTTTTCAACAAAACAGACGCATGCAAGTGCTCGAGCGCAGCCATCGTTCCCCTTCACCATCCAGGAGGCGCCGTCGTAGAGGTTCTCCCTGTCGGTCTCGATCTCCTCCGCGAACTCAGAAAGGAAAGAATCTCAGACACCCTTCCTTCCTAGGGACAAAGATCCTCCTGAAGATTCACGATTAGAAAGGGACGAAAAGCGCACTCGATCTCCTCCTCGGAAGACCAGGCGCTCACTTGAAGATCAAGATCGCAGCAAGAAAACCCGACACGACGAGGAACGACATCGACGAAGTAGGTCCCCATACCATGAGCCCGGTAGCAGTGACGACGAGGACAACCGCAGACCACTCAGCCGTGAGATCATGGAAACGCGTATACCACGAGGACTCGAGAAACCTCCTCCATTGGCCATATGACGGGAAACCGATCCAGACGACCATATTGAAAATTTCGAGGCCATGCTCCACTATCAAAATGTGGAGGGTGCGATCAAATGCCGGTTGTTCCCTATCACCTTGCACAAAGGTGCAATGTTGTGGTACAAGCATCTCCCCGCAGGGTCCATCACATCATGGAAGGTCCTAAAGAATCAATTCACCAGGCACTTCACCGCATCTAGACGTCATCCCAAGTCCGAAGCCACCCTCGAAGGGATCATACAGGGAAAGGAAGAACCGATGAGGGACTACATTGATCAGTTTAATAAAAAGGCCGTCGAAGTACATACTACTGACCGTATGAAATGATATATTTTAGAAAAGGGGTTGCGCCCCAACAGTGAATTCTGAAGAGCTACGGGCATCGAACCTCCCCAGTCCCTAGCCGAGCTGCTCCATAAGGCCCAGGCGTACATCCAGTATGAGGAGAAGGAAGCCGCGTACAAAAAAGAGATTCACGAAATCAGGAGAGTACACAACCTCACAGGCAAAAGGACAACGACGAGGCACCACGATGTGAGAAATGAAGGGATGATCGCCCACGGGAAAGCAGAGGACCAGCCGGTCGATTCTCAGAATACACCATTATCACCGCTCCTCGCGAGAAGATCCTCAGTGAGTGTATCAACACTGAGTTCAAATAGGGAGGCGTCCGTTTCCCCAAATCTATTACGTCAAAGGCCAATACCAACAAGAGCAAGTATTGTCGGTTCCACCGCAGTCACGGGCACGTCACTGAAGACTGCATCCATCTCAAAGACGATATTGAGATCCTCATCAAAGAAGGGCACATCAAGAAATACGCCAAAGACGGGGCTCATCGACAGGAAGAAACGAAGAGAGTCGATAAAGTCGCTGAGAAGGCCGCCCCCATGCAGGTAGCCTTATCCGTCACCAGACCCGAGGACTTCTTCATTCCTCGACACCTCCTGCACATAAGGTATTTTGCATCACACAATCCCTGAGAATATTTTCCTTCGGCTATGCTCATTTCAAGTGGAGGCTACAACGAGATGACTATTGGGTCCGTTAGGAGAAACCTCAAACATCTAGTTGATTCATCACCAATTCAGCTTTCATCTATCGAGAGGGTCAAGGGGAAATCCCAACCAATTACTTTCTACAGGGAGGAACTACTCAGAGGGTGTCCCAACTCCCACATCCTTATGTTGATCCGTGCAAAAATGGAAAAGACTGATGTGATTAGAATACTCGTCGACCAAGAAAGCTCAGTCAACATTATGTACACTTCGCTCTTTCGAGCACTGCAGCTTGACCAAGGAAACCTTTCCCCATACGTGGGTTCTAATTTGCAAGGATTCAACAGAGCCACCGCCAAGCCCTGGGGCTATGTCGAGCTAAACGTCACATTCAGAGAAGGAGATTCTTCCAAGAAAATCAGAACACACTTCCTGGTGATCGACTGTCCATCACTCTATCAGTGCATTCTGGGAAGGCCCACACTTGCCGAGTTCATCGCCGTCCCTTCAACGATCCACTTCAAAATGAAGTATTACACAAAGAAGGGCCACGTAGCTACCCTCCACGGGAACATCGAGGAAGCAATGGGATGCTTTGAAGCAGCAACCAGGGGCCAGACTGTGATAGAGATCGCACCAAAAACCGGTAAGCATGCAAGAGATGAAGAACCTCTAGTCGATGACGTTCAGCTGGGGAAAAATCCAACATTTCAGATCAACACGATCGATCTCGATCCTCGCATTCCTATAGATGATGAGAAGGACTCCCCGTGGATAAATCAACTATTTACGCCCTTTGCCCGCAGGTGAATTCCAAGTTATAACGTTCAGAGACAACCCCGACAGAGGAGTATGTATCAGAGCTGGACTTCTCGGTGAAGTCAAGGAGCAATTGAAGTAATGTTTGCGCAACAACGCCGACCTCTTCGCTTGGAGTGCCGCTGATATGTCATGCATCTCCCAAGAAATTGCATGCCATGAGCTTGCCATCAACCCAACGACCTGCACAGTTGCCCAGCGCAGGCGCAAACAATCTGAAGAAAAAACTTTAGCTACTGAAAAACTAGTCAAGGATCTTATAGAGGCCAAATTCGTAACTGAAGCCATATATACGACCTGACTCTCAAATAATGTACTCATGAAAAAATCTAATGGAAAATGAAGCCTCTGTAATGACTACACCGATCTTAATCGGGCTTTCCCGAAAGACTCTTACCCTCTGCCCAACATTGATAAGTTGGTAGATAATTCTGCAGGTTTTAAATTGCTATCCTTCATGGACGCATATTCCGGGTACAACCAAATACCCATGGCCGACAAAGATAAAAGATACACCGCGTTCATGACCCCTACAGGAAACTATTTCTACAACGTAATGCCCTTCGGGTTAAAAAACGCAGGGGCCACATATCAACGCATGATGAACAACGTCTTTCAATCACAAATTGGAGACATGCTAGAAATTTACATGGAGGATATGGTCGTTAAATCCGTCCAAGAGTCCGACCACACCTCTCACTTACATAGCGTATTCGACCAAGCTAGGAAGTGTATAATGCGCTTCAACCTTGACAAGTGCACCTTCGACGTAAGGGTGGGAAAATTCCTCGGCTTCTACCTTACGGAAAGAGGTATCGAGGCGAACCCCGAAAAATGTCGCGCCTTCACAGAATTCCCAACATCTAGCTCAAAGAAATCAATTCAATCCTTGAACGATGTGCTCGCTTCATTATCTCGACTTGTCGCAAAATCCGTTCAGCACACCTCCCCCTTTTTCAAATTGCTCCGCAGAGAAGCCACATTCGAATGGACAGAGGAATGCGAGAAGGCTCTACGACACCTCCGATTTTATCGAGGCCAATAGTCGGGGAGATCATTTATTTGTATTTGTCTGTCAATACCGAGGCCATCAACGCTACCCTGATAAATGGAGATCCTTTATTTGTATTCCTAGCACACACAGTGGTCGTGAGAACCGATCAGCCTATCAAACAACTTTTGGCTCATCCAGATATGGCCGGTAGAATGTTGAAGTGGTCCTTGGAGCTGTCTGAATTTGTCATACATTATGAAGGCAAGAAAGCTTTAAAAGCCCAAGCCATGGCCGATTTTGTCACCGAGATGACCCCAACAGAAACCGCTACGAAGAACACCCGCAAATGGATCATCTACGTCGACAAGGCATATGGACCTTCTGGTAGTGATGCAGGGATCATCCTCGAAAGCGAAGAAGGTCTCATGGTCGAGGTATCGTTAGTTCTCTCCTTTCCAACATCTAATAACCAAGCTGAGTATGAAGCCTTCCTGGAGGGGATACGCCTCGCAAGATACATGGGCGCCCAGTTAATTACGATATTCATTGATTCACAACTGGTTGTGTCGCAAGTAAAAGGAGAGTATCAGGCAAAGAACGACAATCTAATTGCGTACCAAGCTCTAGTGCAACACATGCTCGCACAGTTCAGAACATGGGACGTCCAACACATCCCACATGAGCGTAACTCATGAGCAGACGTGCTGTCAAAATTAACAAGTACACGCAAGAAAGGTGGAAACAAATCCGTAATCCAAGAAATACTTCCCCTCCCCAACATTGAAGAGGTCGGCATCACCGTCAATATCAACGCGATAAGGGACATCGGTTGCTGGATGACTCCTGTGTTCAAATTCCTGATGATCGGGGAACTACCCGTCGAGGATTTTCCACCCCATTCCTGAGATGCGTCGAGGAAGGAAATTGTAGCGGTAAAATCGTGAGTATAAGCTATTGATTAACTTAACTCAAGGTACACAGAGTCGCCACCGCGCTTTTATTTATTTCCAAAAGGAAAAAGGTAAAAGAACGAATAAAAACCTAAGGAATCTAAAAGCAAAAGCTAAAAGAAACAAACAGAGAACGGGTAGGGGGATTGGTTACAAATCGGGAAGGTTTTACGCACCCGACTCGTCCGTGGTACTCCACGGGAGCCCTTTGACATATTTATTGCTTTTTGGTCTGAAATTGGTTTGCTTGAAAATGATTGAAGGGACGAGGAGAAGAATGTTTTTTAAGATTTTGTGTTTGATGAGGTTTTAACGCCTCATGCCTACGTACCCACAAAGTGCAATGCGAGATCAAAACCTCGTAGTTCGTGGTACAAAATTTGAAAAGAAACAATGAGTTGAATTGATTTTAGAATGTAGAGATAAGTCGTCATTCTTTAGCGAATAATTCCGCTAGAAAGAATGAATCATATCTAAACATATGAAAAGAAAAAGTGCACAAAGGCACAAAAACAATTGAGTGAGTTTTGGATTTGTTTTAAAGTATGTAAGAAAAGAATTTCGATATATTTACATGGATTAATATTTGTTAAGAAAATAAAGAGAAAAGGTTAAAATCACTTGACCTAAGTCAAGGTTTGATTGCGAAAGCGTTTGAAGTTTGAAAACCAAGAAGATTTTTGAAATAGGGAGAAGTTTTGAAAATTTAAGAAGTGGGAGGAGATGAAGGGGCTATCCTAAGACTTGAATTAAAAGTTAAGAGAAAAGCGATCAAACCATATTATGAAGATTTCTTCAAGATAACCGGAATTCCATCTTCAAAGACCAATAACATAACTTGAGGCCAAAGTCTCCAATCCATTACAACTTGAGCAAAGGGAGAGATCCTAAAATCTAAGTCCAAACTCCGATGCTAAGGATAGTAACCATAGTCCGAAATTAAAGTCACCAATATTTTTAATGTTTAATCCTTTATTAGTGTTTTTGTGTCCAAATGGACAAAAGAAAAATCACAAGCAACAATATAAACATAAACAATATGGTATATGATATAATATGATAAAAGCATAATAAAGAGATAAGGAGCGAGAAATTGAAATAAAAGGATAAGGTGCGAGAGATTGAATTTAAATGGATTATATTCACATTATTATAATATTTACATATAAGTGGTATGATGAACTTAATCAAGCACAACCACGAAAGATAACAAAAATCGAGGCAACCGGATCCAAGTGGATCTTATTCCGAATCGGGACAAATTTAGGTCTATATTAAGCAATCGCCGAGTAATTTACGAAGTAATTACCCTACAAATGAGGCCGGCCACCACTAATTAAAGTGGAAAATATTCGTGCTAATACATGTTAGAGAAACGATATTATGGATCGTTCTCCGAAAACATGCCACACCAAAAGAAAAAGAACGGTCTAATCTTAATCGAGATTTTCGTTGGATTTATCGAAGGCAACCTATCACGATCTCAAAGTATGGAGAATGATCCAAATGATCATTCATCCAAAGATTTGAAATAATGAAGATTAAACCTATTCGAAATTCAACAATCACGAATCAGAGATTTTCATCGACCAAAAAGAAAAATAAGAGATGAAAAAAGGAAAATGGATTTAAAATAAATCCATAAAGAAATTAGAATATTTTTTAAATCCTTTTCTAAAATATATTTTCTAAGTACTTTTTCCTAAAATAGATTTTCTAACTCTTTTGCTAAAACATATCTTATAAAATTCTTTCATAACAAAAGTAAACTACAACAATATCATTTTTAAAAAAATAAAGTAAACTAAAGAATAAAAAATGGAAAAATGGAAAGGGGAGGGGGAAGGATCCGCATGACAGGATCTGCAAACAGCAACATGATCCATATCAAAGCCCAAACCAACTCATCATACTTTTTAAAAAAAGAAAAAAAACCATGACAAATATTAAAAAAAAGAAATGCAGTAAACAAGAAGAATAAGTCTTCTTCTTCACACGCAACAAACAGCGGCGACAAGCAAAGGAAACGAAAATGAAAGCCAAAATTCCTCACGGCGGCTACCTCACCTTCACAAACAACGACACAGGAGCAACAACTCAACCAAGAAAACTCAAATGCTTCCTCTCTCTCGAAATCACTCAAACCTCGCTTCGTCTCACTCTCGCCAAACTTCTTTCACGGATTTCCACTTCTCAATCGATCTCCTCTTCTTCACGGATTCAATTTGCTTTGGGAGTTTGAAGGCAAAAATCGATTTGAATGGAAGGGTTTGAAGGTTTATGAAGATTTGGGGACAAAGGTTTTCGATTTCGGCAGAATTTTGAGGGGCTCTTGAAGCTTGATTTTGAAAGAGGGTTGAAGCTGTTTAAATAGGGAGATTGTGACGAAAATGGCTTGCCGTTTTGGAAGTTTCAGATGCGTTTTTGGTTCACGAAAATCCCGTGCGTCCAGTTTGAAATTTCTCACTGAGTTTGCGTTTTATGCTTTTTCTTCTTGCGTTTTGATGTGTTTGTTCACGTTTCAGGTGCTGCGGATTGCCTTGTGCGTGCGGGAAACGTGTGGTCCTCATGTTTTACGGCTTTGGCTTGTGGTGTGGCTTGAAGTGTGATGCGAAAGGCTGGGCGTGTTGCTGTTGCTTTGGAGTGTGTTGAGCGTGAAATGTTGTTTGGGGGCTTGCAAGCTGATGGGCTGCGCTGGGAAGCTTGAAGGCTGGCGTACTGCTGTTGTTATTTCGGCACGGGATGCGTGATGAGGTTTTGGCTTTTTGCTTCAGCTGATAGCTTGTGTTTTTCCCGTGCATTTGGCTGCTTTGTGCGGCTGGTGTGATGTTCGAAGGCGAAGGCTTGCGTGCGGGATGGCTTGTGTTTTACTTTGTTTTGGCTGGTATGCTGTGGAAACCCGTGATGATGGGCGTGTGAGCTGGCTGGGGGGAAGTAGCTTGGGAGTTGAAGCTTGCTGTGAAAGGCTGAGGAAAAAGTTGTGAGGCAATGGATGGGCCAAAGGCCTTTTTATTATTATGAGACATAAATAAAAAAAGGAATGAGTTATATATAAAAAAATGGCTTTATGATAGAATTGTTTTTTTTTTTGTTGGAATTTTGGTATTATAATGAAAGAAAATAAGAACAAAAATTGGAATAATAAAAAAAATGGAAATAAAAATGAGAATAAAATTTGGAAATTGACTTATGGAAATTGATTTTTTAATGAACAATAGGCTAAAAAAAAAATGGGACGGAAAATTTGGGTAATGATTGTAAATGGATAATGGATAATATGAATTAAAGGTGGATTTTGATGTGCAATTAAAAAGAAATGGTTTAATTAGACATGATTTTTTGAAAATGAAATGACTTAATCGGAAGAAGCAAAAAAATGGATAATGGATAATTGAACTAAAAAAGGTTTAGAAATTGGATGATGGATATAAAATGATGATTTTTTAGGTTTCACGACCAACTCCCGATTTTTCTCACAAGCCACTTGATGAACACAGTCAATCTGAACCAATGAACCACTTGCCAATTCAACCACAGTCACTGTCATCGTCTGAAAATTCCCCTGATAATTCGAATCTATGCTGAGGAAAATAAATCCTCAAATGAATCACTGATGAACTTGCAGATCCAAGCCAAACCTCGCACAAAATACTGTCTGATAACTGATGAATTTCACGCTCAACATCACTTGAACTTTTAAATACGCGCTGGCTGAGGAATAAATCCCTGGCACACACAACATGCAATCGAAACAATCTCTTGATAGTTTGACCAATATTAGGTCAAACATCCATCTGAAATCGAATTGTGACTGAACAAACGCATCTGAATTAAAATCACTGTCTTATCTTTGAAATCCTGCAACACAAACAACAAGAAGAAGAAGCATACTGCCACATATTTTTTTTGTATTTTGGTTAGAAGTCAGTAAATATAAACAAATATAAAGAAGTAAAAACAATGGTGATCCCCTGCGAAGCATAGACCCTACATCTGAGGAGAAACTGAGAAACCTGTGCAATCTTGTTTGTATGCGAAATGCAGATGAAATGCAAAGAAATATTAGGGCAAAAATTAGAGTGTTACAGCTGCCCCTATTTATGTTTCTTCAATCCGGAGATATGAAGATTGACATCTTCGTCTCTACAAGATGGGAGAGACTTAAATACAGAATACCCAATTTTTGTCCTAAGATAACATGATATGATATGAATATGATATGCAAGCCCAAGATCTCTGTGGGGAAAATATGACCACCAGAGGAAAGCAAAAACTTGGGGACATAGAAGAAAATCCCGCTGGGGAAACGACAACAGACAATCAAAGAGTCACCAGGAAAATAAATCACTGGATAAATGACTCCACTTGGGGGAAAGATATGATATAATCAAGGTACAATATTCAACCAGGGAAATAAACACCCTGCCAGGAACTATCAACCAAACAAAGTATTTGAGTCCAGGAATGGAATACTGAGTTGGAAAAGAATCATCAACTACCTGTTTACTTGGTAGGAAAACAAAGGACTCGACTATCGATTTACTGGATAGGAGCAAAATAAAGAGGGATAAACTCAATTACCTTTTTACTAGGCAGAAAAATTCTCAACTACACTGCTTTACTGGGTAGAAAATACAAAGGATTCGACTATCAATTTACTGGATAGGAATAAAATAAAGAGGGATAACCTCCACTACCTTTTTACTGGGCAGAACAAATTCTCAACTACCTGATTTACTGGGTAGGAACTCAATCAAAGGGAAACAGCTTCTATTACCTTTTTACTGGGTAAGAAGAAATCTCAACTACCGGATTTACTGGGCAGGAGTACAAGCAAGAGAACTTGATTAATTTGGTAATATTACCCACTATTGATTACTGATAGCTTAATTCCAAAACAATATTACTCACAAATGGGGACCAAAGTTCAATCCAAGAAAAAATTGGAGAGAAACGGTCAAACAAAACTCATCCCGAGGAGGAAATATCTCAACTGGGGGAAAATTCCATCTAGATAATAAACTGGGGAGGAAACTGAATCAACATCATCCACGAGAAACAAATTCAGTGGGGAATTAGAAAGGATTAACACTTTCTGCTTAATGGTCGACACTCTAAACTTGAGAGGAAAACGACACACACTCTGTGGGGAAAGTCCACACCAAAGAGCAGAGAACAATGATAAATGCAAGAATGAAAGAAAACGATGCTATGCTTATGCGTATGAATATGCTGACAAAACAGACATAAAGATAAGAAACAGGTGACATGAACACCACAACAACCGGATACTCGGCTAATCCCAAGGCGACAATGCAGGGAAACATGCTGGAGATTCAATTTGAAATCTTGCAGGGGACTGTCATAAGCCATCAAAGGAATAAAATCCTACTACAAGGCTTAAATCATGATGAGACAGCGTCTGCTAGGGATATCATCCTGCTGCGAAAAGGTAATAATCTGCTGAGGATGGAAATATTCTTGATACAAATCAAACTTCACGAGGAATAACTGTCATACCACTTCTGCTCCATTTGGGGATAGAGTGCAAGACCAGCTAAAAATCACATAGGAACCTACTGGAAATCAACACATGCAGACCTACTGGGAATTCATATGGGGATATCAGAAGTTAATATCATAGCCAAAACACAGTTACGAGGGATTTTAAATCAGTACCCAACAATTAGGTAAAAGAAAACCTCTAAACTGACTTCTATATCCATACTTTTATATTCAAAGATGCAAACAATCAAGCTGAGGAACAAGATCAGCTGGGGATTCCCAATGCTTCTCAATTTAAAGATAACTCGCTGAGGAAGAGATCAAAACTCAGCTAGGGATTCTTAAGAACATCCCTTCCAACAACTCTTCTGGAGAAAACATGGGAACTCAGAACAATCATACAATTCCCGCTCATGCTTATTGTTGGGGAACAAAACATCATCAACTTGGCAAGACTATCCAGGAACTTCGCATGGACACAGCCGAATCAAACCCTGCTTTGGGAGAGACAAGTTACACACATCCAGACTTTACCATCCTCGGAATCACTATTGATATCCTTTCTTTGTTCACATATCAAAAGAAAAATGTTTTAAAAATCTTCAAAGATTAAATTTATTAAATTTGTTTCAAAAATCATCATCAACAATAAATTGAAATTTTGTAAACAGAAACAATATAAAGAATTGCAAACAATTGGATAAAAGCTCAAATTCATTGATAGAATGGTAGTCAGCAAATGGCATGACTCCATGGATCATTACAAGTTTGAAAAATGGTAAATACATGGAAAAGGGCTACATTGAAATACAATGATCACTATTCTCCCTATCAACTTTGAACTCCACTGTGTCCGAAACTTCAGTCAAGGATGAGTGAATAAGAATCTTTGCTGGGAAATTCTTCTGAGGGATATAATCTGAAATCCTCGGTTGCTACAAGTGATTCAGTCTGTCGACGCAGTTACTTGCCATGATCCCTAACTTTTGCCTAGATTGCCCTTTCGGGTTTTCAATCTACCGGGATAATTATTTCTGTTTATGTCTCTAATTTTTGCCTGGACCGTCCTTTCGGGTTTTCAACTTAGCGAGCTGTTCTTTTATTTTTTAGGCGAAGTATTTCTTGACTGCATCCGCATTCACAGGGCGAGTGATCTCCTCACCATCCATAGTTGAAAGAATTAATGAACCGCCAGAGAAGGCTTTCTTAAAAACATATGGGCCATCATAGTTCGGAGTCCACTTGCCCCGAGAATCTTTAAGGAAAGACTGAATCTTTTTGAGCACGAGGTCACCTTCTCTGAATACACGAGGTTTGACCTTCTTGTCAAAAGCTTTCTTCATTCTTTGCTGGTACAACCGACCATGACACAAAGCTGTTATTCTCTTTTCCTCAATCAAATTCAACTGATCAAATCTACTCTGACACCATTCAGCCTCAGTCAACTTGGCTTCCATCAGAACTCTCATTGATGGGATCTCGACTTCGACGGGGAGCACTACTTCTGTACCATAAACAAGTGAGAAAGGGGTTGCCCCTGTTGAAGTGCGGACAAATGTACGATACCCATGAAAAGCAAAAGGGAGCATCTCGTGCCAGTCCTTGTACGTCACAACCATCTTCTGAATGATCTTCTTAATGTTCTTATTCGCAGCTTCAACAACCCCATTCATCTTCGGTCTATAAGGAGAGGAATTATGGTGTTGAATCTTGAATTCTTCACAAAGCTCTTTCATCATCTTATTATTCAAGTTTGAACCATTATCAGTAATGATTCTATTCGGAACACCATATCTGCAGATAATGTTATTCTTGATAAACCGAACCACAACTTGCTTGGTCACATTAACATACGATGCTGCTTCCACCCACTTGGTGAAGTAGTCAATTGCCACAAGAATAAAACGATGTCCATTCGAAGCCTTGGGTTCAATCATACCAATCATATCAATTCCCCACATAGATAAAGGCCATGGGGAAGAAATCACATTGAGATAAGCTGGTGGTACATGAATCTTATCAGCATACACTTGACACTTATGGCACTTTTTCACATACTTGCAACAATCAGATTCCATTGTTAGCCAATAGTAACCTGCTCTCAACATCTTTTTAGCTATTGCATGCCCATTAGCATGAGTGCCAAAAGATCCTTCATGAATTTCTTTCATTAACATGTCTGCTTCGTGTCTATCCACGCATCTGAGCAAGACCATGTCAAAATTTCTCTTATAAAGCACATTTTCATTCAGGAAGAAATTGCCTGCCAATCTCCTCAAAGTCCTCTTATCTTTATCGGATGCCCCAAGTGGGTATTCCTGACTCTGGAGAAAACATTTAATATCGTGATACCAAGGCTTGTTAGCATGGACCTCTTCAACTGCAAACACATGAGCTGGTCTTTCAAGTCGCATCACACTGATCACGGGAACATCATTCCACTGGTGCACCTTTATCATAGAAGCTATGGTTGCTAAAGCATCTGCCATCTGATTCTCATCATGAGGAACATAATGAAACTCAACTTTAGTGAAGAAAGTTGATATCTTCCTGGCATAATCTCTATAAGGGATCAAGTGGGGTTGATGAGTTACCCACGTACCCTGGATCTGATTAATTACCAAGGCAGAATCTCCATACATATCAAGATGCTTAATCCTCAGATCAATAGCTTCCTCAATACCCATAATACAGGCTTCATACTCAGCTTCATTATTGGTACAAGGAAAAGTCAACCTTGCGGCAAAAGGAATATGTGAACCATAGGGAGTAATGATCATTGCCCCAATTCCTCTTCCGCGTGCATTCACAACACCATCAAAAACTAAACCCCATCGAGATCCAGGCTCCGGCCCTTCCTCAATTAAAGGTTCATCACAATCTTTCACTTTCAAAAACATCACATCCTCATCTGGAAAATCAAACTTGATTGGTTGGTAATTATCAATCGGTTGATGTGCCAAATGGTCAGCCAAGATACTACCTTTTATAGCTTTTTGAGCTCGGTACTCGATATCATATTCTGATAACAACATTTGCCAACGAGCAATCCTCCCAGTCAAAGCAGGCTTTTCAAAGATATACTTGATTGGATCCATTTTAGAGATCAACCAAGTTGTATGATTCAGCATATACTGGCGAAGACGCTTTGCAGCCCAAGCTAAGGCACAACAAGTTTTTTCAAGCATGGAGTACCGAGACTCACAATCAGTGAATTTCTTACTCAAGTAGTAAATTGCATATTCTTTTCTTCCAGATTCATCTTGCTGACCAAGCACACAACCCATGGAATCTTCCAACACAGTCAAGTACATGATCATCGGTCTACCTTCCACCGGAGGAGACAAGATAGGAGGTTCAAGCAGATATTCTTTGATACTTTCAAACGCCTTCTGACAATCATCTGTCCAGACACAACCTTTGTCTTTCCGAAGCAACTTGAAGATCGGAGCACATGTGGCAGTCATGTGAGAAATAAACCTCGAAATATAATTCAAACGGCCCAAGAATCCTCTTACTTGCTTTTTGGTTCTTGGAGCAGGCATTTCCTGAATAGCTTTCACTTTATCAGGATCAACTTCAATGCCTCTTTGGCTGACAATGAAACCTAACAACTTTCCAAAACGTACACCAAATGTGCACTTATTCGGATTCAAACGAAGCTTAAACTTCCTTAACCTCTGAAACAACTTTAGCAAATGTTCAACATGATCTTCTTCAGTCTTCGACTTAGCGATCATATCATCAACATATACCTCGATTTCTTTATGCATCATATCATGGAAAAGTGTGGTCATAGCTCTTTGGTATGTCGCACCAGCATTCTTCAATCCAAAGGGCATCACTCTGTAGCAGAATGTTCCCCATGGTGTAATAAATGTGGTCTTTTCCATGTCCTCGGGTGCCATCTTTATTTGATTATAACCGGAAAATCCGTCGATAAAAGAGAACACATCAAACTTAGTCGTATTATCTACCAACATATCAATGTGTGGTAATGGAAAATCATCTTTCGGACTGGCTTTGTTCAAATCTCTGTAATCAACGCACATTTGGACTTTTCTGTCTTTCTTCGGAACAGGAACAATATTGGCCACCCATTCGGGATAAGTTGACGTCACAAGAAAACCTGCATCAATCTGCTTTTGAACCTCCTCTTTAATTTTTACTGCCATATCGGGATGAGTTCTTCTCAGTTTCTGCTTTACAGGTGGACATTCAGGCTTCAACGACAATCTATGCTCCACAATATTAGTATCAAGACCTGACATGTCTTGATAAGACCAAGCAAATACATCAACATACTCTCTGAGAAGCTCTACAATCCTCTTCTTAACATCAGGACCAAGCAATGCTCCAACTTTGACTTCTTTCTTTTCATCTTCAGAACCCAAGTTGACCATCTCTATAGACTCTCCATGAGGCTGAATAATCTTCTCCTCGTGCTCAGGCAACCGAGAAATTTCATCAGGAATCTCTTCAACATCCTCTTCCTCAGCTTCAAACACAGGGAATTCAAAGTTGGGAGAGGGCATAGGATCATTGTTTTCAATGGGTTTATCAATCAATCTGCACAATGATTTTATTTTTATTTTAGAGTATGAACAAAAGTGCAAACATTATGCAGATAAACAATCATTATTATTTTTTAGGTTTTTTATGTTACCATTTTTCAGAATAAAGCAAAAAGGGAAAACACATATGGAAATAACAAAATAACATTTTATTGATGATGATAAAATTTGAAATAAAGCCCGACAAACATTACTTTCACCTTGGGCAGAGTGAAAGGATTTTTGAAAGAAAATAAAACAAATTATTTTGAAGCATGAACAATAAAAGGAACATCAACAGCAATCCAGTTCTGGCAAATCTTTCCATGCGTAACAAAGTCAGGCATTTCTTCATCTTCATCATCTTCAATGATGGCAGCAGCGGAATGATCGTTGATAAATCCAGCACTTCGGAAACCTTCCTGAATAGTCCTTGGGTCATTAAGAACCACGCTTGGTGCAAAGCCGATACCAAAACCTTCCTTGTTGTCGACAACATCAATAACTTGTCCCCAACCATCAGACTGACCAACTTCAAACACTCGCAGAGCATCCTTGAAAGAAGACATGGGCATGGCATTCTTCTTAGCAACATTATCCACCACAGAAAGAGCTTGAAACGAAGTTCCCACCTCTTCTTCAGCATCAATATAGGAGAAAGAAGACAAATTGCTCACAAGCATCGCCCTTTCACCGCCAATGGTCACCAATTTCCCCTCTTTCACAAATTTCAACTTCTAATGAAGAGTGGATGTCACAGCTCCTGCCTCATGGATCCAGGGTCTTCCGAGGAGACAACTGTAAGCAGGACGTATATCCATTACTTGAAAAGTAATTTTGAATATAAACGGTCCAATAACAATAGGAAGATCCACTTCACCAATCACTGTCTTCTTCGACCCATCAAACGCTTTCACAATAATCCCACTATGCCTCATGGGAGCACCTTGATACGCAAGCTTTGACAAAGTCGACCTCGGCATCACGTTCAGGGATGATCCAATATCAACTAGCACCTTAGACATAACATCTTCCTGACAGTTCACCGAAATATGCAAAGCCAAGTTATGATTTCTTCCTTCTTCAGGAAAATTGTCATCACAGAAGCTTAAATTGTTGCACGATGTGATATTAGCCACAATACTATCAAACTGATCAACAGTCACATCATGGTCAACATAATCTTGATCAAGAATCTTCTGCAAAAACTGCCTATGAGCCTCAGAGCACATTAAGAGTGATAAAACTGATATCTTCGACAGAGTATGCAACAACTGCTCAGTAACGTTGTACTCACTTTTCTTTATCAATTTTAACACCTCATCTTCACTATTACCAGATTGGCCTGATTGGACAATAGCATCCATAATATGTTTACTCGCACTTGTATCTTCAACTCTCTTCGGAGGGTCTGGAGCATACACTCTACCACTTCGAGTAACCTTTGTCACATCAGCAATGCTAACCACAGACTTTGGAGTAGGAATAGGAACTTCCCTACCATTTTCTATCATCGTAGCATTATACCGGTACGGAACATCTTTATCAGACTCATAAGGCACTGGACCAGGCAAATTGATCACCAATGAAGTAACAACATTTTTGCGACTATCAAAAGAAATAACCACTCTCTCAGGAACAACCCTCTCAGGAAGATTGAACTGAGGCATAATAACATTCACTTCATTTTCATATTCATCTCTTTTTGCTGTCACTTCAATCAACTTATCATCCATCATCTTTTGAATATCTCTCTTGACAATCACGCAACCACGAGGATTCACCGAGCAAATACAACATCCAGCATAGTCGTGATCAATATCGTGATATTCACTTAAGAAAGCATGCATCTCAACCAAAGATCTTCGAATATGACGGACCTCATAGATTTTGAACAAACCAGGACAACCATCAACCGTATTTACAGACGCATTACCATGCTTCAGCAACGAATTTTTCTGCACATTTGGATTAACATCATTAAAATACAGAACATTGTTCCTCATCAATTTCTGTACTTCAAACTTCAATGGATAACAATTCTCAACATCGTGCCCCGGGGCACCTTGATGAAAAGCACAGCGAGCCTCTGGCTTATACCACCATGGGATAGCCTCTGGAACTGGAGGTGGAGGATGCGTTTGCACCAGATTCTTTGCAATCAAAGATGGAAGTAAGTCCGCATACGACATCGGAATAGGATCAAAACTTGGATTAGCCCGAGCCTGTTGATTACCACCTTGTTGCACAGAAGGTTGTTGATAACGAGGTTGATACTTTGGAACTGCTGGCACAGTTGGAGCCACGTTAATCATCGGTGTTACAGAAGCTACATGCTGCAAATGATGATTCCCACGACTGTGAGGCCTTCTATAACTTTCACGAGATACTGCATTAGTCTCACCTTCTTTCTTTTTCCCAAAGTTGAACCTTCTAGAGCTTGAACCATTACTATTCTCTTGACTCAACCGTCCCTCACGGACACCTTCTTCTAAACGCATCCCCATGCTCACCATTTCAGTGAAATCAGAAGGAGCGCTTGCTATCATCCTCTCATAATAAAAAGAACCCAAAGTCTTCAAGAAGATCTTCGTCATTTCTTTTTCTTCCAGCGGAGGAACAATCTGGGCTGCCAGCTCGCGCCATCTCTGCGCATATTCTTTAAAAGTCTCTTTGTCCTTCTGGGACATAGCACGAAGCTGATCTCTATCTGGCGCCATATCAACGTTATACTTGTACTGCCGCACAAAAGCTTCTCCCAAATCATTGAAGGTCTTGATTTGGCTATTATCCAGACTCATATACCACCTAATGGGTGCACCGGTCAAACTATCCTGGAAATAGTGAATCAACAACTTATCATTATCTGTCTGAGCAGACATCTTCCTTGCATACATAGTCAAATGACTCAACGGACAAGTGTTGCCTTTGTACTTTTCAAACTCAGGCAGCTTGAATTTGTACGGAACTTTAACATTTGGGACCAGACAAAGGTCATAAGCATCTTTTCCGAACAAATCCTTATGCTTCAAGGCTCTCATCTCCCTCTGTATCTCAACAAAGCGTCCCTGGAAGTCATCAAGTCTTTCAGCCACTCCAGCGCCTTCACTGGGCTCAGCATGGTAAATCATCTCGTCATGGTGCAGAATAGTGTGCACCACAGGCGGTGCAGTAGTCGTAACTGGAGGAAGAGTAGTCCACACTGGTGGGAGAGTATTAAATGCAGCAGTCTTAGGATGATGAGGAGGATGATAACCAGCAGGAATAAAATCAACTGGCATGCCCCAAGGTGTGATAGCAGGCATACGATAGCGAGGAGAAATTACAGTTTCAACAGGAATTGATGCGGTAACAACCTCGGATATGACAGTATTCTGAACAGGAGAATTAGGAGGTGGCTGATTCTGAGCAGCCACCAAACTTTCCATCATAGCAGAAACTCTTTCCAAGCTTTCCCTCAGAAATGTAACCTCTTCGCGCAACTCGCAATTCTCTTGTTGTAAAGTTTCCATCACCCTTCTCCGATTAGCTCGAGTATCAAATCGGTGAGTCAGCTTGACAGGAGAACTGAATGAAGACCAAGAAACAACATAGGATCCCTGGAGAACACTCAAAAAGCAAGACAAATGCGGATATGATGCATGGTATGCGTATGCAAATGCAAAGATTTCAAAGGACTATAAGATAACTTGCAATATTTATAAAGAGACACTTTTTTGAAACACTTAAAAAACTCATTCTCATTAAAATCAAAGTGAGGATTACAAGTGAAGTACAAACATCAATAATCCTAATACATGAGAGAAAGAGTAAACTAGTCCTAGGGAATCATATCCAAAGAAGTTCCGAATCCTGGCTGATACTTCATGCGAATCCTCTTGATCTCTTTCTTGTACTGATCTTCCATATATTCCTTATCTTTCACCAACTTGTCAACAATGGCCTTCCAAGCACCGGATGTAGGAGGAACAGTAGATGGAGTACTAGAGGAAGATAAATCCTCTCTTGGTCTCTTCGTGACACGCCGCTCAAGTAGCTCAATGAGATCATCCTTCTCCTTCAGCTGCTCTTGCATCGTAGCCCTCTCAAGTAGCCATTCTTCTTTCTCTTTCTTCATCTTGTCCAACTCTTCTTGAAGAGCCATCTTCTCATCAACGGGAGGAAGAAAAGCAGACAATGGCAATATAGGAAACAAAGGCTCCTCAAGTGGATAAGGCATCTTGAGCTTGGAAGCCCTAGATCGAACCCACTGGATATAACATTCGGAAGGAGGAAGGTGTTGTCTTCCCAATTGACCTTTCTCTTTCTGATGAACCGCATGCCAAGAGTGAGCAATCCTTTTCTTCATTTCCACATGATCAGCACCATTAAGAAAGAAGAAACGGGATAAGGAAAGATTGTTTGGAATGTCCTTCAAACAATATCCGAACTGTCGTCTAGCAAGAATGGGGTTGTAGCTAATTCCCCCACGTGTACCAAGAAGAGGTACATTAGAAAATTCTCCACAACTATCAATAAGAACTCCAGTGTCATAATGAGAACTATACCATGTCATGTCCTTATGAGAAAGCGACATCAACCTTTGAGACCATCTTCGATTCTCTCTATTGTCCTTGAAGACATCCGACTTCGGTAGGTGCGAAATAAACCACCTATAAAGAAGAGGCGCACAACATACAATTTCTCCATCACCTTTGGAGGTCCTATAGTGAAAAGCATGATACATATCTCCAAGCAAAGTAGGCACCGGGTTCTTCTTCAAGAAGATCTGAATAGCATTCTCATCCACAATACCATCCAAGTTCGGAAACAAGACAATCCCGTAAATGAGCAAAGCAAGAATAGCCTCAAATGCATCCTTATGACCCAAAGTAAGTGAAGTAGAAGCCTTTCCCATCAAGAACTTAGCATTAATACCACGAACACTCCCCTTTGGAAGAAACTTCCCATTAAGATCGGATTCCTTAAGAAAAAGTGCTTTGGCGATGACCTTGATAGTAAGCTCCTTCTCTAAACCAGTGAAAAGAAACTCCTTGTCCAAAATAGGCAAACCTAACCAATGAGAATACTCCTCCAAAGTCGGCACAAGCTGATAATCCGGAAAGGTGAAACAATGATGCAACGAATCATAGAACTGAGCTAAAGTAGGGAGAATCCCCTCAGGTACATAGGTATCCAACATTTACAAAAGCTTCCCATGACATCTTCGGAACTCCTGGGTATCAACAACCAAAGCTCCTAGCTTTCTCAACTCTACTACATTAGGATTTTTGAAGGTGTACTTCTTTGTGTTCCTCCTTTCAAAAGTCATAGCCATGGACATCTGAAATTTTGCAAAAGTTCCTTATAAGTCCTTTGAAATCTTACAAATAATGCTCATGAATGCATGATGGCATGTATGCAACAACCACAAACAAGATCACACAAGGCACACGGGCTTAGGTTCCGAGTCACGAGCATGAAGTCAAGGTAACAGAACACCAACCCACACAGGTAAGTACTAAGGTTTTGTCTTCATTGTACCTGCAGAAAACCAAAAGGTGCTAACAGAGGTGCCCGGAGTTAACAGCCATCTTTAGAATATCATCGGTACGTTGGATTACTCCCCAACCAATGACATTCTTAAAATAGACCTCGTCCGAGTGTAGTATCGCGTGACAACCGCCTTAGGTTTACACCCAGACAGTTTCCGCACTACGTTCCTAAATTGGCTTAGATGGGTTAAAGGTTCTACGGTCCTCAGTATGATCAGCTCAAGGTCGGAAAATAATGCCACATATGATTAATCATCATGACATTGAAAGTCCAAGAGAGCCTAACCGAGTGGAGATTATCAAATTGATATAGCTTTGGACTACTCCATCGCTTATCGCTTCGAATATCGCCGTCTTATCATAAGTTTCACTCAGATCCGGGTTAGAATCTATCTCACACAGAGGATCACCAAAACCGAAACAGAACAACCAAATAACAAACAAGTCAAACCAAAGCAATAAATAAATCAAAGTAGGCTAAATCCACTTAGAGATTACTCCCCAGCAGAGTCGCCACTTTTCTGTAGCGGTAAAATCGTGAGTATAAGCTATTGATTAACTTAACTCAAGGTACACAGAGTCGCCACCGCGCTTTTATTTATTTCCAAAAGGAAACAAAGGTAAAAGAACGAATAAAAACCTAAGGAATCTAAAAGCAAAAGCTAAAACAAACAAACAGAGAACGGGTAAGGGGATTGGTTACAAATCGGGAAGGTTTTACGCACCCGACTCGTCCGTGGTACTCCACGGGAGCCCTTTGACATATTTATTGCTTTTTGGTCTAAAATTGGTTTGCTTGAAAATGATTGAAGGGATGAGGAGAAGAATGTTTTTTTAAGATTTTGTGTTTGATGAGGTTTTAACGCCTCATGCCTACGTACCCACAAAGTGCAATGCGAGATCAAAACCTCGTAGTTCGTGGTACAAAATTTGAAAAGAAACAATGAGTTGAATTGATTTTAGAATGTAGAGATAAGTCGTCATTCTTTAGCGAATAATTCCGCTAGAAAGAATGAATTATATCTAAACATATGAAAAGAAAAAGTGCACAAAGGCATAAAAACAATTGAGTGAGTTTTGGATTTTTTTAAAGTATGTAAGAAACGAATTTCGATATATTTACATGGATTAATATTTGTTAAGAAAATAAAGAGAAAAGGTTAAAATCACTTGACCTAAGTCAAGGTTTGATTGCGAAAGCGTTTGAAGTTTGAAAACCAAGAAGGATTTTGAAATAGGGAGAAGTTTTGAAAATTTAAGAAGTGGGAGGAGATGAAGGGACTATCCTAAGACTTGAATTAAAAGTTAAGATAAAAGCGATCAAACCATATTATGAACATTTCTTCAAGGTAACCGGAATTCCATCTTCAAAGACCAATAACATAACTTGAGGCCAAAGTCTCCAATCCATTACAACTTGAGCAAAGGGAGAGATCCTAAAATCTAAGTCCAAACTCCGATGCTAAGGATAGTAACCATAGTCCGAAATTAAAGTCACCAATCTTTTTAATGTTTAATCCTTTATTAGTGTTTTTGTGTCCAAATGGACAAAAGAAAAATCACAAGCAACAATATAAACATAAACAATATGGTATATGATATAATATGATAAAAGCATAATAAAGAGATAAGGAGCGAGAAATTGAAATAAAAGGATAAGGTGTGAGAGATTGAATTTAAATGGATTATATTCACATTATTATAATATTTACATATAAGTGGTATGATGAACTTAATCAAGCACAACCACGAAAGATAACAAAAATCGAGGCAACCGGATCCAAGTGGATCGTATTCCGAATCGGGACAAATTTAGGTCTATGTTAAGCAATCGCCGAGTAATTTACGAAGTAATTACCCTACAAATGAGGCCGGCCACCACTAATTAAAGTGGAAAATATTCGTGCTAATACATGTTAGAGAAATGATATTATGGATCGTTCTCCGAAAACATGCCACACTAAAAGAAAAAGAACGGTCTAATCTTAATCGAGATTTTCGTTGGATTTATTGAAGGCAACCTATCATGATCTCAAAGTATGGAGAATGATCCAAATGATCATTCATCCATAGATTTGAAATAATGAAGATTAAACCTATTCGAAATTCAACAATCACAAATCGGAGATTTTCATCGACCAAAAAGAAAAATAAGAGATGAAAAAAGGAAAATGGATTTAAAATAAATCCATAAAGAAATTAGAATATTTTTTAAATCCTTTTCTAAAATATATTTTCTAAGTACTTTTTCCTAAAATAGATTTTCTAACTCTTTTTCTAAAACATATCTTATAAAATTATTTCATATCAAAAGTAAACTACAACAATATCATTTTAAAAAAAATAAAGTAAACTAAAGAATAAAAAATGGAAAAATGGAAAGGGGAGGGGGAAGGATCCGCATGACAGGATCTGCAAACAATAACATGATCCATATCAAAGCTCAAACCAACTCATCATACTTTTTAAAAAAAGAAAAAAAAACCATGACAAATATTAAAAAAAAAGAAATGCAGTAAACAAGAAGAATAAGTCTTCTTCTTCACACGCAACAAACAGCGGCGGCAAGCAAAGGAAACGAAAATGAAAGCCAAAATTCCTCACGGCGGCTACCTCACCTTCACAAACAACGACACAGGAGCAACAACTCAACCAAGAAAACTCAAATGCTTCCTCTCTCTCGAAATCACTCAAACCTCGCTTCGTCTCACTCTCGCCAAACTTCTTTCACGGATTTCCACTTCTCAATCGATCTCCTCTTCTTCACGGATTCAATTTGCTTTGGGAGTTTGAAGGCAAAAATCGATTTGAATGGAAGGGTTTGAAGGTTTATGAAGATTTGGGGACGAAGGTTTAAGATTTCGGCAGAATTTTGAGGGGCTCTTGAAGCTTGATTTTGAAAGAGGGTTGAAGCTGTTTAAATAGGGAGATTGTGACGAAAATGGATTGCCGTTTTGGAATTTCAGATGCGTTTTTGGTTCACAAAAATCTCGTGCGTCCAGTTTGAAATTTCTCACTGAGTTTGCGTTTTATGCTTTTTCTTCTTGCGTTTTGATGTGTTTGTTCACGTTTCAGGTGCTGCGGATTGCCTTGTGCGTGCGGGAAGCGTGTGGTCCTCGTGTTTTACGGCTTTGGCTTGTGGTGTGGCTTGAAGTGTGATGCGAAAGGCTGGGCGTGTTGCTGTTACTTTGGAGTGTGTTGGGCGTGAAATGTTGTTTGGGGGCTTGCAAGCTGATGGGCTGCGCTGGGAAGCTTGAAGGCTGGCGTACTGATGTTGTTATTTCGGCGCGGGATGCGTGATGAGGTTTTGGCTTTTTGCTTCAGCTGATAGCTTGTATTTTTCACGTGCATTTGGCTGCTTTGTACGGCTGGCGTGATGTTCGAAGGCGAAGGCTTACGTGCGGGATGGCTTGTGTTTTACTTTGTTTTGGCTGGTATGCTGTGGAAACACGTGATGATGGGCGTGTGAGCTGGTGGGGGGAAGTAGCTTGGGAGTTGAAGCTTGCTGTGAAAGGCTGAGGAAAAAGTTGTGAGGCAATGGATGGGCCAAAGGCCTTTTTATTATTATGAGACATAAATAAAAAAAGGAATGGGTTATATATAAAAAAATGGCTTTATGATAGAATTGTTTTTTTTTTGGAATTTTGGTATTATAATGAAAGAAAATTAGAACAAAAATTGGAATAATAAAAAAAAAATGAGAATAAAATTTGGAAATTGATTGATTTTTTAATGAACAATAGGCTAAAAAAAAATGGGACGGAAAATTTGGGTAATGATTGTAAATGGATAATGGATAATATGAATTAAAGGTGGATTTTGATGTGCAATTAAAAAGAAATGGTTTATTTAGACATGACTTTTTGAAAATGAAATGACTTAATCGGAAGAAGCAAAAAAATGGATAATGGATAATCGAACTAAAAAAGGTTTAGAAATTGGATGATGGATATAAAATGATGATTTTTTAGGTTTCACGACTAACTCCCGATTTTTCTCACAAGCCACTTGATGAACACAGTCAATCTGAACCAATGAACCACTTGCCAATTCAACCACAGTCACTGTCATCGTCTGAAAATTCCCCTGATAATTCGAATCTATGTTGAGGAAAATAAATCCTCAAATGAATCACTGATGAACTTGCAGATCCAAGCCAAACCTCGCACAAAATACTGTCTGATAACTGATGAATTTCACGCTCAACATCACTTGAACTTTTAAATACGCACTGGCTGAGGAATAAATCCCTGGCACACACAACATGCAATCGAAACAATCTCTTGATAGTTTGACCAATATTAGGTCAAACATCCATCTGAAATCGAATTGTGACTGAACAAACGCATCTGAATTGAAATCACTGTCTTATCTTTGAAATCCTGCAACACAAACAACAAGAAGAAGAAGCATACTGCCACATATTTTTTTTGTATTTTGGTTAGAAGTCAGTAAATATAAGCAAATATAAAGAAGTAAAAATAATGGTGATCCCCTGCGAAGCATAGACCCTACATCTGAGGAGAAACTGAGAAACCTGTGCGATCTTGTTTGTATGCGAAATGCAGATGAAATGCAAAGAAATCTTAGGTCAAAAATTAGGGTGTTACAGAAATGTGTTCGACATTTTGCACGAAATACATGAGGGAATTAATGCCCATCATCTGGGTGGCAGATCTTTGGCCCGCAAGGCGTTGTTGGCTATTACTGGTCGGCCATGCAAAATGATGCCAGAGAACACGCGGTGAGGTGCGATAAGTGCCATCATCACGGGGATATGCACGTTGCACCCCCTGACGCTCTAAAGACAATGTCATCACCATGGCCATTCACGCAGTGGGGTATGAACATCCTTGGACCCTTCATGACAGGCTCCTTCCAAAACAAATACCTGATCGTGGTCGTCGATTACTTTACCAAATGGATAGACGCTAAGGCCCTGGCCAGAATCACCGCGTTCAATATCCTGCGATTCTATAAGAGAAACATCCTGGCTAGATTTGGTGTACCACAATCCCTTATAACGGACAATGGCACCCAATTCATGGATAGAAATTTTCAGGACTTCGTCGCAAAGATAGGAACCAAACAACACTTCGCATCTGTCAAGCACCCTCAAACGAACGGCAAAGCTGAGGCTGCTAATAAGGTCATCTTACGAGGTCTCAGACGAAGATTAGGCAAAGAAAAGAACAGGTGGATCGAGGAACTCCACAATGTACTATGGGCCTACCGAACCACTCCGCACTCAACAACCGGGGAAACCCCATTTTGAAGGACATACGGGACCAAGGCAGTCATTCACGTGGAAATCAGGGAACCCTCTCGTTGCACAGAAGCCCCTTTAGAAGAAGAGCTCAACGATGAAGCTTTAAGACAGGAGCTCGAATTGGTAGAGGAGGTTCGTTCAGGGGCAGCTCTCCGCGAGGAATCCCTAAAGCAAAAAATATCATTACGCTACGACAACAAAATCGTCAAAAGGGAATTCCAGGTGGGAAGCCTTGTCCTGCACAAAAATCAAAAGGATTCACGCGAAGGCAAGCTCGCGGAAAACTGGGAGGGCCCATATCGCGTTAAATCTAAAATGGGTACGGGGGCGTATTATCTAGAAGAACTAAGTAGAGAACCATTCGCTCGACCATTGAATGCTAAAAAGCTCAAACAATATTACAGCTAAAATCCCATCCAAAACGCAGAATAGCTGCCGGCCAAGAAGCCCCACCGACAGGGGCAGATGCTCGGCCACATGGATGTATCATGGTATAAGTACAACCCTCAACATGAATGTGCGCGATCACTTGACAATTTCTCGGACAAATGAATTTCCCAATGGGGATACATCAAATGAGCTTCGTCGTTTTCATACCAGCCTGGGAAATGTTAAAGCCTTAGGGAGAGGATGCCCGACCGTGTCTCCAAACCCCTTTAGCGAGCACAGTTCTCTCCCTTTGACCAGTTCCATACACAGTCGTATTCAACACATTTTGTCGAGCATTCACTAGTTCTATCAACGTAAAATATATGAAAACATACATACAACTTAAGTAACAATGCAATGCAAAACAACGATAAATTAACATAAAATTACGGCCATAAGGCCAACATTGTAATTACATTAACCAAAAGGGGACTAAGCCCCAACCGAAAACTTAACAAAATTGGCACGCAAGCTAGGAAAACAACGGCACGCAGGCCAGACAATCACTCATCCTCAGGAGGTAGGACCCCCCGTCTTCCACACAGTGTAGGGGACCAGTACCATCAACGACCAAATTCACACCAGGATTAACTACCTTAAGTTGCTCCACGGCGTTGTAAAAGCCAAACAAAGCCATACTCAAGTTATCTTGGGCCAACAATCCAATCTGGGCAATCAATTTAGCCCTGGTCGCCATGGCAACTTCTTCCTCGGTCTCATCTTCCCAGATAGCCTCCTTGCTCTCCACCTCCGCAACCTTCTTCTTCAACTGCTCGTTGTCGTTGGTAAGCTCGACCATATTGTCTCGGATTTCGGTGAACTCCCTCATAAGTTCGAGATTAATTTCATAATTCCCATTGGCCTGAAGCAAGTCGTTTTCCAACTTATGGTTCTCGTCTGCCACTTCTTCAATTTTGTCCTTAGCCGCTTGAAGGTCCTTGCGGGAGACAAGATCAACATTATTAAAAGCAAGGGCAACCTCCAAAATCTGGAACATCCCCGCAGCGTCCTGGCAGAGCTCGACTCCCAGACTCTTAGAATCTACGGAAAGGGTGGCAACAACATCAAGGTCAAGTACCCGGATAAATGACTCTCCGTCGAACACAGACCTCTAAGTAACACAAGAAGGAAAGTCGTATGAGCCTGCTGCTGCGACGTTGTTTTTTGGAGGAGGAGAGGGCCCCTCGGTTCTTGGCCTCTTGCCCAGCGGAGATCTAACAACCGGAGTACTCCCCGGAGTGGAGCTTCCAGAACCAACAAAGCCATCCAGGGTAGTCTGGTCTTTGACGACATCGACCCGACTCTTCACACCTTTCTTCACATTTCCTTTATTCGTCTTCACCAGACAATCTCAGATTCGACCATTTGCGATGCAAAAACAATATAAGAACAATTAGATAACAAACATATCACAGTCCCAGCTGAAGACCGCGAAGACCTGTTCAGATTCTTTATGTACAAATAGGTTGACTTATATATGCATATATAGGAAACCCTATAAAGATTCTTGAGTAATATGGAATAATTGAGAACTTTAATGAGAAAAAGACTTGTAAATAGGCTTTTAGGTCAGACCAGACTTTTAAAAAGGACAGGCCAGGCCAAAAAAGTGAGCATATAATAGGCCATAGGACAGACTCAGGTCTTTTAAGTTTATCATAGGTCAGCCTCAGGCCTTATAAAGCCTAGCTTAGCCTAGCCTATTTCCATCAATACCTTTATCACATAATTGGCGTATGCTAAGTGTTCTGGGCCTGTAACAAACCCAAAGCAAATGTCAAACTAAATGCAAGCCCAATTGAATAATCCAATGTATAAAGTCAGCGCATGTGAAATTCAAGATACATTTTTCTGATCTCCACTTTTCACTATGCTTATCTTGGACTCTGAACTGACTTGGGTATTGGAGTGTTAATCTTGCAGATCCACCCCGCACCACCGCATCAGAGATAAACACCATGGATACATGGTCCTATATCATCTATCAACACTAACTTTGGTTCCTGATTGAAACAATGACATAGTTTATGGAAATTGACTCCTAATTCTTACGAAATTTCACAGATAAATCGTCATCGATCCAAAGTCAGATTTTTACTAGAACTGCCAAGAGAATGAGGCAATCACATCATACATCACAAGGAAAATATTTATTAGATCTTCCAATTCCATTGCACCTCAATTGACCTTCATCAGTGAGATTCATAATGCAACAACATCTGACGTAGATCCATCATCAGAGCAGCTCTTCCAAATAACATGTGATACCAAACCGTGAAACGAGGATTGAGTGGCACTAGAATGCATATGATTCATGAAGATCAATGTGATCGAGAAGATAAACAGAACCTTGAAAGCAAAGTTGCCTATAGTTATCACAACCACCGTCTCTGGTGGAACACTCAAAATATCCCGAGTGATTAAATCTCCGTTTATCAAATCGGAATTCATACAATGACAAAGATCCAATAACATCTATGGTTTCGTAACATACCATTATGGAGTAATGAGTTTAACACCGTCGATGAAAATAGAGAGGACGAGCGAAAGATGGCCTCGACTTTTTGATAATTTTGTGTAGAAGTCTCGTCAAAGACTTCCTCAATAGATTCTTCTTAGCAAAGTTAAACGTCGCGACTTCTCCAATTAACTTGGAGATATAAAAACAAGAAAGAGAAACCAAAATCAACACATGCCTACCAGAAAATGGCATATTGAAGAAGCCTCCTTGAATAAAAAAAGCTTAATCACTTCTTCAATGGTGATTCTCAAGTAAGCCAGATCAAGGCTAGTTTATCCCGATCCATGAAGATATATTTCGACCTCCCTTTCGAACACACAACTGAATGAATTTAAGAGGGTTACTAGATATCAATGTCGTCCCAAAGGTAAATACATGAAAGAGATTAACAACTCAATTTACCATTCATAAGAGTCAATCGATAACACTCACTCATAGGCCACCAAGCATCTACAACCATGTGCAGGTAGGCTAGCAACAAAAACACGGGTCAGTCAACCACCCCATCAAGCAAAGAGACGTGTAAGTTACATTCCAAGAGATAGGCGTAACCATCATGCATCTGAAGAGGACGACCATGCTTGTAGCATCAAAAACATATTTCCTTGCAAAGGGAAGCCGACCGACATACGTTTCTACATACAAAATCTCCATTTATAAAGTCAGTCGAGGATAGAATCTAAGAGGAGCAGAATACGCTTCCTTTGAAATTCTCTCGATAAGATAAATATTTTATAAGGTTTTGTGCAATTTCAATAAATAATTTGCTAAATATGAGAAACATTGAAAATTTAAAGATTATTATAACTCTCTGTTAGATGATGTAACTTACTCTTTCGAGGAAGATTCCTCACTCGGTGAACATGCTTTAAATGTAGGTGGCGCACCCCCTCTTAGGAACTAATCACTCCAAAAACGTAGGTGGTGGAGCCTGAAGACGTTCGCCTCAAACCAAGACAAACTTGAGGGAAGGGACATGAACCATACCTTTGGTCTGGGACATTTCCTAGTGACAGTGGAGGACGTTGCTAACTATTCATGATAAGAACCAGTATCGACTCAATTGTCACTCTACATTGCCCGATTGGGACCATATAGTTTAACAGATACACCAGATACCAGGAACAAATGAACGATAAGATAATTCAAAAGTACAGAGACAATGGACAAATTCAAATACAACAAAGGAAAAAATCACCAATACATTCAAATCCAAGAAGCCAACGACTCATATGGTGAATTAAAAGACCACAAAGAAGTTAAAGAAAACATATTATCCACATGAATATAAATAAATGCTCTTAGTAGAGAGATAAATATATAAATAGTGGTATTTTTGCAATGGAATAATGCTCTACTAACATTACAAATAAGAAAAAAAAGGCAAGCTATATAAATATTGGTATCTACAAAGACTTGTGCTTTGAGGGCCTTCCAGGGTTTAAAAGAGATGTCAAATTCTAATATCTCAATCGACTACTTAGTCAACCTCATTGCCAAATCAGGTACGAAAAAGTATATGTTTCCAAGGTTCTAGAACCTGTTACATCCAAGACCAAAACAATCTTCTCAATATTTTAATATAAGGTTTTAGGACATGATAATTCCTTAAAGATGAAGTAAGTATAATGGATTATGATTGGTTTCTACCTCCCTGACAAGGAAGTCACTCATTGTTTCAATAGAGACATTTAAATAGATGACCAAAGTTTCCTCAATTACACGCCTTAACATTATTTGGGATTGGGAGAAGGAAAAATTTATCTGAGTGAAGGCTTGCTCACATTAGGGTGTTAGGTTTAATTGTACCTCATTCCTTAAGATTTCATAGAACGAAAGTGGGTGATGGATGTAACGCCCCGATTCGATTATTCCATTTTTGTTGAGTCTTTTATTTGAATTGAGTGATAATTGTTTCAATTATGAAATTGGTGTGTTTATGTGATATGTTGATGTGTTATATTATTTTACTGTTTTGAGAATTTTCGGGTAAAATTAGATTGAAGGGTATTTTAGACATTTGCTAATTAATGTTAAGTTAGAAAATTATGTAGAATTATATTTTGAGAGAAAATGATATTTGGTAGAAAAATAGAAAATAGAGATAGATAGAAAGTTATAAGAGTGAGAAGTGAAGAAAAGAGAGATAGAAAGAGAAAGAAAAGAGGAAGAAGAGAAAAGAGGAAAACTTGGAAATCTTCAAGATAACTCCTAGGAATCGAAACAATCGGGTAAGGGTGTGAAATCTTATTATCTTATCAATGTATATCATTATGTATGTGTTGTTTGGATGTTGTTTTGATTTGGTTGAGTTTAGGGTTTAAGAGTTTTTAGGGTATTTTTTTATGAAAAATCCTAAAATCGGTGAATTAAACGGTTAGAATCGATATAAATGCTTGTGAATGATCATGTTATGTGTAGAAATAATCAATAATAAGTATGGTGAGGTTACTAGGTGTTATGGGTGAGAAAAATGGAGTTTAGAAGTGATTTTTCTGGCTCATAGCAGGTACAATCGATTGCAGCAGAGTGCAAATCGATTGCACCATAGTCCAGAAGCGATTTTTGAAAATCTGGGACTGTGCAATCGATTGCATCAGGATGCAAATCGATTGCACTCTGTAGCTTTTCAAAAATGAAATTGAAACGAGCGTATCTTTTGAACCATAACTCTATTTTGACCCCCGTTCGAAGCGTTAGAAAGATATTTCAATGCTCTATTTGATGGAAGGAAGAAATATTGTTAAATGTGTGAAATTAATTAATTTGTGACGTTTATTGATTTGTGAGATTAGTGGAAAGAATTGTCAATATCATAACTTGTGTTTCGGGTATCCGTTTTTAGCGTTCCATATATCGTTTTGAAGCTAAAATTATTTATTTTCTAATGATGTCGGAAAATATTATGTTTAACCGATTTTTACCCGACTTTTCTGATAAAACGTAATTAAGTTAATTATGGAATCGTGGGATTGATTGTGAGATTGTGGCCGTTTGGAAAATGAATGCATTGCTTGAATGAATGTGAATGCATGATTATAATGTGAATATGTATGCATTTCAAGAGTGTTTGAGTCATTTTGTATGTGAAACATAATGATGTGCATTCTTATGTTGTGGGATTCTATTGTGAATCCGTTGTAACATCGTGTGCCTATGTGAGTGATGATTACAACATGATTGTGTGCCCGTGTGGGGTGTGAGCATTCATATTGTGTGCCCGTGTGGGGTGTGAGCAATCCATAAACATTGTGTGCCCGTGTGGGGTGTGAGAAATCAGATTGTGTGCCCATGTGGGGTGTGAGCAATCCATAAACATTGTGTGCCCATGTGGGGTGTGAGCAATGGGTGAACATCGTATGCCCGACGGAGAGTTACTTTAGGTAACGAGCAATGGTTCCAATAAGTTCCTGAGTGAACTTGAGATGATTGAGTCGGTACCGCATTACATTTGCATAGAGTGTGAGTCGGTCTCTATGATTTGTATTTATCATCTATAATTGGAAATTGGTGAATAAACATGAATACTATATGTTTATGTAGAATGATGTGAAATGGTGAAGTTGTGCATGATGAATATGCTTGGTTTGTTTATATACATTGTGATGTATATGTGTGTTGAAAAATGAATTGTGGTGAGAATATGTATATGTGTATTTTCATGTTAAGATATATAATTATATGCATTGTTATTATGATAATATTTCTCACCCTTCTGTTGTTTTATGATGCTCTATGAGGCATTACATAGTAGGTTTGCTGGAGACATTACGATATTGTCTTTCAAATAAAGATAAGTGATGATTAAAATAAAATAGGTATTTTGTTGATAATGACCCGTAAAATTAAAAATTATATACGATTATAAAATATCATATATGATATTATCAAAATAGACAACACAATAAAACTTGATGTGAAAAATAATTATATTTGACACATTCAAAATGCATTTATATAAAGATATGAAAGAAAATAATAACCTTAGAAAAAAAATTTAAAAACAAATCATGGGTAAAAAAATAATTTATAGTCAAAATCTTAAAAGGAGCATTCCTAAAAAAAGAAATAAAAGGTATAATTATGTAGAATATGTTAAAAAGGTCAAGATATAAATATGATAGAATAACATATACCAATTAAAATTTATTATAAACTAAATTGATTTAAATATAATGTCGCATGCTTTTTTCATTAAAAAGTAGTAATGTAGGTAGGTCTGTTTTCGGTCCGGACCGGTCCGGGTAGCAGGGGTCCCGAAAATCATATCGGGTCGATCAGAACCGGACCACTACAGTGATGATTAATTTTTTTTACCCAAAACCGGTCCAGTTTTTTCGGTTCATCCAGAACCGGACCGCTACAATGATGGTTAATTTTTTTAATCCAAAATTTAAATTTAGTTTTTTAAATGCTGAAACTTAAATTTTAATTAAAAAAAGCACATATCAAAATATTACATTAAAAATTTAAATTTAAGCTCGTGATCAAAATATCACATATCATAACATATTTCTAAATATTGTCACCTAAGTTAAGAAACATGTTCAAAATTATCTTGTTTAAACATAAGTTAAGAAACTTATGTTTTCAATTACAACAAAATAAAATAATTACATATGATTAGCCTCAGAACAAAATCATTATTGGCTTTGCAAAGTTACTCGCGTCGACGAAGCGGCACCCAGATCCTCACCAAAATGAAATGCTAAAGGTTCATCCTGTGGTTCTTCAAGCTACATCAACCAAAGCATAAGTTAAATGGCAAAGCATAAACTCAATAAATATTGAACTATAATATATCATTTGCAAAAGATACTAACTATACTAGCAGTGCATCCCTTCTTAATTCCATATTTTTCTTTCACCCAATCACCCCCACATAGTACCATCTCAACCGTCTTAGTTTTCATAGAAGCCCGTTTCGGATCAATAATCCTTTTACCAGCACTAAAGGTTGCTTCAGAAGCAACAGTTGTAACCGGAACAGTTAGGATATCTTTAGCTAGCTTACTAAGAACAAGATATTTAGCCTCATTCCCCATCCACCATGTTAAAACATCAAACTTAGATGAAGGAAGAACCTTCAAAGGAGGCTCCTCAAGATATAGTTCAAGATCAGTTTTTGAATTTGTATTACCAACAACAGTTTCTAAAAACACTTCAAAACTCCTTCAACCCAAACCAGAACTACATCCTACATCAGATACATGTACAATCTCATCATTTGTTCCAAAGGTATCTTGATACAACTGGAAGGGTGATTTTAAGTTGGTTGCCAACTCTTGTCTATAGGTAATGGCTTGAGTAGAATTTGGATACAAGAAGGGATATACCCATTTGATGAAGATCATTTTATACCTAATTGAACAAAGATCATTTTATACCTAATTGAACAAGGATGTGTCAACCAACTTATAATCATTAATACATAGTTGCATAAATTATTTTCAGAGTCTATTTATATAAAGTCTATTTGCCTCAGATAGACTTTCATCATTGGCAACTAAAGTAAGTAGGTGGTAACTAAATTGGCCATAGACACAATTAAATCACATCTCAGAAAGGCTGGGCTACATAATTTAATCCTAGGCATCAATTAAGTCACACAACTCAGAAACAAAGGCCTTAGACAAAGTTGCAATCATCATTGGAAGGCAACATAGCAAAACCTATTTGTCAGCAATCATCAGAATCAGAAGCACTTATCAATATCAAAATCAGAACTCATAAGATCAGTATCAGAATCAAAACTCAGATTGATTTTAATAATCTTCATTGATAACATATAACACTAAAATCAATTCAGAAGAAGAGGCCTCAGACAGATTGGCAGTCATCATTGGAAGGCAACATAGCAAAACCTCTTTATCAGCAATCATCCGAATCAGAAGCACTTATCAGAAGCAAAACCTCAGAAGTTAGCAATCATCAAAATCATTGGCAGGCAACATAGCTAAACCTCAGAATTTAGCAATCATCATTGGCAACATTACAAAATTATTCCATAATCAATCATCATTGGCAACATTACATAATTAATCAATAATCAATATCAGAATTAATCATCATTGTCAGTTTCTTTGCACATAACACAAATAATCCAAAATAAATTTCAGAAGGTAAAACCTCATATTTTAACAATCATCATTGGCAACAAATATCATAAGCAACATACAACACTAAAATCAATTGGCAACATACAACACAAAATCAATTCAGAAGCAGAGGCCTCAGAGGACAACAATAATAACAAGCATCATAGGCTAAGAGGTGAATCACAAGGCAACATACCAAGCAAAATAGTTTCTACCTATGTGTATAATGCATGGAAACTTAAATAACTATCTACTTGTAAGTTGTACATACCTTGGATCAAGGACTACACCAATGAAAGATTTCTCCTACCAGAATAATCTCTTTTCAATCTAGCAATACAATTATCATTGGAACTAGCATTGTCAAATGAAATTGAAACCACTTTATCCCTTATGCCCCAATCATCCATCACCTTTATCAATTCCCTACAAAAAACCTCACCAGAATGTGGTGGTGGCACATTCTTAAAAGATAAAACTCTTTTGTGAAGCTGCCATTTTGTATCAATTAAATGACTAGTAACAGTCATATAACCAATTTTTTGTTCACCAGACCACCAAAGGTCAGTTGTAAGACTGATCCTGTTAATCAAAGACATACTCTTTTTCATATTAACTCTCTCAGCCTCATTAAATGTCTCACGGTTAAACTTAATCTGTTGTCTAGTAATCTTTTGTACCATGGATAAATTTCTTTAAGAAACTCATTAAAGATAACACTTTCCATAATAGAAAATTGAAATTCATGACCTAAAATCACATGAGTTGCTACTTCTATAACCCACGCATGATTATATGTCCAAGTTGCCAAACTTGGAGTACTATCTACACCTATATTTAACCTAGACTGCGCAACCTCTTTGTCAGTGTTGCCTCTCAACCTCAACTTTCTTTGAATGCAATTCTCTAAATGTTTTTTACCATTAGAAGTACTTTTCCATTTATAATCATAAGTGTAAAGCTTACCACACCATTTGCATTTCCATTTCTTTGCACCATCTGGCATCTCAACAAGCAACATCTCAGTATGAACAACTGACTTCTTGGGACGAGGGGCTTTACCATAGGTATTTACTTGGCTTTGAGAACTTTGATTTGGGTCAACTTGAGTTGTTGGCTCATCAACAATAGTGGTGTTTTGAGTTGTAGTATCATTTTGCGGAGTTGATGTATATTGAGTGGTTACATCTGTTGGAACTGGACCTGGAACTCCCAAGTCAATCATCTCACCAATCTTTATATTACCTCTATCCATTGTCTCCTCCCCGGCAAGCAACATATCGATATCAATCAGATTATCCATGCTTGGAGGAGTCAGTGAAGAATCTTGATAAGACATGACACAAAAAAATATTAATCAAATAATAATGAAATACTAAAAAAATTCAAAACTGAGCCAACATTGAGACATACAACCTCAATAACAAATATTACAACACGAACCCTTTAATAAAAACATTATTTTAGGTCAAAACTCAAAATCAACTTATGTTGAAGCCTTTAAATAAAACATCTCAATGTCAAAATCAGAAACATTTCAAGCAAAACAACTCTAGGTCAACACTCAAAATCAACTTATGTTGAAGCCTTTAAATAAAACATCTCAAGGTCAAAATTAGAAACCCTTCGATCAAAATAACAACCCTGGGTCAAAACTCAAAATCAATTTATGTTGAAGCCTTTAAACAAAACATCTCTAGGTCAAAATCAGAAATCCTTCAATCAAAACATCTCTAGGTCAAAACATTTTAGGGCAAAATCATGGTACATGCAACCTATATAACGAAACCGAACAACATAAGAAAAAATATACAGGATAGAGTTTGAAGACATTACACCGTTATATATCGAAGCTTTCCACGATTCACAGAGTCACGATTCAAAAATCGTCACTCAAACTCAACACAATACTGAAGCAGTGATGCTAGAATGATGATCACAGGCACAATGCAAGCCCTAGGAGAGAGATACGAACGAAATGAAATAACAGTTGAGGGGGTGAGAGTGAAATTGTGAGTGAACCATGCACGAGAGAGAGAAAGATAGGGTGTCTGAAAATAGAGAGGAAAAAAATGAGAAAATTATAAAATCTTGGAATTTATACCAATAGTAACTGGGTACTCATTGGATACTTGGATACGGTTCTTCACGCTGTATACATATATTATATTTATCCATTACCATACCAAAGGCAATACTGGCCGGTTCTTTGGGGCGGTTCTGTCGGTCCGGTTCTCGGACCGGTTCTCAGGTTTGAAGACCCATACACAACCCTAAATGTAGGTAGGCATTGCCTTGTATGTGGAAAAGAAATGGAATTATCTTGCTAGTAAAATTATTAAATAGTTGTTTATTTATTTATTTTAAATGTTTGAGATTATAGATCCCTTTGGGAATTATCCTTGATGTCCAATTAATATAAAATTTCTATTAAACAAATATTTTTATAAATAATATTTAAATATTTATTTTACAGTGTTCAAACTTTTAAATCTATTCTGATTTTAATGAATACAACATTTCAACACATATAAATAGTTTATAATAAAATAAATAAAAACTTTCTAATTTGATGGTTGTTTTCCAATAAATGCATTCATATTTTGATTATTTTTTTTATTTGAAACCATCCATTTTTGTCTAACAATTATGTTTTTTTAATAATTATTTTTATAAAATTTAACAATTAAAACAAATATTTCACGATGAATGTGGTAAAGAAAACAACGACTTTTTTTAAAGTTACAACAATTAAAAAACTTCCAAAAATAAATTAAAGTAGAAAATATTATATTAAATACTTTTGTTATTTAATAAAGATACAGATGGAAATTTAAATTTTCATGTATCTTTTATTTGACCAGACTGTCATGGTGTGTTTGGAATAAAAAGACAATTAAAAGGATTTTCTTTCTAAATTAAAACAACTAATAAAGATTACTTTCAAGTGAATTCACAAATAAATTAAAACAACTAATAAAGATTACATTTCAAGGTTTTTTATTTATTTTTATAAACACCAAATATGCACAAGACATACCTTTATAGCCAATATTATACAGAGTTCAAACAGAAAAAAAATTTGATACAACTAAAGCCATATCAACTCTAACACTATAGATAAACTCATTGAACCACAGGATTTGCCAATAAGCTTCTGCAAAACTGATACAATATAATAACATCAGAGATAAAATCGAAAAATCTGCATAAAATCTTCCCCAAAGCCAGCCTCTAGAACAACACTAAGAGACCAACGAGCTATCCCTCGCTCAACGAAAGTTCCAGGGATTTCCTTGCTCAGCGAGCGAGAGGGCGCTCAGCGAGCCTGTAGGTTTTTGAGAAATATGTGTTTTTTTCCGTAGCTTTAGTTTTGGGTATCCGTTTGAGTGTTCCTTATATAGATTCGAAGCTAGAAATATGTAGAAACTAATGATGCTAAGAAATGTAATGTTTAACTGACTTTCACCCGACTTTTCCGATAAAACGTAAATAAGTTAATTATGGAATTGTGAATTTGAGGTGATATTGTGGTCGTTGGCAAATTAATACATTGCTTGAATTGTATGCAAATGTATGTTAAGTGAATGATTTGAGTGCATAATTATGTTGTGAGTAATGTATGCATTTTCAAGAATGTTGTGTGTCATTTTGCATGTAAAGCATAAGGTATGCATTCTTGTGCCATGGGATTCCTTGTGAATCCATTGTAGCATCGTGTGCTCATGTAGAGTGTGAGCGATGACTACAACATGATCGTGTGCCCATGTGGGTTGTGAGCGATTGGATTGTGTGCCCGTGTGGGGTGTGAGCAATCCAGAAACATCGTGTGCCCGTGTGGGGTGTGAGCGATGGGTGATTTATTCACATTGATTGTGTGCCAGTGTGGCGTGTGAGCAATCCATAAACATTGTGTGCCTATGTGGGGTGTGAGCAATGGGGAACATCGTGTGCCCGATGGGGAGTTACTTTAGGTAACAAGCGATGATTCCATTGGTTCCTGAGTGAACCTGCTGAAATATTGAGTCGGTACCGCATTGCATCTGCATAGAGTCGTATGTCGGTCTCTATGAGTTGCATTTTATCATTTTAATTATGATATGCAGAAATAAACATGAATGTGCATATGTTTATTTGTAGTATTATGGAGATGATAATATGTGTTATGAAACATACTTGTTTGTATATATGCATGTTTGATATATATATATATATATATATGTACGTGATTTATACATTTGTAATGTATATGTGTGATTAAACATATCTAGACGTATGTTTATGCGGAATGAATAGAATTGAGGAATAAACATAAATAATGTAAGTTTATGTGAATTGGTGAATTGTGTGTAATTAATATGTTTGATTGGTATTGATGTACACGTTGCAATGTGTATAGGTGATAAGGAATGATTTGTGGTGAGAATTTGTTTTATGTGCATTTTATATGTTGAGATATATAATTATATGCAATGTTGTTATGATAATGTTTCTCACTCTTCTGGTGTTTTATGATGCTCTACGAGGCATTGCAGAGTAGGTTGCTAGATGACATTTTTGTGAAGCTCGTCTTCATCTTTTGGTCGGTCGGCTCTGATATGTAGCACCGGGTAGCTAGGGTTGGCTTGATGCCTTTTTGTGAATGCATTTGTATATGTATTTTTTATGATAGATGTTTTATGTAAACATGACATTATTTTGGTGATTCAAACTTGTGGATAAATTTATGATAAGTATATAAGTTTGAAATTGTTATGTGGTTTCCGCTGTTATTTGAATTATATGAATACGGGTGTAAGGATGAAATCCTTCGTGTTTGCAAGTTACCCCGTTTGTTGCATATCTTAATGAGCGTGCGTTGTATGTTTTAGATATTCAAGTATAATGTGGCATTGCTCTTTTATACCATGTTTCAAATATACTCTGATGAAATTCTTAATATGTGTCTAAATGATTTAATTGCTTATTTGGGGTATAGAAAGGGGTGTTACATTAAGTGGTATCAGATCCAGTGTTCGAGTCAGTTATGTCTGTCTTGATGTTGTTATGATTGAACTTTTGTTTAATCTTGTTGTTGTCTTTGGGAACAATCAGAATATGGCTGGTAGAAATGACAATGCTATGGCTGCTGCTTTGGAAGCAATGGCTAGGGTGGTGCAGGGAGCGCCGAATGTGAATGCTAATGATGAGTTCAGGAAGAATCAACCGCCGGTCTTAAAAGGAAGATTTAATCCTGATGATGCTCAGAATTGGTTGAAGGAGATTGAAAGAATATTCAGAGTCATGGACTGTGCTGAAGAGAGTAAGATAAGGTTTGGTTCTCACATGCTGAAGGAAGAAGCCGATGATTGGTGGGTCGGTAGAAGTCAAGATCTTGAGGAGGATGATGAAGAGATAACTTGGGAAGTTTTCCGTACTGAGTTCTTAGGGAAATACTACCCTGAGAGTGTGAAGGGAAAGAAAGAGATGGAATTCCTTGAGCTGAAGCAAAGTAGTATGTCAGTGGTTGACTATACTACTAAGTTTGTGGAATTGGTTCAGTTTCATCCTCATTATGCTGCTGCTACTGCTGAGTTTTCTAAGTGCATTAAGTATGAGAATGGCTTGCGTCCTAAGATTGAGCAAGCTGCGGGATATCAGAGGATTAGAAGGTTTTCAGATTTAGATTTGACGGAATGTTGTAGAATTTTTGAAGAAGATAGAAAAGCTCATTCTACACATTACAAAAGTGTGAATGAGAGGAAAGGGAAGCAACAAGCTAGAAGTGGACCTTATGTAACACCCGTTGATAAGGGCAAACATAGGGGGAACTTTGATAAGAGATCTGGTGGAGGGAGTTCTGGTCCCGTTAAGTGTTACAAGTGTGGCGATTTAGGCCACAAGTCTTTTGAGTGTGGGAAGAATATTGTGAAATGTTCAAACTGTGGAGGTCTTGGACATGCTACTACCGAGTGTAGCAGGAACATTGTGAAGTGCTTCAATTGTGGGGAAGTTGGTCACATTAGTACTAAGCCGAAGCAAGCTCAGGCGGACGAAAAGGTGTTTGCATTAGCAGGGAAGGATACTACTAAAGCAGACCGTTTGATTAAAGGTATGCTTTATTAATAGTACACCTTTAGTTACTATTATTGATACGGGAGCGAATCATTCGTTCATTTCTCTTGAGTGCGCTAAGCGTTTAAATTTGTTTATGTCTTCTTGGGGTGGTGAGATGGTTATTGAGACTCCTGCTTCAAGGTCGGTAACTACTTCTTTGGTGTGTGTAAGTTGTTCTTTGACCATGTATGGTAAAGAATTTGTTATGGATTTAGTTTGTTTGTTGTTGGAAGGTTTGGACGTGATTTTGGGTATGAACTGGTTGCAGTTTACTCGAGTTCATATAGATTGCTAAGTTATTAAGGTTTCCTTCTTTGGATGATGATGAAGAAGAGAGTTTCCTATCCATGAAAGAGTTGAAGAAAATTTTAGTGGACGAAGCTCAGTTGTTTGGTTTATTTGCATCGCTGTCAATGGAGAGCAAAGTGGAGATAAGTAGGTTTCCAGTAGTGTGTGATTTTCCAGAAGTGTTTCAGGACAATGTTAAGGATGTACCACCGGAAAGAGAAGTTGAGTTTTCTATTGATCTAGTTCCGGGTACTAGACTAATTTCGATGGCACCGTATCGTATGTCAGCTTCAGAGTTGGTAGAATTGAAAAAGCAGTTGAATGACTTGTTGGATAAGAGGTTTGTTAGGCCGAGTGTTTCTCCTTGGGGTGCACCGGTATTGTTAGTAAAGAAGAAGGATGGAAGTATGCGGTTAAGTATTGATTATCGACAGTTGAACAAGGTGACAATTAAGAACAAGTATCCGCTTCCGAGGATCGATGATTTGATGGACCAATTGGTTGGTGCGTATGTTTTTAGTAAGATTGATTTGAGATCAGAATATCACCAGATTCGTGTGAAAGAGGAGGATATTCAAAAGACGACTTTTAGGACACGGTATGGTCATTACGAGTATTCCGTGATGCCATTCAGAGTTTCTAATGCGTCAGGTGTGTTTATGGAATACATGAATCATATTTTTCATGAACAGTTGGATCGTTTTGTGGTTGTGTTCATCGACGACATTTTGATTTATTCTAAGTCTCAAGAAGAGCATGAAGAGCATTTAAGGATTGTGTTACAGATTTTGAAAGAGAAACAATTGTATGCTAATTTGTCAAAGTGCGAGTTTTGGTTGTCGAAGGTAAGTTTTCTTGGGCATTTTATTTCCGATGGTGGTATTAGTGTTGATCCATCCAAGATTGATGCGGTAATGCAATGGGAAGTTCCTAGATCGGTTACGGAGATTCGAAGCTTTTTAGGCTTGGAGGGTTATTATCGAAGGTTTATTGAAGGATTTTCAAAGTTGGCACTTCCGTTAACGCAGTTGACTTGTAAAGGAAAGGCTTTCATTTGGGATATTCATTGCGAAGAAAGTTTATGGAACTTAAGAGAAGGTTAACAACGGCTCCGATCTTGATTTTGCCGAATCCGACGGAACCATTTGTGGTGTTTTGTGATTCTTCATTTTTTGGGTTAGGTGGTGTTTTAATGCAAGATGGAAAAGTTGTAGCTTATGCTTCAAGACAATTGAGGGTGCATGAAAAGAATTATCCTACGCATGATTTGGAATTGGCGGCCATGGTTTTTGCTCTACAAATTTGGAGGCATTATCTTTATGGTGCGAGGTTCGAAGTTTTTAGTGATCACAAAAGTTTGAAGTGTTTATTCGATCAAAAGGAATTGAACATGAGACAAAGGAGATGGTTAGAACTTTTGAAGGATTTAATTTTGGTTTGAATTACCATCCGGATAAGGCAAATGTGGTGGCCGATGCCTTGAGTCGTAAGTTGTTACATATGTCCGCATTGATGATAAGGGAATGGGAACTTTTGGAGAATTTTAGAGACTTGAGTTTGGTTTGCGAGATGACGCCGAGAAGCGTGAGACTTGTATGCTACGTGTTACGAATGATTTTCTTGCAACTGTTTGTGAAAAGCAAAAGTTGGATTTGAAATTTGTTGATTTGATGATGAATGAGAATGAGGATTTCAAGGTTGATAATTTTGGAGTCTTGAGATTCCGTGGTCGTATTTGTATTCCCGATGATGAGGAGTTGAAAAAGATGATATTGGAAGAGGGACATCGGAGTAATTTAAGTATACATTCGGGAGCGAATAAGATGTACCAAGATTTGAAGAAGATCTTTTGGTGGTCCGGATTGAAGAGAGATATAGCTTATTTTGTGTATGCGTGTTTGACTTGTCAGAAGTCTAAGGTGGAACACCAAAAGTCTAGTGGTTTGATGCAACCATTGGATATTCCCGAATGAAAATGGGATAATATATCGATGGATTTTGTTACGGGTTTGCCGAATATGCAAAGAGGTCATAATGTTATTTGTGTGATTGTGGATAGGCTTACTAAATCTGCTCACTTTATTCCGATTGATATTAGTTATCCATTGGAGAAGCTAGCCGAGATTTATATTTCTGTGATTGTGAAGTTGCATAGAGTTCCTAAGAGTATTGTATCGGATAGAGATCCTAGATTTACATCGAGGTTTTGGGAAAACTTGCAAAAGGCTTTGGGTTCTAAGCTAAGATTGAGTTCGGCTTACCATCCTCAAACGGACGGTCAAACCGAGAGAACAATTCAATCGTTGGAGGATTTATTGCGTGCTTGTGTGCTAGAACAAGGTGGTGTTTGAGATAGTTATTTAGCGTTGATTGAGTTCACCTACAATAACAATTTTCATTCGAGTATTGGTATTTCACCATTTGAGGCTTTATATGGACAGAGATGTCGAACACCTTTGTGTTGGCATGAGACCGGAGAGAGAACGGTAGTTGGACCGGAAATGGTACAACAAATGACGGAAAAAGTAAAGTTTATTCGGGAGAAGATGAGAGCTTCTCAAAGTAGAAAAAAGAGTTATCATGACAAGAGAAGGAAGGATCTTGAGTTTCAGGAAGGCAACCATGTATTCTTGAGAGTTACACCGGTTACGGGTGTGGGTCGTGCTTTGAAGTCGAAGAAGTTGACTTCTCATTTTATTGGACCGTATCAGATTACCGCACGAGTGGGTGTTGTGGCTTATCGTGTGGCATTGCCTCCGAATCTTTCGAATTTGCATGATGTGTTCCATGTTTCACAACTTTGGAAGTATGTTCCGGAATTGTTTGGATCAGGTAATATTTTCGAGGACGAAAATTTCTAAAGTGGGGGAGAGTTGTAATGCCCCGATTCGATTTTCCCAATTTTTGTGGAGTCTTTTATTTTATTTGTATGATAATTGTTTTATTTGTAGAATTATCATGATGATATGTTATGTTGAGGAATTAATGTGATATATTGGTGTGATATGTGATTTTACCGTTTTGTGAATTTTCGGGTAAAATTGGATTGGAGGGTATTTTAGATATTTGTTAATTAGTGATAAGTTGAAAATTAGTAAAATTGGTATTTTGTGAGAGAATGATATTTGGTTGGAAAGAGTAGAAAATAGAAATAGAAAGAAAGAGAATATAAGAGAGTGAGAAAGAGTGACATAGAAAAGTTAGTAAGAGAAGAAAGAAAAGGAGAGAAGAGAAAAAGAAGAGAAAAGGGGGGAAGTTAGAAAAGCTTCAAGATTTCTCCTAGGAATCGGTATAATCGGGTAAGGGTGATAAGCATTGTTATCTTAATATTGTGTATGATTATGTATGTGTTTGATTGGTTGAGTTTTGGTTTTGATGGAAGTTTAGAGAAGATAAATAGTTAGGGTTTTAGTGAAAATGTGAGAAATTGGTAGATTAATCGGTTAGAAATCGTTATAATCGAAGTATGATGTTAGATATATGCTTTAGATCATGTTTATGTAAGTATTTTGGAGATTTGGGGTGTTTGGAGTTGACTGTTCGCAGCTGAGAAATTCTGGAATTCGCAGTGGTCGCTCAGCGAGCTATCCCTCGCTCAGCGAAAGTTCCAGGGATTTCCTCGCTCAGCGAGCCTGTAGGTTTTTGAGAAATATGTGTTTTTTCTGTAGCTTTAGTTTCAGATATCCGTTTTGAGTGTCCCTTATATCGATTTGAAGCTAGAAATGTGTAGAAACTAATGATGCTAAGAAATGTAATGTTTAGCCGACTTTCACCCGACTTTTCCGATAAAACGTAAATAAGTTAATTATGGAATTGTGAATTTGAGGTGATATTGTGGCCGTTGGCAAATGAATACATTGCTTGAATTGTATGCAAATGTATGTTAAGTGAATGAGTTGAGTGCATAATTATGTTGTGAGTAATGTATGCATTTTCAAGAATGTTGTGTGTCATTTTCATGTAAAGCATAATGTATGCATTCTTGTGCCGTGGGATTCCTTGTGAATCCGTTGTAGCATCGTGTGCTCATGTGGAGTGTGAGCTATGAATACAACATGATCGTGTGCCCATGTGGGGTGTGAGCGATCGGACCGTGTGGGGTGTGAGTAATCCAGAAACATCGTGTGCCCGTGTGGGGTGTGAGCGATGGGTGATTTATTCACATTGATTGTGTGCCCGTGTGGGGTGTGAGCAATCAGATTGTGTGTCCGTGTGGGGTGTGAGCAATCCATAAACATTGTGTGCCCATGTGGGGTGTGAGCAATGGGGAACATCGTGTGCCCGACGAGCAGTTACTTTAGGTAACAAGCGATGATTCCATTTGGTTCCTGAGTGAACCTGCTGAAATGTTGAGTCGGTACCGCATTGCATCTGCATAGAGTCGTGTGTCGGTCTCTATGAGTTGCATTTTATCATTTTAATTATTATATGCAGAAATAAACATTAATGTGCATATGTTTATTTGGAGTATTATGAAGATGATAATATGTGTGATGAAACATACTTGTTTGTATATATGCATGTTTGATATATGCATATGTATGTGATTTATACATTTGTAATGTATATGTGTGATTAAACATAGCTAGACGTATGTTTATGCGGAATGAATAAAATTGAGGAATAAACATAAATAATGTAAGTTTATGTGAATTGGTGAATTGTGTGTAATTAATATGTTTGATTGGCATTGATGTACACGTTGCGATGTGTATAGGTGATAAGGAATGATTTGTGGTGAGAATATGTTTTATGTGCATTTTATATGTTGAGATATATAATTATATGCAATGTTGTTATGATAATGTTTCTCACCCTTCTGCTGTTTTATGATGCTCTACGAGGCATTGCAGAGTAGGTTGCTGGATGGTATTTTTGTGAAGCTCGTCTTCATCTTTTGGTCGGTCGGCTCTGATATGTAGCACCGAGTAGCTAGGGTTGACATGATGCCTTTTTGTGAATGCATTTGTATATGTATTTTTTATGATAGATGTTTTATGTAAACATGACATTATTTTGGTGATTCAAACTTGGATATATTTATGATAAGTATATAAGTTTGAAATTGTTATGTGGTTTCTGCTGTTATTTGAATTATATGAATACGGGTGTAAGGATGAAATCCTTCGTGTTTACAAGTTACCCCGTTTGTTGCATATCTTAATGAGCAGGTGTTGTATGTTTTAAATATTCAAGTATAATGTGACATTGCTCTTTTATACCATGTTTCAAATATACTCTGATGAAATTCTTAATATGTGTGTAAATGATTTAATTGCTTATTTGGGCTATAGAAAGAGGGTGTTACATGACACAACCAATTCCAAATAGAAATCACAAGGCAAGAAGGGCAAACAGGGAGATCTTAGAACTTCATAGTGGGATGTATTTAATCACGAATATGTAATGATATTCAATTGCTTCTTTTTTCCCACAAACATGGAAGAGATGAACAATTTTCCATATTATCAAATTAACTAGAAATAAAATACATACTACTTTCTTGCTAATTGATATACATAAAAAATATCCAACCTAGTATCTTATACAAATAGGATTAAGGGCCTTGTTTATCTATGCATCCCTACTTAAATCCAATATTCCAAAAACCTGCAAACATGCGATAAACTACTTTAAGAGGTTAAGAATTAAGAATTTTAATCGGCGAAAAGCTTAATAACCAAGGTGAATAAATTAATGAAGTGAAGCATGATCAGCTTATGTGCTCAATATACCGTCCCGCCTTTCTATAACACAAATGTCAAATTTGACCTTGATTGTATAACCTCCACTGTATCAATTACTTCATTTGGAAGAAAAGCATGTAAAACCCAACGATGTAAAATTCTTTAAAAGTTCTTTAAAAATAAATTCTATTAGTCAAAGAACACTAATTAGAAGTAAAATCTAAAAAATATTAATATAATATATTCATAACAATTCATACCAGATTAAATCTTATAAATAAAAAATATAACCCGATGAGACAACTACTATCCAAACTTGTTCGACAATTTTTTTTATGCGATCAAAAGAACCTTGTGGTTTCCCCTGCAAAAGATTGAGAGTATATTATTTCATAACTACGAACATAAATACGACATTTAGGAGAATCTCCCACAATATTTCATTATACCTACCTGCAAAATACATGAAACATTTTAACCTTTAAATAAAATATATCATAAACTGAACAACAAAGTTTCAACAATAACTTGAAATAACTTAATTCTCAGTCATTTCAGAAGCGCTAAGTTATTCATCAGAAACCACTTTTGAGGGTTCTACATGCTTGCTAAGAGCACCACCTGTTCAAACACACCAAACAACACATTTGAACGTATATGAAACAATTGAAACAAAAAGTATATGCAAAAGAATACATAAAGTGAATAAAAGAAAATTATGACAACTCATAATTTCCTTTTATATTAGTCCATCCCATCTTTGTTAACATTGCCTATTTATAAATTATAACTTCATTAGAAAAATAATGGACAGGTGGATAACATGATCAAATTCTTTAGAATATAAATTATTTGGTGATGCATCACTTTTTTCTCAGGTATATGTATTGACATGGAATCAGCAGAAACTAATAAAATAGAAGAAGAATATCTGCAAATACCTAGAAATGATTTTTCTCATAGAAGAAGAATATCTGCATCACATACAATAAAAATATTGGGTTAACAATTATATAGTAAGAAAATATTCAGAATAAAACCAATCCATCAAAACAATGAAAAACTATAAACCCAGAAAAATGAAAATCATGGAAATCATTTGGATCCGTATTTACCCGTTTTGAACGGTGAAACCACTGTAGCTTTGAAAAAGCTCAACCAAAACTTCAAAGACGAAGACGAGAAATTATTAACACAACTTGAAATATGAAATCGGTAACACAACTATTTTTTTTTATCACAAATAGGAAAATATGAACAAAAATCTTTAATAACATATAAAGATCTTACCTTCCCTCCATTCAAATCAAAGAAAACTAAAAGAGCAGAAAGAAACAGAATCTGAACTTGTTTCATCTTTGAGATGTCGATGGTTGTAGATTAGATAGAAACAGAACGACAACATTGTAGTATTTCAGGAAAAAGAGAGGAGAATAGAGAAACTGAGACGAAGGAGAAAAGGGGCGATGGTTAGGGTTTGAGGGTTAAGAGAGAAGTGTGGGAAAATGTTTATATTGAGAGAGACTGCGTGTTACAAAACTAGTCTGGAAGGGGAACTTTTTGGTTTGTTTGATAGCTAATCCGAGTGTGACACATGTGATGCTGGGAAGCTTGTATGGAAGAAAAAAATGGGATAATTAGTTAATTACTTATCCAAATGTTAGTGTATTTTCAAAATGGTGGAAGGGTAAAATTGACAAGTCATACACTAATATTTTGAAAGGTCGATAGTTGATAATTTAATTTAATTAAAATAAAATAAACAAAAACTCAAAAAACCTAAGAAACAATAATCATATGATATCGTGTTCAGCTCTCCACTCAAAATCACTCTGTCAATCCTCCCTCCAATTCATCTCTCAACTAAATACTACCACCGTTGCATACGCGCCGCGCGGTTTAATCGTGCCCTAAACATTGTTGTGCATTTAACAAGGTCAATAATAATCCTCTACATTCACTTTTAACAATGCCATCTATCTGTTCGATGAAATGCCCCTTTGGCCTCATCTCCATTTTTTCTATTGTTTTTCATTGCAGGATCATTTAATGGCTTTCAGAAAGATGTTCTTGAACGATCTTCTTCTATATGAAAAATTGGGTGGGTATTGCTTTGGGAGCTTTGGCAGATTCTATGCTACTAGAGTGGACTTGAGGAAACTCCGACCCATGATTCTTAAGAGAATTGAAAAACGTTCCCGACTTTACCCTGTTCGTTCCATGGTTCCTGTTGCCAATGAGGTCTTACTTGCTAGGAATGTTCTCATCAAGGGTGTTTCAACTCTCCTCAATTCATTACCTCTCATGGTTTGCAAGTGAGTTTTGATTTCTTATTACACCTATTTTTGTTTCATCATAAATGTATTGTATCTCTGTTTTTATAAGTGATTTTTGGTTATAAATTTGAGTCAATTTTGAATTGATTTATTTGAGCTTATCTATTAATATAATCACTTCTGAGATGACTTGGGATAGCTTATGAAAAAGCCTTAGACTTGGGAGAAGTTGATAAGCTTTTTTTATTTATTAAATCTTTCTTTTGGCTTCTCAAAGGACCCCTCAACTTAAAACGTGACACTAAATTTGGGTGCCTCTTCCAATTGGGATTTAAGTTTTGGTTCAACAAGTTGTTGGAGTCTAGCTCCTTCCTTAGAACCAAGCTCCTTTGGTTCAGCCTTATTCTATAAGCTCCACTATAGTTTATGGTTAGACTATATTTTGTTTTTTGTTTTAGAAATGAATTATATATAATCACTACTGTGATGGGTGATTATATATAAACGCTTGATTATATATAAGCACTAATTTGATAGGTGATTATATATAAACGCTTGATTAATTTGTTTATCCAAATAAAATCTTTTTTTTTTAATTTTTTTTTTATACTTTATTGTGTAACTCTGTATATGTCTTCTTAACTTCTTATGGTGTTATATTTTAAATAGTTATACTCACAGGGATAATTGAAAAATATTTCAGTGTAAAGAAGTTGTAGTCTTGTTATCACTTATGCTCTGTTTGGGAGTTTAGGAGAGGAGGAAAGGACTTTAATAAAAAGGAAGGAAGAAGTGTATAGAATGGAGGGTTCTGGGAGGGGTGGACTTTGGTTTTTTCTTTCCATATTACAAAATCCTCTTAACTTGGGAGAACTAAAAAATTGTTTTGGAGGAGGAATTTGGAGGGCTTGGCTAAACCCTCCAAATCTAATCTATATTGTTATAACACTCTCTCCATTAAAAATATATTAATCATATGTATTCATTTATAGTTCTATACGAAGCGCTCTCTCACAAAAGTAAAAATAACTTATCTATTTTTCCTTCTACTCTTCTCCCTCCATAGCCCCTCCCTCCCCCCCAAACTTCCAAACACAGTCTTGGGAGTGAGTATGTTTTAATACTTTTTATTTGGTTTTGAATTTCCATTATGGTAGTAAAAAGACGGGGGAAGAAAATTCTGAAAAGATTTTCTTGGTGAGAACATAAGATTGACAGCATTAGTCTGGTCAACATAAGTGAGCAAAGTCTTGTACTTGTTACTGGTTCTTTCTAAATTATGAATGTCATCATAAGTCACAAATTGGTAATTTCTATATAAAGTGATTAAGTTATTTTTCTCGAGTACTTTTAAGTTTTTGAGTAAGTTACTTCAACTTGTGGTCTTCTTGGTGTTGTTAGCTCAAATAGCTCAAATGTTGATAGATGTGTTATTTTCTACTTATGTTGTGTAATTACAGATTTTGTCCAGAGATATATATTGGTGAGCAGGGACATTTAATTCCAACTTGCTGGGGTTACAAGCATCGTGCCAAGAACAGGGTTCATGAATGGATCAAAGGCGGGTTGAATGATATACTTGTTCCTGTTGAGACGTTTCACCTTGACAACATGTTCCAAAGTGTTATCAGGCATAACCAAAGGTTTGACTTTGATCGCATCCCTGCTGTTGTTGAACTATGCTGGCAAGCAGGGGCTGCTCCCCAGGATGAAAATCTTAATTCAAGTAGTTGGAACTTGGAGGCTACTAATGGCAATGTCGATGGTACCGAGTCTTTGTCACCGAATGATCTTGCCTTAATAGCAAAGAAAACTTTAGAAGCTTGGGAGACTCTCAGGTCTGGGATGGAGAAATTGTTGATGGTATATCCAGTAAAAGTTTGTAAATATTGTTCAGAAGTTCATGTTGGGCCCTCTGGCCATAAAGCTAGGCTCTGTGGAGTGTTCAAGTATGAGAGTTGGAAAGGAGATCATTTTTGGACAAAAGCTAATGTGGATAATTTAGTTCCCCCAAAGATTGTATGGAGACGAAGGCCTCATGATCCTCCTGTACTTGTGAATGAAGGGAGAGACTTCTATGGACGTGTTCCAGCTGTACTGGATTTGTGCACCAAAGCCGGTGCCATTGCGCCCGCAAAGTATAATATTATGATGAAAGTGCAAGGTTTGTCTGGTCCTGTCAATTATAAGATTTTACAGGGGCATTCGTGAATCAAACAACAACTTAAACCATAATCGGACACTCTATCATTTGGGCAAGAAATCTGAGATGATATTACTTTCATCTGCAATTTCCTGCATAATTTGAGATTGTCTGGGATATCTGATTGTGGATCTTTGTGCCTGATCATCTGTTGGTTACAGATGGAAATTTTTGCTCCCGCCCATATCTCGTATCTCCCAAAATCAAAGTATTTCTGCAGAGCAAATTAGAATCTAAATTTATGTTTTGTTGGATTTAATGGACCCATTCTTCAGACTGACAAAGGTAATTTAATGTTCTATTTCTCCAGTCAAACATTCCAGGTATTTTTCCTTTTACATTATTTGTGTTCCTTGAGGAATCTTAAGTCCAATAATTGGTAGAAATATCAACATGGGAGATACTACATTGTTGTAAATATTTGTGAAAAATTCATTGCTGCTAATAAATGGCGCTTTATTGCTGAGATTCCATTTTTCTTGAGATACCACACAAATAGAAAGACAGTTTGTTGATTAAAGAGTTATTTTCTATCGGTTATCAACTATTTAGTTTGCATATTTTAATCCTTTAAAGTATTACAAGCACTCTAGAGGGAAAAGTGTAGAGTTACAAATGTCGATTGAAAAATCAATGAAGAAAATAGTTATAAAATACACGTCTGTTATATCACGTCAAGTGTATATTAGATCTCGTAAGAGCCAGGCCCAGGTGCTTCTCATTTGAGACGGTTTATGGCAAAAAGCACCCTGCCTTCGTTTCTTACTTATCTAGGGGATCCTTTACTGGAGGCAGGGTATGACAAATAATTTATTGGATAGGAATGATATTCTTAAACAGCTTGCTTATCATTAGCGGTGGATCCAAAGCCGAATGAGTCATTCTGCGAACTAACATAGGAGAGATGAGTACAGCATTCAATAGCTAGGCCTAGGGTATGTATCTCTAGCTTTTCACTAAGTATTTTTAGCAATTATATACAATGAGCAATTATATACAATGACTAAGGTAGAAGTAGTGGCCAGCAAGTTACAATTTCTTACAATCACTTCTATTCAATTGAATTGAAAATCTAAAAACATTCCCACAAAATTGTATATCATCTAATCATCAGTTTCAATAGTAATATTTGCATCTAATGAATAAGAACTGTCATCTGATATAGTTCTTTTCTGTTTTTTCTATGGAGATTATTGAGGCTATTTAAGTTCTTGAGTGGTGATACAACAAATATGCATCTACATTAATGGAATCTTTAATATTTTGTTTTTATTCTATTTAATTTTGAAGAGTCATATAAATTTGTGTAAGTAGCAGGTATAACATAGAGATAGTAAAGTCTTAAAATTTCTAGTAAAAAAAACTGTTAAAATTTAAAACATGTTTATGTTTATGTGTAAAACAATGAAATTTAATGTATAATGTTCTCCATTCTAAATGACAAACAATGCACAAACAACCTATGACCAATAAATTCATAATTATTATGATAACTTCAATCTCAGGCACTGCGACTAACCGTCCCTTTGAACACGTAGAGATAGTCGCCATTTTCAACTCCATGCCACCTTAGACTACAACTATCACGCATGATCCTCTGCCTGTGTACAAAGAGATAGTCATCAAATGGCAGAATTTTTCTGCATAACAGCAGCTGCTTCAAGTCATTGATAGTGCTTATATCTCTCATCTCCAATGGAATGGTGGCTGCATTAAGCAAACTAGAAGAAGTTTGTACCACAAAGCTAACCTTCGTAGATGCTGGTTCTTTGGACCGATTCATGGTCTTAAGGAACACAATAATTTCAGAAAATTCACAAATGCCATACTCATTTAGGTTTCGAAAATCATCATCTAGTTCCTTCCCCAAAAAGAAAAGTGCCATTCTTTTGATGGGTGCACTATCAATGATGTGAATTTTTTCCTTCAAGCTATGGACGGTATCCGTCTGATCCACCTCTATGTTAGTCCGTTTAGCTGGAAACTTTACTGTGATTTGCATCTTGCTATTACAGTTAATGAAATGCGACTCCCCTGGCTTGATGGCGAGATCTACTTTTGTGCCTTCAGTGACTATTGGGTAATCTTCCATGTCTAATCCATCAACTAGTTCCCATCCAGAAACTGTTAGGATTTGGTAAGCCACTGGAACACCATGGATTTGTTCTATTTTTCTTTTGATTTCAACAACTGTTTCTTGGGCACCCACTTCAATGAAAAATTGATTAACTCTTGTAGCAATAACAATTTTCATGATGGAACTATGTTGAAGCCTAATGTTTTGGATAGGAAAAAGGGAAACAAGAACTGAAAGTTTGAGCAATTTTAAAATTTTGTACTAACAGTTAGTCCAATGTGTGAGTAACAAACTACAACGACTCAAACTTTTAGTTAGGGTCATGAGATTATGATAGCAAATGGGCATAAATTTATTTAAATCAGGTTAAAGATATGAGTATTTTGGAACCCAAAAAAGACATGAGTATTTGACACATGCCTTATATACTTATTCTCTAGTGTGGGACTCAGTATCTCACACAATACACCCCTTTCTCTGTGTGTGTGTGATTGTTTACCTGCATTCTCTGGTATATTTAAACTGCAACTTCATTTTGACTGGTCACTGACTATAACTGACTGATAACAAACAAGCAATGAGTGTAACTTCTATGTATAACATATGATCCAATATTGTTTTTTTTTTTTTTATATCTTTTATTTTTTTTTTTTCATTATTTTTCATTATTTATTCTTTTTTCTTCCTTTTGCATTTGGATAAGGTTGCCCCTATAATTTTCTATTGTTTATATATATATATATATATATATATATATATATATATATATATATATATATATATATATATATATATATATATATATATATATATATATAATGTAGACGAGTTAGAGACATTTCAAATAAAAATACCATCAATTAGATGGACATTAGTCCAACTATAGCACGACATTACATTATATGTTATTATTAGATAAAAGACATTTGTTTAGTTCTTTTAATTTTCTTTCTTTATAAATATATTATTTTTTGAGATAAAAGACATTTGTTTAGTTCTTTTAATTTTTTTTTTGCTTGAAAGTTCTTTTAATTTTTTTTTTCTTTCAAACAATTATGCTTTGAATATTTTCCATCATTAAATTTGACTCTTTAACATATGTATTTTTAACATTTTATAGAAGGATTAAAAATAAAATAGATATTTATAGAGAAAAAATACATGATAAAATAAATGACTGGTCTAAGAAAATATATTGATTTTTATTTTTAATCTCTATAATATCGTTTATCTAATTATGTTGGTGGAAGGCATTTAGAGATCGTTGTTTTAAGAAATTGTTTTTAAAAACTTAATTCTATTAAGTAACTAGTACTACATATTTTTAACTCTAGGTGATTAGAATGAGTTTTTCTCGAGATCTCAAGTTCGAATCCTATTAGATACTAACAATTTTTGTGTTAGGACAATATATATTTAAATGAGTCTTTGCTATGAATATTGAGATTGATCCTCTTGAATTGAATTAGTAACAAGTTGTGAGGATTTAACTTGTAACCTCCAATTAAACTTGACTACTACATATAGCATTTCTTACTAATTTTATTTTTGGGTTTTCTATTGTTTTTATAGGAATTTTTGATAAAAAAATCAATGATTTCTCTAAAAAAAAAAAAGAAGAAGAAATACCATAATTTTTTATTTTTGTAAATTTCAAGAATTTTATTTTATAATATCAGAAATTTTGAAATTTTCGATAAACTATCATTTTTTAAAATTTTTTTTTGGTAAAATACAACACTTTTAAAATTTTGGTAGTGTTATTATTATTATTTTTTGTTTATTGAATATGAATTACTTAAATTTTTAAAAATTTGAAAAAATAAGACATACCAGATTTATTAAAAATCTCTTCATCAATTAGTTCGTTCTTGCCATTAGATACAACATTGTTTAATGACTTTACCAACTATAATCGAATTTGAACCATCTTTTTTTGTGGCATTGTCAAGACATCACATATGTATATCATCATATCAACTTGTTTATGTAAACCCTTTGAGAAATTTTGAGAAGAATAATGAATGTTTTTGTTTAATTCCAGATTAAAGTTTTTCCAATAGAAAATTAAAGTCTAATTGGTTAGGTCCATTCAAAATTATAAGAGTATATCCCTATGGTTATGTTGAAGTTTTTCCAATAGAAAATTAAAGTCTAATTGGTTAGGTCCATTCAAAATTATAAGAGTATATCCCTATGGTTATGTTGAGTTAAAAAAATCCAAAAAAAATAACCAAAATTTTACGATGGCAAGATTGAACTCATGGATGAAGAGATTTTTAATAAATCTTTATCTGTTTTACTTTTTCAAAATTTTAAAAATTTCAGTAATTCATATTCAATATATAAAAAGTAATAAGATGTTAAACAAAATTTTTATATACTCTTCAAATCACTTGAAGAAAAAAACCATCAAACTTAAGACGTTAAACAAACCGTGAATGAGAGACAACCCTTCACAAATTTAATTTGACAACCCTTCCCAAATTTAATTTAGAGATTGTCTCAAAATAATAATCTTTCTATATTTTAATGTAATATTAATTAGTTTCAACTAATTTCAATGTATTATATTATATTATATTTTTATGTCAATCAATAGTAATTAAAAACAGTTTATAAAATTAATACATTTAATTATTTAAAAGATTATTATTTTGAGACGGAGGAAATACCATACGGAGAAGGGGATAAAAGTTAACCGAATTCAAAAAAAATTTAACCAGTTAATAACCATTTAATTATATCCAATAACTATTCAATTATATTCAAATATTTAAAACGGATTTGGATTTAGATATTTTACGCACCCCTAATTTGAGTGGACCTTTGAGTGCGAGACCGAATTCTCAAAACTGAGAGAAGTATTGTCTTAGCCTTTCATCTTAATAAGGCCCAAGGAAAGAGAAACTCAATTTTTATTTATTCACCTGTATCACCGGAAGTCCCCGGGGCTGTCTTGGAGCGAGAAGACTAGGTTTCCCCAAAAACAGTATACTTCATTGGTAAAGTATTGCAAGAACCACAAATACTATATATCATAAGATAAATAAGATAATTTTGACCCTTGTGAAGACGACACAAAATTTGAGACACTATTTCCTGGCGCATCTCACTATAATAAGGACATACCACTTGACCAGACAAGTGTTTTTCAAAACAAATCTAGAGGCATGATGAAAAAAATGGGTATCAAAATCTTAGTATTAAACTTTTACTTATGAACCACGAAAGACCCTTAAAGTCTTCCTTAGTCGACTTTATTGTGAAAACTACATTCGAATAACCATAGATGCCATCTTGATGGACGATTTTTGTAGAAGGTTCATGTAACGTCATGGGTAGCAGGATAGATTCATCGTGGAAAATGATATTAGTCTAATCCTAGAAGTGGCAACGAAGTTCAAATTCCCAACAATTATTTATTAAGTCAATAAGTGAACTAAATTACTTAAAAACTCGATTTATAATCGGTAACATCAAATTTAAACATCTAATAAAGATAATAAATATTTTATCATAGTTTCCGATAAATCTTAAATTCTCTTCCAATAGTTTCCGATAAGTTAAAATATTTTATCATAGTTGTTGATTACTTCACAAAGTGAATTAAATTTAAACATCTAATAAAGATAATAAATAGATCATAAAGTGAGCTAAATTTTAAATTTTAAATTAGTTTTACACCATCATCCAATATAATTATAACATTTTAATATATCATATCAATATTTTAAAATTAAACATATGACTTGGTGGAATACACGTCGTCGATTGATCGACAATGTAAAAATATTTTACACTGTCAGTACACATTCTTTTTTGTCATAAAGATAATAAATAGGTTACAACGTCCTTCATTTTTTCAAAATAAATATCCCACTAACAAGAAATCACTGTTCAAATACAAAAGATTTATGATTTATTGAACGATCTACACGTAATACAACACTTCATCTTCGTGGAACACCTTCAAACTAACTACTAAAAGACCACACAACAACAAATTATTCGATAGACATTGTGAGATATTGGATCAAACTTTAGTATGGTCGAATGATAGCTTCTTGGGTCGTCAATTTGACAGGATCTTGGCATGTCGCCGAAGTCTGTTCACATGTTGTAGTCGAAGTATGCTAGAAGTGTTAACATGTCGAATTGGGTCTGGATGTTATGTCCAGATTATTTAAGTTAGCTTGTTTTCTAAGTTAGCTTGTGTAATGTGCCTATTATTGCTCCCAGGATTTCCATCCTAGTACATAGACGAAAGTGGCGCGGAAAAGGAAGGGTCACCAGCCAGATATTTTTATCCTGAAGGAAGGGTAATGCTGCACAAACCCGTAAGAAGGAAAAAACGGGGTCTCACGAACCAAAAAGACAGGGTGAGGGAGTCAGTTACGAATTAGGAAGATATTAACACCCAGATCGTCCGTCGTACACAACGGGATCCACGCTTGCTAGTATTGTTTAAAAGGGTGAAGATATTTGCTACTACTGCAACTGCTACTGGAAAGGACTGAAAAGAAATAAGGAAGAATGAGATGAAATTTGATGATGAAGAAGCATGAACAATCAAATTCAATCTTCCATTGGTATATGAGAATGAAAATTGAAGAAACTATAGTGAAGAAGCTTCGAGGATCAAGGAAAACCAGAGAGTTTTTTGTGAGATCTGAATTTTTGGTGAAAATGAACTTGGAGGGAAATTCTGTTAGAGATTGGATTTTATACACATGGTTAACTGTTAACCACATTGGTTAACAGTTAGAACCATAGTTATCTAAGGTGGAATGAGAAATTAAGAGGTGAAATGAGAATTTGCAAAAATGAGAGAAGGAGACGAGCTCGGGTTATGTGCTATGGAGAGGCTCATGATATTATGGTGAGATTTTGATGATGAATGGTGGTGATACAATATGACTGCATGAGCATGAAGCTTGTGGTGCAAGTTTTGTTTTGAAACATTTCCTCTTTTGATGCATGGGACATGGTACATGACATGATATGAAAGAACTACGTTTGGCTTGAAATGGGAATGTGAATTGTATGTGTATGTATGCGTGTAGATAAGTAAAACAAGGCATAAAACACATCAGAATCATCCCTCGTCTCGACATCCATGCACCATGAAAGTGGTGATGTTTGAAAGTGGAACTCTCTAAGCATAGTCCATGAAATGATGCATTTTTGGAGTCAATGGAATCTGGGTACATCATAGAACAATCTTGATGTTTGAATCAAGATGAATAAATGTCTTCAAGTTGCTAGAAAATGTCTTGAAACATAAACACACAAGTCTGGCCCATGTGCGCATGAAATTGGCCTCAGGCCTTAGGGCAAAAAATCAGTTATGGGATCCCTTCTTTGAACCATCATATCTCTCAATCCTTTGATCATATGAAAAAAAACCCAAACATGAAAGTTGTAGAGGAGAACAAAATGAACAACTTTGATGTTCAAATTTTTTTCATTTGAAGTTTTCTTGATGGAGAAAAATAGCTTGATATTTGGCACACCACATGTTTGATGAAATGTTGGGCATCTAGCTCGCCCATGACTTGATTGCCTAGCAAAGTTGCCCTAGTTTTGTCAAACTTTGATTGATCATATATCTCTCAATTTTGATCCAATGAAGATGTTCTTGCTATGGATTTGAAGCTTAGGATGTGATCTTCAATCAACTCAACTTAGACCTGAAGTTTGAAGCCTTTATCTTGAAGAAAGAATACTTGGAAGTGAATGGCCAAAAGTTGCCTTATTTAGAAACCTTAAGTTTCTATTTTGGGAGGCTTTGTGATTTCTTGATTTTTTACATGAATATCTTGACTTTTCTTGATCAAATCTTCACCCTTGATCATATTTGACTTGAGGAACATGAATTTGACCACAAAAAGTTAGTAGTTGACTTTTTCTTCTGCACAATTGACTTTTCCTCCAATTTCTTGATTTTCAAGTATCTGGCCAATTGAAAACCTTCTGAAATAATTCAATGGTCAATATTTCATATTTAGATACTTGATAGCATATAGAAACCCTTGAGATCAAGTTTGAATCAAAATTTCATCAGGAGACCCTTTGAATCCAATATCCTAGTTAGGTGCCCTTTTGGTTAGGAGGTGATGCACTACTTCAACTTCTTGACAATCCCCATCTTCCAATGGCTTGAGGGATTAAATGAAGTGATATGACATATGAGAGACCCTTGAGGCTTATCGGGAGACCCTTGGCTCTTGTTTTTGGCTTTGAATGATCAAAACTTTGAAAATCAACTGATCACATGCTTCATGCTTCAACCAATGATGTGTGTTTCATCTTTCTATGATATGAATGCAATGAAATGCATGAGAGATGTATGCTAAATGATATGAAAATGAGAGGGCAACTTTTGGGGTGTTACAGCTGCCCCTATTCAATCATCTGTTAATCTGAAAAGGATGAGAGCAACGACTATCAGACATTCAAGATAAACTATGATTGAATACCAAAACAAACCAGAAAATTTGCACTCTGTGGAGAAGAAGAAAAGGAATATAAACCAAACCAGATAAACTCTGTTTGGATATAAATTTGATGAAGTGATTAGTAACCATAGTGTGAATACCAAACGAGGGCTGTCTTTTGAATGACGCCAGATGACTACTGGCTTGCCACACTGCTGGTGGGCTTCAAACCCGTCTTTTGTACGACGCCAGACGACTACTGGCTTGCCACATTACTGATGGGCTTTGAAGAATGGGGGATTCACTGCATGAATCTTGCGTATGGATACGCTTCCCATTAGTGCACTTTAGTTTGTGGGATAAACATGTACTGATCATGATCTCACATCTGAATATACGGTGTAACAAACCTCTTTCTGGAATATGAATTCAATCTAATGGCTAGATATGCATTCCAAGGTAAAAATGTGCATTTGTTCTACTGGCTAGAACTGAACTGTTTCGACGACAAATCCCATCGTCAGGATCTCGCATCTGGATATGTGTTGTAACGACCCTTCTCCTGGAGTATGTATTCAATCTACTGGCTAGATATGCATTCCAAGGTAACGATACAGACGAGTATCATATGATCATCAAAGAAACATGGACGATTGCTCTAGTCAACAATACAGACGAGTACTGAACGATGATCAAGGAAACACGGACGTGTGTTCAAGTCAACGACACAAACGAGTATCAGACGATGATGCAAACGAGTATCAAAAGGTATGAAATCAAACATGAACAAGTGCTTGAATCAAAAGGCTAACACGAACGAGTGTCAAACGATGACACAAATGAGTATCAAAAGGTATGAAATCAAACACGGACGCGTGCTTAAAATAACGTCTAATACGGACGAGTGTCAAACGGTGATACACACGAGTATCCAAAGGTATGAAATCAAACACACACGAGTGCTTGGATCAAAAGGCTAACATGGACGAGTGTCAAACGATGATATGGACGAATATCCAAAGGTACGAAATCAAACACGAATGAGTGCTTGAAACAAAGTCTAACACGGACGAGTGTCAAACAGTGATACAGACGAGTATCCAAAGGTATGAAATCAAACTTGGACGAGTGCTTGAATCAAAAGGCTAATACGGAATAGTGTCAAACGGTGATAAAGACGAGTATCCAAAGGTATGAAATCAAACACGGACGAGTGCTTGAATTAAAAGGCTAACACATATAAGTGTCAAACAGTGATACAAACGAGTATCCAAAGGTATGAAATCAAACACAATCGAGTGCTTGAATCAAAAAGCTAACACAAACGAGTGTCAAATGGTGATACAGATAAGTATCCAAAGTTATGAAACCAAACACAGACGGGTACTTGAAACAAAGGCTAACACGGACGAGTGTTGTGATCAACTTAGTTGGTGATTGTATAACAATGCTTTGTATGAAAATGGTCCGACTTGAAAGCCTCTGACTGTATCCCGCAATAAAAATGCACACACATATCCCGAGGAATTACATGGTTTAAATTCACCATCCTATATTACTCAACATTCAAAGCAATTTTAAATGTGTTTCCTGCAAATGTTATTGTAAAGCCATAATGTTTTCAAATGCAATGTTTTTTTAAATAAAAAATCGGACGTTTTTGCAAACAAAATAGTAAAATGAAAATAAAGATGAAACTTTTTGATTGAATAATCCACTTTAATAATTGAAAGTCCATGAATAGGCAAAGTACATCAGGAAGCAATCCTAGAAAGAGGTGATTGTTGTAAATTGAGAAAAGAAACTATCCTAATGGCAATGTGAAACGGTATTCCACTGAGTTTCAATTCTGCTATGACCAGTATGTCTTCAAGATTCGTCCAATTATATTTGCTTTCTGAAGAGGATGATTGGACCTATTCCTATCCTTTGGATATTTCCAGTTTGAATGAAACGATGATGTGGTACAAATAACTTAGATCACAGTCGTTCTCTTAATCCCTCTTTTGCATGGACCGCCCTTTTTAGGTTTTCAATCCACCGAGATACTTTTTTTTCCTAAGTTGTCCTTGCGGATTTTCAACTCACCGAGTGTACATTTTTTTATTTATTTCCCTAACTTTTTCTCGAATCTTTTTTTAGGTTCGTCGGGATGCCTTTTTTTCATGGACTCTCTTTTTATGTCAAACGGGTCCATGATGCAAGCTTCGTATTTCGCTTCATTGTTGGTGCAACCAAAAGTTATCCGGGCAGCAAAGGGAAAATGAACACCTTCAGGTGTGATAAGTATTGCACTAACTCCTCTACCGTTCATATTGATAGCCCCATCAAACATCAGACTCCATTTGGATTCAGGGTCAGGCCCCTCCTCCACGGGTGGTTCCTCGCAGTCTTTAGCTTTGAGGAACATGATGTCCTCATCAGGGAAGTCAAATCTCATCAGCTGGTAATCATCAATAGGTTATTGCGTAAGATAGTATGACAAAACACTTCCTTTGATGGCTTTCTAGGAAGTGTACTGGATATCATATTTAGTCAGCACCATTTGCCAACGTGCAACTCTTCCGGTCAATGCTAGTTTCTCAAAAATATACTTGACAGGATCCATTTTTGAAATCAGCAAGGTTGTATGAGTGAGCATGTATTGTCTCAATCGCTTAGAAGTCTATGCAAGTGCACAACATGTCTTCTCAAGAATTGAGTATCTAGATTCACAATCATTGAAATTTTTCTCAGGTAGTAGATGGCATGTTCTTTCCTACTCGTCTCGTCGTGTTGGCCGAGAACACAACTCATGGATCCTTCAAGTACCGTCAAATATATGATGAACGGCCTCCATGGAACTTGAGGCATGAGAATTGGAGGTTCATGCAAACATTATTTTATTTTCTCGAAAGCCTTTTGGTAATCATCATTCCACCCGATCGCTTGTTTTTTTCTTAACAACTTGAAAATTGGTTCACAAGTGACTGTGAGGTGAGATATGAACCTTACAATGTAGTTCAATCTACCCAGGATTCCATGTACTTCTTTTTCTATTTTCCATACAAGCATATCTTGTATAGCTTTCATTTTTGTAGGATCAACCTCAATCCTTTTTTGGCTCACAATGAAATCCAACAGTTTACCGGAACGCACTCCGTAAGTGCACTTGTCCGGATTTAACCTCAATCAAAACTTTCTCAACCTTTTAAATAGATTTTTTAGATTAATCGAAGTTCTTCTTATGTTTTTGACTTGACAATCATGTCATCTACATAACATTCAATCTCTCGATGAATCATGTCGTGGAATAACGTTACCATAGCTCGTTGATACGTTTCCCCGACATTATTCAAACCAAAAGGCATCACCTTTTAACAAAATGTACCCCATGGGGTAATAAACATTGTCTTCTCCATGTTTTCCGGTGCCATTTTAATCTGATTGTATCCGGAGAAGCCATCCATGAAGGAGAATACTGAGAACTGAGCGGTGTTGTCAACCAATACATCAATGTGAGGTAAAGGGAAGTCAACTTTCGGATTTTCTCTATTGAGGTACCGATATTCAATGCACATTCTAACTTTTCCGTCTTTCTTTGGCACATGCACAATATTAGCTACCCAAGGTGGATGTCTGGTTACAATAAGAAACCCCCCATCCCAATGCTTTTGAACCTCTTCTTTGATCTTCATGGCCATATCAGGGTGAGTTCTATGAAGCTTCTGCTTGACTAGAGGGCATTCCTCTCTCAAAGGCAGCTTATACACAACAATGTCAGTATCCAAACCTGGCATATCTTGATACGACCAAACAAAGATGTCGACATATTCACTCAACATGTTGATCAGCTCTTCCTTCACACCGGCTTGCAGACTGGATCCAATCTTAATCTCTTTCTTTGCGTCCCCGGAACCAATATTGATAACCTCAATTGTCTCCTGGTGAGGAAGAATGACCATTTCCTCTTGTCTCAACAACCTAGCCAACTCTTCAGGGAGTTCACAATATTCCTCACCCTCTTATTCGACTTGATAGATTGGATTATCAAAGTCATACTTGGCCATAGCAAAAATGTTATTAGTGGAATCCGAGTGATCAAGTTTTCATGATTGAGGGATCATGCTTATCTTAGAATGAGTTTTTGAAAAGAAAAATAAAATAAACATTGCCATTTTATTGTTTTTCTGCAAAATTAAAAATGAAAAAAAAGAACACAATTTTTGAATGCAAAACGTCCTTTATTCATGATAAAAATAAATTGCAAATGCAACAGGGGGCCCTACAATGGATCTTTACACCTTGGGTAGAGTGTAAGATTTGTCATGCATATGATTATGAGAAAAACAAGGAAAATTACTTTGTCTTAAGAGTAACTTGGACAATGTCTTCAGCAGACCAGTTGTTGAGCTCTTGTCCCGGGATACACGAGCACACCTAGTTGTTGAGATCATAGTCGTTGTCGACACTATCTTCACTGGTAGCATATATCTGATCTGGATTGATGATACCTCCACTATAGAAGGTAATCGGCCCCTTGCGCTCTATTGTGGAAACTTGATATTGTTGATAGCCCACACCAAATTTGTCTTCCTTCATAGTGACTTCAACCATCTTTCCCCAGCCTTGGGCATTACTAGCTTTAACCACTTCCAATGCTTTCTTGTAGGAAGCAATAGAAGTACGAGTCCGCTCTTTTCTTGGAACCACTACTTTCGGAGATGCTTCGCTAACATTCAATGCCTCAAACTCTTGACGCAACATTTCATGGACTTCTCCATCAATCTCAACATATTTGAAAGTCGACAAGTGACTGACAAAAATATCTTCCTCCCTGCATACGGTCACAACATGACTGTCAACCACATACTTCAGATTTTGGTGCAATGTGGTTGTCACTGCGCCTGCAACATGAATCCACGGTCTTCCTAACAAAAAACTGTATGCTGGTTGTATATCCATCACATAGAACACACATTTAAAGAATTGAGGACCAATCTTAAACGGGAGCTCCACCTCTCCAAATACAAATCATTTGGAGCCATCAAAAGCCCTCACCACCAAGTCACTTGGCCTCATAATAATCCCCTCGGTGTCTAACTTAATTAGAGCCTTTTTTCAGTAACATATTCAGGGAAGAAGTTGTGTTTACCAGTACGTGGGATAAAATTGCGCCTTTACACCCCATGGTGATGTGTAAAGCTTTGTTGTGATTGCGACCTTCAGACATTTGTCGCTCCCTGGATTTCCATCCTGGTACAAACACGAAAGTGGTGTGGGAAAGGTAGAGAAGTCAGCCGGGCATTTTTATCCCGAAGGAATGGTAATGCTGCACAAACCTAAGAGAAGGAAAGAACAAGGTCTTGAGAACCAAAGAAACTGGGTTCGGGAGTCGGTTACGACCTGGGAAGGTATTAGCACCCCAGATCATCCGCCGTACCCGACAAGATCCACGCTTGCTAGAAAAGGTTTCAAAGGGTGAAGAAATGAAGCTACTGCAAAAACTGAGACTGGGAATGGATAAGAAAAGAAAAGTAAATGGGGAAAATGTAGGGAAAATAAAAGAGTGCTCGAATGGGCCCTACCCCACTGCCTATGTACCTCATTAGGAAATGAGGATCAGAGTCGACGTAGTTCCCCTAACTAGGGAGGAAAACTTGTTTGTGTTTTTTAAAGCTTGAACTGCTTACGTCAATGCTCAGGTGTTGCAGGCTCATCTGGAATGAGTGTGTTACCGTCTTGCAAAGGACAAGTATGAGCAAGTTCTTACGTTATGAGTGAAGGTGATGAGAAAAGAATTCCCGAAGCAAAGACGCTTTTTGTTTGTTCAATGTTTTTTAGAAGCTTTTATGAGATTTGCATAGGTGAGTGTATCTGAGTCTTAATCAATGGGATGTGTACTTCTTACATCATCCCGAAATGGAATGGATAAGAGGCACACCTAAATATGGGGATATCCTCCAAATCTAGTCCCTAAGATGAAGGCTCAAGCACACTAGCCTATTGAACTTTATTAAGTGTTTTTTTGTGGTTTTTGGATTAAGAAGTGTTTTTTAGCTTTTGTTTGTGAAGCATCCTCATTCTAAGACCTATTCATAATGATATATACCCTACACCTCACCCCCACATGGAATGTGTGCAAGTACCCCATGACAAAGTCCTTTGGCATGTGAGAAGACTTGTCATTTATTAAGTGACTTGGAGTGTTATTTTGAGATGAGAAGAGAAAGAGAGCAAAGAGAACCAAAGGAAAAAGTATAATGGGGGACTAATAATACTAAGAGTTATCATTCATGGGATACCTAAAGTTAGTGAGGTTTGAGTTTTATCCTGATGAAGAAGAAGAAAAGAAGAAAGAAGAAAGAAGAAGAAGAAGAAAGAATAATAGGATTCAACTTACTTCTTAAGAGAAGATAAGTTGATCCTAAAGGGGATGATGAAGAATTAAGCAAGGATGGCATAAGTACATCTTAAACACAAGTATGAAAACTTAAAGGAGGTGAAAGATAAAGTTGAGATATGGAAGCAACACCCACACCTCTCAAACATACCAATGTCCCTACAAAGTTAGAAATATTCACATAAGTGCAAATAAAACTCAAACAAGCATACAACATGAAAGAACAAAGCTCTAAGTCTTAAAACTCAAACAAGTCAGAACCTACAAGTCCTATATGACCCCTAAAGTTAGTCATGCAAACTTAAGCAAAAAGAAGTGGAACAAGTCTCACAAACATCCAACAAAGCACCAAAGAAGGAGTGAGATGAAAAGAAGTGATCAAGTAAGGCAAACAAGCCACAATGCAACAACTAAGATCAAAGTCAGAAGCTAAACACCTTTAAGAATGTCACATTATGTCAATAAAATGTCATATAAGTCACATGTTATGGTATATAAGCATAGGAGATGAAATGAGATGAGGATGCAAGTGTATGTTAATGAAACAATATCACTTAATGAGATGAGACAAGCATACAAGCATGATGTGAGATGAATATGAACCAAAGTCAGAGGTGTATAAACATGTTAAGATGCACAAAATATGCATAAATAATCACATTTCAACATGGATGGCACATTAAGAAGTTAGATGAAGAGATGAGATGAAATTAGGTCATTTAGGGTTCATATGATTCATACTTGGAAAACAAACATCAGTGCAACTAAACAAGTGAACACATGCTTCATACAAGTCCTATGAATTAATAAAAGGATGTCAATATGCACAATTAGATCCTAACATTATGGCACAAGTGCCTCCTAATGCAATTAAGCAAAGCACAAACAAAGGATGCATCATAAAGTTCACATAATAAAGCAAAGTTAAATGATGATCAAGTATGATACAAAAATTACCAAACTAATCTCAAAGAGTCCCCAAACAGAAGAAAATTAAGTGACAAAAGATGGATCAAAGAAACATAAAGAGGCTAGGTCAAACAAGCAAGTTAGTTCACCTAGGGTTTCTAAGGACCACACACAAAGAACCAATGCAAATGCTATGCAAAATGGACTTTAAAAATATGAGAAAAATGGTTTGAGATGCTTTAAGATGTTATGGATGCAGTGCAAAAAGATTGAAGTTCAAACATATGCTTTATGAATGAGAAAAAATTCATGAAAGTTCAAGTATCACAATATAAATGCAAATGAAATTAATTGAGGGAAATATTCAAAATAAAATATTAAAATAATGCAAAAATGCAAAATAAAATAATTAAAAATTATTTTAATGTATGAAGACGCAACATGATTTTTTGTGAGATTTTTAGATGCTTAAAATTTTTTATGGATTAAAATGAAAATGTATGCAAATGAAATAAAAAATAAGAAATAAAAGATGCAAGGGGTATGAAAAGCAATCCAGATACATTCAAATATAAAATAGGTAAAAAAACAGGGGTGTTAATAGCACTATGAGCCCATCAGTGCATCTTCTAAATCATAAAGTCAACAAACTTGACTCCATCTAGAGCCATTTGATTAATCCAAAGGATATTATGCAGTTAACAAAAACAAGGTATGAAAGATCAACACATCACAATGAGTCAGTCACAAAGTAATTCGATCCAATGGCCATGCACAAAGTCAATCAAAATAAAAGTAAACGCATCCAATGCATTTCTGTGAGTCAGGCAAAGAAATTCAATCCAACGACTACGTTATGTTTGAATTAAACATGGGAACACATGAGAGGTGCGTGGATTCATTTATGTGTTGGCATCGTGTGAGCCTCTGGATCAAATCCACCAACGACCATAACATCGTCTTCCCCAAATGACCTGAAAAAAGCACGAAGATATTCAGGTGGTCGGAGCCCTAGCTCCAGTCACCACTTCCAGCCATCTGCAAGTTAAAGGATCCACAAAATTCCCAAAAATGCACAATGCTTATACCAAAATGATCAGAGGAACTTCATAAACTCAAATCCACACATGAAATTCACAGATCTACCACACATTGAGAGAATCGAGCAAAAACATTTAGATCTGAAAATATGTAAACTCCAAATTCAAGCAATCCAAACATCCAAACTTCATAAAAATCATATCAGCATCATCAGTGTAAGATCAAAATGCCAGCCATAAAATCAAGAAATAGAAGGTGCAATGAAGCTTACTTGAAAATGCGTTTGAGCCAAAATACTCCTAGAAACCTAGTGTAAGAGTGCATATATTCCTCTTTTGAGCTCTATTTGCAAAATAAATGCAAATAGAGACTTGAATCAGGCTGGATCTTTATGTTTGATGAAGTTCACTCCAAACTTAGTTATGGCGAAATCTGATGCAAATGCTTCAAACGGTGGATGATTCTTGCTCCTTGAAGTGTGTAGATCACAAATATGGAAGAAAAATGGAGTGAAACCTCAAGAACAAAGAGAATCAAAAAAGTGAATGTAAGAGGAAAAAATTCCAAATCTAGCAAATGAAAGTGCATGAGGCTGAGAAATTTGTGTGAATAGCTTTATATAGTGTGCATGAAGACCTCATTGGGTTTTGTGATTGGAGAACTTGAAATTAATGAGATATGGATCATTATGAAAAAATGCAAAATTGTGGCCATAACGTGTTTCACGCGTGCGAACTCAGCATGAAGGGCATGAACACTCATCATTTTCTCCACCGAGGGCCATTGGATTGATCTTGTGGCTGGAAATGCTTAGATTGGTGAGTTTCAATTGGTTTTGCAAAAATGCATAATGGAGAGTAAGTGATCATCGTGGCACGAATTGGCTTGCTTCAAGGGCCAAAAAATAATTTTTATGGTGTGTACTTGGGTGTGGCAAGGTAGCATGATCAATTCGAATCCATTACAAGTCATTTTGATGCTTTATGCAAAAGGTACCAAAGTTGAAACCATGAAAAACCCTAAAATGACCTATAACTTCCATCAAGCATAACTTTTGATTCACACATGCTATGAAGGAGTTCTTGTACTTTTTGAAAGTGGGAGAACAATCCCTACAACTTTGATGTTCAAATAAAAATCATTTGGAGCTTCTTTGGTCTTGAAAGAATTGGTTGAAGTTAGGGTAAAAGTTGCCAAAAATAGAAACTTCTCATTACAAGCCATTTTCCATTTTTAGTAACGTTTTCCCAAACTCTTGATTCTTAATGAATGACATAAATCATGTTATCCATTGCCTATATGAGGGTCCATAAGATTGAAAATCATGATTGGAACCCTTGAAAATCATGATTGGAACCCTTGAAAACCCTTGGTTGCCTTTTCTTCTGCATTGTTGACTTTTTCTCGTTTCATAAGCAACTGAGCCACTGCCCGACTTTCTCAATGATTCTTTGAGCTAAATTATAACCCTAGGCCGTGTATGACATATATAAGCCTTTGATCACAAGAATTGATCAAAGACATGAGGATAGCTTGCCCTAAGACAAAACCCTAATTAGGGTTCCTTGTGAAGGAGAATATGCATTGATGAACTTCCTGATGAACCACCCCCTTTCTAGGGCCTTGAGGAAACGTTTGATCTTGTACAAGATATGAGGACCTCTTGCAGGCTTGTTGCAAGACAACTTGGTTCTCATATTTGGCTTTGAAGAATCACAAATTGATAGATCAATGATCACATGCCCTATACTTCTAACCATGAATGGTATGCTTCATTTTTCTATGCAAAGATGCAAGGATATGTATGCTATATGCTATGCTATATGACATGAAATGAGAGGGAAATTTTTGGGGTGTTACAGCTGCCCCTATTCAATCATCTGTTAATCTGAAAAGGGTGAGAGCATCGACTATCAAACGTTCGAGATAAACTGTGATTGAATACCAAAACAAACTAGAAATTTTGCCCTCTACTAAAGAAGAAAAAGGATATAAACCTAACCAAGGAAAACTCTGCTTGGGAAACTCTGATGCGGTGAACAATGATACGAAACACAAAGGGAATGCCTTTTGAACAACTCCAGGCAACTACTGGCTTGCCACAACGATGGTTGACTTGAAACCTGACTTTTGTACGATGCCAGAAGACTACTGGCTTTCTACAACGACAGTGGACTTGGTGCACTTAAGCCTTTGGAATAGACATGCACTAATTAGGATGGACGAACCCTCTTCATATATCCTACGCAGATATACGGTACTAGGAAAGACGATCCCTATTCAAATATCATGTATGCCAGGTAAATGATAATCATGCATATGTTCTACTGAACTGCAAAGTTTTGACGTTTAACCCACTGTGAGGATTTTAAGCATCTTCAATACGGACGAGTATTGGATGATAATCAAGGAAACACAGACGAGTTCCCTTAGTTAATAATACATACGAGTATCAGAAGACGATCCAAGAAACACAAACGAGTCCTCTAGGCAAGGATACAAACGAGTATCAAGCACTGATACAGACGAGTATCAGACAATGATACAGACGAGTATCAAAATGGTAAGGAATCAAACACGGACGAGTGTATGAGGAAAAGACTAACACGAACGAGTGTGAAGAATTATACGGACGAGTATCAAGGAGCTAATAAATATAAACGAGTATTAAGAATGATACAGATGAGTATCAAAAGGGTAAAGAATCATACACATATGAGTGATTGAGAAAAAGGCTAACATGTACAAGTGCTAAAGATGATACAGATGAGTATCAAAAAGGGTTGAAAACTCAAACACAGACGAGTGAATGAGAAATAGGCTAACACAGACGAGTGTTAAGAATGATACAGACGAGTATCAAAAGGGTAAAGAGTCAACCACAGACGAGTGATTGAGAAAAGGATAACACAGAGGAGTGTTAAAGAATACAAACGAGTATCAAGAAGGGTAAAAAACCAACCACATACGAGTGATTAAGAAAAAGGCTAACACTGACGAGTGTTAATGATGATACAGACGAGTATCAAGAAGGGTTGAAAACTTAAACACGGATGGTTGAATGATTAAAAGGCTAACACGAACGAGTTTTAAGAATGATACAGACGAGTGTCAAAAGGGTAAATAATCAACCACAAACGAGTGATTAAGAAAAAGGCTAACACGGACGAGTGTTAAAGATGATACATACGAGTATCAAGAAGGGTAAAGAATCAACCACAGACGAGTGATTGAGAAAAAGGCTAACACAGACGAGTGTTAAAGATGATACAGATGAGTATCGAGAAGCTCAAAATCAAACACAGACGAGTGAATGACCAAGAAAGTTAACACAAGCGAGTATTAAAAATGATACGAACGAGTATCAGAAAGTTTTAAATCAAACATGGACAAGTGTCTGACAAAAGGTTAACATGGACGTGTGTTAAGAATGATACAGACGAGTATGAAAAAGTTGAAATCGAACACGGAAGAGTGCTTGAAGCAAGAGGAAGTTAACACAGACGATTGTTAAGAATTATATAGACGAGTATCATAAAGTTTGAAATCCAACACGGACGAGTGTTAAGAATGATACAGATGAGTATCAGAAAGTTTTAAATCAAACATGGACAAGTGCTTGACAAGAGGTTAACATAGACGAGTGTTAAGAATGATACAGGCAAGTATCAAAAAGTTTAAAATCAAACATGGACGAGTGCTTGTCAAGAGGTTAACACAAACGAGTGTTATGGATGATACAAATGAGTATCAGAAAGTTTTAAACCAAACACGGACGAGTGTATGAAGCAAAAGAATAACACAAACGAGTGTTAAGAATGATACGAACAAGTATCAAGAAGTTATCAAACACAAACCAGTGTATGAAACAAAAGAATAACACATACGAGTGTATGAAGCAAAAGAATAACACAGACGAGTGTTAACTTCATTGGGGGAATATTTCAATGATGAGGGCAAATCCTATTTGAAATTCTGGGATCAGGTACGTGATGTCGAATCAGATGTTTAAACACTTGAAGACTTAAACATAACTTAAAGTGCAGGTAAATTAAATCACACATGAAATTGTTAACCCAGTTCAGTGTATCTCCACACTTACATCTGGGGGCTACCAAGCCAGGAAGGAAATCTAATATAAGTAATATTAATTCTGGAATTAAACCAACCAGTTTAATCCTTCACTTAATATCTACCCAAGGCAATTTCTACCTAAGACACAACTTAGATATGAGTACTTACTCACTCCCCCTCAATCACACAGTGATATTTTACAATGTTTAATAAAATTGAAGTCACACTTCAAACACAACAGCTTGATCTTACTTAAAAGTTTCAATCAAGACACAATTCACTTTTTGCTTAAAAGCTCATAAAGTGACAAACAATTAAAACCTGCTATTAAACACAAACACCCTTTACAGTTTTCTTAATTTCGTACTCTATTCTGAGAGTTTCTGTTCCTTAAATAGATGCTTGGTTTTTGGGCTTTTTGCAAATTATCCAGTCCTGATAAATCCCACCGTCATCACCTTGAATTAGGGTTAGTTAGTTTGTTACCTCCTTGATTCAAGGTGAGTTAGTTATTTTGTTTCACTGAAGTCAGATAACTAAGCTCCCTAATGATGCGCCTTGGAGTGTTTATCTATTCACAATTTATTCCAGATAAATTCTCCTGAATTTACTCACTTCTGTTATGCATCATTTAAGTCTGGTAGCAGGTTTACGATGTCACAACATCTGGTGTGACATCCTGATGTCTTGACTTAATTCATTAACTTTTACTCTGTTTGACTGTCACAACATCTGGTGTGACATCCTGAACTAAGTTCAACACTTCTTGTTTGTCAAAAATTCTGCCAATTCTTAACATCTACAAACTCCCCCTTTGGCTAATTTTTGGCTAACACAATCTTCTGGTTTTATCAGAGTGCAGCAGAGTTTTATCAGAGTGCAGCAGAGTCCTTTTCTGTTGAATCATGTGAGAGCTAATAATTTGCTCCCCCTCAAACCTGTATGTATACTGCTATGACTTGTTCAACAGAATTTGATATACCAATGAGCATTCAGAAAAAAAACTTAGTTCAGAAGGCCAACTTCAGCATTGTTCATTAAACAGTAGCAGACATTGATGTTCAGTACACTTCTTTTCTCCCCCTTGTTAGACAGAAATTTGGGGCCAAACATTACATAAGCAGAGAAAAACAAAAACATTACAAAGCAAAATTACAATTCAAAATAGGCAATACAGTTTCCATCACACCCAGCTTCACTCAGATTCATCATACTCTGTATCCTCTTCATCCTCAGACTCAGCATCAGAACCATCCACATTTCCAGCAGCTTCCTCCAGCTCTAGTCTTTGAATAATGTTTTCCAGCTTTTTCCTCCTTTCATCCAGCTCTTTGCAAGTGGTCTTGAGTTCTGCAATCAAGGCTGCTTTGAATATAAGAGTCTTGACATTTGATGGTCCAGCAGATGTCCCACTGGGAGCTTCAACATCTGCAGCATGATGGCTCAGGAACAATTTGTAGTGGAAGGCCAGTGGAGTCTCCCTCTTGCAGACAAAACCCTTATCAGTAAGGATGCCTAGATTCCACAAAGCAAAGAGGGAAAAGCTATTGGAAGCTTGGTTGCTGATGTTCCTGCATGCTTTAGGGTTTGATCAAAGATGTAAGCCCCATAGTCCAAATTTGTTTGGGTGCCTACAACACAGATGAATCTTCCCAGCCCAGTAGCTATTGATGAAGTGTGGTTTGTGGGAACCCAGTTGACAGTTCCAATCCTGTGCAGCATAACATACTTCCTTGTTAGCAGGCTGACAGATAGTTTGCCTTTGACTGGCCAAGACTTGACCTGGTTGGCAGTGATTATCTTGCAGACTTGGTTGTCAGTTTTGCCCAGTTCATTTGGCCCATCAGATTCTCTCCCCAGGTAGTGATTTATAACCCTAGGAGAGAAATCAACACATCTCCCCCTCACATAAACCTTCCTGAAGTCTTCTGATTTTCCATCAGCACACCCCTCTTGCAGATTAACTATGAACTCCTTGACCAGTAGCTCATAACAGGGTGAAAAATTTGAAACAGTCTTGAATAAACCAGCAGTGGATATTAAGTCTATTACCTCAGTGCACTCCAATGCATTGCTGCCCAGCTCTCTTTCCAGAGCCACCCTTCTTTGGTAGACATACTTCCATTTGCTCACACTAGAGACATGATGGAAGGACACATTGCCCAGAGGTGCTTCAGGAACAGCAGAGGTAGACCTGGGAGGTGCTGGCTTCTTCCTTGGTTGGGATGTTAGGACATCCTCCTCAACATCTGAGTCAGGTGGAGTTGTAGCTTTCCTCTTCTGGGTGCTTACCTTGCTCCATTGCTTAGTAGGTCCAAATGCAACTTTGACCTTGTCCTTCTTTGGAGTTGATTATTTCTTTTTCAGGAGTTGCATGTGCAACAGGCTTCTTCTCCTTCCTAGCCCTAAGCCTTTTGGCTATGCTAGGGTTAACAGATGCAATGATCTCTGTGTCAGAGTCATCATCTAGGGTTTCAACAGGAGGAGGTTGGGAGGCCTCTTTTTCAGCAGATTGATCAACATGAGCTTGATCATCACTGGCTTTATCATTATCAGTTGAGGCATTGTTCTGGTCCTCAGATGCTTCAACATTTATTGGGACATCCTGTTGAGCAGGAATGTCCTTTTCAGCCTGATTGCTTGGTTCTTCTTGTGGAGCAGGCATGCTGTTCAGGGGAACAGATACCCCACACACCACTCTTTGTTCAGAAAGAATCCTGTTCACAAGATGCTTGATGGATGCATCCACATAGTCAGAAGCTTTGGGGGTGCTTGTAGATGAAGGAGTCCCCTTGCTTTTGCTGAACACAGGCTCCTTTGCTCTTCTTACATTGGGAGTTCTAGGTTTTTGAGCAATAGGGACACTTCCTCTGATTTTGTCTATAGGAGTAGTATCCATTGTGTAATACCTCAAAATTTGCCCTCTCATTTCCCCAACATTTTGCATAGCATTTTGCATATATGGATTCATAAAAATAACCAAAAACATTGCATCATATATAGCATAGCCGAGGCGTGGGTATGTGATCAATGATCGGAGCAACCGAAAGTTATGAAGAGGCTACCGAAGGGCCACAAAGCTTCTCAACCTTGTGCAAAGGGTTCACAATATCCCACAAGTCTTCACTTGAAGCCACAAGTCATGGAAAGTTTTGGTTTGATTGAAGGAGGCAAGCAGTGCAATACTTCTTGAGGGAAAAGAGCCGAATTAGGGTTTCATTTCTACAGGGCTTCTACATAAATTTTTGAGTCGAAGTGGATTTCTTTGACTTATATATGATGTCAAGTGCCTAGGGTTCAAATCTCGTCCACAAATTCATTTTGGAAGGGGTTCGACTGGCCGGATGACGGAAAATCGAGGAATCGGGGAAAAGGCGACCGAGCTAGGTAAAAAGGGTCGACTCCGGACTTTTAAGATCGAGATCGTGAAATTAGGGTTACAATGATCCTATGGTTCATATTTGGTCGATAAACGATGGAGGAATCATGAAAAAAATCAAAGAAAAATCATTTGAAAGTTAGTTGGTTTTGCATTTCCCTCCACCTTTCCTTCCACTTTCTTTCCACTCTTCCTTTCATTTTTTTCCATCTCATTTTTCCATCTCAATTCCACTCCATTTCCCTTGGAAACTTCCACCACCTTCCACCATCTTCTAGAGTGTTCCAAGGAATATTCCAAGGAATATTCCCTTTATCCAACCCTAACCCTAACTAACTTCCAAACCTAATTTTTGGATCCCAAACCTAATTTTTGGGCCCCAAACCCAAACCTAGCTCCTAGCCTAGTCTCTATTTAAGCCATTTTCATCCAAACCAAAAGGGTTGGACACCATTTTCCAATTTTTCACTCTTTGAGAAGCACTTTTTCTCTCTCACTTTTCCTCTCCCTTTCACCAAAGCTTTTTCAAATAAGCTCTTCAAGTTTCACATTGAAACTTGAAGATCTTGAAGCTTAAGCCTCCAACCTCCATTAATTGTGGATCATAGAAGAAGAAGCTACTGAATTTTGTGAAGATTATCGACTTATCGGAAGCACACGAAGATTCAAGCTCAAGAACGCATTTATTTTGCGGTTTTCGGTTTTCGGTTTTCTCTTCGATTCAAGCTTCGATACTTGCGACAATCACCGAAGCACTTCTCCGCTTCGTAGGTTGGTGATCTTAATCACTTCTTCTTTAAGTTATTCTCTTCATCTCGCCGTTTCGGCATTCTTTAAGTGCTTTTCGCTTTGTTTGAATTAATTCCGTTCGATTATGTGTTGTTTGCATTTTTGTGATTTTTGTTGAATTAGTTTTTTTAAGGTGATTAATAGATATAGGTGTTAGCATGTGTAGATAAACTCAAAATAAGTCGAAATTAGTGTTAGCATGTTCCTAGGTAGGTTAGGGATCCTAAGAAGTGAGTTGGTGGCCAAAAGCACTTATTTTAAAAGCTTTTTTTCAATTCTGTGCAGTGTTAACCGGTTAACGCATGTGGTTAACCGGTTAACGCATGCGTTTTTGGCCAATTTGCTTCTGTTTTAGGTCCGTTAACCGGTTAACCTATATGGTTAACCGGTTAACGCTGATGATTTTTGTGTTTTTGGTTTCTTTGATTGCTCATCTTGCTTCCTAGTGCCTCTAATGTTCATGTATGTTTAGGTAGTGATTTTAGGGAATTTTTGAATCCATTTCCAGTAGCTAGTTCCCCCATTTCGAGTCGTTTCGACACGATTCCGTTTATGTTGCGTTTTATGCGGTTTTTGTGTGTTTCTTTGTGCATGCCTTGATTTCTTGCATTTTGTTGCTATGTTCATATATCATTAGGTATGTAATAATCATGTTGCATTCTGGTTTTTTTTTATGTTTGCATTGCATTAAATCATTTTTGCATTTCATTATGTTGATGTATGTTGCATTTTGCATAATCATGTGAATGTGCATTTGGTGTTATTTTGTTGCATATTTGATCACATCACTCATGTCAATTTAGTGCTGAATTTTGTATTAAGTTTAGCATTATTTGTGTGCCATCATGTTGCATATTCATAATCAAGATCATCGTGTTCAAGTGCCATGTTCATATGCATGTGTAGATGCTATTTTTGCATTTACTTGTTGCGTAATTCATGAGATGCATACTTGTAAAATCATTCCAAAATGTTCATGTTCTTGCATTTATGAATGTTGATCCATGTTTAAATGCATGTTTGTGATGTGTTTAGAACATTTTTGCATTGAGTTTGTGCATTAAAAAATAAAAATAAGCAATTCTGGATTTTGCATTTCATAGCTGTTGTTTTGTATAAGTGCTGTAAAATGTGTGCTGTTTGTTATGTGTGCATGCTGCATTTGACCTTTTGCACCTACTTTTTCATGCTGCATGCTGGCTGTAAAAGGCTGAGTTGTATCATGCATTGTTTTCATGGCTGTTTGTGTAATAGGGGCTGTAATAGGTGCTGTATTTTTTGTCCTAGTTTTTCTAGTTCCTTTAGGATTAGAATAGGGTCTAGTTTAGGTCCAAGTTTAATTAGGATTTAATTAATGTGTGTTTGCCTTATTCTTTAATATAAAATGTGCATTAACACTTGTTTTGTAGTGGGGAAGATTGAGGTAAGTTCACTTCACTTTATCCTTTATTTTTTATGCATTTTTTTTTTTTGCATTTTAATTCATTTTTCCTTCCATATTTGTGTTTGGTAGGATTCCCCATTGTTAGGACCAACTTATCTTCCTTAGGAAGTAAGTTGCATCCTTTTTTTTTTTTTCCTTTTCTTTTCCTTTTTCTCATTAGGATTAGAAAACCTCATTAACCATAGGATCTCCCTTTTGTAAATACAATTAACTTAGGGTTGTGTCTTAGTTCCCCTTAGTTTTTGTCCCTTTTTGCAATTTGAGTCATTCTCTTCTTATCTTCAAACAAAATCCAAAAAAACATTTAATAAATAAATGGAAGGATTCCTTGTGTATAGCCTTATTCCATGAAACACTTGCATTCATTCCATCTTGGAGTGGTGTAAGCTTGTTTATCATGATGCACAAGTCTCATCAAGGAATTGTTCACAAAGAAAAACTTAAAAGACACTTCTTCACAAAAGCAACAAAAACACTTAATAAAGTTCAACAAGCTAGTGAACTTAAACCCTAATCCTAGGAAACCAGTCTTGGATAAATTCTCCTTGCTGGATATGCTTGTTCTATTATTCCATCTTGGAATGTAGAGTCAAGTGTACATTCCATGGAAAAGAGTTTGAATTCACTTCCTTGTGCCAAATTCATACAAAACTCATAAAAGCCAAAAACAAACAATAAGCGGCTATCCTGCGGGAACTTCTTCTCTCATCTCATTCATTCACAACATGAACTCGCGACTACTTGTCTCGCATGCAAGACGGTTAACGCACTCGTACCAGACGAGCCTGCAATACCTGAGCATAGACATACGCAGTTCCAGCTGTAAAAAACACAAACAAATAGTTCCCGCCTTAGTTAGGCGAACTACGTCGACTCTGATCCTCATTATCCCGATGAGGTACGTAGGCAGCGGGGTAGGGCCCGTTCGAGCACATTCTTTATTTTCCCTACATTTCCCCCTTTCTTTCCATTCTCTTATTTCAGTTCTTTTCTCATTTCTCATTCTCATTCCAGGTAGCGGTTTTATTCAGCAGCATTCATATTCTCTCACCCTTTGAAACGAAACAAGCAAGCGTGGATCCCGTCGGGTACGACGGACGATCTGGGGTGCTAATACCTTCCCAGGTCGTAACCGACTCCCGTACTCAGATCTTTGGTTCGCAAGGCCTTGTCCTTTCCTTCTTCCTCAGGTTTGTGCAACATTACCTTTCCCATTCCTTTGGGATAAAAATGTCTGGCTGGCGACTCTAACCTTTCCGCGCCACTTTCGCGTTTGTACTAGGATGAAAATCCCGGGAGCGACACATTGGTACTACAAAGATTGGAGTTGCATGCACTACATCTTCTTGATTGAGACCCTCATCAATGAAGTTAGGGTTTTGATGTTGAGACATTTTTCGAATGTAGTGGAAGAGGAGTTAGGTTTGATTGATTTTGATGAGCTTAGAAAATCAGCTTTAGCATGCAAATCGTTTAGTGGAGATTGTGAGGAGGTGAAGAGCTGAGAGCACGTTTGTGCATTTATAGAAACAGTTGCTATTGGAATTTTTAAGAGTGGAATACACAGAGTTATTGACCAGACTGATGCTGCCATTTGGTGATCATGCCACACGATGTCCTGAGACATGCTGGTACTTCTCCATAACTACTATATTTCACATAAGCAGATTCTCAATTTACCCCTTAGGTTTTCAAATTGGGTAGCATCCAAAGCTTTAGTAAATATGTCAGCCAATTGCAGATCTGTGGCTACATGTTCTAATGTGATCACCTTCTCTTCCACAAGATCTCTAATGAAATGATGTCTGATGTCTATGTGCTTAGTTCTGCTGTGTTGGATAAGATTTTTGGAGATGTTAATTGCACTTAAATTGTCACAGTACAATGTCATGACATCTTGTGGGACATTGTATTCTGTGAGCATTTGTTTCATCCAAACCAACTGTGAACAACTGCTACCAGCTGCAATATATTCAGCTTCAGCAGTGGATAAGGATACACAATTTTGTTTCTTACTGAACCAAGAAATCAAATTGTTTCCTAGAAAGAAGCATCCTCCTGATGTACTCTTTCTATCATCAGCACTTCCAGCCCAGTCAGCATCACAAAATCCAGTGAGGATTGGTTCACAACCATGAGAATACATTATGCCATAGTCACAAGTACCATTGACATATTTCAAAATCCTCTTAACCTGGTTTAGATGACTTACTTTTGGCTTAACTTGATACCTTGCACACACACCTACTGCAAAGGCTATATCTGGTCTGCTAGTTGTCAGATACCCGAGTAGCACACCCGTGAGAGTCCGTGATGTTGACCCGAGTAGCACACCCGTGAGATTGGGAGGGGTTTACAGGTTTGCAGGAACCCTGGTACCTTCAGCATACACACTTTGCCTTTTGTTCAGTTTTGTGATCTGGATTTATGTTCTTAAGTTATGGACCCCGGATCAGAGGAATGATTATTGTGATATCTGGATTTTGAGACCGTGCACCGACACTTGATTATATGATTGGCACACCACAGACACTTCACTGATCACATGCCTTGTCTTGCATAAGCATCATATCATCATTAGTCATTTTGTGTTCCTTTTTATTCCCAGGGTTCATTACTTCCTAGGTCCTGGTCATATTTTCTACTTCAGCATGGAGATTCCGAGGAAGAGAAATGTTCATTATACTTTCCCGCAGCCAGAGACAGAGAGTGTTCAGGGTTTGATTAGCTTGATGGGTGACCGAGTCCTTGATGATTTCAGGAGAGAGTACGGCAGGATACTGAATTATGTGAGCAAACCCACAGTCGACCAGAAGGATAGCTTGCATTCTCTGCTGCAGTTTTATGATCCACAGCTGAGGGTTTTTGTTTTTCCTGATTATATTTTGGCGCCTACGTTGGAGGAGGTTTCTAGCATGCTGAGTCTTCCTGTTAAGGAGGGTGTACCTTACTATGTTTCGGAGAGGATCCCATCTCATGAGGATATCACTATTGCCTGTCATTTGAGTATGCCTAGACTCAAGGTGGGATTAGAGGCTGGCCAAAGTAAAGGAATCCCTTTGGACTTTCTTGTTGCAGAGGCACGTGTTATGGCATCGGAAAAGAAGTGGGCAGATTTCAAAGCACTGTCGGCTATGGTAGTATATGGAGTCAGTTTGTTTCCCGGAGAGAAAGGACTAATTAACATGGAGGCCATTACCATCTTCGTCAAGGGAAATCCTGTTCCTACATTGCTAGCTGACTTTTATTATGGAGTTCACCACAGAAATGAAAAGAGGAAGGGGTTTGTAAATTGTTGTGCTCCCATATTCGCTGATTGGTTTGTAAGGCAACTCCCTAAATCAGGACCCTTTCAGGATTTGAAACAATCTTGGAAGTGGTCCAAAAGATTAATGGGCTTAACCTCAGCTGACATTGCTTGGGGATGCAACAGAGATTTGGTGGGCAAAGAAATGTTGGTTAGTTGCGGTAGCTTTCCAAATGTGCCTTTGATGGGAAGGAAAGGTGGGATTAGCTACAATCCTATCTTGTCCAGGAAACAGTTCGGCTATCCTTTAAGAGACGTACCTTTGATCGACGATGCAAATGAGTCCTTATATTTTCCAGCAGAGGGAAACTCCAAAATGAGCATCCTGGCATCCCAAGCTTGGGAAATTAGGGTGATGAAAGGAAAGAAAGAATTTGGAAGAGTAGATCCTAATACCTATGACCCTTTTGCCAGCTGGTTGGAGGATCGTGTGAAGACTCACCTTCTACCATTTTCTAGAGAGACGCCTCTTTACCCTAAGGAGATAGCACCAAGAGCTACGGTACCTTTGGAGGAATATCAGAAGTTAGAGGCTTTGGTTAAGCAACTGAGGGTTGAAAATCAAGAGGCTCTTAATTCTTGTCAGACACTAATGATCCAGAACCGTCGATTGAAAGATAGAGCTGTGCAAGCCGAGGGAATAGTCCGTCTCAAGCAGAAGGACTTTGAAGATAGAGAGCTCTATTTCCGAAAGAAAGGTTTAGCTGAGACTCATATGACGGCCCAGCGCCGAAGAGAGAAGAAGGATCTTAGTGAAGCCAATGAAGCTGTTACTTTATGGCAGGAGAAATGGGACGAGAATCTGAAGAAACAAAAAGAGTTGAACGCCAAGCATAAACAGGAAGTCAAAAGCCTTCAGGATTCTGTGGATGGGCTGAAAGAACTTCTCAGGAAAGCCTATTATCAAGAGGAGGATCGTATCCGGCGCGTAACAGAAAGCCAGCAGGCGCTGAAGGAAGCTCAAAGGGAGATTGAAGACTTGAAGTTGCAAGCTGATGTGAAAAGGTCGAAGGTCAATTCGAGTCAAAGCAAGGATAATGAAGCGACATTTCTACAGCAGATCGAGGAGTTGCACGCTTCTTCTGATACGAGGGACCTCCTCATTCAGAAGCTTATCCAGGAGCCCGGTCATCTAGATGTGGGTCAGCTGTTCCAGAGCGTCAAATGCCTTGGCTGGAGATTGAAAGATATAGAGTTCCCTAGTGTTTAATTTCATAGTGATGTACTTGGATTACCCACAGGCTTGTTGTGGGATTCCTTATATGTGATGTACTTTTGTTATTGTGATTGGCACCCTTCGGGGACTCTGTATTTTCAAACTCCAGTTTATATGATTGAGCTGTTCCGGATTTCTTGTTGTTATTTGCACCGACACGGGGTAATGAGCACCGGTTCTTCACGACCGTTATTATGCCTGAATATCATTTGGGTCTTCTTCCCAATTCTTATCTTCCTAATGCCAGGACCGGATATAGTAAAATACTCGGGAATAAAAGGAACACATTGCATTGCATACGCATCATTTGCATTTTGTCTTTGTCTTTGCAGGTTTTTCTTCGGGATGTCTAATTTATCTGTGTTCATCAGGCAAAGATTGCGAGGGCCGCCAAGACCCGATACATTCGACAGAATATTCCTCATCGGTACGCGACCCGCAGCAATCAAAGAACAGCAATGGACGCCATGCAAACAGAACTCAACGATGTCCGTACCAAGATGGCAGAATTCGTGACTCTGATGCAGGGGATGACCCAGGGGCAGCAGGAGCTGAGAAATGCAATTCAAGGGTTAACTCCTCCTAACACTAATGCTCAGGCAACTACTTCCGGTGGACTAGGGGCTCCTCCCAACACTAACAACGGTACAGGTGGACCTCATGTTCCAGATCCAGCTATGGCTACGTATGTTCCTGTGCAGGACAGGCAGGAAGACCAATTCCAGTACTTCAACAATGATATGGGTTTCGGCGGTGACGGGAATCTCAACGACTTCTTGGTGCTTGCAGAGAAGGTCAAGGCCTTGGAGTGCAAAGACACTTTGGGGATTGACGTGTCAGATATGGGTTTAGTACCTGGGGTGGTCATTCCACACAAGTTCAGGCCACCAGCATTTGATAAATACAACGGCAACTCTTGCCCGAAAACTCACCTACAGGCCTTCTACAGGAAGATTGCGGCTCACACGCGAGACGAGAAGTTATGGATGTACTATTTCCAGGATAGCCTTTCTGGAGGGTCCTTGGAGTGGTACATGAAGTTGGAAAGGAGTTCTATCAGAAGCTGGAAGGATTTGGGAGAGGCCTTCCTCAGACAATATCAATACAACATTGACATGGCACCTAGCCGTACTCAACTTCAAAGCTTGACACAGAAGAGCTCGGAGAGCTTCAAGGACTATGCACAGAGGTGGCGCGAGGTGGCCGCCCGAGTGCAGCCTCCTTTACTGGAAAGAGAGATGGTTGATCTTTTCTTGAATACCCTCCCAGGGCATTTCATGGAAAGGTTGGCTGGTTGTTCCTCAAGTGGTTTTTCGGACATTATCCTGACTGGAGAAAGAATCGAAAGCTGGCTCAAACAGGGGAAGATTCAAAATGGAAGCGCTTCAACGTCTGGTATCAAGAAACCCTTTGTGAAAAGGAGGGAAGGAGAAACAGGAGCAGTATACGCCCAGAGGGGAATGATGCATGTAAACACCCCAAATTTGCCCTCACCCATTCACACATGACTTGTGATCATCTCATATGCATAAACACAATCACATCATCTCATGTCTCATTTGGTTTCACTGGATAGTTTCTAAGGCATCTGCACCTAGGGTTTGTGATCTGAGCAACCTCAGGGCATCTTGAGCCATTCCAAAGGCCACTAATCAACTCAAAGGGGTCCATGTGTGTTCTTATATCATGTTACATCCTCACAAAGTCAAAAATGCAGAGGAATCACAAGAACTAGGGTTTGAGTGGATGCAGAGCCAGGATGAACTGCACAGTTGACTGAAAATTAGGGTTTTGGTTTCAGAGGCCATAACTCCAATTTTTTTGGTCATTCTTGTTTCCATTGGTCTCTATATGGTATAGGGAGTATGCATATCAATTTTCATGAAGAAATTCCATGGGGAAGTCATCTGATCAAGAGTTGACTTTTCAGACAAGTCAGTGTAAAATCAGGGCATCTGAGGCCCCCAATGACCCAACCAATGGGTGATCTTCATCATTTTGAGTGTGTATGATCTTTATTTGATCATGGAAGAGGTTTGAAGTTCACAAAATTCAAGAATTTGGGGTTTTTGCAAAAGTTGACTTTTTGGGTTTTGTTGACTTTTCAAGAATGCATCATTTTAGGTCAATTTTCAAGCTTTGATTTATGATCCAAAAAGGCTTCAAATGGAAAAACTTTGGTCATGAAAGTTATAGATCTCATCTTTCCCTTTTCAAAAAGTACAAGAACATGATCTAACTCTTCATGGATCAAAAGTTATGGCCATGCAAAGTTGCCAAAAATCATTGTTTTTCAAGTTATGCACCAAGTGAAATTTTGCTAAGTCTTGAATCAATGCATGATTGCTGCCTCAAATTCATGTCAAACCATCTTGTAAACATTCTCTAAGTCCATAAAATCAGAATTGGACTAAGCTTTCCCATGATTTCATGCTTGGTTGGCCAAAAGATCACATGTGAACCAAAAGTACAACAAGTTGCAAAACACTCATGATCACTCCTCACAACTTGCAACATTGAGTGCTGAGCCAAGCTAGGCCTCTCCCTCACCCATGCTGCGCCAGAATCCACCCTTGTACTAAGCCTAGATCAAGCCATGCTTTCTCTTACACAAGAGTTGACAAAGTTGCAAAAGTTAACCTACCAATCCAAAAAGCACAAGTCACATCAGTCAGCCAATGAGAGAGAGTCACATGTACAATTTGCAAGCTGAATATATCAAGAGCTAAGGCTGAAACCACACCATTGATCACTTACACAAAAACACTCCAACTTGCAACTTCATTCGAATTCCATCACACAGCCTGCAAACACCCAAATCTTTGCTTCCATTCATCTCACCTTGATCTATAGAACACAAAGCATCAAGAAACAAAGCCTAAAACCACCAGAAACCCTCACTGCCATCACCAACCCTCATTCTGCAGATTCATTCGAATCTCTTTCCTCAAGCCACAAACACTTCAACCAACACCATAAACCTTCTCAATACACCTCATAGGTCATAAACAACCCATCACCATGACTTGAAAGGGCCAGAAACTCATCTGCCATTGTTGACTGAGCATGAAACAGTTCTCTTCGAAACTCATCATCCAACAAACATAAGTTCCATTTGAGCATTCAAGTAGCTTTGGGGAACCAAGAGGAGCAGATTGAGCAAGAAGAAGAGGCCTGAAAGTTCCAAAATCAAAGGTTGCAAATCTCAGGTAGCTCCAAATAATTTTTTCCAGAAATCACTTTTGTTGTTATAAACTTGTTCTTCATGCTTGCCTGATCACTCTGGTATCATTAGTTTTTGAAATGGCTTTGTTTTAAGAGTTTAATTTGAGATTGAAGCTTACGAACCCTAGTTTTTCTTTCCTTCGATTCAGATGATTTAGGTAAGATAAATTTGTTTTGAGAGAGGGTTTTAGTTCGTGAGGTGTTGGGGATCATTTCCCATAGCTTAGTTTTCATTTATTTTGCGTTTTGGGAGGTTTTGAAGATTTTCAGGTGACCCTCTGGCCGGAGAAGATGACCGGAGGTCTTCTCCGGCCACCTGAATGTAATTTGCCCTAATTACAGTGTTTAATGCTTGTTTGAATTTGGGCCGTGGATTTGCGTTGAAAGTTTGACTTCCCTCCAGATTGAGTGGCCAGGATGCGCGTGATTAGCCCTAATTCTTCATTAATTTTTAATTAAGTATAATTAGCTCAGGGTAAATCCCAGCCTTTAATTTGCGCGCCAGTCAACTCATTTAAAACCAGGATCAATCTCATGCGTTCATTCCTTTGACTTTCCATTTTATTTAAATTAAATTCATTTTCTTTCTATTTTATTTGCACAATTTATTTAAAATAGCTAAAAAATCATAAAAATTATGAAACTTTTTCTTTAAGGTTTTATTAATTTTTGTGACACAAAAACATTTTTATTTTATTTTTTATCATTAAAAAAGTATTTTTAAATATTTAAAAGATTATTTTTAATTGATTAATGAGAATTAATTAATTAAAAATACTTTTAGGTATTTAAAAATTACAAAAAAATTCATGAAATGTCCTAAGACATTTAGAAACATTGTCCAACCTTCAAACCAAATTTCTTTTTTTGATCTTGATGCATTTTAAGAATTTTTCATTGAATTAAATCATTTTTGATGCATTATTTTGATCATATGTTTGAAAATTCATTTCTGTCTTTTGGTAAAGGTTGAGACATTGATTCTTTTTGCATTGTGTTCCATTTGACATGTACTTTCAAGGATAAAAAGGCCATGAATTGATCTTGCATTTCCAAATTGATTGGCATTTCTTTTGTTACAAACCCTAAAAAACCCTAATAACTTGTAAAAATCATAACTTGAGTTTGGTTGAGAGTTGAGAGCTCCCCTTTGGGCAGTGGTTCATTATAGGTCTAGGGTTTCTTTGGGTACCATTTTCCATTTTTTAGGTTAAGGTTTGCTTCTGTTTTGAGTTTTTGTTTGATGTTTGATTCATGAACCCTAATTTGGGATTTCTCTTGCATCCTTCTTGCATTCTCTTGCATAACATGACTTGTCTTTGCATTTTGTGCATTCTTGTGATCCATTTGACATCTTAGGACATGTAGAAAGCATGTTTGACCATTGCATTACATATTTTCCATGTCATTTGTCTTGTATGATTCATAACTTTTCATGTTCATTCATGTTCCTTAACTTGCATCATTTGCATTCATAATCTTGTATGAACATCCCCATGCCTTGCCTCATGTTTGCAGCATCTCATAGCATCATTATCATCATCAACATGCTTCTGGTTTGGTCTAGCATCATGCCATTTCATGTCATCTAGCATTGCATTGCATTTCCTTCTAACATTTCAGGTGGTAAGTAACTTGAGAAGTGAATTTGCCTTCACTTCTCATAACTTTTCTTTTCATCTCTCTTGCATCCCTTGCTGCATTCTTATATGTGTTTGAGTTTGAGCTTGCTCATTCTTCTTCCTCCCACTTTCTTTCTTCAAGTGACTTGACTTCTTGAATGAAGCAAGTCACTTTGCTTCTCTTGATCTTATTCATCTGCTTCCTGGTGGCTCCTCTGAAGATTGGTTCTTGCAAACCTCACAAACCTTAGGATCATCCAAGCATGACAATGAATTAGGGTTTTGTTTAGTCTCCCCTCATAGTTTTACCTTTGTGTCTCTCTTTGAGTCCTCTCTTCTCACCTCCTAATCAGGGACTAAACCCTAAAGGCTTTAAGACTTTGTGATTAAGCTTATGCCTGCATCCTTCTCTTAGGATGGAGTGTATAACTTTAATCCTAAGTATTAAACCCTTAAGGTGTTTAAATCTCTTAATCAATTCACTTAATAATTATCAAGACATCACACTTGTAACTTGGGCCTTGCATTAGGGTTCTAATTCTTCCTTAAATGGTTAAGAAGGACTAACCCTAGTGTTAATGGACAAGTCCCCCTCAAGTTGTCTTACAAATCATAAAAAACACTTCATCATCATACCATTAAATAAAATCCACTTAATCAAAGGCTTGTTTTGTCATGAGTTTAATCCCTAATCATGGATTAAGTTGAGGAGCTTTCCTCAGCTTAAACATTCTCATCTATTATCCTTCTATTAGGATGGTGTAATGAGTTTGTTTAATCTTTGATTATGGCTTAACCTCATTACTCAACACTAAACAAAAACACCAAAAACATCTAAATAATCACAAGTAGGTCAATGATCTTAATCTTGCTCAAAGGTGATTAAGTGTGAGAATCTGACTTCACACTTAAGGTAATCTCATTACCCCTAATCAGAGGGAAGATGTGATGAGTTTACTAATCCATTGGTTTAGGTTCAAGCTCATTTTCTTATGACAAACTTTCAAAAGCAATAAAAGACTGAAAACTCAAAAACAAACAATAATCGTCTCCTCCGGGATTCTTTTCTCATCTCATTCACTCACAAACGAGAACTTGCTTCTTCCGTCTAATGCAAGACAGTTTGCACCTGAGCCAGACAGGTCATACACTTGAGCATTGACAAGCAAGCAGTTCAAAAGTCAATTCATCTTTCAGTCTCTTTGGGTCGAACTACGGTGTTCTGACTTCCTCATTGCACGAGAGGATACGTAGGCATAACTTAACGGTTATCGAACAAAAGTCTCTGTACATTCCCCCTCCATCCAGCTTCATTCTTTAGCCTCATGGTCATGAGCATTTCATTCCTGATCTCACACTGACACTGTACATTTATACACATCACATTTCTTTACACTGACACCTGTACATATTGCTTTCCAGCTCTTTTACACACAGATTGCACTGACACTACCCCTTTATAGCACAAATCTCTTAAGCGTGGATCCCGTCGAGTACGACGGACAATCTGGGTGCTAATACCTTCCCAGGTTGTAACCAACCCCCTTTCTCAGTCTCTCTGGTTCGCAACCGTCTTATCCATCTCTTTCTAGGTCTATGCAGCATTGCCTTTCCTCCGGGATAAAAATGCCTAGCTGGCGACTCTATTCATCCTCCAGTGAGTTCACGGCTGTGTGTTCTCACTGTTCCCCTCGCCGACCGTTCGCGTCTGTACCTTCATTTGATCCATTTTCATTTGTCGGGAGCGACAGCTTGGCGACTCTGCTGGGGAGCCTTACACTGCAACCAGGGCTTCTGGTTCTTTTTTGTGGGTTCCTCCTAGCGCTTGATTGATTTGTGTTTACTGGGGTGTTATGTGCTTGTTTGTGCTTGTATTTATTTTTGTTTATTGCTTTATGTACAGTTACTTTACGGCTTTCTTTACTGCATTTATATATCATACTGTCATTGTTGCTGGCTGGATCTGGTTATTTGCTTTGGTGGGTGGGTATTTCATTGAGAGTTGAGGTCCTATACCTGGAACCTGAGTGACACCTAGGCTAGAGTGAATCATATTCTTTCCCAGTCAATTTTCAGTCTGGTGCGGGAATATGAAACACGGTTCAGATATGGGTTTCTTCTTGAGAACTCTGTGTTGCAGATTTCCTGCAATGCTAGGGGGATCTGGGAAGCCTGCTAAGTCTGGATGACCTTTTAGTATTGACCTTCAGAAACTGAGGTGAATTAGAGGAGGAATTGTTATGATAATTGTAAACACTGTACCTCCGGGTTAGAAGTGTTTACACTTCTCATAACTGATCCAAGTCTGAGGATCCTTGTTCTAGATCATTACCTGTGAGGGGGTTGGGATGTTTACAGGTTTGCAGGTACCTTGACCTCAGAATACCCTGTTACTTTGACTTTGTTAAGAATACTCCATGTTGGATAGTTCTTGTGATTCTAAAACCCTGGACATGTGGCTCTTTATTTGAGTCCCCACCTTGGTTACTGGATTTACAGACCTCCATCCGGAATTCTTGAACACACATGGATCTATATCAAGGCAGTTTATTCAGATCCAGCTCAGTCACAAACCCTTGCATATCATTTGCATACATCCTCATTGCATCATATTAACATGTGCTTATTTGTTTTTCAGGGTATCCATTTTTCATCAGGTTTTGGTTTTGACCCCATCTGCAGCTTTGACCCATCTTCACCAGCATCTGTTTCAGTTTTATCTGTCTGCTTCAGCACCAGCCCATCAGTGGCTCTCTCTACTTCAGCATTGTCATCGGCACTTCATTCAGTCTCCAGCATCATGGCTCCAAAGAAGAACAACATCACCTATCATTTCTTCCAACCAGACTTGTCAGATATCAGGAGGATCCAAACCCTGATTACACCAGATTATATCCCTCTGTTCAGGGAGCATTATGGGGATATACTTGACTTAGTTATGGACATGGACCCATCTCAGAGGAGCCTGATCCATACCTGCATCCAGTTCTATGACCCCCCATTGAGATGCTTTACATTTCAAGACTTTCAGTTGGGGCCTCTTCTAGAAGAATACTCATCTTTGACTGGTTTGCCTATCAAGAGGGAGATCCCATTCAACCCTGAAATGGACTTTCCCAGCAATGGGGAGATAGCCAAAGCTTTGTACCTGGAGCCTGCTTTGATTGAACAACACATGACCTCTAAATCTAGTGTACCTGGATTTCAGTTGGACTTCCTAATCTCTCAAGCTAGTCTGAAGGCCTCCCTGGGGGAGTGGAAAGCTGTTTGTGCTCTGTTGGCCTTAAGTGTGTATGGAATTGTGTTATTTGCAGATGAGCCCAGATTCATCAGCAAGAGTGCAATCCATTTGTTCATCTTGAAGAACCCAGTGCCTACCTTGTTGGGTGATCTCTATTACTCAGTACATCAGAGGAATGAGAAACAGAGAGGGAAGTTAGTGAGGATTTGTGCTCCACTATTCCATGCCTGGCTTCTCAAGCATCTACCTAAGACAGATGCATTCCTAAACCCTCACCAGCAAAGCAACTGGGCAAGGAGACTTTCTGTCCTAACTACAGCAGATATCAGGTGGTGCAATCAAAGTACCAAGGGCAGAGACATAATCACTAGCTGTGGGCATTTTCCTAATGTGCCTTTGGTAGGAGTCGAGGGAAGTATCAATTACAACCCCCTGCTGTTCAAGAGGCAATTGGGTTATGCACTGGTTCATGCTCCTAGGGAAAAGGACTTGGCTGAGACCCTCTACTGTGAGAACAAGGTTAGTCTGGCAACTGTTAGACAGGCTGCCTGGGCCTGGGATCATGTTCAAACCAAGGGAATCACCATTCTGGGGAAGTGCAATAATGTGGCATCAGCCCAATATCATGAGTGGTCCTATGCTAGGGCCCAAATCTCAGGATTGCCCTTCACCATCAAAGACATGCCTGAGTCATCTTCAGCACCACCTCCAGCAACAGTCAGCCTGGAAGAGTTTGAAAGCTTGAAGGACAGAAATGAGAAGTTATCCCAAGCCTTGCAGAAGACCCTCAGGGAGAGGAGTGAAGGTGTGAGGGAGATTGAAAGACTAGAGAAGCTGAGGGTTGAGCATTTGACAAAAATTGAGAAGTCTGGAGAGTACATCAACAAGTCTAAAGCTGGTGAGCAGATTCTGAAGAACGCTTGTAAAGAAGCCCAGTTCCAGAGAGCGAGAACAGACTTGTACTTGAAAGAGAGTCAGGCCAGATGGGTCCGGATCACTGAGGCCCGTACTCTAGAAGACAAGAGAGTTCAGGACAAAATGGAGCAGGTGGAGAAGGCCCTGGCAGCAGCCCAGGAGGAAAATTCAGAGCTAAGAATCAAAGCTGGAGTGAAGAAATCCAAAGACCAAAGCCAGAACAAGAAGTTGACTGCAGCTGTTGCAACAAGAAACCTTCTCATCAGGAATCTTACGGAGCGTCCGGCTGATCCTGTGACTGAAGCACTTCTTAAGGAAGTTCGTGAGGATGAGTTTGGCCTTGGAGTTTGATTATTTGCTTGTTGCTTTTCCTATTTCTTGTACTTTCGCTTTTTGTAATGTATTTTGACCCCTTTGAGGGCTGGTGTTGTAAAAATGAACAAATTTGTATTATCTCACCTTTGTAATATATTTGTGTTTGTTTCCATCTGGGTTCACTTCAAAAGCAACTTCAACAGCATCATCTTCAAGGGTCTGGACGGGTCAAAACTGAAGACCAAGCCGGATACCTTGATAGCAAATAAGCATACTGCATTGCATACTAACCCTTTTTGTTTGTTTTGTAGGTTTTGTTTTATTGTTTCTAACCTCTGTTGTGACATTCAGGAATTATTGCTCGCCGCAGGCTATTCCCTCTCAACAGGCCACACAGGTACCCTACTAGGAACAACCTTCCGGGCATCCAGATGGATCAAGTTCAACAAGATCTTGCTGATGTTAGAAATCAACTGGCCAATGAAAGATTGGAGATGAGGACCCAAATGACGCAGTTCATGGAGGTCATGAACAACATGGCTCAGAGCCAGGAGAGGTTAAGGGCCATGGTTGAAAGACAGAATCAAGAGGAGCCCCATGTGGGAACTGCTGGCACCAGTAACAATGAAAGGGTGCAACCACATGTTAACCCCCCTGTATTTGGTCCACACCTACATCCTGAGATTCATATTCCTGCAAACGTTCAAGGAACAGCTACTGCAGCCAGAGTACTTCAAGAGGATCCTCAGGAGGACCAATTCACAGTCATGGGTGCAGGAGAAGAGGCCTATGATAGGCGGTTGGATGAAATAGCTGAAAAGTTGAGATCACTGGAGTCTCAAAATTCTTTGGGCTTCGACGTCATGGACATGGGGCTGGTAGACGGGGTCAGGATTCCCCACAAGTTCAAGCCTCCATGCTTCGAAAAGTATAATGGGACTTCATGCCCCAGGACTCATCTACAGTCGTTCCTGGGAAGGCTGAAGGCCTACACAATGGATGAGAAACTTTGGATGTTCTACTTCGAAGACAGCTTGACTGGAGCATCAAGGGAATGGTATTCCCACTTGACAAGGGCAACAGTGAGATGCTGGAAGGATTTGGCAGAAGCCTTCATCCGACAGTATCAATACAACTTAGACATGGCACCCAACAGGACTCTCCTAATGGGAATGTCACAGTCGTCAAGGGAAAGTTTCCGTGAATATGCCCAAAGATGGAGGCAATTGGCTGCTGCTGTTCAACCACCGATGTCTGAGAGAGAAATGGCAGACATGTTTATGAACACTCTCCAGGGAACGTATATTGACAGGTTGGCTGCTTTCTCGTCCACCAGCTTCGCCGATGTTGTCATAGCCGGGGAGAGAATCGAAAGCCTATTGAAAATGGGTAAGATATCTGATAACGGTGCAAGCTCGTCCAGTGGTACAAGAAAGCCTTTTGCAGGCCCGAGAAGATCTGGCGAGACCAATGCCATTCACACCAGCAGGGGTAGGCCCCATTATGTTCCCAGAACCATAGCAGCAGTCACGATCCCTGCTCCAGCTCATCCTCAGCCCGTCTATCAACCTCCTCAACAAAATTTCCAACAACAACCCCAGTATCAACCACAGAATCAGTACCCTCCAAGGAACAACTACAACAACTCCAACAACAACAATCAACAGAGGCCATTCCAACAGAGGCCCTCTCAAGCTAACAGGGTGATAGACCCGATTCCAATGCCATATGCTGCCTTATTGCCACAACTTCTGAAACTCAACCTAGTTGAGCTAAGAACGTTGGCACCTCCGGATCCAAACAGTCTACCAAGAAACTATGACTCAAACGCTAGGTGTGCTTTTCATTCCAACGCACCTGGTCACAGTACAGAAAAATGCAGAGCTCTGCATATGAAGGTACAAGACTTAGTAGACTCCAAGGCTTTGAATTTTGCGCCTCCGCCCAATGTCAACAAAAACCCAATGCCACACCATGGTGGTCCCCGGATTAATGCTATTGAAGAAGACCAACAGTCTTATTTGATAACCAGTGTGGATCAGATCAGGACACCATTGGTGGAAATCAAGGCTCAGCTCCGTGAAAATGATATATTTCCGGGATGTGAATTGGGGTGCCCCTACTGCAATATCTCATGGAATGGGTGTGAAGACTTGAGGAATGGCATTGACAGCCTTATCAAGAGTGGCCTCCTACAAATCACTACATCGTTTCCGGCACATCCGGCAGCTTCATCAGCAACGGTTTCAGACCCTCCTACAAATGCAACAACTACTGTTCCAACAACATCAGCAAGTACTTTATCTGTTCTACCCAATGATCAGTTTTCAACAGTTTCTCCTGCTACAACTTCAGCTTCAGTCCACTTCGACTCTCCATCAACAACAACAACAGTCCTTCCATCAGGACCTCCTACAACTCCAGCAAACGATCATGAAGATGTCTCTACTGTTACTATCTTCTACGATCCAGAAAATAACTCCGCCTACCATTCAGAGGGTGCTGCTCCCACTAGAGCACCAGTTACCATCTTCTATGATCCGCAAACAATTGCAGTCCCCTCAGCAGCAGCAATCAGTCCAATTACCGTCACGGTGCCTGGACCTGTACCATATGAAAGCAATAGGGCCATCCCATGGCACTATGGCTCCGACTTGTACTGCGAAGGGAGAAGAATCACTCTTGAAACAACAGCACCTGCACCACAAATTGATAATGTGGGCGGAGGCGGAGGCTTCACTAGAAGCGGACGTCTCTTTGCTTCACAAGTCCAAAGACCTACTGCCGAAGCAGAAGCTGTTGCCAAGGCAAAGGGTAAAGGCCCGGTGCAGGAAGATCCAGCTGCCAAAGAAGCCCTGAAGACTCCATTTGATCAGGAAGTTGATGAGTTCATGCGGATCATCAAGAAGAGTGACTATAAAGTTGTGGATCAACTTCACCAGACTCCATCCAAAATCTCCATCCTCTCACTGCTTATGTGCTCCGAAGCCCATCGGAATGCACTACTGAAAGTACTGCACGCAGCTTACGTGCCGGAGGAGATTACTGTCAACCAGTTAGAAACGGTCGTTGGAAATGTCACTGCTAGCAATGGGCTAGGCTTTACCAATTCTGACCTGACAGTGGATGGCCGAAACCACAACAAAGCCTTGCACATAACTATGGAATGCAAAGGAGCTGTCCTTTCACATGTGCTGGTGGACACAGGATCATCCCTGAATGTCTTACCAAAGAAGGCTCTGGTGAAGCTTGAATATGATGGACTGGCATTAAGACCCAGCAACCTGGTGGTTAGAGCTTTTGATGGCTCGAAGAGATCGGTTCTGGGGGAAGTTGAGCTGCCTGTGACAATTGGCCCGCAGACTTTCAAAACTATCTTTTATGTGATGGACATTCAGCCCGCCTACAGCTGTTTGTTGGGTAGACCCTGGATTCACGCCGCTGGCGCTATAACGTCTACCCTTCACCAAAAGTTAAAATATGAGTGGGAAGGCCAAGTTGTCACAATCTGCGGGGAGGAGGATATATTTGTTAGCCATCTGGCTACTTACAAGTATATTGAAATGGATGGAGAGATTGTTGAAACCATGAGCCAAGGTTTTGAGGCCTTGAATGTGAATGAAGCATCTGCTGTTTCGGGGATCTCCATGTCGTCATACCAACAAGCCCGGAAGGTTGTTGAGGAAGGAACTGCCCTAGGCTGGGGCAAAATTTTAGCTGTGGAAGAAAAGAAGGACAAGTTTGGGTTGGGTTACAAACCAACTCAACATCAAGTGAAGGCTGCTGGAGAGCCTGGATTTGTCAGTGGGGGAATGCTAACCCCCGATGCTATCAACTGCCTGGAAGACGAGCTGGAAGAGGAGCGCAACCTGGAGAATTGGATTCGTCCAAAGGTCCCGGGGAGCAGGGTCTCGAACTGGTCTTCCCAGGGAATTATAAGTGTTACTCGAGCAGAGTAATTATTATTTCCTGTATCTTTTATAGCATGCATCAAAGTCTTGCATCTTGCCCAAGATGACAAGACTCATTTTGTAATCAGGGCCATCTGTACTTTTGTGCAAACAAGATTAAGTTAATGAAATATCAGACAATCTTTTTGCAAACGAGTCTTTTTCTTTTCTGCTCACTGTTTTTCCATTTTTTCTTTTTGTACAAAAATAAATGGCAGTGTTTTTCAAAATGACAACTTCATTTCACTCTTTTCTAAATAAGACTAAAATCAGATCACTAAAATGAACCAATTAAACCCTTGCAGAGAGTGCCGTCCTGACCGCACCGACAACAGCACGGCTATGACATCGTATGACTTTGACAATCCGATCAATCAAGCTGACGAAGGGGTTGAAGAAGAATACGAGCTTCCTGAAGAGCTAGCCAGGTTGTTAAGACAAGAGGAAAAGGTTATTACTCCTCATCAGGAGGAGGTTGAAGTGATTAATCTTGGTACGGAGGAAAATGTGAAAGAAGTCAAGATCGGGGCCTGCCTGCAAGACTCAGTGAAGAGACAGCTGATAGATCTGCTTCAGGAGTATGTTGATGTGTTTGCTTGGTCCTACCAAGATATGCCAGGGTTGGATACCGATATTGTTGTGCATAAGTTGCCTTTGAGAGAAGAGTGCCCACCGGTCAAACAGAAGCTGCGCCGAACTCGCCCAGACATGGCTATGAAAATCAAGGAAGAGGTACAAAAGCAATGGGACGCCGGGTTCCTTGCTGTGACTAGCTATCCGCCGTGGGTTGCTAACTTAGTACCTGTGCCTAAGAAGGACGGAAAAGTAAGAATGTGTGTTGATTACCGGGATCTGAACAGAGCCAGCCCGAAAGATGACTTCCCATTACCTCACATTGATGTATTGGTGGATAACACGGCTCAGTTCTCGGTATTCTCCTTCATGGATGGATTTTCGGGATACAATCAGATCAAGATGTCACCTGAAGACATGGAGAAGACAACATTCATCACACCTTGGGGCACGTTCTGTTATAAAGTGATGCCATTCGGACTGAAGAATGCTGGTGCAACGTATCAACGGGCTATGGTAACATTGTTTCATGACATGATCCATAAGGAAATCGAATGTTATGTGGATGATATGATCGCCAAGTCCCTTACAGAGGAAGAACACCTGGTAAATCTGCTGAAATTGTTCAAGCGTCTGAGGAAATATCAACTGAAGTTGAACCCCAACAAATGCACATTCGGGGTGCGATCCGGTAAGCTGCTGGGCTTTATTGTAAGCGAAAAGGGGATTGAAGTTGACCCTGATAAAGTCAAAGCCATCCAAGAGATGCCTGCACCGAAAACTGAGAAAGAGGTTCGAGGTTTCTTAGGTAGATTGAACTACATTTCAAGGTTCATATCTCACCTCACAGCAACCTGTGAGCCCTTGTTCAAGCTGTTAAGAAAAGAACAAACGGTCAGGTGGAACGAAGATTGCCAAAGGGCTTTTGACAAGATCAAAGAGTATCTGCAAGAACCTCCAATCCTTATGCCGCCAGTTGAAGGAAGACCTCTGATTATGTACTTGACAGTATTAGAAGAGTCGATGGGGTGTGTGCTGGGCCAGCATGACGAGTCTGGTCGAAAAGAGTATGCAATATACTACCTAAGCAAAAAGTTTACCGACTGTGAACAGCGTTATTCACTGCTCGAGAAAACTTGCTGTGCTTTAGCGTGGGCTGCTCGCCGACTGAGACAGTATATGTTGAACCACACTACTTTATTGATATCAAAAATGGACCCAGTTAAGTACATTTTCGAGAAGCCAGCTCTTACCGGACGGGTTGCAAGATGGCAGATGATTCTCACAGAATACGACATACAGTACACATCTCAGAAAGCCATCAAGGGCAGTGTACTATCTGAATATCTTGCTGAGCAACCCATTGATGATTACCAGCCTATGAGATTTGACTTCCCTGATGAAGACATCATGTTCATTAAAGCAAAAGATCACGAAGAGCCTATTCACACCGAAGGGCCTGACCCGGAAGAAGAATGGACTATGATGTTTGATGGGGCTGTTAACATGAATGGCCGTGGTGTTGGTGCGGTACTCATTACACCTAAAGGAGTTCACATGCCATTCTCGGCAAAACTCACTTTCAACTGTACTAACAACGAAGCTGAATACGAAGCTTGTATTATGGGTCTTGAGGAAGCCATTGACCTCAGGATCAAAACATTGACCGTATTCGGAGATTCAGCTTTGGTAATCAATCAGACCAACGGAAAATGGTACACCCACCAAGATCATCTGATACCTTACAGGGATTATACAAGAAGGTTATTGACTTTCTTCACAACAGTCAAGCTTGAGTATATCCCTCGGGACGAGAATCAGTTTGCAGATGCTCTTGCTACCATTTCATCCATGATCAAAGTTCAAGCTGCTAACTTTGTACCTCAGATCTCAGTATCGAGACTTGATAGACCAGCATATGTATTTGCAGCAGATATTGCTAAAGATGATAAGCCTTGGTTCCATGACATCAAGTGCTTCTTGGAGGATCAAACGTACCCACCTGGGGCATCTTCCAATGATAAGAAGACGTTAAGAAGGCTTGCTGGTAGTTTCTTCCTGAACACTGATGGGTCTTTATACAAGAGGAACTTTGACATGGTACTCCTCAGATGTGTTGACAAGACGGAAGCAGATTTGTTGATGCATGAAGTGCACGAAGGCTCTTTTGGTACCCATGCCGGAGGACATGCAATGGCTAAGAAGTTGTTAAGATCAGGCTATTACTGGATCACAATGGATGCAGACTGTTGTGCTTATGCCAGGAAATGCCACAAATGCCAGATCTACGCAGATAAAGTGCATGTACCTCCAAATCCTTTGAACATCATGTCTTCACCATGGCCCTTTGCCATGTGGGGCATTGACATGATCGGCAAGATTGAGCCAACTGCTTCAAACGGCCACAGATTCATCCTGGTCGCCATCGACTATTTTACAAAATGGGTTGAAGCAGCCTCATATGCAAATGTCACAAGGCAAGTGGTAGCCAGATTTCTGAAAAGAGATATCATCTGTCGGTATGGAGTGCCCGAGCGAATCATTACTGATAATGGTTCCAATCTAAACAACAAAATGATGGCAGAGTTATGCCGGGACTTCAAGATCCAACATCACAATTCTTCTCCTTACAGGCCAAAGATGAACGGCGCTGTGGAGGCAGCAAATAAGAATATCAAGAAGATTGTGCAAAAGATGGTAGTCACCTACAGAGACTGGCATGAAATGCTGCCATTTGCCTTGCATGGGTATCGCACATCAATCAGGACGTCCACTGGGGCAACGCCGTATCAACTTGTGTATGGTATGGAAGCAGTCCTACCAGTTGAAGTTGAATTACCCTCGCTACGGGTATTAATGGATGTTAAACTGAGTGAAGCAGAATGGGTTAGGTCCCGATACGAGCAACTGAGTCTGATCGAAGAGAAGAGATTGGCTGCAATCTGCCACGGGCAGTTATATCAGAAGAGAATGAAGAGGGCCTTCGATCAGAAAGTCAGACATCGAGAGTACCAAGTGGGAGATCTTGTGCTGAAGAGAATCCTCCCTCCTCATACAGACCACAGGGGCAAATGGACTCCAAATTACGAAGGACCATTCGTCGTCAAGAAAGTTTTCTCTGGTGGAGCACTGATGCTCAGCACCATGGATGGTGAAGATTTTCCGTCCCCTGTGAATTCAGATGCAGTTAAAAAATACTTCGCATAAAATGACCCGCTGGACATAAAAACAGAATGTAAGTCCAGGCAAAATAGGGCCTCCCGGCGAGTCAAAAACAGAATAAAAGACTCGGGCAAAAATAAGGGAAAATGAATAAAAAAAATTGTACACCCGCTGAGTTGAAAAGCCGCATTGGACAGCTCAGGCAAAAATGGGTATCCCGATGGATCGAAAACCCGAAAGGGCGATCCATGCAAAATAAGGGAATAAGCGAACAACTGCATTCTGAATTCGTCTGTATCACTTACAACTTGGAAAGCTTTGACAGAATCAAGCTCCGATCAGAATCAACTCTCTCCAGAAAGCAAGACGAGAAGAACGTCATTGTCATACGAGTCATAGCGGGAGAGGAAGCTCCTCAAAGCGTCATCAACACTGCCAGCACTTTGTTTCTCAATTTGTAACATTCTCCTCATTTCAGGAGATATGTCTCTTTGACTGTATCTTGCCAATTCAGGGCACATGAATTAATAAAATCAGATTTTCAGTCATGCCTCGTTTTACATTTTTTATGTTTTGCAAAAAATTGTCTGATATCTCTAAAAACACAATTGCATAAGTACAGATGCCTTTCTCTAAAAATAAAGCACGTGCTTACAGGGAATATACTTACTCTCGGAAATACTTGTCTCCTATGACGGAATCCAGTAAGGGGTACCTCGGGACCTTTTCGTGCGTTTCCTTATCTTTGCAGGATTACAGGTATCCAGAATGCAACCTGGGGCATGCAAGTTACGTCTCAGCAAATTGACGAATCGTTGTCAACTCACATGGCCCTGGGAGGTGCCCACTTCCCCAGCAGGTTGCCAAATCAACATACAGCATCGGGAATGCTCTATCCCCAGCTGAGTTGCCTCTCACAATTCCCCAGCTGAGTTGGCCGCTTATTACTTATCCCCATCAGAATGGGCAGGTGTCACAGAAGATGCCCTTATCCCCGGCGGAGTCAAGAAGTCACCGTAACAGATTTTCTAGGGAGATCTTTCAGTGATGCCTCTCTCTCTCCCCAGCTGTAGTGCCAACCATTCGCCCTCAGCTGAGTACAAATCAGGGAATCATCCCCACAGAGCTCCAGCCTCTATCCAGAAGAGCGGCGCATAGAAGATCACAACAGAGTACAGAAAGCTTCTACAAACCCCAGCTGGGTCCCGTATTATAAGGATATGTCAATCAGTGACCTATATCCCCAAACAGATACATCATTAGATCTACCAATGATCTCATCCCCAGCTGGGATGTTCACTTCAAGCAGATCAACCAGGGATCTTCGCAGCACCGGGATCCGGATCCCGGATCTGTGCCTCTTTGCATAATCATAGCATTCGCATCATACTGTCCCCTCAGAGCGTAGCATTCCGTCTAATACGGAGCATTACGGCAAAAATCAAATGCATAGCATAATCATAAGTCATGTTGTGAATTGAACACTTGTGAATAATAAACCCGCTCATCATCCTTGTACAGAAATCCCCATCAGAGTCCCAGCAAAAGCAGTTGCCCCATATCACAAACACCAGTGCATATCTCCTTTTTGATACCCGTCCGTATCATCATTTCCCAGCAGGTTGCCTGAATACACCTTACAAATCAAGGTCACCAGTATTACAGATACTTTCTGACACTCGTCCGTGTCGTGTCACCAGCAGAAAGCCAAAGACACCCTCTTTGCACTTACATATACCTATACACTTTCTTGACACCCGTCCGTGTCATATCCCCAGCGTGGTCGCCTGTACTTGTATATACACTTTCCTGACACCCGTCCGTGTCATATCCCCAGCAGATGAACACTCACCTATACATTATATACTCACTACTCATTGGTACACCTACTCAGATACTCGTCCGTATCTTATATACACCATGTATATCCCCGCAGATTCGACAGTAGTCCTTGTTCTTTGTTAACCAGTTGGTACTCGTCCGTACCATCATCTCAGAACATTGCGTCTAATGTTTGTTTCTACATGATACTCGTCCGTATCATAGTCTTAAGGATGCTCGTCCGCATCTTTAATCCATACACCGTGTCAAACACTTAGGTCTTCGTGAATATAGATGCTCGTCTGTGTCTATTATTCCCCAGAAGGATACTTTCAGATGCAACACTCGTCCGTGTTCTTTGTTAACCAGTTGGTACTCGTCCGTATCATCATCTCTGAACATGTGTCAGTTTGTTTCTACATGATACTCGTCCGTATCTTTGTCTTAAGGATGCCCGTCCGCACCTTTAATCTATACACAATACCAAACACTTATACCTTTTATTTCTTGGATGTAAACGCTCGTCCGTGTTTACTATCCCCCCAGTAGATTACAAACAAATTTTCTTTTATCTAACACTCGTCCTGTGTTATTGATAAACCTTGAGAGCAGCCGTACCCTGCTGAGTGGTCGTCCTCCACTTCTTGATGGTCGTCCTCCATCATGCTCATCCGATGGCCGTCCCCATCGTTGATTTTAGCAGCCGTCCCCTGCTAGGTGGTCGTCCTCCACCTTTTGATGATCGTCCTTCATCACTTTATCCAATGGCCGTCCCCATTGTTGATTTTGGTTATCTAACACTCGTCCTGTGTTATTGATAAACCTTGAGAGCAGCCGTACCCTGCTGAGTGGTCGTCCTCCACTTCTTGATGGTCGTCCTCCATCATGCTCGTCCGATGGCCGTCCCCATCGTTGACCTTTGCTATCCGATGGCCGTCCCCATCGTGGATTTTTGGCAGCCGCACCCTGCCAGGTGGTCGTCCTCCACCTTTGATGGCCGTCCCCATCATACTTCTTTTATGCCCAACAGAGCAGCCGTCCCCTGCTAGGTGATCGCCCTTCACCTTTGATGGCCGTACCCCATCATCTGTTTATTTCATTTATTCTTTAACCCGATGGCCGTCCCCGTCGTGGTCCCTTTTCCTATTTTAGCCCGATGGCCGTCCCCATCGTTGGTTACTTTACCTTTATGAACTTGATGGCCGTCCCCGTCATGTTTCATTAATCCTCAGAATTTTGCAGCTCTATCTTGATGGCCGTCCCCATCATGATATCTTAGTTTTCCCAGCTAGTCGGCCGTCCCCGTCTTAGCTTTACCTTTTTATCCCCAGCATGTCGGCCGTCCCCGTCATCGCTTTACTTCACATTTTTCCCAGCATGTCGGCCGTCCCCGTCATTGCTCTTTACCCAGCAGTCATCCTCTGCTCGACGGTCGTCCTCCGTCGCCCATACTTTACAATATACTTTATTTTCTCATACAATCTATATCCTTTTTCTTCTTCATTTCTGTGAGTGCAAATTTTGGACTGTCTTTGGTATTCAACCACAAGTTATCTTGTTTGCCTGTTAAGCCGCCGCTTACAACCTGCACAGCTAACTCATGCTTGAATAGGGGCAGCTGTAAACACCCCAAATTTGCCCTCACCCATTCACACATGACTTGTGATCATCTCATATGCATAAACACAATCACATCATCTCATGTCTCATTTGGTTTCACTGGATAGTTTCTAAGGCATCTGCACCTAGGGTTTGTGATCTGAGCAACCTCAGGGCATCTTGAGCCATTCCAAAGGCCACTAATCAACTCAAAGGGGTCCATGTGTGTTCTTATATCATGTTACATCCTCACAAAGTCAAAAATGCAGAGGAATCACAAGAACTAGGGTTTGAGTGGATGCAGAGCCAGGATGAACTGCACAGTTGACTGAAAATTAGGGTTTTGGTTTCAGAGGCCATAACTCCAATTTTTTTGGTCATTCTTGTTTCCATTGGTCTCTATATGGTATAGGGAGTATGCATATCAATTTTCATGAAGAAATTCCATGGGGAAGTCATCTGATCAAGAGTTGACTTTTCAGACAAGTCAGTGTAAAATCAGGGCATCTGAGGCCCCCAATGACCCAACCAATGGGTGATCTTCATCATTTTGAGTGTGTATGATCTTTATTTGATCATGGAAGAGGTTTGAAGTTCACAAAATTCAAGAATTTGGGGTTTTTGCAAAAGTTGACTTTTTGGGTTTTGTTGACTTTTCAAGAATGCATCATTTTAGGTCAATTTTCAAGCTTTGATTTATGATCCAAAAAGGCTTCAAATGGAAAAACTTTGGTCATGAAAGTTATAGATCTCATCTTTCCCTTTTCAAAAAGTACAAGAACATGATCTAACTCTTCATGGATCAAAAGTTATGGCCATGCAAAGTTGCCAAAAATCATTGTTTTTCAAGTTATGCACCAAGTGAAATTTTGCTAAGTCTTGAATCAATGCATGATTGCTGCCTCAAATTCATGTCAAACCATCTTGTAAACATTCTCTAAGTCCATAAAATCAGAATTGGACTAAGCTTTCCCATGATTTCATGCTTGGTTGGCCAAAAGATCACATGTGAACCAAAAGTACAACAAGTTGCAAAACACTCATGATCACTCCTCACAACTTGCAACATTGAGTGCTGAGCCAAGCTAGGCCTCTCCCTCACCCATGCTGCGCCAGAATCCACCCTTGTACTAAGCCTAGATCAAGCCATGCTTTCTCTTACACAAGAGTTGACAAAGTTGCAAAAGTTAACCTACCAATCCAAAAAGCACAAGTCACATCAGTCAGCCAATGAGAGAGAGTCACATGTACAATTTGCAAGCTGAATATATCAAGAGCTAAGGCTGAAACCACACCATTGATCACTTACACAAAAACACTCCAACTTGCAACTTCATTCGAATTCCATCACACAGCCTGCAAACACCCAAATCTTTGCTTCCATTCATCTCACCTTGATCTATAGAACACAAAGCATCAAGAAACAAAGCCTAAAACCACCAGAAACCCTCACTGCCATCACCAACCCTCATTCTGCAGATTCATTCGAATCTCTTTCCTCAAGCCACAAACACTTCAACCAACACCATAAACCTTCTCAATACACCTCATAGGTCATAAACAACCCATCACCATGACTTGAAAGGGCCAGAAACTCATCTGCCATTGTTGACTGAGCATGAAACAGTTCTCTTCGAAACTCATCATCCAACAAACATAAGTTCCATTTGAGCATTCAAGTAGCTTTGGGGAACCAAGAGGAGCAGATTGAGCAAGAAGAAGAGGCCTGAAAGTTCCAAAATCAAAGGTTGCAAATCTCAGGTAGCTCCAAATAATTTTTTCCAGAAATCACTTTTGTTGTTATAAACTTGTTCTTCATGCTTGCCTGATCACTCTGGTATCATTAGTTTTTGAAATGGCTTTGTTTTAAGAGTTTAATTTGAGATTGAAGCTTACGAACCCTAGTTTTTCTTTCCTTCGATTCAGATGATTTAGGTAAGATAAATTTGTTTTGAGAGAGGGTTTTAGTTCGTGAGGTGTTGGGGATCATTTCCCATAGCTTAGTTTTCATTTATTTTGCGTTTTGGGAGGTTTTGAAGATTTTCAGGTGACCCTCTGGCCGGAGAAGATGACCGGAGGTCTTCTCCGGCCACCTGAATGTAATTTGCCCTAATTACAGTGTTTAATGCTTGTTTGAATTTGGGCCGTGGATTTGCGTTGAAAGTTTGACTTCCCTCCAGATTGAGTGGCCAGGATGCGCGTGATTAGCCCTAATTCTTCATTAATTTTTAATTAAGTATAATTAGCTCAGGGTAAATCCCAGCCTTTAATTTGCGCGCCAGTCAACTCATTTAAAACCAGGATCAATCTCATGCGTTCATTCCTTTGACTTTCCATTTTATTTAAATTAAATTCATTTTCTTTCTATTTTATTTGCACAATTTATTTAAAATAGCTAAAAAATCATAAAAATTATGAAACTTTTTCTTTAAGGTTTTATTAATTTTTGTGACACAAAAACATTTTTATTTTATTTTTTATCATTAAAAAAGTATTTTTAAATATTTAAAAGATTATTTTTAATTGATTAATGAGAATTAATTAATTAAAAATACTTTTAGGTATTTAAAAATTACAAAAAAATTCATGAAATGTCCTAAGACATTTAGAAACATTGTCCAACCTTCAAACCAAATTTCTTTTTTTGATCTTGATGCATTTTAAGAATTTTTCATTGAATTAAATCATTTTTGATGCATTATTTTGATCATATGTTTGAAAATTCATTTCTGTCTTTTGGTAAAGGTTGAGACATTGATTCTTTTTGCATTGTGTTCCATTTGACATGTACTTTCAAGGATAAAAAGGCCATGAATTGATCTTGCATTTCCAAATTGATTGGCATTTCTTTTGTTACAAACCCTAAAAAACCCTAATAACTTGTAAAAATCATAACTTGAGTTTGGTTGAGAGTTGAGAGCTCCCCTTTGGGCAGTGGTTCATTATAGGTCTAGGGTTTCTTTGGGTACCATTTTCCATTTTTTAGGTTAAGGTTTGCTTCTGTTTTGAGTTTTTGTTTGATGTTTGATTCATGAACCCTAATTTGGGATTTCTCTTGCATCCTTCTTGCATTCTCTTGCATAACATGACTTGTCTTTGCATTTTGTGCATTCTTGTGATCCATTTGACATCTTAGGACATGTAGAAAGCATGTTTGACCATTGCATTACATATTTTCCATGTCATTTGTCTTGTATGATTCATAACTTTTCATGTTCATTCATGTTCCTTAACTTGCATCATTTGCATTCATAATCTTGTATGAACATCCCCATGCCTTGCCTCATGTTTGCAGCATCTCATAGCATCATTATCATCATCAACATGCTTCTGGTTTGGTCTAGCATCATGCCATTTCATGTCATCTAGCATTGCATTGCATTTCCTTCTAACATTTCAGGTGGTAAGTAACTTGAGAAGTGAATTTGCCTTCACTTCTCATAACTTTTCTTTTCATCTCTCTTGCATCCCTTGCTGCATTCTTATATGTGTTTGAGTTTGAGCTTGCTCATTCTTCTTCCTCCCACTTTCTTTCTTCAAGTGACTTGACTTCTTGAATGAAGCAAGTCACTTTGCTTCTCTTGATCTTATTCATCTGCTTCCTGGTGGCTCCTCTGAAGATTGGTTCTTGCAAACCTCACAAACCTTAGGATCATCCAAGCATGACAATGAATTAGGGTTTTGTTTAGTCTCCCCTCATAGTTTTACCTTTGTGTCTCTCTTTGAGTCCTCTCTTCTCACCTCCTAATCAGGGACTAAACCCTAAAGGCTTTAAGACTTTGTGATTAAGCTTATGCCTGCATCCTTCTCTTAGGATGGAGTGTATAACTTTAATCCTAAGTATTAAACCCTTAAGGTGTTTAAATCTCTTAATCAATTCACTTAATAATTATCAAGACATCACACTTGTAACTTGGGCCTTGCATTAGGGTTCTAATTCTTCCTTAAATGGTTAAGAAGGACTAACCCTAGTGTTAATGGACAAGTCCCCCTCAAGTTGTCTTACAAATCATAAAAAACACTTCATCATCATACCATTAAATAAAATCCACTTAATCAAAGGCTTGTTTTGTCATGAGTTTAATCCCTAATCATGGATTAAGTTGAGGAGCTTTCCTCAGCTTAAACATTCTCATCTATTATCCTTCTATTAGGATGGTGTAATGAGTTTGTTTAATCTTTGATTATGGCTTAACCTCATTACTCAACACTAAACAAAAACACCAAAAACATCTAAATAATCACAAGTAGGTCAATGATCTTAATCTTGCTCAAAGGTGATTAAGTGTGAGAATCTGACTTCACACTTAAGGTAATCTCATTACCCCTAATCAGAGGGAAGATGTGATGAGTTTACTAATCCATTGGTTTAGGTTCAAGCTCATTTTCTTATGACAAACTTTCAAAAGCAATAAAAGACTGAAAACTCAAAAACAAACAATAATCGTCTCCTCCGGGATTCTTTTCTCATCTCATTCACTCACAAACGAGAACTTGCTTCTTCCGTCTAATGCAAGACAGTTTGCACCTGAGCCAGACAGGTCATACACTTGAGCATTGACAAGCAAGCAGTTCAAAAGTCAATTCATCTTTCAGTCTCTTTGGGTCGAACTACGGTGTTCTGACTTCCTCATTGCACGAGAGGATACGTAGGCATAACTTAACGGTTATCGAACAAAAGTCTCTGTACATTCCCCCTCCATCCAGCTTCATTCTTTAGCCTCATGGTCATGAGCATTTCATTCCTGATCTCACACTGACACTGTACATTTATACACATCACATTTCTTTACACTGACACCTGTACATATTGCTTTCCAGCTCTTTTACACACAGATTGCACTGACACTACCCCTTTATAGCACAAATCTCTTAAGCGTGGATCCCGTCGAGTACGACGGACAATCTGGGTGCTAATACCTTCCCAGGTTGTAACCAACCCCCTTTCTCAGTCTCTCTGGTTCGCAACCGTCTTATCCATCTCTTTCTAGGTCTATGCAGCATTGCCTTTCCTCCGGGATAAAAATGCCTAGCTGGCGACTCTATTCATCCTCCAGTGAGTTCACGGCTGTGTGTTCTCACTGTTCCCCTCGCCGACCGTTCGCGTCTGTACCTTCATTTGATCCATTTTCATTTGTCGGGAGCGACAATGCACCAAGGATATTATCAGCAAGTGGCCCCCGTCACTATTTCAACTCCTCCAGTTCAACAACGGGTTCAGCCTCAACAGCCGCAACGCTCACAGGGGTATCAGCCAAGACCCCCTCGTCCATACTACCCTCAGAAGCCGAGAGATAGACATTTTGAAGCTCCACCAATGTCTTACTCCCAACTGTTGAAGAATCTCTTGCAGCTTCAAATGATTCAGCTCCGGACCTTGCAACCTCCGAAGCCAGGCCAAATTCCTGAAGGTTATGATTCGAATGCTAGATGCGAGTTTCATTCTGGAGCTCCCGGCCATAGTACTGAGAATTGTAAAGCATTGAAGCATGCTGTTCAGGACTTGCTGGATTCTAAAGCAATCAATTTCGCTCCTTCTCCTAATGTGCTGGAAAATCCCATGCCTCATCACAGGGGCACGGTTGGTGCAATTGGTGAAGGGGAGAAATTGAATCTGGTGGATGATGTAGATGACTTGAAGACTTCTTTGGTTGCTATCAAAGTCTGTTTGTTGAAGAAAGGCATTTTCCTGGGATGCGAAGATGATTGTTCAGAATGTACAGAAGCTACCAACGGTTGTAAGCGATTGAAGGCCGGTATTCAAGGAATGATTGATGAAGGAATGCTGCAATTTGACAAGATCGTGAAAGAAAGTGAAGTATCTACAGTGACTATCTTTTATGATCCATCCCAAGTTCCTTCGCGTGCTAGAGTGGCACCAATAACCATTACTACTGCTGGACCCATAACGTACCAAAATGACAGAGCAGTTCCTTGGCATTACGGTGGTGAAGTGTATTACAATGGCCAGAGGCAAGAATTGGCCACGACTAGTATAACCCCAGCTCAAGTAGAGAATGTTGGAGTAGGGGGTTTTACTCGAAGTGGAAGATTGTTTGCGCCGGAAGCATTGAGAAACAATGTGATACCACCTAGAGATACTGCCGAAGCCCAAGCAAGAGCCAGAGGGAAGCAACCTGTAGTTGTCAATGATTCAGCTCCATCAGCTGATCCAGATCTCACCTTTGATAAAGAAGCCGAAGAATTCCTGAGGATCATCAAGAAGAGTGACTATAAGATTGTAGATCACTTGCAGCAGACGCCATCAAGGATTTCCATCTTGTCATTGCTTATGTGTTCAGACTCTCACAGGAAAGCTCTCCTAAATATTCTGAACAAGGCATACGTGCCTCAGGATATTTCTGTGAACCAGTTAGAAACGGTGGTGTCCAGCGTTAACGCCAGTCATGGATTGGGTTTCACAGACTTGGACTTAACTTCTGATGGGCGTGCTCACAATCGGGCATTGCATATTTCTTTGGAATGCAAGGGTGCAGTGCTCTCCCACGTGCTGGTGGATACCGGATCATCTCTGAATGTCTTGCCTAAGAAGGCATTGATGAAGCTAGACTATGATGGAGTGGTGCTAAGGCCCAGTGATTTAGTAGTCCGAGCGTTTGATGGATCAAGAAGATCGGTATTTGGAGAGGTGGAGTTACCTATCAAGATAGGTCCACAAGTCTTCAATACCACATTTTACGTGATGGATATCCAGCCGGCATATAGTTGTTTACTTGGAAGGCCCTGGATACACTCGGCAGGAGCGGTTTCTTCTACACTTCATCAGAAATTAAAGTTTGTCTGGGAAGGTCAAGTTGTGACGGTCAGCGGGGAAGAAGATATTTTCGTTAGTCATCTAGCCTCATTCAAATATGTGGAGATGGACGGCGAAATAGTCGAGACCCCTTGTCAAGCTTTTGAGCCCTTAAAGTCTGAGCAAGCATCTGCAGTAGCAACTTCTCCTGAAGAACCGAAGAAGGTAGTTTCCATAGCTTCCTATAAACAAGCGCGTGAATTGGTAGAATCCGGGATCCGAGAAGGTTGGGGCAGCCCGGTAGAAGTGACAGAGAAGAAAGACATGTTCGGGATTGGCTATCACCCTGGAGGATCCTCGTCTGGAACAAGTACAAAAGGTTGTCAAAGCCCAGTTACCTTCACAAGTGCGGGAATGGTAAACTACGAGAACATCAGTGCCGTACAGGATGACATCGTCGATAGTGATTGTGACTTAGATGAATGGATCAGGCCTGCCGCTCCAGGAACTCAACTTAGCAACTGGACCTCGGAAAGGCTTATTTCGGTCACTTCCTTCAAAGAGTAATATTGTTTTGTTTCTATTTTTCCTGTACTAAAGCACTATGTCTTACCCGGGGCATAGTGTCTCTTTGTAAGGGTTCATTTGTTCATTAACACAATCATCAATAAAATTGACGTTCCGCATTCATTCATGTTGTTCCCTGTCTGTCGTTTTTACCTTTGTTTTTCAAAAAGAAAGAAAAGTTTTAAAATGGAAATGTTTCTCATCTTCTCAAACTGTTGCTAAAGCCTTGCATGAATCATCATTCATGCAGGTGCTCGTCACCGGATCTTATCAATGACGACCCTGTTATGGCTAAGTATGACTTCGACAATCCAATTTATCAAGCCGATGTGGAAGGTGAAGAAAATTGTGATTTACCCGAAGAATTGGCCAGACTGCTCAAACAGGAAGAGAAGATGATTCAGCCGCATGGGGAAGATGTTGAAGTGATAAACCTGGGTACTGAAGAGGACAAGAAAGAAGTCAAGATCGGAGCTGCATTAGAGGAATCTGTCAAGACTCGTTTGATGACTATGCTTCGAGAATACGTTGACGTCTTCGCATGGTCCTACCAAGATATGCCTGGTTTAGACACTGACATCGTGGTACACAAGCTACCCCTCAGAGAAGGTTGTCCTCCGGTAAAGCAGAAGTTGAGGCGCACACGTCCAGACATGGCAATCAAAATAAAAGAAGAAGTGCAAAAACAATTTGATGCTGGCTTCTTGGCCGTGACTAGTTATCCTCCATGGGTTGCTAACATCGTGCCGGTTCCTAAAAAAGATGGCAAAGTCAGAATGTGTGTGGATTACAGGGATTTGAATAAGGCTAGCCCCAAAGATGATTTCCCTCTACCTCACATAGATGTACTTGTCGATAATACTGCTCAGTTTTCCGTGTTCTCCTTCATGGATGGATTCTCAGGCTATAATCAAATTAAGATGGCTCCCGAGGATATGGAAAAGACAACTTTCATCACTCCTTGGGGCACCTTTTGTTACAAGGTCATGCCGTTTGGTTTAAAGAATGCAGGAGCTACCTACCAACGGGCAATGGTGACGTTGTTTCACGACATGATCCATCATGAAATTGAGGTTTATGTTGATGACATGATAGCAAAGTCCCGGACGGAAGAAGAACACTTGGTCAACCTAGCAAAATTATTTGACAGGCTTCGAAAGTTCAGACTGAGGTTAAATCCGAATAAGTGCACCTTCGGGGTTCGTTCTGGCAAGTTGCTCGGCTTCATTGTTAGTGAACGAGGAATTGAGGTCGATCCTGCCAAGGTGAAAGCAATCCAAGAAATGCCTGAGCCGAAGACTGAAAAGCAAGTGCGTGGCTTCTTAGGGAGACTAAACTACATTGCACGGTTTATTTCTCACCTAACGGCCACATGCGAGCCCATCTTCAAGCTTCTGAGGAAGAATCAGGCCATTGAATGGAATGAAGATTGTCAGCGGGCCTTCGACCGAATCAAAGAATACTTGTTGGAACCACCAATTCTTATGCCTCCAGTGCCAGGGAGACCTTTGATTATGTATCTCACTGTGCTGGAAGGATCGATGGGATGTGTACTGGGTCAGCAGGACGAGTCTGGTCGAAAAGAGCACGCCATTTATTACCTTAGCAAAAAGTTTACCGATTGTGAGACACGATACTCACTACTCGAGAAAACTTGCTGCGCTTTGGCATGGGCTGCTCGCCGACTAAGGCAGTACATGCTGACTCACACTACTCTCCTAATTTCCAAGATGGATCCTGTAAAATACATCTTTGAGAAGCCGGCTTTGACAGGAAGAGTGGCCCGTTGGCAAATGATACTCACGGAGTATGTCATACAATACACTTCACAAAAAGCAATCAAGGGGAGTGTGTTGTCAGAATATTTGGCCCAGCAGCCGATTGATGATTATCAACCCATGAGGTTTGAGTTTCCGGATGAGGACATCATGTTCCTCAAGTCGAAAGACCATGAAGAACCACTTCCGGAGGAGGGGCCTGACCCTGAATCCGGGTGGAAGTTGATGTTTGACGGAGCTGTAAACATGAATGGGAGTGGAGTCGGTGCTGTTATTATCTCACCAGAAGGAGTCCACACACCTCTCGCTGCTCGGTTAACCTTCGAGTGCACTAATAACGAGGCAGAGTACGAAGCCTGCATCATGGGGATCGAAGAGGCAATAGACTTGCGAGTCAAGAACCTTGAGATCTTCGGAGATTCTGCTTTGGTAGTAAATCAAGTCAATGGCAAATGGCTAGTTCATCAAGCTCGTTTGATTCCTTACCGAGATTACGTCAGGAGGCTGTTAACCTTCTTTACCAAAGTAAAGCTGAGCTATGTTCCTAGGGACGAAAACCAGTTCGCCGATGCTCTCGCAACTTTATCATCCATGATTAAAGTATGCCAAGAGAATTTCGTGCCTCGAATTTCGATCTCTCGTCTTGAAAGACCGGCTTATGTCTTCGCGGTCGGTGATGGTGAAGATGACAAGCCTTGGTACCACGACATCAAACAATTCCTGAAAGCTCGAGAATACCCGGCTGGGGCATCCAGTAAAGATAAGAAAACTCTTAGGAGACTGGCGGGAGGTTTCTTCTTGAATCAGGATGGTGTGTTGTACAAACGGAATTTTGACATGGTGCTGCTCAGGTGTGTGGACAGACACGAGGCAGACATGTTAATGCAGGAGGTTCATGAAGGCTCCTTTGGTACCCATGCTGGAGGTCATGCCATGGCCAAGAAACTATTGAGATCGGGATACTATTGGATTACCATGGAGTCTGATTGTTGCAAATACTCCCGTAAATGCCATAAGTGTCAAATTTATGCTGACAAGGTCCATGTTCCTCCGAATCCGTTGAGTGTCATGTCTTCACCGTGGCCATTCGCTATGTGGGGCATCGATATGATTGGAAAGATCGAGCCAACAGCTTCTAATGGGCATCGCTTCATCCTAGTTGCTATTGATTATTTCACGAAGTGGGTCGAAGCTGCTTCCTACACCAATGTCACCAAGCAAGTGGTTGCTAGGTTTATTAAGCGGGACATCATCTGCCGGTATGGAGTCCCTGAAAGGATCATTACTGATAATGGTTCTAATCTCAACAACAAGATGATGGCTGACTTGTGTCGAGACTTCAAAATAGAACACCACAACTCCTCTCCATATCGTCCGAAGATGAATGGCGCTGTCGAGGCGGCTAATAAAAACATCAAGAAGATTGTTCAGAAGATGGTTGTGACGTACAAAGACTGGCGCGAGATGTTACCATTCGCATTGCATGGGTATAGAACATCAGTACGCACTTCTACTGGGGCAACTCCATTCTCATTGGTGTATGGTATGGAAGCAGTTCTACCGATCGAGGTGGAAATCCCCTCCTTGAGGCTGATGATGGACATCAAGCTAGATGAAGCTGAATGGCTCCGATCCAGATATAATCAGTTGAGTCTCATTGAAGAAAAGCGCCTAGCAGCTGTATGCCATGGACAGTTGTATCAACGACGAATGAAGCAAGCTTTCGACAAGAAGGTGCGACCACAGAGGTACATGCCAGGAGACCTAGTGCTGAAAAGGATTCTTCCTCCTCTCAACGATCACAGGGGCAAGTGGACACCCAACTATGAAGGACCGTTCGTGGTTAAAAAGGTTTTCTCAGGCGGAGCCTTAATGCTGACAACCATGGACGGAGAAGACTTTCCATCCCCTGTCAACGCAGACGCAGTAAGAAAATACTTCGTGTAAAAAGGACCCGCTGGATAAAAACAGAATAAAGATCCAGGCAAAAATGGGCATCCCGGCGAGCCAAAAACAGAATAAAAGGCTCGGGCAAAAGTTAGGGAAATATCGAAAAAATGTACACCCGCTGAGTTGAAAAGCCACATCGGACAACTCAGGCAAAAAAGGGTATCCCGGTGGATTGAAAACCTGAAAGGGCGATCCACGCAAAAGAGGGATTAACACGAACGACTGCGATCTGCGAGATCCATGACCTACCTGCAGTTGAGGCTATCCTAAAGGTTGAAGATCAGTTCACTTACTTTTTCTCAAGAGGCAGAAGAGCGGAGCGTCTTGAAGATATACGAGTCATAACGGGGTTGAAACTTGATGAGATTCATTTTTCACATTGCCAATAGGATAGTTTGTTTTTCTTTTAGTTGTTCCCTCATTCCAGGGAACCGCTTCCTTTGTATTGCCTATTCAGGGCCACCTTTCAAAATCAATAAAAATTCAACTTCAGTCATTTGACCATTTTATTTCTTTGTTTTTACTTTTTCATCTGGCATTGATTGTTTGTGAAAACGTCTAGCAAATGGTGACTTGCATTGTGTTATGAACATTTGAATGCTTTTCTAACTCGTGCAGGAGAATAGAAACATTTAATTCAACTCTGAAAGGGTGCTGAGATACCTAGACAATGATTCGTGCTATGAGCCTGGGGCAAGCAGGTCCCAAACTAATTCTCTATGTTGCAGGTACTATCGATGGTGTTCATGCAGGTACAGGTACTGGTGTTGCTAACAGAGCTAAGAGATCCCTATCCAGGATGAGCATTCCCATTTGTTTGAGCAGAAACAAATGTCTCCCAGGGTGTTTCCAATTATCCCCAGCCATGTGCAAGATGAAATTTCTCCCAGCTAGACAGCAGAGAGTGGGTGCAATCCCCAAGCAGAAGTCTCCGTGCAGACAGGGGCAATTCTTAACAGCGTAAAGAGTGTTTTGCCTCCCCAGCAGTTGCTTCCTCAGCAGTGTCATGCCTTTGGTTCCCAGGAAGTCCTCACTTCCCCATCAGAGTTCAAGAATGGTCCACCTCCAGCAGGGTCTTGGCGCTCCAATCTCAAAGTCCAATTTATTTTTGGCAGTGGCGGCTATTCAGAGCCAGTGAATTATTAACAACTTTCCCCGCAGGGTTATTTCCTCCTCGTCAGGATGGGCCAGATCAATGCAGTGATCATCGCTCCTCCCCAGTGAAGTCGCCAAGTTATATGGAATTACCTGCAGTCTCCTTATCAGGAGATCTTCTTTGCATTGTCATTCGCATAATCATCATTGCGTCTGCATCTTCCAAAGCGTAGCATTTCCATTATCATGGAGCATTGCGCCATAAATTCAAACATATGCATGCCAGCATGGGCCAGTTTTGAGGTATATCACGTACGACTTATAACATCTTCTCAACCTGAAGTACTCCGCACAGAGGATACCAATATCATTTTTCAGACATCCTTGTCTTTTCAGGTCAATGTTGGTCACTTATTCCGCGTCTTGTTTGGTACAACATTCGCGTCGCAGGTTCCCGTTTTGTACAACGGTCCTGTTTGCTTGGGCTCTCGTTTGTGTACAACGATCCCGTTCCATCTTGTCCTATTTTCTTTGTGTTTGGTTATCAGTCGAGGCTGGTATACCTTTGCGTCTCCATTCGAGGATGGTTTCGTGTTAGATCCGAGGATCTTTTGATTTGTCATTCGAGGATGGCATTTCTTTTATTCAAGTCCTTCCGAGGTTGGTCTTGTTGTTGTGGCTATTATTCGAGGATAGTAGTTCACTTTTTGAGCTTATTGATCGAGGTCAGTTTGTCTCTTTTGCAAAGTCTGTCTGAGGTCAGCTTTGTGTTTGGTTATCAGTCGAGGCTGGTATACCTTTGCGTCTCCATTCGAGGATGGTTTCGTGTTAGATCCGAGGATCTTTTGATTTGTCATTCGAGGATGGCATTTCTTTTATTCAAGTCCTTCCGAGGTTGGTCTTGTTGTTGTGGCTATTATTCGAGGATAGTAGTTCACTTTTTGAGCTTATTGATCGAGGTCAGTTTGTCTCTTTTGCAAAGTCTGTCTGAGGTCAGCTTTGCGTTTGGTTATCAGTCGAGGCTGGTATACCTTCGCGTCTCCATTCGAGGATGGTTTCGTGTTAGATCTGAGGATCTTTTGGATTGTCATTCGAGGATGGCATTCTTTTCTTCAAGTCCTTCTGCGGTTGGTCTTGTTTTTGTTTTGTGTGGCTATTATTCGAGGATAGTAGTTCACTTTTTGAGCTTATTGATCGAGGTCAGTTTGTCTCTTTTGCAAAGTCTGTCCGAGGTCAGTCTTTGTTGTTGATGGTTATCGCCTGTGGCCGGTATACCATTGTGTTTCTATTCAAGGAGGGTTTTAGTACTGGATCCGAGGATCCCGTGTGAGTGGTCATTCGAGGATGGCATTCTTCCCAGCATATTTCCACCCGGTTCTATTTTCGCTACCTATTCAGAGGTCAAAAACGAAAAAAGATATATAAATAAATGGGCAGATGGCATTTCTGTTGCTCTCGGTGTGCAAATTTTCAGGTTTTATTCGAGTATTCAATCACTCCATACCTTGAACGTCTAAAAGCTGTTGCAATCATCCGTTCAGGCCTGCAGATGATTGAATAGGGGCAGCTGTAATACCTCAAAATTTGCCCTCTCATTTCCCCAACATTTTGCATAGCATTTTGCATATATGGATTCATAAAAATAACCAAAAACATTGCATCATATATAGCATAGCCGAGGCGTGGGTATGTGATCAATGATCGGAGCAACCGAAAGTTATGAAGAGGCTACCGAAGGGCCACAAAGCTTCTCAACCTTGTGCAAAGGGTTCACAATATCCCACAAGTCTTCACTTGAAGCCACAAGTCATGGAAAGTTTTGGTTTGATTGAAGGAGGCAAGCAGTGCAATACTTCTTGAGGGAAAAGAGCCGAATTAGGGTTTCATTTCTACAGGGCTTCTACATAAATTTTTGAGTCGAAGTGGATTTCTTTGACTTATATATGATGTCAAGTGCCTAGGGTTCAAATCTCGTCCACAAATTCATTTTGGAAGGGGTTCGACTGGCCGGATGACGGAAAATCGAGGAATCGGGGAAAAGGCGACCGAGCTAGGTAAAAAGGGTCGACTCCGGACTTTTAAGATCGAGATCGTGAAATTAGGGTTACAATGATCCTATGGTTCATATTTGGTCGATAAACGATGGAGGAATCATGAAAAAAATCAAAGAAAAATCATTTGAAAGTTAGTTGGTTTTGCATTTCCCTCCACCTTTCCTTCCACTTTCTTTCCACTCTTCCTTTCATTTTTTTCCATCTCATTTTTCCATCTCAATTCCACTCCATTTCCCTTGGAAACTTCCACCACCTTCCACCATCTTCTAGAGTGTTCCAAGGAATATTCCAAGGAATATTCCCTTTATCCAACCCTAACCCTAACTAACTTCCAAACCTAATTTTTGGATCCCAAACCTAATTTTTGGGCCCCAAACCCAAACCTAGCTCCTAGCCTAGTCTCTATTTAAGCCATTTTCATCCAAACCAAAAGGGTTGGACACCATTTTCCAATTTTTCACTCTTTGAGAAGCACTTTTTCTCTCTCACTTTTCCTCTCCCTTTCACCAAAGCTTTTTCAAATAAGCTCTTCAAGTTTCACATTGAAACTTGAAGATCTTGAAGCTTAAGCCTCCAACCTCCATTAATTGTGGATCATAGAAGAAGAAGCTACTGAATTTTGTGAAGATTATCGACTTATCGGAAGCACACGAAGATTCAAGCTCAAGAACGCATTTATTTTGCGGTTTTCGGTTTTCGGTTTTCTCTTCGATTCAAGCTTCGATACTTGCGACAATCACCGAAGCACTTCTCCGCTTCGTAGGTTGGTGATCTTAATCACTTCTTCTTTAAGTTATTCTCTTCATCTCGCCGTTTCGGCATTCTTTAAGTGCTTTTCGCTTTGTTTGAATTAATTCCGTTCGATTATGTGTTGTTTGCATTTTTGTGATTTTTGTTGAATTAGTTTTTTTAAGGTGATTAATAGATATAGGTGTTAGCATGTGTAGATAAACTCAAAATAAGTCGAAATTAGTGTTAGCATGTTCCTAGGTAGGTTAGGGATCCTAAGAAGTGAGTTGGTGGCCAAAAGCACTTATTTTAAAAGCTTTTTTTCAATTCTGTGCAGTGTTAACCGGTTAACGCATGTGGTTAACCGGTTAACGCATGCGTTTTTGGCCAATTTGCTTCTGTTTTAGGTCCGTTAACCGGTTAACCTATATGGTTAACCGGTTAACGCTGATGATTTTTGTGTTTTTGGTTTCTTTGATTGCTCATCTTGCTTCCTAGTGCCTCTAATGTTCATGTATGTTTAGGTAGTGATTTTAGGGAATTTTTGAATCCATTTCCAGTAGCTAGTTCCCCCATTTCGAGTCGTTTCGACACGATTCCGTTTATGTTGCGTTTTATGCGGTTTTTGTGTGTTTCTTTGTGCATGCCTTGATTTCTTGCATTTTGTTGCTATGTTCATATATCATTAGGTATGTAATAATCATGTTGCATTCTGGTTTTTTTTTATGTTTGCATTGCATTAAATCATTTTTGCATTTCATTATGTTGATGTATGTTGCATTTTGCATAATCATGTGAATGTGCATTTGGTGTTATTTTGTTGCATATTTGATCACATCACTCATGTCAATTTAGTGCTGAATTTTGTATTAAGTTTAGCATTATTTGTGTGCCATCATGTTGCATATTCATAATCAAGATCATCGTGTTCAAGTGCCATGTTCATATGCATGTGTAGATGCTATTTTTGCATTTACTTGTTGCGTAATTCATGAGATGCATACTTGTAAAATCATTCCAAAATGTTCATGTTCTTGCATTTATGAATGTTGATCCATGTTTAAATGCATGTTTGTGATGTGTTTAGAACATTTTTGCATTGAGTTTGTGCATTAAAAAATAAAAATAAGCAATTCTGGATTTTGCATTTCATAGCTGTTGTTTTGTATAAGTGCTGTAAAATGTGTGCTGTTTGTTATGTGTGCATGCTGCATTTGACCTTTTGCACCTACTTTTTCATGCTGCATGCTGGCTGTAAAAGGCTGAGTTGTATCATGCATTGTTTTCATGGCTGTTTATGTAATAGGGGCTGTAATAGGTGCTGTATTTTTTGTCCTAGTTTTTCTAGTTCCTTTAGGATTAGAATAGGGTCTAGTTTAGGTCCAAGTTTAATTAGGATTTAATTAATGTGTGTTTGCCTTATTCTTTAATATAAAATGTGCATTAACACTTGTTTTGTAGTGGGGAAGATTGAGGTAAGTTCACTTCACTTTATCCTTTATTTTTTATGCATTTTTTTTTTTTGCATTTTAATTCATTTTTCCTTCCATATTTGTGTTTGGTAGGATTCCCCATTGTTAGGACCAACTTATCTTCCTTAGGAAGTAAGTTGCATCCTTTTTTTTTTTTTCCTTTTCTTTTCCTTTTTCTCATTAGGATTAGAAAACCTCATTAACCATAGGATCTCCCTTTTGTAAATACAATTAACTTAGGGTTGTGTCTTAGTTCCCCTTAGTTTTTGTCCCTTTTTGCAATTTGAGTCATTCTCTTCTTATCTTCAAACAAAATCCAAAAAAACATTTAATAAATAAATGGAAGGATTCCTTGTGTATAGCCTTATTCCATGAAACACTTGCATTCATTCCATCTTGGAGTGGTGTAAGCTTGTTTATCATGATGCACAAGTCTCATCAAGGAATTGTTCACAAAGAAAAACTTAAAAGACACTTCTTCACAAAAGCAACAAAAACACTTAATAAAGTTCAACAAGCTAGTGAACTTAAACCCTAATCCTAGGAAACCAGTCTTGGATAAATTCTCCTTGCTGGATATGCTTGTTCTATTATTCCATCTTGGAATGTAGAGTCAAGTGTACATTCCATGGAAAAGAGTTTGAATTCACTTCCTTGTGCCAAATTCATACAAAACTCATAAAAGCCAAAAACAAACAATAAGCGGCTATCCTGCGGGAACTTCTTCTCTCATCTCATTCATTCACAACATGAACTCGCGACTACTTGTCTCGCATGCAAGACGGTTAACGCACTCGTACCAGACGAGCCTGCAATACCTGAGCATAGACATACGCAGTTCCAGCTGTAAAAAACACAAACAAATAGTTCCCGCCTTAGTTAGGCGAACTACGTCGACTCTGATCCTCATTATCCCGATGAGGTACGTAGGCAGCGGGGTAGGGCCCGTTCGAGCACATTCTTTATTTTCCCTACATTTCCCCCTTTCTTTCCATTCTCTTATTTCAGTTCTTTTCTCATTTCTCATTCTCATTCCAGGTAGCGGTTTTATTCAGCAGCATTCATATTCTCTCACCCTTTGAAACGAAACAAGCAAGCGTGGATCCCGTCGGGTACGACGGACGATCTGGGGTGCTAATACCTTCCCAGGTCGTAACCGACTCCCGTACTCAGATCTTTGGTTCGCAAGGCCTTGTCCTTTCCTTCTTCCTCAGGTTTGTGCAACATTACCTTTCCCATTCCTTTGGGATAAAAATGTCTGGCTGGCGACTCTAACCTTTCCGCGCCACTTTCGCGTTTGTACTAGGATGAAAATCCCGGGAGCGACACATTGGTACTACAAAGATTGGAGTTGCATGCACTACATCTTCTTGATTGAGACCCTCATCAATGAAGTTAGGGTTTTGATGTTGAGACATTTTTCGAATGTAGTGGAAGAGGAGTTAGGTTTGATTGATTTTGATGAGCTTAGAAAATCAGCTTTAGCATGCAAATCGTTTAGTGGAGATTGTGAGGAGGTGAAGAGCTGAGAGCACGTTTGTGCATTTATAGAAACAGTTGCTATTGGAATTTTTAAGAGTGGAATACACAGAGTTATTGACCAGACTGATGCTGCCATTTGGTGATCATGCCACACGATGTCCTGAGACATGCTGGTACTTCTCCATAACTACTATATTTCACATAAGCAGATTCTCAATTTACCCCTTAGGTTTTCAAATTGGGTAGCATCCAAAGCTTTAGTAAATATGTCAGCCAATTGCAGATCTGTGGCTACATGTTCTAATGTGATCACCTTCTCTTCCACAAGATCTCTAATGAAATGATGTCTGATGTCTATGTGCTTAGTTCTGCTGTGTTGGATAAGATTTTTGGAGATGTTAATTGCACTTAAATTGTCACAGTACAATGTCATGACATCTTGTGGGACATTGTATTCTGTGAGCATTTGTTTCATCCAAACCAACTGTGAACAACTGCTACCAGCTGCAATATATTCAGCTTCAGCAGTGGATAAGGATACACAATTTTGTTTCTTACTGAACCAAGAAATCAAATTGTTTCCTAGAAAGAAGCATCCTCCTGATGTACTCTTTCTATCATCAGCACTTCCAGCCCAGTCAGCATCACAAAATCCAGTGAGGATTGGTTCACAACCATGAGAATACATTATGCCATAGTCACAAGTACCATTGACATATTTCAAAATCCTCTTAACCTGGTTTAGATGACTTACTTTTGGCTTAACTTGATACCTTGCACACACACCTACTGCAAAGGCTATATCTGGTCTGCTAGTTGTCAGATATAGTAGGCTTCCAATCATGCTTCTGTATAAGCTCTGGTCCACATTCTCACCCTTGTCATCCTTTGTCAGCTTTAAATGAGTGGGGGCAGGTGTTCTCTTGTGACTTGCATTGTCCATCCCAAACTTTTTGACAGTGTTCTTTGCATACTTGCTTTGGGATATGAACATGGAGTCCTCCATCTGCTTGATTTGTAGTCCAAGAAAGTAGGTTAGTTCTCCTACTAGGCTCATCTCAAACTCAGATTCCATTTGATTAACAAAATGTTTAACCATCCTGTCTGACATCCCACCAAACACTATGTCATCCACATATATCTGAGCAATCATGACCTTTCCCTCTTCATCCTTCACAAACAAGGTTTTGTCTATTCCACCTTTCCTGTACCCATGTTTAATGAGAAAAGTGGTCAGTCTTTCATACCATGCTCTTGGGGCTTGCTTTAGACCATACAGAGCCTTCCTTAGCTTGTATACATGATCTGGACAACTTGGATCAACAAATCCCTTAGGCTGCTCCACATATACTTCCTTATTAAGGTACCCATTTAGAAAGGCACTTTTAACATCCATCTGAAATAGCTTGAACTTTAGTATACAAGCAATTCCTAGAAGTAGTCTGATTGATTCAAGCCTTGCTACTGGTGCAAAGGTCTCATCAAAGTCTACTCCCTCAATTTGTGTGTATCCTTGAGCTACAAGTCTAGCCTTGTTCTTTGTAACTACTCCCTGCTCATTTGACTTGTTCTTGACACCCACTTAGTGCCAATCACATTAATGTCATCAGGCCTAGGAACAAGATCCCATACTTCATTCCTTGTAAACTGGCCTAATTCTTCTTGCATAACAGAGATCCAGTACTCATCATTCAGAGCTTCCTTGATGTTTTTAGGTTCTATCTTTGAAACAAAGCAGGAGCCTGAAATCATTTCTCTTGATCTAGTGATGACACCACTGTTAGGATCACCAATTATCAGATCTTTAGGATGATCTTTCTGGATTCTGATGGAGGGAGGTTTGTTGGATTGCTCTGACCTTGCCTCAGTTAAAGTGAAATCAAGATTATCACTTTCTGTTTTAACTTCAGTTTGATTGTCAGCAAATGTTCCAACATCATCTGCAACATCTGCAGAGGCATCATCAATAATCACATTTATTGACTCCATTATAACCTTGGTTCTGGAGTTAAATACTCTATAAGCTCTTCTATTTATGGAGTATCCAAGAAAAACCCCTTCATCACTTTTAGGGTCCATCTTCCTTCTTTGATCCCTATCAGCCAGAATGTAACATTTACTTCCAAACACATGAAAGTACTTGACTGTAGGTTTTCTGCCCTTCCAGACTTCATAGATGGTGGAAAAAGTTCCCTTTCTTAGTGTGACTCTATTGTGAATGTAACATGCTGTGTTCATAGCTTCAACCCAAAAGTACAGTGGTAACTTTTTAGCATGAATCATGGCTCTTGCCGACTCTTGAATAGTTCTGTTTTTCCTCTCAACAATCCCATTCTGTTGAGGGGTGATAGGAGAAGAATACTCATGATTGATCCCTTCTGAAGAGTAGAAGTCTGAGAGTTTTTGATTCTCAAACTCCTTTCCATGATCACTTCTTATTCTGACCACACAACTTGCTTTTTCTCTTTGAATTCTATGACACAGATCTTTGAATACATCAAACACATCAGACTTCTCTTTGATGAAGCTTATCCATGCAAATCTTGAGAAGTCATCAACAACCACATAGGCATATCTTTTTCCACCAAGACTCTCAACCTGCATTGGTCCCATAAGATCCATATGTAATAATTCCAAAACTTTGGAAGTTGTCAGATGTTGGAGCTTTGGGTGTGACATCTTGGTTTGCTTGCCTATTTGACATTCACCACACACTTTACTTTCATCAATCTTCAGTCTTGGAATTCCTCTTACAACCTCCATAGACATGATCTTCTTTATTCCTCTGAGAGGAAGATGACCCAGTCTTTGGTGCCACAGCTTCACTTCTTCTTCTTTGACTAAGGAACAAGTTGAAGTAAGGCTGAAATCTTGAGGTTCCCACATATAGCAGTTGTCTTTTGATCTGGCTCCTCTCATGACAACCTTCTGTTCTTTATCAGAGACTATGCATTCAGTTTTGGTAAAGTTTACACTGTAACCTTAGTCACATAATTGACTTATGCTGATCAAGTTAGCAGTTAATCCTTTTACCAGCAGCACATCATCTAGACTTGGTACACCTGGGCAGTCCAATGTCCCAACTCCCTTGATTTCTCCCTTTGCTCCATCTCCAAAGGTTACATATTTGGATGAGTGTGACTTTAAGTCTACCAGCAGATTCTTCAGTCCAGTCATATGCCTTGAGCAGCCACTGTCAAAGTACCAGTCTTCCTTAGCAGATACTCTGAGAGATGTATGAGCTATATAGGCAACAACCTTCTTGGACCATTTGTGCCTGTCGTGAGGTTTCCTTTGATGCATCTGCCCTGTGTAGTGTCCATCTTTAGAGTTCCAAGGTTATCTGTTGAACTTGTTCTTGGGCATGTATTTGTAGCTTTGATCAGCATGAAGACTAGCTTTAGGTACCCACACTTTCTTGATGACCTCTGTCTTCTGCTTAGGGGGTTGCTGAGACCTCTGATTTGGATGTCCATGCAACACTTTCTTGGTGACCTCTGTCTTCTGCTTAGGGGGTTGCTGAGACCTCTGATTTGGATGTCCATGCAGCTTGTAGAAAAAAGGTTTGATGTGACCAAACCTTCCACAATGATGGCATCTCCATATTTGATATTTCTTTTTCATCATGTTCTTGTCATGATGTTGAGACATCTGCTTGGACATCTTGTTTGACTTCATAGGATTTGGAGTTGTTTGGCTGGTGCTAGCCTCAAACTTTTGAGCTTTATTAAATCCCAGCCCAGTCCTATCCCCTGAGTGCTTGTTGTTGTTGAGAATGACATCCAGTGTGTTTGAGCTACTGTTCAGCATTCTGACAAATTTGGACATATGCTCCATTTTGGAGTTGAGTAGTGTAACACGGTGGGAGAACTGACTTTTAGTTATGTTGCGGATAGCAAGAGTCGCCACCGACTTTTATTTTATCCAAAGGAAAGGGCATAAAAGAACAGGAAAGACCTTAAAAGATTTTTAGGTTCGGGGGGTAGGTTTGTAAAGGGAAGGTGTTAGCACCCTTTATATCCATGGTTATCCATGGGCTCTTTGTTACTTAGCTCACTTTAAAATGTTTTTGAAAAGTGTAGTGTGTGATTAGAAATTTTCTTAAGTACTTTATAATGATCCATGTACGGATATATATAAAGCCTTTGTTTTGAAAATTGTTTGAAAATGTGAAGTGTTTTTGAAATGTTTTGAAAAAGTGAGCAAGTACATAAGAGGAACCTACCCTAAGTTAAATCTTTTATGTTCTTAAATATCCTTTAAATGGTAAGACTATCCCTATTATTAAGGAATAGGTAGTCATTACCTTGGATGTTGTGAGGGACAAGTGAAGGGACAACTGTGATTAGGCAACTGTAAGGTGTATTTAGCAATTCGAAGGGACTTATCATCTTTATTCGAAAGGGACAAGATCATTTACGAAGGCAACCATGAAGGGACTTGATCTTATTATCTTTTAAGGGACTAGATGATATTAATGAGATAAGGGACTTTGCTTTATACACCTTACTTGACCTTTTATTTTAGGCAACTTGAGAGGTATCCTTAAGAATGTGAGATGGCGATCCAAGATCGACTTACGTGTGTGCGTGTACAAGTTCAAATATTTATCTTATTATTAGTGATCTAAATTCAATTTTAAGATACAAACATGTTTACACTCCCTATTTTACTAACCATAGCAATTTAAATAAATAATAAAAATTCTACAACTATTACATAATTTGCACAATTACATTATAATAATAATAAAATTTAAATAAGTAAGCATATAATAAATAAATAAATAAATTGGTTAGTAATACTAAACAAAATAAATATAAAAAAAAAAGAAATTAGCATGACAATATAATAATAAATTAAAAGTTCAAATTTAAATAAATAATTATTTTTTAGAATTTTTTAAGAAAAAGAAATAAATAATAATAGTTATATACTAATAAATATGATTAATAGTTCTAATAATTTAATTATATATACATAAAAAATATTTGTTAATTATAATTAAGTAAGCATATCAAAATAAGAAATTAAACTCATAAAATAAAGTAAGGGTTTTTAATTATTTAGAAAAAATAAATCAGGGTTAATTACTTAATTAAATTATTTATATATAAAAAAAACTACATACAATAATAATATAAACAAATTATCAAATAAATATATATATAATTAAAATTTACAAACAAGTATATTAAGATTTATAACATAATTAGGGTTTATAAAGAAAATTAGGTTTTTACATATAAAAATATTAGGGTTAATTATTTGACCTAAACCTAATTAAATTATTTATTAAAAAATACACATACAATATTAATAATATACAATGAAATAAATATAAATAATTTTTATTAATAAAGTTTGAATTTTTTTAAAAAAATATAAGTTTTTTGAATTATATATAAGAAAATAATATAACTATTTTATTTTAAACCTTTATTATTAATAATTAAATTAATCAAATATGATATAAATAAAACAAAATAAATGAAAAATAAGGAGAAAAAGAACTTACCTGGGGCTGGGATTCGAACCTAGGCCCTAGGCTTCACCTCTCCAAGACCAACCTCCCTTCCACTGGGCTATGTGCGCATTTGTGATTATGAAGTGAGCATGAAACATTATATTTTAAACCTGAAAGATAAATGGATAAAACGCAAAAAAAGAATTGGTGAAGCTGGGATTTGAACCCTTGACCCTTGCCTCACATGCGCATGCCTTAACCAACTGAGCCAAGCATTCGTTCTGAAATATATCTACAAACAAAAGATAATAAAATAAACGTGTTTTTTACATCAGATTTTCGCGCCAGCTTCATCTTCTTCTTCCTCCAGACCTGTGAACTTTGCTGCGAATTTTATTACAAACTTTCTTGCGAATTCTTATTTGCAGCAAAACCTACGAATCTTAATCATCATCAAAACAGTAAAATTTCCTCAAATTAAATATACCAATATGATCCATAGGTTAATTAGAATTGATCTATGGTTTTAGATTTCATTTATCATTGATAAATCGTGAAACCCTAAAACGGCTGAAGAACCCTAACAATGGTGGATCACTCATTCTGTATCAAAACTCAAATCAAAGCATCCAGAAACGATTGTTAGTTCATCACAAACAAGAATCAACAGTCAAATACAATTTATTTTACACCAAAGTATGAAAACGAAAAACTCATGAATGTCAAAAAAATTTGATTCGGTTTGGCCAATTCATGGGCTTTTAGATGCATATGATCATTGGTATATGTTCAGTGATGTGTAGGGAAGAGATTAGCATGCTCCATTCACCTGAAAAACTACCAAATGTTAGAATCCGAATTTCAAAAATATGATGAATTTTGAAAGTTTGAAAGTGGTTTTAGAGGCTGCAAAAAAATCGTGCTTGAGGTTGTGATGAGTTCATGTATATGTAGTGGATGAAATTAGGTCAAAAAATGTTATGATTCTTTGGACTTTTTGGATGTTTGAATATTGAAAAAGATATGTCATGAAATTTGATTTTTATTTGATCTAACATTGCGATTTTGGGACAATCCTCATAACTTGTGTATCAATCTGATCCAAATAATATTTATGACTTTCTAGAAGCAAAATCCTTTTCCAAATATATGATTTTATATTTTATTTCAATTTAAATTGTATTTTAATGAATAAAATTCAAATAAATATGAAATAAAAAATAAAAAATCAGAAAATAGGTGGGTTGGGTCGTGCTTGGTGTTTTTGTAAAGATGGGATGGCAATTTGGTGGGCTCATTTAGCAAAAACTTGATTTAAAGCCTTATTTGCTTCATAAACTTCCCTAAAATTTCCCAACTTTGCAAGGGCACAAATCCTTCAATTTTAATGCTATGAGGGTGTTCTTGGACATTTTGGAAAGCTTAAAGAGTCCTCTAACCAACCTCTTTGGTCTCATGTCCATATCTTTTACCATTCTCAAGTTATGCTCTTTTGAAGTTGTTGACTTTTTGTTGACTTTTAGAAGGACCTATAATGTCTTAGCTCATACCTTCCAAATGAAGCATTTTTGGTCTTGGCTTGTGAGACAAAAAGTTGTAGAGAATTCAATTTCCTTCAAAATGAGCTTTGGATGGAAAATTATTGATGAAGCATGTGAAAGTTATGGCTGGTCAAATTCAGTTGACTTTTCCTGTGAAAACCCTAATTTAGAAACTCCTGATTCTTGATGATTTGAAATCTCCTTGATGAATCATGATCAACCCTTGATCAAATGATGAATTTTACTTCATATACTTGATGTTGGCAAAACATCATGAAGTTTGACTTTGGTTTGACCACAGTTGACCTCAATTTGACTTTTTAACTGCTTTGACTGATTTTAACCTATCTGATCATCTGACTGAGCAAACCTTTGGGAAAAGTCTTGAAACTTGTCATGGGGATTCTTGAACACATATAGGATGCTATGAAGCTCACTTGAAGTCATAGAAGTCCATTTAGCCTGATTAAAGTCAAAACCCTAGTTTAGGATGCATTGCTTAGGAGAATGCATAGTCTGAAGAAATTGTCACATCTTCTGACTAATTGTGAACTTTGTGAACTTTGTGAACCTCATGAGATGTCTTGTGAACCTTGTTAACCTTGTGAGCCTCTTAGTACACAATGTCTTGTCTTGTGGAGGGCAAATTTTGGGGTGCAACAGCTGCCCCTGTTCAATTTTCTAAAACCTGAGGGGTTAGATTGGTATATGTGCCAGTCATGACCTGGAAGGTTGAAGGGGATTGAACACAAAAGCCCAAAAATTTGCACTCACCGGTGCGTAGAGTAATACTGATGATTAGTTGTTTATGCTTGAGTGGGCTTGAAGATGCCACTTGGAAGAAATGGAGATGGGCTTAGAGATGCCATCAGGATGAACTGGAGATGGGCTTAGAGATGCCATCAGGATGAACTGGAGATGGGCTTAGAGATGCCATCTAAAATATCTAGATGTGATGATATCTTTATGTTGATACTGGATATCAGTACTAGGTCTTTGTATAAGCCGTCTCTGAATCATTTATGCAACATGATTTGAATTGTTGAATGGTCCAGTAGAAATGAATCTTGTGATAATTATCTCTTCTGGAAGTATTTTGGATTAGGGAATGGATCTTTGTACGGATCGTTTGCCTATTCTCCAAGATCAAAAGAACGTCAGGATTTGTTCTTCTGAATAATATCTTGAACCAGGGAATGGATCTTTTTACAGACCGTTTGCCTGTTATTCAAGGGCCAAAAGAACGTCAGGATTTGTTCTTAAGGGTCAAAAGAACGTCAGGATTTGTTCTTTTGAAAAATATCTTGAACCAGGGAATGAATCTTTTTACAGACCGTTTGCCTGTTATTCAAGGGCCAAAAGAATGCCAGGATTTGTTCTTAAGGGTCAAAAGAACGTCAGGATTTGTTCTTCTGAAAAATATCTTGAACCAGGGAATGGATCTTTTTTACAGACCGTTTTCCTGTTATTCAAGGGCCAAAAGAATGTTAGGATTTGTTCTTAAGGGTCAAAATAACGTCAGAATTTGTTCTTCTGAAAAATATCTTGAACCAGGGAATGGATCTTTTTACAGACTGTTTGCCTGTTATTCAAGGGCCAAAAGAACGTCAGGATTTGTTCTTAAGGGTCAAAAGAACGTTAGGATTTGTTCTTCTGAAAAATATCTTGAACCAGGGAATGGATCTTTTTACAGAACGTTTGCCTGTTATTCAAGGGCCAAAAGAACGTCAGGATTTGTTCTTAAGGGTCAAAAGAACGTCAGGATTTGTTCTTCTGAATAATGTCTTGAACCAGGGAATGGATCTTTTTACAGACCGTTTTCCTGCTATTTAGAGACATCTTGAGCAAATGTATGGATCATTTCTGACCCTGTTGTAAGTTGTTGATATTTTTTTCCTGCATATAACTTTCCTGCAAGAAGAATGTTAGTTTATGCAATATGTATGCATGCATAGTATGATGCACTTAAGTAATGTATTATGTACTTATGGATATGTATGTTATGGTATGATGTAGATGATGTATGTATGAATCATGCAGCCTGAAGCGTCTGGATATCTTCGTATAACAACTGCTGGCCAGGGAAAATAAATCCCGATTTGTTGCTGAAGAATATGAGGAACTCGTTCCTGTCTTGTTTGATAACATAGTGAAGAAAATGAGGAACTCGTTCCCATCTCGTTTGATAATATAGTGAAGAATATGAGGGACTTGTTCCCGTCTCGTTTGATAATATAGTATTCATAACCTCCTGTCTTCGTTCGATAGTATGGTATCCATAACCTCCCGTCTTCGTTCGATAGTATGGCATCCATAACCTCCCGTCTTCGTTTGTCGTACTCCTGTTGAAGGAATAAGTTCCTGAGTATCCCGACTGAGGATAAAAGAGATGGACATAAATTCAAGGGGAGATATAACTCGGAGTATCTATCAAGATAGATTTGCCCTTGCTGGGGATTTGTAGTTGTCTTGTGGGGATGAACCGGCGAAGCTTCGTTGAACTACTACCTTCATTCGTCCTTAGTAAATACTATTACTGCATTTTTATGCATTTTTGGTAAACATCAATCATATTCAAAAGCATACATACATTCAAACACAACCAATGGACGTTCCGCTTATGTAAATAGGGTAAAAGTAAATCTGGATTCCAAAAGCATTTCCTACATGAATAAAAAGGGAAAAGTAAAGCTGAACTCGAAACAAAATCGTTTCAACATTGAGAGTGTATAACCAATTGGACTTAGAGCTTCTGAGATTCTTAACTTTCCTAAATACCTTCCCAGAAATCCTCATAGCTGGATCTGAAGACATGATACTGACACCATCTGATACTACTGGTGTAGACAATTAATCTCCACAATGGCTTCTGCTGAGAATCAAGGTAATAAAATGAGAGGAACGTGTCTTCAAATTGTGATGGACCATATATGCTCCGGGTATTAGATTTAAAAAGAAAGCATTGTCCCTTGGTTGAGGATGAATTGTCCCATAATGGAAGTATCTGAATGTAGTCACCTCAAGAGAAATAAGCAGAATGCCCCACAATAATATGCCCCTGACGTCATGAACTTTATAATGTTACCCTTGGTAATTCAAATATATGAGGAGAGCTGCCCCTGGCTATTAGGCATTGTTGAATCTGGACCTGATTGCCCCGAATGAATTGAACAGTAAGTTGGTATGCCCCTTGATTGGGAAACAGTGACTATGCCCCTGGCATTATGAACTCTGTAATGTTACCCTTGGTAATTTAGATAGACGAGGAAAGCTTCCCCTGGCTACTTAAACATAGTTGAATCCTGTCCTGATTGCCCCAAACGAGTTAGGCAGTATCATGGCCTACACCCTTGTTTGGGAGATAATGACTATGCCCCTTTGTATACATGGACTTTGATCCAGGAAGCAACTTTGTTTATCGGAAGGACTTTGGTTTATTGAGCATTCATCCTGTAAGTTTCTCTGTTTATCAAACACTCAGGTATATGCAAACAAATATTTTCAAAAATGCAATGCTTATGTTTGTCTTGAAGTTTTGAAAAAAAGTTATTTTAGAAAAACAATTTTTATGAAAACTGTGATATTAACTCAAGTTTTATAATAAGCCCTAAAGGAGTCAGGATACCTTTTTGTAGCAGTACGCTTTCGAACTAACCATGCTTCAGTTAGGACTTTTAAAGGGTTGTAACGTGGCCTGGTTCATGGTTTAAGAAACAAAGGATAAAGGCTCAAATTTTATTTGTACCCAACCCAATCTCCATGATGTTCTTCAATCCTATGCTCAGTTAACTTATGCATTGAAGTTCCAAAGAAGTTTGGTATTATAATACTGACATTTGTGATGGTTCAGAGATAAAAAATTTATTTGAACATTCAGTCATCTTTCTTTGTTGAGGATTCATAGTGACCTTTTTTTTTTCTCTTTTGACTTTATTATCCCTTCTTTTTGCCTGAACTGCTTATTTCAAGGTTACAGTCAGTGGGATGTCTTAATGTTTTACTAAGTCTCCTTCATAGGTTTTGACTTAGTAAACTTTTCTTTTGCTGGATATTGACTGTCAGGTTTAATGATTACAGAGAACCATCATTAGTTGTGTACAACACAAATAATTGACATATTTGAGTTAACCGAGTAACTACCCTGCCCTGGGTTATGAATAAGGGTTTTAATTTGCGTGAGAATGAAAACTCCTACTTCATAGGCTCAAAAGGGTTGACTAGGGATTAACTTCCTTATATCTCCACTGTTTAGGAATTGAAACAATGCCTGTACATCGTCAACATAGCCTGTTCAAAAGCATACTGCATAAGATTATGGTATTGTTTTCGTCATCCTCCCTCTACAGGCTTATAGCTTTATCAGGAGTTAAATATCACAAGATAGAAATAAGAAGCCTAGTTTTAAATATAGTGAAACGAATGGATTAATTCAAGACAAACATATGCAATTCATTAATGAAAACAAAAGTTCGACATAATAATAAGTGTTTAAACAAATAAAAGAAATTACAAATGAAAATTCAAATGTTGTCCCATCCAGTTGGCTGAATGTCTTCAATTGCAATCTGTGAACTTTCAGGAGCAGTATATTTCACCATGAAATCAAATTTGCCACTTGGATGTCCCAAGGTGCCCCATATCTCAACAGGAATAGGTAGTCTTCCTTTCTTGCTACTTTGGGCAACTTGTCTTGCAGCTTCGATGTTTGATGGATGATAGTAGAACTCAATTTGACCTTCTGGAGTAACCTCTAGGATTCCTTCGTCAATTAGGTCTTGAATCTTATTCTTCAGTGCCCAACAGTTATTAGTGTCGTGTTCGGGACTGTCGGAGTGATACTCACACCTTGCCTTGGGATTATAGTGAGGAGAGGAAGTTTTAGGATTTTGAGGAGGATTTTTCAAGGAAATTAGCTTCATCTCCAACAAGCATTGCAGAACTTGTGACATTGGAGTGCTGAATTTGATAAAATGTCTTCTACATCCCTTGTGTTGAGGTGGATTAACTTTACCAAGTCTTTTTTCTTCAGCTGAAGAACAATCAGTGGTAACCGATTTCTTACCTTCTTTTATCCTCATCTTCCTTTCAACCAAATCAACTTGTTTTAATGGAGGTTGACTAACAATTAGATTCCTGACTCCATTACTTTGAAGTTTATGGACAAAGGCTCTTAACTCTTCTTGCCCCTGAGCTAAACTTTGAATAAGAACCACCTGGTCATTCATCTGGATCCTCATTTCTGTCATCTCAGCTTGTAGTTGTTTCAGATGATTATCCTTGTTGTCCTCAGGATTCTTCTTCTTAGCCAGCAGTGTTTTCAACTCATCTTGTCCCTTGGACAAGTTCAGAATCAACTCTTGGAATTGTGCATTCTGAGCCTGGAGATCTTTGACAGTCTGTTCAAGAGCCATTTCTGCTGAAATAAACAGCGAGATGATAAGATACCTGTACATAAGAAACATGTGATGCAGTGATATGGTGTATAAATGCATATGCAATGTTTTTAAGGACCGCGGGATTTAAATTTGTTTAAACAACCAAGAAGTAAACTTTTATTAGTAATAAAATTGTTTTCCCCTTGGGCTTACAATAAAAATGAAATGAAATAAATACAAAAGATGGGGTTTTAAGTCTCCCATTGACGTTTCTTCTTTGTGTTGAGGTATGAGTTGAGATTCCGCTCCTCGTGAAGTTGCTTTGTTAGCTCCAGGATTCTTTCTTGACTTGCTTTGTAATGAGCCTCGAAAGTATCCCTTTGCCCCTTCAACTGGATCCAGGACCTCTGTAAGTCTTCCATGTCAGTGGGCATGTCTGGGTGAAGGATGGTATAAGAAGTATCTCCTTCAGCAACAGGCTCCATAGTAACTGGCAGGATGGCAGGATACGGCATCATGAGAGTCTGAGCACGAGATCGCACCCATCTGAGGTAAGCTTCCATAGGAATAATGTACTTGGGCTCTAGAGTCTTGCTGTCAACCTTGTTCACTTTTCCCCATGCTCGTATGAACCTTTGATGGTAACCTTGCAGATCGTTGTCGTAGTCAAACACAATACCCTGGATCAACATGTCATGAGGACCATCACTCTGAGCGTAACCAAACTGTCGTAAAGCTAAGGAATGGCTGTAAGTAACGCCTCCTCTTATGCCTAGAAGTGGCACATTAGGAAACTCCCCACAACGGTCAATGATCGTTACATTCTCCATAGATCGAGAGCACCAATGAATATCAGAATGTGAGAGTGACATGATTCTCTTGGACCACCTGAACCCTTGTTCATTCCTCATTACTGATCGAGGAAGGTGAGAAATAAACCACCTAGACAATAGAGGTATGCAACACATCAAAGTTCCTCGTGCCTTCGTAGTACGAGTATGAAGAGAATGCAGAATGTCTCCAAGTAATGTAGGCACTGGATTGTGACTCAGAAATAGGTTGATGGCGTGAACGTCTATGAACTGGTCTGGATTGGGGAACAATACTAAGCCATAAATCAACAAGGCTAAAATCTCCTCAAAAGCATCATAGCTCATATCCTTCAAGAACACTTGAGCCTTCTCTATCAACACCTTAGCAAGAATACCCTTAACTCCACTCCTTGTTTCTAGGACAATGTCTGATTTCTTCAAATGTAAGGCTGCAACAATGACTTCAGGTTTAGGCTCTTTCTCCAAGCCTGTGAAGGGTCTATGATCAAGGACAAGTATACCCAGAAGTTTAGAGAACTCTTCCATTGTAGGAACCAGCTGATAGTCGGGGAATGTGAAGCAATGGTGCTTAGGATCAAAGAACTGAAATAGAACAGTCATCATGTCTTCATTGAACCCTGAAGTAACTAGATCCAGTAGGTGACCATGTCTCTTGATGAACTGGGAGTTTTCAGAAACCTGAGAGACCAATTCTTTAAGCTTATGAGGTATTCCTACAAAGTTGATCCTGATAGTATTCCTACGAGTAGAAGCCATGACCTGCAACAAAGAACAAAGATAAATCCTTTGGTCCTTGAAATGGTTAGTGAAAATGCTATGCTTATGATGCATGATGATGCCATGATGTTATGCTCAATCACAAACATGTGGCACACACAAACAAGTCATACAATAGCCCTAGGTTTGAAGGCTTGCATGAGGTTTAAAGGTAAGTACCCTCCCCTGAAGTTAGTTGGTTCATCCTGTCCTATAAAGTAACCAGGTTTTAAGGGATCTCAATATCATTGATCCTTCACAAGGGTGGTTGTTCAGTAGGCAACTTACTTGCCAACCAAAACCCTCCAAGTTTAGGATCTCAATGAGCGTAGTATCGAGTATCAACCAACTTCAGTCTTCACCAAAGCCGGTTATCTCACTACTTTCTAAAGGCCAAGATGGGATAACTAGGGTTCTAAAAGTTAGTTAGTGTATTGACAACGTATGGCAGCCTCATATTATCCTCAACTTGACTTAAGGAACATAAGCACCAACCAAGAAGTCACACTAACTATGGCCACCAGATCAACCATATCGGTATACGCCGTACATTTTCCTTGGTCTATTGCCATTTACCTAAGGTACACTAGATCCGGGTTAGGATCTTTCACACATAAGAGCACCCAACAAGTAAAGTAAAGCAAACAAAGCAAACAAGTTTAAAGTGATCTAATTCCTAAGGGTACCCCTCTTTTATTAAATCCCCAGCAGAGTCGCCAGTTCTGTAACACGGTGGGAGAACTGACTTTTAGTTATGTTGCGGATAGCAAGAGTTGCCACCGACTTTTATTTTATCCAAAGGAAAGGGCATAAAAGAACAGGAAAGACCTTAAAAGATTTTTGGGTTCGGGGGGTAGGTTATGTAAAGGGAAGGTGTTAGCACCCTTTACATCCATGGTTATCCATGGGCTCTTAGTTACTTAGCTCACTTTAAAATGTTTTTGAAAAGTGTAGTGTGTGATTAGAAATTTTCTTAAGTACTTTATAATGATCCATGTACGGATATATATAAAGCCTTTGTTTTGAAAATTGTTTGAAAATGTGAAGTGTTTTTGAAATGTTTTGAAAAAGTGAGCAAGTACATAAGAGGAACCTACCCTAAGTTAAATCTTTTATGTTCTTAAATATCCTTTAAATGGTAAGACTATCCCTATTATTAAGGAATAGGTAGTCATTACCTTGGATGTTGTGAGGGACAAGTGAAGGGACAACTGTGATTAGGCAACTGTAAGGTGTATTTAGCAATTCGAAGGGACTTATCATCTTTATTCGAAAGGGACAAGATCATTTACGAAGGCAACCATGAAGGGACTTGATCTTATTATCTTTTAAGGGACTAGATGATATTAATGAGATAAGGGACTTTGCTTTATACACCTTACTTGACCTTTTATTTTAGGCAACTTGAGAGGTATCCTTAAGAATGTGAGATGACGATCCAAGATTGACTTACGTGTGTGCGTGTACAAGTTCAAATATTTATCTTATTATTAGTGATCTAAATTCAATTTTAAGATACAAATATGTTTACACTCCCTATTTTACTAACCATAGCAATTTAAATAAATAATAAAAATTCTACAACTATTACATAATTTGCACAATTACATTATAATAATAATAAAATTTAAATAAGTAAGCATATAATAAATAAATAAATAAATAGGTTAGTAATACTAAACAAAATAAATATAAAAGAAAAAAGAAATTAGCATGACAATATAATAATAAATTAAAAGTTCAAATTTAAATAAATAATTATTTTTTAGAATTTTTTAAGAAAAAGAAATAAATAATAATAGTTATATACTAATAAATATGATTAATAGTTCTAATAATTTAATTATATATACATAAAAAATATTTGTTAATTATAATAAAGTAAGCATATCAAAATAAGAAATTAAACTCATAAAATAAAGTTAGGGTTTTTAATTATTTAGAAAAAATAAATTAGGGTTAATTACTTAATTAAATTATTTATATATAAAAAAAACTACATACAATAATAATATAAACAAATTATCAAATAAATATATATAATTAAAATTTACAAACAAGTATATTAAGATTTATAACATAATTAGGGTTTATAAAGAAAATTATGTTTTTACATATAAAAATATTAGGGTTAATTATTTGACCTAAACCTAATTAAATTATTTATTAAAAAAAAAACACATACAATATTAATAATATATAATGAAATAAATATAAATAATTTTTATTAATAAAGTTTGATTTTTTTAAAAAAAATATAAGTTTTTTGAATTATATATAAGAAAATAATATAACTATTTTATTTTAAACCTTCATTATTAATAATTAAATTAATCAAATATGATATAAATAAAACAAAATAAATGAAAAATAAGGAGAAAAATAACTTACCTGGGGCTGGGATTCGAACCCAGGCCATAGGCTTCACCTCTCCAGGACCAACCTCCCTTCCACTGGGCTATGTGCGTATTTGTGATTTGAACCCTTGACCCTTGCCTCACATGCGCATGCCTTAACCAACTGAGCCAAGCATTCGTTCTGAAATATATCTACAAACAAAAGATAATAAAATAAACGTGTTTTTTAAATCAGATTTTCGCGACAGCTTCATCTTCTTCTTCCTCCAGACCTGTGAACTTTGCTGCGAATTTTATTACAAACTTTCCTGCGAATTCTTATTTGCAACAAAACCTACGAATCTTAATCATCATCAAAACAGTAAAATTTCCTCAAATTAAATATACCAATATGATCCATAGGTTAATTAGAATTGATCTATGGTTTTAGATTTCATTTATCATTGATAAATCGTGAAACCCTAAAACGGCCGAAGAACCCTAACAATGGTGGATCACTCATTCTGTATCAAAACTCAAATCAAAGCATCCAGAAACGATTGTTAGTTCATCACAAACAAGAATCAACAGTCAAATACAATTTATTTTACACCAAAGTATGAAAACGAAAAACTCATGAATGTCAAAAAAATTTGATTCGGTTTGGCCAATTCATGGGCTTTTAGATGCATATGATCATTGGTATATGTTCAATGATGTGTAGGGAAGAGATTAGCATGCTCCATTCACCTGAAAAACTACCAAATGTTAGAATCCGAATTTCAAAAATATGATGAATTTTGAAAGTGGTTTTAGAGGCTACAAAAAAATTGTGCTTGAGGTTGTGATGAGTTCATGTATATGTAGTGGATGAAATTAGGTCAAAAAATGTTATGATTCTTTGGACTTTTTGGATGTTTGAATATTGAAAAAGATATGTCATGAAATTTGATTTTTATTTGATCTAACATTGCTATTTTGGGACAATCCTCATAACTTGTGTATCAATCTGATCCAAATAATATTTATGACTTTCTAGAAGCAAAATCCTTTTCCAAATATATGATTTTATATTTTATTTCAATTTAAATTGTATTTTAATGAATAAAATTCAAATAAATATGAAATAAAAAATAAAAAATCAGAAAATAGGTGGGTTGGGTCGTGCTTGGTGTTTTTGTAAAGATGGGATGGCAATTTGGTGGGCTCATTTAGCAAAAACTTGATTTAAAGCCTTATTTGCTTCATAAACTTCCCTAAAATTTCCCAACTTTGCAAGGGCACAAATCCTTCAATTTTAATGCTATGAGGGTGTTCTTGGACATTTTGGAAATCTTAAAGAGTCCTCTAACCAACCTCTTTGGTCTCATGTCCATATCTTTTACCATTCTCAAGTTATGCTCTTTTGAAGTTGTTGACTTTTTGTTGACTTTTAGAAGGACCTATAATGTCTTAGCTCATACCTTCCAAATGAAGCATTTTTGGTCTTGGCTTGTGAGACACAAAGTTGTAGAGAATTCAATTTCCTTCAAAATGAGCTTTGGATGGAAAATTATTGATGAAGCATGTGAAAGTTATGGCTGGTCAAAGTTCAGTTGACTTTTCCTGTGAAAACCCTAATTTAGAAACTCCTGATTCTTGATGATTTGAAATCTCCTTGATGAATCATGATCAACACTTGATAAAATGATGAATTTTACTTCATATACTTGATGTTGGCAAAAAATCATGAAGTTTGACTTTGGTTTGACCACAGTTGACCTCAGTTTGACTTTTTAACTGCTTTGACTGATTTTAACCTATCTGATCATCTGACTGAGCAAACCTTTGGGAAAAGTCTTGAAACTTGTCATGGGGATTCTTGAACACATATAGGATGCTATGAAGCTCACTTGAAGTCTTAGAAGTCCATTTAGCCTGATTAAAGTCAAAACCCTAGTTTAGGATGCATTGCTTAGGAGAATGCATAGTCTGAAGAAATTGTCACATCTTCTGACTAATTGTGAACTTTGTGAACCTTGTGAACCTAATGAGATGTATTGTGAACCTTGTGAGCCTCTTAGTACACAATGTCTTGTCTTGTGGAGGGCAAATTTTGGGGTGCAACAAGTAGGCTTACTTCACTTTTCAAAGTGTCAATGATCTCTAGATTACTTGTCTTTTCAGCCTTTAATTCCTCAATCTGCTTCTTCTGCTGTATATTCTCCATGCATACTTCAGTGCTCCTTTTACACAACATCCTGTAAGATTCTTCAAGCTCTTCAAATGTCAGCTCTTCATCACTGGATCCCCCTTCAGTTTCACATACTCCAGCTAGAGCAGTGACGTGCTTTGCAGATTCTTCTTCTGACTCACATCCTGAGTCTTCATCTGACCAGGTCACAGAGAGACCTTTCTTTTGCTTCTTTAGATATGTTGGGCATTCACTTCTGATGTTTCCATATCCTTCACATCCATGACATTGAATCCCTTTTCCTTGGTTAGTCTTCTCATCATAATTTGACGTTCTATTAGAATCATAAGGTCTTTTATTCTCAGAGGTTGAGTTTCTTCCACTTGGTCTGGACCTATTTTCCATTCTTTTGAGAATTTTGTTGAATTGTCTTCCAAGCATAGCAATTGTTTCTGATAAATTTTCCTCAGAGTCTGCTTCATGACTTTCTTCTTCTTTATCAGTATTTGAGACCAGGGCTATGCTTTTGTTTTTCTTCACAATTGTATCATTCATTCCCATCTCAAATGTTTGAAGGGAACCAATGAGCTCTTCAACCTTCATTGTGCAGATGTCCTGAGCTTCTTCTATTGCAGTAACCTTCATGTCAAATCTTTTTGGTAGTGATCTGAGAATCTTCCTTACCAACTTTTCATCACTCATTTTCTCTCCCAAGGCACCAGAAGTATTAGCAATTTCCAGGATGTTCATGTAAAACTCATGAATGGTCTCCTCTTCCTTCATCCTCAAGTTTTCAAACTTGGTGGTGAGAAGTTGAAGTCTTGACATCTTCACCTTTGATGTTCCTTCATGAGTGGTTTTGAGAGTGTCCCAAACATCCTTGGCCAGCTCACAGTGATGCACAAGTCTAAGTATGTTCCTGTCAATGCCATTGAATAGGGCATTTAAGGCTTTGGAATTTCCAAGTGCTGAATCTTCTTCCTCCTTGCCCCACTCTTCTTCAGGCTTCAACACTTTTTCCCCATCCTTACTGTCTAGGACAGGGCCATCCTTTGTTGACTGCTTTCCAAGCCCTGCTATCAAGAGATTTTAAGAATGCTACCATTCTTGGCTTCCAGTAGTCATAGTTGGATCCATCCAATATAGGTGGTCTATTCACAGATCCTACATCTCTGTCCATGTTCCCAAAATTTGCAGTCCCTAGATCTCACCCAGTTAAACAGGCAGGGTGCCTGCTCTGATGCCAATTGAAATTCTGGGATAAGGTACGTGATGTCGAATCAGATGTTTAAACACTTGAAGACTTAAACAAAACTTAAAGTGCAGGTAAATTAAATCACACAGGAAATTGTTAACCCAGTTCAGTGTATCTCCACACTTACATCTGGGGGCTACCAAGCCAGGAAGGAAATCCAATATAAGTAATATTAATTCTGGAATTAAACCAACCAGTTTAATCCTTCACTTAATATCTACCCAAGGCAATTTCTACCTAAGACACAACTTAGATATGAGTACCTACTCACTCCCCCTCAATCACACAGTGATATTTTACAATGTTTAATAAAATTGAAGTCACACTTCAAACACAACAGCTTGATCTTACTTAAAAGTTTCAATCAAGACACAATTCACTTTTTGCTTAAAAGCTCATAAAGGGACAAACAATTAAAACCTGCTATTAAACACAAACACCCTTTACAGTCTTCTTAATTTCGTACTCTATTCTGAGAGTTTCTGTTCCTTAAATAGATGCTTGGTTTTTGGGCTTTTTGCAAATTATCCAGTCCTGATAAATCCCACCGTCATCACCTTGAATTAGGGTTAGTTAGTTTGTTACCTCCTTGATTCAAGGTGAGTTAGTTATTCTGTTTCACTGAAGTCAGATAACTAAGCTCCCTAATGATGCACCTTGGATTGTTTATCTATTCACAATTTATTCCAAATAAATTCTCCCGAATTTACTCACTTCTGTTATGCATCATTTAAGTCTGGTAGTAGGTTTACGATGTCACAACATCTGGTGTGACATCCTGATGTCTTGACTTAATTCATTAACTTTTACTCTGTTTGACAATGTCACAACATCTGGTGTGACATCCTAAACTAAGTTCAACACTTCTTGTTTGTCAAAAATTCTGCCAATTCTTAACATCTACACTATTCATGAAACTCTGCAGGGAAGATGACGATCTTCTGACTCGGCTGGGGAGACTTAGTCAAATTCTCTTGCTGGGGATTTTTTATTTACATTTTGACTCTGTGGTGAAAATGAACATTCATCTGCCTATTGGGAATGCTTCCACTGTGAAATGATGACTCCGCTTGGGGGTGAGAACTGTTCAATTGATCTTTGAAGTTCTGTTGGGGAATACCACCCTATTCTGACTCAACTAGGGAAATTTCTATCTGAACTCTAGTGGGAATGATGTAAGGATCACCATTCTGCTTGGGGATAAGAGTTGTAAAGCCTCTCTCGATGGGGAGAAGAATCTGCTTGGGAAATGTCACCTTGTAACATCTCTCTTTTCTGGCTGCTAAACCTACAACAACAAAGTTTGCGCACATATGCACCAAGGAATCGTATGGTATGAGTCAACCATCCTATATTTCTCAACATTCAAAGTGATTTTAAATGTTTTCCCTTTTTTCATGTTGTTCTTAAAGCCACCTCGTTTAAATGCAATGTTATTTTATCAGAAATTCAGGACATTTTTGCAAACAAAACATGTAAAAAATAAAAACAAGGACAAAGCTTTTTGACTGAATAATTCTTTTATTGATGGGCCTGTGAATAGTAAAAGATACATCAGGAAGCAACCACCTGGAAAGAGGTGATTACTGTAAATTGAGAAAAAGAAACTATCCTAATGGCAATGTGAAACGACATTCCACTGAGTTTCAATTCTGCTATGACCGGTATGTCTTCAAGATTACTCCCATTAAATCTTGCTTTCTAAAGAGGAAGATTGGATTGATTCCTATCCTTTGGAGATTGCCAGTTTGAGTGAGAGGACGACGTAGTACAAATAACTCAGATCACAATCATTCGCTTATTCCCTCTTTTGTATGGACCGCCCTTTTGGGTTTTTAATCCACCGGGATACCCTTTTTTGCCTGAGCTGTCTAATGCGGATTTTCAACTCACAGGGTGTAAATTTTTTTATTTATATCCCTAACTTTTTCCCGAACCTTTTATTCTGTTTTTGGCTCGTCGGGATGCCGTTTTTTTCCTGGACCCTTTATTCTGTTTTTTGTCCAGCGGGTCTCTTTTATGCGAAGTATTTTTTAACTGCGTCTGAGTTGACAGGAGACAAGAAATCTTCACCATCCATGGTTGTAAGCATCAAGGCTCCGCCTGAGAAAACCTTCTTAACCACGAATGAACCTTCATAGTTTGGAGTCCATTTGCCACTATGATATGTACTTGGAGGAAGAATTCTTTTGAGCACCAGCTCACCAACTTGGTACTCTTGAGGACACACTCTTTGATCAAATTCCTTTTTCATTCTCCTCTAATAAAGTTGGCCATGGCATATAGCTGCCAATCTTTTCTCTTCAATAAGACATAATTGATTATACCGAGAGTGTACCCATTCAGCCTCATCTAGCTTGACGTCCATCATTACCCTCAAGGAAGGGATCTCAACTTTAACAAGTAGGACAACTTCTATACCATACACAAGTGAGAAAGGTGTTGCCCCAGTAGACATCCTTAGTGACGATCGGTACCCATGCAAAGCAAATAGTAATACCTCATGCCAATCTTTGTACGTGACAACCATCTTCTGCACAATCTTTTTGATGTTCTTATTAGCTGCCTCGACCGTGCCATTCATCTTTTTTTCCGGTAAGGAGAAGAATTGTGATGTTGTATTTTGAAGTCCCGACACAACTCAGCCATCATCTTGTTGTTAAGGTTAGAACCATTGTCAATAATGATTCTTTTGGGCACTCCATATCTGCATATGATGTCTCTTTTCAGAAATCTGGCAACCACCTGCTTGGTCACATTGGCATAAGATGATGCTTCGACCCACTTGGTGAAATAGTCAATTGCGACAAAGATGAAACGATGACCGTTTGAAGAAGTAGGCTCGATTTTCCTGATCATGTCAACGCCCCACATAGAAAAGGTTCAAGGAGATGACATGATGTTTAGCGGGCTTGAAGGCACATGCAATTTGTCTGCATAAATCTAACACTTGTGGCACTTTCGGGCGTATGAACAACAATCTGAATTCATTGTTAACCACTAATACCCTGATCTTAGTAATTTCCTTGACATTCTATGTCCTCTTGCATGGGTACTGAAAGATCCTTCATGGACTTCCTACATCAGCATGTCTGCTTCCTGCTATCCATACATCTAAGCAAGACCATGTCAAAGTTTCTCTTGTAAAGCACGTCATTAGCATTTAAGAAGACACTTGTAGTAAGCCATCTCAAAGTCTTCTTATCATTGGAAGATGCCCCAGCTGGATATTCCTGACTCTTCAGGAAACACTTGATATCACGATACCACGACTAGTCATCAGACACTACATCAACAGAAAACATATATGCAGGTATGTCAAATTGTGATATGTCAATCTTGGGAACATAATTCCAACACAACACTTTAATTGTTGAGGAAAGTGTAGCCAATGCATCGGCAAACTAATTCTCATCATGTGGTATATAGTGAAGCTTTACTATTGTGAAAAACGTCAATATTCTTCTCGCATAATCCCGATATGGAATTAAATGAGGTTGATGTGTATACCACTTGACGATGATCTGGTTAATCACAATAGTTGAATATCCAAATAAATCAAGGGTCTTAATCCTTAGATTAATAACCTCCTCTATTCCCATGATACAAGCCTCGTATTCCACTTCATTGTTGGTGCAACCAAATGTCAATCTGGAAGCGAAGGGAAAATGAACACCTTCAAGAGTAATAAGAATAACACCAACTCCGCGCCCATTCATATTGACGACCTCATCAAACATCATACTCCATTTGGATTCAGGGTCTGGCCCTCCTCCGGGAGTGGTTCCTCGTAGTCTTTAGCTTTGAGGTACATGACGTCCTCATCAGGGAAATCAAAACACATGGGTTGATAATCCTCCAGAGGTTGTTGTGCAAGATAGTCTGAAAGAACACTTCCTTTGATGGCCTTTTGTGAAGTGTATTGAATGTCGTATTCAGTCAGAACCATCTGCCAACGGGAAACCATCCGGTCAATCTTGTTTTTCTAAAAAATATACTTGACAAGATCCATCTTTGAAATCAGTAAGGTTGTGTGTGTGATCATGTATTGTCTCAAACACTTAGCATCCCATGCGAGTGCACAAAATGTCTTCTCAAGCATTGAGTATCTTGATTCGCAATCAGTGAATTTCTTGCTCAGGTAGTTGATGGAATTCTCTTTCCTACATTTCTCGTCATATTGACCGAAAACACAACCCATGGATCCTTCAAGTACTATCAAATACATGATGAGCGACCTCTCTAGAACCAGAGGATTTATAATAAGAGGTTCCTGCAAGTATTATTTTATCTTTTCGAAAGCCCTTTGGCAATCGTCATTCCACCTTACTGCTTGTTATTTTCTTAACAACTTGAATATTGGTTCACGAGTGGTTGTGAGGTGAGATATGAACCTTGCAATGTAGTTCAATCTACCCAAGAAACCACGTACTTCTTTTTCTGTTTTCGGTGCAGGCATGTCTTGTATTGCTTTTACTTTGGTAGGAATAACCTCTATCCCTCTTTGGATCACGAAAAAACCCAACAGTTTCCCGGATCGCACTCTGAAAGTGCACTTGTTCGGATTTAATCTCAAACAAAACTTCCTAAGTCTCTCAAACATCTTCTTGAGATTAACTAGATGCTCCTCATCAGTTATGGACTTTGCAATCATATCATCCACATAGCACTCTATCTCTTTATGAATCATGTCGTGGAATAATGTTACCATAGCCCGCTGTCGCTCCCGGGATTTTCATCCTAGTACAAACGCAAAAGTGGCGCAGAAAAGGTAGAGTCGCCAGCCATGCATTTTTATCCCGAATGAATGGGAAAGGTAATGCTTCCAAAACCTGAGGAAGAAGGACAAGACATGGTACTGTGAACCAAAGATCTGGGTTCGGGATTCGGTTACGACCTAGGAAGGTATTAGCACCCCAGACCGTCCGCCGTACCCGACGGGATCCACGTTTGTTAGCTTGTTTCAAAGGGTGAGAAATAAGATGCTACTAAAAAAAAGAATTGCTAACTGGAACTGGAATGCGAAAGGGAAATGGAAAAGAAAATGAAAAGGAAGGGGGGAAAATGTAGGGAAAATAAAGAATGTGCTCGAACGGGCCCTACCCCGCTGCCTACATACCTCATCGGGAAAATGAGGATCAGAGTCGACGTAGTTCACCTAACTAAAGGCGAAAAATTTGTTTGTATTTTTTTATGCACTGGAACTGCGTATGTCTATGCTCAGGTGTTGCAGACTCGCCTTGAACAAGTGCGTTTACCGTCTTGCATGTGAGACAACTCGCCGCAAGTTTGCGTTAAGAGTGAGTGAGGTGAGAAAAGAAGTTCCCAAAGGAAAATACGGTTCTTCTTTGTTGTTTTGTCTTTTAGAGAAGTGTTTTCTGTTTATTGTTTGTGAGCCTTCTCATACTAATACTTGTTCATCGTGGTAGATGACTTAAACCTTGCCCCGAGACAAGACGTGCATAAGTAACCCACGACAAAGTCTCGTGTCGTACGAGAAGGATCAACCTTTATTAGGTGTTTTTTACTTTTCTTCATGAGATGAGAAAGAGAAAGAAAAATGAACCAAAGGCTAAAAGTCTAAGGGGAAGACCAAGATCCTAGTGTTATCATGCAAGGATGAACCTAGGTTAGTGCGATTTCTATCCTAATGAAAAGTAAAGGAGAAAGAAAGGGAAAATAGAATACAACTTACTTCTTAACGAAGTTAAGTTGATCCTAACAAGGGATTAGTATGAAGTTATAAGAACAAACCTAACAAACACAATTATGAAAGTTAAGGTAAAATGTGCATTAAATGCATAAAGAAGTAAAGGAATAAGTTGTGAGGGCTTACCTTAACCTTTACAAAACAAAGGTTAGTGTTGCATATTATTAAAAATAATAAGGCAAACAAAATATCAATTAAATCCTAATGCGCCTAGGACCTAAACTAGACTCAATCCTAAGTCTAAAGGATACTGAAAATGATGTAATGCAAAATTCAGCAACTTATTACAGCTCCTAAATGCATAGCCAACAATAAAATGCAATGCACAATGCACACAACTTTTTATAGCTCACAATCAGCATGCAAAACAGGTGTAAAAAGTGTGGAAATGCAACAATCAGCATACATTTTACAGCTACTGTATCAAAGGACAGCTATGAAATGCAAAAGTCCGATTTGATTATTTTCATTTTTTAATGCACAAAATCAATGAGAAATGCATAATTAACATGAATAAATGCAACATGAACATATATCAACATACATGATTGAATAACATGATTGTTTTCAATGAGGGATTATGAAAGGATGCACCAAATGATCAATTATGCAACAAGTATGCAACGTGTATGGTATATAAACATGATGGACATGAACATGCATCAACATGGATCAACAAGAATGACATGTAGCCTGATACAAAAATCAGAATTGGATTGATGTGCAAACGTGATCAAACATGCAACAAAATGCTACAACATGCACGAGATGCAAAAATAGAATGTAACATGATCATTTACATGCTAAACTATGCATTGAACATATCAACAATATGCACAAAATCACTTCATGCACAAATTGTAACACCCCAAAATTTACCCTCTTATTTATTATCAACCTCGAGCGATTTATGCTTCATTCCTGCATCATTCCGCATATCATTGCATCGCATTTGAAAAATTAAATAAATAAATCATCATCCTTTGCATACGCATGAGGTGTGTGGTCGATCGAGGCTTGCCAAACATTGGAGTTCAAGAGAAAAATAATATACCAAAAATAATCCAAACCATTTCCAAGCTAACCAACCAAAAAAAGGGAAAAATTCACCTTTCCCTCCATTTTCCTTACACTTTTCCTTCCACTTTCTTTCCACATTTCCTTTCATTCTTTCCCTCTTTTTTTTCCACTTCAATTTCACTCCATTTCCCTTGGATGCTTCTACCATGTTCCAAACCTTCTAGAGTATTCCAAGGAATGTTCTAGAGTATTCCAAGGAATATTCCCTCTCCAACCCTAATCCTAACTAACTACAAACCTAACTCCATGCCTAAACCTAGCTCCATTCCCAAACCTATCTCCAAGCCTAGCCCCTATATAATCATTAATCACTTCAATGCAAAAGGTTCCCAAGTTTCCAAATTTTTCACTCTCTCACAATCACTTTTTCTCTCTCACTTTTCCTCCATTTTCCCTTTTCACTAAAGCGTTTTGAAGAAGCTCTTCAAGTTTCACATTGAAACTTGAAGATCTTGAAGCTTAGCCTCCAACCTCCATTGATTTTTTGGATTGTGGAAGAAGAAGCTACTGATTTTTGTGAGGATTTCGACTTATCGGAAGTGCACGAAGGTTCAAGCATCAAGAACGCATTTATTTTGCGGATTCACGGTTTTCTTGGTTTTCTCTTCGATCAACCTCCGATTCTTGCAACATCCACCGAAGCACTTCTCCGCTTCGTAGGTTGGTGATCTAAATCACTTCTCCTTTAAGTTATTCTCTTCATCTCGCCATTTCGGCATTCTTTAAAATCTTTTCGTTTTGCTTGCGATCGATTATGTTTCCGTTATGTGTTGCTTGCGATTTATGATTTGTAATGGATTAGAAGTTAAGGTGTAGATAGTTATAGGATCTAGCTTGTGTAAATAAGCCCCAATTGAGTAGAAATTCGTGTTAGCATGTCCATGTGTAGGTAAGGGATCATTAGAAGTGAGTTTGTGGCCAAAAGCACTTATTTCTTAACTTTTTTCACATTCTAGTTCAGTGTTAACCGGTTAACCATTTGGTTAACCGGTTAACGCGTGCGTTTTAGCCACAAATCAGTGTTGTTTTAGGTTCGTTAACCGGTTAACCATTTGGTTAACCGGTTAACGCTGTTAGATTTTGGAAATTTTGCTTATTTGATAGCTTAGTCTTGCTTTCTAGTGCCTCTAATGTTCATACATGTTTAGGTATTGATTTTAGGGAATTTCTAGGCTGGTTTCGACATCTCGTTCCCCCATTTCGAGTCGTTTCGACGTGTTTCTGTTCATATTGCATAATATGTGTTTATGTGTTCATTTGTGTATAATTTGACTCATTGCATTTTGTTGTTATGTCTATGCATCATTTGGCATGTGAATTATCATGTTGCATTCTGTTTTCACATCTTTCGCATTGCGTTAAATCATTTTGCATTTCATTGTATCAATGTATGTTGCATTTAACATAACCATGTATGTATGTGCATTTGGTTGCATTTGGTTACATGTTTGATCATATCATTCACATCAATTCAATTCTGAATTTTGCATTGAGCTTGGCATTCTTGTTGATCTATCATATTGCATATTCATGATCAATGCTCATTATGTTCATATGCCATGTTCATGTGTCATATTTTGCATACTTGTTGCATAATCAATTATGTGGTGCATTCTTGCATAATCCTCCCAAAATGATCATGTTCACTCATTTGTATATGTTGATCTATGTCCAAATACATATTCATGATTAATTGACACATTTTTCATTAAGTTTGTGCATTAAAAAATGAAAATAATCAAATCTGCATTTTACATTTCATATCTGACTTTGCATATAGGTGTTGTAAAATACATGTTGTTTATTATGTTTGCATGTTGTATGTGACTTTCTACACCTATCTTTTCATGCTGTATGCTGGCTGTAGAATGTTGTCTTGTGTTATGCATTATTTTCATAGTTGTTTGTACTTTAGGGGCTGTAATAGGTGCTGAATCTTTGTTTTAGCATTTTTTTAGTTCTTTTAGAATTAAGATAGAGTCTAGAAGTTAGGTCCTAGAATTAGTAGGATTTAATTGTTGTGTGTTTGCCTTATTATTTTTAATAAAATGCAACACTAATCTTTGTTTTGTAGGGAGGGAAATGTATGTTTCCTTACACCTTATCCTTTTATTTTTTTATGCATTTAATTCACTTTTTCCTTCCATATTTGTTGTTGGTTGGATTCCCTTTTGTTAGGACCAACTTATCTTCCTTAGGAAGTAAGTTGCATCCTTTTTCTTCTTTCTTTTCCTTTTCTTCCTTAGGATTAGAAAACCTCACTAACCATTAGGATCTCCCTTTTGTGCATAATAAATAACTTAGGGTTGGTCTTAGTCCCCCTTAGTTTTTGTCCTTTTCCGATTTGAGTCTTCTTCTCTCATCTTCAAACAAAATCTAAAAGACACTTAATAAAAGATTGGAATAGTCTCTTGCGCATAGCCTTATTCCATGGGGCACTCATATTCATTCCATCTTGGAATAGTGTGGGATTGTTGTAACACCCCAAATTTGTCCTCTTCATTTTAAGTATCATATCACATCATATTCATCATGAGCATATCATTTTCTCAGCATCCTAGTATGGAAAGATGAGGCATAACATTTCTCATGACCTAACATTAGGCATATGATCATCTGTGAAGGTTCTTGAAGCATTTCAAGCCATGACAAGGGGCCCAATGGTTTTGTACAAGTATTATGATGAGTCTACATTGCATTTACAAGTTCAAGTTCATTTGCAAAAGCTCAGAAGGTTGAATGATCATCAGAGATTCCAGGATAGGGCAAAGCTCCTACACAAGGATCCTAAACTAGGGTTTGAGATTCAAGCTTGAAAACCTCAAAACTTTGGCCATTTAATTTGGGAAAATTATTTTATATGTCAAGAGGATCCTAGGTACCAATTTTCATGAGAAAATTCCTTGTGGAAGTCAGGAAATTCTTCAGTTGCTTGCAGATGAAGTAATTGGTCAACTGTGCCTGTAAAAAGTCAACTGTGTGATTTCAAGGGGTCCAATCCACTTTTTCTAGCCAAGGGATGTCCTTACAATGTTATAAGAGGTTTTGCAAGCTCAAAGATCAAGAATCATGAAGATTTGAGGGTTTTTGCAAAAATGGTGCAAAGTTGGTTTTGAAGAAATTCCATTTTTGGCAACTTTTGCCCTAAAATTCAAGTGAGCTTAACATGATCAAAAATTATTCAAATGGACCAAAGTCAAACATGAAAGTTGGAGATTAAGGTCTCCCATTTTCAAAAATTACAAGTAATTTTTCATAGCATGTGTGGATTGGGAGATAGGCCCCTCGAAAAATTGGCTTAAACTAGGGCAAAACCTAAAATTTCATGCATGCACCAAAGCCAAAAGTCTTGTAACTTGGTTTTAAGGCTTGGAATAGATCAAATAAGTTTCCAAAGTTAAAATAAAAGGCAAATGGCACACTTTGCTCCAAAGAAATTCAAAAATTCGTGCAAGGCAAGGAAGTTGCTTCATAAGTGGATTTTTTGCACATTCATGAGAAAAGTGTGATAACTTTGATCTAAGGGCCAAGATCTTTTGGATTATGATTAAGGGTTGGATTTAGAGTGCACATGGGCTGAAAAGCAAGGGAAGGCATGAGGAGTGCATGCTCTCATCACAAACTTGCAAGAATTGCAAAATCACAATTTCTCCTCATTCCCACGTGCAAACTTCTTGATATTTTCAGCATTGGCTCATGAGGTGGTATATAACAAGCTAGGGTTTCAGAATCCCTCAACTCTCTCTCATTCTCTCATTTCAAAGTTTGTGCACAACTTGCAATTTCTCCAAAATCTCTTCATACACTTGCTCAATCAAAAAACCAGTTGTAGATCCTTGATCAGTGGAAGCTTATGATCACAAATATCACCATTATTCAAGCTGTCTCTCAAGATCAACAACCTTTCCATTTCAGGGCAGGTGCTTGCAAAACTCAAGATCCATCCATATTCAAGGCTTTAGATTCATTTATTTTGCATCTAGAGTGAATTTGGAGTGATTTGCATCCATCATCTGGTCTTCTAGCAAGCATTTTCAAGCTCTGCAAACTCAGGTATGCCTTGGAATCTTCGCACCTGGAAATGAAAATGTTGGTGTGTTTCTTGATCCTTGATGTTCACTGATAACTCTGATTGTTTTAGTTTTGATTTTAGTGCATTAATGAGTGAGATATTTGAATTTTAAGTTTCATGGACAAAGCTGTTTTTGCTCGATCTGGTTAATCCATTGATCTATTGCATTTTTCATGGCCATTTTCGTGATCAGCGTGCATCAATTAGTCTATCTGGAGCTTGTTGTTGATTTTAATTAGGTTTTGTTCATATGTTGTTGTTTGCGGTGCCGGAGCCCTAGCTCCGGTCACCGGAATCTGGAAACCTGCGTTAGGGTTTATGTGAGGTAGAAGACAGTCTTCTCACCCTTGGATCTCCCCTCTCAATTGCCCAGATCTTGCCACGTTTTAAGTGAGGAGGCTCTCCCTCATGTGAGTTTTATAATTCTGTTTTAATGCTTCATGTGATTCACCACACCATAGCACGCATACGTCCTCAGCCCTCAACCAATACATCCTCCACGTCATTTAATGAAAGAGACACAGCACACGCTGGATCAATCTCCTGGCTGTGTTATTTTCCAGATTATTTTCGTGAATTTCCACCCAGCCTCTCATAAGCCTGCGCACCCAATGGGCCTCAGTCTGCTTTCCACACCCCCTCGCATCTAAGCCCAATTGATTCTAACTGAAAACCTTACTATCCACACCCCAGCCTCATTTTCTTATTTTAATTTCTTTTTTCATTTTATTTCTTTTATTCCATTTTGATTTCCATTTATTAAAAATAGTTCCAATCATCCAAAAATCCTAAATTAATTCACGAGTCTTCATTTGAGTTTCCTTTATTTTTATGTATTTTTATTTTCCATTTTTTCTCATTATCCACGTGTCATATAATTCTTCCATCTCATTAATTCTTTTTTAAGTCCTTTTTGTGCAATCTGTCTTGTCCAATTTCCCTAGGGTTCATATTTTTGAGTTTTGTATTGGTTCTTTTTGCTTTGAATTCCTAATATGATGTACTTTATATGTTATTTTTCCTCTGATTTTTAAAATTTTATTCATTGGGTCTTGGTCCTTTGACTTGTGAAGGAAGTTATTAACCCTAGTTCTTGTTTATGTCCTCATTTGACCTACTTGGCTTCTGAATTTCTCCCAATCCTTTTGGCTCATTGTTATATCATGTTTGAAGATCATTTGACTTAATTTGTGGAATTTTTAGATGCATTTTTGATTTAATGTGAATTTTGCTTTGTACCTTGTCCCATTTTGCTTCTTTGTGATCTTAAGCTCTCTTATAAGCTTAGAAAGGAACTTGTGCCAACTTCTTCTTCTCATTTGGGGTCCCTTTGGGGTATGGGTTCCTTTCTGGTCTTGACTTAGGGTTTGTGTCTTAGAAAGTTTTTGTGTTTGGCTTATCTTTTAAGTTCTTCCTTTTCTTAAGTGTATTCATCTCACTTCCTCACTCCTTTCATTCCATTTTGTGATTGTTTGGTCTTGTACTTCTCTTCTCTTCATCTTTCTTGCTTCCCAGGCTCTTCTTTGACTTGTTTTGGTTCTGGTTGTGTGCCTTGAGTCCATGTTTTGTGCATTCTTGCCTTGCATCTTTCTTAAGTTTGCATTTGTTTGTCATGTGATTCATTATGCTTCATATTTGACTTGCATGCTTCTTCCTTCATTCTTGTAACTTGCATTGCATTGAGCATTTGTATATATGACTTCACTTCTGTTTGTATGATGTTAGCATGTCATTTGCTTCATTTTGCTTTGCTTTTGTGCTTATGTTACTAACCTTGCAGGGGCTCTGGTAAGTGAGAGGTGTGGATGTGAGTTCCACATCTCCAAATCTCATCTCTTCTTCTTCTTATTTCTTGCTTGTGACTAACTCCTTGCTTGTTGGGCTTAGGCCTTAATCATCTTATCTTCTCTTCTTTCTTCTTCTTCTTCTTTCTTCTTTAGGATAGGAAACCACACTAACCTTAGGATATCCATGCATGATAACACTTAGGTTTCTTTAGTCTCCCATTAGACTTTCACCTTTGTGATCCTTTTGGTTCTTCTTCTCTTCTCATCTCATAACCATAAAAAACATCTTAATAATGTTTGAAGTAATGCCTTGAGCAATAACCTTATCCCATGAGGTACTTGTAGTCTTCCCATCTTGGGATAGTGTAACACCCTAAATTTGCCCTCTTCATTTTAAGCATCATATCGCATCATATTCATCATACTCATATCATTTCCTCAGCATCATATCATGGAAATATGAATCATAACATCCCTCATGTCCTAGCATCGAGTATATGGTCATCTGTGGAGTTCCTTGAAGCGTTTCAAGCCTTGACAAGGGTCCCATTGAGTTTGTACAAGTTCTAAGGCGAGTCTACGCTCCATTTACAAGATCAAGTCCCTTGGCAAAAGGTCGGAGGATTGCATGATCGTAGGAGATCTCAGGACAAGCTCCTATGCAAAGCACCCGAATGAGGGTTTTGAGATGCAAGCGCTATAACCTCACAACTTTGGCCATTGAATTTGGGCAAAGTTTTCTATATGTCAAGAGGATCCTAGGTGTTGATTTTTGTGAGAAAATTTCGTGTGGAGGTCAGAGAATTCTTCAGTTGCTTGAAGGTGAAGCAAGAAAGTCAACTGCACAGTCAGAAAAGTCAACATGACAATTTCAGAAGTTTTGGTCAGGATTATCTTTTCTTTGAGGTCATATTATGGCAGGGAGCATTTCATTTGAGCTTAAATGTCAAAAGTCGGAAGTATGCAAAAGGTTACTAAATTTGGAAATTTCTATTTTTAGAAATTATTCGATCCTAAACTTCAGGCTATTATTTCATGTGCGAAAAAGCTCCGAATGGTTTTCCGGTGAACACGAAAGTCGTAGAGCACGATTTTCCCTTTCCGAAAAGTGGTAGAACGCCTTCACAGCATTTGTAGAACTCAAGATGTGAATTTTTGAGTTTGGTGCATTTTTAGTTTTTTGGTGCACATGTGTTATTTTGTGATTGGTCCTTCTCTTATAATATTTTGTGTCACATTTATTTTATGTCACTATACACTTGCTTTAGTGAGGCCTTTTTCACGTGACCCCATGGCATATGGTACATGTTGGTTTTTGTTGGTTTTAGTGAATTTTGTGAAGGAAGAAAAGTGAAGGTAGTACAAAATGATGAAAAGCATGATCAGTACACACTCCTCCCAGCCATCAATCTCACGCGCTCACCTCATGCATTTTCTCATTCTCATTCTTCACACCTTCACGCTTTTTCTCCTACTCACACATTACACTCACAATACTCACTTCACACTTTTTCTCCTTTCCTTTCCCTCACATAAGCCAGCACACTTTTTCTCCTGCTCACATTATCACTCACACTTTTTCTCCTGCTCACATTATCACTCACACTTTCATCCCTCACCTCACACTCTCACAACACTCACTCTCACATAACACATAAACCTCACTCACGCAGCACCCACCTGACTCTCCTCCCCGCTGATTTCTTTCCACACTTTTCTCATTTTTTCTTTCGCACGCACCTTCTCTCACCTCACGTCACACTCCCAGCTATCACCCCTCACGCAGCAGCATTGCTAGCTCTTTCCCTCTTGAAAACTTGCATCGCTTTCACCAAGAAATCAGACCGGATTTCTCTGAATCCGTCCACCTTTTTCTTTATTCTAAGGTCCTGCTTAGCATAACATCATCATCTTCTTTTTAAGTTGAAGCTCAAGGAAGCTTTATCGGGGAAGGGAAGATTCACTCTATTTTCGGACCTGCTGCATCAGTCACTTTAATCGCCTCTTACAGCCTTTATTTGGCCTCATTAAGCTCCATCAACACAAGAGGGAATTGACTCTATTTTCGGACCTTCTTTGAACGCCAACACAAGCTCAATACCTAAGGTTTGCATACTCTTCCCATTTTGCTTCGGATCTATAGTATTTGCACTTGTTCTGGTATGTTTGCGATTATTATTTGATGTGGGAAGCATTTAGAAGCGTTATGATTCATTAGCTTTGAGTTTGAGTTTTGTGATCTAAATTGTGTTGCCTCAGATCTCTTTGATCTGGATGTATTTTCGGAATTTAGCAGTGGATTCATGTTCTACTTGGTGCGGGCTTTGTGTTGATGTGCTTACTTCAAGTTTCTGAAATTTTTCGTAACGGCGATCGGAAAGCATACTCCGGTGCTACCTTCACCGCCATCTTTCTCTGTGATGAAGTCATGGTTTCGATTTATTTTTGTGCTATTCGTGTAGATCTCATTTCGTAGATGAATTTTGGTATTTACACTTTTGAATTTCGTTAAGTGTTGGTGGAGTTATGCTAGCTTGAAGTTGGGTGAGATTGTAGTTTTCGTTGGCCATGGCTGTGTTTCCTTGTTGCTGGTTTGCGGCTTGCATGAGCATGGGAGGGGGATGACCGCATGTCATCACGCGGTTGGTCCGTGGGTTTTTCTTTTATTTATTTTTATTATTATTTCCTCCCTCACTTAAATGAAAGTGACTGATTGATAATAAGTTATATTATCATGTGGTTGTTCTTTTTTAGTTAAATAAAAAAAATAGACTTAGCATAGATATTAAGTCAGTTTTTTGGTTTTTGTTGGAAATGCGTGTGGGCCTTCGGGGAAGGCTATCCGCACCTCCTCCCCCAAGCCCAATCCGGATTCAGTTCAAAATAATTACCTCTCACACCTCCCTCAATTTCCTTTATTTCTTTTTCCTATTTTTATTTTCATCTAATTCAGTTTGCTTTTAATTCATTTAAAATAGAATAATTCATCCAAAAATTCTCAAATAAATCATGAACCTTCTTGTGAGTCTCTAGTTTTTTATCACATTTTTATTTTATTTTTTTCATTGATACACGTGCCAGGAATAATTCACCAATGTCCATAGCTTCTTTTGCTTCATTTCTTGACCAGTCTGTCTTGTTTATTTTCTATAGCTTACAATATTTGGAGTTTTGATCCCATTCTTTTTGCATTGTGTTCCTAAGATCTTGTAGTTTTCATGTGATTTTTCTCAGAATTTGTAGAAAATTATTTCTTGAGTTTTGGTCTGGTATCTTGTGATGTAAGTTTTCTGTCCTAACTTGTGTTCTTGCCTTCATTTGGCTTAGTTCCTTTCTGAATTTTTGCAAATCCTTTTGGCAAGTTAATATGATATGTTTGAAGATCATTTGGTTCAAGTTGTAGAATTTTTAGATGGCTGGTTGATTATTTGTGGATTTTTGTTCTCACCTTATCCCATTTTGCTTCTTTTGGTTTATTAGATCTCTTATAGGCTTAGAAGGGCACTTGTGCCAACTTCTTCTTCTCATTTGGGGTTACTTTGGGGTGTGGGTACCTTCCTGGTCCTAGGATAGGTCTTGTTTCTTCTGAATTTTTAAGTTTGTTTCTTATTCAAGTCATTTGTTTCTTTAAGTGCTTAAATTCCATATTTTGATTCCGTTGCTTCTATTTTGACATTGTTTGGTATTGTGTGACTTCTCTCTTCATCTCGCTGGCCTCTTAGGCCATTCTTCATATCATTTTGATTCTGGTTTTGAACTTTGTGCTTGTATTTTGTGTGTTTTGCATTACATCTTTCATAAGTGCGCATTTGCTTCCATATGTATTCATGTTGCCTCATTTTAAGTCATAAGTCTCTCATTTTCATTTCTTTGAGTTGGATTGGCATTAAGCATTTGTTTACTTCACTTCACTTCTGAATGTTGGATGATGTCATGTTAATTTGCTCATTTTTGTTTCACTTGTGCATACTAACCTTGCAGGGGCTATGGTAAGTGTGAGATGTGGGAATTGAGTTCCACATCTCCAATTCTTATCTCTTCCTCTTATGCTTATGTGAACTAACCCTCTTTTGTTGGGCCTAGGCCTTTCTCATTCCTTATTCTATCTTCTTCTTCCTCCATCATTAGGATAGGAACCACATTAACCTTTAGGACATCCATGCATGTTAACACTTAGGATTATTTTAGTCCCCTTTAGAATTTTTCCTTCGAGATCCTTTGGCCCTCTATCTCTTCTCATCTTCAAACTTAATTTTAATTCACTTAATAAAGGTTGAGTACTTTCATGTGACATGAGACTTTGCTATGAGATGCTCACATGCGTTCCATTTCGGGGCGAGGTGTGAGTCATCACTCGTGGTGGATAGGTCTTAACATGAGTACCTCACAAAGAAAAGCTAAAAAAAACAGTTCTTAACCAAAAAAAAATACTTAATAATGGTAATAGGCCAGTGTGCTTAAGCCTTCACTTGTGGGACTAACTTTGGGGATTTCCTCCATAGATAGGTGTGCCTCTTGCGCATTCCATTTCGGGATGATGTGAGATGTACACATCCCATTGAGTAAGACTTAGGTACACTTACCTATGCAAACTTTCACTCATAAAAGCTTCTGAAAAACACCAAACAAACAATAAGCGTCTTTCCTTCGGGAATTCTTTTCTCACCTCATTCGCTCCGTACGCGAACGTGCTCCTACTTGTCATCTTGCAAGACGGTTACGCACTCGTCGTCCGAGTCTGCAACACCTGAGCAATGGCATAGGCAGTTCAAGCCTTTAATTCACAAGCCATTTTCCTTTTGGTACCCCTAGTTAGGCGAACTACGTCGACTCTGATCCTCATTATCCCGATGAGGTACGTAGGCAGCGGGGTAGGGCCCGTTCGAGCATATTCTTTATTTTCCCTACATTTTCCCCATTCTTTCTCATTCTCTTATTTCATTTCCTTCTCATTTCTCATTCCAGTTCCAGTTAGCGGTTTTATTCAGCAGCATCCTATTTTCTCACCCTTTGAAACAAAACAAGCAAGCGTGGATCCCGTCGGGTACGGCGGACGATCTGGGTGCTAATACCTTCCCAGGTCGTAACCGACTCCCGAACTCAGTCTCTTTGGTTCGCAGGACCTGTGTCCTTCCTCTTCTTTCTTCTGGTTTGTGCAGCATTACCATTCCCTTTCTTAGGGATAAAAATGCCTGGCTGGCGACTCTATTCTTTTTCCGCGCCACTTTCGCGTTTGTACTAGGATGAAAATCCCGGGAGCGACAGCTGGCGACTCTGCTGGGGACTGCACACCAGATGAACTCTGGTTCCCCTGTGAGTCTCTCCTAGCGCTTGTTTGTTTCTGTTTCATTGGGTGATGTTTGTTTGTTGTGGCTTGTTGTATTGTTGTTTGTTTATTGCTTTATTTACAACTTTATTTACAGTTTTCAGTATTTATTTTCCGCATCATATATATCATACTGGACTGTCTGGACTGGTTTTCTGTTTGGTGGGCTTGGGGGATACTGTTTCTGAGAGATAAGCCAAGTACCCGGCTTGAGTGCACCCTAGGATTAGAGTGGACATATTGTACTCGCATGTGACATGATGAGTGGCGATGTGTTTCACGCCCAGATTGCGACTGTCTTGGAAATATCTTGTGTGGGGATTTCCTCCACTTCGGGATAGGACCTTGATAGTTATGTGCATCTGGGGACCGATCATTGAGAACCTTTGTGGAAATAACCCTCTCCAGTGGTGACAGTGGCAGACCACATTTTGTGGCAAACCCATTCGCACCCGAGGGTCCACCGGGGACTCGCATAGGATGGCCTGGTTCTCTTATAGGAACTCAGTCAAAGCATCTGGTCGTATGACATTAGTACTGTATCCTACGGGCTGAATGTACTATTGTTTCTCGATTTCAGCGCTTGAAGCTGGGGACTTATAAGGGATGCTTGTTTTTCCCGGACTCAGCTGAGGCCTCCCTGCGTAGTACATAATGCCTAACCGATTCCCTGATTTGGTCATGAGCCATTTCTCGGAAATGGTGAAAGTATTATTGCTATTCGGCTTTGAGAGTCTGTGATGTTTGACCTGGAGCACACCTGCGAGGTTGGGAATGGGTTTACAGGTTTGCAGGAACCCTTGACCTCATCACACCCTTGTTACCAGTGCAGTTCATGTTATGATACCATTACTTTGGTTCCGGAGTTCTGGTTTTCTTGTTCTGGTATTCTTGATACTGTGGTCCTGTGATCTTCTTCAGAGGGTTGTGATTATCAGAGAGTGTGACTCAGTGGACTTTTGGTTTGTCAGTTATTCAGAGGGACCTTGTCAGTGTCCAGATTCCAGACAGTCCCAGATGGCCATTGTCTTTGCATTTGCATCTGCATTGCATCATTGCATCATTAATCATTGTTGTTGTTTTTCATTCACAGGTTCATATCTTTGCTTCCGGTTCCGGTATCCTCTTCAAAGATGGAAGATCCTCGCAAGCAGAATATTCATTTCAAGTTCTTTGATATCAAGGTTGGTTTGTTGAAAAAGATGGTAAAGCTGATTACACCCAACCAGGTAGAGAGATTCAGAAAAGCTTACAGGAGTATTCTTGATGTGGTGACAGAGCTAGATCCTTCAGAGAGGAGTGCCATTCATACATTGCTTCAGTATTATGACCCACAGCTCCGTTGCTTCACGTTTCCTGATTTTCAGTTGGGCCCTATGCTGGAGGAGTATGCTCTGATCCTGGGTGTGCCGGTTCGAGACCAAGTTCCTTTCAATTCTGAGATGAGTAGACCGACACCTGAGACTATTGCTGAGGCTCTTTATTTGAGCCCTTCTACTGTGAAGTCATTGACCATTATTAAAGGAGGTGTGTCTGGGTTTTCTTTGGAGGCTCTAGTGAAGAAGGCGGAAGAATTGGCTGTTGAAGAGGAATGGGATGCTGTCTGTGCTATCTTGGCTCTTTCTATCTATGGCATTATCTTGTTTGCTAATATGGAGAAGTTCATAGATATAAACGCCATACATCTCTTTTTGCTGAAGAATCCTGTGCCTACATTACTCGGGGATTTGTATTACTCAGTTCATTACAAAACTGAGAAGAAGAGAGGAGGTTTGGTCCGTTGCTGCGCTCCGTTATTTCACATATGGTTCATGAGGCATTTGCCTAGTACGGGAGTGTTTAGTGACCATAGTTTGATATGGGCTCAGAAGCTGGAAAAGTTGCTGGCCAAGGATGTTAGATGGTTCACTCAAAGGCTGCAAGGTGCACGTTTCATCACCAGCTGCAGGAGTTATCTTAGTGTGCCTTTGTTGGGAATAACTGGAGGGATTAATTACAATCCAATCTTGTTAAGAAGACAATTAGGATACGCTTTGAGAGATGTGCCTGAAGATTTGAAGCTGACCCCTATTTTCTACTTCTCAGTGAAAGATAATATGCCTTTAGTGAGGAAGGTTGCGGGAGCTTGGAAGTGCATCAAAGGAGAAGGAATAGCTAGCTTCGGGAAGTGCAACAATCAGACATTCCCAGAGTACGAAGCTTGGTTGAAAGACAGAGCCAGAAGAGTTTTGTTACCATTTTCAACACCAGTTCCCCCGATTGCTGAGTCCATTGATACAGTACCTCTAGAGGAATTCAAGAAGTTGGAAGCCCAGTTACATGCAGTTAGAGTTGAAAATTCTGAGATGGTAAGCCTGTATCACCAAGCCAACATGGCCAAGATTGAAGCTAAAGAGAAGTTGCTGAAGATACAGACAACTTTGGAGGCTAAGGAGAAGGACTTTGCAGGAAGAGAAGCACATTTCCGCAGGTTGGGGATGATGGAAGCCCAAAGAGAAGTTGAGCGCAAGAAGAAGTCAAAGACCCTCAGAGATGCTCGTCAGTCTATTGTCTGGTTGAAGGGACAAAGAGAGCAAGAGCTGAAGCAATATAAAAAAAAATAAGAGTTCTTTGAAGCTCAGATGGCTTATAAAAAAGAAGAGGTGGAGCAGGCCCACAAGATTCGCAGAGAGAAGACCCAACAGCTCGCAGACAGTCAACAAGCCCTCGAAGCAGCACTTAAAGAAATTGAAGACCTCAAGTTGATGGCGGGAGTCAAGAAGGTCAGGTCTGATGATGGAGTTTCAGGATCCTCAGGCGGTGGTTGTGCTTCTTAGTTTGTTTTCTTTGTATCTGGATTACCTACAGGCATGTTGTAGGAGTCCTAGCTGTTTGTTTCTCCTCTGTAAGAACTTGTACCCTATGGGGAATTCTGTTTTATTGTGCCTAATGGGATGAGCTATGTTATGATGTTTCTCACCATTTCTTGGTTTGCTTGCTATTATGGTTTGAATGTGGTTTCCCGCAAAGGTTTCTGAAAGTCGAGGATCAGTGCCCATCTGGTTTTCTTTGCTAAATACCGGAGCCGGGGCATAAATGACCTGTGATTGGAAACCTAAACAACTGCATTGCATCCATATAACCTGTTTTTTGTTTTGCAGGTAGTGTCTCAGTTACTAACGTGTTTTGTGTTACAGGCACTATAGCTCCCCGTAAAGTTCGGGAACAATCAGCAGTGCACAGATATCCAACCAAGATTAACAGAGAACGAGCCATGGACCAGATGCAAGCGGACTTGGAAGACCTGAGGCAAAGAATGGATAACTTCATGACGTTAATGGCCGGCATGGGGCAAAATCAAGAGCGTCTGCGAGAGATGGTTGAGAATCAGAACATGAACACTGCTGCTGCTGCTAATGCTGATAATCGTACCGGTGCGGGCGCACGTCAGGTTGAACCTCCTGTTACACAGCCAGGAGCGACTATAATCAACGATGGGTTGCATAATCTTCAGATGGACCATCATGATGACCAGTTCACTCTACTTGATGAAGCTGAAGGTCAAGGGGTAGAAATGAATAAGAGGTTCGAAGAGATGGCTGAGCAAATCAAAGCTATTCAGTCCCAAAGCTCTTTGGGATTTGACATAACCGACTTGGGCTTGGTTCCTGGAGTCAGGATTCCGTATAAGTTCAAAGTTCCAACCTTCGAGAAGTATAATGGCACTGCTTGCCCGAAGACTCATCTGCAATCATTTGTTGGGAGAATTTCCGCTCATACAGACGATGAGAAACTGTGGATGTATTACTTTCAAGACAGCTTGGTGGGAGCTTCCCTTGAATGGTACATGAAGCTCAGTAGGGTCAATGTCAAGAGCTGGAAGGATCTAGCTGAAGCCTTTGTGAGGCAGTACCAATATAACATGGACATGGCTCCGAATCGCACGCAGTTGCAGCATATGGCTCAGACATCAAAAGAAGGCTTCAAAGAATATGCCCAGAGGCGGCGTCAGCTAGCGGCTAGGGTGCAACCACCCCTGTTAGAGAATGAAATGGCCGACATGTTTATGGGCACTCTCCAAGGTGTATTTCTAGAAAGACTGGCGTCGAGTTCTGCTACTAAGTTCAACGATATTGTCATTGCGGGAGAAAGAGTTGAAACTTTGCTGAAAATGGGGAAGATACAAGACCCAAATGCTAGTAGCTCAAATGGAGCGAGGAAACCTTTTAGTGGACCTCCTAGAAGGCGAGAAGGCGAGACGAATGCTGTATTCGGCCGAAGCCAGGGTCGTGGTTACAGAAGACCTTATGAACATATGGCTGCTGTCACCATTCCTGCAGCTCCTGTACAACAGATGCTACCTCCACCACAACAACATCAGCAGCAACAACAACCTCGAACCAACTACCAGCAGAGACCATATCAACCGAGGCAGACTCGCCCGGCTAACAGGGTGATTGAAGCTATTCCGATGACTTATGCTGCCTTATTGCCAAAACTGCTAGATTTGAACCTCATTCAACTGAGGACTTTGGCACCACCACCTCCAGGAGAGCTTCCGGTTGGTTATGATGTCAACGCGCGATGCGCTTTTCACTCAGGAGCACCCGGGCACTCAACTGAGAAGTGCAGGGCTCTGCATCACAAAGTTCAGGATCTTGTAGATTCAAAGGCAATCAATTTTGCACCACCACCGAATGTCAACTCGAACCCTATGCCTAATCACGGCGGGGCAAGAGTTAATGCTGTTGAAGTTGGGGAAAAGTTGAGTTTGGTGTTGAGTATTGATGAAGTCAAGACACCTTTGAGGGTGGTGAAAGAGAGACTGTTGAAGGGTCAAGTATTTCCTGGTTGCTGTCCTGATTGCGAAGACTGTATGAGTGTTGTGAATGGCTGTGAGAAATTGAAGATGGGTTTGCAAGGGTTGATCGATGATGGGTCCTTGCAGTTCAGTAAGGTTAGTATTGAAGAGGCTGATGATGTGTCAACCATTACTATCTTCTACGATGAAGCTGATATGCCCGTCAGACAAGAGCCGGTTACAATTTATGCTCTTCAGATTAGTCCCATAACTATTACTGTACCTGGGCCAGTGCCATACACAGATGATAGAGCCATTCCTTGGCATTATGGCTCCGAGGTTTATGTAGCTGGATAGAGGATAGAGAGTAGACCTGTTGCTGACCTGACTATTGAGAATGTAGGAGGTGTTGGGGGTTTTACCCGAAGTGGTCGGTTGTTCGCTCCCCCTGCACTGAGAAAGGATCCTGAGGCCGAGGCTTCGTCCAAAGACAAAGGAAAGCAGACTGCGAATGACGAGTCAACTACTCCTGCGGCAGGGCAGGGGACACTTGAAAAGGAAGTAGAGGAGTTCATGAGGATTATTAAAAAGAGTGATTACAAGGTGGTTGATCAATTAAACCAGACGCCTTCAAAGATTTCTATCTTGTCACTGCTAATGTGTTCTCCCGCGCACCGAGAAGCCTTACTGAAAGTACTTCAAATGGCCTACGTTCCTCAGGAGATTACCGTCAACCAACTCGAGGCTGTTGTTGGAAGTGTCAATGCTAGCCATGGCTTAGGCTTCACTGACCGAGACCTCACTTCGGAGGGAAGGAATCACAACAAAGGACTACACATCACGATGGAATGCAAGGGCGCTGTGCTGTCTCATGTTCTTGTAGACACAGGCTCTTCCTTGAATGTGCTTCCGAAGAAGGCGTTGATGAAGCTTAATATTGATGGGATTGTCCTGACGCCGAGTGATCTGGTGGTTAAAGCTTTCGATGGTTCAAGAAGATCAGTTTTAGGAGAGGTTGAGTTGCCTGTCAAGATAGGCTCTCAAGTCTTCAAAAGTGTCTTCTATGTTATGGACATCCAGCCGGCATATAGCTGTTTGTTGGGCAGGCCGTGGATACATGCAGCTGGAGCTGTCACTTCAACCCTGCATCAGAAGCTTAAATACGTGGTGGACGGCCAGGTCATCACAGTTTGTGGGGAAGAAGATATATTTGTCAGCCATCTGTCGACGTTTAAATATGTAGAAATGGATGGAGAAATCCACGAGACTTTGTGCCAAGCTTTTGAGGCAGATGTCAGTATCTTGACTCCTGTGAAGAAAAACAACGAGGGCACGTCCATTCATTCCTACCAGGAAGCAAAAGAGGTTGTGCAATCAGGTAGTGCTCAGGGCTGGGGCAAGCTGTTGGAGCTGGAAAAGAAGGACGATAAATTCGGCTTAGGGTATCAGCCCGACGGTTATACTTCAAGTGGTAAGGCTATCACGTTCACAAGCGCTGGGTTGCTCGACCGCGATCAAATCTGTACAGCAAGCCAAGATGGGGATAGTAGCGAAGACTGGGACAACAATTGGATCCGCCCGTGTGCGCCCGACGAGGAGCTAGGAAATTGGTCTGCTGAAGACATTGTTCAAGTCACCTGGCTCTCAAAGTAATTGCTTTGTTTCCTTTTATTAGCATGCTGCATTGTCAAATCCAGCATTATGCCCAAGATGCTTGGATCCATTGTATTGGGCCACCATGTTTTGTATCGCATCGTTATTTTGCTATGGCATAAAAGGACATTTTCAGACAAACTGTGTTCCCTGTCTTTGTTTTTAAACTTTTTCACAAAAAATAAATAAAAAATGTGTTTTCCTTTTTGTTTTGTGTTAGCGTCTCTTTTTCAAAATAAGCAGATTCTGAATAAGCACATCATTTGTGCAGTGTTGATCATTCGGATTCCACGGATAACGTTCCTGCTATGACTATGCATGACTTTGATAATCCAGTCTACCAAGATGATGAAGGGGTTGAGGAAGACTGTGACCTCCCTGAAGAGTTGGTCAGATTGTTGAAACAAGAGGAACGAGTTATTCAGCCTCATCAAGAGGAGATTGAGACCATCAACATTGGCAGTGAAGATGCAAAGAAAGAAATCAAGATAGGGGCCAATCTGCAGGCCGACGTCAAGAAAGAGTTGATCAGTATGCTGAGAGAGTATGTGGATATCTTTGCTTGGTCATATCAAGATATGCCAGGTTTAGATACCGACATCGTGATGCACAAGCTACCCCTGAGAGAAGACTGTCCTCTTGTAAAGCAAAAATTGAGAAGAACTCGCCCCGATATGGCGATGAAGATTAAAGAGGAGGTTCAGAAGCAGTGGGATGCCGGGTTCCTTGCCGTGACTAGTTACCCACCTTGGGTAGCTAACATCGTACCAGTACCTAAGAAGGACGGCAAGGTCCGGATGTGCGTTGACTATCGGGATTTGAACAGAGCAAACCCAAAGGAAGATTTTCCGTTGCCACACATTGACGTGTTGGTCGACAATACTGCTCAATTCTCGGTGTTCTCCTTCATGGATGGATTCTCCGGTTATAATCAGATAAAAATGGCGCCGGAAGACATGGAGAAGACAACGTTCATTACCCCGTGGGGAACATTCTGCTATAAGGTCATGCCCTTTGGTTTGAAGAACGCCGGGGCAACTTATCAACGGGCGATGGTCACATTGTTCCATGATATGATCCACAAGGAGATCGAATGTTATGTGGACGATATGATTGCAAAGTCTAGAGACGAAGAGGAGCATTTGGTTAACCTAAAGAAGCTATTTGATAGATTGATCAAGTACAAACTGAGGTTGAATCCGAACAAGTGCACTTTCGGAGTGCGTTCCGGAAAATTGCTGGGTTTCATTGTAAGTCAAAGAGGAATTGAGGTAGATCCTGCTAAAGTGAAAGCTATTCAAGATATGCCTGCACCGAGGATAGAAAAGGAAGTGCGGGGTTCTTAGGTAGATTGAACTACATTTCTCGGTTCATATCTCATCTAACTGCCACGTGCGAACCGATATTCAAACTGCTAAGAAAAGAGCAAACTGTCAGGTGGAATGATGATTGCCAAAGAGCTTTCGACAAAATAAAGGAATATTTGCAGGAACCTCCAATTCTGATGCCTCCAGTGGAAGGAAGACCGTTAATCATGTACTTGACCGTGCTAGAAGGGTCAATGGGATGTGTGCTCGGCCAACATGACAAGTCTGGTCGAAAAGAGTACGCCATTTATTACCTTAACAAAAAGTTTACCGACTGTGAATCCCGATACTCACTGCTCGAGAAAACTTGCTGCGCTTTGGTATGGGCTGCTCGCCGGCTGAGGCAGTACATGTTGACTCATACCACACTTCTCATTTCCAAGATGGATCCTGTCAAGTACATCTTTGAGAAACCAGCATTGACCGGAAGGGTTGCTAGATGGCAGATGATTTTAACTGAATACGACATCCAGTACACTTCTCAGAAAGCCATCAAAGGAAGTGTATTGTCGGAATACCTTGCTCAGCAACCTCTTGAGGATGACTATCAGCCGATGAAATTTGATTTCCCTGATGAGGACATCATGTACCTCAAGACAAATGATTATGAGGAACCACTTCCGGAGGAGGGGCCTGACCCTGAATCCAAATGGAAGTTGATGTTTGATGGGGCAGTCAATATCAATGGTCGTGGAGTTGGTGCCGTACTCATTACTCCTGAAGGTGTCCACTTACCCTTCGCTGCCAGAATTACTTTTGGCTGCACCAACAATGAAGCAGAATACGAGGCGTGTATAATGGGAATAGAGGAGGCAATTGATCTTCGAATTAAGAACCTCGACATATTCGGAGACTCAGCCCTCGTCATTAACCAAATTACCGGAAAGTGGTATACGCATCAAGAGCATCTAGTGCCCTACAGGGATTATGCTAGAAAACTGTTGACATTCTTCACGACAGTTGAGCTCAAATACATACCACGTGACGAAAATCAGTTCGCCGATGCTTTGGCCACTCTCTCTTCGTCGATTAAAGTCCTGTGTTGGAATTTTGTGCCCAGAATTGACATATCCAGGCTTGACTCTCCAGCTTATGCTTTCTCTGTAGACGCCGTGTCTGACGAGAAACCTTGGTATTTTGATATCAAGTTATTCCTGGAAAAGCAAGAATATCCAACAGGGGCATCTTCCAAGGACAAAAAGACCTTGAGACGACTTGCTGCTAGTTTCTTCTTGAACACAGACGGGGTTTTGTACAAGAGGAACTTCGACATGGTCTTGCTCAGATGCGTGGATAGACACGAAGCAAGCCTGTTAATGTAGGAAGTCCATGAAGGATCTTTTGGTACCCATGCAGGAGGGCATGTTATGGCAAAGAAATTGCTGAGATCAGGGTATTACTGGATGACAATGGATGCAGACTGTTGTTCATTCGCTCGTAAATGCCACAAGTGCCAAATATATGCAGATAAAGTGCATGTTCCTCCTAACCCGCTCAACGTCATGTCATCTCCTTGGCCTTTCTCTATGCGGGGCATTGACATGATCGGGAAGATCGAGCCAACTGCTTCGAACGGTCATCGCTTCATCCTGGTCGCGATTGATTACTTTACCAAGTGGGTAAAAGCAGCGTCTTATGCCAATGTCACTCATCAAGTGGTGGCAAGATTTCTGAAAAGAGATATCATATGCAGATATGGAGTGCCCGAAAGGATCATTACTGATAATGGTTCTAACCTCAACAACAAGATGATGGCAGACTTATGTCGGGACTTCAAAATACAGCATCACAATTCTTCTCCTTACCGACCAAAGATGAATGGTGCGGTAGAGGCAGCTAATAAGAATATCAAGAAGATTGTGCAGAAAATGGTTGTCACCTACAAAGATTGGCATGAGATGTTACCGTTTGCTTTGCATGGGTACCATACGTCAGTCAGGACATCAACAGGGGCAACTCCCTTCTCTCTGGTGTATGGCATGGAAGCAGTTCTGCCTGTTGAAGTAGAGATTCCTTCATTGCGAGTGATGATGGATGTCAAGCTGGATGAGGCTGAATGGGTGCGTGCTCGGTACAATCAGCTATGTCTAATTGAGGAAAAGAGATTAGCGGCTATCTGTCATGGTCAGCTTTATCAAAGGAGAATGAAGCGTGCATTCGATCAACGAGTACGTACTCGAGAGTATCGAGTGGGAGAGCTTGTGTTGAAGAGGATAGTTCCTCCAGGTTCAGATAACAGGGGAAAGTGGACCCCAAACTACGAAGGACCATTCATAGTGAAAAAAGTCTTCTCAGGAGGAGCACTGATGCTCACAACTATGGATGGAGATGACTTCCCATCCCCTGTTAACTCGGACGCAGTTAAAAAATACTTCGCATAAAGAGACCCGCTGGATACAAAAACAGAATGTAAGTCCAGACAAGAAAAGGGCATCCCGGCGAGCTAAAAACAGAATGAAAAGCTCGGGCAAAAATTAGGGAAATAAATATAAAAAATGTACACCCGCTGAGTTGAAAAGCCACATTGGACAGCTCAGGCAAAAAAGGGTATCCCGGTGGATTGAAAACCCGAGAGGGCGATCCACGCAAAATAAGGGAATAAGCGAACAACTGTGATCCAAGTTATCTGAACCACGTCATCGTTTCGTACAGCTTGACAATGTCAGAAGGATAGGAAACAGTTCCCTCGTCCTCTCAGAAAGCCAAAGCAGAATGGAGAGTATCAAAGACGTGCAGGTCATAGCAGAAATGGAACTCCTTGGAATGCCGTGTACATTGCCATTAGGATAGTTTTGTTTCTCAATTTTTATAGTGGCTACCTCTTTCCAGGTGGTTGCTTCCTGATGTAAAATCTTTGCCTATTCAGAGGCCATTCAATAAAAATAATATTCAGTCAAAAAGCTGTGTGTGTTTATTTTCGTTTGCAAAATGTCCTGAATTTTTGGCAAAAATAGCATCGCGCCTAAACATGGTGATAATTTTGAAAAGAAAACTGACATGCAGGGAAACTGTAACCCTCTTTGAGTGTCGGGTGACGATGGATGAACCGATCATTCTAGGCAAATCCCCGGGGCACACTTGTGTTTTCTTTTGTTGCAGGTTGCAGGATGGTGTCACATTCTCAAGCAATTTTTACTCTCCCCCAGTAGAGTATCTCCCCAAGCAGAAGTTTCCCTTCAGACAGGGGCAATTCTCAGCAGTATAAGGGGTGTCATTCCTCCCCAGCAGTTTGCTCCCTCAGCGGTGCCATGCCTTTGATTCCCCAGCCAAGTCTGAAGATGATCCTGTCCCCACAGAGTTCATATTTGATTTTCACCTCCGTCCGTGAAATATTTCCCAGCCAAGTTGCCATACTTTTGGGTATTTGATGATACAGCCAGGTATTTATCACCTCAGTCAGAGTTGAGTGTCCAAACCTCCTGATTTGTCTTCCCCTGCAGAGTTGTATCTCTTGCTGCCAATCGGGCATTTGTCTACCGCTCGTCTGCGTTTGTCAACACTCGTTTGTGTTATCCCTAAACGGAGTTCTCCCCAGCGTTGGTATTACTGCTTTATTGTTGCTCGTCTGCATCTTTCAACACCCGTCTATGTTGGCTCTGTGGTATTGCTCGTCTGCCTTCCCCCAACATTGGCTTATGGTTACCTTGATATTGTTCGTCTACAATTTTCTAACACTCGTCTGTGTTTGGTTGTTGTTGCTCATCCGCAATTCCTCAACACTTGTCCGTGTTCTGATATGATATTTGTTGTTGCTCGTCTGCAACCTCCCCAACACTCGTCTGTGTTTGGTATTGGATCCTTCGCTGCACTCGTTTGTGCCTTGATATGTATTCTCTGCTGTTGCTCGTCTGCAACTTTCCAACACTCGTCTGTGTTTGTTTGAAGCTCGTCTGCTTTTATTCCCCAGAAGTCGTTTGTGTTATGAAGCGTTTGCCTTGCTTGGATACTCGTCTGTATCATCCCCAACACTCGTCTGTGCTAGCTTACGTCTGAATGTGAAGATTTGCTGTTTACCCTGATATTTCTGTGACTATTTCAAATGCTCGTCTGTGTTTGAATCTCTGGTATTCGTCTATACCAGTTGCTGATACTCGTCTGTATCATTTCCTGAAACGCTCGTCTGTGTTTCTCAGATCATCGTTTGATACTCGTCTGTATCATTGACTTATGGCACTCGTCTGTGTTATCTTGATGATCATCCAATACTCGTCTGTATTGAAGAGGTTTCGAATCCTGACAGTGGGAATTAAATGTCGAAATGGTTACCGGTCCTGGCGTAACAGGTAAATCCGAAGGAGGCTCGTCTGTCTCAGGCACCAATTATTGTTGTTGCTGCACCTGGCGTAACAGGTTTGTTAAGAAGACTCGTCCGTCTTATACCATATATCCGCGGATAATATATGAAGAAGGTTCGTCTACCTTGATTGCATGTCTATCCCACAGACTTAAGTGCATTACCGGTCCTGGCGTAACAGGTAAATCCGAAGGAGACTCGTCTGTCTCATGCTATATGCAGTGTTTGAGGACTCGTTTGTCCAGCTCCTGGCGTCACAGGATTTTTTTGAAGGCTCGTCTGTCTCAGTTATAAGTCCTTGCAATGTCTGAGGACTCGTTTGTCCGGTACCTGGCGTCACAGGATGGTTTGAAGACTCGTCTGTCTTAGCACTCTTATTCCAGATATCAGTTTCAACTTGGAAGAAGCTCGTCTGCTTTTTCTCCCTTTCAGTCACCAAAGCGTCATTTGGTCGGGTTTATTTCCCGGTGTTGCATTCTTCGTCAGAGTGCAAATTTCTGGTCTTCTTGGTATTCAATCACAGTTTATCGTGAATGGTCGATAGCTCGTGCTACCGTCCTTTTCAGATTAGCAGATGATTGAATAGGGGCAGATAGTACAAGCTTACCTTGTGATGCACAAGTCTGATCAAGGTATCTTCTTCACAAAGAAAAGCATAAAAAATACTTCTTCATTGTAAATACCAAAAACGCTTAATAAGTTAATGAGTTAGTGAGCTTAGGCCCTAATCTTTGGGTTCAGGTTTTGGGGATCTTCTCCTTACTTGAGTGTGCTTGTTCTATTATTCCATCTTGGAATGTAGTGACAAGTGCACATTCCATGGAAAAGAGCTTAAGTTCACTTCCTTGTGACACATTCATAAAAGCTTCATAAAAAACACACACAAACAATAAGCGTCTTTCCTTCGGGAATTCTTTTCTCATCTCATTCGCTCCGTACGCGAACTTGCTCCTACTTGTCATTTTGCAAGACGGTCACGCACTCGTCGTCCGAGTATGCAACACCTGAGCAATGGCATAGGCAGTTCAAGCCTTATTTCACAAGCAATTTCCATGCCACCCCTAGTTAGGGGAACTACGGCGTCTCTGATCCTCATTGTCCTGATGAGGTACGTAGGCAGCGGGGTAGGGCCCGTTCGAGCACAATCTTTATTTTCCCTACATTTTTCTCTTTGTTTTCTTATCCAGTTTCTTTCTCATTTTCCTTTCCAGTTCATTTTATTCTCTTTGCAGCAGCTTTCATACCCTTACCCTTTGAAACAGTTTCTTTTGAAAGCGTGGATCCCGTCGGGTACGGCGGACGATCTCGGTGCTAATACCTTCCCAGGTTGTAAACGACTCCCGAACTCAGTCTCTTTGGTTCGCAGGACTTGTGTCCTTCCTTTTCTTTCCTCTGGTTTGTGCAGCATTACCATTCCCGATCCTTCGGGATACAAATGCCTGGCTGGAGACTCTATTCTTTTTCCGCGCCACTTTCGCGTTTGTACCAGGATGGAAATCCGGGGAGCGACACTTGTCCAACATGATGTACAAGTATAATCATGAGACTATCTTCACAAACAATAAACTCCAAAACACTTCTCATAAAAGACAACAAACAAAGACACCGCGTCTTCTCTTCTCATCTCCTAATCTTTGCGGACGAATGCGACTTGCCTCGACAGTTCAAACTGCGATACGGTAAACACCCTCGAGTCAGAGCCGGTAACACCTGAGCTAGAGCTATGACAACGTCATCTTAAAAAACACAAACAAATAGTTCCCTCCTTAGTTAGGAGAACTACGTCGACTCTGATCCTCATTTTCTCGATGAGGTACGTAGGCAGTGGGGTAGGGCCCGTTCGAGCACATTCTTTATTTTCCCTACATTTCCCTCTTTCTCTCTATTCTCTTTTCTTATTCCTTTCTTGTTTCAGTTCTAGTTTCCAGTTAGCAGTTCTTATTCAGCATCATCTTATTTCTCACCCTTTGAAACAAAACAAGCAAGCGTGGATCCCGTCGGGTATGGCGGACGGTCTGGGGTGCTAATACCTTCCCAGGTCGTAACCGACTCCCGACTCCCGAACCCAGATCTTTGGTTCGCAAGGCCTCGTCCTTTCCTTCTTCCTCAGGTTTGTGCAACATTACTTTTCCCATTCATTCGGGATAAAAATGTCTGGCTGGCGACTCTACCTTTTCCGCGCCACTTTCGCATTTGTACTAGGATGAAAATCCCGGGAGCGACACAAATGAACAAATAAGCACAAAATGCAAAAGAGAACAGAAACGTGTCGAAACGACTCGAAATGACGGAATGAGATACCAAGAATGGTCTTAAAAATTCCTTAAAATCAATACCTAAACATGTATGAACGTTAAAGGCACAAGGAAGCAAAATCAAGCAATCAAATAAGCTTAAATTTAAAATTCAAACAACGTTAACGCTATAGGTTAACCGGTTAACGAACCTAAAACATAAGCAATTTGCGGCAGTACGCACGTGTTAACCAACTACGTTAACCGGTTAACACTGAGCAGAATGTGAAACATTGTTTAGAAATAAGTGCCTTTGGCCAAAAACTCACTTCTAATAATCCCTAACACATACGTGAACATGTTAACACAAATTTCTACTCAAATGAAGTATTCTAACACCTATTAGGACCTAGATTATGCTACAGATCTATCTTCTAACAATCGAAATGCACAAATCGCAATCAAAACGAAATTGAACGATAAAACGTAAACAGAATCAATGAACATATAAAGAATGCCGTTACGGCGCGATGAAGAGAATAAGTTAAAGCAAGAGTGGTTTTGGATCACCAACCTACGAAGCGGAGGATTGCTTTGGTGAGTGTTGTGATGAATCAAAATGCAAACGGAGAAGAAAACCGAAGATTTGTGAATGCAAAATAAATGTGATTCATTCTTGATGCTTCTTGATTAATCACTTCCAATGCTCCAAATCACTTCAAAAACAAATGTACTTCTTCAATTAAGCTCCAATGTTGATGATTGATGAAGGCTTAACTTCAAGTTCTTCAAATTCCAATGAAGAATTTGAAGAACTTCTATGAAGCAGGTCTTATTGAATTTGTGAGAAAATGGGAGAATTGAGAGAAAAAAAATGAGAGATTGAAGATGAAAATGGTGAAAATGAAAATGTCAACCCTTTGCTTTGGAATGGTTAGGGTTTATATAGAGCATAGGCATGGAGCTAGGTTTGGAAATGGAATTAGGCTTTGGTTTGGAGTTAGTTTTGGTTAGGGTTGGAGTTCTAGAATATTCCTTGGAATAGTCTAGAAGGTGGTAGAAGATGGTAGAACAATCCAAGGTGAATGAGGTAAAATGAAATGAAAAACCAAGGTGGAAAAAGGGAAGGAAAATGTGGAGGTAAGTGAAGAAATCCAACTAATTTTCAAATATTTTTCCAAAATCCGCACCCGTTAACCGGTTAACCAAATGCGTTAACCGGTTAACGGCCTTAAAATTCCAATTTTCTCTTATTTTGGTTGTTTCTCATGGAATTGTATTGAATATATTTTTTTGGTGATATTTTCCTACTTTGAGCTCCAAGATTGACAAGCCTAGCCCAATCACATGCCTCATGCACATGCAAATGCTCATGATTTATTCATTATTTTTATTATTTTTGGATGCAATACAATGATAGGACGATCATGCAAGATGACAAAGCATAAACCACTTGAGGTTGGCAATAAATTAAGAGGGCAAATTTTGGGGTGTTACAGCTGCCTCTATTCAATCATCTATAGACCTGAATGGATGATAGCATTGGCTTTCAGACCTTCAAGGTATGGAGTGATTGAATACCCGAATAAACCAGAAAATTTGAACTCTGTGGGGATGAAAAATGATGAGAGGAAATGTCATTCTTGGATGACGACTCAACATATGGGATTGACCTATGACAAGACAAAAGGAACGAGTTCATCATACTTAGATGATAACTCAAGGGAAACAAGACCGTCGTACTTAGACGAAGTCGAGAATGGAGAGACCGCTGTACTAAAACAGAATTAGAAGGGACATGATCGTTGTACTTAAACGATAACCCGAAACGTGACCGTTGTACTTAAACGGAGACAAAAGAATGAGGCCATTGTACTTAAATGGGAGCTCGACAACACGAAATCATTGTACTTAAATAGAGTCGTAGACCTGAAATCATCGTACTTAGATGAAATCAAGGAAAATGAAACCATTGTACTTAAATGATTACCCACGACGCGACCGTTGTACTTAAGTGAGACGCAAAAAAAGGGATACCGTTGTACTTAAACAGAGACCCAAGGATGATGCCATTGTACTTAAATGGAATCGAGGAATTGAAATCATCGTACTTAGATGAGATCAAAGGAATGTGGTCGTTGTACTTAAACGAGAGCCCGGACGCGACCATTTTACTTAAACGGAGATGCGAATAAATGAGACTGTTGTACTTAAACAAGACTCAAGACGAGACCATTTTACTTAAATGGAATCGAGGAAATGGGATCGTTGTACTTAAACAAGAGCCCGAAATGTGACCGTTGTACTTAAACAGAGACGCGAAGAAATGAGACTGTTGTACTGAAACAAGACTCAAAGACGAGACCAATGTACTTAAACAGAAACTCGACTGGAATGGGATCGTTGTACTTAAACGAGAGGCCGATGTCGCTCCCCCGAAAAGACACCAAGTCAGATAGGGTACAGACGCGAACGGTCGGCGAAAGGAGAAATTGAAGGTGAACTGAATAGAGTCGCCAACTAGGCATTTTATCCCGAAGGAAAGGTAATGCTGCATAAACCTAGGAAAAGATGGATAAGACGGTTGCGAACCAGAGAAACTGAGAAAGGGGTTTGGTTACAACCTAGGAAGGTATTAGCACCCAGATTGTCCGTCGTACTCGACGGGATCCACGCTTGAAAGTTTGTGTTTAAAGGGGTAGTGTCTGTGCTATCTGTGTGCAAAAGCTGGAAAAGAATCTACAAGTATCAGTGCAAGAAAGTGAAGTGAGGTGCTCAGGAATGAGGCTTAAAAAGAATGCTGAAAGAGGGGGAAGACACAGAGACTTTTGTTCGATAACAATTAAGTTATGCCTACGTATCCTCTCGTGCAATGAGGAAGTCAGAACACCGTAGCTTGACTGTAAGAGACTGAAAGATAAATTAACTGATGAACTGCTTGCTTGTCTGTGCTCAAGTGTATGACTTGTCTGGCTCAAGTCCTAACTGTCTTGCATTAGACGTAAGAAGCGAGTTCTCGTTTGTGAGTGAAAATGATGAGAAAAGAATCCCGAAGGAGAAAATTATTGTTTGTTTTTTGTGTTTTTCAGTTTTGTTATTGTTTTTGGAGTTTGTCATAAGTTAATGAGCTTAAACCTAAACCAAGGATTAGTAAACTCATCATATCTTCCCTTTGATTAGGGATAATGAGAATACTTTAAGTATGAGATAAACATCTCAACTTAATTACCATGATGATGTAGGATTAAGATCATTAACCTACTTGTGATTATTTAGATGTTTTTGAGTTTTTGTTTAGTGTTAAGTAATGAGTTTAAGCCATAATCAAGGATTAGTGAACTCATTACACCATCCTAATAGAAGGATAATAGATGAGCACACTTAAGCTGAGGAAGATACCTCAACTTAATCCATGATTAAGGATTAACCTCATGAAAAAAAAACCTTTATTAAATGGATTTTAATTAAGGGTAAGATTAAGAAGTTAATTTTTATGGTTTGTAAGACAACTTGAGGGGGACTTGTCCATTAACACTAGGGTTAGTCCTTCTTAACCAATAAAGGAAGAATTAGAACCCTAATGCAAGACCCAAGTTACAAGTTGATGTCTTAGTGATCATTAAATGGATTGATTAAGAGGTTTAAAAAAATTAAGGGTTTAACACTTAGGATTAAATTTATACACTCCATCCTAAGAGAAGGATGCAGACATAACCCTAATCACAAAGTCTTAAAGCCTTAAAGGTTTAGTCTCTAATGATGAGATGAGAAGAGAGACACAAAGAAGACACAAAGGAAAAAGCTAAAGGGGACTAATTACAACCCTAAGTATTATCATGCTTGGATGTTCCTATGGTTGGTAAGGCTTGAAAGAGATCTTCAGAGAAACCACCAAAGAAAGAAGCAGATGGGAGGAGGAGAAGCAGAAGAAACAAGTTACTTATTTCACTGAAGAAGATAAGTAACTTGGAGAAAGAAAGTGAATGATGAACATGAATGAGCAAGCTCACTCTATGACAAAGAAAAATTCAGGAAGGATGCATAAGAAGAATGAGAAAAGAAATGAGAAGTGAAGGCAAATTCACTTCTCAAATTACTTACCACCTGAAAAGGTTAGCATAAGGAAAGAAATGAAATGAAAATGAAACAAATGCAAAGGTAAAAATCAAAACCAGAAGCAAACACATGATGCAAATGATGCTATGAGAAGATACCAAGGCATACCAAGTGCTATGAATGTTCATACAAAAGATTGGATGCAAATGAGGCATGCTTTGAAGTATGAAAACACATGTATGTTTATGAAATGAAATGGATGCAAAGCATGGCAAATGTATGAATAAATGACCAAGAAATGTTCAAGCAATGTCTTAAGATGTCTAAGATGGCATACCAATGCTTAGAATGTCATGGCAAGTTCACATGTTCATGCAATGCAATGTAGGATGCAAGTATGGATGCAATATTAGGGTTACATAAAAGGATGAGATGCAAATGTCAAAAACAGAAGCAAATCACATGATAAAAAATTTCAAATGAACTCAAAGGAGAAGGTCTAACTCTTAACCTAAAGAAAGTTGTGATTTTTCTAAGTTAACTAGGGTTTTTGGGTACCTTAAGAGGGAAAATGCAAATCAAATGGAAAATGCAAGATAAATTCATGGCAAAAATATACTAGAAACTACATGCTATATGAAGAACAATGCAAAAAGAACCATTATCAAACCCTTCATGGTTAGGCAGAAAAGAATTTTCAAAGTTAGGGTTCTAAAAAGGGATTTTTATGAACCCTAAATTCAAGAAAAATTGCAAAGTTGGATCAAAACCAAAAAGAAATTTGTATGAATGGTTTGACAATGTTTCTAAATGTCCTAAGATGCAATGTGAATTGTTTTGGAATTTTTAGAAACCTAAATGGTATTTTAATTAATTAATTTCCATTAATTAATTAAAATAAACATTTAAATATTTTTAAAATGATTTTTTAATGCAAAAAATAAAAAAAAATGTTTTTGGGTGGAGAATAATATTTGAAATTAAAATGCAGAAGAAAATATATTTTGGACTTTTCTAAGTATTTTAAATAAAATGCACAAAATTAATGCAATTTAAATGAAATAAAATGAATTTAAATAAAAGTAGGACAATCCAAGGGACCAGATTCAAACTGGGGGGGGGGGGGGGTTGCTTTGACCAGCGCACAATCTAAGGGTCCAGATTCAATCTGGCCTAATTTTAATTAATTAAATAAATTAAAAAGATTAGGGTTAAGTGAAATGATCTCAGCCCTCCACACACGCGCGAAACTCACATCCTACGCTCCAGATTCAAACTTGGCTAATCACCTGAGATTAGCCCTAATTACTTTCAAACGGCCGGAACAGTGCTCCGGTCGTCTTCTCCGGCAGGGTAGTTTCTCAAACTCTCTCCCTAGGTCATTTCAGGAGCTCTAAAGCTCCAGATCAACTCCCTACCTCACCCTAAACACGAATCCACCCTCAAAACTAATTTATTTTGCATCAATCATGAGAATCAAACAAGAACATGTTTTACGGGCAAAATTTCAGAAGTCAAATACAAGCTTATTTTCAACTTATTTTCAAAACAAATTACATCATGGTGATCAGCATAACATGTAGAAAAATTTAGAAACTTAAAATCATGCTTCTGGAAAAAGTTTGAAGATTGATACCTGAGCTGGAGCTTTCACCTCTGAAGCTTTTGGACCTCTTCTTTTGTGCAAATCCTTTTTACTTGACCCCCTGATGAAGTTGCAATGCTTGGAAGGAGCTTAGAATGGATGGAATGAAGGCTTGCAACTCAATTGTCTAGAAATCGTGTTTTGTGTTTGTGGGGTTTCAGGCTGGTTTGATGGTTGGGAAATGCTCTAATGGTGATGGTGAGTTGAATGATGAAGTTTGTTTTGAGTTTTAGTGGCTGGACAGAAAGTTTCGAAGGTTTTTGCTTGAAGGTGATTTTTTTGAAGCTTGGTGAATCCGAGGTTTCAGGCTTGTGTGTGTTATGGATTGGCTTGCTTTTAGTCCATATAACATTGTTTGATAAGTCAGAAAGTGGGTGGTGGCCTGTGGTGATTGGTATGGGCAAGTTGCCAAAATGTCAACATTAGGTGTACTTGAGGTATGTGCTCATGTTGCAGCTGTTTTAGGGCATGTCCTGGCTCAGCAAAGATCAAGGAGAACCATGGAAAATGATTTGGGGGTGATGCATCAAGTGTATGAGAAGTTTCATGCCCTTTTGCAAATTTGAAGAGTTTTGGCCCCTTTTGAATTTCTTGAAGTTCAAGGCATGAAATGGGATGATTCTTTGGGCAATTTTGGTCACAATGCATTGTGTTATGGTTTAATGATGCTTAGAGAGTGATTAGAGGTCACAAAATGACTTGGTATGTGAAATTGCACAAAATCCTCTTTGGTGTGAAAGTGAAAATTATAGGATTTTTGTCAACTTTGCAAAGCCATAACTTGAGTTCCATAATGAATTAGGACTTGTTCTTGTACTTTTTGAAAAGGTAATGATCCAATCTACAACTTTCATGACCAACAATTTTTCATTTGAAGCATTTTTGGTTGAGAAAGAGGAGGTTGAAAAACTTTCCCAAAATGGAAAGTTTCCATTACAAGTCATTTTCATTTTTGGCAACTTTTGGTTTAGCTCAATTTTCTTCAATTTTGTGAACTTCCAAGCACTTCAATGATCAAATAAAGATCATATTACTTCAATTTGATGAAAAATCCACTGTGGTTCCATTGTTGGGGGCCTCAGATGCCCTGATTTTGCTCTGACTTGATCAAGAAGTTACCTAGTGAACAAATGACTTCCACAATGAATTTCTTCATCAAACTTGGTACACATGATCCTTATAACATATTGAGACTATTAGAAACAAGAATGACAAAAAAATTTGGAGTTATGGCCTCTGAAACCAAAACCCTAGTTTCAGGTCATCTGTGTAGTGAAACCCTAGCTCAACTTCCATGCTTTTCAAGTTCTTGTGATTTCTTGACTTCCTTGATCTTTGAGGGATATAATATGATGATATAACACACATGAACCCTATTGAAATGATTGGAGACCTTTGGAGTGGCTCAGGTGGATCCTTGGATTGCTCAGATCACAAACCCTAGATGCAGATGAATTTGAACTATGCAGTGAAGCAAAAAAATGCCATGTGATATGATATGCCTAAACTAATGCAAATATGGAAGATCACAAGCCATGGTGTGAACTTAGTGAGGGCAAATTTGGGGTGTTTACAGCTGCCCCTATTCAAACATGAGTTAGCTGTGCAGGATGTAAGCGCCTGGCTTAACAGACAAACAAGATAACTTGTGGTTGAATACCAAAGACAGTCCGAAATTTGCACTCACTGGGTAGAAGAAGAAAAGGGATATAAATTGTAAAAGGCAGTATATTATGATTATAAAATGAAAGCGATGGAGGACGACCATCGAGCAGAGGACGACTGCTGGGGATAAAGCAATGACGGGGACGGCCGACATGTTGGGGAAACAAAGATACCATGATGGGGACGTCCATCAGGTAAGGAAATAAGACTCTCTGGGGACTTAAAGGTAAAGTAAATGATGGGGACGACCATAAGGTTTTCAAAGTAAGGTAAACAATGATGGGGACGACCATCGGTTCAAAGAATAAATGAAATAATGATAAGGGATGGTCATCAAATGTGAAGGATGATCACCTAGCAGGGGACAGCTCCTCTTTATCACGACATAGGAAGAATGTCAGATAGAAAAAGTCGATGATGGGGACGGCCATCGGATAAGCATGATGAAGGACAATCATCAAGAGGTGAAGGACGATCACCTAGCAGGGTACGACTGCTCTCGGGGTTTTATCTCGACATAGGACGAATGTCGAATAACAAGATCAACGATGGGGACGACCATCGGATAAAATGATGAAGGACGATCATCAAAAGGTGAAGGACGATCACCTAGCAGGGGACGACTGCTCTTTATCACGACATAGGACGAATGTCGGATATAAAAGGGTTCCAATAATGGAAACTCCGCTGGGGAAAGGATGAGGGATGATCATCCAAAGGTGAAGGACAATCACCTGGCAGGGTACGGCTGCCGAAAATATCACTACACAGGACGAATGTCAGATAGAAGAAAAGTTGTTCTACTGACGACTTGTTGGGGAATGGTAAACACGGACGAGTGTTTACGCTTAAGAAATAAAGAGTATAAGTGTTTTGATGCTGTGTATAGATTAAAGATGCGGACGAGCATCCTTAAGACCATGATACGAAAAAAGTATCGGTAGAAACAAACGCTGACGCATGTTCAGAGATGATGGTACGAACGAGTACCAACTGGTTAACAACGAACACGGACGAGTGTCGAATCTGTGGGGAATAAGTGTATATACAAGATACGGACGAGTATCTGTGTAAATATGAACAAGTATTGAAGTATGACCAAGACACGGACGAGTGTTCAACTTGCTGGGGAAGAGTATGACACATACGGGTGTCAGAAGAGAAAGTGTATAAGTTATGAACTTATGAGTGTAAAAGGTATTCCGGTAACCTGTGGGGATAGGATGACACGGACGGGTGTCAATGAGAGTGTATTATAAACAAGTGTTTGGTTTGCAACAAGTGTTTAGGCAACTATGCTAGGGAGTGGTGACACGGACGGGTGTTAAGAGAGTGTATAGGTATCTGTAATCACAGAGGATGTTCGTGGTTTATATCTGCAGGGGAATAAAATGAAACGGACGAGTGTCAGAAAGGTATATATGAACTTGTATCTGTTGGAGAGTGCAAAGGGGATGCTTTGGCTTTTATCTTCAAGGGATGTGAGTCTTTATATATATCGCCGATGAGGTACTGTTGGTATTTACAGGTGACTGGTTCGAACCTGACTTGTGATCATGCAAATGTTTGATTTTTTCCGTAATGCTCCGTATTAGACGGACTGCTACGCTTTGTGGGGAGAAATGATGCGAATGCTATGATTATGAAAAAGAAACCGGTCCGGGATTCGGATCCCGCTGCTATGAAGATCTCTGGCTGATCTGTTTGAAGGAGAATCCCAGCTGGGGAAGATCATTGGTAGATCTGATAAGATATATGGTTCTGCTTGGGGAAATAGATCACTGATAGACCTATCCTGTACGGAGAAAACCAGCTGGGGATAAGGAAGCTTCCATCACTTTGTTGTGTGAGAATTTCAGGCCTTGCTCTTCTGGGTAGAGGCTGGAACTCTGCGGGGAGATGGTTCTTTTTCGTCTTTGAGAGACTCGGTACTCTGTTTAGGGAAGGAAAGATCACTGAACGATCTTCCTAGAGTTATCTGTGGGGATCCCGGTTGGGGATACTCTTGTTAAATAAACTTATGCTGGGGATGAGTAGGCTTTGACAACTCTGTTTGGGAAAAACGCATTTCAGAGGCTGCTTGGAGAAGATGTGTTGGGGAAGTGATGCTTGGTATGCCCCATGCCGCATATTTGAATACCTGCAATCCTGTTAAGACAAGGAAACGCACAAGTATCCCAAGGTATCCCTTACCGGATTCCGTCATAGGAGTTAGATATTCCTGAGAGTAAGATTATTTCCTGCAAGCATTTATTTAAGAATGGCCCATTTGTTTTATGCAAATATTATATCATGGATATTGGACATTTTGCAAATGAAACAAAAATGTACGAAACGAGGTATGACTGAAAATTCTGATTTTATTAATCTGGGTGCCCTGAATTGGCAAATACAGTCAAAGAAACAGATCCCCTGGAATGAGGAGATTGTTACAAATTGAAAAAAGTACAAGTGCTGGCAATGTTAATGACGCTTCGACGAGCTTCTTTCGCTATGACCCGTATGACCTTGATGCTCTTCTTATCTTGCTTTCTGAAGAAAGTTGATTATGACCGATGCTTTATCCTTTCGAGGCTTGTCGTGTTGTAAATGATACAGACGAATCCAGGATGCAATTGTTCGCTTATTCCCTGATTTTGCGTGGATCGCCCTTTCGGGTTTTCAATCCACCGGGATACCCATTTTTGCCTGAGCTGTCCAATGCGGCTTTTCAACTCAGCGGGTGTACATTTTTTTTTTAATTTTCCCTTATTTTTTCCCGAGTCTTTTATTCTGTTTTTGACTCGCCGGGATGCCCTATTTTTGCTTGGAGTTACATTCTGTTTTTATGTCCAGCGGGTCTTTTTTATGCGAAGTATTTTTTAACTGCATCTGAATTCACAGGGGACAAGAAATCTTCGCCATCCATAGTAGTGAGCATCAGTGCTCCACCAGAGAAAACTTTCTGTACTATGAATGGGCCGTCGTAATTTGGAGTCCACTTGCCCCTGTGGTCTGTATGAGGAGGAAGAAGTCTTTTTAGCACAAGATCTCCCACTTGGTATTCCCGAAGCTTGACTTTCTGATCGAAGGCTTTCTTCATCCTTTTCTGATATAACTGCCCATGATAGATGGCAGCTAGCCTCTTCTCTTCGATCAGATTCAATTGATTGTACCGAGACCGGACCCATTCTGCTTCATCCAGTTTCACATCCATCATTACCCGCAAGGAGGGTAGTTCAACTTCAACAGGTAGGACAGCTTCCATGCCATACACAAGATGATAAGGTGTTGCCCCAATAGACGTTCTGGTTGAGGTTCGATACCCATGCAAGGCAAATGGTAGCATTTCATGCCAGTCTTTGTAAGTAACCACCATCTTCTGCACAATCTTCTTGATGTTCTTGTTAGCCGCCTCAACAACGCCATTCATCTTTGGCCTGTAAGGAGAAAAGTTGTGGTGTTGGATTTTGAAGTCCTGACACAGTTCTGCCATCATTTTATTATTCAAATTGGAACCATTGTCAGTAATGATTCGCTCGGGAACTCCATATCGACAAATGATGTCTCTTTTCAGAAATCTGGCTACCACTTGCCTGGTGACGTTCGCATACGAAGTTGCTTCAACCCATTTGGTGAAGTAATCAATGGCTACCAAGATGAATCTGTGGCCATTTGAAGCAGTCGGTTCGATCTTTCCAATCATGTCAATGCCCCACATGGTAAAGGGCCAAGGTGAAGACATCACGTTCAACGGATTCGAGGGCACATGCACCTTATCTGCATAGATCTGGCATTTGTGGCACTTTCTGGCATAGGCACAATAGTCTGCATCCATTATGATCCAGTAGTAACCTGATCGTAATAATTTCTTAGCCATTGCATGTCCTCCAGCATGGGTACCGAAAGATCCTTCATGCACCTCGTGCATCAGCAAGTCTGCTTCTTTCTTGTCAACACATATGAGAAGAACCATGTCAAAGTTTCTCTTGTATAATGAACCATCAACATTCAGGAAGAAACTACCATCCAACCTTCTCAATGTCTTCTTATCATTGGATGATGCCCCAGGTGGGTATGTCTGATTCTTTAAGAAGCTTTTGATGTCATGGAACCAAGGCTTGTCATCTTTAGCAATGTCCACAGAGAATACGTATGCTGGTCGGTCTAGTCTGGATACCGAAATCCGAGGCACATAATTGGCAGTCTGGACCTTGATCATGGAGGAAATGGTATCTAGAGCATCTGCGAACTGATTTTCGTCTCGAGGGATATACTCAAGTTTCACCGTTGTGAAGAAGGTCAATAATCTCCTCGTATAGTCACGGTATGGAATTAGATGCTCTTGGTGAGTGTACCATTTTCCATTGGTCTGATTGATTACCAAAGCTGAATCTCCGAATACAGTTAAATTTTTGATCCTGAGGTCAATGGTTTCCTCAAGACCCATGATACAGGCTTCGTATTCAGCTTCGTTGTTAGTGCATGCAAAAGTGAGCTTTGCCGAGAAAGGCATATGAACGCCTTTAGGTGTAATGAGCACTGCACCAACTCCACGACCATTCATATTGACAGCCCCATCAAACATCATAGTCCACTCTTCTTCTGGGTCAGGCCCTTCAGTGTGAACAGGCTCTTCATGATCTTTTGCTTTTAGGAACATGATGTCTTCATCAGGGAAATCAAACCTCATGGGCTGGTAATCATCAATGGGTTGCTCAGCCAGATAGTCAGACAATACACTGCCCTTGATGGCTTTTTGAGATGTGTACTGAATGTCATACTCTGTCAGAATCATTTTCCATCTTGCAACCCTTCCGGTAAGTGCTGGCTTCTCAAATATGTACTTGACTAGATCCATCTTTGAGATCAACAAGGTAGTATGAGTCAACATATACTGTCTTAGTCGGCGAGCAGCCCACGCTAAAGCACAACAAGTTTTCTCAAGCAGTGAATAACGTTGTTCACAGTCGGTAAAATTTTTGCTTAGGTAGTATATTGCATACTATTTTCGACCAGACTCGTCATGCTGGCCCAACACACACCCCATTGATCCTTCTAATACTGCCAGGTACATTATTAGAGGTCTTCCTTCAACTAGAGGCATAAGGATCAGAGGTTCCTGTAAGTACTCCTTGATTTTGTCAAAAGCCTTCTGGCAATCTTCGTTCCACCTGACTATTTGTTCCTTTCTTAACAACTTGAACAGGGGCTCACAGGTTGCTGTAAGGTGAGATATGAACCTAGATATGTAGTTCAATCTACCTAAGAAACCCCGAACTTCCTTTTCAGTCCTAGGTGCAGGCATCTCCTGAATGGCTTTGACTTTGTCAGGATCAACTTCAATTCCTTTTTCACTTACAATGAATCCCAGCAGTTTACCAGAACGCACCCCGAATGTGCATTTGTTGGGGTTTAGCTTCAACTGGTATTTTCTCAGACGCTTGAACAACTTCAGCAGATTTACCAGATGGTCTTCTTCAGTGAGGGACTTGGCAATCATATCATCCACATAACATTCAATTTCTTTGTGAATCATGTCGTGGAATAATGTTACCATAGCCCGTTGATAAGTAGCACCGACATTCTTCAGTCCAAAAGGCATTACCTTATAACAAAATGTGCCTCAAGGTGTAATGAAGCTAGTCTTCTCCATGTCTTCAGGTGACATTCTGATCTGATTATACCCTGAAAATCCATCCATGAAAGAGAACACCGAGAACTGAGCTGTGTTGTCAACCAATACATCAATGTGAGGTAATGGGAAATCATCCTTCGGGCTAGCTCTGTTCAGATCCCGGTAATCCACACACATCCTTACTTTTCCATCTTTCTTAGGCGCTGGTACAATATTAGCAACCCACGACGGGTAACTAGTTACAGCAAGGAAACCAGCGTCCCACTGTTTTTGTACTTCTTCTTTAATCTTCATGGCCATATCTGGACGAGTATAGCGTAGCTTCTACTTCACTGGAGGACATTCTTCTTTCAATGGCAGCTTGTGCATAACAATGTCAGTATCCAGATATGGCATGTCTTGATAGATCCAAGCAAAGACGTCGACATATTCATGAAGCATGTCAATAAGCTGTTCCTTCACTGAATCTTGCAGACTGGCCCCAATCTTCACTTCTTTTAAGTCTTCTTCGGTACCAAGATTAACTGTCTTAACCTCCTCCTGATGAGGAGTAATCACTTTCTCTTCTTGTCTTAACAACCTGGATAACTCTTCTGGTAACTCATAGTCTTCTTCAACCCCTTCGTCAGCTTGATTAATTGGATTGTCGAAGTCATACAAGGTCATAGCAGTGTTGTTGTCAGTGCAATCTGGAGGATAATCTCTGCAAGGGTTGAGATTGGTTCGTTTTAGTGATCAGTTTTAATCTTGTTTAGAAAAAGTGAAAATGAAGTTATTTATTTTGAAAACATTTCCATTTTATTGTTTTGTACAAAAGTGAAAAATGAAAAGAAGAGACTCGTTTGCAAAAGATGTCCGATATTCATTGATTAATCATTTGCACAAAATTAAAATATGGCCCTATTACAAAATGAGTCCTGACACCTTGGGCAAGATGCAGGACTTGATGCATGCTAAAAAGACAGGAAATAATAATTACTCTGCAGGAGTAACCCTTATAATTTCCTGGGAAGACCAGTTAAGGACTTGGTTCCCCGGGATCCTTGGACGTATCTAGCTCTCCAGGTTGCGGCCGCTTTCTGCCTCGTCTTCCAGGTTATTAACATCATCCGGGGTGAGCATCCCCCCACAGATGAACTTGGACTCTTTGGCAGCCTCTGATTGATCTTGTCGGAATGGTCTGTAACCCAAACCGAATCTATCTTTCTTCTTCTCCACTGGCAGCAACTTGCCCCAACCTTGGGCATTATCATCTTCAACAACCTTCCGAGCTTGCTGATAGGAGACAATTGAAGTACTCATCCTGTCTTCCTGGGATGCAGCAAATACTTCAGTAGCCTCATTGACATTCAGGGCCTCGAACCCTTGGCTCATTTTCTCATGGATTTCACCATCCATCTCAATATATTTATATGTAGCCAGATGGCTAACAAATATGTCTTCCTCACCACAGATGGTGATAATCCGTCTTTCCCATTCATACTTCAGTTTCTGGTGAAGGGTCGACGTTATTGCGCCTGTGACGTGAATCCAAGGTCGACATAGCAAACAGCTGTAAGCAGGCTGTATGTCCATCACATAGAAAATGGTCTTAAAGACTTGTGGACCGATTATCAGTGGTAGCTCCACCTCTCCAAGAACAAATCTTTTGGAGCCATCAAAAGCCTTGACCACAAGGTTACTTGGCCGGAGAGCTATCCCATCATATTCAAGCTTGACAAGGGCTTTCTTGGGTAAGGCATTGAGTGAGGACCCAGTGTCTACAAGAACATGAGATAGTACAGCTCCTTTGCACTCCAGGGTTATGTGCAAAGCTTTGTTGTGGTGACGTCCTTCGGTTGTCAAATCAGCATCAGTGAAACCTAGCCCATGGCTAGTGTTAACATTTGACACAACTGTTTCCAGCTGATTTACTGTGATCTCTTCTGGAACGTAGGCAGCGTGCAGAACTTTGAGTAGTGCATACCGATGGGCTTCGGAACACAACAACAGAGATAAGATTGAGATCTTTGAAGGAGTCTGGTGGAGCTGGTCCACAACTTTATAGTCACTTCTTTTAATAATTCTCATAAAATCATCCACATCGTGATCGAAGGATGATTTATGGGTTTCTTTGGGTGAAAATTCTTCCGGTATCACACTCTTCCCCTTGGCTTTGGCAACAGCCTCTGCCTCAGTGTTGGCTCTAGGGACTTGTGATGCGAAGAGACGTCCGCTTCGGGTGAAGCCTCCGCCTCCCCCGACATTGTCCACTTGGGGAGTGAGAACTGGAGAATCAAGAAGGACTTTCTCTCCGTTGCAGTACAGATCAGCACCATAATGCCATTGTATAGCACTGTCTTTATCATATGGGATTGGCCCGGGCACCGTGATGGTGACTGGGCTTACTGCAGCAGATGTTGGGACTGTAATAGTCTGTGGATCATAAAAAATAGTAACAGGACCTCTGGTGGATGTTGGTGGAGGTGAATTGAAGCTTTGTTGAGACTGTTGAGACTGTTGAAAATTGTTGGGATTCAGGACCGTTGTCGGGTCATAATAAATTGTGACAGTGGAAATATCATTGTTGGCGGTTGCTGAAGTTGTAGTAGCTGGTGCAAATGAATTGTTGTGTGTTGAAGTGACAGATGGAATGATTGCTGAAGTTGTAGCTGAATCGGTTGGAACAATGGTTGTTGCAGTTGTAGAAGAATCAATAGGAAAGATGGTTGTTGTATTTGTAGAAGATTCACTTGTTGTTGACAAAAGAGTTGTTGGTGTTGTAGAAGCAGTGGTTGTAATTTGCAGAATGCCTTCTTTGATCAAGCCATTAATCCCACTCCTCAAGCTAGCACACCCATTCTCAGAAAGTTTGCATAATTCACAATAGGCCTCACAACCTGGAAACACTTGGCACTTTAAAAGCTGGGCTTTAACCTCTGCCAGAGGTGTTTGAATACATGCAATGTCTTCTATTAAACTCATGGGTGAACCATCCTCTACAACATTAATCCTTGGCCCAATGTGGCTTGGCATAGGATTTTTCATTACATTGGGAGGAGGTGCAAAGTTCAGGGCTTTTGAATCTACCAGATCCTGAACCTTCATATGCAGAGCTTTTCATTTTTCCGTAGAGTGACCAGGTGCGTTGGAATGAAAAACACACCTAGCATTGACATCATAGTTTCTCAGAAGGTTTTGAGGATCGGGTGGAGCCAATGTCCTCAACTCAACAAGATTGAGCTTTAGGAGTTGTGGTAGCAGTGTAGCATACAACATTGGAATGGGGTCAATTACCCGATTGACCTGAGATGGCCGCTGTTGAAACGAGTGTTGTTGTTGATTGTTGGTATTATTGTTATATGATCTCTGTTGTGGAAACGATTGTTGTTGCGGAAAGTGTTGTGGTTGTTGAGCATACTGAAGAGGTGGGGCAGGGATAGTAACAACAACGACTGTTCTGGGCAAGTATTGGGGTCTCCCTCTTCCCATGTGCACAGAGTTTGTCTCACCAGATCTACGGGACCCAGCAAATGGTTTTCTTGTACTGCTTGAACTGGCACCTTTATCGGAGATCTTCCCCATCTTCAATAAGCTCTCTATTCTTTCTCCAGCTATCAGCACATCTGCAAAGCTGGTAGAAGAAAAAGCAGTCAATCTATCAATATATGTTCCCGGGAGAGTATTCATGAACATGTCTGCCATCTCCCTTTCAGACATAGGGGGTTGTACTGCAGCAGCAAGTTGCCTCCACCTTTGGGCATATTCTCTGAAGCTCTCCCGGGAAGATTGAGACATTCCCATGAGGAGGGTCCTGTTTGGGGCCATGTCCAAGTTATACTGATACTGACGGATAAAAGCTTTAGCCAAGTCTTTCCAATTTCTTACTGTGGCTCTAGTCAAGTGGGAATACCATTCTCGGGATGCCCCTGTTAGACTATCCTCGAAGTAAAACATCCACAACTTTTCGTCCATGGTGTATGTTTTTAACCTTCCCAAGAATGATTAAAGGTGGGTGCGTGGGCAGGATGTGCCATTATACCTTTCGAAACATGGGGGTTTGAACTTGTGAGGAATTCTCACCCTTTCCACCAGTCCCATGTCCATGACATCAAACCCTAGGGAATTTTGGGACTCAAGAGACCTCAGCTTCTCTGCAATTTCATCCAGCCTACGGTCGTAAACTTCGTCCCCAGCCCCAACAACTGTAAACTTCTCTTCTTGAGGATCCTCTTGCAAGACCCTTCCTCCAGCAGTATTACCCTGAGTATTCCTTATGGCATTGATTTCTGGGTTTAGATGAGGCCCAAAATCTGGTGGATCAGTGCGAGGCTGCACGTGATCGATGTTACTGGTACCTCCTGTACCTAGATGGTGTTCTTCAGGAGTTTGTCTCTCCACCAATTCCCTCAGTCTTTCCTGGCTCTGAGCTAAACTAGTCATTACAGTCATGAATTGGGTCATCTGATTCCTTATCTCAACCCTCTCATTGGCCATTTGGGTCCTTACTTCATTCAAGTCTTGCTGAACTTGATCCATCTGGAGTCCCGGAAGGTTGTTTCTTGTCGGGTACCGGTGTGTTCTGTTGACAGGGAACACTCTTCTGCGAGCAATGTTTCCTGAAACCACAACAAAGTGAGAAACAACAATAAAACAAAAACCTACAAAACAAAGAAAATGTTAGTATGCAATGCAATATGCCTATTTGTCTTCCAAGGGTATCCGGTTCGGTTCTTTGGTTTTGACCTTTCCAGACCTCGAGGAAATACTGATGATGTTGTAGAGATAGATAAAGCCCACCAAAAATAATACAAACCACATATATTACAAAGAGTAAAAATACATAGTTTGATTACAATAACATCCCCATGGTGGGTCAAAATACAAAAACTAAATAAAAAGTACAACAAAAGAAAAGTACAAGCAAAAGATTCAAACATCTAATCCAAAGTCATCCTCTCTGACCTCCTTCAGGAGGGCCTCAGTCACTGGACCTACTGGGTACTCTGTGATAGTCCTGATGAGGAGGTTCCTGGTAGCAATGGCATTGGTTAACTTCTTATGCTTATCCTGATCCTTTGACCTCTTCAACCCCGCCCGGAGTTTCAATTCAGATATCTCTTTCTGAGCTGCCAACAAAGCCTCATGATGCTTCTTCTCACTAGCCTCCAACTGCTCTATCTTAGCCTGAGTCCTTTGATCTTCTTGTGCACGGGCTTTAGTGATCCTGATCCACCTAGCTTGGCTCTCCTCTAGATAATTCTCTGCCCTAGCCTTCTGAGTCTTTGCTTCCTTGCAAGCATTCTTCAGTACTAACTCCTCTGCTCTTGCCTTCTTGATGTAGTCATCCGTCTTCTCAATCTTGGTCAAGTGCTCAATCCTGAGCCTTTCCAATATCTCATTATCTAGACGACTGTCATCTCTCTCCCAGAGAGTCTTCTTCAAGGCTTCAGATAGCTGACTATTCCTCTCTTTCAGCTTTTCAAACTCTTCCAGACTTACAGTAGCTGCAGGTTGTACTGTAGAAGGTCCAGGTGTATCTTCCAAGGTAAATGGAATCCGGGTGATCTGAGCTTTGGTACGAGACCAATCAGAATACTGTGCTGAAGCAATGTTGTTGCACTTGCCAAGGATGGTTGTTCCCTTGGTCTAGATGTTATCCCAAGCCCGGGCAGCTTGTCTGACAACAGCAGAGTTGGGTTGGATTTCACAATAGAGGGTCTCAGCCAAATCTTGCCCTCTGGGAGGATGAACCAAAGCATATCCTAATTGTCTCTTAAACAGTAAAGGGTTGTAGTTGATGCAACCTTTTACTCCTATCAAAGGCACATTAGGATATAGACCATAGCTAGTAATGATGTCCTTGCCCTTGGTGCTCTGAGTGCACCATCTGATGTCCTCTGATGTCAAGGCAATGAACCTCTTAGCCCAATTCGTTTGCTGATGGGGGTTCAGGAAGGTATCTGTCTTTGGCAAATGCCTTAGCAGCCAAGAGTAATAGAGAGGAGCACAACATCTAACTAGTCTTCCTCTTTGCTTCTCATTCCTCTGATGTACTGAGTAGTAGAAGTCTCCTAGCAAGGTAGGAACTGGGTTCCTCAATAAGAACAGGTGAATGGAATTCTTGCTCACAAACTTTGGCTCATCTGCAAACAAGATAACCCCATATATACTGAGGGCTAGAAGTGCACAGACAGCCTTCCATCCTCCTATTGCAGCCTGCAGGGTGGCCTGGGAGATCAAGAAGTCTAGGTGAAGACCTGTAACCCCAGCCTTGGTTGTCATGTTCTGATCAATGAGGGCAGGCTACAAATGCAATGCCCTGGCTATGTCTTCATTTCTGGGAGCAACCATCTCAGGGTTGAAAGTAATTCCTCTCTTAATAGGAACTCCTAACAACAAGGAAAACTCTTCTAGCAAAGGTCCCAACTGGAAATCAGGGAATGTGAAGCATCGGAGTGGAGGATCATAGAACTGCAAGCAAGTATGGATCATGTTCCTCTGAGATGCATCTAAGTCCATGACCATGTCCAATATGCCTCCCTAATTCTCTCTGAATAGTGGGACATGATCAGGAGTAATGAGGGACTGGATCTGTCTGATGCTAGTCAGGGTGGGCTCAAAGAAGTGGTAAGTGATGTTGCTCTTTCTTGAAATGTCCATGGATGTTGGTGAAGAAGCTGAGAGCAACTGTTGATGAAGGTCACTGAATGAGATGGGTCTCTGATGAAGATAGCTGAAGGAGAATCACTGACAAACTGATGGAGATGCTGAAGAAGAAGTCTGAGCAGCAAAAGGGGTCAAAACTAAACCAAAGATAATAGGATGGACACCCTGTAAAACATATAAGCAAATGTTAAATGATGCAGAAATGATGCAGAAATGATGTATGCAAAATGATATGCAAAGGGTTTGTGATCAAGTGCTGGATCTGTTTATCTGCCTTGGTAAAAGTCCATGTATGTTCATAAGTCCGGATGGAGGCTTAGAAATCCAGTAACCAGGTGGAGGACTCAAATAAAGAGTCACAAGTCCAGGGTAATCACAAGAACTGTCCAAATAATACAACCTTAACAAATCTAGTAACAAGGTATGATAAGGCCAATGGTTCCTGCAAACCTGCAAACATCCCAACCCCCTCACATGTAATGTTCTAGAACAAGGATCCTCAGACTTGGATCAGTTATGAGAAGTGTAAACACTTCTAACCCGGAGGTACAGTGTTTACAATAACCATAAAAGATCCTCCTCTAATTCACCTCAGATGCTGAAGGTCATAAAAAGGTCATCCAGACTTGGCAGGCTTCCCAGATAGCCCTAGTACTACAGGAAATCCGTAGCACAAAGTTCTCAAGAAGAAACCCATGTCTGAACCGTGTTTCATATTCCCGCACCAGACCGAAATGGAATGGGAAAGAATATGAAGCCACTTTAGCCTATGTGTCACTCAGGTCCTAGGTATAGGACCTTACTCACTCAATGATCCCCACCCACCAAAAGAGACAAGAGATCCAGCACATAATAATGACAGTATGAAATGCATAAAAACTGTAAATGGAAGCAGTAAATAAAGCTGTACAGAAAGCAATAAATAAGTACAAGTAGCACATAACACCCCCACAAATCAAACAAGCGCTAGGAGGAACCCACAAAAAAGAACCAGAAGCCCTGGTTGCAATATAAGGATCCCCAGCAGAGTCGCCAAGCTGTCGCTCCCTCGAAAAGACACCAGGTCAGATAGGGTACAAACGCGAACGATCGGCGAAAGGAGAAAATGAAGGTGAACTGAATAGAGTCGCCAGCTAGGCATTTTTATCCCGAAGGAAAGGTAATGCTGCATAAACCTAGGAAAAGATGGATAAGACGGTTGCGAATCAGAGAAACTGAGAAAGGGGGTTGGTTACAACCTGGGAAGGTATTAGCACCCAGATTGTCCGTCGTACTCGACGGGATCCACGCTTAAAAGTTTGTGTTTAAAGGGGTAGTGTCTGTGCTATCTGTATGCAAAAGTTGGAAAAGAATGTACAAGTGTCAGTGCAAGAAAGTGAAGTGAGGTGCTCAGGAATGAGGCTTAAAAAGAATGCTGAAAGAGGGGGTAGACACAAAGACTTTTGTTCGATAACAGTTAAGTTATGCCTACATATCCTCTCGTGCAATGAGGAAGTCAGAACACTGTAGTTCGACTCAAAGAGACTGCAAGATAAATTGACTGATGAACTGCTTGCTTGTCTGTGCTCAAGTGTATGACTTGTCTGGCTCAAGTGCTAAATGTCTTGCATTAGACAGAAGAAGCGAGTTCTCGTTTGTGAGTGAAAATGATGAGAAAAGAATCCCGAAGGAGACGATTATTGTTTGTTTTTTGTGTTTTCAGTTTTATTATTGTTTTTGGAGTTTGTCATAAGTTAATGAGCTTAAACCTAAACCAAGGATTAGTAAACTCATCATATCTTCCCTTTGATTAGGGATAATGAGAATACTTTAAGTATGAGATAAACATCTCAACTTAATTACCATGATGATGTAGGATTAAGATAATTAACCTACTTGTGATTATTTAGATGTTTTTGAGTTTTTGTTTAGTGTTAAGTAATGAGTTTAAGCCATAATCAAGGATTAGTGAACTCATTACACCATCCTAATAGAAGGATAATAGATGAGCACACTTAAGCTGAGGAAGATACCTCAACTTAATCCATGATTAAGGATTAACCTCATGACAAAACAAACCTTTATTAAATGGATTTTAATTAAGGGTAAGATTAAGAAGTGAATTTTTATGGTTTGTAAGACAACTTGAGGGGGACTTGTCCATTAACACTAGGGTTAGTCCTTCTTAACCAATAAAGGAAGAATTAGAACCCTAATGCAAGACCCAAGTTACAAGTTGATGTCTTAGTGATTATTAAATGGATTGATTAAGAGGTTTAAACAAATTAAGGGTTTAACACTTAGGATTAAAGTTATACACTCCATCCTAAGAGAAGGATGCAGACATAACCCTAATCACAAAGTCTTAAAGCCTTAAAGGTTTAGTCTCTAATGATGAGATGAGAAGAGAGACACAAAGAAGATACAAAGGAAAAAGCTAAAGGGGACTAATTACAACCCTAATTATTATCATGCTTGGATGTTCCTATGGTTGATATGGCTTGAAAGATATCTTCAAAGAAACCACCAAAGGAAGAAGCAGATGGGAGGAGGAGAAGCAGAAGAAACAAGTTACTTATTTCACTGAAGAAGATAAGTAACTTGGAGAAAGAAAGTGAATGATGAACATGAATGAGAAAGCTCACTCTAAGACAAAGAAAAATGCAGCAAGGATGCATAAGAAGAATGAGAAAAGAAATGAGAAGTGAAGGCAAATTCACTTCTCAAATTACTTACCACCTGAAAAGGTTAGCATAAGGAAAGAAATGAAATGAAAATGAAACAAATGCAAAGGTAAAAATCAAAACCAGAAGCAAACACATGATGAAAATGATGCTATGAGATGATACCAAGGCATACCAAGTGTTATGAATGTTCATACAAAAGATTGGATGCAAATGAGGCATGCTTTGAAGTATGAAAACACATGTATGTTTATGAAATGAAATGGATGCAAATCATGGAAAATGTATGAATAAATGACCAAGAAATGTTCAAGAAATGTCTTAAGATGTCTAAGATGGCATACCAATGCTTAGAATGTCCTGGCAAGTTTACATGTTCATGCAATGCAATGTAGGATGCAAGTATGGATGCAATATTAGGGTTACATGAAAGGATGAGATTCAAATGTCAAAAACAGAAGTAAATCACATGATAAAAAATTGAAAATGAACTCAAAGGAACCCTAACCCCATATGATATCATACCCCAAAGGAGAAGGTCTAACTCTTAACCTAAAGAAAGTTGTGATTTTTCTAAGTTAACTAGGGTTTTTGGGTACCTTAAGAGGGAAAATGCAAATCAAATGGAAAATGCAAGATAAATTCATGGAAAAAATATCCTAGAAACTACATGATATATGAAGAACAATTCAAAAAGAACCATTATCAAACCTTTCATGGTTAGGCAGAAAAGAATTTTCAAAGTTAGGGTTCTAAAAAGGGATTTTTATGAATCCTAAATTCAAGAAAAATGTCAAAGTTGGATCAAAACCAAAAAGAAATTTGTATGAATGGTTTGACAATGTTTCTAAATATCCTAAGATGCAATGTGATTTGTTTTGGAATATTTAGAAACCAAAATGGTATTTTAATTAATTAAATAAAAATTTAAATATTTTTAAAATTAAATTTTAATGCAAAAAATAAAAATAAAAATGTTTTTGGGTGGAGAAAAATATTTAAAATTAAAATGCAGAAGAAAATATATTTTGGACTTTTCTAAGTATTTTAAATAAAATGCACAAAATAAATGCAATTTAAATGAAATAAAATGAATTTAAATAAAAGTAGGACAATCCAAGTGACCAGATTCAAACTGGGGGGGGGGGGTTGCTTTGACCAGCGCGTAATCTAAGGGTCTAGATTCAATCTGGCCTAATTTATATTAATTAAATAAATTAAAAAGATTAGGGTTAAGTGAAATGATCTCAGCCCTCCACACACGCGCAAAACTCACATCCTACGCTCCAGATTCAAACTTGGCTAATCACCTGAGATTAGCCCTAATTACTTTCAGATGGCCGAAACAGTGCTCCAGTCGTCTTCTCCGACAGAGTAGTTTCTCAAACTCTCTCCCTAGGTCATTTCAGGAGCTCTAAATCTCCAGATCAACTCCCTACCTCACCCTAAACACGAATCCACCCTCAAAACTAATTTATTTTGCATCAATCATGAGAATCAAACAAGAACATGTTTCACGGGAAAAATTTCAGAAGTCAAATACAAGCTTATTTTCAACTTATTTTCAAAACAAATTACATCATGGTGATCAGCATAACATGTAAAACAATTTAGAAACTTAAAATCATGCTTCTGGAAAAACGTTTGAAGATTGATACCTGAGCTGGAGCCTTCACCTCTGAAGCTTTTGGACCTCTTCTTTTGTGCAAATCCTCTTTACTTGACCCTCTGATGTAGTTGCAATGCTTGGAAGGAGCTTAGAATGGCTGGAATGAAGGCTTGCAACTCAATTGGCCAGAAATCGTGTTTTGTGTTTGTGGGGTTTCAGGTTGGTTTGATGGTTGGGAAATGCTCTAATGATGATGGTGAGTTGAATGATGAAGTTTGTTTTGAGTTTTAGTGGCTGGACAGAAAGTTTCGAAGGTTTTTGCTTGAAGGTGATTTTTTTGAAGCTTGGTGAATCTGAGGTTTCAGGCTTGTGTGTGTTATGGATTGGCTTGCTTTTAGTCCACATAACATTGTTTGATAGGTCAGAAAGTGGGTGGCGGCCTGTGGTGATTGGTATGGGCAAGTTGCCAAAATGTCAACATTAGGTTTACTTGAGGTATGGGCTCATGTTGCAGCTATTTTAGGGCATGTCCTGGCTCAGCAAAGATCAAGGAGAACCATGGAAAATGATTTGGGGTGATGCAGCAAGTGTATGAGAAATTTCATGCCCTTTTGCAAATTTGAAGAGTTTTGGCCCCTTTTGAATTTCTTGAAGTTCAAGGCATGAAATGGGATGATTATTTGGGAAATTTTGGTCACAATGCATTGTGTTATGTTTGTATGATTCTTAGAGAGTGATTAGAGGTCACAAAATAACTTGGTATGTGAAATTGCACAAAATCCTCTTTGGTGTGAAAGTGAAAATTATAGGATTTTTGCCAACTTTGCAAAGCCATAACTTGAGTTCCATAATGAATTAGGTCTTGTTCTTGTACTTTTTAAAAAGGTAATGATCCAATCAACAACTTTCATGACCAACAATTTTTCATTTGAAGCATTTTTGGTTGAGAAAGAGGAGGTTGAAAAACTTTCCCAAAATGGAAAGTTTCCATTACAAGTCATTTCCATTTTTGGCAACTTTTGGTTTAGCTCAATTTTCTTCAATTTTGTGAACTTCCAAGCACTTCAATGATCAAATAAAGATCATATTACTTCAATTTGATGAAAAATCCACTTTGGTTCCATTGTTGGGGGGCCTCAGATGCCCTGATTTTGCTCTGACTTGCTCAAGAAGTTACCTAGTGAACAAATGACTTCCACAATGAATTTCTTAATCAAACTTGGTACACATGATCCTTATAATATATTAAGACTATTAGAAACAAGAATGACAAAACAATTTGGAGTTATGGCCTTTGAAACCAAACCCCTCAGGTCATCTGTGCAGTGAAACCCTAACTCAGCTTCCATGCTTTTCAAGTTCTTGTGATTTCTTGACTTCCTTGATCTTTGAGGGATATAATATGATGATAGAACACACATGGACCCTCTTGAAATGATTGGAGACCTTTGGAGTGGCTCAGGTGGATCCTTGGATTGCTCAGATCACAAACCCTAGATGCAGATGAATTTGAACTATGCAGTGAAGCAAAAAATGCCATGTGATATGATATGCCTAAACTAATGCAAATATGGAAGATCACAAGCCATGGTGTGAACTTAGTGAGGGCAAATTTGGGGTGTTTACACTCGAGACGCGACCGTTGTACTTAAACGGCGACGCGAAGAAAAGAGACTGTTGTACTTAAATAAGACTCAATTGGGGAACCATTATACTTAAATGGAACACCCGAAAGGAGATGTCAAACAAGACTTGGTAGAAACAACCACACTGGGAAATGAACTTGGCGTTCTGTGGGGATACTCTGGTCCGATTTAAGGACTGATGATTCAGGCCTTTGCACGATACCAAAACTGGCTTATGCTCCGTATGCATATGTTTGAATTTTCTATGGCATAATGCTCCATAATGATGGAAATGCTACGCGTTTAGATGATATAAATGTAATGATAATTACTAAATGCAAATGCAAAGGGATCTCCTGATGAGGAGACGACAAATATCCCCGACAGCTTCGCTGGGGAAGAACCAATTTCTGCACTGATTGTGGTGAGTCCTTGTGAGGAAGAGCAATTATGCGGGGAACAAGCAACTCCGTGGGAAACTAGTGTTAATGACCCATCGGCTCTGAACTGTCACCATTTTCCAAAAATAAATTGGACTTTGATATTGGAGAGCCAAGACTCTGTTGAGGATAAACCTGACTTGCTGAGAGGTACGCTACCCGCCAAACTCTGTTGGGGAAATGATATATTTCTGACTCGGCTGCGGAGAAAGACACGTTGGTAATCTGCTGAGGAAGAGACCTGTTGGGGAAAATCCTTTAGGTGCACCCTTCTGCTTGGGGAAGATATCTACTGGGTAGAGAAGAGAATTTGAGATCTTTTGTATCTTTATCTTTGTTGGGGAATGATGAATTCTCCCGTGCTGATGGAGATAAGAAGACTTTGGTTGGGGAATCTTCTTGTTGAAAGAGGGCTCTCTACTCTGGGAGAACTCTTGCCTTTTTCCAATTCTGACTCTACTAGGGATAATGGAGAATGCCGCTGGGGGGACATTTCCTGCCAACGTTGAGAGTCTTGAATTGTCTCTGGCTGGGGATACCTTTTCAATTTCAATCTCGATAGGGAGGAGAAGATTGAGCTGAGGATATTTCCTGCTGAAAACCAGGGTTTGATCACCTCTTGCTGGGAATGAGAGGTAAAAGTGGAAGGTGTCCTCTGTTGAGGATGAGATGCTGATGCTCCCCTGCTTGGGAATTATCATTCTCTTTGTCGCTGCTCTGCTGGAGAGGAGATGATCCGATGAGTTTCTCCAAGAGTCATGCTTCGAGATCTGTCGAGGAAGAATCTTCTCGAAGCTCTGTGCTGGCGGTGGCTGTTGTTGGTAATGCATGTACCTGCATGTTAATGAACACAAGAGATAGTACCTGTGAAATAGAGAGTTAGTTTGGCCTGCATGCCCCAGGGTCATGGTCTGAACCCATCCCAGTCACTCAACACCTCAGATATGTGTTAGATGTCTTTAATCTCCTGCACGAGTTATAAGGCATTCATGCATTCACAAAGCAATATTTATCATAATTTGTTGGACGTTTTTGCAATCAATCAGCGGTAGATGAAAAACAAAAACTTGTGGAAACAAATTTGACTAAAATTACGCTTTTATTGATTATAAGAATGGTCGTGAATAGGCATTACACGGGAAGCAACCCCTTGAAAGAGGAAATTGCACAAAAGGAAATCTAAACTATCCTAATGGCAATGTGAAGACGAAGTCTCATCAAGCTCCGACCCGACTATGACTTGTATGTCCTCGAAACTCTCCGCTCACTTTGCTTTCAAGGAAGATGATTGAATTGATCTTCAAGCCTTAGGTCGTTTTTGATTGCAAATGATGTATCATAGATCTTGCAAATCGCAGTGGTTCATTTTAGTTCCACTTTTGCGTGAACCGCCCTTTCGGGTTTTCGATCCACAGGGATACCCTTTCTTGCCTGAGTTTTCCATTGTGGCTTTTCAACTCAGCGGGTGTACATATTTTCAGATATTTCCCTAATTTTTTCCCGAGCCTTTTATTCTATTTTTTGGCTCGCCGGGATGCCCTTTTTTTTTCCTTGACCTTATTCTGTTTTTGATCAATGAGCCTTTTATTCTATTTTCTCACTGCGTCTGTGTTGACAGGGGATTGGAAAACTTCGCCATCCATGGTCGTTAACATCAAGGCTCCGCCCGAGAAAACTTTTTAACCACAAATGGTCCTTCATAGTTGGGTATCCACTTGCCCCTGTGATCATTATTATGAGGAATAATCCTTTTCAGCACCAGATCGCCTGGTATATACCGTTGAGGCCATACTTTTTTGTCGAAAGTCTGTTTCATTCGTCGTTGATACAATTGTCCATGGCATACAACTGCAAGGCGTTTCTCTTCAATGAGGCTCAGGTTTTTGTACATGGCTTGGAGCCATTCGGCTTCGTCAATCTTGACGTCCATCATTATTCTCAGCGAGGGGATCTCGACTTCAACTGGTAGGACTGCCTCCATACCGTATACAAGCGATAATGGGGTTTCCCCAGTCGAAGTACGCACCGATGTTCGTTACCCATGCAATGCAAATGGTAGAATCTCATGTCAATCTTTGTATGTCACCACCTTCTTCTGCACTATATTTTTGATGTTCTTATTGGCCACCTCGACGATGCCATTCATCTTTGGGCGATATGGCGAAGAGTTGTGATGCTCGATCCTGAAATCCCGGCACAAGTCTGCCATCATCTTGTTTTTAAGATTTGAACCATTGTCAGTAATGATTCTCTCGGGAATTCCATACGGCAAATGATGTCCCTCTTGATGAATCAGGCTACCACTTGTTTCGTGACATTAGCATAAGACGCCACTTCAACCCACTAAGTGAAATAGTCAATGGCAACTAGGATAAAACGGTGACCGTTAGAAGCTGTTGGCTCGATCTTGCCAATCATATCAATTCCCCACATGGCGAACGGCCACTGTGACAACATGATACTCAATGGATTTGGAGGTACATGAACCTTGTCAGCATATATTTGGCACTTGTGGTACTTGCGAGAATACTTGCAGCAATCAGATTCCATGGTGATCTAATAATACCCCGACCTAAGCAGTTTCTTTGCCATAGCCTGTCCTCCATCATGGGTACCGAAGGAGCCTTCGTGAACTTCTTGCATTAACAGGTCTGCTTCGTGTCTATCCACGTATCTGAGCAGGACCATGTCGAAGTTCCGTTTGTTGAGCACATCGTCTTGGTTTAAGAAGAACCCGCTTGCCAGCCTCCTGGGGGTCTTCTTGTCTTTACTTGATGCCCCTGCCGGGTATTCCTGAGACTTCAGGAATTGCTTGATATCATGGTACCAAGGTTTGTCATCATCAGCGCGGTCAATTGTGAATACATATGATGGTTTTTCGAGAAGAGAGACATCAATTTGAGGCACATAGTTCTCTTGATGAACCTTGATCATAGAAGATAAGGTTTCTAGGGCATCAACAAACTGGTTCTCATCTCAAGGTATGTAGTGCAACTTGACTTTGGTGAAGAAAGTCAGCAACCTCCTGGTATAGTCCCTGTATGGAGTCAAATGAGGTTAATGAACCAGCCATTTGCCGTTGACTTGGTTGATGACCAGAGCGGAATCACCGAAGATCTCGAGGTACTTGATTCTCAAGTTGATTGCTTCCTCGATCCCCATTATGCAGACTTCGTACTCAGCTTCCTTGTTGGTGCATTTGAATGTCAGCCGGACAGTGAAGGACATATGGATCCCTTCCAGCGAGATAATAACGACACCAACTCCACTACCGTTCATGTTCACGGCTCCGTCAAACATCATACTCAATTTGGATTCAGGGTCTGGCCCCTCCTCCGGGAGTGGTTCTTCGAAGTCCTTCAACTTGAGGAATATGATGTCCTCATCTGGAAACTCGAATTTCATCGGCTGGTAATCATCAATTGGCTGTTGGGCCAAATAATCTGACATTACACTTCCTTTGATAGCTTTTTGCAAAGTATATTGGATATCATATTCCGTCAGAATCATTTGCCATCAGGATACTCTTCCGGTTAGAGCTGGCTTTTTGAAGATGTACTTTACAGGGTCCATCTTGGAGATTGGTAGGGTAGGGTGAGTCAGCATGTACTATCTTAGTCGGCGAGCAGCCCATGCCAAAGCGCAACAAGTTTTCTCGACCAGTGAGTAACGGGTCTCAGAGTCGGTAAACCTTTTGCTAAGGTAATAAATGGCATGCTCTTTTCGACCAAACTCGTGTTGCTGACCCAACACACATCCCATTTATCCTTCGAGTACTGTGAGGTACATGATTAGAGGTGTCCCTAACACCGGAGGCATGAGATTCATAGGTTCTTACAAATACTTCTTGATTCTATCGAAGGCTTGTTGGTAGTCATCATTCCATTCGATGGCCTGATTCTTCCTTAGAAGCTTGAAAATACGTTCGCATGTGGCTGTTAGGTGTGAGATGAACCTTGCAATGTAGTTCAACCTCCCTAGGAAACCGCGTACCTCTTTCTCGGTTTTTGGCTCAGGCATCTCCTGAATTGCCTTTACCTTTGCAAGGTCAACCTCGATTCCCCGTTTCGCTGACGATAAAGCCCAACAGCTTATCGGAATGCACCCCGAATGTGAATTTGTTCGGATTCAACCTTAGTCTGAATTTCTGAAGCCTGTCAAACAACTTGGCTAAGTTAACTAGATGTTCTTCTTCTATCTGTGACTTCGCAATCATGTCATCAACGTAGACCTTAATCTCATGATGAATCATGTCATGGAATAGCGTCACCATTGCACGTTGGTATGTAGCTTCAAATTTTTTCAAACCAAACGGCATGACCTTGTAACAGAAGGTGCCCCATGGGGAAATGAACGTAGTCTTCTCCATATCCTCTGGCGACATTTTGATCTGGTTATAACCTGAGAATCCATCCATGAAGGAGAATACAAAAAGCTGGGCAGTGTTGTCAACTAGCACATTAATGTGCGGCAACGGGAAGTCATCTTTGGGGCTGACCCGATTCAAATTCCCATAATCCACGCACATTCTGACCTTACCATCCTTCTTGGGGACTGGTACAATATTTTCAACCCATGGTGGATAGCTGGTCACGACCAAGAATACAACATCAAACTGCTTTTGAACCTCTTCTTTAATTTTAATGGCCATGTCAGGATGCGTCCGTCATAATTTCTACTTGACCGGCGGGCAGTCTTCTCTGAGTGGCAGCTTGTGCACTACAATGTTGGTATCCAACCCGGGAATTTCTTGGTAGGACCAAGCGAAGACGTCAACGTACTCTCGAAGCATGGAGATCAAGCGGCTTTTGACAGTCTCTCCCAATGCGGCCCCGATCTTGACCTCCTTTCGGTCTTCTTCAGTACCCAGGTTTACCACCTCAATGGCTTCCTCGTGCGGCTGAATCATCTTCTCCTCTTGCTTAAGCAATCTGGCTAGCTCTTCGGGAAATTCACAATCTTCTTCACCTTCCTCTTCGTCTAAGTAAATCGGATTGTCGAAGTCATACTGAGCCATAGCAAGGTCGTTACCGATGAGACCCGAGGATGAGCATCTGCATGAATGTTGATTCATGCTAGATTTTAGAAACGGTTTGAGACACGGAAAACATTGCCATTTATTTTTGAAAACAAAAATGAAAATGAAAATGAAAGACAGGGAACATCATGATTAAATGCAAAAACGTCCACTTTATTGATGATTATGATATTGCAATATGAATAATGAGCCCTTACAATGAGCTTCCATGCCTCGGGCAAGGCATAAAGCTTATATACAGGAGAACAAAAACATAAAACCATTATTCTTCAGGCTGAGTGACAGAGATGACTGTTTCGGCCGACCAGTTGTTGAGCTGTGTCCCTGGAGCACAAGGCTTTATCCATTCCTCCAATTCACAGTCACTATTGACTATTTTTTCTTGCACAGCACAAACATTGTTGGGGTCAAACCATCCCGCACTATTGAAGGCAATTGGGCCTTTTCGACCTCTAGCACTTTTTCTGGACGTTGACTGACCAGGATGGAAGCCCACTCCGAACATGTCTTTCTTTTCTGGGACTTCGATCATCTTGCCCCAACCTTCCTTGGCACCTGATTCTACCACCTCTAAAGCTTGCTTATAAGAGGTTATGGAAGATCCTCTCTCTGGGTCTTCTGATACAACGGTTGACGATGATGCATTCTCAAGATTGATGGGCTCAAACGCCTGGTAGGGAGTCTCTACGATTTATCCATCCATTTCCATGTATTTGAACGAGGCTAGGTGGCTGATGATAATGTCTTCTTCTCCGCATATTGTCACAATCTGCCCTTCCCAGACGAATTTGAGTTTTGATGCAAGGTAGAGGATACAACTCCTGCTGAATGTATCCACGCCCGTCCTAATAAGCAGCTATAGGTCGGCTAGATATCCATCACGTAAAAAGTAGCATTGAAGACTTGTGGTCCCATCTTGATCGATAATTCCACCTCTCCAAACAATGACCTCCTCGAGCCATCGAATGCCCGTACGACCAAATCACTTGGCCTAAGTACAACCCCATCATAATTCAGCTTCATGAGGGCTTTCTTAGGAAGTACATTCAATGACGACCCTGTATCAACCAACACATGAGAGAGCACAACCCCTTTGCATTCCATCGAAATGTGCAAGGCGCGGTTGTGATTGCGTCCCTCGGATGTTAAGTCCGCATGTCCGTGAAACCCAAGCCATGGCTCGAATTTACACTCGACACTACTGTTTCCAGCTGATTTACGAATATATCATGCGGCACATACGCGTTGTTCAGGATCTTCAGTAGGGCTTTCCTATGCGAATTTGAACACATCAATAAGGATAAGATTGAAATCTTAGAGGGAGTCTATTGTAAGTGATCCACAATCTTGTAGTCACTTTTCTTGATAATCCTCAGGAACTCTTCCGCTTATTTATCAAAAGTGATGTCACGATCCGTCACCGGCACAAGTGCATCATTGGTCATGGGATGCTTGCCCCTGGCTTTAGCTTGAGCCTCAACATTGTCCTTCAGCGGTATTACATTGCTTCTCAGTGTTTCAGGAGCAAACAGTCTGCCACTTCTGGTGAACCCTCTGACCCCTACATTCTCGATCTGGTGCGGAGTCGAACTAGATGCAGCCATGTTTTGTTTCTGACCATTGTAATAGACCTCTCCCCATAGTTCCAAGGGATCTCTTTATCTCTCTGGTATGGGATGGGTCCCGAAGTTATAATGGTTATTGGAGTCACCCTTGCCGGTGCGGGAACTTGTGCCGGATTGTAGAAAATTATCAAGTTGACACCTCACCTTCTCTGGCAATCTTATCAAACTATATGCTTCCTTCGTCCATCATCTTTTGTATACCCGACCTCAATCGAGCACAACCATCAATGGAGTTAGCACAATCTGAGAAATTTTCTTCATAGCCTGGGTAAATGCTCTTCTCAGCCAAGCAAACTTTTACAACCAACAATGAAGTTTTCAGGTCCCTGACATCGGATACCAAATTCATACATTCACCGCTATCAACAGCCCCGATAGTCCTTCCATGATCAGGAATGGGACTCTGTATCACATTTGGAGTTGGAGCGAAATTAATCTCTTTGGTGTCTATCAGGTCTTGGACGACATGCTTCAAAGCCTTGGAATTCTCAGTACTATGGCCCGAAGCCCTATAATGGAATTCACATCGAACATTGGCATCGTAGCCTTCAGGGATTTGCCCCGGCCTCAGAGGCTGCAGAGTTCTCAGTTGAATCATCTGAAGTTGGAGGAGATTTTGTAGTTGTTGAGAATAAGACATCAGAGGCTTCTTGAGATGCTTATATTTTTCTCTAGGAGGGTAGTAAGGACGAGGAGCCCTTTGCTGCTGATAACCCTGTTGGCGCTACTGTTGAGGTTGTTGAACCTATTGGTGGTTAACAGGAGTTGTAATGGTAACAGAAGCTTCATAAGCATTTCGATTCCCTCTCTTCTTTTGAGTATACAAAGCCCCAACTTCTCCTTCTCTTATTTTCAAGAAAGGCTTCTTAACTCCGGAGGTTGACGCTCTGCTGCTCTGAATTTTTCCTTATTTCATCCAGCTTTCTATCCTTTTGTCGCTCCCGGGATTTTCATCCTAGTACAAACGCGAAAGTGGCGCGGAAAAGGTAGAGTCGCCAACCAGACATTTTTATCCCGAATGAATGGGAAAGGTAATGCTGCACAAACCTAAGAGAAAAGGAAAAGACAAGGTCCTGCGAACCAAAGATCTGGGTTCGGGAGTCGGTTACGACCTGGGAAGATATTAGCACCCCAGATCATCCGCCGTACCCGACGGGATCCACACTTGTTTGTCTATTTCAAAGGGTGAGAAATAAAGTTGTTGCTGAATGAAAGCCTGACTAATTGGAAATGGAATTGAAATGAGAAATGGAATTGGAAAATAAAATGGAAGGAAAGGGGGAAATATAGGGAAAATAAAGAAAGTTATCGAACGGGCCCTACCCTGCTGCCTACGTACCTCATTGGGAAAATGAGGATCAGAGTCGACGTAGTTCGCCTAACTAAGGCGGGTACTATTTGTTTGTGTTTTTTATGCACTGGAACTGAGTATGTCTATGCTCAGGTGTTACATGATCGTCTGGTACGAGTGAGTTTACCGTCTTGCATGCGAGACAAGTCTTCACAAGTTCGCATTTAGAGTGAATGAGGTGAGAAGAGAATTCTCGCAGGAAAGTCGCTTATTGTTTGTTGTTTGCTTTTTAAGAGTTTTTTTTTTATGAATTTGGCACAAGGAAGTGAATTCAAACTCTTTTCCATGGAATGTGTACATGCTACTACATTCCAAGATGGAATAGAAGAACAAGCACACCAAGTAAGGAGAATTTATCCAAGACTTGTTTCCAAGGATTAAGGTCCAAGTTCACTAGCTTGTTGAACTTATTACATGTTTTTGTAGTTTTTGAAGAAATGTCCTTTTAGGATTTCTTTGTGAAGATAGTCTCATGATCAGACTTGTACATCATGCTAGACAAGCTCACACTATTCCAAGATGAAATGAATATGAGTGCCCCATGGAATATGGCTATACACAAGAGACTACTTCAGGCATTTATTAAGTGTCTTTTGGATTTTTGTTTGAGGATGAGAGAAGAAGACTCAAATGGAGAAAGGACAAAACTAAGGGGGACTAAGACACAACCCTAAGTCATTTATTATATACAAAAGGATGCCCTAAAAGTTTGTGAGGATTTCTAATCCTAAAGAGAAAGGAAGAGAAGAAAATAGAGTTAGAGATCAACTTACTTCCTAAGGAAGTTAAGTTGTCTCTAAAGAAAAGGGGAGCCTAAAAGCAAAGCACAAGGTGCTAAGGCAGACATATTTACAATGCATAAGAGATAGGAATAAAGTAATTCTTACCTCAATCTCCCCCTACAAAACAAACATTAGTATGATGAAGCAACTTGAACATATAAACATGGCAAACTCAAGGAAAGTTCAAACTAGCTTAAGAAAAGTGTTAGTGAACTTCTAAGGCTAAGACCTAAGCCTAAGGTATCCTACAAGGTATCAAATTTCTAAAGTCAGTAGCTAACTTACACTAAGGTATTTTAAAGCCCTAATAATGTACAACCTCAAATTATACCCTAAAAGGAAGCTAAACCCTAATAGGAGTTAAGGTGAAGTTACAAAAGAAACTTAAAGGATTAAGCATGCTAAACTTGTATGAATTCAAAGGTGAATGGAAAATCCAGAGGTTAAAACCTAATGGAAGCAACCTAAGATATAAAACTAAATAGGAATGAAGAGATCCAAGTGAAGGAGATTCAAACACTATGTGGAATGGTGTGAGAATAAGAAGAAATGCATACTGAACTACAAAGGAAGAAAATAACTTAAAATAAAATCAAACATGAATAATGGGATTTTAATTCTTCATACAAAAACCAGAGGCTAGATGAATTATTAAGATGTGATTTGAACATAAAAAATGGCCACAAGATTGGTTTTGAAGGGCTAAGATGGAAGAAGGAGAGGAATTAGGGAAAAGGAAGCCTATATGACTTATGGTTCAAGTAACCAACACAAATCAGAATACAAAGACCTAAAATGGAGTCTCAACATTCAAAGACCTCTAATGGACCCTAGAAGACTCAAATTAAGGACCTCGGATAGATGGCATAAATGCCTTACCAATTTTTGAACAAAAAGGAGAAGGAAGAAAGACCAAAATGTGACCTATGGTACCAAATGCTTGGAAAAATAGTAAATGACCTTGAAAAAATATGAAAATTGACAATCAAATAAAAAATCCAGAAGGTGATATACCTCTAAAATATCTCTTGAAAATTCCTATTTTTACCCATTCAAATGATGACTAGAAGTGGATTAGGGTGTTTTTGTGATCAAGGCAAAGGAATAGACTCAAAATGGTACAACAATGACCTAAAAAATGCAACAAAAATCTTTTTGGAGTATTCAATGGGTCCTCTGAATAAAGCAAGAAGAATGGACTCAAAATCATTTATGGTTTGAATGAAATAAAATGAACAAAATGATGTGTTGAAAATGTAGAAAATAAGGAAGAAATTAATTGAGAAATTAATTCTGACTAAAAAATAAATGGAAATAAAAAATGTAGAAAATTTCTAAAAATGAAGGAAATCAAGTGTGAATTTATTTGGGATTTTTGGAGATCAATTGGTATTTTTAAGAAATCAAAATGAAAATGGAAGCAAAATAGAAAATAAAATGAACAAAATATGACCAGGGGTGCATTTAGGAAAGGATTCAATGTAATATGCTTGGGCTTTTAAAATGGGAGGTGTAAATAGTCAATGAGGCCCAGGTCCAAGGGCACTGAAGATCATTGCTTTATGGTAGGCTCTAGTCAATACTTTGACTCTATCTGGACTCTCCAATTCATCTTACGCTTCATATCACTCCTCACAAAACTGGACCAACCAATAATGAACAAGACACATGGCAAGAACTATGGGAAGGCAAACACTTGATCACTCAAGCTCTCTCATATGGCACGTGAACCTCACACTCTCATTTATGTGTTGGCATTGTATGATGCATTGGATGATATTGATCATATGGTTGCATTTTAAACTCCAATTAAATCTAGGGCAACTGTTGCGGTCAATGGAGGACATTTCTGATTGTCTTCTCTGGTGACCCCTGGCTAGGGCTTGCTCACAACTTCCATGAAACTGAAAACTAAAGGCACAGAAACACTCGCTTCACTCCACATGTTCATAATCCAGGCTTAAGATCCAATTTAGGTTCATGAATTGAGCAAATCGAAGGAAACAAAAATCCAACCTAAAACTACAACTATGCTTCTAATAAGCCTATCAACTAGCCAGCATAAGCATTGCTCCTATTGAGCTTCATACAACTTAAATCCATTAAAAAGAAGCAAAATAGGCAAATGTAATTTGAAGAAGAACCTGAAGTGCAGTGATCCAAAGTGTTGAAGAAATCCAGAGAGTAGATTCCTATTATGCTCCTTGCTTGATCTTGATGTTCAACTGAGTGAGATATACCATCACAATGCTTGAATCTTCAATGAATCAATGAGAATGCAGAGGTTGTTGATGCTCTTGTTCTTGATATTTCATACTGGTTCTTCCACGAATAATGTTCCAGAGATGATAATGATGATGAATTGATGAAGAAAGCAAGGTAATTGAGGAAGATCACTGTGAAATCTAAGAAAATACAGGCATATGCAGAACTACAATTTTGGAGATTCAAGCAAGATCAGTCATGGATCTTGAGCACCATATGATGCTGATGATGAATTGAAGAAGAATGGGACTGAATTGATGAAGATGAAGCTGGATCGAGCAAGATGCAATGCAATGTAGCTCCCAAAATCAGAATGAAAATTAGAGGAAAATGGATGAAGTTTGTGATGAGCTTTTGATCATAATGAAGTGTTAGTGCAATTCAGTTAGATCTTAGGCTTATATATGTGTGGTTAGAAGCTAACTCATCCAATTAATAGTTATAACCATGGTTAGAAGTTAACTTGATGTGTAAGGTGCAATGAGGGTAGATTGAGCAATTCAGTTCAGCTTGAGTTTGCCTTGCTCGAATGTGATCACATGAGATGATGAACATGTTAATTAAGGTGAATTTGAGGTGATGAAGTGACCCTGATTTGATCTAATGTTGCAGCTTGAAGTTCAATGTTATAGAATCATCATTTGGCTTAAATCTTCATGAGATGCATGTCAGTGAGTGTGATCCTGCATGTAGATGATCACTTGAAGTTCATAGTGCAATGCTGAATGAATAAAGCATGTTGCCTAATACAAACAAACTGAATTAAGTTGATATTGCACACTTATACATTGCCTTGGCAAGTAAGAAACCTTATTGCAAGTTATGATCTTCAATGGGGAATACCTCCATGATCATGGTACCAAATGGAGAAGTTCTTGGGCTCAAATTGAAGGACAAACATCATACAACAAGATTGATGTTCACACAAAATGAAAATGAAGCTTATAAGTCACTCAACATGATCATCAAACCTTGTACCACAAAAATGCATAATTGGCCTGCTGGGAATTGGCTTGCCTTGGGTCAATGGCTTGTGAATTTTCAGTTTGAGCATCCACACTTTGACTTTTCATATGTCCTTGATAACTTGATCAAATGAAAAAAATGGTAAACATGAAACTTGTAGAAAACATGGCAAGGAACAAATTTGATGTTGGAGGTTTTTCCATTTGAAGTCATCTTTATGGATAAAAATGACAAAACTTATGGCACACCACCTATTTGACAAATTGCCTGGCAAGTCATGCGCGCATGCCTTGCCTTGCCTAGCCCATGGCTTGGTTTTTGCCTTGATGTGTCCAATCTTTGAATGATCATAACTCTCTCAATTTTAATGATATGAATGTGTTCCACCTATGGATTTGAAGCTCAAGATAACCTCTTTCAAACAGCCCAAGTGGATTTTTCATTTGATTTTTATTTTAGGAGAAGGCCTCTCTTGAAGTGGCTGCAAAAATGGCCAAAAAACTTGCCATTTTTGAAAACCCTAATTTTCCAAAAATGGTATGTTTTGGTTTTCTTGATTTTTCATGATTCCTCCATCATTTCTTGATCAAATTTGGTCTATAGGATCCTTGTAACGCTAATTTCATGATTTTGATCTCAAAAAGTCAGGAATTGACTTTTCCCCAATTTCCTGATTTTCAATCAACTGAACAATTGAGGACCTTCCAAAATGATTCCATGGATGAAATTTAAACCCTAGGTACCCAACATCATGTAGAAAACAATGAAATCAAGGTTGGGCCAAAATTCCCTTGGGAAGCCCAGTTAATCAGAAACCCTAATTTAGCCTTGTTTTGTCAGAAGATGTTGCACTGCTTGGCTTCTCTGATCAATCCATTTCTTTTTAGGACTTGTGGCTTTAAATGAAAATTTGTGGGATGTTGTGAACCCTTTGCACAATGTTGAGAAGTCTTGTTGACCGTTGATTGTCTTTGGATAGTCATCAACTGCCTCAGTCATTGATCACAAGCATATGCCTCTGCTATGATATCTATGATGCAATGTTTTGGGTTATGCCATGAATTTAAGTATGCAAAATGATATGCTAAATGACATGACAAATGAGAGGGAAAATTTTGAGGTATTACACCTTTCACCCGTCAGAATGATGTCAGAAAATCCGCTGGAGGAACAGCCAGTCAATCTCTCCATGAAGTGCCCTGGGAGGGTGTCCATGAAGTGATCGACCATTTCCCTTTCCAGCAAGGGTGGTTGGAATCTAGCAACAACCTCGCGCCATCTCTATGTATAGTCTTTGAAACTCTCCGAATTCTTTTGAGAAGGGCTTTGAAGCTGAGTTCGGCTAGGAGCCATGTCAATATTATACTGGTACTGCTTGAGAAAGGCTTCCTCAAGCTCCTTCCAGTTACAGACATAGTTCTTCTACAACTTCATATACCACTCCAGTGAGCCCCCAGACAGGTTGTCCTGGAAGTAATACATCCAAATCTTCTCGTCCTTGGTATGTGCAACGATTTTGTGGTATAAGGCCTATAGGTGAGTTTTCGGGCAAGAGTTGCCATTTTACTTGTCGAAAATAGGAGGTCTGAACTTTGCAGGGATGACCACTCCTGAAATCAGCCCCATGTCAGCAACGTCAATGCCAAGGGTGTCCCTGCATTCCAAAGCCCTTACCTTCTCGACCAGCATTTGGAAGTCTTGGTTATTGGCCCCAACACCAAATCCCATATCTTCATTGAGCAAAGTGAACTGATCCTCCTGTCGGTCTGTTACACAAATAGGAATTGGACCACCGCCTTCAGGAGTGGGAGGTCTATTCTCTGTAGGTGGAATGACAGTTTTGTTGATCGGATTATCTTGGGCGTCCAAGGTGACTACCAGAGGATCAATTTGCGGGGGATTTAGCTTCTGCATGACGGTCCTCATTTCTTGTTGCCCTTGCATTATACCCTACATCATTGCCATGAACTCCCCCATCTGAGTGCGAAGCTCATTCAGCTCGGTTTATATAGTATTCATGACTTGCCTCTGATTTTGGCGAGTAGCGTACCGGTGCATATGAAGATTGTGCCTGAGAGGACGAGTCTTGGTGGCTCTCGCAATCTTCCCTGAAAGTGCACAAAAGTTAAGAACCCTGGAAAACCTGCAAAAGAAAAATGCAAATGATATACATGTAATGTTGTGTTCATTTTCATTCTCACGGTTTTTTACGTTCTCGTTCTGGTATTTGAAAATTCAGATAGCTCTTTCAGATAATAGGGGGAGAATACCCCCAGCATGCTGTGCAAATGAGAAGTTAGTTGTGGCGAACTGGTGCTTAATACCCCATGTAAGTGCAAGAGATAACAACAAAGATTCAAACCAAATCACACATATCATAAATTGGAGTCTGAATAACAAATGTCCCCCAAATGGTGCCAATTTATACATCAAAGAGTATCAAAGCAAAGGAATCCCACAACAGGCCTGTGGGTAATCCAGATACAATAGTACGAAACTAAAACCTAGGAAGCTCCTGTCTTGCAACCTCCAGCTAAGGCGCTTGACGGCTTGGAACAGCTGGGCAATTTCCGGATGACTCGGCTCCTGGATGAGCTTCTGAAGGAGAATGTCCCTCAGGTCAAAAGAAGCATGCAACTCGTTGATCTATTGTAGGAATACTTCCTCCTTTTCCTTGCTAGGACTCGGTTCAGTCTTGATCTTCTTGACATCAGCCCGAAGTTTCAGCTCTTCTACTTCCATCTGAATGTTGGCCATCTGCTGAAAGTGGTCTCTTCATTGCTCGTGGGCTTTTTGGAGCTGCTCTCCTTGCTCGGCTAGAGAATCTTGAAGGCCTTTGATCTTCAGCTTGTACTCGATCTCTGCCTCTTTCTGTTCTTTCAGATGGTTTTCCCACCGCTCTTTCCAAAGGGTCACAACTTCGTTGGCTTCATCTAAGGCTTTCTTATCCTTTTGGAACTGACTTGACCCGTGGATCTCAGTCAAACATCTCTTCTTGAAGTAGAGCTCTCGTTCTTCGAAGTATTGCTGCTTGAGCCTGACCAACTCCTCAGCTTGATGAGCTCTCTCTTCTAGCTTCTGGTTCCGAATCTTCAGATTCTGACAGGAATCATCAGCCCTCTGATTTTCAGCCTTGAGTTGTTTGACCAAAGCCTCCAGCTTCTGGTAGTCTTCCAACGACACAGTTGTAGGAGGTGGAACTGGTGCAGAGAAAGAGATTAGAGATACTTGGGCTTTCTATTTTATCCAAGCTTCGAATTTAGGGAACATCTGGTTGTTTCTCCTACCCAATCATGCTATTCCTTTCCTTCTAATCAATTTCCATGAGCCTGCGACTTTCCTAACCAACATGAGATTATCCTTTGCCGAGAAATAGAAAGTTTGGTGTAACTCTGATTCACCGGGGACCTCTTTGAGAGCGTACCCCAACTGTCTTCTTAAGAGGACGGGGTTGTAGTTGATACCCCCTGATACTCCTAATAAAGGCACATTGAGGTACTTTCCGCAACTAGTGATGAAGCTCTTCCCTTTCAGTCTAAAAGTAAACCATGTGATATCTATGGAAGATAGCGCACTCAGTTTTTGGGGCCAAACAACATTGGGATCAGTGAATACCTCAGTGGTAGGTAGGTGCCTCATAAACCACTTATAAAAGAGAGGGGCACAACACTTAACTAAGTCACCCTGTCTTTTCTCATTCCTGTAATGCACCGAATAATAGAGGTCACCCAAGAGAGTGGGTACCAGATTCTTCAGCACAAACAGATGAATAACGTTGATATCCATAAACTTGTCCATATCAGCAAACAGGATGATCCCGTATATGGACAATGCTAGGATGGCTTAAACTGAATCCCACTGATTTGTCATAGCAAGCTCTCTAGCTCTTCTAACCAGAAACTCTAGAGAGAAACAAAGCACTCCAGATTTGGTAGCAATAAGATTGTCAGACACTTCAGATGAGCTCAAATAAAGAGCTTTGGCAATGTCAGAATGAGTTGGTATGGTCATTTTTGAGTTGAAAGGAATCTGATCTCGGATTGGCACCCCTAAAATCTCAACATATTTTTCAAGGTGAAACACCTAAGTCGTGGGTCATAGTACTGCAATAGAGTATGAATGGTGCTCCTTTGAGAACTGTCCAGATTGAACACCAAATCCAAAATATCACCATATTTCCCCTTGAAGTATCCCAGCTGACCCGGGGTAATAAGAGACACCATCTGGTTGATCATATCCACTTTGGTGTCGAAGAATTTGTAGTGCATAATTATTTTTCTGACATCTTCCATTTTGCCGTAGTAATGACCGGGAATTCGGAGTAGTATGAACCCTGAGAATGAAAAAGAACACAATGATTAATGATGTCATGATGCTTATGAAATGCAAGGCGTGTAACTGGTGACGTGTATGTGATGTTTCAGGCATAAAATCATGTGTCTGTGCAAGGTCACAATCATAGTAACAGCTCTTCTGAATAAGAATCCTGGGTCTCGGAACCAAGGAACCAAAGGATCAGATCACAATACTGAACAATACTGGAAAAGTGGGTATGTTGGAAGTTTCAGGGTTCCTGTAAACATGTAAAGCCCTCCCATCTCACGGGTGTGCTACTCGGGTCAACATCACGGACTCTCAAATCCGAATAGCAATAATACGTTCACCATCTCCGAGAAATGGCTCATGACCAAATCAGGGAATCGGTTTGGCATTATGTACTACTCAGGGAGGTCTCAGTTGTGTCCAAGGAAACAAGCATCCCTCATTAGTCCCCAGCTTCAAGCACTTAATCGAGAAACAATAGTACATTCAGCCCTTGGGATACAGTACTATCGTTATACGAACAATTTTGCTTTAACTGGATTCCTATGAGAGAACCAGGCCATCCTATGCGAGTTCCCAGTGGACCCTCGGATGCGAGTGGGTTTGCCAACAAATGTGGTCTGCCACTATCATCACTGGAGATGGGTGTTTCCACAAAGGTCCTCAATGATCGGTCCCCAGTTGCACATAACTATCACGGTCGTACCCTAAAGTGAGGAAAAAACCCCACACCGGATAGTTCCGAGATGGTCGCAACCTGGGTGTGGAACACATCGCCACTCATCATGTAACCATGTGAGTACAACGTGTCCACGCTAATCCTATGGTGCATTCAAGTCGGGTGTTTGGCTTATCTCACAGCAACTCCCATCCCACAGAAAAAATGGAAACCAGCACAGTCCAGACAGTCCAGTATATATGATGCATGTGAAAATAAATACTGAAAGCAGTAAATAAATGCTATAAAGTAAAAACTGTAAACAGAAACAGTAAATAAACACACAGCAGCACACACAAAAACACCCAATGAAACAAAAATAAATATGCGCTAGGATTGACTTTACAAGGGAAACTAGAGATTTTGGGTTCGGTCCCCAGCAGAGTCGCCACTTGTTGCTCCCGTGATTTTCATCATAGTACAAACGCGAAAGTGGCACGGAAAAGGTAGAGTCGCTATCCAGGAATTTTTATCCTGAATGAATGGGAAATGTAATGTTGTATAAATCCGAGGAAGAAGGAAAGGACAAGGTCCTGCGAACCAAAGATCTGTGTTCGGGAGTCGGTTACGACCTGGGAAGGTATTAGCACCCCAGACCGTCCACCGTACCCGACGGGATCCACGTTTGTTAGCTTGTTTCAAAGGGTGAGAAATAAGATGTTGCTGAACAAAAGAACTGCTAACTGGAACTGGAATGCGAAAGGGAAATGGAAAAGAAAATGAAAAGGAAGGCAGAAAATGTAGGGAAAATAAAGAATGTGCTCGAACGGGCTCTACCCCGCTGCCTACGTACCTCATTGGGAAAATGAGGATCAGAGTCGACGTAGTTCGCCTAACTAAAGGCGAAAACTTTGTTTGTATTTTTTATGCGCTGTAATTGCGTATGTCTATGCTCAGGTGTTGCAGACTCGCCTTGAATGAGTGCATTTATTGTCTTGCATGCCAGACAAGCCGTTGTAAGTTCGCATTAAGAGTGAGTGAGGTGAGAAAATAAGTTCCCGAAAGAAAAGACGATTCTTCTTTGTTGTTTTGTCTTTTAGAGAAGTGTTTTCTGTTTATTGTTTATGAACCTTCTCATACTAAGACTTGTTCATCGTGGTAGATGACTTACACCTCTCCCCGATACAGGACGTACATAAGTAACCCACGGCAAAGTCTCGTGTCTACGAGAAGGATCAACCTTTATTAGGTGTTTTTCTACTTTTCTTCATGAGATGAGAAAGAGAAAGCAAAATGAACCAAAGGCGAAAAGTCTAAGGGGAAGACTAAGATCCTAATGTTATCATACATGGATGAACCTAGGTTAGTGTGATTTCTATCCTAATGAAAAGGAAAGGAGAAATAAAGGGCAAATAGAATACAACTTACTTCTTAACGAAGTTAAGTTGATCCTAATAAGGGATTAGTATGAAGTTATGAGAACAAACCTAACATACACAATTATGAAAGGTAAGGTAAAATGTGCATTAAATGCATAAAGAAGTAAAGGAATAAGTTGTGAGGGCTTACCTTAACCTACCTACAAAACAAATGTTAGTGTTTCATATTATTAAAAATAATAAGAAAAACAAAATACCAATTAAATTCTAATGCGCCTAGGACCTAAACTAGACTCAATCCTAAGTATAAAGGATACTAAAAATGATGTAATGCAAAATTCAGCAACTTATTACAGCTCCTAAATGCACAGTCAACAATAAAATGAAATGCACAATGCACACAGCTTTTTACAACTCACAATCAACATGCAAAATAGATGTAAAAAGTGTGGAAATGCAACAATCATCATACATTTTACAACTACTGTATCAAAGGATAGCTATGAAATGCAAAAGCCCGATTTGATTATTTTCATTTTTTAATGCACAAAATCAATGAGAAATGCACAATTAACATGAATAAATGCAACATGAACATAGATCAACATACATGATTGAATAACATGATTGTTTTCAATGAGGGATTATGAAAGGATGCACCAAATGATCAATTATGCAACAAGTATGCAACGTGTATGACACATAAACATGATGAACATGAACATGCATCAACAAGGATGACATGTAGCTTGATACAAAAATCAGAATTGGATTGATGTGCAAACGTGATCAAACATACAACAAAATGCTACAACATGCACATACATCTTTATGATTATGTGAAATTCATCATACAATATGTGATGCAATGATGCGTATGAATTAACGAAACATGCAAGGGATGCAAAAACAGAATGTAACATAATCATTTACATGTTAAATGATGCATTGAACATAGAAATAATATGCACTAAATCACTTCATGCACAAATGAACAAATAAGCACAAAATGCCAAAGAGAACGGAAACGTGTCAAAACGACTCGAAATAACGGAATGAGATACCGAGAGTGGTCTTAAAAATTCCCTAAAATCAATACCTAAACATGTATGAGCGTTAAGGCACAAGGAAGCAAAATCAAGCAATCAAATAAGCTGAAATTCAAAATTCAAACAGTGTTAACCGGTTAACGTTATAGGTTAACCGATTAATGGACCTAAAACATAAGCAATTTGTGGAAAAACGCACGTGTTAACCGGTTAACCAACTGCGTTAACCGGTTAAAACTGGACAAAATGTGAAACATTGTTTAGAAATAAGTGCCTTTGGCCACAAACTCACTTCTAATAATCCCTAACACATACATGAACATGTTAACACTTCTCCAATGCTCCAAATCACTTCAAAAACATAAGCACTTCTTCAATTAAGCTCCAATGTTGATGATTGATGAAGGCTTAGCTTCAAGTTCTTCAAATTCCAATGAAGAATTTGAAGAACTTCTATGAAGAAGGTCTTAGTGAATTTGTGAGAAAGTGGGAGAATTGAGAGAAAAAATGAGAGATTGAAGATGAAAATGGTGAAAATGAAAATGCCATCCCTTTGCTTTGGAATGGTTATGGTTTGTACAGAGCATAGGCATGGAGCTAAGTTTGGAAATGGAATTAGGCTTTGGGTTGGAGTTTGGGTTGGAGTTAGTTAGGGTTAGGGTTGGAGTTCTAGAATATTCCTTGGAATAGTCTACAATGTGGTAGAAGATGGTAGAACAATCCAAGGTGAATTAGGTAAAATGAAATGGAAAACCAAGGTTGAAAAGGGGAAGGAAAATGTGGAGGGAAGTGAAGAAATCCAACTAATTTTCAAATATTTTTCCAGAATCCGCACCCGTTAACCGGTTAACCAAATGCGTTAACCGGTTAACGACCTTAAAATTCCAATTTTCTCTTCTTTTGGTTGTTTCTCATGGAATTGTCTTGTATATATTTTTATGTGATATTTTCCTCCTTTGAGCTCCAAGATTGATAAGCCTAGCCCAATCACATGCCTCGTGCACATGCAAATGCTCATGATTTATTCATTATTTTTATTATTTTCGGATGCAATGCAATTCTCGGACGATCATGCAAGATGACGAAGCATAAACCACTTGAGGTTGGCAATAAATTAAGAGGGAAAATTCTGGGGTGTTACACCCGCTGATACGTTGCCCCGACATTTTCAACCCAAAAGGCATCACCTTGTAGCATAAAGTACCCCACGGCGTAATGAACGTTGTTTTCTCCATGTCTTCCAGCGCCATATTTATCTGATTATACCTGGAGAAGCCATCCATGAAGGAAAATACTGAGAACTGAGCGGTGTTATCAAATAATACATCAATGTGAGGTAATGAGAAGTCATCTTTCGGACTCGCTCTATTAAGGTCTTGGTAATCAACGCACATCCGGACCTTGCCGTCCTTCTTTGGTATTGGCACAATATTAGCTACCCAAGGTGGATAACTAGTTACGACAAGGAACTTGACATCCCACTACTTCTGAACTTCCTCTTTGATCTTTATTGCCATGTCAGGACAAGTTCAACGAAGCTTATGCAAAACCAGAGGACAATCCTCTCTCAATGGCAGCTTGTGCACAACAATATCGGTATCTAACCCTAACATATCTTGATACGACCAAGCAAAGATATCCACGTACTCACGAAGCATACCAATCAACTCTTCATTCACCCCGGCCTGTAGACTGGCCCCAATCTTGATTTCATTCTTTGCGTCCTTGTATCCAATGTTGATGCCTTCAATCTCCTCCCGATGAAGCTGAATAACCTTTTCTTCTTGTCTCAACAACCTGGGTATTTCTTCAGGGAGTTCCTAGTCTTCCTTAACCCCTTCATCAGCTTGGTAGATAGGATTATCAAAGTCATTCTCAGTCATAGTAAAACTATTACCTGTGGAATCCAAGTGATTAAGTCTGCACAAATGATGTGCTTATTTTAGAGTTCATTTTATGAAAAGAAAAAAAAAATAAAACATTGTCATTTTATTGTTTTTGTGAAAAGTTTTAAAATGAAAGAAAGTGAACACAATTTTTGAATAAAAAAATGTCCTTTATTCATGATAAAATAAAATTGCAATTAATGCAAGGTGGCCCTACAAATGGATCTGTATACCTTGGGCAGAGTGTAGGATTTGACAGCAATGAAATGAAGAAAACATAAAAAATTACTTTGTCTGAAGAGTAACTTGGACAATCTCTTCGGCAAACCAGTTCTTGAGTTCCTCTTCGTAGATACATGGATGCACCCAGTTGTCTAGGTCACAATCACTGTTAACATTGTCTCCTGTAGAAGCACATACTTGATTAGGATCAATAACGCCCCCGCTCGAGAAGCTTATCAACCCTTTGCTCTTTGACACCTCTGCTTAACCTGGCTGATACCTGATCCCGAACTTATCCTCTTTCTTGTCTCCCTCCACAACCTTGCCCCAACCCTGGGCATTAATTGACTGAACTACCTCCAGAGCTTGTCGGTTGGAGGCTATGGAGGTACCCACCTTTTCACTGCTCTTGACCATCAGATTGGGAGAAACTTCATTGATGTTCACTGTCTCGAACTCCTGACATAACGTTTCATGGATCTCGCTTCTATTTCCACATAATTAAACTTTGACAGGTGACTCACGGATATATCCTATTCACCGTAAAATGTGACAACTTGCCCATCCACCATATATTTCAGCTTATGGTGTAGTGTGGATGTAACTGCGCCAGCATCATGAATCCACGACCGACCAAGAAGGGAACTATAGGCGAGTTGTATGTCCATTACGTATAAAGTTCTTTTGAAAATCTGTGACCCAATCTTCACAGGTAGCTCCACCTCCCTAAATACAAATCTTTTGGAACCGTTGAACGCTCGCACAACCAAATCACTAGGCCTTAGGATAATTCCATCAACGTCTAGCTTCATCAAAGCTTTCTTGGGAAACACATTCAGAGACGACCCAATATCTACCAAGACATGTGACAACACAGCCCCCTTACACTCCATAGTGATATGTAAGGCTTTGTTATGATTACGCCCCTCAGAATTCAAATCCATGTCAGTAAAACTCAGCCCATGGCTGGCATTCACATTAGCAACAACGACTTCCAACTGATTAACCGTAATTTCTTGGGGAACATAGGCCATCTGTAAGACCTTCAGCAATATCTCTCAATAATCTTGGGAGCACATCAACAATGACAGAATCGAAATCTTCGATGGAGTCTGGTTCATTTGTTCCACTACCTCATAATCACTTTTCTTAATGATGTGCACATATTCCTCCACCTCTTTTTCAAAATTACTCTGACATACGGCAGGAGTCACCACCTCCTCAGTTGCCACCTGTTTACCTTTCGCCCGAGCTGCAGCCTCGGCTTTAGTATTGGTCCTTAGAGTTTGTGGAGCGAAGAGACGTCCACTACAGGTAAATCCTCCAACACCTCCCACATAAACATCCGTGCAGTAATGCCACGGATCCGGAATAACTTTCTCATTATTATAAGGCACAGGATCCGAAACAATGATTGTTACAAAACTCACCTCCTGAGGTACAAAGATGGTGACGGGTTTCGGCCTGGGCGGCACCCAAATGTCAGCAGACGTAAAGTATATTGTCACTGTTGAAACATAGTCGCTTTTGTTGTTCACCTTATAAAATTGCAAGGACCCTTCGTCCATTAAGCTTTGTACCCCTATTCTCAACTTATCACATCCATTATCACAAATCAAACAATATTCATAGTCATCACCGCACCCGGGAAACACCTGCCCCTTCAATAAACGACTTTTCACAACCATCAATGGTGTCTTAACATCATCACATCACTAATCAAGTTCAACTCTTCTCCATCTTCTCTGACATTCACCCTCATGCCACCATGGTTTGGCATAGGATTATTAGTGACATTCGGAGGTGGGGAAACATTTATAGCCTTAGAATTGATCAAGTCCTGAACCTTCATTTGCAAATCTATACACTTCTTGGTCGTGTGCCCCGGAGCACCCAAGTGAAACGCACATCGAGCATTTGCATCATACCCTGGTGGTGGATTACCCTCTGGTGGCGCTAGCGTTCTGAGTTGCACCATGTTTAACTACAACAACCTTTGTAATAGAGCCATATAGGTCATAGGAATAGGCTCAATAACACGCCCAGTCTGTCGAGGCTGACGTTGCTGATAGGGCCTTTGTTGGTTATTCTGTTGTGGACGTTGTTGTTATGGTTATGGAGTTGGCTCCAAAGGTATAGTGACAGCTGCCACTTGAGGATAATAATTGGGACGACCTTGGCCTCTTCCTCTTCCATAAAAAACATTCGTTTCCCATCTCTCCTTCTCTGGGGTCCCACAAATTGCTCCCTCGCTCCAGATGAGCTACTTCCACTTGTATCTTGATTTTTACCGAGTTTCAACAAATTCTCTACTTTTTCACCCGCAATTACAAAATCAGTAATCTTTGTAGCAGGACATGAAGCTAGACGATCATGGTAGACTCTCTGTAGTGTGCCCATAAACATATCTTCCATTTCATGGTCCAATAGTGGTGGTTGAACCCTAGCAACAAGTTGGCGCCATCGTTGAGCGTACTCCTTGAAGCTTTCTTTGGATATTTGGGTCATACTTTGCAGCTAAGTACGATTGGTCTCCATGTCCATGTTATACTGGTATTGCTTCACAAAAGCCTCAGGAAGTTCTTTCAAGTCCTGACAGATGCGCGAATTAACTTCATGTACCACTCCTGGGAGGCCCCGGTGAGGATGTCCTGGAAGTAATAAATCCATATTTTTTCATCATTCGTATATGCAGCAATCCTCCCCACATATGCCTGGAGGTGAGTTTTAGAACATGTGGAACCATTGTATTTATCAAAAGTGGACGGCTTGAATTTGTGGGGAATTCTGACACCAGGAACCATACCCAGATCAGCTACGTCAAAGCCCAGTGTGTTTTGAGATTCCATAGAGCGAATCTTTTCAGCCATCTCGTCAAAGCGAAGGTTTACCTCAACATTCTGCACATCCAACTCCCCTTCGAGAACAGTGAACTGATCCTCTTGGCCGTCCATATAAGCATTACGACCTTGGTCCCCACCTGGACCACCAACATTAACATTAACAATAGGAATGCCTTCAAGGGTAGCTCTTGTATTGCCTTGAGCAATTGTACCTCCACCAACTCTGTTACCTTCTCGATTCACCTGGTTCCTCTCGACCGTCTCTCGAAGTCTTTCTTGATTCTAATTTATACCAGTCATTAAGGTCATGAACTGTTCCATTTGTGTCCTTAGCTCTGTGAGATCTGCTTGCATCTGGTCCATTGCTCTCTCTATTTTCCTTGGTCGGTGTAACACCCCAAAATTCGCCCTTTCATTTTCATGTCATTTAGCATATCCTTTCATACATTGCATTGCATTTAGATCATAATTGCATAATAATAATACATGAACACACATCTCCATTAAGTTTTCACAGGTTTCGACAGACCTTTATTTCTTCATGCGGAACATGCACAAGAACCTCAGAAGAAGCAAAAGTTCTCGGTTGATTCAGAGCAGTTTAAGAAGAATATCAGTTTTATGGTGCAGTTTGCAAAAGTTGTAACTCATGCCCAGAAATTCATTTTGGCTTGAAATTCAATAGTTCAGACCTTTTCGGTATTCTCTACAACTTTTGTGTTTGGTTCAGAGGCCATTTCATCAAGGAAAGTGGCGGGAATTATTTATTTATGAAATTTGGGTTTCTCCGATTAACTGTGCTAGCGGTATTCAAGAGTTCGTAACTTATGATTGGATCAACACTTCTGAGAGATTCATATGCCAAAAGTTTTGTATTGACATCCTCTCCATCTTTTGTGTTTTGGCCGAGAGCTAATTCTTTGAAGAAGATCTCCGAATATGCGAGTTTTCAGAGTTGATATAGTGGAAAAATAGTGAAAAATAGTGTTGAACCGATAAGTTTTGTACACAAAAAAATTCATAACTCTTAGCTCGTTCGTCGGATTGATGTCGTTCCAGGGCCTAAAATTCCGTTTAGATGTTATCTTCAAGTCGTGAATTCATTTTGGGTTAGGTCCGAGCAGAAGGACCCCGAAAAAATGAATTACTAGTGGGGGTTCTTTGATGCACTACACTGACTGTCAGATTTTGCAAAATTTATAACTCGGTCAATTTTCATCGGATTGCGTCCATTCTCGAAGTGTTGGTTCCCAAATTTTATCATCAAGTTCCAAGACAATCTCGAGTTCAAATGATGATCCGAAGAATATCGTTTTGGTTTATTTCGCAAAACTGAAGTGTTGAACCGAAGAAAAAGATTGAAAGTGGTTTCACGAGAAAATTCATATCTCCCTCGTTGTTTGTCCAGTTAAGCTCACATTTTAACACAAGGTCACTGGCTCATAGATCTACAACTTTTCTGAAAAAGTTGAGTCGAGACTATTCCCCGAAGAGGTTGACCTCGTCACGTTTTTGAGTAGCGGACACCAAATAAGCCAAAATAACAACTTATTTAGTGACATCTTGCAGCTTAAACGTATCGACCGCACCCGTTTTTGATCGTATGACATCTGTTCTTTTTGTGTTGCAACCATGATTCAGAGGCAGACGATGTTGTGGAGGACTCAGAGTCAAAATTTCTTGCCGAAGATATTATTATTTTCACTTAAGCCGTAATTCTACCTTTTGCGTTTCATTTTACACTCCTCTATATAATTTTTTGACCCACAATTTGTCTCATAACTTCAATCAAAGTTCATTCTCTCAACTCTTTCTCAAGAACACAACAACAACTTCATCAAGAATTCAAGAACACAACAATTCTGATCAAGCCTTCAGTAGTCGAACCACCACCTCTGGTCAACTCCACCACCACGCGACCACCATCTTCCGTCGTCGGCAACCACACAACCTCTCCTACTCTCCTCCATCCACGATCGCGTCTCACTCCCTCCGGATTCACAATTTCTTCGTCGATTCTTCATTCGGTTAGCTTTTTGAACTTTAATTCATGAATAATTGTTGAATTGTTTCTTGAATTAAAATTTCAAGTTGAATTAATCTTGTGGAGATTATGTGCATTAATTCTTGATTTGATTGTGGATTGATATTTGATTAATTGATCCTAATAATTTTTGTGGTGCATAATTGGAAATTTTTGTTAAAATTGACTTAGAATAATCGATGCATGTAAGGTGTTTGACAAAATTCCTAGGAGAGCTAATTGTTGTGACTTAATATTGATTGAAGTGCTTGACTTTTGAATGCATGCTTGTTTCAATGTGTAAATTCGGAATAAGTTAGGTTGAGGCTTAATTGTTGATGTTGTTCATGTGCCGCTTGTCGAAAAATGTGTTTTGGTCATAACTTCCTAACCGTAGCGCGTTTTCGCGAATGTGAATAGTGTAACTTGACTTTGTTAATTATTCCGGACCCATTAGTGAACTTTTTAGTCGATTTCGGACAACTTATTTTCATTGTTTTGCTACTGCCAGCCGAAGAAATTGGCCAAAAAGTCCCACTTCCGAGCATAATTTTCAAAAACCGTTTGCATTTTTGAATCCATTGGCACGTTTTCATGTTACCATGCAATTTTCGTTCAATTCCGGGTCGGTGATTTTTGACGCGTTTTTCCCATTTTAAGATTTTTTAAGTTCAGTTTGGTTCGATTTTGATGCATTGATCTTATTTTGACTTGTACTTATATTTGTTGATCATTTTCCATTCATTAAATTTAAATTTGCTCGATTCCGGTTTGAGTTTGCATTTAGTTTATGTTAGTGCATAGGTACTGCCCCGTTTTGAAGCGTACGTTTCAATGCATGTCCATGACTCGTATGCTCATCTTTCTACTTGATTTTGAGTTGTGAGGCATAGGTGCAACTCCCGGTTGCACCTCTTTTTGGTTTATAATGTATTTGTTGAGTTCATGCAAGGTTCTCGCAAGGATCTTGACAACGGTCGCTTGGTTGGTATTCCACTTTATTTGTGGGATACCTTTGGATTCAAATGATTTTTTGTGTCGTTTTGTCTGGCTTGTGTTGTGTGCAAGGTATTTGTGTGATCACATCCAACTTGCACTTATTGAGTGATTTATTTTCACTTTGTGTTGATGCACTCTGTGTTGATGCTTTTGGATAAAGTTCATCCTGCTCTTGTCCGGTCAGTCTGTGGAAGAGGATCTCACTTTCTGGATCCACACGCTTTGTGTAGCTCACGTCCGTTGACGTTGACGCTTTGTGCTCGTACGCACATGATATTTCCCCCAGTCTGTTCTTGCTTGGTGAGATGATACCATGTATAGACATACTCTTTTCCCATAGTCACGAGCTCGAGGAGATCTCCTTGCTTCGTATACCCATCCTGCCAGATCCTCGATATTGTGGTTAGGTGTCACCCCTACTTTTGTCCTTCTTCAATCCTCCATATTGTTGCTAGGCCCTCTCTTTTCCATTGTGAAGACATAATCCACAGGTGGATGTTTGCTACTCGAGTGATGTGGATACTCTTCGAGCTTGTTTACTTATTTGTGTGATGCGATCGTCTCCCCATAGGATTGCTAGGCTTTGTATAGTCTCTCATTTGCATGTTAACTTAGGTAGAACGGTTCCTTCGTCTAGGACTACCTTTTTTTTTCATGAGCATTCCTAAAACACAAATCAAAGTCTTTGTTTTCTTTTCATGAGAGCATGTTAATTCCTTCTACTCCAGATGCGTGAGTCTTCAAAGGTTGAGCAGCCGGTAGAATGTAAACTTAACATTGTTCAACTAAAAAACTCAAAACAAACAAAAGTAGTTAGTCGAACTACGTTAACTCTGATTCCTTAAAAAGGATACGTATGCAGTGGGGTAGGGCCCATCCGAGCATAACACTTTCTTTTCCCTACGTTATTTTCCATTTCTTTCGCTGCATCCAAACCCTAGTGTTAGGTAGGCACTTGTGCCCTCCATTTAGAACTAACTTTTAAAAATTATAAGACCCCTTTAGACTATTATAGGTCCATTTGGTAGAATCATAAGTCATTTACCTTGGGTGTTCATTTGGTTTGTGTCGCGTTCAACATGTATGACCTAACTTGATCTTTTGTGACCTAGTTCCTCATTTCTTCTCCTCTAACCATCAATATTACTTATAATTGAATCATCAATGCTCATACATACCATTCATTTACATTTCATTTTGAATATTACACTGACCCATAATCATTTCATTCATCCTTAATGTCATTCATTTCATAATCACTTGTATGCTTGAACATATGTGACTCAACTTGCATCCTTTGTTCATCTAACCTCAAAGTGACTTGTATGTACATCTTGTATGGCTAACTTGTGCAGCTTAACTTCATATTGAAATTTCATTTTTCTAATGACCTTGATGTATGATCATCCACTTTTGACTTCCATGTTTGACTTGTTTTCCAAGTTAACCATTTTCTTATGTAATAACTTGCTTGCTTCTACTCACTTCTTCATCTAATCTCTTGTACTTGAACATTCATTCTCATACTTCGTATGCATATTCATATGCATTACATGACATTTATAATTGAGATTTGGTTTTGACTTTGACACTTAAGCATGCTTTAGTACATGTCCATCTTGCATAATCACTCATTCTTCCTCAACTAACTTCACATTGAACGTCTTTGGTGTATAGTACCTAGTTTATGCATAGTTTGCTGGTGATTGATCTTATAACCTTAGAGTACCTTATTCAGGTTTAGCTACTGACCTTAGAGGTCTTTTATCATTTAGGATCCCTTTTTCTTAGGGCTTAGTCTTATTTTGACCCTTAGTGTCATTCCATGACTGTTTGAGTCTTCTTAACTTCATCTTATGCTTATGTGATTAACTAACCTTTGTTTTGTAGGAGGTTTGCTAAGTCATGTGTGTGGTAGGGCATTCCACATACATCTTCTTCCTTCTCTTTTAAATTCTTTCAAGTTGTGTTTTCCTTAGCACTTTGTGCTTTGCTTTCATAACTTCTTCATCCCTCCCTCTTAGAAACAACTTAGCTTCTTTAGAGAAGTAAGTTGTCTTCTAACTTCTTCTTCTTCTCTTCTTATTTTATTTCTTCTTTCCTTCTTCTTCATTAGGATAGACTTCAAACCACACTAACCTGGGAATCACATGCATGATAACACATAGGATTGTTAGTTCCCCTTTAGTATTTTTAACTTTGAGATCCTTTTGGTGCTCCCTCTTTCTCATCTTCAAACAAAAACCTAAAAAACACTTAATAATGGTTGAGGTAGTCTTGTGTGTATGGACTTATTCCATGGGGCACTTGTATTCATCCCATCTTGTGATAGTACAAGCTTGTCTAGCATGATGTACAAGTCTAATCACAAGACTACTTTTACAAAGAAAATCATAAAAAACACTTCTTCATTTTCAAATCACAAAACATCAAATAAAGTTAATGAGTTAGCGAGCTTAGGCCATAATATCTAGAACCAAGTTTTGGGGATCTTCATCTCACTTGGGTGTGCTTGTTCTTTATTCCATCTTTGAATGTAGTAACAAGTACACATTCCATAGAAAAGGACTTAAGATCACTTTCTTGTGCCAAACTCAGAAAAGCTTCTAAAAAACACTGAACAAAGAATAATCGTCTCTCCTTCGGGACTTTTTTTCTCATCACCTTCACTCATAACGTAAGAACTTTCTCCTACTTGTCTCTTTTCAAGACGGTAATGCACTCGTGCCAGACAAGCCTGCAACACCTGAGCACTGACATTAGCAGTTCAAGCTTTTAAAACACAAGCCATTTCCCCTTTCTTTTCTTTTCTTATCCAGTTTCAGTCTTTCTTTTGCAACAACTTTCATTTCTTCACCCTTGGAAACAGTTTCTATGCAAGCGTGGATCCTGTCGGGTACGGCAGACGATCTTGGGTACTAATACCTTCCCAGGTCATAACCGACTCTCAAACCCAATTTCTTTGGTTCGCATGACCATTGTCCTTTCTTTTCTTCTTTCGGTTTGTGCAACATTACCATTCCCGTACTTTGGGATAAAAATGCCTGACTGGCGACTCTACCTTTTTTCGCACCATCTGGCGACTCTGCTGGGGATCGAACCCAGAATATCTGGTTTCCCCTTAAGACTCTCTCCTAGCGCTTGTTTGTTTCTGTTTCATTGGGTGTTTTTATGTTTGTTGTTGCGTGTTTATTTTATTGTTCTTATTTATAACTTTATTTATTGCTTTCAGTATTTATTTTCATGCATCATATTATATATTGTCTGGATTGTACTAGTTTTCTTTTGGTGGGTTGGGGATAGGGGTGGCAAAACGGGTCACCCGTCCCTCCCCGCCCCGCCCAATACCCGCCAAAACAAGAGCGGGGTGGGCATGCCCGCTAACTTGACATGGGCATCAAAGTCATGCTCGCCCCGCTAAGATGGAGGGTTGGCGGGCGGCCCGCCTTCTTTTTTCTTTTTTTCTTCATTTATTTAAATAAACTAAAATACTCTATTTTTGTACTTTTCAATAAAAAAACATCAAATAGAACTTTCAACAAGTTTTCACCATAAATAGAAATACAATACAACCATGAATAAGTTTTAACTTCTAACCAACCAAAATAAATATCAAGTTCAACCATCAAGCAACCATTAACTATTAACCATCAAGCAACCAAAATTTAAGTTCAACAACCAAAATCATAAAAGTATTAAGTACAACATCAAAGTTTAAGTTCAACAAACTAAAACTAGAATAATTAATAACATTGTCTAACAAAACAAAAGTGAAGCATTCTAAAATGTAAATCCTAATCATCAAGGTCAAGAATATTAGATGCACTCTTAGAACAAGTTGGACCCTCCTTTTCATCTTCATTGTCATCATCATTTCTATCTACATTATAAGACAATGAAATAAATTCAATGGCTACTAAACAATTTATTAAAAAAATATTAGATAACTATATTCATACTAAGAATAATTACCATCATCAAAGGCATGCAACCAATTGCGAGAACAAAGCAATGCTTCTAGATTTTCAGACAATAGTCGATTTCTATACTTGTTAAGCACTCTAGAACCAATACTAAAGGAAGATTTTGATGCAATAGTGGTAATAGGAATGCTTAACAAGTCTCGAGCCATTACTGAAAGTTCAAGAAATTTTTGTCTAGTGTTCCTCCACCATAGTAGTACATCCAAATGTTCTGTGTAATCAAGATCCAAAGTCGGCTCTTCCAAATACATGTTAAGTTGACTTTGACATTTCTTTTAGCCGTACTAGATTGTTGTCTACCTAATCTAATTTCCTAAAATCATGACAATTGAAAAATAACACAAAGTTAAATAAACCCAATTAGTAAATCATGTTTTGCTCAATTTATAAAACCAATTTCCTAAAGTTAACATAAAGTTAAATAAAACCAATTTCCTAAAATTAACATAAAGTTAAATAAAACCAATTTCCTAAAGTTAACATAGAGTTAAGTAAAACCAATTTCCTAAAATTATGACAACTGAAAAATAACATAAACTTACATCAAATAGGCTTGGCTCAGTTGACATAGTTGAAGAGGTAGTAGGATGAGAACTTGAAGCCTTGGAAGAAGAAATAGAATATTCTACAAACAACTTGTACAATTTCAACTTTATGTTTTCCAATTTCAATTCCCAATTTAGTGGATCAACCACTTTATAACAATAGCCTAATGAATCCAACTTCATTCTTGGATCTAAGACGACCCCAATGTGAGGAGGAGGCATGTGACAAAAGTTGAGGATTTTACTATTTAACTTCCAACTTTTATCAACATAATGAGCAGTTAATGTTATATAGCCCTCGGTATTGATTGATGTCCTTAAATTAGAAGTTAAAACAATCCTACAAGGAGTGTTGGCCATTTCTATCTTAATCTTTTCCTTTTTCCCTTTTGTATATTCTCACAACATCAGCCTTGGCGGTATTTCTAGTGATAGGAATGTAATCAGGATTCAAGTACTGAAGCCAAGTTATAAGCTCTTCAAACTCAGAAAATTTAAAAGGAAGATCCTGTTTGATAATTAGTCGAGCACACATTTCACGAGATACCAAATTATCAACCTTTGATGATTTTAGTTTTCCTTGCATGTCTAACATCATATGACCAACATCTTCAAAATTAACTTTCTTACAAACTTCAAGATGACGTTTTAGAGAAGTTGTTCCATATCGTTTTTCTCCACATGCATATGATGTACCACATGCATTGAATTTTTCTCTTTGCCTTCCCTCACCATCCAAACCTTTTATCATAGTAAAAAACTTCCACACCTGAGATTTTTGTGTTCTCCTAGTGTTCTTTGTCTTACTAGGTTCCTCTAACACATTACTATTAGGTTCCACCGACTCACAATCTTGTTCAACAGTTAGGCCCAAATCCACATCATCACTATCATCAATTGGTGCTAAGAAATCCATATCTAACAAGCCCTATAACAAACATGCACAAAGATTATAAATTATGTGTATATAAATGAAATAGTTTTTAGTATGGATAAAGTATATATATATATATATATATATATATATATATATATATATATATATATATATATATATATATATATATATATATATATATATATATATATATATATATATATATATATATATATATATATATATATATATATATATATATATATATATATATATATATATATATATATATATATATATATATATATATATATATATATATATATATTATAAACTGTGAATATAAAGGTAACAATAACAACAACCCATGTTATTAGTAATTTAGTAGGAAGATTCATGATCAATTGGTTTTTTCTTAAATGTTATTTACTATATAAGCTGATTAGAAATTACCCCTGTTATTAGTAGAAATTACATAAAGTAACAACAACCCATGTTATTTACTTTATAATGAACAATATAAGACATTCATATATAACAACAACCCCTATTATTTACTATATAACAACAGCCCCTCATATGCAAGGCATTTCTATATAATGTTCCAAAAGTTCCAAATAATAAACTCCTGTTATTTACTATATAATGAACAATATAAGACATTTCTCCACCTTAGAATTAACCAAATCATGATGGTCATTAGGTAATTGGGTAAATTCCACAACGAAAGTGGGTGAAGGATAAGGAACTTTTCACTTCCTTTCAACAAATTGCAAACGAAAAAAAATCACAGTAATAGAGAAAAACAATTTACAGAAAAATAATTAAAGTTCCAAACTTTCAATCAACACAATTCTAACAAAAAAAACCCATCAAAATTAAACATACAAAAACATCTAAAAGAAAAACTAAACAAATAATTGAAGGAAGAGAAGGATGAAAAACATACCAAATGAAGCAATTAAGGATATACGTACGGTTACGAAGGAAGAGAAGGATGAAATCTAAAGAGTGAGAGGAGAGTAAGTCTGCGGCTATGCTGCACAACAACAACAAATCTAGGTCATACTTTTATTTAATTGTTATTTTTTAATGAATATTATTATTGGGCCACATGCCTTTTTTCTCAAAATGGGCCATTTATATTTTTTAAGAAGTTTCTTTTTTAATTTTTTTAGCGGGCTGGCGGGCCAACCCACCCCATTATGCATTCCGCCTGCGTGTTTTCTTACTTTGGCGGGGCGGGCGAAATGGGCAGGCGGGCCCAAAATCTCAACCCAACCCGTCATTTTTTGACGGGTGGGCGGACCGGCCCGACGGGCTGCGGCCCGTTTTTCCACCCCTAGTTGGGGATTTTTACTATGAGATGAGCTCGTAACCGGGGCTCGAGTGCACCCTAGGACTTAGCATGGACAGTCACTTTGGCTTCATGACATCTTGCTTTGTTGGTAGTAGTGAGTTCCACACCAAGACTTGCGACCGTCTTGGAAATATATTGATATACGAATCTTTCTTGGATCATTACACGACCTCGATAGTTATGTGTATATAGGGACCGATCATTGAGGACCTTTGTGGAAAGATCCATCTCCAGTGGTGACAGTGGTAGACCATATTTTGTGGCAAACCCATTCGCACTTGAGGGTCCACTAGAAACTCGCATAGGATGGCCTGGTTCTCTTATAGGAACTCAGTTAAAACATCTGGTCAAATGACGATAGTATTGTATCCCACGGGCTGAATGTATTATTGTTTCTCGATTTCAGCGCTTGAAGCTGGGGACTTATAAGGGATGCTTATTTTTCCCAGACTCCAGCTGAGACCTCCCTGAGTAATATATAATGCTTAACCGATTCCCAGATTTGGTCATGAGCTATTTCTCGGAAATGGTGAACGTATTATTGTTATTCGGCTTTGAGAGTCTGTGATGTTTGACCCGGAGCACACCCGTGAGATTGGGAGGGGTTTATAGGTTTTGCAGGAACCCTTGGCCTCATCATACCCTTTGTTATCAGTGTGATCTTATGTTCTGATCCGCTTATTATAGTCATGGAGTTCTTGATTTGTGGTTCTGAGATACTTATCTGGGTTATTATTCAGAGGACTTTTGAGCTTCACATCACTTAGTTCTTGGCTCAGTACTCCGTATCCAGACAGATTCTAGTCACTGATCACATGCCAGTTGCATACATGACATCATAGCATTTTAGCATACATGTTCAGTTATTTCCGAGGATGCCATATTTGAATCCTGCAGTGGAATTTCTTGTGTATGAAAATGTGAATCAAAACAGATAGATCCTGGGAAATAACCGAACATGGCATTTGCATACCTCCTTGCATCTGTGACAGGTATCCAGAGACATATTCTTATCCTGATTTGGTTTCTCTTCAGAATGGCGAGCTTGAATCAGAACTCTCAGGGTATGGACTTGGAACAACTCCGGGCGGAGGTAACTGAAATGAAGACCCAGATGGGGCAGTTCAGAGCATAAGTGCAAACCTTATCACAAGGTCAAAGATTCTTGAAGGAAGAGTTCGACTTGATGAAGACTCAGATGAATATGTTCATAGAGATCATGAATGTTTTATTGAAGAACCTAAGACAAAAATCAACCTCTCATTGCCTGATACAAATGAGCTAAAGGATCTTATGTCAATTGTTGCCAAAGAAATGAGCACTTTCTTTCCTTATCGAGGATCTTCCTCAACTCCTACCCCTTGGTTTCCAAAAGAAGGACTTCATCAAGTTTCAGTTGTAGCTCCTCCAGTGGAGGAAACCCATTTTCGACAGAAGCAAGAAAGGGTTATTGATCATGTACCCATGTCTTATGCTAAGCTGTGCCCACAGCTGCTCAAAATGAGATTGATTGAGTGTCGTGAGCTATCTCCTCCTTCTGGCGAACTTCCCCAAGGTTGGAATCCCTACGCCTACTGTGTTTTTCACTCCGGAGCTCCAGGACATGATATTAATGATTGCAGGGCATTCATGCATCAAATGCAAGATTTGATTGATGAAGGAGTGATTAGTTTTGGGCTGACTAGGTTGAAAGTGTCACAAGTTGGTGCACGTACGAACATAAAAAATAGGGTCAATTTCATTCTTCTAGAGTCATTACTTAGGTTGAGTCTTCAAAGAGGTTACAACAACAAACTTCATTAGTTCCTCGGTCGAATTCGGGTAAGAAAGTGAAGTGGCCTGTTAGGCGCTCAAAGCAACATCAACAACAAAATGCTCAACCACAACGAAGGCCTTATTCACAAAGAATTCGACAAATGGATTGTGTTCTTGATCCGATCTCAATAACCTACACTGCCATGTTGCAACAATTGTTAAGGTTTAATCTGGTGGAGTTGCGGACTTTGACACCACCAATAGGCAATCCGCCAAAGGGATATGATGTGGATGCACATTGCGATTTTCATTCTGGTGCTCTGGGGCATACAATAGAGGAATGTAGAACTCTACAAATGAAGGTTCATGATCTGATCGACTCAAAGGTCACAACGCCATATGGTCAACTTGGAAAGCAAATAATGATATACTGGGATTGATGTTTGTAGGCCTTAGTTTTCTCTCATGTATTTGGTTACCCTCAGGCTTGTTGAGGGAACTCTTGTTGTTGTTCTTATTTGTATTTTGTTGTCATTTTGTTTTCGCACTTTGTATGACTTTGCTCTAGTGAGCCTTTCTTTGTTTGGATGTTAGGATTTATGATATATTGGTTCCTGGTTTTTTTCATAGGAATTTATGCATCGACACCTGGTCACGAAATGACTTTACACTAGATCTTACTGTCAGGGTTTCTCTTGAGAGTGTTCTCTCTCGATAGTTGTGTTTCAGAGAATTTTCATAACATAGCATCCTGCATACCATAGCATATTATCTTTTTTTTTCAGGTACATGGGCAGTTTCTCATCTCTATTCCATTTCAGGAAGTAGTGTTGGAAAAACAGAACTAGAATGGCAGATCAAGTACAAGTTGAGCTTGTGGAGTTGAGGGCTCGTATGGAGCAGTTCATGACCCCGATGACAAGGATGGCTCAGAATAAAAAAATAACTAAGGTTGATGGTCGAGCGGCTAGAGATTGAGATTCTAGGAGATGGTAATCAGAGAAATCATAATGGAGCTCCAGGCGGAGACAATGACCGTAATGTTGGCTACATGGATGGTCAAGAGGATCAATTTACTTTGATGAGTGGGGGGGTCAAATAACCAGAATGCAATAGTGGATAAGAGGTTAGAGGAAATGGCTGAGAAGATAAAGGCCATTAAATCTAAAAACTCTCTAGGTTTTGATGTGACTGACTTGGGTCTGGTTCCTGGGGTCAAAGTTCCTCACAAGTTCAAGCCTCCTACTTTTGAAAAGTACAACGGTAACGCTTGTCCGAAAACTCATATCCAGTCTTACTTTGGGAAGATTTCTGCTCACACGGATGATGAAAAGTTATGGATGTTTTACTTCCAAGACAACCTATCTGGGGCATCTTTGGATTGGTATATGAATTTGAACAGGATTGTTGTCAGAAGCTGGAAGGACTTGGCTAAAGCTTTAGTGAAACAATACCCTTTTAATATGGACATGGCGCCTAACCCCATCCAACTCCAGAGTCTTTCTTAGAAGAAGTCTGAAAGTTTCAAAGAGTATGCTCAGAGATGGCGAGAAATGGTTGCTCGAGTGCAACCTCCACTGCTTCAGAGATAAATGACTGACATATTCTTGGGCACTTTGCAGAGTGTGTTTCTGGATCGTTTAGCTGCTTGTCCATCTACTGGATTTGCTGCTATTATGATCGCCGGTGAGCGAGTTAAGAGCTTTCTAAAGCTTGGAAATATTTAAGATTACAGTGCGTCAGGTTCAGGCACTAAGAAGCCATTCGCTAGTGGTCAGAACAAGAATGAAGGGGAAGTTGGGGCAACATCTCATCAATGTGGAAAAGGTAGATGATATCATCCACACCATCATCAGGCAGCCTCTGTGGCTATGACCCCGAATAATCAGACTAGGCGTCAGACATGACAAAGGAACCCTCAACAGGGTCATCAATAGCAAAGGAGAGAATTAGTTTTTGACCCTTTACCAATGTCATATACGAATATACTTTAACATCTGCTTCAGTTGAAATTGATTGAGCTTCACAAGCTGTTCCCGCCTCCTTTTCCATTGCCAGTAGGATGGGATGCCAACGCCCACTATGATTTACATTCTGGGGCACCAGGACACCATATCAATGGGTGTAAAGCTTTTCACCACAAGATATAAGATTTGATTGATTCGAAAGCTGTCAATTTCGCTACATACAGATGAAGAAGAGGGCAGTGTCCTAACTTGAAGTCTTTTTATCAGAGTTTGTCAGAAATAGAATTAAAGCAATAAAACCATAAGTATCCCCATACTCTCAGTAGTGGCAGTCAGTTTTCTTTATTGCATTTTCATCCTTATTGAGGTGAACTACGCTGCTCTAAATCTTCATTGGTCTTAGGTCAATGGAGATACATAGGCAGAAGATCTTCAGGTCTTTGCGAGCAACCTTAGGCGTCAACTTTGTTTCTTAGATTTACTCTCTCTTTCAGGTGTCTCGTGTTAGTGTTCAACTACAAAGTTGTAGGGTCAGAATAATTGGGAATGAAGTATGGTTCTGGACATGTGGCCATTTTATTGAAGATTGCAAGTTCATGGAAAAGCTACTGATCACTGAAATATTGAAGACTGGTCTGTCCAGACGGAGTCAAGTCTCCTTGATGACGGAAATGCTCAGCTTCTTTACTGCATTTTCATTTGTAGCTTTTATCAGTTTTCCTAAACATTTATATACATGCATGAAACTTGTTTGTTTGTTTGAATGTTAATGAAAAGCACATGTTTTTTTCTTGAAGTAATTCATTCGTATTTACTCATAATTTTGTGTATGTGTGTTACAATACAAATTGTCGTTCTTAAACTCTGTGATGGAGGATGACGAAATGAAAACATAAAAATCTCCAATTGTGTGCTCTTGAATAAGACCCTGTTGAAGATGTACAGGCTTTGTTTCAAATCCCAAGCATCAGATATATAAGGGAGATAAACCCTCGTTAACCCCTTTGAGCCTTGAAGTAGGAGTTTCTTTTCACAAAAAAAACCCTTACATTTAACCCGGGGAGAAGTAGATGTCAGCTAGTTGGACCGAGCGTTCAGACTTTCACAAAGGAGTGTATTCGAGAATCCATTTCCTTTCATTCCAGCACGTCAAGAGGTACAAAGACTAGAAACCACAATGGTTATACCAAATCAAGAGGTCCAAAGACTAGAAACCATAAAGGTTATCCTCATCAACTGAAAAGTGAGACAATCACGACCCTTTCAAAGCAATCAAGATAAACAATGTCACACGATTTGTTAAAAAAAAGAATAATAAAAAAAGAGAAAAAAGGAAATAAAAAAAGCCCGCTAAGTTGAAACTTGAAAACAAGTGACTTAGGCAAAAATTAGGGCATCCCGTTGGAGTCCAATTGCAAAAGATTCAGAAGAATCAGTCCAGGAAAAGGTTAGGGATAAGCAAAATAACGCAAATGCAAAAGACGAAAAGGATTACACAAGAAAGATCCTTAAACAAGAACGACAACATGTGATACAAACACAAAAGATAAAAGATAATAGGGGTAACTATTACTCCAACAACCTCGATGGTGCTTAAATCATTAGTAGCAATGGTTCCTCAACCATCATGAAACCCTTAGGAAAGGTGAGTTCTTGTGAAAACTAGTTGAACATAGGACTGAAGAACATCACGAAGAGGGGTGGGCACAAATAAACTTCGAGCCTATATCCTTTGTTTCTATAACCGTGAAACAGGCCATGATACAACCCTCAAAAGTCCTAACTGAAATAGGGTTAACTCGAGAGCGTACTACCATGAGATAGCATTCTTGACTCCTACGAGTTATGCTAAAAGATCTTTATTGGTATTGCATATGCATGTTTTCCTTTCATAAAAATAATTCGTATTATATCTTAACCAGTGATTCGCTCACGAAGGTTTGCGACATGTTTTCAATAAAATATTCAAGATTAACATGTGTGTTGCATTAGAATTTTCATTCTCAGAATAAAACATTTTCTACTTTCATACATTTGTTTGGCATCAAATAAGTTCACATGCAGAATTTCAGTCCAGAAGCTTAATCTTGCCAAGTTGAGAAGTCTGAAACTTTTCGGGGACAATCATGTCGAAGTGCCTTTTTTTCCAAGAAACTCTTTTGAGTAGAGGTTTTGCCAGCCAGTTGGTTTAAATGAAATCAATCTAGGGAAATCACGTTGAGTAATCTTCTCGCAACTTAGCTAGTCTGGGGAAATCACATCGAAATTTCAATCTCTCAAAGAGCATTCAGTCTGGGCATTTCTCCAAAGTATAGTTAGTCTTGTACTAGGGTAGGCTATCCCAATGGTAGATGAATCCCCTCTCTGCAGGCGTTTAATCAACCTATCCTTGGTTCGGGATACTGGGGAAGAATATTTCACAATGATGTGGGACCGTGCATGAATCTTCTTGAAACAAATTCCTTCGTAGACCATGAGGTATGGGGCAGTTAGTTCAAGATTCGACGAATCTCTACAAGAGTTTGAAGACACTGGAGCATTTTGAAGGCCAAGTCTCCTGTAAAATCCTCTTTAGACGATATTCTCGTAAGCAAAACAGTCAAAGGCTTGAAAGACAACATCATTCTTCAGCACGAAGCAGTGTGGAAACTTTGTTCCCCATCAGGGTCTGGATAATTTGGCCCACTCCTAATTGTCTCCTAAAGAAAGGTGTTAAAGGGTTTGGTGTTCCCCTAAGCAGAGAATATTTCTATCTCTTCTCCCCAACGAGAGACGCTTTACAATTCTTATATCCAACAGGAAGGGTTGATCCTTACATCATCCCCAGTAAAGGCTAAGATGGAAACTTCCCCAGCTGAGTCAGAATAGGGTGATATCCCCAGCAGAACTTCAAAGGTTAGTTGAATTTTTCATCCTTAGGCGGAGTCATCATTTCACAGTGGGTTGTTCCCAACAAGAAACTGAAGGCTTAATTCATCACAGAGTTCAGAATGGCAGAATTCTTTTCCCCGACAGGATTATCTGATCAAGCATCTTCCCCAGCCGAGTTGAAAGATTGTTATTTCCCCATATAGTTTCATGTTTGGAATTTATCCATCATGGAAATATTCTCTAGCGAGGCCGCTAATTTATTTTTGGTCAATGTGACAAGTGATGCAGACAATGTTCACATTCCTCAGCCAGAGTCAAGTATTATCAGAGTATCTTGATCTCGTTCCTCAGCAGAATGTTAGTTAGAGCGTTCTCATCTCCAGCGGAGTTACAAATAGTACTCTCCTCTCAAATCAAGTCTTATTGAATTGATCGCCTTGTCTGGTGTCAATGGACTAACCTTAAACCAATCACCTTGTCTGGTGTCAACAGACTAATCATATTGATCACTTTGTCTCGTGTCAACGAGCCTATTTTGAATAAATCACTTGATACCATTCTCATATCAGATCGCTTGATCTTGTTTGGGTTGTAAATCGCTCGATATTGCAACACCATTAAAGTCCACCATTGTTGTGGCAAGCCAGTAGTCGTCTGGTGTCGTACAAAAAGACATGTTTGAGTTATAGATCTCTTAATGTTACTCCTCTTGTTTGAGTCATAAATCCTATGATGTTACGTGCTCATATTCCAGGTTATGGATCGCTCAATACCATTTCCTTGTCAGATCACTTGATCTTGTCTAAGTTGTAAATCGCTTAATGTTACTCATCTTTGTTTGAGTCGTAAATCCTATGATGTTACGTTCTCATCTTCCTGGTTATGGATCGCTCAATACCATTTCCTTGTCAAATCTCTTGATCTTGTTTGAGTTGTAAATATCTTGATGTTACTCCTCTTTGTTTGAGTCGTAAATCATATGATGTTACATACTCATCTTCCCAGTTATGGATCGCTTGATACCTTTTCCTTGTCAGATCGCTTGATCTTGTTCGAGTTGTAAATCGCTTGATGTTACTCCTCTTTGTTTGAGTTGTAAATCCTATGATGTTAGGTTCTCATGATCCTGATTATGGATCGCTTGATACCATTTCCTTGGCAGATCACTTGATTTTGTTTGAGTTGTAAATTGCTTGATGTTACTCCTCTTTTTCTGAGTCGTAAATCCTATGATATTACGTTTTCAGATTCATGGTTATGGATCGTTTGATACCATTTCCTTGTCATATCGCTTGATCTTATTCGAGTTGTAAATCGCTTGATGTTACACCTCTTTCTTCGAGTTATAAATCCTATGATGTTACGTTATCATGTTTCAGGTTATCGATCCTATGATACCATTTCCTTAGAAAAAGGTGGGTTGTAAATCCTACGATGTTACAATGCCATTAAAGTCCACTGTCGTTGTGGCAAGCCAGTAGTCCCCTGGCGTCGTTCAAAAGGGAGTTTTTCGTGGTTATCTTTGGTTACTTTTCTCCACATCAGAGTTCTCCAAGCAAAGTTTCTTTGGCTGGGTTTATTTCCCTTTTCTTCTTCTCTATCAGAGTGCAAATTTTCTGTTTTGTTTTGGTATTCAATCATAGTTTATCTTGAACGGCCGAGAACCGATGCTCTCATCCTTTTCAGATTAACAGATGATTGAATAGGGGCAGCTGTAACACCCCAAAATTTGCCCTCTCATTTTCATATCATTTAGCATATCCTTTCATACATTGCATTGCATTTAGATCATAATTTCATCACAAACATACATGAACATACATCTCCATTAAGCTTTCACAGGTTGTGACGGACTTTTATTTCGTCATGCGGCACGTGCACAAGAATCTCAGAAGAAGCCAAAGTTCTCGGTTGATTCTGAGCAGTTTAAGCAGAATATTAGTTTTATGGTGCAGTTTGCAAAAGTTGTAACTCATGCCCGAAAATTCATTTTGGCTTGAAATTCAATAGTTCATACCTTTTTGGTATGCTCTACAACTTTTGTATTCGGCTCAGAGGTCAATTCATCAAGGAAAGTGGCAGGAATTATTTGTTTATGAAATTTTGGTTTCGTCGATTAACTGTGCTAGCAGTATTCAAGAGTTCGTAACTTCTGATTGGATCAACGCTTCTAAGAGATTCATATGCCAAAAGTTCCGTCTTGATATCCTCTCCAACTTTTGTGTTTTAGCCGAGAGCTAATTCTTTGAAGAAGATCTCCGAATATGTGAGTTTTCAGAGTTAATACAGTGGAAAAATAGTGTTGAACCGATAAGTTTTGTACACTAAAAAATTCATAACTCTCAGCTTGTTCGTCGAATTGATGTTGTTCTAGGGCCTAAAATTCCTTTTAGATGTTATATTCAAGCCATGAATTCAATTTGGGTTAGGTCCAAGCAGAAGGACCCTGAAAATACATATTACCAGTGGGGTTCTTTGATGCACTGCACTGACTGTCAGATTTTGCAAAATTCATAACTTGGTCAATTTTCATCGAATTGCATCCATTCTTGAAGCTTTGGTTCCCAAATTTTATCTTCTTCAAGTTCCAAGACAAGCTCGAGTTTGAACGATGCTCCGAAGAATATCGTTTTGGTTTATTTTGCAAAATTGAAGTGTTGAACCGAAGAAAAAGGCTGAAAGTGGTTTCACGAGAAAATTCATATCTCCCTCGTTGTTTGTATGGTTAAGCTCATATTTTAAGACAAGGTCATTGACTCATAGATCTACAACTTTTTTGATAAAGTCTAGTCGAGATTATGCCCCAAAGAGGTTGACCTCGTTAGGTTTTCGAGTAGCAGACACCAAATAAGCCGAAAAAACAACTTATTCAGTGACGTCTTTCAACTTAAACGTATCGACTGCACTCGATTTTGATCGTATGACATCCATTCTTTTTGCGTTACAACCACGATTCAGAGGCGGACGATGTTTTGGAAGGTTCAGAGTCGAAGTTTCTAGCCGAAGATATTGTTATTTTCACTTAAGCCGAAATTCTACCTTTTGTCTTTCATTTTACACTCCACTGTATATTCTTTTGACCCACAATTTGTCTCATAACTTCAATCATAATTCACAAATACCAAAAACTCTCTCTAAAGTAGGAAAGTTCATTCTCTCAACTCTTTCTCAAGAACACAACAACAACTTCATCAAGAACTCAAGAACACAACAATTCTGATCAAGCTTCTGATAGTCGAACCACCGTGAACCACCACCTCCGGTCAACTCCACCACCGCGCGACCACCATCTTCCGCCGTCGGCAGCCATGCAGCCTCTCCTCCGTCCGCGATCGCATCTCACTCCCTTCGGATTCACAATTTCTTCGTCGATTCTTCATTCGGTTAGCTTTTTGAACTTTAATTCATGAATAATTGTTGAATTGTTTCTTGAATTAAATTTTCAAGTTGAATTGATCTTATGGATATTATGTGCATTAATTCTTGAGTTGATTGTTAATTGTGAATTGATGTTTGATTAATTGATCCTAATAATTGTTGTGGTGCATAATTGGAAATTCTTGTTAAAATTGACTTAGAATAATTGGTGCATGTAAGGTGTTTGACAAAATTCCTAGGAGAGCTAATTATTGTGACTTGATATTGATTGAAGTGCTTGACTTTCGAATTCATGCTTGTTTCAATGTGTAAATTCGGAATAGGATAGGTTGAGGCTTAATTGTTGATGTTGTTCATGTATCGCGTGTCGAAAAATGCGTTTTGGTCATAACTTCCTAACCGTAGTGCGTTTTCGTGAATGTGAATAGTGTAACTTGACTTTGTTGATTATTGGGGAGCCATTGGTGAACTTGTTAGTCAATTTCAGACAACTTTTTTTCACCGTTTCGTTACTGCTAGTTGACGAAATTGGCCAAAAAGTCCCACTTCCGAGTGGAATTTTCAAAAATCGATTGCATATTTAAATCCATTTGCACATTCGCAAGTTACCATACGATTTTCGTTCAATTCCGAGTCGGTGATTTTTGACACGTTTTTCCCGTTTTAAGGCTTTTTAAGTTCGGTTTGGTGCGATTTTGATTCATTGATCTTGTTTTGACTTGTACATATATTTGTTGATCATTTTCCATTCATTACATGTAAATTTTCTCGATTATGGTTTGAGTTTGCATGTAGCTTATGTTAGTGCATAGGTGCTACCCCATTTTGAAGTGTACGTTTCAATGCATGTCCATGACTTGTATGCTCATCTTTCTACTTGATTTTGAGTTGTGAGGCATAAGTGCAACTCCCAGTTGCACCTTTTTTTGGTTTCTAATGTATTTGTTGAGTTCATGCAAGGTTCTCGTAAAGATCTTAACAATGGTCGCTTGGTTGGTATTTCACTTTATTTGTGGGATACCTTTGGATTCAAATGATATTTTGTGTCGTTGTTTTTTCTGGCTTGTGTTGTGTGCAGGTAATTTGTGTGATCGCATCCAAATTGCACATCTTTAGTGATTTATTTCACTCCGATGACTTGAGCTTATATGGGAAATGCGATGTCCGACTTGTTTTTTATGTGGATGCTAGCTTGTTCGAGCGGACCTCTGGGTTTCTATCTTCTGTTTAGGTTGTTGGTACTTCAGATTTACATCCACGCGGCATAGTTTCTTATTCGATTTACTATTTCTGCACTTTATTGCTTACATAAGCTGGAGTCCCGACCGTTTCTTTTGGCGGGCATTTTCTGGAAGTCCTCCTTTAGAGGCTTTGTATGTGTTTGTTTACATTTGTGCAAAGATCTCAAAAGAGGCGCCCCATTCCTATTCCCCTTAATAAGACCTCGAAGAAGGCAAGCGAAAAGGGCTTATAATCAGCCCCGCACTATCATTGAGTCTTTTATTAGCTTGCACTCCGTGTTGATATTTTTGGATAAAGTTCATCCTGCTCTTGTCCGATCAGTATGTGGAAGAGGATCTCACTTTCTGGATCCCCACGCTTTGTGTAGCTCACGTCCGTTGACGTTGATGCTTTGTGCTCATACGCATATGATATTTCCGTCGGTTTGTTCTTGCTTGGTGAGATGATACCATGTATAGACATACTCTTTTCCCACAGTCACGAGCTCTAGGAGATCTCCTTGCTTCATGTACCCATCCTTCCCGATCCTCGATATCATGGTTAGGTGTCTCCCCTACATTTGTCCTGCTTCGATCCTCCATATCGTTTCTAGGCCCTCTCTTTGCGACTGTGAAGACATAATCCACAGGTGGATGTTTGCTACTTGAGTGATGTGGATACTCCTCGAGCTTGTTTTCTTATTGTGTGATGCGATCGTCTCCCCATAGGATTGCTAGGCTTTGTATAGTATCTCCTTTGCATGTTAACTTAGGTAGCATGGTTCCTTTGTCTAGGACTACCTTTTTTTGTATGAGCATTCCTAAAACACAATTCAAACTCTTTGTTTTCTTTTCATGAGAACATGTTAATTCCTTATACTACAGGTGCGTGAGTCTCTAAAGGTCGAGCACCCGGTAGAACGTGAACTTAATATCGTTCAACTAAAAAACTCAAAACAAACAAAAGTAGTTAGTCGAACTACGTTAACTCTGATTCCTTAAAAGGGGTATGTAGGCAGTGGGGTAGGGTCCATCCGAGCATAACACTTTCTTTTTGCTACATTATTTTTCCTTTCTTTCGTTGCATCCTAACCCTAGTTTTAGGTAGGCACTTGTGCCCTCCTTTTAGAACTAACTTGTAAACATTATAAGACCCCTTTAGATTATTATAGGTCCATTTGGTAGAATCATAAGTCATTTACCTTGGGTGTTCATTTGGTTTGTATCGGGTTTAACATGTATGACCCAACTTGATCTTTTGTGACCTAGTTCCTCATTTCTTCTCTTCTAACCATCAACATGACTTATAATTAAATCATCAATGCTCATTAATACCATTCATTTACATTTCATTTTGAATATTACACTGACCCATAATCATTTCATTCATCCTTAATGTCATTTGTCGTACCTCGAAAATACGATCCTCGCGATGGACGCGGAAAGAAACAACAGAGTCGCCTCCTAATTCTATTTATTCTAACGAGAGAAAATGGAGATATAGATACAACCTAATAAGGATAAGAAATGGTCAATGAAACCAAATTCTAAGTTCGGGAGTCGGTTACGCAAGGGGAAGGTATTAGCACCCCTCACGTCCGTTGTACTCAACGGGAACCTCTTAGCCTAACTATGCGATTAAATGTTGATCCAAGTCTTTGTCTTCTGAATGGTTTGTTAAAATGTATGTTCTAAGGGAAATGAAAGTTTTATTATTATTAATATGACGGAGAAAATATTAAATTTTTTTATTATTGTGCTCGCGAAGGATAAAAATCCATGTGCCTACGTATTCCCTTGTGCAATGGGAAAGTCAGAGCTTCGTAGTTTGTGCTACTACGGTTTGTTTTTTTTAATTGAACAATTGTTTGGAAACACTTTCTAATCCGCTAAGAGTTGGCTTATACTCGCGGCAGAGGCTGAAGCGCTAGCTTGTTTGCGAGATAGAAATATTTAAACAATGTTTGTTTTGAGAAAATATGGTTGACCTTTGTTAAGGTGTTTTAAAATGAAAGGGCGAATGGATCACAACGCGTGGGGCTAGCCCAGGAGTGATTTCATTCAAGGACCCGTGGAGTGCTTGACTCCAGAGTTCAGTTATTCGTTGATTAATTATAAAATTATTTGCATTTGTTGGTAAGTTTTAAGTTGTATCTTTTAGTGTGAAAAGGCGAACGAAGCACAACTCGAAGGCCAACCTTAAGAGTAATTCAATTTAAAAACCCGATGAATGCTAGATTCCTGAGTTTAGTTCTTTCACGATTTTTATTAAAAAGATTTGATAAAGTTTGGTATTTGTTTTGGATGAATTAGGGTTTAATTTTTTAGAAACGAAGGAGTAAATGAAACACAACTCGAAGGCTAGCCTCAAGAGTGATTCATTAAAGAACCCGCGGAATGCTAGATTCCGAAGTTCAGTTCCTCGTTAATTAATTAAGACGTGTACAGTCGTGCAGATGGCGATCACATAAGTGACCAACTTACGTGTGTGTAAAATGTAGGCGCGAATTGTTTTAAATGATTATGTAAGTGGATTCGATTTCTAGTTCCTATGGTATTCCTAGCAATGCGAAACTGTAAAAATAAAGGCGGAAAAATAAATTGCATTCAAAATAAACGGGAGAGGGATACATGATAATTTACAAGGGATTGCGAAGAAGTAAAGGGTATCGTTGTAATTTTTCCAAGAGGAAGTGTGTGTGCAGTGTATGAATTATTCGAACCGTTAGAATTTAATATGGTATAAAAGAATGAAATATAAATAAATAAATTATATAGACTTAACAAAATAACCAAAAAATAAATTAAGCTTATGAAATAAAGGAAAAAAATGAATGGCCTCATATTGGTCACGATTTATCGGAAACGATTTATCGTGGCCTTTTGTCATATCATCGGCCCAAAAATCGAAAATAAAAATGGAAATTAACTACATAAACATTAAAATATTTTGTAAGATTTTTATAAAAAAATGATAACAGAACAAATAAAAACATATTAAAATAAATATATCAAAGTTAAAAGAACTAATGGGTTGAAAATCAATAAAAGGGAGTGTTATAGTGAATCAGGATATGTGTGTAGTAGATCATGAATGGGCTCAAGGCCAACAGAAATTTAAATCTATATATAATAAAAATAAAAATAAAGAAACTAACGAAATCTAATAACTAGGGGATCCGTGGTGTGAAAACAAATAACATCAACTTGGAAAATAAATAAAAAACAAAAAAAAACCTAAATAAATAGTATCAGTATTAAATAATATAAAAAGGAATTAATTGAAATTTTTAATCAAAATAAAAAGGTGAAAGGGTCAACAAATAACTTAAAAAGAAAAAAGAAAGAAAACGAATAAAAAAAATCCTCTTCTTCTTAAACGCAAAAACAAAACACGACCTAACTCACCCTCAATTGCAAAATCAGCGGCGACCCTCTCTCAATTCAGATTCAGTTTTCAAACTCGCGTTTCTCTCCCTCAACTCGCGACTCTCGGATTCTCAAAATCTCTCCGCGATTTTTTTTGTTTCACGAGGCAGTTTTCGTGGTGGTGATTTGTGTTTCGGACGATTTGGATCGTTTCGAAACTTCTTCTTTTTCTTTTCGTTTTTGTTTTGTTTTATGTTGTTGATGTTCGATGACGGTTTGTGGTTGATGAAGGTTTTCCGCGGTGGTGGTTGATTGAGAAAAAAGGCGGTGGCGGTGGTTTGAGGGTGAAGTGAAGGTGTGGTTGAAGGCGGATGATAGAAGGTTAGTGGTGGTATTAGAAGAGTGGAGTAACGGCGGTTTCGGAAATGGGATGGTTCAGTTTCTGGGTTGAGTTCGTCGGTTTGGGTTTGTTTAAGGTTAGTGGTGGAGATGGAAGATGGTGAGAATGGTTTGAAGTTGGTGAGGTCTGGCCGTGGATTCACAGAGGGGTTTTTTCGGATTTATTTTGGGGTTTTGGATTTTACCCAGTTTTTTTTTAGCGTTTTCTGTAAAATAAGAAGAGTGATGATGCTCTCTTTTTTGTATATTTTCTTCTGCGTTTTAAAAAATTTCAGCGAGAGCCCTCCTTTTTGTTTTGGTATCTCCTCCTTTTAACATATCACCCAGCCTTTTTTAAGTTTCAAATTTTTATGTTCTATTGTGATGAGTCTCTCTCAATTACAAAATTGTGCAGAGTGTTGCTGCATTGGATCATAATTTTTCTTTACCTTTTTGCTTGCAGATTTTTGTTATGTCTATTTTGGTGATAAAAGAAATGCAAAATTTTGAGTGTAATGTTGGTTTTGCAGGTTTTGGTTTGCTGTGTAGGAAGTGTCGAGACTTGGTCAAAGTGATGAACCAATTGGATTGATGTGTGGATATTATAAACTAAACAAATAATAATAATCATAATAAATAATAATAATAATAATAATAGTAATAATAAATAAGAATAAAAAAATAATAATAAGAAAATAGCCTAATTATAACTAGATAAAAAAATAAAATCCTAAAATCTAATTACAAGGTTAAAAATAAAATTAAACTTAAATTATTAAAATCAAAATTAACTTGAAATTATCACTAAATTAAAATTGAGGTTAAACTTAAATTACGAATTAAACTAAGCTAAAGATATTATTTTTTGAATTTTTTTTAAACGAAGAAAATAAACAAGTAATTAATCTAAACTAATTAAAAAACTGATTTTAATATGAACTAAATAAATAAATAAAATAAAAACTAAATTTAAAATACCTAATATAAATTGAACTCTTATTCTTAAATTGAAACAAAAATTCAAAAAAAAAAAGATAAGAGGAACAATCATGACATTAAAAAAAATAAAATGCAAATGATTAATGAGATGCTTCGACTGAAGATGCAAAGAATGATCAAAAATCGATAAAATGTGTCAAGTGAAAAAAATGATTCAGGGTCAAAATTGGGGTATGACATCATTCATTTCATAATCACTTGTATGCTTGAACATATGTGACTCAACTTGCATCCTTTGTTCATCTAACCTCAAAGTGACTTGTATGTACATCTTGTATGGCTAACTTGTGCATCTTAATTTCATATTGAAATGTCCTTTTTCTATTGACCTTGATGTATGATCATCCACTTTTGACTTCCATGTTTGACTTGTGTTCTAAGTTAACCCTTTTCTTACGTAATAACTTGCTTGCTTCTACTCATTCATCATCTAATCTATTGTACTTGAGCATTCATTCCTATAATTCGTATGCACATTCATATGCATTACATGACATTTATAATTGAGATTTGGTTCTGACTTTGACACTTAATCATGCTTTAGTACATGTTCATCTTGCAGAATCACTCATTCTTCCTCAACTAACTTCACATTGAACTTCTTTGGTGTATAGTGCCTAGTTTGGGCATAGCATGTTGGTGATTGATCTTATAACCTTAGAGTACCTTATTAGGGATTAGCTACTGACCTTAAAGGTCTTTTATCATTTAGGATCCCTCTTCCTTAGGGCTTAGTCTTATTTTGACCCTTCGTGTCATTCCATGACTTGTTTGAGTCTTCTTAACTTCATCTTATGCTTATGCGATTAACTAACCTTTGTTTTGTATGGGGTTTTGTAAGTCATGTGTGTGGGAGGGAATTCCACATACAACTTCTTCATTTTCTTTTAAATTCTTTCAAGTTGTGTTTTCCTTAGCACTTTGTGTTTTACTTGAATAACTTCTTCATCCCTCCCTCTAAGAAACAACTTAGCTTCTTTAGAGAAGTAAGTTGTCTTCTAACTTCTTCTTCTACTCTTCTTATTTTCTTTCTTCTTTCCTTCTTCTTCATTAGGATAGACTTCAAACTACAATAACTTAGGAATCCCGTGCATGATAACACTTAGGATTGTTAGTCCCCCTTTAGTCTTTTTACCTTTGAGATCCTTTTGGTGCTCCCTCTTTCTCATCTTCAAACAAAAACCTAAAAAACACTTAATAATGGTTGAGGTAGTCTTGTGTGTATGGACTTATTCAATGGGGCACTTGTATTCATCCCATCTTTGGATAGTACAAGTTTGTCTAGCATGATGTACAAGTCTAATCACGAGACTACTTTCACAAAGAAAATCATAAAAAACACTTCTTCATTTTCAAATCACAAAACATCTTATAAAGTCAATGAGTTAGTGAGATTAGGCCCTAATATTTGGAACCATGTTTTGCGGATTTTCCTCTCAATTGGGTGTGCTTGTTATTTATTCCATATTGGAATGTAGTAACAAGTACACATTCTATGGAAAAGGACTTAAGATCACTTTCTTGTGCCAAACTCAGAAAAGCTTCTAAAAACACTGAACAAAGAATAATCATCTCTCTTTCGGGACTTCTTTTCTCATCACATTCACTCATAACGTAAGAACTTTCTCCTACTTATCTCTTTGCAAGACGGTAACGCACTCGTGCACACGAGCCTGCAACACCTGAGCACTGACATAAGCAGTTCAAGCTTTTAAAATACAATTCATTTTCCTCCCTAGTTAGGGGAACTATGGCGTCTCTAATCCTCATGTCCAGATGAGGTACATAGGCAGCGGGGTAGAGCCCGTTCGAGCACTCTTTTATTTTCTCTACATTTCCCTCTTTCTTTTCTTTTCTTATCCAATTTCAGTCTTTCTTTTGCAGCAGCTTTCATTTCTTCACCCTTTGAAACAATTTCTTTGTAATCGTGGATCTAGTCGGGTACGGTGGATGATCTGGGGTGCTAATACCTTCTCAGGTCGTAATCGACTCCCGAACCCATTTTCTTTGGTTACATGACCTTTGTCCTCTCTTTTCTTCTTTCGGTTTGTGCAACATTACCATTCCCGTTCCTTCGGGATAAAAATGTTTGGCTGGTGAATCTACCATTTTCTGCGCCACTTTCGCATTTGTACCATGATGGAAATCCAGGGAGCGACAGTCGGGTTGCGATGAACCCTTCTAGTAGCAATAGTTCCTGAAAGTGGAAGAGACATTAGAAATCTGGAATCAGTACCTGCAAAATAAACAAAAGGTGACATGCATGCTATGCAAATGTTTTTATTTCATTCTCAAGGTCGTTTGTGCCTTAGTTCCGATATTCAATAGAGAAATCCATATGGCTTTTGGACCCCTGACTTTTGAGAATAAACCTTTGCATGAAGCTCCGATTCAGCTGGCTAGAACGACTATGTGTCAGTGCATACAAGAATTAAGAAGCTGAATAAAACTGTACTAACATAAATTAACCTAAAAGGCAATAGTAAACAGAATCTCCCCGAAGGGTTACAAGTCTTACAATGCATAAGAAAAATAACAAAAAGATAAGCAAGGATTCCTACAACAAGCCTGTAGTTAATCTGGATACATCAGAAAGAAAGAAACTATGTCCTAGAAAATTGTACGTCCTTCAAATTCCAACTGAGATGCTTGACAAATTCAAACAACCAGACCACATCTGGATGGGTGGGATCTTCAATCAGCTTCCTGATAAGCAAGTCTCTGTGCTCAAAAGATGTGTGCAGTTCACTAATCTGTTACATAAAGACCTATGTACTTTCTCCACTGGGTCCTGGCTCCGACCTAACATTCTTGGTTTCTGCAAGCACCTTAAGTTTTTCTATCTCTTTATGTGTTTCTTCTAAGGATCTTATACTTTTCTCCAGTTACTGAGAATTCTCCCTACGCTTCTTGTGGGCTAGTTCCAGTTCTTCTTTTTGATATCCCATCTGCATCTTATAGCTCTCTTCTTTCTCCTTCTGTTCCTTTTGATTCTGCTCCCATTTCTCCTTCCAGAGGGTAATGGTTTGGTTAGCCTCTCTTAAAGACTTGTTGATCCTTTTGTGTTCAGCATCCTTACTATTCTCAGCTAGACCCTTCTTCTTGAAGTACAATTCCCTATCAGCAAACTCTTTTTCTTTACCTTCCCTCTCATGTTGAATCTTGAGCATCTTCTCCTCCAAAGCCTTGTTGGTATTCATCATGTGATGATACAACCTACTATTCTCAGAGTTCTCAATTCTGACTGCCTGGAGTTGGGCTTCTAGCTTCTGATAGTGCTCAAGAGAAACAGTGGTTTTGGGCTCAACCACTGAAGGAGGAACCTGAGCAGAGAAAGGCAACTGCATTGCCTGGGCCTTCTTCTTCAACCATGCTTCATATTCAGGAAAATTTTGATTGTTACTTTTACCTAAACAAGCCACACCTCTTCTTCTGATAAGCTTCCAGGCACCAACAACTTTTCTCACCAATGGCAGATTGTCCTTCACCGGAAAATAGAAAGTCTTGGATAACTCCAACTCTTCCGGGATATCTCTCAAAGCATACCCTAACTGCCTTCTTAGTAGGATTGGGTTGTAGTTAATTCCCCCAATCACTCCTAATAGTGGCACATTTGGGCAACCTCCACAATTGGTGATGAAATATTTTCCTTTCAGTCGCATAGTAATCCACTTGACATCCTTAGCAGATAATCCTCCCAGCCTTTGAGCCCAAATCAAACTAGGATCATTAAAAGCTTCAGTGTTGGGTAGATGTCTCATGAACAACCTATTAAACAAGGGAGCACAAGAACACACCAAACCTTCTCACTTCTTTTCATTTTTGTAGTGCACTGAATAGTAAAGATCTCCCAGAAGTGTAGGCACTGGGTTCTTTAGGATGAACAAAATTATGGAATTCATGTTCACAAATTTATCAAGATCTGCAAACAGGATAATACCATAGATGGAGAGGGCTAGCAGAGCATACACAGAGTCCCACTGAGCCTTGGCAACAAGCTCCTTAGCTTTCTTCAACAAGAACTCCAAGGAAAACCCATATATTCCACCTTTGGTTGTACTCAAGTTGGAAGTCACCACAGAAGTGCTCAAATAAAGAGCCTTATCAATATCTTCAGGCGTAGGTTTAACCATTTCAGCGTTGAAAGGAATCTGGTCCCGAAGAGGCACTCCCAGAATTAGAGCAAATTCTTCCAACAGGGGACCCAATTGGAAATCATGAAAGGTGAAACACCTTAGTTGAGGATCGTAATACTGCGGCAAAGTATGAATGACACTCCTCTCAAAAGCATCCAAGTCCACTACCATATACAAAATACCCCATAAGCCCTCATGAAGTCTTCAATGTGATTATGAGTAATCAGAGCTATCATTTTTTTAGCATGTCGATCTTGGTGTCAAAGAACTTGTAATGGATATTCTTCTTGCGGGAATCCTCCATCTCTCAATAAAATATACCGGGACTAGCAGATAAACATGAGAATTAAAAACATAAATGATTAATGATAGTATGATGCAATGAAAATGCATGGCATGTGATCAATGTCTGGTATCTGTCTGGATACGAAACACTGAGCCAAGAACCAAGTATCTGAAACCATAGGATCTCTGAATAATAACTCAGAACCAAAGGATCAATAATTCCAAAACCATAAGAATTGAATCAAAATATAGGACCACACTGATAGTAAAGGTATGTTGAGGTCAAGGGTTCCTGCAAACTTGTAAACCCCTCTCAATCTCACTGGTGTGCTCCGGGTCAACATCACGAACTCTCAAAGTCAAATAACAATAATACATCCACCATCTCCGAGAAACGCCTCATGACCAAATCAGGGAATCAGTTTAGCATTATATACTACTCAAAGAGGTCTCAGCTGAGTCCAGGAAAAACAAGCATCCCCCGTAAGTCCCCAGCTTCAAGCGCTAAAATCGAGAAACAATAGTACATTCAGCCCTTAAGATACATTACCATCGTCATACGACTAATTTCTTTAACTGAGTTCCTACGAGAGAACTAGGCCATCCTATACAAGTTTCCAATGGGCCTTCGGGTGCGATTGGGTTTGCCACAAAATATTGTCTGCTAGTGTCATCACTAGATAAGGTTGTTTCCACAAAGGTCATCAATGATCGGTTCCTAGATGCATATAACCATCAAGGTCGTATCCTGAAGTGGAGGAAATCCCCACACAGAATATTTCTAAGAAGGTCGGAGTCTGGGTGTGGAACACATCGCCACTCATCATGATGATATATCATGGAAGTACAATGTATGTCCATGCTAAAGTCTTAGGGTGCACTCGAGCCATGGTATTGGGATCCTCACTCAGTAACCCCCATCCAACCAAACAGAAAACCAGCACAGTCCAGACAGTCCAGTATAATATGATGCATGAAAATAAATACTGAAAGCAGTAAATAAAACTATAAAGTAAAGCTGTAGATAAAAACAGTAAACTAAACACACATCAGCAAACAAACAAACACCCAATAAAACATAAACAAACAAGCGTTGGGAGTGACTCTCAAATGGGAAACCCAAGATTCTATGTTTGATCCCCAGCAGAGTCGCCAGTTGTCGCTCCCTGGATTTCCATGCTGCTACAAACACGAAAGTGGCATGGGAAAGGTAGAGTCTCCAGCCAGACATTTTTATCCCGAAGGAATGGTAATGTAACACAAACCGAAGAGAAGGAAAGAACAAGGTCTTGCAAACCAAAGAAACTAGGTTCGGGAGTCGGTTACTACCTGGGAAGGTATTAGCACCCCAGATCATCCTCCGTACCCGACGGGATCCACGCTTGCTAGAAACTGTTTCAAAGGGTGAAGAAATGAAGTTGCTGCAAAAACTAAGACTGAGACTGGATAAGAAAAGAAAAGAAAAGAAAAGAAAAAGGGGAAAATGTAGGGAAAATAAAAGAATGCTCGAATGGGCCCTACCCCACTAACTACGTACCTCATCGGGAAATGAGGATCAGAGTCGACGTAGTTCCCCTAACTAGAGAGCAAAACTTGTTTGTGTTTTTTAAAGCTTGAACTGCTTATGTCAATGCTCAGATGTTGCAGGCTCATGTGGAATGAGTGTGTTACCATCTTGCAAAGGACAACTAGGAGCAAGTTCTTACGTTATGAGTGAATGTGATGAGAAAATAATTCCCTAAGGAAAGACGCTTATTGTTTGTTCAATTTTTTTAGAAGATTTTCTGAGATTTGCATAGGTGAGTGTATCTGAATCTTACTCAATGGGATGTGTACTTCTTACATCATCCCAAAATGGAATGGACAAGAGGCATACCTAAATATGGGGGATATCCCCCAAATCTAGTCCCTAAGATGAAGGCTCAAACCCACTTGCCTATTGAACTTTATTAAGTGTTTTTGTGGTTTTTGGATTAAGAAGTGTTTTTTAGCTTTTGTTTGTGAAGCATCCTCATGATAAGACCTATTCATCATGATAGATACCCTACACCTCACCCCCATATGGGATGTGTGCAAGTACCCCATGGCAAAGTCCGTTGGCACATGAAAAGACTTTCCATTTATTAAGTGACTTGAAGTGTTGTTTTGAGAAGAGAAGTGAAAGAGGGCAAAGAGAACCAAAGGAAAAAGTCTAATGGGGGACTAATAATCCTAAGAGTTATCATGCATGGGATACCTAAGTTATTGAGATTTGAGTTCTATCCATATGAAGAAGAAGAAAAGAAGAAAGAAGAAGAAGAAGAAAGAAGAATAGGATCCAACTTACTTCTTAAGAGAAGATAAGTTGATCCTAAAGGTGATGATGAAGAATTAAGCAAGAATGGCATAAGCACATCTCAAACACAAGTATGAAAACTTAAAAGAGATGAAAGAAGAAGTTGAGATGTTGAAGCAACATCCACACCTCTCAAACTTACCAATACCCCTACAAAGTTAGAAATATTCACATAAGTTTAAATAAAACTCAAACAAGCATAAGACATGAAAGAACAAAGCTCTAAGTCTTAAAACTCAAACAAGTCAGAACCTACAAGTCCTATATGATCCCTAAAGTTAGTCATGAAAACTAAAGAAAAAAGAAGTGGAACAAGTCTCACAAACATCCAACAAAGAACCAAAGAAGGAGTGAGATGAAAAGAAGTGATCAAGTAAGGCAAAAAAGCCACAATGCAACAACTAAGATCAAATTCAGAAGCTAAACACCTTTAAGAATGTCATATTATGTCAATGAAATGTCATACAAGTCATATATTATGGTATATAATCATAGGAGATGAAATGAGGATGAAATGAGGATGCAAGTATATGTTCATGAAACGATATCACTTGATGAGATGAGACTAGCATGATGTGAGATGAATATGAACCCAAGTTAGAGGTGTATCAACATGTTAAGATGCACAAGTAATGACATTTGAACATGGATGGAACATTAAGAAGTTAGATAAAGAGATGAGATGAAATTAGGCTATTTAGGGTTAATATGATTCATACTTGGAAAACAAACATCAATGCAAGTCAAAAAGTGAACACATGCTTCATACAAGTCTTATGAATGCCTAAAATGATATTAATATGCACAATTAGATACTAACATGATTGCACAAGTGCCTTATAATTCAAGTAAGCAAAGCACAACAAAGGATGCATCATAAAGTTCACACAATGAAACAAACTCAAATGATGATCAAGGATGACACACAAATTACCAAACTAATCTCAAAGAGTCCTCAAACAGAAGCAAATGAAGTGACAAAAGATGAATCAAAGAAACATAAAGAGGCTTGGTCCAACAAGAAAGTTAGTTCACCAAGGGTTTCTAAGGACCACACACAAAGAACAAATGCAAATTCTATGCAAAATGGACTTTAAAAATATGAGAAAAATAGTTTGAGATGCTTTAAGACGTTATGGATGCAGTGCAAAAAGATTGAAGTTCAAACTATGTTTTATGAATGAGAAATAATTCATGAAAGTTAAAGTATCACAATGTAAATGCAAATGAAATTAACTGAGGGAAATATTCAAAATAAAATATTAAAATAATTTAAAAATGAAAAATAAAATAATGAAAAATTATTTTAATGTATTAAGATGCAACATGATTTTTTGTGAGATTTTTAGATGCTTAAAAATATATTTTATGGATTAAAATGAAAATGTATGCAAATGAAATAAAAAACAAGAAATAAAAGATGCAAGGGGTATGAAAAGCAATCCAGATACGTTCAAATATAAAACAGGCAAAAAACAGGGGTGTTATTAGCACTATGAGCCCATCAGCGCATCTTCTAAATCACAAAGTCAACAAACTTGATTCCATCTGGAGCCATTTGATTAATCCAAAGGATATCATGCAGTCAACAAAAACAAGGTATGAAAGATCAATGCATCACAATGAGTCAGTCACAAAGTAATTCAATCTAATGGTCATGCACAAAGTCAAACAAAATAAAAGTAAACGTATCCAACACATTTCTGTGAGTCAGGCAAAGTAATTCAATCCAACAGCTACGTTATGTTTGAATTAAACCAGGGAACACGTGAGAGATGCGTGGATTCATTTATGTATTGGCATCGTGTGAGCCTCAGGATCAAATCCATCAACGTCCATAACATCGTCTTTCCCAAATGACCTAAAAATGCATGGAGATATTCAGGTGGCCGGAGCCCTAGCTCCGGTCACCACTTCCAACCACCTGCAAGTTGAAGGATCCACAAAATTCCCAGAAATGCACAATTCTTATACCAAAATGATCAGAGGAACTTCATAAACTCAAATCCACACATGAAATTCACAGATCTACCACACATTGAGAGAATCGAGCAAAAACATTTAGATCTGAAAATATGTAAACTCCAAATTCAAGCAATCCAAACATCCAAACTTCATAAAAATCATATCAGCATCATCAGTGTAAGATCAAAATGCCAGCCATAAAATCAAGAAATAGAAGGTGCAATGAAGCTTACCTGAAAATGCGTTTGAGCCAAAATACTCCTAGAAACCCATTGTAAGAGTGAAAATCTTCCTCCTTTGAGCTCTATTTGCAAAATATATGCAAATAGAGACTTGAATCAGGTTGGATCTTTATGTTTGATGAAGTTCACTCCAAACTCAGTTATGGAGAAATCTGATGCAAATGCTTCAAATGATGGATGATTCTTGCTCCTTGAAGTGTGTAGATCACAAATATGGAAGAAAAATGGAGTGAAACCTCAAGAACAAAGAGAATCTAAAGAGGGAATGTAAGAGGAAAATTTTTCAAATCTGACAAATGAAAGTGCATGAGGCTGAGAAATTCGTGTGAATAGCTTTATATAGTGTGCATGAAGACCTCATTACAGTTTTGTGATTGGAGGAATTGAAATTAATGAGATATGGATCATTATGCAAACATTAAAAATTGTGGCCATGTGGTGTTTCACGCGTGCAAACTCAACATGAAGGGCATGAACAATCTTCATTTTCTCCACTGAGGGCCATTAGATTGATCTTGTGGTTGAAAATGCTTGGATTGGTGAGTTTCAATTGGTTTTGTAAAAATGCATAATGGAGAGTAAGTGATCATCAGGGCACGAATTGGCTTGCTTAAATGGCCAAAAATACTTGTTATGGTACCAAAGTTGAAACCATGAAAAGCCCTAAAAGGACCTATAACTTCCATCAAGTATAACTTTTGATTCACACATGCTATGAGGAGTTCTTGTACTTTTTGAAAATGGTAGAACAAGCCCTACAACTTTGATGTTCAAAGAAATATCATTTGGAGCTTCTTTGGTCATGAAAGAATTGGTTGAAGATAGGGTAAAAATTGCCAAAAATAGAAACTTCTCATTACAAGCCATTTTCCAGTTTTAGTAAATTTTTCCCAAACTATTGATTCTTTATGAATGACACAAATCATGTTATACCTTGCCCATATGAGGGTCCATAAGCTTGAAAATCATGATTGGAACCCTTGAAAACCCTTGGTTGCCTTTTCTTCTGCAATGTTGACTTTTTCTTGTTTCATAAGCAACTGAGGCACTGCCTTACTTTCTTAATGATTCTTTGAGACAAATTGTAACCCTAGGCCATTTATGACATATAGAAGCCTTTAATCACGAGAATGGATCAAATACATGAGGATAGCTTTCCCTAAGACAAAACCCTAATTAGGGTTTCTTGTGTAGGAGAATATGCATTGATGAACTTCCTGATGAACCATCCCTTTTCTAGGGCCTTGAGAAAAAGTTTGAGCTAGTAAAAGATATGAGGACCTCTTGTAGGTTTGTTGCAAGACAACTTGGCTCTCATCTTTGCCTTTTAAGAATCACAAATTGATATATCAGTGATTACATGCCCTATGCTTTTAACCATGAATGTTATGCTTCATTTTTCTATGCAAAAATGCAATGATATGTATGCTATATGCTATGCTATATGACATGAAAGGAGAGGGGAAATTTTGGGGTGTTATAATATCAAATCATAATCCATAAAACCTAGCCTATGGCTAACATTGACATTAGCAACAACAAACTCTAGTTGATTGACAGTGATATCTTGGGGTGCATACGCCATGTTTAGCACCTTCAACAACGCTTCCTGGTGAGCCTGAGAACACATAAGAAATGACATAATAGAAATCATCGATGGTGTTTGATCCAGCTGATCAACCACCTTATAATCACTCTTTTTTATTATCCTCATAAATTCCTCTGCTTCCTTCTCAAAAGTACTTTTTTGCACGGGCTATGGAACAACAACCCCTTATGTTGCCATATGCTTCCCCTTAGCTTTAGTTGTTGCCTCAGCTTCAACATTGGTCCTCAAAGTATGTCGAGTAAACAAATGTCCACTTTTTGTAAAACCACCATGACCTCCAACATTATCAACACTAGAGCTACTCACAACCGGAGTCTCCACTTGTTGTTTTTGTCCCTGGTAGTATACATCAGCACCATAGTGCTAGGGGATAGCCTTATCACTTGTATAAGGAATTGGTCTTGGTACTGTGATGGTAACATGACTCACTTTATTAGACACAATGATAGTAGAAGGTGGTGGCCTAGATGACACTTGAATCTCAACTGGCGTGTAATAAATGGTGACAATCGATACATCATCATTCTCTCGATTCATCTGATCAAACTGTAGACACCATTCATCAATCAAACTTTGAATACCAGCCCTCAGCTTATCACATCCATTTCTCTGATTCACACAAACAACACAACCTTATTCACATATGGGGAACACTTACCCCTTCAATAATCTGGCCTTCACAACCATAAGAGGAGTCTTCACTTTCTTCACATCCATTACCAAATTCAAAGCCTCACCATCCTTAACAGCATTAACCCTAGCCCCTCCATGATTTGGCATAGGGTTCTGAATCACATTCGGATGGGGAGGAGTTAATAGCCTTTGTATTAATCAAATCCTCAACTTTCATTTGGAGAGCCCTGAACTTTTCAGTGGAGTGCCCCGAAGCACCTGAATGAAATGCACAACGTGCATTCGCATCACACCCCATAGGTGGAGTCCCTACAGGTAGCACCAATGTCCACAACTCAATCATATTCAATTCTAACAACCTTTGAAACAAAGAAGTGTAAGTTATAAGAATTGGGTCAATAACACGATAAGGTTGCCTGGTTTGTCATTGATACGGTCTCTGTTGTTGCTTTTTTTTTTGCTGCTGATTATACTGTGGTTGCTGTTGTGGTTGGGCAGATGGAGTTGGAATAGTAATAGTAGCTACCCGAGAATAAGAATCAGGACGACCTCTATCCCTGCCTCTTCCTCCATAAATAACACTAGTCTCTCCTTCCCTTCTTCTTGGAGGGTCCACAAATAGTTTCTTTGTCCCTGAAGAGTTAGCACCACGGACATCTTGTATCTTCCCAAGCTTCATCAAATTTTCAATTCTTTCTCCAGCAACCACTATATCCGCAAACCCAGTTGAGGGACAAGCAACCAGCCTATCAAGAAATTCTCCCTGAAGAGTTCCAATAAACATATTTTCCATCTCGCGATCCAACAATGGGGGTTGAAACATGGCAGCAAGCTGGCCTCACCTCTGAGCATATTCCTTAAAACTCTCTTTTGCAGTCTGAGACATACTTTGCAGCTGAGTATGATTGGGAGCCATGTCCATATTGTACTGGTAATGTTTGACAAAAGCCTCAGCTAACTCTTTCCAATTCCTGAAAGAAGCCCGACTCAACTTCATATACCACTCTTGAGATGCCCTAGTGAGACTATCTTGAAAGTAGTACATCCATAACTTTTCATCATTAATATGAGCGACTATCCTTCCCAAGTAAGATTGCAGATGAGTCTTAAGACAAGTAGTGCCATTATACTTGTCGAAAGTCTGTGGCTTAAACTTGTGTGGGATTCTTACCCCAGGGACCAAGCCCAAGTCAGAAACATCAAAGCCTAGAGTATTCTGAGATTCAATCGATTGGATCTTCTCAGCTATTTCCTCAAACCTCCTATTTATCGCAGCATTCTGAGCATCCATATCTCCATCAATCAAGGTAAATTGATCCTCTTTCCCGTCCATCTCCCCATGATGGGCATAACCAACATTACAGCCTTTCTCTCCACCTGAAGCTCCGATTGCATTAATAACATGGATGTCATGTGTGTTGCCTTATAGAGTAGGACTACCATTTGGATTTCACTGATTGCCTTGATTTCTTGGATTACCTTCTAGATTTTCCTCTGTCCGCTCAACCATTAACCGAAGCCTTTCCTGATTTTGAGCCATACTAGTCATGAGAGTCATGAACTGGTCCATCCTATTTCTCAACTCAGCCAATTCAACTTGCATATGTTCCATTACCCTGAGTTTGTTTTCTCTGGTCGGGTATCGGTGAACTCGTCTATCAACTATAGTGCCTGAAATTGAAGAGAAATTAGAAATCCGCATTTATACTCGCAAAAAGCAAAGAATGTGATATGCATGTTATGCTAATGTTGTGTTTTTCATTCTCAAGGTCATTTGTGTCCCAATTTCGGTATTCAATAAGAACAAAGAAATCCATATGGCTATTTGGGATATGAATTTTGAGAAGAAACATCAACATAGGGATTATATATGATTGCCTTAATGAATCTAAGTTTGGAACAAGTGTCAGTAAATGGAAAATAATTTAGAAAACTGGCAATACCCAATGACATAAAGAAGCTCATAAATCAAAAAACGATTTCCTCAAGGGTTACAAGTCTTACAACATTCCGCATTCCGAAAAAGTAAAAACAATGATTCTCACAACAAGCTTGTGAGTAATCAAGTAAATCAAGAAATCAAGCCTTACAAAACTCTACATCTTTCAACCTTCAATTGTATTGCTTAACAACTTCGAACAACTGAGCAGCATTCGAGTGTCCATGGTCCTCAATCAGTCTCTAGATAAAGAGGTCTCTCTAATCAAAATATGCGTGCAAGGAACTAATTTGCTGATGAAACACTTCTTCGTCCATCCTATTAGAATTTGGCTCTAACCTAGCATTCTTAGTCTTGGCTCGATAATCGAATTCAACGATCTCCCTTTGAGCATCCTCCATCAACCTTTCATTCTGTTCAACCCTTTGAAGATATTCTCGATGCTTTTCATGGGCCCTTTGAAGCTCTTCATTTTGACTCTCCACCTGGCCTTGTAAATCTTCAATCTTCAACTTATACTCTTTTTCAATCTTCTTGTGTTACCTCTGATTGGATTCCCACTGTTCCTGCCAAAGGGTAATAGCTTCGTTTGCTCCAGCCAAGGATGTTTTAATCCTTTGCCGCTCACTAGCCTTTCTTATCTCAACTAGAACATTCTTTCAGAAATAAAGCTCTCTTTCTTCAAACTCTATTTGTTTGTCTTCCATAGCTTTCTGAGCAAAATGAACTTTCTCTTCTAATGTCGATTGACATGGACCAATTGTTGGTGAAGACTATTGATTTCAGAGTTTTCGATTCTAACCTTATAGAGAAAGGATTCCATCTTTTGGTATTCTTCAATAGGCACAGTGAGTGTGACATAGCATGGTTTTAATGTGTCAAAAACTTGGCATGTTTCTAAAGCTTGACAGGTTCAAAATGAAAAAGGAAGGATTAGCATTTTTGAAAAAATATACTGAATAAGCCGACTCAAATTCATCAATGAGCCGACTCATTCAGTGTTAAATTGATGATAAATGCACGGGTCCAAACAGGCTTCCTGATACATAATTTTGGTCGACTCACAAGTATGTATGAGTCGACTCACAACTCCTTATGAGCCGACTCATTCAAGTGTAAAATGGTGGCAAATGCACGGGTCCAACCAGGCTGCCTGGAACATGATTTTGGTCGACTCATGAGAGTGGATGAGCCGACTCATAATCTCTCATGAGCCGACTCATCAAGAAATGTTCTCCTCTCATTTTTCACGGGTCTCAACAGGCTGCCTCTCTGTTATTTTAGGTCGGCTCATCTGTAAGTTTGAGCCGGCTCATTTAAAGGTTTGAGTCGGCTCATTATTGTGCTGACTCATTTTTTCATTTATTTTTCTCTCTCTTATGATTCATTTCCTCTAACCAATATAAATAGCTGCTGAATTTCTTTTGAGAAGGATAACAAGGAAAGTGAAAGATATACACATAGCTTTCTTCATCTTCTTCATTCTTGCATCAATCAAACAATTACACACAATAATCTTTGTTCGATCTTGGTGTACATTTTGAAGATAACGTTCAATCGTGAATCAGAATTTCAGATTGGGTTTAGAGTGTGTGGGTTTTCCTTGGAAAAATATGTAGGGTTTTATCCTCCAAGATCATTGAAGATTTGGGGGTTTTGCACACATTGATCGGTCGTAGATTCAGCCGAGTGTGGTAGATTGAAGATCAAGTGGATCGTTCTCTCATATCACAGTAGACGGAGGATTGCGAAGGTCTTTGTGGGTTCACAAGTGTGGGAGAAACTCAGTCGTGCTCAAAGTTTGAAGAATCGTGTATTCTTGCAATAAGGGAGCAAATTAATCGGAGGCTTTCTCGACACGCGTGGATGACTTGATTCTACTTTGGATCAAGGGACAAGAAGAAGAATTGACAGCACCTTCAACTTGATTTTGTTTGTTGGTTAATTCATTTCTATTCTTGTAAAACAATTGTGATTTAATAAAATTGCCCAATTCAATTTCGAATTGGGGGCAGAGTACTTCGAGCGAGGACGACGAAGGAACTGCCTCAACAAATTCCTTGTGTTCTTATTATTTCTCGCATGCTTCTTTTGTTCATATTGATATTGTGTGCTTGAAAATTATGTTGTATCAAATTAGTGCAAACAAGGTGTTTGATAAATTGCTTCACTCAAAAGTGTTGATTAGAGTGAGTAAAATTTTGCACTATTTGAGACAACAAAATTGCCCTTGGAGTGTGCACTTTAAGTGTTTGATAAAAAGCTCAATCACACAAGATCAATATATTTGTATTTGTTTTCTTCTTCAATCATCATTAAGATTAGTTTTATTAAGTGCTAAATATTCAAGTGTATCATTTGTAAAACATTAATTCATCTAGTCATCATTTCATTCTAATTGGGTTTTACGCATATCCGATCTCCAGTGACTTCAAATTTGAACTAGATGATTTTCCGGGAAACTTCCGCTATTCTCTTTCAACTTAATTTTGAAAAGATAAATTTTAAAAAGGGATTTATTCAACCCCCTTCTAGATCCGCGCTATCTTCTAACAATTGGTATCAAGAGCACCGGTTTATCTAGTGCTTCACATACAACTTATTGGAAAATGGACAACGATCCAACGGGGGCGTACAATAGAGCTCCAGTTTTTACCGGAGAAAACTATAGTCATTGGAAAGATTGTATGCGTATCCATATCAACTCTGTTGATAGAAAAATTTGGAAAGTTATCCAAGAAGGCCCTTTTCAAATAACCATGGCCGGACCGGATAATGTCCAAATTGAGAAACCGGAAGCACAATGGGATGATAATAATGAAAAGAATTATAGCTACGATTGGAAAGCTCGAAACATACTTATAGCTTCCTTGGGAGCTGATGAATATTTTCGAGTTTCTCATTACACATCGGCTAAAGCTATGTGGGAAGCCTTACAAGTTGCCCATGAAGGAACCGATGATGTTAAGCTTGCTAGAATTAATACTCTACAACAAGAGTTTGATTGTTTTCACATGAGCCAAGGGGAAACCATTGGTGAAATGGGAAAAATATTTTCTGACTTGACTAATAGATTAAATGCTCTTGGTAAAACTACTCCTAATGATGTTGCAACCAACAAGATTTTGAGATGTCTTACTAGGGAATGGTTGCCAAAAGTTACGGCAATTAAAGAAGCCAATGACGTAAGAACGTTGGATCTAATGACTCTCATTGGAAAACTTCAAGAGCATGAACAAGAGCTCTTAAACTTAAATGAGCATGAAGACAAAGAGAAGAAAGAAAAGATCGAGAAAAATAAAGATCATGAGAAGAAGAAGAAGTCCATTGCATTAAAAGCTTCTTCATCAAAATCCTCCACAAATAAAGATAGTGGGAGTGATACGAGTGATGATGATGACGCATCAAATGAAGATATGGGCTTATTCGTAAGAAGATACAATCGGTATCTCAAAAAGAATGAGATCTCTCATTCGGACAAGCGTCTCATCAACTATCGAAGAAAATCAAATCCTTCCAAGCAAGAGTATGTTAAAAGTACTAAAGGCAAAGGATCTTGTTACAACTGCGGAAAACCGGGACATTACAAACCGGATTGCCCTATGTTAAAGAAAGACAAGGCAAAAGACAAATATCAAAGAAAAGGCAACAAGGCTAGAAGAGCATATATAGCTTGGGAAAGTGATAGTGAGTCTTCTAGCAAAGATACCTCAAGTGATGAGGAAGAGAGAGTAAATTTATGCCTCATGGCTCACAAGAAAAGCAAGAAAGAGGTAAAACATGCTAAATATGAATATGCTGAAAAACTCTCTTATAATGATTTGCTTAGTAAGTTTAATATTCTCCATCATGAAGCTAAAGAAGCCTTCAAGCGTATTGCATCCGATAAAAGAATATTTGCCTATTTAGAAGGAAAGGTTTCGGATAGTGAAAATGTTATGAAAGCTCTTAAGGCATCAATGGTAGAATCTATAGTAGAAGACAAACGAGAATGGCACAACTTTCATGGTTGTGAAACTTGTTGGATTTGGCAAAAGGAAGTCAAAACTCTTCAAGCCAAACTAAACAAGTTATCAAAACCGAAAATGACATTCACTATTGATCATTCAAAATTTAGGGAATCAATGAATAATCCATTTCAAAAATACACCTATGTTGTGAAGGATCAAAATAGTCAATGCAAATCAAAACCATTCTTGAAATGCCACTATTGTTGCAGGGAAGGTCATAAAATTGCCAAATGTCGCTTTAGGAAACACTTGGTCCCAAAAGGCATTTGTCAATGGTTTCCTAAAAGCAACAAAATTTTCAATCACACTCTAGGACCCAATGAAAATTGGATACCTTTCTCTCTTGTCTTATCATACAGGTGGAGTGTCTTGAGACTATGGAGAAATGGTGGTTTCTTGATAGTGGATGCTCAAGACATATGACAGGTGATATTTCCTTATTCTATGACTTTGTGGCTAAGAAGAAGGGCTTTGTTACCTATGGTGATAACAAAAAAGGAGCTATACTCGGTAAAGGTAGTGTAGGTAATCCCTCTTCTACATCTATCTCTAATGTCCTTTTAGTTGAGGGTCTTAAACATAACCTTGTTAGCATTAGTCAATTATGTGATAAAGGATATAATGTCTCTTTCTCTAAAGAAGGATGCATAATTGAACACAATGACAACAAAGAGGATGTGTTTAAAGGCCTGAGGGTTAATAATGTTTATATACTTGATTTGAATTCGATGACCATGAGTAACCTTAAATGTCTTATTTCCAAAAGTGATATCAACTTTTACTTGCTAAATAAGATTGTGTCCAAAAACTTGGTAGTCGGTTTGCCTAAAATAAAGTTCACTAAAGATCATCTTTGTGATGCGTGCCAAATGGGTAAGCAAACTAAGATATCTTTTAAATCAAAAATTATAGTCTCTACTTCTAGACCTCTTGAACTTCTACACATGGATCTTTTTGGTCCCTCTAGAATCAAAAGTATAGGAGGGAACTATTATGGTTTTGTTATTGTTGACGACTACTCTCGATTTTGTTTGACTATCTTTTTAGCTAGTAAAAGTGATACGTTTTCGGCCTTTGAAACTTTTGTCAAATTATCTCAAAACAAACTTGGCACAAAAATTGTAACTATTAGAAGTGACCATGGAGGTGAGTTTGAAAATCATCTCTTTGAAAATTTTTGTGAAAACCATGGCATTGATCATAACTTCTTCGCTCCTAGAACACCACAACAAAATGGTGTTGTGGAACGTAAAAACCGTGTGTTGGAGGAATTGGGAAGAACTATGATTAATGATAGCGGTCTTCCTAAATATTTTTGGGCCGATGCTATTAGCACCGCTTGCTATGTTTTGAATAGGATCACTATTCGACCTATTCTAAACAGAACTCCCTATGAACTTTTAAAAGGAAGAAAATCAAATGTTTCACATCTTCATGTTTTTGGTTGCAAATGCTTTATGCTTAATAATGGAAAAGAGAATCTTGGAAATTTGATTCAAAGGCGGATGAAGACATCTTCCTTGGATACTCTAATTCAAGCAAAGCATATAGAATTTTTAATAAAAGATTGCTTATAGTCGAAGAATCTGTACATGTATCCTTTGATGAAGCTTATCCTAATGCTGTCGAAAAAGGTAGTGGTGTTATTGGTGCAGGTGCCTCCTCTAGTGAGATTGTTAAAGACATTGTTGTTTCTCGTGTTGAACCCTTGCCGGATGTTGTGTATAAGGAGTCGGGTGATGTGTCTAGTCTCAAAGATGAAGGTGAAGCATCCCCTCAAAATGATCTACCATTGGAATGGAAGACATCAAAAGATCATCCTATCGATAACATCATTGGAGATATCTCAAAGGGTGTCATTACTAGTTCAAGGCTAAGTAATATTTGTTTTTATCATGCCTTTATATCTCAAATTGAGCCTAAGAATGACAAAGAAGCATTACTTGATGAAAATTGGTTCCTAGCTATGCAAGAGGAACTAAATCAATTTAAAAGAAATGAGGTATGGGACCTTGTTCCACCTCCATTAAATCATCGAGTAATTGGCATCAAATGGGTTTTTAGGAACAAATTGGATGAAAACGGCACTATCATTCGCAACAAGGCTCGTCTTGTTGCTCAAGGGTATAACTAAGAGGAAGGCATAGACTATGAGGAAACTTATGCTCCTGTTGCCCGCCTTGAAGCTATACGCCTTTTACTTGCATTTGCTTGTTCACAAAACTTTAAACTATATCAAATGGATGTTAAGAGTGCCTTCCTCAACGGATATATAAATGAAGAGGTTTATGTGTGTCAACCTCCTGGGTTTGAAATTTTTGAAAAACCAAACTATGTTTACAAATTAAAACGTGCTTTATATGGTCTCAAACAAGCTCCTAGAGCTTGGTATGAGCGTCTAAGCAAATTTTTAATCAATCAAGGTTTTTCAAGAGGAAAAGTTGATACTACTCTCTTTATTAAACGTGAAGGAAAACATTCTATATTAGTTCAAGTGTATGTAGATGATATTATCTTTGGATATACTAATATGAAGTTGGTTAAAGAATTTTCAAGTTCTATGCAAGGTGAGTTTGAGATGAGTATGATGGGGGAACTAAATTTCTTCCTCGGACTTCAAATTAGACAACTTGAAGATGGAACCTTCATAAGTCAAACTAAATATTGCAATGAGTTGCTCAAGAGGTTTGATATGACAAACTCCAAGCCTATTGATACACCAATGCCTACGGCTGCAAGTCTTGATCATGATGAAAAAGGTAAGGATGTTGATATAAAAAGGTATCGAGGTATGATTGGTTCTCTTCTTTAACTCACTGCATCGCGTCCCAATATTATGTTCAGTGTATGTATGTGTGCTAGGTTTCAATCTTACCCTAAGGAATCATATTTAAAATCAGTTAAACGCATACTTAGGTATCTTTGTGGTACTTCTAAGTTTGGTTTATGGTATCCTAAGGGTAGTGATTGTTCCTTGGTAGGTTTTTCTGATTCCGATTTTGCCGGTTGCAAAGTGGATAGGAAAAGCACTAGTGGAACTTGTCATTTCTTTTCAAACTCTCTTGTAAGTTGGCATAGCAAAAAGCAAGTCTCTGTTGCCTTATCAACTGCAGAGGCGGAGTATATTGCAGCCGGAAATTGTTGTGCCCAAATTCTATGGCTAAAACAACAATTGCTCGACTTCAATATCTCTCTCAAGCAAATTCCAATATTTTGTGACAATACTAGTGCAATTAATCTTACCAAGAATCCTATTCTTCATTCACGCACTAAACATATTGAAATCAGGCATCATTTTCTTAGGGATCATGTAGAAAAAGGTGATGTGGTGTTTGAGCATGTTGATAGTGTAAATCAACTAGCCGATATTTTTACAAAACCACTTGCTACCGATCCTTTCTTCTTTATCCGTATAGAACTTGGTGTTCTTGATATATCTGATAGATCTTAGTAATCATTGTCTTGATTATATTATTCCTTGAGTTAACTTCACTTGTATCTCACATCCTATTATGAGGTATCATCTTTCATTCATCTCTCATATACTCGAGGTAATATCACTCTTTACTCACTTATCTTAATTCATTCTTGATGCATGTATTTAGTAAATATGTGCGCATGGATTGTGTTTGTAAATTAATCTATTTTTTCTTTTCTAAGTGGATTATGAGTGATTGCGTGACAAATAACTTGCATTCATGATGATGTTTTTATATTTTGAGATATTTTAAGTGGCTTTTGGTGACACATGTTGTTGGAAATCGTCGGGTCCCAACAGGCCCATTCATGAGTCGGCTCATGGACTCTTATGAGTCTACCTACATGCTCCTTTGAGCCGACTCATTTCAAATTCAAATTGAGTCGACTCATGGATGAATTTGAGTCGGCTCATTGACTCCTCGACTGACGTGTGGCTATCTTGAAAAGACACGCAGCCTGCTAGTTCGCCTCCCTAGGTCGGCCCATCAATACATCCATCCACTTTTACCTTTCCATTTACTATTTCCTTAATTCTTTTTCATTAAAAACTCATTATCATTTCATATTATCATTATCATCACATAAAACTCTCATATTCTCTCAAGTTTCATCATCTTCCTCCAACATTTAAATCTCTCTCAAAGCTCCATTTTTCTGCAAAAATGGCCTCAAAGACTACAGGGAAAAGGTCACGTGGCTCCTCTTCTCAATCATCTCTTCCGGTTAGTGCTCTGTCTCTTCTTCCTTATGATCTGGGGGAAGTCTATAACAAGAAATTCAAGAACAGAAAGGTAATTCCTCAATATGTTTACTCAAAGTCAACTGCCTCTCAAATGCACATTCCCCACATTATTGAACTTATGGACTTCCAAGGTATCAATCCTTTTCTATCTTGTCATGAGGACTACAATGAAGACTTGATTAAGATGTTTTATGCTGGCTTGGTTGGAAACTTTAAGGGTTTTGAGTTCGATTTCCGTATGGGCTCTCGAATGTTTGCTGTCAATGCTCAAGTATGGAAAGACCTCTTTCGCATTGATCCTGAAGAAGCGAGCATTTTGATGACAGATACGGCTCAAGTTGACAACTACGTCTTCCGTAAGGAACTCAGTGGTATTCTTAAAGAACCTTTTACCGATTTTGTTGTTAATTCTGAACTGTTTCTGAATAACATTACTACTAGAAAAATCAAGCCTGTTGATCGTATTCTGCCCTGGATTGTTGCCCACAATTTACGGCCCAAGAAAGGCGGTTTCTCTTGCATTGATATGAGTGAAGTGCATTTGTTTTATATCCTTCGAAAGGTCAAAGTCAACTGGCCTCACTACTTTGCGAGTCGTATTTTTGCCTTGAAGGAAGAGAAAGGCGTTGCTCTTGCTTATCCTTCCATTAATCAGAAGATTATTGACAAAGATGAGGTTGTTGGTTTTGATGTTCCTTTGATATCTGTTCCGGATACAAATTGGTTTCAGCAGAAAACCCTAAGCCTCATGGGTCACATATGGGATTCTCAAGAACGCCGGTATCGTTATGTGGGAAGAGGTTATCAAAATCAACCGCTTGAAGATAATTCTGATGGGGATGATCCTAAAGATCAACCCGAACAGAATGAGATTTCGGATGAAGACGTACCTGCAGATAATGAAGAGTGGTATGGTATACCCTCCAATGAATCCTATGAAAATCAAGGTTGGGGTGAATGGAAACACACCGGGTGGACCAACACCACTACTCAGTTTGCTCATCCCTCTCCTCCTCCATCTCAACCTCAACCAGATGATTCATCAAGAATAATGGTGATGCTTCAAAATATGCAAATCCAACAGCAGGCTTACTACACCACTCAGACTGAGCGATACACTGAGTTAGAGAGGCGCTTAACTGCGCAGGACACCGCCCTTGCTGAGTATGTGTCTGTTCAAGACACTAGGTATACTGCATTGCAGGAACACTTGGTTGCTCAGGACACAGCCTTTAACTCTCTGAACAATAGCTTTCTTCAATTCATGGAAAAGGACATGGATGATTCGCAGCCCATCACCTATCATCGCCGCTATCCTTCCACTAGAGATCATTATCCATACCTTTGAGAGAATAGTTGCATCATATGTACTTGTCATGAATTTTATTTTGGTTTATGTAATGTTTGCTTAATTTGTTTGAATGAACTTTTATTTCGCGTTAATCCCATTATCTTTGTTTATTATTATTTTTACTCGTCTTTCAAAATTGTGTGTTTGTGAATGCGGGTTTCTATCGCAATTGGCTTCTCAAATTAAACATTCATTCGGCTTGCTATTTCAAATTCACTTATGTGGTTTCTCTTCTTTTTGATGTTGTCAAAGGGGGAGATGATATTGAGATCGATATATATGAGATCGGGTCACATAATCAGGGGGAGTTTTGGCGATTAATTCATCAAATTCTTGCCATCATCAAAAAGGGGGAGTTTGTGTGACATAGCATGGTTTTAATGTATCAAAAACTTGGCATGTTTCTAAAGCTTGACAGGTTCAAAATGAAAAAGGAAGGATTGGCATTTTTGGAAAAATATACTGAATGAGCCGACTCAAATTCATCAATGAGCCAACTCATTCAGTGTTAAATTGATGATAAATGCACGGGTCTAAACAGGCTGCCTGATACATAATTTTGGTCGACACACAAGTATGTATGAGTCGACTCACAACTCCTTATGAGCCAACTCATTCAAGTGTAAAATGGTGGCAAATGCACGGGTCCAAACAGGCTGCCTAGAACATGATTTTGGTCGACTCATGAGAGTGGATGAGCCGACTCATAATCTATCATGAGCCGACTCATCAAGAAATGTTCTCCTCTCATTTTTCACGGGTCTCAACAGGCTGCCTCTGTTATTTTAGGTCGACTCATCTGTAAGTTAGAGCCGACTCATTTAAAGGTTTGAGTCGGCTCATTACTGTGCTGACTCATTTTTTCATTTATTTTTCTCTCTCTTATGATTCATTTCCTCTAACCAATATAAATAGCTGCTGAATTTCTTTTGAGAAGGATAACAAGGAAAGTGAAAGATATACACATAGCTTTCTTCATCTTCTTCATTCTTGCATCAATCAAACAATTACACACAATAATCTTTGTTCGATCTTGGTGTACATTTTGAAGATAATGTTCAATCGTGAATCAGAATTTCAGATTGGGTTTAGAGTGTGTGGGTTTTCCTTGGAAAAATCTGTAGGGTTTTATCCTCCAAGATCATTGAAGATTTGGGGGTTTTGCACACATTGATCGGTCGTAGATTCAGCCGAGTGAGGTAGATTGAAGATCAAGTGGATCGTTGTCTCATATCACAGTAGACGGAGGATTGTGAAGGTCTTTGTGGGTTCACAAGTATGGGAGAAACTCAGTCGTGCTCAAAGTTTGAAGAATCGTGTATTCTTGCAATAAGGGAGCAAATTAATCGGAGGCTTTCTCGACACGCGTGGAAGACTTGATTCTACTTTGGATCAAGGGACAAGAAGAAGAATTGACAGCACCTTCAACTTGGTTTGGTTTGTTGGTTAATTCATTTCTATTCTTGTAAAACAATTGCGATTTAATAAAATTTCCCAATTCAATTTCGAATTGGGAGCAGAGTACTTCGAGCAAGGATGACGAAGGAACTGCCTCAACAAATTCCTTGTGTTCTTATTATTTCTCGCATGCTTCTTTTGTTCATATTGATATTGTGTGCTTGAAAATTCTGGTGTATCAAATTAGTGCAAACAAGGTGTTTGATAAATTGCTTCACTCAAAAGTGTTGATTAGAGTGAGTAAAATTTTTCACTATTTGAGACAACAAAATTGCCCTTGGAGTGTGCACTTTAAGTGTTTGATAAAAAGCTCAATCACACAAGATCAATATATTTGTATTTGTTTTCTTCTTCAATCATCATTAAGATTAGTTTTATCAAGTGCTAAATATTCAAGTGTATCATTTGTAAAACATTAATTCATCTAGTCATCATTTCATTCTGATTGGGTTTTACGCATATCCGATCTCCGGTGACTTCAAATTTGAACTAGACGATTTTCCGGGAAACCTTCGCTATTCTCTTTCAACTTAATTTTGAAAAGATACATTTTAAAAAGGGATCTATTCAACCCCCCTTCTAGATCCGCGCTATCGTCTAACACTGTGGTTTATGGCTCAACCATTTTAAGATAAAAGATGGCTCCACTGAGAATGGAAGAAGCATAACCTTGACACGATGCCTCAACCAATCAGCATAAGGTGAATACGTCTTGGGATCTATCTTCCCAAATTCCTTTTTTACTTTCCGGACACTGACAGTCCAAGCTTGAGAATTCTAAATAGATCTTTCTTCATTTTCCTTAGTTGGAAAGTACAAGGACCCTGTTACCTCTTCTTCCTTTGGAGGTGCCTTCAACGGGTATCCGAATTGGTTGATGGCCAACACCAGGTTGTAATTAATTCCCCCTTTTCTTCAGAGCAAAGGTACATTAGGGAAATCACCACAGTTGGTAAGAAACTCCATTCCAGCCATGTCTTTGTTATATCACCAAGTAATATCAGCAGCAGTCAAACCCATCAATCTCTTGGACCTCTTAACAATACTTTTGAGTTCCACAAAGGGTCCTGTCTTCGAAAGGTGACAAGCAAACCAAGTATAAAACAAGGATGCACAACAAGATACCAATCCCCCACGCTTTTTCTCATTCTTGTAATGGACAACATAACAAAAATCTCCCAACAAAGTTGGAATAGGATTCCTCTTAACAAAGATGGCTACATCATCCATACTCATAAAATCCTTCTCGTTTGGGAACAAGCCAATTCCATACACAATCAGAGCATGTACTGCATTGAAGGCTACCCATTATTGCTTTCCAACACACCTTTTAGCTTTGGAGATCAGAAAATCCAAGTGAAACCCTTTACTTTCCCTCTTTTCTTTAATTTTGTCATCAATCAGAACCAGGCTCAAGTGAGTTGCTTTGGCAATGTCTTCACTCAGTGGAACTCTAGTAAAACTGTAGAAATGAGGAATTTCCTTGATTGGAACCCTCAAGATGTTAGCAAGTTCCTCCAGGGTAGAAATTAATATGTAATCAGTGAAAACAAAACATCTCAGCTGAGGATCATAGAACTGAAGGAGTGTATGCAAACCATCATGTTGCTCTGGAGTAGCCTTATCCATATAACTCAAAATCAACCCATACTTCTTTCTGAAGTTATCCAGAACTTTGTCATCCATTAGGCCAATCAAATCTTGGATAGCCTAAGAAAGAAAAACATAAATGGTTAATGATGTCATGATGAAATGCAAGGCATGTGATCAGTGACATGTGTCTGGTGTTGGTGTTGAATAGTGAGCCAAGTGTTTGTGTAAAGCAATAATAACATCTATGTACATAACCCAAGTTGAAAACCACAAACTGTATAGATCCAGATCAAATCCATAGAACACACATATGAAGCGGGTATGTAGAAGGTCAAGGTTCCTACAAACCTATAAACAAATACCCCCATACCACTGGTGTGCTAAGGGTCAGCTTCTCTGACTCTCAGGTCGAGAAGCGATAATACGGTCACCGTATCCGGTTTAGCATTATACACTAATCGAGGAGGTCTCCACTAATTCCTACAAACAAGCATCTCCCATAAGTCCCCAGCTTCAATCACTGAGGCCGAGAAGCAATAGTAGATCCATCCCGAAGGGTACAATACTATCGCCAAACAAGGAGTGCTTTGACTGAGTTCTTATGAAAGAACAAGGCCATCTTATGCGAGTTCCCAGTGGGCCCTCGGGTGCGAGTGGGTTTGCCAACAAATATGGTCTGCCACTTTCACCACTGGAGAGGGTTGTTTCCACAAAGGTCCTTAGTGATCGGTTCCCAAATGCACATAACTATCATGGTCGTATCCTGGAATAGGGAAGACCCCTATAATAGGACTTTTCCAAGACGATCGCAATCTGGGTGTGGAATTCACTACTACTTGCATGACAAGATATCATGAAAGAAAAGTGGCTGTCCACACTAAAGTCTATGGTGAACTCAAGCCTGGGTATTGAGCTCATCTCACAGTAACTCCCATCCCACCAAGAAAACTAGACAGTCCAGCATACTGATGCATGAAATGTAAATGCGGAAAGCAGTAAATAAAGTAAAGCCATAAACTGTAAATGAAACAGTAAAGCTAAACTAAAGCATACAACAACAAACAAATAAACAACCAAAGAAACAGAAATAGACAAGCGCCAGAATTGACTCAAATAGGGGAAGGTAGCTCTCCACTAGAGTCGCCAGCTATCACTCCCGAGATTTTCACCCTGGTACAGACGCGAAAGTGGTGCAAAAAAGGAAGAGTCGCCAGCCATACTTTTTTATTCCGAAGGAAGGGTAATGCTGCACAAACCCGGAAGAAGGAGAAACCGAGGTCTCATGAACCAAAGAGACAGGGTAAGGGGTCGGTTACTAACTAGGAAGATATTAGCACCCCAAATCATTCGTCGTACCCGACGGGATCTACGCTTGCTAGCACTGTTTCAAAGGGTGAGGGTATTTGCTACTGCTGCAACTACTACTGGAAAGGTCTGAAAAGAAATAAGGAAGAATGAGATGAAAGAATAAGGAGATGAAATTTGATGATGAAGAAGCATGAGCAATCAGATTCAATCTTCCATTGGTATATGATGATGAAAACTAAAGAAACTGAAGTGAAGAAGCTTCGAGGATCAAGGAAAACCAGAGAGTGTTTGTGAGAGTTTGAGAGTGAGATTTAAATTTTTGGTGAAAATGAACTTAGAGGTAAATTTTGTTAGAGTTTGGATTTTATACACATGGTTAACTGTTAACCACCTTGGTTAACAGTTAGAATCATGGTTATCTGAGGTAGAATGAAAAATTAAGAGGTGAAATGAGAATTTTCAAAAATGAGAGAAGGAGATGAGCTCGAGTTATGTGCTATAGAGAGGTTCATGATATTATGATAAGGTTTTGATGATGAATGGTGGTGATACAATATGACTGCAACAACATGAAGCTTGTGGTGCAAGTTTTCTTTTGAAACATTTCCTCTTTGATGCATGGGACATGGTACATGACATGATATGGAAGAACTATGTTTGGCTTGAAATTGCAATGGGAATTGTATGTGTATGCATGCGTGTAGATAAGTGAAACAAGGCATAAAACATATCAGAATCATCCCTCATCTTGGCAACCATACACCATGAAAATGGTGATGTTTGAAAGTTGAATTCTCTAAGCATAGTCCATGAAATGATGCATTCTTGGAGTCAATGGAAAGAGGGTACATCATAGAATAATATTGATGTTTTAATCAAGATGAATAAAGGTCTTAAAGTTGCTTGAAAATGTCTTGAAAATGAACACACAAGGCTGGCCCAAGGGAGCGTGAAATTGGCCTCAGGACTTAGGAAAAAAAATCAGTTATGGGATCCCTTATTTGAACCATCATAGCTCTCAGTCCTTTTTTGATCATATGAAAAAAAACTTTGATGTTCAAAAAATTTTATGAAAAAAGTTGTAGAGATCAAAATGAACAAATTTGATGTTCAAAAAATTTTCATTTGAAGATTTCTTGATGGAGAAAAATAGCTTGACATTTGGCACACCACATGTTTGATGAAATGTTGGGCATTTGGCTCGCCATGACTTGATTGCCTAGGAAAGTTGCCATAGTTTAATCAAACTTTGATTGATCATATCTCTCTCAATTTTGATCCAATGAAGATGTTCTTGCTATGGATTTGAAGTTGATGATGTGATCTTAAATTGGCTCAACTTAGGCCTGAAGTTTGAAGCCTTTGTTTTGAAGAAAGAATACTTGGAAGTGAAGTGAAAAATGGCCAAAAGTTGCCTTATTTAGAAACCATAAGTTTCTATTTTGGGCAGCTTTGTCATTTCTTGATTTTCCAGGAATCTCTTGACTTTTCTTGATCAAATCTTCACCCTTGATCATATTTGACTTGAGGAACATGAATTTGACCTCAAAAAGTCAATAGTTGACGTTTTCTTTTGCACAATTGACTTTTTCCCCAATTTCTTGATTTTCAAGTAACTAGCCAATTGAAAACCTTCTGAAATGATTCAATGGACAATATTTCATCTTTAGATACTTGACAGCATATAGAAACCCTTGAGATCAAGTTTGAATCAAAATTTCATCAGGAGACCCTTTGAATCCAAAACCCTACTTTGGTGCCCTTTTGGTTAAGAGGTGATGCACTAATTCAACTTCTTGACCAATCTTCATCTTTCAATGGCTTGAGGAATCAAATGAAGTGATATGAGATATGAGAGACCCTTGATTATTTTTGGGTGACCCTTGGCTCTTGTTCTTTGGCTTTGAATGATCAAAACTTTGAAAATCAACTAATCATATGCTTTATGCTTTAACCAATGATGTGTGCTTCATCTTTCTATGATATGAATGTAATGCAATGTATGAGAGATGTATGCTAAATGATATGAAAATGAGAGGGAAATTTTAGGGTGTTACACCTATGTAAAATCTCATTAGGTTAGTATGTTAGTTTTTTCTTATAAATAACATGTTAGTCTCTCATCTTGCTCATAAGTTCCAAATCGTGATTAGGGCGAGAGAGGTTATTTTCTATTTTGTAACACTTGTAATATTGCTTTAAAAAGAAAGTAAATAATAATAGTTTATAACCAATTTCATTATGTTCTTCTTTTTCTTATTTTCTACCCTTGTGGATTTCATGTTGATCAAGGAATCAATTATATTTGTTATTCCGGTATCGTTTTCACAACAAATTGGTGCGGTGAGTGTGGAGAAGATGCTTTTAACAAAGTATGAGATTGAAAAGTTCATCAGAGTGAATGATTTCAGTTTGTGGCGCTTGAAGATGAAAGCCCTACTGGTTCAACAAGATTGTTTGGAAGCGTTGAAGGGAGAGACAACCATGAACACTGAGTTAGTGGAAAATGAAAATAATACCATGATAAAGAAAGCCCACAACGCCATCTTATTGAGCCTTGGTGATAAGATTCTACATCAAGTTTCAAAGGAGACGGCGACGTCAAGGTTATGGGTGAAACTCGAAAGTTTGTACATGACCAAATCACTGGTGAATCGACTATACCTAAAGAAAGCTTTATATTCATTCAAGATGACTGAAGACAAAATGTTGGCTGAGCATTTGGATATGTTCAACAAGCTGATTCTTGATCTTGAAAATATTGATGTAAAAATCTATGATGAAGATAAAACATTGTTGTTGTTGTTGTGCGCTTTGCCCAAAGCATATGCTCACTTTAAAGAAACTCTCCCGTATGGTAGGGGGTCCCTAAGCTTTGAAGAATTTCAATCAACCTTGTATTTTAAGGAATTGAACAAACTAAATGAGCATAAACCTTTGACGGTTGGTGAAGGTTTAGCCGTTAAGGGGAAATTCTTGCGAACGGATGGTATGTTCGACAAAAAGAAAGGTAGAAGTTAGTAGAATTCTTATAGTGGTGACACATTTGGCATTCGATGTTATCACTGTAAGAAGGAGGATTATACAAGAAAAGTATGCCATGGACGCCCGAAAGATCATGGAGGTAAGGAGAATGGAAACACAACCATTGTTCGAGATGATTCTGACTCATATGATGTTCTTGTGGCATCAAGCGGCGACTCAAGAAAAGAGTAAATTATGGATTCATGTTGCATTTGGCACATGACTCTAAAAAAAGACTTGTTCGAGGAACTATGTGATCAAATGGTGGATATGTATTGCTTGGAAACAATAAAGCTTACAATATTGCAAATGTTGGATATGTGAGATTCAAGCTTCATTATGAGTCAATAAGACTATTGACTTAAGTCAGGTATGTACCTGATTTGAAGAGAAATTTGATTTCTCATGGTGATTTCGACAAGAAGGGATATGTTTTTAAAGGAGAGAAAAGTATCCTAAGAGTCACAAAGGGGTCAAAGGAAGTATTTAGAGGCATGAAAAAAAGAGGCTTGTATACCATTGAGGCTGAAGTTGTAAGTAGTTCGACAAATGTTGCATCCACGAAACCTTTGTCGAAGATATAAATTTAGCACAAGAGGTTGGGCCATGTCAGTGAAAGGGGTCTAGTCGAATTGAGGAAAAAAATCTACTCGGTAGAGACATAATCGAAAAGATAAAATTTTATGAACCCTATGTAACTTGGAAAATCTTTTAGAGTGAAGTTCAACAAAGGAAAAAAAAGAACACATGGATCCCTTAATTACATCCATGATGATCTTTAGGGGCCTGAAAAGTGTCCATCCCATTTAGGAGAAAGGTATTTTCTTTCCATAGTTGATGATTATTCCAGAAAGTTATGGGTATTCATCCAGAAGACGAAGGATGAAACTTTTGAGAATTTCAAAAGTTGGAATACTCTAGTCGAAAATCAAACTGGAAAAAAGGTCAAGAGGTTGAGAATCAATAATGACCTTGAATTTTGCAATGAGGCATTCAACAACTTTTGTGCTGCCTCAGGTATTGCAAGGCACAAAAGTACTGCAGGTACTCCATATAAAAAATGGTTTGGTGGAAAGTTTTAATAGAACTGTTTTGGAAAGAGTCAAATGCATGTTGACTAGTGATAAGTTAAAGAAGGTGTTTTAGGCAAAGGCTATTTTGACAACATATCTGATAAACAAATGTCCATCGACTGCATTAGATATGAAGACACTTAAAGAAGTTTGGTCGGGACATCCATCAGATCTCGACAAATTGAGTCCAATACAAAGGCTCGAGTGCACCCTAGGACTTAGAGTGGAGCCACTTTGGCCTCATGATATCTTGTCATTGGGGTAGTAGTTAGTTTCACACCCAGATTTGCGACTGTCTTGGAAATATCTTGAGATAGGGGTCTTCCCTACTTCATTTTATGACCTCGATATTTATGTGCAGCTGGGGACCGATCATTGAGGACCTTTGTGGAAACATCTCTCTCCAGTTGTGACTGTGGCATACCACATTTTGTGGCAAACCCATTCACAACTGAGGGCCCACTAGGAACTCGCATAGGATGGTCTGGTTCTCTTATAGGAACTCAGTTAAATAATTTGGTCGTATGACGATAGTACTTTATCCCACGGGCTGAATGTACTATTATTTCTCGATTTCAATGCTTGAAGTTGGGGACTTATAAGGGATGCTTGTTTTTCCCGCTCACGCTGAGACCTCCCTGAGTAGTATATAATGCTTAACCGATTCGCTGATTTGGTCATGGACAATTTCTTGGAGATGGTGAACGTATTATTGTTATTCGGCTTTGAGAGTTTGTGATGTTTGACTCGGAGAATACCAGTGAGATTGGGGGTGTTTAAGGTTTTTACAGGAACCCGTGACCTCTACATACCCTAGTTACCCTAGTGGTCTTATGTTCTGATCCGGTTAATGTGGTCCTGGAATTCTTGTTTATCTGGTTTTGAGTTCTTATCTGAGGGTTATTATTCAGAGGACCTTTTTGGGTTTCAGATCACTTGGCTCTTATCTGAGGCATGTGATCAGACAGTTCTAGACACTGATCACATGCCTACATTACATTGCATTGCATCATATTAGCATTAACCGTTTGTGTTTTCATTTTCTCAGGTTATTACTTGCATCTTGCACCCAGTTCCGGTAATTGTTCCTCATCTAGATGGAAGAAATCAGAAAGGTTCCAAGGAAGATCAACATCCATTACACTTTCCCTCAACCAGAAAGTCAGAGGCATTCAGAAATTGATGGTTTTGATGAACGAATGTGTCTAAGGTGATTTTATAAAGAGATATGGTCATATTTTGAAGTATGTGGACAAGCCAACTACATATCAGAGAGATAGCCTACATACTCTGCTACAGTTTTATAATCCTCCATTGCGGTGTTTTGTATTTCCGGACTACATCCTGGCTCCCACTTTAGAGGAGATTTCCAGCATCTTGGGTGTTCCTGTCAGATATAGCTTGCCTTACTATGGTTTAGAGAGAGTTCTTCGAGAAGAAGAGATAACTAAAGTTTGTCACCTCACTGTGGCTAAGGTTAAGTGAGGCTTGCAAGTCAGTGAAGGGTAGAGGACTTCAGTGGGACATACTCATGGCAGAAGCTGAGGGTTATGCTAGAGAGAACATGCGGATAGATTTCAGTGCTTTGTTGGCCTTAATGGTGTATGGATCTGGTCATTTACTTGGAGAAAAATAGTTTGTGAGTATTGAAGTTATCTCTGTTTTTGCTAAGGGAAACCCCATACCTACTTTGTTAGGAGATTTCTACTAAAGCGTTCATTACAGGAATGAGAAGAGAAGAGGGGGACTAGTGAATTGTTGTGCTCCTTTATTTGCTTACTAGTTTGCTAAGCAACTTCCAAAATCAGGACCTTTCAAGGACTTGAAGGAAGAATGAAGATGGTCCAGAAGGTGGATGGGATTAAATTCTAAAGATATAGCCTGGGGATGCAACATGAACTTGTTGGGAAAGGAGTTACTTACCAGTTGCAGTGATTTTCCCAATGTGCCTCTGCTCGGAAGGAAATGGGTGATCAACTATAATCCAGTGCTAGCAAGGAAGTAGTTTGGCTATCCTTTGAAGAACCCACAATCTATTGAAGAGATAGTTGAATATTTGTATTTCCCAGTAGAAGGAAATGAAGGGTTGGTTATCTAGGCGTCTCAGGCTTGGACACAGAGGGTGAAGAAATGAAAGAAAGCATTAGAGGAAGCACTTAAGGAGATAACAGATCTCAAACGGATGGCTGGAGTCAAGAAAATTAGGTCTGAGCCAGGACCTAGTGGAGAGAGCACTAGCGCGCAGCTCTAGGTTTTAGTTTGCTTTCTTTCTTATGTATTTGGATTACCTACAGACCTGTTGTAGGAATCTTGGTTTATATTTATGCATTTTTTCTCTCTCTTTTGATTTGTAAGACTTGTAACCCTACGGGGAGTTTGGTTACTTTTACCTTGAAGGTTGTTTTATATTATGCAGTTTTTGTTCAGTTTCTTAATTTATGTAAGCACTAACACCTGGTCGTTCAAGCCATTTGAGTCTGAATACCCTGCAGAGAATCCTTCTTAAGAATTAGTTTCCAAGAGCCATCTCGATTGCTTTATTAAATACCGGAAATGGGGCATTATTGAACTTGAGATTGGAAACACAAACATTTGCATCATATGCATATCACCATTTTCTCTGTTTTACAGGTACAAATTACAGGTTTCTAACATCTCTCCTCATTACATGAACTATTGTTGCAAAGAGAGTTCAAAGATACCCGACCAAGGAGAATCGAGGAAGAATCATGGATCAAATGCAGACAGAGCTTGTTGAACTGCACAACAAAATGGATCAGTTCATGAATCTAATGACTGGTATATGTTGCTCCCACCAAATGACGCCTGGCCAAGAGGGATACAGATGCGAACGGTCGGTGAAAGGAGAAAATTAAAAGAGTCGCCAGCTAGGCATTTTTATCCCGAAGGAAAGGTAATGCTGCATAAACCTAGGAAAGAAATGGATAAGACGGTCGCGAACCAGAGAAACTGAGAAAGGGGGTTGGTTACAACCTGGGAAGGTATTAGCACCCAGATTGTCCGCCGTACTCGACGGGATCCACGCTTGAAAGTTTGTGTTTAAAAGGGGTAGTGTCAGTGCCATTTTGTGTGCAAAATCTGGAAAAATACAAGTGTCAGTGCTGGAAAGAAATTTGAAGTGAAATAAAGAAGTGTCAGTGCAAGAAAAGAATACAAAGCCCAAGACTATGAGGCTTAAAAGAATAATGCTGGAAGAGGGGGAATGTACAGAGACTTTTGTTCGATAACAGTTAAGTTATGCTTACGTATCCTCTCGTGCAATGAGGAAGTCAGAACACCGTAGTTCGACTCAAGGAGACTGGAAGATAAATTGACTTGATGAACTGCTTGCTTGTCTATGCTCAAGTGTAAGACCTGTCTGGCTCAGGTGCAAACTGTCTTGCATTAGACGGGAGAAGCAAGTTCTCATTTGTGAGTGAATGAGGTGAGAAAAGAATCCCGGAGGAGACGATTATTGCTTTGTTTTTGTGTTTTCAATCTTTTATTGCTTTTTGTGGTTTGTCACAAGTTAATGAGCTTAAGCCTAAACCAAGGGTTAGTAAACTCATCACATCTTCCCTCTGATTAGGGGTAATGAGAATACCTTAAGTATGAAGTAAACAGCTCACACTTAGCCACCATGATGTAGGATTAAGATCATTAACCTACTTGTATTTATTTAGATGTTTTTTGGAGTTTTTGTTTAGTGTTAAGTAATGAGTTTAAGCCATAATCAAGGATTTAATGGACTCATTACACCATCCTAATAGAAGGATAATATATGAGAACATTTAAGCTGAGGAAGGCTCCTCAACTTAATCCATGATTAGGGATTAACCTCATGACAAAACTAAGCCCTTATTTAAGTGGATTTTATTTAATGATAAGATTAAGAAGTGGATTTTATGGTTTGTAAGACAACTTGAGGGGGACTTGTCCATTAACACTAGGGTTAGTCCTTCTTAACCAATTAAGGAAGAATTAGAACCCTAATGCAAGGCCCAAGTTACAAGCTATTGTCTTAGTGATTATTAAGATGGATTGATTAAAGGATTTAAACACATTAAGGGTTTAACACTTAGGATTAAAGTTATACACTCCATCCTAAGAGAAGGATGCAGGCATAACCTTAATCACAAAGCCTTAAAACCTTAAGGGTTTAGTCCTTGATTATGAGATGAGAAGAGAAGATACAAAGGTAAAACTAATGTGGGGACTAATCAAACCCTAATTTTTATCATGCTTGGGTGTTCCTAGGGTTCATGAGGTTTGCAAGAGACCTTCAAGGAAAAGCCACAAAGGAAGAAGAAAGATGGAAGGAGGAGAAGCAGAAAGAAGTAAGACAACTTACTTCACTTAAGAAGATAAGTTGCTTGAAGAAAGAAAGTGAGGAGGGAACATGAATGAGCAAGCTCACTCTAATACAAAAGTAAAATTCAGCAATGGATGCATAAGAGAGGTGAGAAGAGATTGTGAGAAGTGAAGGCAAATTCACTTCTCAAATACTTACCACTTGAAAAGTTAGCAAAAGGAAATGAAATGGAAAGAGAATGAAATGAAATGCAAAGATGGAAAACAAAATCAGAATCATGTTCATGATGCTAATGATGCAAAGAGATGGTATAAATGTATGGCATGAGATGAAGATGATCATACAAAGGATGGGAATGCAAATGAAGCATAAAGGAAGCATGAAAGTTCATGAATGCACATGAAATGGAATGAAAGCATAACATGTCAAATGGATGATGCAGTGATAAAAAATGATTCTAATGTGTCCTAAGAGGTCTTATATGTCATATGGATGCACAAAATGTCATGGCAAGTTCATGTATGCAAGCTTATACAAGATGAATGCTAATAAAGATGCAAATTAGGGTTATATGAACATGTGAGATGCAAAACTCAAAAACAGAAGCAAATCATAAGATAAAAAATTGAAAATGGACTTAAAGGAACCCTAAACCCATACTAGTTCACTATCCAAAGGGGAAGTTCAGAAGCTAAACCTAAAGGAAGTTATGAATTTCCTAAGTTTCTAGGGTTTAAAGGGTGATCCTAAAGATAAAATGCCAAACAAATTGAAAATGAAAGATAAAAATGAAACAAAATTGTTTTTAGGTGCTTGAAACCATGCATAACACAATGCAAAAAGGATCATTCACAAACTCAACTTGGATCAAAAGTTATGAATTTTTGAAGTTAGGGTTAAAAATATGCAAATTTAAGAACCCTAATTCAATTGAAAAATGTCAAAGTATGATCAAAATCAAAAAGAAATTTGTGTGGTGAGTTTGTAAATGCTTCTAAATGTTTGTAAATGTTCTCTGAATTTGTTGTGATTTTTAAATACTTAAATGTATTTTTAATTAATTAAACTCAATTAACTAATTAAAAAATAACATTTAAATGATTTAAAAATATATTTTTAATGCAAAAGATATAAATATAAATATTTTTGGGTTCTGAAAATTAATTAAAGGCTGGATAAAAAAATTTCAGAATTTTTTAATGTTTTTTCCTATTTTTAAAAATTCGTGAAAAGAAATACAAAGAAAAATAAAATAAAAATGATAAAAATGAAAAGTATGAAGATCCTAAGGTCCAGATTTGAAGTTGAGACTCCAGGGTTGACTGGCGCGTTTTTTAAGGGTTTGGATTTGTCCTGACTAATTAATCATAATTAATTAAATAAATGGTGGATTAGGGTTTAAACAAGTGATCTGGGACGTCCACACACGCGGTAAACCTAGGATCCAAAGGCCATTATTCAAACTCAGCTAATTACGTGGATCAGGGCAAATTACTTTCAGGTGACTGGAACAGTGTTCCGGTCATCTTCTCCGGTGAGCACAAACCCTAAATTCTTCCCTAAGCTTCTAAACTCCAAATTTCTTGCCCATAAATGATCCCCTAACATCCCTGAACCTAAATCCCCAAACAAAAATCATTTATTTTGCATCATGAACATGATTCGAACCAAAACGTAAAAACGGGCAAAATTTCAAAACACGCATACATTATGGTTTCTCAACCATTCTCAAAAATAATCACATCCTCATGATCAGGGGAGCACAGAGAATCATTCAAGAACTTAAAAACAAGTTTCTTGAAAAAAGTTCTTGAGTTATACCTAAGATTGAACCTTCTGATTCTGGGCTTTCTGGATCCTTCTTTGATGCAAATCCACTCCTATGAACCTCCTGAAGATGATATGAAGCTTAGAACAAGCTTGTATGGCTTGGTTTGATGGTTTCAGTTCTGGTGTAGCAGATTTTGAGGTTTTTGTATGTTATGTTTCAGGCTGTTTTAATGGTTGATTCTTGTTCTATGGGTGATGTGTGACTTGTTAGTGAAGAAAAATTTGAGGTTTGATGGTTGTGGAAGGAGTTTCGAAGAGATGAAGGTTTTGGCAAGTTTTGTGAATTCTGATTATGTGTGTGGTCTGAGCTTGTGTGAGGCTTGTTTTATGATCCATATACCAATCCTAAACTATTGGAATGAGTCAGAAGACTTGACATGCACTGTGGGAATGGTATGGAGCAATTGGCCAAAAAGTCAATAGTTGGTGTACTTCAAGCATGGGCCATGGAAGAAGCTATCTTAGGGCTGCTCTGAGTTCAACTGCCTTCAAGGAGGGCCATGGGATGTCTTAGAATGATCAGAAGTGAATGAATGGTGAGATATCACATGTTTTGCAATTTTCACAACTTGTTGCATTTTGAGATTTTGGTCATGAACATGTCCTATTCCAAGTTGAATTCATGTCATGAAATGTTACATTATATTATTGTAATGCTTTGAGATCATTTAGAAACCAAACAAACCCTTAGGAATCACTCTTGCAAGAATTCCCCCTTTCTTGAATTTCATGGAAAATGGCTTATGATACTTGCTATCGAAGGCATGAATTTTGTGAATTTGTGCAATTTCTGATTTTGGCAAGTTGTAATAATGCATAGAAGTCATTTATAAGTCACAAAATGGTTTGGCATGAGGTTTTGCAAAAAAATCCCTTTTGGCATGAAACATGAAATTATGTGATTTTTGCCAACTTTGGAAAGCCATAACTTGAGTTCCAAAATGAATTAGATCTTGTTCTTGTACTTTTTGAAAAGGGAATGATCTAATCTACAACTTTCATGACCAATAATTTTTCATTTGAAGCATTTTTGGTTAAGAAAGAGGAGGTTGAAAAAACATTCCCAAAATGGAAAGTCTACATTACAAGTCATTTCCATATTTGGCAACTTTTGGTTTAGCCCACTTTCCTTCAAATTTATGAACTTCTAAACACTTCAATGATCAAATAAAGACCATATAACTTCAATTTGATGAAAAATCCACTTTGGGTCCATTGATGGGGGCCTCAGATGCCCTAATTTTGCTCTGACTTGCTCAAGAAGTTACCCAGTGATCAGATGACTTCCACAATGAATTTTTACATCAAACTTGGTATGCATGATCCTTATATCATATTGAGACCAACAGAAACAAAAATGACCAAAATTTTTGGAGTTATGGCCTCTGAAACCAAAACCCTAATTTTAGGTCATTTGTGCAGTTAAACCTGGCTCTGCTTCCATGCCTTGCAAGTTCTTGTGATTTTCTGACTTCCTTGATCTTGGAAGGATATAATATGATGATTGAACATACATGGACCCTCTTTAGATGGTTGAAGACCTTTGGAATGGCTCAGATGGCTCATGGATTGCTTATATCACAAACCCTAGGTGCAGATGACTTTGAACCAATGCAGTGAAGCAAAAATGCAATATGAGATGATATGATTGAACTTATGCAAATGAAAAGATCACAAGCCATGGTGTGAACTTAGTGAGGGAAAATTTGGGGTGTTTACAGTATACACCAGAATCAGGAGAGGATTAGAGAAATGGTTGAAAGAACTCAAGGGACTGGTGATGGCACTGGTAATGGTACTAGAAATGGTAATGGTACTAGAAACAGAGGAGGCCCTGAAGGTGATGGCAATGGAGGAGGTCCTGAAGGTACTAGTTTTCCTGTTCATTTTAATTTTGGTGGCCCAACTGGGGTCTTTATGGACGGTCAGGAGGACCAATTCACTATTCTTGAGGGTGAGATGGGTAATTAAAATGCTGATGTGCATCGTCGTTGTGACGAACTAGAAGAGCAGATTCGTTCGATGCTGTCTCATAGTACTCTAGGATTCGATGTTGTTGATTTGGGGTTAGTTCCTGGGGTGAGAATCCCACACAAATTCAAGCCTCCAACTTTTGACAAGTATAATGGCTCCATCTTCCCGAAAAATCATCTTCAGGCCTATGCGGGGAGGATTGTTGCATATACTGATGATGAGAAATTATGGATGTATTACTTCCAAGATAGCCTCACTGGGGCATCTCAAGAGTGGTACATAAATCTCAGTCGTGCGTTCGTAAGAAACTGGAAGGAACTTGTTGGAGCCTTTGTTAAGCAGTATCATTACAATATGGACATGGCTCTAAATCTCACTCAATTGCATAGCATGTCCCAGATGTCTAAAGAAAGCTTTAAAGAGTACACTCAGCGGTGCCGTCAGTTGGCTGCTAGGGTTCAACCTCCTTTGTTAGATCACGAAATGGTAGACATGTTCATGGGAACTTTACAAGGAGTGTTCGTTGACCGTTTCTCTTCGTGCTCAGCCACAAAGTTTATAGACCTGGTAATTGCTAGAGAGAAGGTCAAGAATCTGCTAAAGATGGGAAAGATTCAAGATGTAGGTGCAAGTAGCTTGTCTGGAGCTAGAAAACCATTTGCTGGACCTCAGAGGAGGAGGGAAGGTGAAACCAATGCTATGTACGACAGAGGGAGAGGTCATGTCCGTCATAATCACTATGCTCAGGTGTCTGTTGTCACCATTCCTGCTGAGCATGCTCCTCAACAACAATAAAGACACCCATAGTACAACAACCAACAAAGACCCTATCAACAACGCCAACCCCATCAAACTGGTCGTGTTATTGAAGCTATTCCTATGATCTACACAAAGCTGCTACAAAGGTTGCTAGATCTGAATATGGTTCAGCTTATGACGTTGGCTCCACCACCAGAAGGTGATCTTCCTCAGGGATATGATGTTAATGCACGATTTTCTTTCCACTCAGGTGCTCAAGGGCACTCAACGGAGAAATGCAGAGCTTTGCAGAATAAGGTGCAAGACCTGATAGACTCTAAAGCCATCAACTTCTCTCCACCACCTAATGTCACCAATAACCCTATGCCAAACCATAATGGTGGGGCAAGGGTAAACACTATTGAAGTCAGAGAGCAATTAAATTTGATCACTGATATTGATGATGTCGAGACTCCATTGGCAGTTGTGAAGGACCGTTTGCTGAAGGGACAAGCGTTCCCAGGTTGTGTTAGTGGATGTGATGATTGTTTGTTGTCTCAGAATTGTTGTGACAATTTAAGGACCGAAATTAAGAGTTTGATGGATGAAGAATCCTTGCAATTTGATAAAGTTAACAACAAAAGCGACAACGTTTCTACGGTGACCATTTATTTCACTCCTGAGGATATGTCGGTGCCTCCCAGGCCAAAACCTGTTACTATTTATGTGCCTCATGAGGTGAGCCATGTCACTATTACTGTTCCAGGTCCCGTACCATATGACAACGAAAGAGTTGTTCTGTGGCACTATGGAACGAATGTATACGTACAAGGACAAAGAGTTGAAGAGAAGCTTCTAGTGACTATTGATCCTAGAATTGTTAATGCAGGAGGTGTGGGAGGCTTTACCAGAAGTGGAAGACTTTTCGCTCCCCAAACTTTAAGAACTAACACGGAAGCTGAAGATGCTGCTCGGGCTAAGGGTAAGCAAGTGGCCACTGAAGATGTTGTGACTCCTGTTCCAGAACAAAGCACTTTTTAGAAAGAAGTAGAGGAGTTTATGAGAGTTATAAAGAAAAGTGACTACAAGGTGGTAGAACAACTGAACCAAACTCCATCCAAGATTTCAATCTTATCCCTGTTGATATGTTCCTAGGCACACAGAGAAGCTTTGCTGAAAGTCCTACAAATGGCATATGTACCTCAAGAGATCACTGTCAACCAATTAGAAGCGGTGGTTGCCAATGTGAACGCCAGTCATGGAATGGGATTTACAGATAGAGACTCGACTTCAGAATAATGGAACCATAACAAGGTCCTACATATCACCATGGAATGTAAGGGTGTTGTACTATCACATGTGTTGGTGGACACCGGGTCTTCCTTGAACGTGTTGCCCAAGAAGGCCCTAATGAAGCTTGAGGTGGATGGGATTGTATTGCGACCAAGTGATTTGGTAGTGAGAGCTTTTGACGGTTCCAAGAGATCAGTCTTTGGAGAGGTAGAGCTACTAGTAAAGATCGGGTCTCAGGTCTTCAAGAGCACTTTTTATGTTATGGACATACAGCCAACCTACATATGTCTTCTCGGGCGTCCATGGATCCATGTTGTTGGCGCAGTAACTTCCACATTGCACCAGAAGCTGAAGTATGTCGTAAATGGGCAGGTTGTTATTGTGTGTGGGGAGGAGGATATATTCGTAATCCATTTGTCAACCTTCAAGTATGTCGAAATGGATGGGGAGATCCATGAGATATTATGCCAGGATTTCGAGACTGTTAACATCAATGAGGTCTCTCCCAACTCCATGGTCAAGTGCAATGAAAGAGTAGGCACTTCCATAGCCTCGTATATGCAAGCTTTGGAAGTTGTGCAAGCAGGAAATGCCCAGGGCTAGGGCAAAGTTGTTGATGTTGACCGGAAAGAAGACAAGTTTGGAATAGGATACTTACCAGGACAATCAGGGGGGTCTCAGAGCAAAAGATCAATAAGCTTCTCGAGCGGGGGTGTTATTGATCCTAATCAGATGATTGATGTTGCCGGAGAAGACGCTGATAGCGATTGTGACATGGATAACTAGGTACGTCCGTGTGTCCCGGGAGAAGAAATAAAGAACTGGTTTGCGGAGGACATCGTTCAAGTTACTTTCTAGCCAGAGTAATTTTCTTTGTTTTCTTCATTTCATACGCATGTCAAATCCCGCACTCTGCCCAAGGTGCACGAATCAATTTGTAGGGTCACATTGCATTATGTGCAATTTTATTTTATCATGAATAAATGACATTTTTTTCACTCAAAACTGTGTTCACTTTCTTTCCGTGTTTTAAACTTTTTCACAAAAAACAATAAAATGGTAATATTTTATTTTGTTTTTCTTTGTTTTCATAAAGCAAACTCTGAAATAAGCACATCACTTGTGTAGAATAAATCACCCGGACTCCTTTGATAACGATTCTTCTATGACTGAGTATAACTTCGATAATCCTATATACCAAGTTGATGAAGGGGTTAAGGAAGATTGAAAACTCCCTGAAGAATTGGCCAGGTTTTTGAGACAGGAAGAAAGAGTTATTCAGCCTCACCAGGAGGAGATTGAAGTTATTAATATTGGGTCTGAAGATGCAAAGAAGGAAATCAAGATAGGGGCCAGTCTGCAGGCCAGGGTGAAAGAGGAATTGATTGGCATGCTTCGAGAATATGTGGACATCTTTTCTTGGTCATATCAAGATATGCCAGGTTTAGATACATACATCGTGATGTATAAGCTGCCATTGAGGGAAGACTGCCCTCCAGTTAAACAAAAGATTCGTAGAACTCATCCTGACATGGCGATGAAAATCAAAGAAGAAGTTCAGAAGCTGTGGGACTCCAGGTTCCTTGTCGTGACTAGTTATCCACCTTAGGTAGCTAATATTGTACCAGTTCTAAAGAAGGACAGCAAGGTCCGGATGTGTGTTGACTACCGAGACTTAAACAGAGCGAGCCCAAAAGATGATTTCCCATTACCTCACATTGACGTATTGGTTGACAACATGACTCAGTTCTCGGTCTTTTCTTTCATGGATGGCTTCTCCGAATATAATTAGATAAAGATGGCACCGGAAGACATGGAGAAAATAACGTTCATGATGCGTGTTTTTCGCAAGTGTACGAACACGTCAGAGTAATATAAAAGATTGTCGAATCCACAAAGACCAAGTGTCAATCTATCGTACCTATTGTTATGGTGTGTATCTAAGGCAACTGAATATAATGGTTTTAAGGAGTGCGCAATGGTAAATAAAATAATAAGTTTAAATAATTAATAAAGACAGGCTCGAATGTAATTCATGTAATCAATAAATACTCCGGTACTTGTTAATAGAACTACTTATGGGCAATGTTTTCCACTTTGAAAAGAACTAATTTAACAGGAACTGTCGCTTTCGCGCATCACAACCGAGTTGTACTCTCTAATCAACCCCTCCTATTGCCACGGATAAAAAGGTGCGTACTGCGGTAGAGTAGTAAACCTATTTTTAAGAAATATAATATCTTAACTAAGTTGAAAAGTACTTTAACCTGGATTTCTTAGCAAAAAGAGGTTCTCACGAACCAGACTCTAAACTTCTTAACGCGTCCGAAAATCGTTTTAAAATCCCTTTTCTTTTTAATCTAAAAACTCCTAATGAACTAGACAAAGCGCTTTTGGCTGTTTTTGAAATAGTTAAAAACAATTAAACTTATATTGAAAGTTAAAATAGACCTTAAGTGTTTCTGCAAACAATTGTACGGATTACTGATTCAATTACAATCCTTACATTCTAACCTTTATGGATTTAGTTAGAAATGGTAAAGTAAAAGTTCTTTTTATAATTTTTCATAAAAGTAATTAGTGCGAGTGCAGAAAATAAATAAAAGTAGTGCGAGTGCGGAAAGTAAAAAAAAGTAATGCGAGTGCAAAAAATAAAGGTATTTAAAGCGAGTGCGGAAAATAAACGAAAGTAGTGCGAGTGCGAGAAATAAATAAAGTAAAGCGAGTGTGGGAAATAAATAAAAGTAAAGCAATGCGGAAAATAAATAAAAGTAAAGCAATGAGGAAAAATAAAATATGAACTGGAATTAAAATGGCGGCAGGATTAACTTCCTCCCAAAGTGCTCCAAAACTCGATCACACAGACGTATACAGACTCGATCACTCGATTGCAGTAACACCCTGATGTGGAATGATAACTACTTTAAAACTGATATATGCCTAAGAGATTCTAAGTTTAGATGAAGAAAACGAAATTCTAAAGTCCTATTTATAGGCAAATATTAAATGGGAAAGGACCAGGATGCCCCCCTCCACTAAAAAGTGGAGGGAAGCACTTTTGCCTTGTGGCGCCCGCCACAGGGCCATGGCGCCCGCCATGAGTGCAAAGTGCTGAAGAAAGTGGGGATCGTGGGTCTTGGCAGTTGTGGAGTGGTCTTGAGACGTGTCCACGTCATGGCAGACCCCATGGTGCTAGCCATTGTGGATGCCGTAAGTGTAAAAAGATGAATTTCTTGGTTGTCGTCCGTTTCCACTCCTTTTTCGCTCCTTTTCTCGATTTAGGCCCTGATTACATAGAAAACCTGAAAATAAAGAAAAACAAAGTAATAACATAACAAAATAACAATAAAAACTAAGAATGCATGCGAAATTGGAGTCAGAAATACGGTGAAATTTAGTGTTATCAAATCCTCCCACACTTAGACCTTTGCTTGTCCTCAAGCAAACATTTAATGCTCAAAATGAAGAAAACTGGTGTCAACACGTGATTTGGGCTAAGAGGGATTCTAAGTTCAAGTCAGGATCCAGTGACAGGTACTAACTAAGTGAACCAAGGGTACCATAATAACACAGACACAAACTTCAATCCCATATTAACCACCCCATGTCATCCCACAATACCTAGGCCTATCTTCTCATCTGTTTTTGGGTCCTTTTCATTCAGGCGCAATCACATTAAGCCCGTTATTCGTACATGCTTCATAGTAGAGCGACCGGTTAGTGATTTTGATCCATAACATAAGGTTTCTGGCACATAAGCATGTGTAAACCCGTTTTATTTGACCTAAATGTAGCTGCGGGGGATCGGATCGTAATCCGCCCTACCAAGTTCAGTGCCAGATACCTCTGAACCAACTAACAATAGGTGACTGCAATTTTTTTTCTTTTTGTGGCAATGTTTTTTTTCTTCTCTTTTTTTCGGTTTAAATGACTTTGTGAGAGTCACCTATCCCAGAGTTTTCCCTTTTTCTTTTTTATTAGCACTGGATCATTCACTTATGTTCATCGGCCCCCTACGTAGAGCGTGCTTAGGTCGGAGCTGACTGTTGGAATAAACTACTTAGGACAATTTTTGAATGATAATAAAGGCCATGGTGCGGGGTTTAGGAGTGATTCCTATATTCAAGAGGTCTATGGTGCTAAAATGGTACTGGTGTTTCAAAAAGTTGAACTAAGTCACCACATCCTAATCCAAACCTGTCTCAAAGCCCAAAAAACATGTGAAACAACATTGTTTTCTTTTTTAAAATTTTTTTGGTAAGGCTAAGGAAATGGGAAAAAATGAGGATGTACTAAAGATGCACTATACTGGTAACTCGTCAGACTCATGCATTATCTAAGAAAAGTTAAACTAGATAACTTACTGGAAAGGGAAATAATAGAAAGCAAATAAATAACTAGAAAGGGAAATGACAGAAAGCAATGAAATCCCCTCCCACACTTAAATCGAACATTGTCCCCAATGTTTCGAAATAAGATAGGGAGAGTAACCTGGAAAACTACTGCGGAGGAGCACTTGTGCCCTCGCCGTCCTGCTGTGATGGTCTGGAACGACGGGATCTACTGCGATGTTGGTCCCTCCGGTCAAGTCGTGCCGATAAGGCAGACTGGGCACCCCGGACCTCTCGAAGGTTACCTAGGATGGAACCCTGAGTGGCCTCCATAAGCTGGTGGTGCCGGCGGTTGACTTCTCACTGACGGGCCTGCTCTGATGTGATGTCGGTCAAGGCATGGAAAACGTTATTGTAGGCACAAACCGAAACCGATCGCGATTGTTGCATGAAGCTCATGTTGTCCGTCAGTTGTTGTGAAATAGTAGAGAGTAGGTTGTCTCGCCTTTCCTCTCTAGCCGTCATATCACGCTACATCTCCTCAGTGACATAGAATCCAGAAGCAGCACCTACAACAGGGTTAGAGGAAGATGGTGCGGTGTGTGACTGTGAAGGACGATGGGGGGACATGTGAGGTAAGGGAGATTGTTCTCTTTGATCATAATCTTCATCAATGTCATGTGCCTCCCCATCAGGAATATTAGGAGGAAGTGGACCCAAAACAGGTGGAGCATTCAGATCATAGGTCCAGTTCCTTTCATTACGTACATCAGTACGTCTACTGCAAGGTAAAGCAACAGATGGGATAGCTACCCCATGAACCATCAACTTATAACCACCTACTCTCCTCGTTCGGCACAATTTCATGTCTTTTAGAAATTTTAAATTAATTGTGCGAGGAGGTAGTGGTTCAAGAGTAGCTATCTCATTGTTCAGGTCAAGAGCCCAAGCAATAGACGTAACAAGTCCTCCAAAAACAATCGGTCCTGTTTTATTAGTAGTTAAAGCCATGTGTGCAAGCATAAACGGGACCGGATTGATATGGGTATTAGTGAGGCATCCTTGCAAAAATAGGAGCTCTTTAGCGTTTACCTTATTTAGACACTCCCGGCCAAAAATAGTACATGCCAAAAGATATTTGAAAACTCTTATGGCCGGGTTATGGATGGTCGACGCAAGTATTCCTTCAAAAGAATTTATTGAAGTACTTGACAGTCTCTGCCAGAAGGAAAATACTTCGGCCGACCATTCCGTATCCAAAGGTGCCTCACATATCGCACCTTCCCTATGAGGGATTCCTAACAAGCCTGTTAGTTCGTGGGTATTATATTCGTATTCAATTCCAAACAGTCTAAAATTAACAGTACCGACTGTGCTAGTAGTGTTAGGACTGACAGTGTATATCAATGAACTTAAAAACTCAACTGTCAACCTCTCATAGGTAGGTTCCTGATTAACAAAAATATCATGCAAGCCTAGAAAATCTAATAAATGAAAAACACTATGATACAGACCCAAAGCATAAAGACAGTTATCATCGACGTACCTAGTCAAGAGAATTTCTCGACTTTGAAGCCGTTGAATAATTTTCCTTTGCCTATCACCCGGTCTTCCATCACGAAGAAGATATCCATTGAACTCCATTGTTGTTGCTCCTTGAGAAGTGAAAAGTGGTGAAAAATGGTTTATGAGAGAAATGGTAAAGGTTGGATTTTTATGGTTTGTGGTGGATGAAAATGAAAATGGATTTTGGATGGGTTTTATAGATGGTGAATGTTTTGGAAATGTGGGAGCTTTAATGGGGTTCAATGGGGTTTTTGGATGTTGGAAAAATGGGTTTTTGAGGTTTGAAGGTGTGAAAATGGTGAAAATGGAGAATCAGCCCCGAAATAAAGGGGGACGGCATGGCGCCCGCAATGGGCCTATGGCGCCCGCCATAAGGCCAATTGCCTTTGGGCCTTGGATTTTTCGATTCTTCTTTTGGGCCCTTTTGCACCTTCGGTCTTCGGGGGGGTCCGAATAGCGTTTTCTTCTCTCTTCTAAGGCATGAAACTTGCATTTTTTTTTATGAAGACAAAAAATGAAAATATTTTTGTCTTTATATATTTTTTTTTATTCGACAAAAATAAAATAAAATAAAAGAAAAGAGAAAAAATGAGATTAGTGCATGAAATAATATATAAGATAAAATCAAAGTACATGAAAAAGAAAATGTAATAGATGCAATAATATAAAATATGTCTGGAGATGCGAGAATTAAAATAAAACATGAAAAAGAAATTAAATACTAGGGTAATAACGTCAGTGTAAAACAAATCATGTGGTAGGCCTCTCTTCCTGGTTTGATCCACGAATCTCAGATATCTCCCTCCGAAGCTCTTCAATCTCTTGATATAGAGCATCGGCCTTTGAGGCATGAGTAAGATCAGATACCTCAATCTGTAATGCCAAGTCCGCGACTTCCTGCTTGAGCAGGGCAGTCTCCTTGCAGAGCTCATAAATCTGAGTTTGTAGATCAGGCGGCTGCAAAGACATATTGTTAGACATAACAGTGATTCGGGGAGAAAGAGGTGTAGGAGTGTACTCAGCGACGGGAGGTGATTTTGGCTCTTCGACAGTCTCTCCATAACCCTCTAAAGCATAACTCCAATTAGCAGGGTCGTGGACACTGGTCATCAGCGGGTCTGGTAGTGTAAAGTAATGTATCACTTTGCCGTCGATCAGTAATCTAAACGTGTTGGGCTCAAAAGAGGCCTTCCTCATCAGTCCTCTGTCAAGACAAAAGTCAACATCTAGGGTGGTGTAGCAGCAGAAGGTCCTGAGGTGCAATAATTTGCGAGACAAACTCAATGCAGTAGCAATCTGTGTAACAATCCCACCGACATGTATAATGCCTACAGATGATCTGGCGACACTGGCAAGGCCCTTCAACAGGAAGTTGCCACAAGCAACTGGGCGTGACTGAGTTGCACAAAACAGTAGGAAGATCTCCTCTTCACTCAGCAGAGTCTCTGTATCTGGAAAACTAAGGAAAGAGTGTGCTAGAATCATTTGGAAGTACCTTACGCAGGGTTGTGGATTACCTGAGAAAACTGAGTGGAAGGATCTTGGCTCCCTCCACCTGAGATGTTAGACCAAAACTTTTCCACTTCTCTGCTCATAAAATACCCCATCGATGTCACTGGAATAGCATCAGGTGTAGTCTGAAAACCTAGTAAATCACCAAACTCTTTGTGAGAGAAGGAGTGGTCAGTCCCGAACAACCTGAAAACAGCATGTCCATCAGGTCCAGCCCAAGGATCATAATGAAACGAGCTGAGGAACTCTAGAGTCAAGTTCCTGTAAGTGTTGTTCATATCGTCAAACTAGTCCCACTGGAGTTAGTGGCATAAGAATCTAATGCTTGGCTCTATCCCCAAGGCATCCATGCAATCTTGGTCTGGGTACCTGGTAGGTTCCATAGAGCGTCTCATGTGGACATAGTAACGCTCTCTCTGTGCGTCGTCTCTAAAGGCCACGTGCATGTCATCGGGGTTCTGCATTCTGCACAAGGTTAGCAAACAAGGGTCCTGAAATCACATAAAACATTCAATCGTTAGTCCTGACAGAATAATAAAGTAAGCAAATTAAAATAAAGAAAAAATAAATAAAAAGTACGTAAATAAGAAAACCATGGGTTGCCTCCCATGCAGCGCTTGTTTAACGTCATTAGCTCGACGACCGGATTTTACACATCATTCAAAGGATATGGTGGATCACTCAGAGTATGGCAGTTGTATGTTGTTGGGATGTCACCTCCTTCGTAGGGCTTCAACCTCTGTCCATTGACGATGAACGGTTTACATGTTTGGTTCTTGATTTCGATAGCACCAGATCTTAGAATCTTAGATACTTTGAAAGGGCCATTCCATCTCGAACGAAGCTTCCCTAGAAAAAGTCGTAACCTAGAATCGAACAGGAGAACAAGATCGCCTATTTTGAAGGCTTTTCTTATGATTCTTTTGTCATGCCAAGCTTTTGTTCTTTCTTTGTATATGATGGCATTTTCGTAGGCAGATTGTCTGAGCTCTTCTAATTTGTGGATATCAAGGATACGTTTTTCACCAGCAGTTAAGTAATCCAAATTCAAAGTTTTGATGGCCCAATAGGCCTTATGCTCCAACTCAAAAAGTAAGTGACATGATTTTCCATAGACCAGTTGATAAGGGGTTGTTCCTATAGGGGTTTTGAAAGCGGTTCTATAGGCCCATAATGCTTCTTGAAGTTTTTGCGACCAATCTTTTCTAGATATAAAGACAGTCTTCTCAAGAATTTGTTTGATCTCCCTATTAGATACTTCCACTTGTCCATTAGTCTGTGGGTGGTATGGTGTTGCTACTCTATGCTTAACTCCATACTTGCTTAAAAGTTTATCAAATATTCTCGATATGAAGTGTGATCCTCCATCACTTATGACTAAACGGGGGGGTTACAAACCTGGGAAATATATAGTTCTTAAACAATTTGATGACTACTCTGGTGTCATTTGTGGGTGCGGCAATAGCTTCAATCCATTTAGACATGTAGTCAACAACTACTAAAATGTATTGATTTCCTAAAGATGGTAGGAACGGTCCCATAAAGTCTATACCCCATACGTCAAAGAGTTCTACTTCTTGGATATTTCTTAGAGGCATTTCATTACGTCTTGAAATATTTCCCGTGCGTTGGCATCTATCACACTTGACAATGAAAGCATGGACATCACGCCACATGGTAGGCCAGAATAGGCCAGCTTGAAGAATCTTGGCGTAGGTCTTAGATGTGCTTGCATGTCAACCATAGGGTGCAGAGTGACAATGCTCAATTATATTATGTACCTCTTCTTCTGGAACACAACGGCGGAAAATGCCATCTTTACCTCTCTTGAAAAGAAATGGTTCGTCCCAATAGAAGTTTCTCACGTCACTGTAGAACTTCTTCTTCCGGTGGTAATTTAGATCGGGGGGTATGATGTCAGCGGCTAGATAATTAACAAAGTCTGCATACCAAGGTAAATTAATTATAGCTAAGGATTTATGAGAATGCTCATGTGGGTCTGGGTTATCATCTTCAATAGTTTCTAGTTGGGCTATCAGTCTATCATAGGCAAAATCGTCATTTATGGGTACTGAGTCAGGTTTCAGGTATTCTAGCCTAGAAAGGTGATCAGCTACTACATTATCAGTGCCTTTCTTATCACGGATATCTAAATCAAACTCTTGCAGTAACAGAATCCATCGAAGTAACCTAGGTTTGGCATCCTTTTTACTTAGTAAGTAACGAATGGCAGCATGGTCGGTGTAAACTATAATTTTGGCTCCTACTAGATAAGATCTAAATTTGTCTATGGCGAAAACTACAGCTAGGAGCTCTTTTTCGGTTGTTGAGTAGTTGAACTGTGCAGCGTCTAGGGTTCTACTGGCATAATAAATTACGTGTAACTTTTTATCTTTTCTCTGACCTAGAACAGCTCCAACAGCATAGTCACTAGCATCACACATTATCTCAAACGGTTCTGACCAATCAGGGGGTTTCATTATAGGTGCTGAAATCAGAGCTTGCTTCAGAAGATTAAATGCTTCAGTACATTTTTCATCAAAGATGAATTCAACATCTTTCATTAAAAGACCAGTTAAGGGCTTTGTTATTTTGGAGAAGTCATTGATAAAACGTCGGTAAAATCTGGCATGTCCAAGAAAACTTCTTATCTCCCTGATAGTCTTCGGCGGTTTTAGATTCTCTATGACTTCTATTTTAGCTTTATCTACCTCTATACCTTTTTCGGAAACTATATGTCCTAAAACAATCCCTTCGGTGACCATGAAATGACATTTTTCCCAATTTAGCACAAGGTTTACCTCTACACATCTTTCCAGGATTTTCTCAAGGTTGATAAGACAATTTTTGAAATCAGATCCACAAACTGAGAAATCGTCCATAAATACTTCCATGATTCCATCTAAATAGTCTGCAAAGATAGACATCATGCAGCGTTGGAAAGTGGCAGGGGCATTACAGAGTCCAAAAGGCATTCTTCTGTAGGCAAAAGTTCCAACAGGGCATGTAAAGGTAGTTTTTTCTTGATCTTCGGGGTGAATAGGTATTTGGAAGAATCCTGAATATCCATCTAGGTAACAAAATTAAGAGTGTCTGGCTAGGCGCTCCAACATTTGGTCTATGAATGGTAATGGGAAATGGTCCTTCCTAGTTGCTTTATTTAATTTTCTATAGTCTATGCACATACGCCAACCTCCATCGGTTCTTTTTGCTACAGGTTCACCCTTCTCGTTTTGCACGACTGTGATGCCTCCCTTTTTAGGTACTACATGCACATGATTCACCCATTTACTGTTCGAGATCTGATATATTATACCTGCCTCTAGTAACTTAAGAACTTCAGTCTTAACTACTTATATCCTAAGGCTGATGGGTACCTTCATAAACATCTAACAATTGGTTTGTTTCCTCTTGGTTCAAGGTAGCACTAACTATAACTGGACGGTTCATTTCTTTATCAAGAAATTCATATCTCAGGTTCTTAGGCAGTTCCTTAAGTTTTACGGTTGGTTTCATAGGGCAAGGCATAGGATCTGGGGTAAGAGATAAACATTCGTGAAGGTTATTTTCGCTCCCACCAAAATGACACCCAGGTCAGAAGGGGTACAGACGCGAACGGTCGGCGAAAGAGGAAGAGAATACACAAGGGTGAACTCAGAAAGACAAGAGTCGCCAGCTAGGCATTTTTATCCCGAAGGAAAGGTAATGCTGCATAAACCTAGAAAAGATATGGATAAGACGGTTGCAAACCAGAGAAACTGAGAAAGGGGGTCGGTTACAACCTGGGAAGGTATTAGCACCCAGATTGTCCGTCGTACTCGACGGGATCCACACTTGAAAGATTTGTGTTTTAAAGGGGTAGTGTCAGTGCCATTTGTGTATCAAAGCTAGAAAAGAATGCAAGTGTCAGTGTAAAAGAAGTGTGAAGTGTATAAGAGAAGTGTCAGTGTGAGAACAAGGATGAAATGCTCAAGACTATGAGGCTTAAAGAATGATGCTAGAAGGAGGGGGAATATACAGAGACTTTTGTTCGATAACTGTTAAGTTATGCCTACGTATCCTCTCGTGCAATGAGGAAGTCAGAACACCGTAGTTCGACTCAAAGAGACTGGAAGGTAAATTGACTTGTGAACTGCTTGCTTGTCCATGCTCAAGTGTATGACCTGTCTGGCTCAGATGCAAACTGTCTTGCATTAGACGGAAGAAGCAAGTTCTCGTTTGTGAGTGAATGAGATGAGAAAAGAATCCCGGAGGAGACGATTATTGTTTGTTTTTGTGTTTTCAATCTTTTATTGATTTTTTGGTGTTTGTCACAAGAAAATGAGCTTAAGCCTAAGCCAAGGATTAGTAAACTCATCATATCTTCCCTCTGATTAGGGGTAATGAGAATACCTTAAGCATGAAGTAAACACCTCACACTTAATCACCAGGATGTAGGATTAAGATCATTAACCTACTTGTGATTATTTAGATGTTTTTGTTTAGTGTTGAGTAATGAGATTAAGCCATAATCAAGGATTTAATGGACTCATTACACCAACCTAATAGAAGGATAATAGATGAGAACATTTAAGCTGAGGAAGACTCCTCAACTTAATCCATGATTAGGGATTAACCTCATGACAAAACAAAGCCTTTATTAGGTGGATTTTAGTTAATGATAAGATGAAGAAGTGATTTTTATGGTTTGTAAGACAACTTGAGGAGGACTTGTCCATTAACACTAGGGTTAGTCCTTCTTAACCAATTAAGGAAGAATTAGAACCCTAATGCAAGGCCCAAGTTACAAGCTTGATGTCTTAGTGATTATTAGGTGGATTAATTAAAGGATTTAAACACATTAAGGGTTTAACACTTAGGATTAAAGTTATACACTTCATCCTAATAGAAGGATGCAGGCATAAGCTTAATCACAAAGCCTTAAAGACTTTAGGGTTTAGTCCTGGATTATGAGGTGAGAAGAGAAGACTCAAAGATGACACAAAGGTAAAAGCTAAGGGAGACTAATCAAAACCCTAATTGTTATCATGCTTGGTTATTCCTAGGGTTGATGAGGTTTACAAGGAGATCTTCAGAAGAACCACCAGGAAGGAAGCAGATGAAAGGAGCAAGAAGCAAAGAGAAGCAAAACAACTTGCTTCACTTAAGAAGACAAGTTGCTTGAAGGAAGAAATTAAGATATGTACATGAATGAGCAAGCTCACTCTAATACACATACAAAATGCAGCAAAGAAAGTATGAAAGAGATGAAAAGAGATTGTGAGAAGTGAAGGCAAATTCACTTCTCAAACAACTTACCACCTGAAATGTTAGCACAAGAAAATGAAATGTAATGAGAATGAGATGCAATTCCATGATGCAAACCAAAACCAGAAGCAAGAACATGATGTTAATGATGCTAAGAAATTATGCAAGCACATGACAAGAGATGAGAATTATCATACAAGCATAAGGATGCAAATGAGGCATGCTTTGAACCATGAAAGTTCATGAAATGTTTATGGAATGCAATGGACATATAACATGGGAAATGAAATATGAAATGATCAAACATGATTCTAATATGTCCTAAGATGTATTATGAATCATGTGGATGTACAAAATGTCATGGCAAGTTGTTGGATGCAAGCAAATGAGAAATGGATGCAAGGGAAGGCACAAATTAGGGTTTATGATTAACACACAAAGCAAAATTCAAAATCAGAAGCATATGACATGATAAAAAATTGAAAATGCAATCAAAGATACCCTAATCCTATACAAGTTCACTTCCCAAAGGAGGGGACCTAACTCTTAACCTATTGAAAGTTATGAATTTCTCAAGTTGGCTAGGGTTTTGGGGTGCCTCACAAAGAAAAATACCAAAAAAATTGAAAGTGCAAGATCAAATCAAACCAATTTTATCCTATAAACTACATGGTATGTGGGATGCAACGCAAAAAGAATCATCATCAAACTCTCAAGGGTTAGGCAGAATGAATTTCTCAAAGTTTGCACAAAAATATTGCCTTAAAATGGATTTTATTCCAATGAAAATGATCAAAGGGCATCAAGAACAAAAAAGAAATTTGGTTTGAGAGTTGGATAACGTTTCTAAATGTTTCTAAATGCAATGTAAATTTTTTTGTGATTTTTAAATACCTAAATGTATTTTTAATTAATTAATTTCCATTAACTAATTAAAAATAAACATTTAAATAATTTAAAAATACTTTTTATTTGCAAAAAATAAAATAAAAATCATTTTTGGGTTTTAAAAATTAATGAAATCTTTGACAAAAATTTTCATAATTTTTAAATGCTTTTTGCTATTTTAAATAAAATGTAAAAGATAAATCAAATTAAATGAAATAAAAAATCAAAATAAATGGAAGTATGCAGAGGGAAGGGCCAGGATTGATTCTGGGCTTAGACTGTTTGACTACGCGCCAGATATAAAGGCTATCATTCAAACTTCCATAATCCTAATTAATTATTTAATTAATCCAGTTTACCAATTAATGAGAAGATCTCAGCCACTCAAACACGCGCGGGAAGACAGATCAAAGGGTCCACGTTCAAAGTTTGCCCTAACCCTAATTAAGTCACTAATGACTTTCAGGTGGCCGGAGAAGACCTCCGGTCATCTTCTCCGGCCAGACCCTCACCTGAAAGTTGCCAACTTCTTCCCTAGGCACTTTCTGGAGCTCTAAAGCTCCAGATTCACTCCTCTCACTCCCCTAAGATCAAATCCACCCTCAAACTTCATTTCTTTTCACCCAAAATCAAGATTCGAAGAAAACATCAAAAATGGCAAAAATTTCAGAAGCTCAGTAAATGCTCATCTCTCCACCATTTTCAAAAATACAAAGTTCAGTGTACTCAGGGGGACATGCTTAATCATTTAATAACTTAAAACAAAGCTTCTGGAAAAATGAATTTCAGTGGCTACCTGAGTTGAAGCTTTCAATCCAGGAGCTTTTTGACCAGTTCCTTGCTTCCAATCAACTCTACTGACCTCCCTCAAGTGTTTGCAAAGCTTGTTTGGAGTTTATTTTGGCTAGTTTGTGAGATTGATGGAGTTCTGCTCAGAGAGGGGAAGAAATCGTGTTTGAGTTTCAGGGGCTTTCAAGGCAAGGTGAAGGGTGGTTTATGCTCTATGAAGCTTTTCTGAATGAATGGTGAAGTTGGTTTTAATGTTTGATGATTGTGTGATCAGATTCGAAGGAAAGTGCATAAGAGGGGAGTTTTGTGAACTATGGCTTATGAGAGAGATCAGGATTGTGTGTGTTATGAAAATGAACCCTTGGAGTATGCTTGTAAGGTCTGGATTGGGCAGAGAGTGGGTGGTGGATTGTTGTGATTGGTATGGGTGTTTTTGCCAAAAAGTCAAAAGTGTTGTACTTGAAGTATGGGCAATGGTGTAGCTGGCTCATTGGCTTGTCTTGGCTCAGCTGAGATTAAGGATGTCCATGGAATTGGTTTTGAGATAAATCAGCAAGTTGAGTGAAGTTTATGTAGTGTTTTGCAATTTTCCCAAAGTTTGGCCCCTTTGGAAATTCATGAAGTTCAAGGCATGAAAATAGACAATTCCTTGGTGCATTCTGACTTTTAGGCATTGGTTTATGTTTGTGCAAAGGTTATAAGTCCATTTGAAGTCACATTTTGCCTTGGCAAGTGGTTTTGCAACTTTGCCTCTTTGGTACAAAACTTGAAATTATGTGATTTTTCCCAACTTTGACAAACCATAACTTTTGATCCAAAATGAATTAGAATGAGTTCTTGTACTTTTTGAAAAGGTAATGATCCATTCTACAACTTTCATGACCAAAGTTTTCTCATTTGAAGCATTTTTGAATCAAAAAGAAAGGGTTGAAAAACTTTCCCAAAATGGCAAGTTTTCATTACAAGTCACTTTCCCAAAAAGGCAACTTTGCAAATGGCTTGAAATTCTTCAATTTTGTGAACTTCTAACATCTTATATGATCAAATAAAGATCATACACATTCAAAATGATGGAGAATGCCCTTTGGTTGGGTCATTGGGGGCCTCAGATGCCCTGATTTTGCACTGACTTGCTCAAGAAGTCAACTCTTGATTAGAAGCCTTCCCCATGGAATTTCTTCATGAAACTTGATATGCATGATCCTTATAACATATAGAGACCAATAGAAACAAGAATGACCAAAAAATTTGGAGTTATGGCCTCTGAAATCAAAACCCTAATTCTAGGTCATCTGTGCAGTTAAGCCTGGCTCTGCTTCCATGCCATTCTCAGTTCTTGTGATTCTTTGAATTTCTTGACTTTGTGGGGATATAATATGATGCTTGGACATACATGGACCCCTTTGAAGTGATTGATGACCTTTGGAGTGGCTCAAATGGTTCAGGGATGGCTCAGATCACAAACCCTAGATGCAGATGACTTAGAAGCAATGCAGTGAATCAAAAATGCAATATGGGATGCTATGATTGAATTTATGCATATGAAGAGATCACAAGCCATGGTGTGAATGGGTGAGGGAAAATTTGAGGTGTTTACAGTTATCATAAATGTAGAGTTTCTTATAACTGTCATCTTCCCAAATAAGGGTTGATGGCAATCTTATAGATTCAATTTCTTCCTCTTGTTCTAATTCCCTAATGCATTCATCAATGATATCTAAGGCATAACAAGCATCTCCTATTACAGGTGCCATAAGAAATTTCGAAAGTACAAATTATATCTTCTCGTCACCTACCTCAAAGGTTAGTTTCCCTTTTTTAACATCTATTACGGCTCCAGCAGTCGATAAGAACGGTCTACCTAGGAGGATTGGTATGTCGTCATCTTCTTTAATGTCCATGACAACAAAATCAGTAGGTATAAACAGCTGACCTATCCTAACAGGGACGTCTTCAAGTATGCCTATAGGGTATTTAACGGATCTATCGGCTAATTGAAGTGACATCTTAGTAGGTTGTAATTCTCCTAAGTTTAATCTCTCACAAAATGCTAAAGGAATTAAGCTCACACTAGCTCCTAAGTCTAGAAAAGCTTTTTCGATGACATGATTCCCCAAAATACAAGGAATGGAAAAATTTCCGAGATCTTTATCTTTCTTTTCTAACCTATTTTCGGAAATAGAATTACATTCCACGGGTTTCGGATCTTCAAGTCTACGTTTATTTGTAAGTATGTCTTTGAGAAACTTATTGTAAGAAGGTATTTGGGTGATGGCCTCTGTAAAGGGGATTTCTACGTGAAGTTTTTCTATAACCTTAACGAATTTTTGATACTGATTATCGATTTGGGTTTTCTTTAATCTTTGAGGGTATGGTATTGGTGGTTTTTATGGCGGTGGTGGTACATAGGTTTTGTTTTTAGGTTCTTCTCCTTTTTCTTGACTTTCCGGGTTTTCAGATTCCTCTGGTTCCTTCTCCTCATTTCTCTCAAAAGTTTTGGGATCACTTAATCTAGGGTTAGAAGGTTCCTTATAAGCGGTTCCACTTCGTAGAGTAATGGCATTTGCTTGCCCTTTCGGGTTTTGTTGAGGTTGTCCAGGGAACTGTCCTCCAGGTGTAGTCTGAGGGGCTTGGTTTAAAGCTACCTGAGAGATCTGGGTTTCAAGCATTTTATTATGAGTAATAATTTGGTCAACCTTAGTTCCTAACTGGGTAATTAGTTCGTTAACATGGACGTTTTGGTTCATGAACTCTTTGTTTTGTTGTGTTTGAGCGGTGATAAAATTTTCCACAATTTTCTCAAGGCTCGGACTTGGTGGTACAAGTTGCATAGGTTGATTTGTTCTTGGGGCTTGGTAACCTTGTTGTCTCGGAGGTGCGGTATTTTGGATAAGGTTATTATTTTTATAGGAGAAGTTTGGGTGATTCCTCCATCCAGGTTTGTATGTGTTTGAAAATGGGTTTCCTTGGGTGTAGTTCACTTGCTTAGGGTTGGTCTCATTTAACAGATTGCTTCGGCGGATTGGTGTCCTTGCGTCCCACATATCTCACAATTCGGCGAAACTGCAGCTACAGTAGTCGAGGTTGTACACATATGTTCGACTCTAAGGGCCAACGCGTCCATTTTAGCTTGCATCATGTCCATAGAGCTTAGCTCATGTATTCCTCCTTGGGCTTCCTTCTTTTCCACTATCGCTCGTTCTACTCCCCATGATTGATGGTTTTGGGCCATATCTTCGATAAGGGCACTAGCTTCAGGGTAAGGTTTGTTCATCATTGCGCCACCAGCGGCAGTGTCGATGGTCATCTTAGTGTTATAATGAAGTCCATTATAGAAGGTTTGAATGATTAGTCAATTCTCTAAGCCATGATGTGGGCATGCTCTTAATAGCTCTCTATATCTCTCCTAGGCTTCGAACAACGATTCTTCTTAGTGTTGGGTAAATTTGGTTATTAGGTTTCGAAGAAGAGCGGTCTTACTTGGGGGAAAATATCTAGCAAGGAAAACGTTTCTAAGGTCTTCCCAAGTTGTTATGGAATTGGGTGGAAGGGAATCTAACCATGATAGAGCTTTATCTCTGAGGGAAAAGGGAAATAATATTAAGCATATCGCCTCAGGAGGAGCTTCATTGGTTTTAAAGGTGTCTGCTAACTGAAGAAAGTTTTTTAAATGTTGGTTTGGGTTCTCAGTAGCAAGACCTGCGAATTGTCTCTGTTGCACTAATTGCAGCAGGGATGGTTTAAGTTCAAAATTATTGGCTGGGATAGCGGGGTTTACTATACTGGACTAGGTTACTCGTTTGATGGTTGGGCGAAGTCCTTAAGAGGTCTTCGGTTTTGATTTTTGGCCATAGCTCTCCTATTCCTATGGAAAAACAAACGTGCGCGAGCATAATGTTCAGGTTCAGCTTAAGGGTCTACTAAACTTCCGGCACTGCGAGTCTTTCGCATTGACCGGTGGGTAACAACCTTAGTCTAAACGGTATAACTACAGGGTATGAAATTTGACAAAATTGGTCCCCGGCAACGGCGCCAAAAATTAGATGCGTGTTTTTCGCAAGTGTACGAACACGTCAGAGTAATATAAAAGATTGTTGAATCCAAAGAGACCAAGTGTCAATCTATCGTACCTGTTGTTATGGTGTGTATCTAAGGCAACTGAATATAATGGTTTTAAGGAGTGCGCAATGGTAAATAAAATAATAATTTTAAATAATTATTAAAGACAGGCTCGAATGTAATTCACGTAATCAATAGATATTCCGGTACTTGTTAATAGAAATACATATGGGTAATGTTTTCCACTTTGAAAATAACTAATTTAACAGGAACTGTCGCTTTCGCGTATTCAGAACCGAGTTATACTCTCTAATCAACCTCTCCTATTGTCACGGATAAAAATGTGCGTACTGCGTTAGAGTAGTAAACCTATTTTTAAGAAATATAATATCTTAACTAAGTTGAAAAGTACATTAACCTGGATTTCTTAGCAAAAAGAGGTTCTCACGAACCAGACTCTAAACTTCTTAACGCGTTCGAAAATCGTTTTAAAATCCCTCTTCTTTTTAATCTAAAAACTCCTAATGAACTAGACAAAGCGCTTTTGGCTGTTTTTGAAATAGTTAAAAACAATTAAACTTATATTGAATGTTAAAATAGCCCTTAAGTGTTTCTACAAACAATTGTACGGATTACTGGTTCAATTACGATCCTTACATTTTAACCTTTATGGATTTAGTTAGAAATGGTAAAGTAAAAGTTCTTTTTATAATTTTTCATAAAAGTAATTAGTGCGAGTGCGGAAAATAAATAAAATTAGTGCGAGTGCGGAAAGTAAATAAAAGTAGTGTGAGTGCGAGAAATAAAGGTATTTAAAGCGAGTGCGGAAAATAAACGAAAGTAGTGCGAGTGTGAGAAATAAATAAAGTAAAGCGAGTGCGGGAAATAAATAAAAGTAAAGCAATGCGGAAAATAAATAAAAGTAAAAAAATGCGGAAAAATAAAATACGAACTGGAATTAAAATGGCGGCAGGATTAACTTCCTCCCAGAGTGCTCCAAAACTCGATCACACAGACGTATACAGACTCGATCACTTGATTGGAGTAACACCCCGATGTGGAATGATAACTACTTTAAAACTGATATATGCCTAAGAGATTCTAAGTTTGGATGAAGAAAACGAAATTCTAAAGTCCTATTTATAGGCAAATATTAAATGGGAAAGGACCAGGATGCCCCCCTCCACTAAAAAGTGGAGGGAAGCACTTTTTCCTTGTGGCGCCCGCCACAGGGCCATGGCGCCCGCCATGAGTGCAAAGTGCTGAAGAAAGTGGGGATCGTGGGTCTTGGCAGTTGTGGAGTGGTCTTGAGACGTGGCCACTTCATGGAAGACCCCATAGCGCCAGCCATGGTGGATGTCGTAAGTGTAAAAAGCTGAATTTCTTGGTTTTCGTCCATTTCCACTCCTTTTTCGCTCCTTTTCTCGATTTAGGCCCCGATTACATAGAAAACTGAAAATAAAGAAAAAACAAAGTAATAACATAACAAAATAACAATAAAAACTAAGAATGCATGCGAAATCGGAGTTAGAAATACGGTGAAATTTAGTGTTATCAAATCCTCCCACACTTAGACCTTTGCTTGTCCTTAAGCAATCATTTAAAGCTCAAAATGAAGAAAACTGGTGTCAACACGTGATTTGGGCTAAGAGGGATTCTAAGTTCAAGTCAGGATGCAGTGACAGGTACTAACTAAGTGAACCAAGGGTACCATAATAACACAGACACAAACTTCAATCCCATATTAACCACCCCATGTCATCCCACAATACCTAGGCCTATCTTCTCATCTGTTTTTGGGTCCTTTTCATTCAGGCGCAATCACATTAAGCCTGTTATCCATACATGCTTCATAGTAGAGCGACCGGTTAGTGATTCGGATCCATAACATAAGGTTTCTGGCACATAAGCATGTGTAAACCCGTTTTATTTGACCTAAATGTAGCTGCAGGGGATCGGATCCTAATCCGCCCTACCAAGTTCAGTGCCAAATACCTCTGAACCAACTAACAATAGGTGACTGCAGTTTTTTTTCTTTTTGTGGCAAATTTTTTTTTTCTTCTCTTTTTTCGGTTTAAATGACTTTGTGAGAGTCACCTATCCCAGAGTTTTCCCTTTTTCTTTTTTATTAGCAATGGATCATTCACTTATGTTCATCGGCCCCCTACGTAGAGCGTGCTTAGGCCGGAGCTGACTGCTGGAATAAACTACATAGGACAATTTTTGAATGATAATAAAGGCCATGGTGCAGGGTTTAGGAGTGATTCCTATATTCAAGAGGTCTATGGTGCTAAAATGGTACTGATGTTTCAAAAAGTTGAACTAAGTCACCACATCCTAATCCAAACCTGTCTCAAAGCCCAAAAAACATGTGAAACAACATTGTTTTCTTTTTTAAAATTTTTTTGTTAAGGCTAAGGAAATGGGAAAAAATGAGGATGTACTAAAGATGCACTATACTGGTGACTCGTCAGACTCATGCATTATCTAAGAAAAGTTAAACTAGATAACTTACTGGAAAGGGAAATAACAAAAAGCAAATAAATAACTAGAAAAGGAAATGACAGAAAGCAATGAAATCCCTGTAAACACCCCAAATTTTCCCTCACTCATTTCACCATGGCTTGTGATATTTTCATTTTGCATAAGTTCAACCATATCACCTCATATTGCATATTTGCTTCACTGCATTGGTTCAAAGTCATCTGCATCTAGGGTTTGTGATCTGAGCCATCCCTGAGCCATTTGAGCCACTCCAAGAGTCTCCAATCATCTCAAGAGGGTCCATGTATGTCCAAGCATCATATTATATCCTCCCAAGATCAAGAAAGCCAGAAAATCACAAGAACTGAGAAAGGCATGGAAGCAGAGCCAAACTTAACTGCACAGATGACCTAAAATTAGGGTTTTGGTTTCAGAGGCCATAACTCCAAATTTTTTGGTCATTCTTGTTTCTATTGGTCTCTATATGATATGAGGATCATGCATACCAATTTTCATGAAGAAATTCAATGGGGAAGGCATCTGATCAATAGATGACTTCTTGAACAAGTCAATAAAAAATCAGGGCATCTGAGGCCCCCAATCATCCAACCAAAGGGTCTTATCCATCATTTTGGGTGTATATGATCTTTATTTGGTCTTTGAAGAAGTTAGAAGTTCACAAAATTGAAGAATTTCAAGTCATTTGCAAAGTTCCCATTTTGGGAAAGTGACTTGTAATGCAAACTTGCCATTTTGGGAAAGTTTTTCAACCTCCTCTTTTTGATTCAAAAATGCTTCAAATGAAAAATTCTTGGTCATGAAAGTTGTAGATTGGATCATTCCCTTTTCAAAAAGTACAAGAACTTGATCTAATTCATCATAGAACTCAAGTTATGGCCTTGCAAAGTTGGGAAAAATCACAAAATTTCACTTATGTACCAAAGAGGGAAACTTGCAAAAACTCATGTCAAACCAATTTGTGACCTCAAAGTGACTTATAACCATTACACAAACATCATACATGCCTTATAATTCAGAATTGCCCAAAGAATTCTCAAGTTTTATGCCTTGGATCACAAGTATCATAAGCCATTCATCATGAAAGTCACAAAGAGGAAATTCTTGCAAGAATGATTCTTAGGGGTTTGTTTGGATTCTAATCAATCTCAAAGTATCATAACAACATTATATGGTCCACTTTGCTGCAAATTGCCCAAGGAATGTCACATGTCCATAACTAAAACTTCAAAATGCAACAAATTATGAAAAAGGCAAAACATGTGACATCTCACCATTCATCCACTTCTGATCATCCCAAAGCATCCCATGGCCATCCTTAAAGCCAGCAGAACTCAGAGCAGCCCTAGGATAGCTTCTGTCACAGCCCATACTTGAGGTACACCAACCATTGGCTTTTTGGCCAATTGCCCCATGCCATTCCCACAGTACATGTCAATTCCTCTGACTCTTTCCAATAGTTTAGGATTGGTTTATGGATCATAAAACAAGCTTCACATGAGCTCAGAAGATACACACAATCAGATTTCACAAAAACTGTCAAAATCTTCACCTCTTCGAAACTTCTTCCACAGCCATCAAACTTCCATTTTTTCTTCACCAATGAGTTACATATCATCCAAGGAACAATAATCAACCACCAAAACAGCCTGAAACACCACATACCAAAACTTTAAAACCTGCTACACCAGAGCTGAAACTTCAAAGCCATCCATTTCCAAGGTTTTCTAAGCTTCATTTCATCATCAGGAGGTTCAGAGAGGTGGACTTGCAACAAAGGAAATGCCAGAAAGCCCGGAACTAGAAGGTTCAACCTCAGGTATAGCTCATGAACTTTTTTCCCAAAAGCTTGTTTTTAAGTTCTTGTATGGTTCTTTGTGCTACCCTGATCATGGGGATATGATTATTATTGGAAATGGTTGAGAAATCACCATGTATGCATGCTCTGAAATTTTTGCCCGTTTCACGTTTTGGTTCGAATCTTGTTCATGATGCGAAAAAATGAGTTTTGATTGGGGATTTAGGTTTAGGATTGTTAGATGATCATTTCTGGGCAAGAAATTTGGAGATTAGAGGCCTAGGGGAGAAGTTAGGGTTTGTGTTCGCCGGAGAAGATGACCGGAACACTGTTCCGGTCACCTGAAAATAGTTATGCCATAATCCTGTAATTAGGCTGAGTTTAAATAATGACCTTTGGATCTTGTGTTTGTCGCGCGTGTGGACGTTCCAGATTGCTTGATTAAGCCCTAATCCATCATTAAATCATTTAATTAGGTTAATTAGCTCAGGACAAATCCCAGCCCTTAAAATGCGCGTCAGTCAACCGTTTTCTCCCAACTTCAAATCTGGATCATTGGATCTGTTTACTTCTCATTTAAATTAATTTTATTTTCATTTTATTTGCATTTCTTTGTTCATTTTATTTAAAATAGAAAAATGCATTCAAAAATTTTCATTTTTTGCACCATGACTTTAAATATTTTTCTCATTCTGAAAATAATTTTTATTTTATTTTTTGCATAAAATTTGTATTTTTAAAATATTTAAATGTTTATTTTAATTAATTAATGGAAATTAATTAATTAAAATACCATTTAAGTTTCTAAAAATCACCAAAAAAATCACATTGCATCTTGACACATTTAGAGACATTATCAAACCATTCATACAAATTTCTTTTTGGTTCTTGATCCATTTTGACATTTTCTTTGGATTTAGGGTTCTTAAAAATCAATATTTTTTACCCTAACTTAGAAAAATCTTTTCTGCCTAACCATGAAGGGTTTGATAGTGATTCTTTTTTCATTGCATCCCACATATCATGTAGTTTCTAGGATAAAATTGGCATGAATTTATCTTTCATTTTTTATTTGTTTTTCATTTTTCCTTGTGAGGTCCCTTAAAACCTTAGATAACTTAGAAAAATCATAACTTCCTTAGGGTTAAGAGTTAGGTCTCCTCCTTTGGGGTGTCATATCATATGAGGTTAGGGTTCCTTTGATCCCATTTTCAATTTTTTTATCTCATTTCTTGCTTCTGGTTTTGAATTTTGCATTGCATATTGTATGTAAACCCTAATCTTTGCCTTCATTTGCATTCATCCTTCATATGCTTGCATACATGAACTTTCCATGACATTTTGTGCATCCACATGACATATAAGACATCTTAGGACACATTAGACTCATGTTTGATCATTGCATCATCCATTTTCCATGTGGTGCATTCATTTGATGTCATATGCATTCATGAACTTTCATGTTTCATTTGCATCTTCATTACTTGTATGATCATCCACATCTCATGACATCCATTTGTATCATCTCTTAGCATCATTTACATCATGAATATGTTTCTGACTTTGGCTTTCATCTTTGCATTTCATCTCATTTGCATTTCATTTCACTTCCTTCTGCTAACTTTTCAGGTGGTAAGTGTTTGAGAAGTGAATTTGCCTTCACTTCTCACAACTTCTTCTCATCCCTTTTATGCATCATTGCTGAACTTTTACTTGTGAATTAGAGTGAGCTTGCTCATTCATGCTCCTTCTCCTCTTTCTTTCTTCAAGAAACTTATCTTCTTAAGTGAGGTAAGTTGTCTTGCTTCTTGCTGCTTCTTTTCCTTCCATCCTGCTCCTTCCTTGGTGGCTCTCTTGAAGATTTCTGCAAGCTTCATAAACCCTAGGAACACCCAAGCATGATCACAATTAGGGTTTGATTAGTCCCCCCATTAGTTTTACCTTTGTGTCATCTTTGTGTCTTCTCTTCTCATCTCTTAACCAAGGACTAAACCTTAAAGGTTTTAAGACTTTGTGATTAGGGTTATGCATGTATCCTTCTATTAGGATGGAGTGTATAACTTTAATCCTAAGTGTTAAACCCTTAATGTGTTTAAATACTTTAATCAATTCACCTAATAATCATCAAGACATCAAGCTTGTAACTTGGGCCTTACATTAGGGTTCTAATTCTCCCTTAATTGGTTAAGAAGGACTAACCCTAGTGTTAATGGACAAGTCCTCCTCAAGTTTTCTTACAAATCCTAAAATCCACTTCTTAATCTTACCATTAACTAAAATCCATTTAATAAAGGTTTTGTTTTGTCATGAGGTTAATCCCTAATCATGGATTAAGTTGAGGAGCCTTCCTCAGCTTAAATGTTCTCATCTATCATCCTTCTATTAGGATGGTGTAATGAGTCCATTAAATCTTTGATTATGGCTTAAACTCATTACTTAACACCAAACAAAAACACCAAAAACATCTAAATAATCACAAGTAGGTTAATGATCTTAATCCTGCATCAAGGTGGTTAAGTGTGAGGTGTTTATCTCATACTTAGGGTATTCTCATTACCCCTAATCAGAGGGAAGATGTGATGAGTTTACTAACCCTTGGTTTAGGCTTAAGCTCATTAACTTATGACAAACTCCAAAAAGCAATAAAAGATTGAAAATACAAAAACAAACAATAATCGTCTCCTCCGGGATTCTTTTCTCATCATCTTCACTCACAAACGAGAACTTGCTTCTTCCGTCTAATGCAAGACAGTTTGCACCTAAGCCAGACAGGTCATACACTTGAGCATAGGCAAGCAAGTAGTTCACAGGTCAATTTATCTTTCAGTCTCTTTGAGTCGAACTACGGTGTTCTGACTTCCTCATTGCACGAGAGGATATGTAGGCATAACTTAACAGTTATCGAACAAAAGTCTCTGTATATTCCCCCTTTTTCCAGCATTATCCTTTAAGCCTCATAGTCTTGAGCTTCACATTCTTTCTTTACATTGACACTTTCTTGTTTCACTTCACATTTTCTTTTACACTGACACTTGCATTCTTTTCCAGCTTTTGCACATAAAATAGCACTGACACTACCCATTTAAACACAAACTTTCAAGCGTGGATCCCGTCGAGTACGACGGACAATCTGGGTGCTAATACCTTCCCAGGTTGTAACCAACCCCCTTTCTCAGTTTCTCTGGTTCGCAACCGTCTTATCCATATCTTTCTAGGTCTATGCAGCATTACCTTTCCTTCGGGATAAAAATGCCTAGCTGGCGACTCTTTTCAGTTCACCCTTGTGTTCTCTCTTTCGCCGACCGTTCGCGTCTGTACCCCTCTTGACTGGGTGTCATTTGGTGGGAGCGACAACTTGGCGACTCTACTGGGGACCCTTATATTGTAACCAGGGCTTCTGGTTCTTTTTGTGGGTTCCTCCTAGCGTTTGTTTGATTTGTGTTTACTGGGGTGTTATGTGCTATGTGTGTTTATTTTATTTTGCTTTATTTATTGCTTTATGTACAGCTTTACTTATTGTTTTCTTTACAGTTTTATATGCATCATACTGTCATTGTTGGATCTGGTTTTCTTTGGTGGGTGGGGTTCCATTGAGAGTTTAAGGTCCTATATCGGGGACCTGAGTGACACCTAGGCTAGAGTGGTTCATGTTCTTTCCCATTCCATTTCGGTCTGGTGCGGGAATATGAAACACGGTTCAGATGTGGGTTTCTTCTTGAGAACTATGTGCTACAGATTTCCTGTAGTACTGGGGCTATCTGGGAAGCCTGCTATGTTTGGATGACCTTTATTATGACCTTCAGAAGTTGAGTTGAATTAGAGGAGGATCTTTTATGGTTATTGTAAATATTGTACCTCCGGGTTAGAAGTGTTTACACTTCTCATAACTGATCCAAGTCTAAGGATCCTTGTTCTAGAACACTACCTGTGAGGGGGTTGGGCTGTTTACAGGTTTGCAGGAACCCTTGGCCACATCATACCCTGTTACCGTTTTGTTTAAGAGTACTCCACTTTGGACAGTTCTTGTGTTTAACCCTGGACATGTGACTCTTTATTTGAGTCCCCCACCCTGGTTATTGGATTTCTGAGCCCTCATCTGGACTTTTGAACATACATGGGCCTTATATCAAGACAGATAATCAGATCCAGCTCGATCACAAACCCTTGCATATCATTTGCATATATCATCATTGCATCATTTGACATTTGTTTATTTGCTTTTCAGGGTATCCATTTCTTTGTATCTTGGTTTTGGTTTTGACCCCTTCTTCTGCATAGACCTCTGCTTCAGCTGTCTTCATCAGTTGCCTGCTTCAGTTATCTCTTCACCAGCATCAGTCTGTCAGTGGTTCACTTCCAGCATCAGTCTGTGATCTTCATCAGCATTTGTCTTCAGCTTCTTCAGCAGCACTCATGGCTACTCCCAGGAAGAGCAACATATCCTACCACTTTTTTGAACCTGTGTTGACTAGTATCAGGCAGGTCCAGTCACTCATCACACCTGATTACATCCCACTATTTAGAGAGCACTATGGAGGTATCCTGGACATGGTTATGGACCTTGACCCTTCTCAGAGGAGCATGATCCACACATGCTTACAGTTTTATGACCCTCCATTGAGATATTTCACCTTTCCAGACTTTCAGTTAGGGCCTTTGCTGGAAGAGTTTTCTTCATTTATTGGAGTACCTATCAGAGGTGGAATCCCCTTCAACCCAGAGGTGACTGCTCCCAGAAGTGAAGAGATAGCAAGGGCACTGTACTTGGAGCCTGCCCTTATTGAGCAAAGTATGACAACAAAAGCTGGGATTCCTGGTTTGCATTTGGACTTCTTGATTTCTCAGGCCATCCTGAAGGTTTCATTGGGAGAGTGGAGGGCAGTCTGTGCACTGTTAGCCCTCAGCATATATGGGGCTATACTGTTTGGGGTTTATTTCTTCTGAAGAACCCAGTGCCTACATTGCTAGGAGATTTTTATTACTCCATTCATCAGAGGAATGAAAAACAAAGGGGGAAGTTGATAAGATGTTGTGCTCCTTTGTTTTACACCTGGCTGCTCAGACACCTGCCTAAGTCAGATACCTTTTTGAATCCCCACCAACAGAAGAATTGGGCCAAGAGTTTCATTGCCTTGACTTCAGATGATATTAGATGGTGCACCCAGAGCACCAAAGGCAAGGACATTATCACCAGCTGTGGACAATACCCAAATGTGCCTCTGATAGGAGTGAAGGGTTGCATCAACTACAATCCTTTACTGTTTAAAAGACAATTGGGTTATGCCTTGGTTCACCCTCCCAGAGGACAGGATTTAGCTGAGACCCTATATTGTGAGGTGCAACCTAATTCAGCTGTTGTCAGACAAGCATCATGGGCTTGGGATAACATCCAGAAAAAAGGGGTAGCTATTCTTGGAAGATGTAACAATGTTGCTTCAGCTCAGTATATAGACTGGTCCCGTACCAGAGCTCAGATTACCAGAATGCCTTTTACCTTGGAAGACATACCTGGCCCATCTACAGTACAGCCTGCAGCCACAGTTAGCCTGGAGGAATTTGAAAAGTTGAAGGAAAGGAATGAGCAGTTATCTCAGGCCTTGAAGAAAACTCTTTGGGAAAGAAGTGGTGGTCGCCTGGACATTGAGAGATTGGAGAAGCTCAGGGTTGAGCACCTTGCCAAAATTGAAAAGACAGAAGACTACATAAGGAAAGCAAGGGCTGGGGAACAGATATTGAAGAATGCCTGCAAGGAGGCCAAGGTTCAGAAAGTTATGGCAGAACACTATCTGCAAGAGAGTCAGGCTAGGTGGGTCAGGATCACTGAAGCCCGTACACAAGAAGACCAGAAGACTCAAGCCAAGATTGAACAGCTGGAAGCCAATGAGAAGAAGCAGCAGGAAGCTTTGTTGGCTGCACAGAGAGAGATATCAGAGTTGAAGCTCAGAGCAGGGTTGAAAAGATCAAAAGACCAGGACAGGCATAGGAAACTGAATACTGCCATTGCTACCAGGAACCTCCTCATTAGGACCATTACAGAGCACTCGGCTGGCCCAGTGACTGAGGCACTCCTGAAGGAGGTCAGAGAAGATGAGTTTGGACTGGATGTCTGACTCTTTTCTTGTTGTTTGTTTCCATTTGATGTACTTTTCCTTTTTTGTTGTATTTTGACCCTCCATGGGCATGTATTGTAAAACAAACTATGTATTGTTCATTTAGTTGTAATATATGTTAATTTATTTTTGGGCTTTCTCTCAACCACATCAAGCATCTTCCTCGAGGTCTGGAAAGGTCAAAACCAAGAACCAAACCGGATACCTTGGAAAACAAATAAGCATATTGCATTGCATACTAACTTTGTTTTTGTTTTGTAGGTTTTGTTATAATTATTGTTTCTAACTTTGTTGTGACCTCTGGAAACATTGCTCGTCGTCGAGTGTTCCCTGTCAACCGCACGCACCGGTACCCGACTCGTAACAACCTTCCCGGCATTCAAATGGAACAAGTACAACAGGATCTGACTGAGGTCAAAAATCAGATGGCCAATGAGAGAGTAGAGATGAGAAATCAGATGTCTCAGTTTATGGCAGTGATGACTGGCTTGGCCCAGAGTCAAGAAAGGTTAAGAGAGCTGGTGGAAAGACAAACTCCTGAGGAACCTCATCTGGGAACAGGAGGAACTAGCAACAATGAACGGGGCCAGCCTCGTATTGACCCACCGGAGTATGGACCTCACCTAAATCCAGAAGTTAACATCCCAAGAAATGGTCAAGGTTATACTGCTGGAGGCCAAATCCTACAGGAGGATCCCCAGGGAGAACAGTTTACTGTCATTGGGGCTGGAGATGAGATATACGACATGAGATTGGACGAGATTGCTGAAAAGTTAAGATCTTTGGAATCTCAGAATTCTTTGGGCTTTGATGTGATGGATATGGGACTAGTAGATTGGGTGAGAATTCCCCACAAATTTAAACCCCCATGCTTTGAAAAGTACAATGGTACCTCCTGTCCTCGCACTCATCTGCAGTCTTTCTTGGGAAGGCTCAAAGCTTATACCATGGATGAAAAGTTATGGATGTTCTACTTTGAGGACAGTCTGACTGGAGCTTCGAGAGAATGGTATTCGCATTTGACTAGGGCCACCATAAGATGTTGGAAGGATCTGGCCGAAGCTTTTATCCGGCAATATCAGTACAACCTGGACATGGCTCCCAATAGAACTCTTCTAATGGGCATGTCTCAGTCTTCTAGAGAGAGCTTCCGGGATTATGCTCAAAGGTGGAGACAGCTTGTTGCTGCTGTCCAACCACCCATGTCAGAAAGGGAAATGGCTGACATGTTCATGAATACATTGCAAGGGACTTATATTGATAGACTGGCTGCTTTCTCCTCTACCAGTTTTGCTGATGTGGTCATAGCTGGTGAGAGGATTGAAAGTCTCTTAATGATGGGAAAAATCTCCGACAGTGGTGCAAGTTCCTCCAACAATCCCAGAAAACCTTTTGCGGGACCCCGAAGGGCAGGTGAAACAAATTCCATTCATACAAGCAGGGGCAGGCCTCAATATGCTCACCGGTCAGTAGCAGTTGTTACCATCCCAGCTCCAATTCCACAACAATCATCATATCCTCAACAACAACAATCACAGTATCAACAACAAGCTCATTATCCGCAACAAAGGTCGTACAACAACAGCAATAGCAACCAACAACAGCGTCCCTTCCAACAAAGGCCATCACAAGCAAACAGGGTAATTGACCCAATCCCAATGTCGTATGCTGCACTCTTGCCACAACTCCTAAAGCTCAACCTAGTTAAGTTAAGGACGTTGGCACCTCCGGATCCTCTCAATATGCCAAAGAACTATGATGCAAATGCTAGGTGTGCATTCCACTCAAACGCACCGGGGCATAATACTGAAAAGTGCAGGGCCCTACAGATGAAAGTCCAGGATCTGGTGGACTCAAAAGCTCTCAATTTTACGCCTCCTCCGAACGTCACAAGAAATCCAATGCCTAGTCACAACGGGCCTAGAATTAATGCTATTGAGGAGGGCAACCATCCACATTAATCAATAGTGTTGCACAAATCCGAACACCCTTGGTTGAAATCAAAGCTCAGCTGTTAGAATGCCAAGTGTTCCCCGGATGTGAGGTCGGCTGTGGATATTGCAATATTGCCGTTAATGGATGTGAGAGACTGAGAAACGGCATAGATGGCCTCATTAGAGATGGCATTCTTCAGATTACAACAACAGCGACTACAACTCCAACAATTCCTTCATCAATAATCACAAATACTCCTACAACGTCAGCAACCATTGTTCCAACAGATTCTGCTACAACTCCAACAAATATTCAATCAATCACTTCAACGGATACAGATTCAGTCACAGTTCCTGCTACAACTTCAACACCCGTCCAATCAACAGTACCGTCTATAACATCAGCAACATTTAATGAAAGCGTCTCAACGGTTACGATATACTACGATCCCGGAAATGTTCCTTCTAACAACTCACAACAAAATGCTACTCCTGTCAGAACTCCAGTTACCATATATTATGATCCACACACCATTGTGGTCCCCTCTGCAGCTGCTATTAGTCCGGTCACTATCACAGTGCCTGGGCCAGTCCCTTACGAAAGCAATAATGCCATCCCTTGGCATTATGGCTCAGATCTATTATGCGAGGGGCAGAAAATCACTTTAGATTCATTAATTTATTCACCTCAGATAGACAATGTGGGGGGAGGAGGAGGCTTCACTAGAAGCGGACGTCTCTTTGCCTCGCAAATACCAAGACCCATTGCTGAAGCAGAAGTTGCTGCTAAGGCAAAAGGAAAGAACGTGGTGCAAGAAGAACCAGTTGCTAAAGAAACTTTGAAGACTCCTTTTGATCAAGAGGTTGATGAATTCATGCGGATAATCAAAAAGAGTGATTATAAGGTGGTTGACCAGCTTCACAAAAAAACCTTCCAAAATCTCCATACTATCATTGCTAATGTGCTCTGAGGCTCATCGGAACGCACTATTAAAGGTCCTGCATGCAGCTTATGTGCCGGAGGAGATTACTGTCAATCAGTTAGAGGCTGTGGTTGGAAATGTTGTAAACACCCCAAATTTGCCCTCACCCATTCACACTATGGCTTGTGATCATTTCATATGCATAAACCCAATCATAGCATCTCATATCACATTTTTGATTCACTGCATAGATTCAAAGTCATCTGCATCTAGGGTTTGTGATCTGAGCAAACCAAGAGCTTCTTGAGCCACTCCAAAGGTCATCAATCACTTCAAAGGGGTCCATGTATGTTCAAGCATCATATTATATCCTCTCAAAGTCAAGAATGTCAAAGAATCACAAGAATTGAGAATGGTATAGAAGCAGAGCCAGGTTTGACTGCACAGATGACCTAGAATTAGGGTTTTGGTTTCAAAGGCCATAACTCCAAATTTTTTTGGCCATTCTTGTTTCTATTGGTCTCTATATGGTATAGGGAGCATGCATATCAATTTTCATGAAGAAATTCCATGGGGAAGTCATCTGATCAAGAGTTGACTTCCTGGGCAAGTCAATGTAAAATCAGGGCATTTGAGGCCCCCAATGACCCAACCAAAGGGTGTTCTTCATCATTTTGATTGTGTATGATCTTTATTTGATAATAGAAGAAGTTGGAAGTTCACAAAATTGAAGAATTTCAAGTCTTTTGCAAAGTTGACTTTTTGGGAAAGTTTGACTTTTAATGAAATTGCCATTTTGGGAAACTTTTTCAACCCTTGCTTTTTGATTCAAAAATGCTTCAAATGGGAAAACTTTGGTCATGAAAGTTGTAGAATGGATCATTCCCTTTTCAAAAAGTACAAGAACATGACCTAATTCATTTTGGATCAAAAGTTATGGCTTGTCAAAGTTGGCTAAAATCACAAAATTTGAAGTTTTCCACCAAAGAGGTATTTTGCAAAATGGTTTGATCAAGTGTTCTAAAGGCCTCAAATGTGTACCATTTCTTCACAACATGATCACATGACCTCTAAAATTCAGAATGGGCCAAAGAACCTTGCACTTTCATGCCTTGAAACTCAAGAAATCTCAAAGGAACCAAACTTGAATCAACTTGCAAAACTCATCATAAGTTACAAACCACTTGCTGCCTTGCCTCTAAACCTTTTTCACAGCATTCCTTGATTCAAGCTGAGCCCAAGCATGCCAAAAAGCAAGTTGTACCATAGCCCATGCTTCAAGTACACATCAAGTTGACATTTTGGCCAAAGACCCATACCAATCACCATAGGCCACCAACAACTTTCTGACCTATCCCCTTTTGATACATGGACAAAACCCAGCCTAACACATAACACAACTCACTCTGATCTTGCCCACAAGCCATAGTTATCAAAATCTCTCCCATTTGCAAAAGCCTTCGAAACACTCTCCACAAGCTGCAAACACACAAACCAACTTCACAAACAAACTCAGCATGCTTCACTGATCAAAAACCACCCATCACCATGGCCTGAAACTCCCTGAATCAAAAATACGATTTCCACCCCACCTTGAACAGAACTTCTGCCATCTCTCAAACCAGCCATCAACAAGAGTTGTGAAGCATCCCATTGAGTTCAGGAGGGCCAAAGGAGTGAGTTTGCATAAGAGAAAGGGTCAGAAAGCTCCTGTTCGAAGGACTTCAGTTCAGGTATCCATCAAGAACAAATTTTCCAGAACTCATTTTACTTGTTAGAAACTGATTCTATATGTTATCCTGATCATCATGATGTGTTTAAAAATGAAAATGGTGGAATATTGAGCATGTATGAACTGTCTGAAACTTTCTGACCTAAAAGAGTTTTGCTTCGATTTGCTTGATTAATGGATGAAAAATGATGTTTGTTTGGGGGGTTTGATTCGGTTTTGAATGGGGATGAATTCTGGGCAGTTAGATTTCATTTTTATTGCGTGTAGAGAGAGTTAGAGTTTTTGGCTGGCCGAAGAAGACGACCGGAACAGTGTTCCGGTCGTCTGAAAGTCATTAGGGTTAATTAATTAGGGTTTAGTCTTAATTACGTAAGTTTGAATGTGGGCCGTCCAGATGCGCGCGCTGGTCAATTCCCTCCCTTTTCGTTTGAATCCTGGCCCTTGGATGCGCTGACTTTCTCTTTTTCAGTTTAAATTTCATTTTATTTTCATTTAATTGCATTTGTTTTCTACATTTTATTTAAAATAGCAAAACATCTTTAAAAATTATGAAAAATTTTATGCAACCTTTTATTAATTTTCAGAAACCAAAAACATTTTTATTTTTATTTTTTGCATTAAAAAATATTTTTAAATCATTTAAAAGTTTATTTTTAATTAATTAATGAGAATTAATTAATTAAAAATACTTTTAGGTATTTAAAAATCACAAAAAAATTCATGAAACATTTAAAATCATTTAGAAACATTGTCCAACTCTCAAACCAAATTTCTTTTTTGATCTTGGTGTCTTTTGACAATTTTCCATGGAATTAATTTTATTTCAAGGCATTATTTTGATCCAATCTTCAAAAATTCATTTCTGCCTAGCCTTTAAGAGTTGGACTTTGATTCTTTTTGCATTGCATCTTGTATAGCATGTAGTTTATAGGATTAAATTGGCATGATTTGATTTTGCATTTTCATTTTGTTTGGCATTTTTCTTGACAAGGTACCTTAAAACCCTAGTAATCTTAAGAAATCCATAACCCTCATTAGGTTAAGAGTTAGAACCCCTCCTTTGGGCAGTGAGTTTGTATAGGTTTAGGGTTCCTTTGAATGCATTTTCAAATTTTTATCTTGATGTTTGCTTCTGGTTTTGATTTTTGTTTTGTGCATTGATCATAAACCCTAATTTGGGCTTTCCTTTGCATCCATCTTCCATTTGCTTGCATACCATGACTTGCCATAACATTTTGTGCATTCATTTGATTCATATTACATCTTAGGACATATTAGAATCATGTTTGATCATTGCATCTTGTGTTTGCCATGTTGTATGCCATTTGCATTCCATAACTTTTCATGTATGTTCATGGTTCTAAACATGTTTCTCTTGCATCCACATGTTCATATGATCATTCTAATGCTTTGTTTCATGTTTGCATCATCTCTTAGCATCATTATCATCACACTTATGCTTCTGGTTTTGGTTTGAATCATGCCATTTCATCTCATTTTGCATTGCATTGCATTCCTTTCACTAACTTTTCAGGTGGTAAGTAACTTTGAGAAGTGAATTTGCCTTCACTTCTCACAATTCCTTTTCATCCCTCTTATGCATCATTGCTGCATTTTGTCTTGTGCTTGAGATTGAGCTTGCTCATTCTTCTTCTTCTTACTTTCTTTCTTCAAGTGACTTGTCTTCTTGAATGAAGCAAGTTACTTTGCTTCTCTTGGCTCCTTTCATCTGCTTCAATGGTGTTTTCTCTGAAGATCTTTCTTGAAAACCTCACAAACCTTAGGGACAACCAAGCATGACAATGATTAGGGCTTTGATTAGTCCCCCACTTAGTTTTTACCTTTGTGTCTCATTGAGTCTTCCCTTCTCATAATCAAGGACTAAACCCTAAAGGCTTTAAGACTTTGTGATTAAGCTTATGCCTGCATCCTTCTATTAGGATGGAGTGTATAACTTTAATCCTAAGTGTTGAACCCTTAATGTGTTTAAATCCTTTAATCAATTCACTTAATAATCATCAAGACATCAAGCTTGTAACTTGGGCCTTGCATTAGGGTTCTAATTCTTCCTTAATTGGTTAAGAAGGACTAACCCTGATGTTAATGGACAAGTCCCCCTCAAGTTGTCTTACAAACCCTAAAATTCACTTCTTCATCATATCATTAAATAAAATCCATTTAACAAAGGCTTTGTTTTGTCATGAGTTTAATCCCTAATCATGGATTAAGTTGAGGAGCTTTCCTCAGCTTAAACACCCTCATCTATTATCCTTCTATTAGGATGGTGTAATGAGTCTGTTTAATCCCTGATTATGGCTTAATCTCATTACTCAACACTAAACAAAAACACCAAAAACATCTAAATAATCACAAGTAGGTTAATGATCTTAATCCTACACCATGGTGATTAAGTGTGAGAAGCTGACTTCACACTTAAGGTACTCTCATTACCCCTAATCAGAGGGAAGATGTGATGAGGTTACTAAATCCATTGGTTTAGGCTTAAACTCATTCACTTATGACAAACTTTCAAAAGCAATAAAAGGTTGAAAAACAAAAACAAACAATAATCGTCTCCTCCGGGATTCTTTTCTCATCTCATTCACTCACAACCGAGAACTTGCTTCTTCCGTCTAATGCAAGACAGTTTGCACCTGAGCCAGACAGGTCATACACTTGAGCATAGACAAGTAAGCAGTTCACAAGTCAATTCATCTTTCAGTCTCTTTGGGTCGAACTACGGTGTTCTGACTTCCTCATTGCACTAGAGGATACGTAGGCATAACTTAACAGTTATCGAACAAAAGTCTCTGTATATTCCCCCTCTTTCAGTATCATTCTTTAGCCTCATAATCATGAGCACCTCACTCTTGTTTTTACACTGACACTGTATATTTATACACTTCACACTTCTTCTACACTGACACCTGTACATCCTTTTCCAGCTCTTTGATACACAAATTGCACTGACACTACCCCTTTAAAATACAAATCTTTTAAGCGTGGATCCCGTCGAGTACGACGGACAATCTGGGTGCTAATACCTTCCCAGGTTGTAACCAACCCCCTTTCTCAGTCTCTCTAGTTCACGACCGTCTTATCCATATCTTTCCTTAGGTTTATGCAGCATTACCTTTCCTTCGGGATAAAAATGCCTAGCTGGCGACTCTTTCATTCTTTTGAGTTCACTCCTGTGTGTTCTCATATCTCTTTCGCCGACCGTTCGCGTCTGTACCCTTATCTGAGTTAGTCTCATTTATCGGGAGCGACAAATGTCAACGCTAGTCATGGACTAGGATTTACCAACGCTGATCTGACAACGGAAGGTCACAATCACAACAAGGCTTTGCACATTACCTTGGAGTGTAAGGGTGCATTTCTTTCTCACGTATTGGTGGACACAGGATCATCACTCAATGTCCTACCCAAGAAAACCCTTGTGAAGCTGGAGTATGATGGATTGGCACTACGCCCAAGCAACTTGGTAGTGAGAGCCTTTGACGGTTCTAAAAGATCAGTTCTGGGAGAGATAGAGTTGCCAATAATGATTGGCCCACAGGTTTTCAAAACGACCTTCTTTGTGATGGATATACAACCTACCTACAGCTATCTTTTGGGTAGGCCATGGATACACGCCGTTGGCGCCGTGACGTCAACCCTTCACCAGAAGTTAAAATTTGAGTGGGAGGGCCAAGTCATTACCATTTGTGGGGAAGAGGACATCTTCGTTAGCCAGCTGGCTACTTTCAAATACATTGAAATTGATGGGGAGATCCATGAGACCATGAGTCAAGGGTTTGAAGCCCTTAATATCAATGAAGCATATGTTGTGTCTGGGACTTCCATCACATCATATCAATAAGCCCGAAAGGTTGTTGAGGAAGGTATCGCTCGAGGCTGGGGCAAGCTGCTGCCAGTTGAGAAGAAAGAAGACTGATTCGGGTTGGGTTACAGACCAACTCGACAAGATCAACCGGAGGCTGCAACAGAGCCCAAGTTTGCCAGCGGGGGAATACTCACCCCGGATGCTATGAATAGTTTGGAAGATGAGTCAGAAGACGAGCGCAACCTGGAAAGCTGGATACGTCCAAGGATCCCGGGGAACCATGTCTCAAACTGGTCTTCCCAGGAAATTATAAGAGTTACTCCTGCAGAGTAATTATTATTTCCTGTCTTTAAAGCATGCATCAAGTCTTGCGTCTTGCCCAAGATGTCAGGGTTCATTTTGTAATCAGGCCATCTTGTATTTTGTGCAAACGATCAATTAATGAATATCAGGACATCTTTTGCAAATGAGTCTTTTCTTTTCCGCTCACTGTTTTTCATTTTTTTCATTTTTTGTACAAAAATAAAATGACAATGTTTTTCAAAATAATAACTTCATTTTCACTTTTTTCTAAACAAGATAAAACTGACCACTAAAATGAACAAATCTAAACCCTTGCAGAGAGTGCCCTCCAGACTGCACCGACAACAACACTGCTATGACTTCGTATGACTTTGACAATCCGATTAATCGAGTCGATGAAGAGATTGAAGAAGATTATGAGCTACCTGAATAACTAGCCAGGTTGTTAAGACAAGAGGAGAAGGTTATCACTCCTCATCAGGAGGAGGTTGAGACGGTTAATCTTGGTACAGAAGAAGACTTGAAAGAAGTTAAGATCGGGACCTGTCTGCAAGGTTCAGTGAAAAAGCAACTTATTGACATGCTTCGGGAGTATGTGGATGTTTTTGCTTGGTCTTATCAGGATATGCCAGGGTTGGACACCGACATTGTTATGCACAAACTGCCTCTAAAGGAAGATTGTCCACCAGTAAAACAGAAGTTGCGTCGTACTCGTCCAGATATGGCAATGAAGATAAAAGAAGAGGTACAAAAACAGTGGGACGTCGGGTTCCTTGTTGTGACTAGTTACCCGCCATGGGTTGCTAACATTGTGCCTATGCCTAAGAAGGATGGCAAGGTGAGGATGTGTGTGGATTACCGGGACCTGAACAGAGCCAGCCCGAAAGATGACTTCCCATTGCCTCACATTGATGTATTGGTCGACAATACGGCTCAGTTCTTGGTATTCTCCTTCATGGACGGATTTTCAGGATATAATCAGATCAAGATGTCACCTGAAGAGATGGAGAAGACAACTTTCATCACACCCTGGGGTACATTTTGTTATAAGGTAATGCCATTCGGACTGAAGAATGCTGGTGCCACTTATCAACGGGCTATGGTAACATTATTTCATGACATGATCCACAAAGAAATTGAATGTTATGTGGATGACATGATTGCCAAGTCCCTCATAGAAGAAGACCACCTGGTGAATCTTTTGAAGCTATTCAAGCATTTGAGGAAGTACCAATTGAAGTTAAACCCCAACAAATGCACATTTGGGGTGTGATCCGGTAAGCTACTGGGATTTATCGTAAGTGAGAAAGGGATTGAAGTTGACCCTGACAAAGTCAAAGCCATTCAAGAAATGCCTGCGCCAAGGACTGAAAAAGAAGTTCGGGGGTTTTTAGGTAGATTGAACTACATATCAAGGTTCATATCTCATCTTACAACAACCTGTGAACCCTTGTTCAAGTTGTTAAGAAAAGAACAAACGGTCAGGTGGAATGAAGACTGCCAGAGGGCTTTTGACAAAATCAAGGAGTACTTACAAGAGCCTCCAATCCTTATGCCTCCAGTTGAAGGAAGACCTCTAATAATGTACTTGACAGTATTAGAAGAGTCAATGGGGTGTGTGATGGGCCAGCATGACGAGTCTGATCGAAAAGAGTATGCAATATACTAACTAAGCAAAAAGTTTACCGACTGTGAACAGCGTTATTCACTGCTCGAGAAAACTTGTTGTGCTTTAGCGTGGGCTGCTCGCCAACTAAGGCAGTATATGTTGACCCACACTACCTTATTGATCTCCAAGATGGATCCGGTCAAGTATATATTTGAGAAGCCAGCTCTTACCGGATGGGTTGCAAGATGGCAAATGATTCTCACAGAATATGACATTCAGTACACATCTCAAAAATCCATCAAAGGCAGTGTATTGTCTGATTATCTTGTTGAACAACCCATTGATGATTACCAGCCTGTGAGATTTAACTTCCCTGATGAAGACATCATGTTCATAAAAGCAAAAGATCATGAAGAGCCTATTCACACTAAAGGGCCTGACCCAGAAGAAGAATGGACTATGATGTTTGATGGGGCTGTTAATATGAATGGTCATGGTGTTGGTGCAGTACTCATTACACCTAAGGGAGTTCACATGCCTTTCTCGGCAAAACTCACCTTTAACTGCACAAACAACGAAGCTGAATACGAAGCTTGTATTATGGGTCTTGAGGAAGACATTGACCTCAGGATCAAGACTTTGACTGTGTTCGGAGATTCAACTTTGGTAATCAATCAAACCAATGGCAAATGGTACACTCACCAGGAGCATCTGATTCCATATCGGGATTATACAAGGAGGTTGCTTACATTTTTCACAATAGTCAAGCTTGAGTATATCCCTCGTGATGAAAATCAGTTTGCAGATGCTCTGGCTACCATTTCATCCATGCTCAAAGTTCAAGCTGCCAACTCTGTGCCTCGGATTTCAGTATCCAGACTTGATAAACCAGCATACATATTCTCTGCAGACCTTGCTAAAGATGATAAGCCTTGGTTCTATGACATCAAATGCTTCTTGGAGGATCAAACATACCCACCTGGGGCATCTTCCAATGATAAGAAGACATTGAGAAGGCTGGCTGGTAGTTTCTTCCTGAATGCTGATGGTTCCTTGTACAAGAGAAACTTTGATATGGTACTTCTCAGATGTGTTGATAAGACAGAGGCAGATTTGTTGATGCATGAGGTGCATGAAGGATCTTTCGGTACCCATGCTGGAGGGCATGCAATGGCTAAAAAGTTGTTAAGATCAGGTTATTACTGGATCACAATGGATGCAGATTGTTGTGCTTATGCCAGGAAATGCCATAAATGCCAGATTTATGCAAATAAAGTGCATGTGCCTCCAAATCCTTTGAATGTGATGTCTTCACCTTGGCCCTTTGCCATGTGGGGCATTGATATGATTGGCAAGATTGAACCGACTGCTTCGAATGGCCACAGATTCATCCTGGTAGCCATTGACTATTTTACCAAGTGGGTTGAAGCAGCTTCATATGCAAATGTCACCAGGAAAGTGGTAGCCCGATTCCTGAAGAGGGACATTATCTGTCGGTATGGAGTGCCCGAGCGAATCATTACTGATAATGGTTCCAACTTGAACAACAAAATGATGGCAGAACTATGTCGGGACTTCCAAATCCAACATCACAATTCTTCTCCTTACAGGCCAAAGATGAATGGCGTTGTAGAGGCAGCTAACAAGAATATCAAGAAGATTGTGCAGAAGATGGTGGTAACCTACAAAGACTGACATGAAATGCTACCATTTGCCTTGCATGGGTACTGTACATCAATCAGAACATCCACTGGGGCAACACCGTATCAGCTTGTGTATGGTATGGAGGCAGTCCTACCTGTTGAAGTTGAATTACCCTCCTTGTGGGTACTAATGGATGATTAAACTGAATGAAGCAGAATGGGTCTGATCCCGATACGAACAACTGAATCTGATCGAAGAAAAGAGATTAGCTGCAATTTGTCATGGGCAGTTGTATCAGAAGAGAATGAAGAGAGCCTTCGATCAGAAAGTCAGGCTTCGGGAATACCAAGTAGGAGATCTTGTGCTGAAAAGACTCCTTCCTCCTCATACAGACCACAGGAGCAAGTGGACTCCGAATTACGATGGTCTGTTCATAGTAAAGAATTTTTTCTCTGGTGGAGCATTGATGCTCAGTACTATGGATGGTGAAGACTTCCTGTCCCCTGTGAATTCAGATGCAGTTAAAAAATACTTCGCGTAAAATGACCTGCTGGACACAGAAACAGAATGTAAGTCCAGGCAAAAATAGGGCATCCCGGCGAGTCAAAAACAGAATAAAAGACTCGGGCAAAAATAAGGGAAAATAAATAAAAAATGTACACCTGCTGAGTTGAAAAGCCACATTGGACAGCTCAGGCAAAAATGGGTATCCCGGTGGATTGAAAACCCGAAATGGCGATCCACGCAAAATAAGGGAATAAGCGAACAACTGCATTCTGAATTCGTCTATATCACTTACAACATGGCAAGTTTCAAAAGGTTAGAGCATCAGTCAGAATTAGCCTTCTTCAGAAAGCAAGATGAGAAGAACGTCAATGTCATACAAGTCATAGCAAAAGGGAAGCACACTGAAGCGTCATCAACATTGCCAGCACCTTTTTGTTTCTCAATTTGTAACAATCTCCTCATTTCAGGGGATCTGTTTCCTTGACTGTACTTGCCAATTCAGGGCACACAAATTAATAAAATCAGATTTTCAGTCACACTCTGTCTTGTACACTTTATTTCATTTGCAAAATGTCTGATATCCTTGATATGATGGTTGCATAAATACGGATGCGTTTTTTCTAATCACATGCTTGCAGGAAATATATTACTTACTCCCGGGAGAATCTAAATTCCTATGATGGAATCCAGTAAGGGATACCTCGGGGTACTTGTATGTTTCTTTGTCATAATAGGATTGCAGGTATTCAAAGTGCAGCATGGGGGCATGAAAGCTCATTTCCCCATCAAAGCAGCATCAGAAGGGGCTCATTTCCCCAACTGAGTTCATCATCCTCAGCAGGATCCCCATAGAAAGCACTAGAAAGGTCGTTTAGTGATCGTTCCTCCCTAGCTGAGTGGTAGACAGGGAACCATCTCCCCACAGAGCTCCAAGAGCAATGTCTGAGGATCTCACAACAGAGTGACGAAAGCTTCCACAGCCCCAACTGGGCTCCTCGTCACCAAAGATAGGTCTATCAGTGACCTATATCCCCAAGCAAAGTCGTATATATCAGATCTACCAATGATCTCATGCCCAGCTGGGATATTTCTTTCAAGCAAGATCAACCAGAGATCTTCACAGCAACGGGATCTGAATCCCGGATTGGTATCTTTGCATAATCATAGCATTCGCATCATATTTTCCCCCGGAGCGTAGCATTCCGTCTAATACGGAGCATTATGGCAAAAATCAAACATATGGCATGATCACAAGTCATGTTTTGGATCAGTCACCTGTGAATATTATTTTTCCATCAGCAATGTGTATAAAAACTCACAGTCCCAACAGAAAGCCAAAGCGTCCCTTTGCACACTCAAATGCAGATACATGCTCCTTCGACACCCATCTGTGTCACCATTCCCCCAGCGTGGTTACATAAACACTTATTGTAAACCAGACACCTGTTTATAATACACTTTTTCGACACCCGTACGTGTCATTTTATACCCCCACAGATCTTCATATTATCTTTTACCCTCATAAGTTCATAACTTATACACTTCCTCCTATGACACTCGTCTGTGTCATACTCTCCCCAACATATTGAACACTCGTCTGTGTCTCACTCATGCTTACTTCTCACTCATACAGATACTCGTCCGTATCTTGTATACACCACTTATCTTTTCCCAGATTCAACACCCGTTCGTGTTCTTTGTTAACCAGTTGATACTCGTCCATATCATCATCTCTGAGCATGCGTCAGCGTTTGTTTCTACCGATACTCATCCGTATCATAGTCTTAAGGGTGCTCGTCCGTACCTTTAATGCATACACAACGTCAAACACTTATACCTTTCCTTTCTTGAATATAGACACTCGTCTGTGTCTACCCTTTCCCAGAAGAGTCCCCAGCAAATCCCAATAAATTATTTCCTTTCTATCTGACATTCATCCTATGTCATGATACTTTCGGTAGTCGTACCCTGCTGGGTGATCGTCCTTCACCTTTTGATGATCGTCCTTCATCATTTTATCCGATGGCCGTCCCCGTCGTTGATCTTATTATCTGACATTCGTCCTATGTCATGATAAACCCCCGAGAGCAGCCGTACCCTGCTAGGTGATCGTCCTTCACCTCTTGATGATCGTCCTTCATCATGCTTATCCGATGGCCGTCCCCATCGTCGACCTTTTCTACCCGGCATTCGTCATATGTCGTGGTACCTTCAGCAATTGTACCTTGCCAGGTGATCGTCCTTCACCTTAGATGACCGTCCCTCATCTTATCCCCAACAGAGCAGTCGTCCCCTGCTAGGTGGTCGTCCTTTACCTTTGATTTCATTAACCCGGTGGTCGTACCCCATCGTTGGTTACCCTTTTACTTTACAGAACCTGATGGTCGTCCCCATTATAATCTTTTCATTTCCCCAACATGTCGGCCGTCCCCGTCATTGCTTCATCCCCAGCAGTCGTCCTCCGTCGCCCGCACTTTATAATCATAATTTACTTCCTTTACAATCTATGTCCCTTTTCTTCTTCATAACCAGTGAGCGCAAATTTTGGACTGTCTTTGGTATTCAACCACAAGTTATCTTGTTTGCCTGTTAAGCCGTCGCTTACATCCTACACAGCTAACTCATGTTTGAATAGGGGCAGCTGTAAACACCCCGATTTTGCCCTCACTCATTTCACCATGGCTTGTGATCTTTTCATTTTGCATAAGTTCAACCATATCACCTCATATTGCATCTTTGCTTCACTGCATTGGTTCAAAGTCATCTGCATCTAGGGTTTGTGATCTGAGTCATCCCTGATCCATTTGAGCCACTCCAAGAGTCTCCAATCATCTCAAGAGGGTCCATGTATATCCAAGCATCATATTATATCCTCCCAAGATCAAGAAAGCCAGAAAATCACAAGAACTGAGAAAGGCATGGAAGCAGAGCCAAGCTTAACTGCACAGATGACCTAAAATTAGGGTTTTGGTTTCAGAGGCCATAACTCCAAAAATTTTGGTCATTCTTGTTTCTATTGGTCTCTATATGATATGAGGATCATGCATACCAATTTTCATGAAGAAATTCAATGGGGAAGGCATCTGATCAATAGATGACTTCTTGAACAAGTCAGTACAAAATCAGGGCATCTGAGGCCCCCAATCATCCAACCAAAGGGTCTTCTCCATCATTTTTGGTGTATATGATCTTTATTTGGTCTTAGAAGAAGTTAGAAGTTCACAAAATTGAATAATTTCAAGTCATTTGCAAAGTTGTCATTTTGGGAAAGTGACTTGTAATGCAAACTTGCCATTTTGGGAAAGTTTTTCAACCTCCTCTTTTTGATTCAAAAATGCTTCAAATGAAAAATTCTTGGTCATGAAAGTTGTAGATTGGATCATTCCCTTTTCAAAAAGTACAAGAACTTGATCTAATTCATCATAGAACTCAAGTTATGGCCTTGCAAAGTTGGGAAAAATCACAAAATTTCACTTATGTACCAAAGAGGGAAACTTGCAAAAACTCATGTCAAACCAATTTGTGACCTCAAAGTGACTTCTAACCATTACACAAACATCATACATGCCCTATAATTCAGAATTTCCCAAAGAATTCTCAAGTTTTATGCCTTGGATCACAAGTATCATAAGCCATTCATCATGAAAGTCACAAAGAGGAAATTCTTGCAAGAATGATTCTTAGGGGTTTGTTTGGATTCTAATCAATCTCATAGTATCATAACAACATTATATGGTCCACTTTGCTGCAAATTGCCCAAGGAATGTCACATGTCCATAACTAAAACTTCAAAATGCAAGAAATTGTGAAAAAGGCAAAACATGTGACATCTCACCATTCATCCACTTCTGATCATCCCAAAGCATCCCATGGCCATCCTTAAAGCCAGCAGAACTCAGAGCAGCCCTAGGATAGCTTCTGTCACAGCCCATACTTGAGGTACACCAACCAGTGACTTTTTGGCCAATTGCCCCATGCCATTCCCACAGTACATGTCAATTCATATGACTCTTTCCAATAGTTTAGGATTGGTTTATGGATCATAAAACAAGCTTCACATGAGCTCAGAAGATACACACAATCAGATTTCACAAAAACTGTCAAAATCTTCACCTCTTCGAAACTTCTTCCACAACCATCAAACTTCCATTTTTTTCTTCACCAATGAGTTACATATCATCCAAGGAACAATAATCAACCACCAAAACAGCCTGAAACACCACATACCAAAACTTCAAAACCTGCTACACCAGAACTGAAACTTCAAAGCCATCCATTTCCAAGGTTTTCTAAGCTTCATTTCATCATCAGGAGGTTCAGAGAGGTGGACTTGCAACAAAGGAAATGCCAGAAAGCCCGGAACCAGAAGGTTCAACCTCAGGTATAGCTCCTGAACTTTTTTCCCAGAAGCTTGTTTTTAAGTTCTTGTATGGTTCTTTGTGCTCCCCTGATCATGGGGGATATGATTATTATTGGAAATGGTTGAGAAATCACCATGTATGCAAGCTCTGAAATTTTTGCCCGTTTCACGTTTTGGTTCGAATCTTGTTCATGATGCGAAATAAATGAGTTTTGATTGGGGATTTAGGTTTAGGATTGTTAGATGATCATTTCTGGGCAAGAAATTTGGAGATTAGAGGCCTAGGGGAGAAGTTAGGGTTTGTGTTCGCCGGAGAAGAGGACCGGAATAGTGAAAATAGTTATGCCCTAATCCTGTAATTAGGCTGAGTTTAAATAATGACCTTTGGATCTTGTATTTGTCGCGCGTGTGGACGTTCCAGATTGCTTGATTAAGCCCTAATCCATCATTAAATCATTTAATTAGGTTAATTAGCTCAGGACAAATCCCAACCCTTAAAATGCGCGTCAGTCAACCTTTTTCTCCCAACTTCAAATCTGGATCATTGGATCTGTTTACTTCTCATTTAAATTAATTTTATTTTCATTTTATTTGCATTTCTTTGTTCATTTTATTTAAAATAGCAAAATGCATTCAAAAATTTTCATTGTTTGCACCATGACTTTAAATATTTTTCTCATTCTGAAAATAATTTTTATTTTATTTTTTGCATAAAATTTGTATTTTTAAAATATCTAAATGTTTATTTTATTTAATTAATGGAAATTAATTAATTAAAATACCATTTAAGTTTCTAAAAATCACCAAAAAAATCACATTGCATCTTGACACATTTAGAGACATTATTAAACCATTCATACAAATTTCTTTTTGGTTCTTGATCCATTTTGACATTTTCTTTGGATTTAGGGTTCTTAAAAATCAATATTTTTGACCCTAACTTAGAAAAATCTTTTCTGCCTAACCATGAAGGGTTTGATAGTGATTCTTTTTGCATTGCATCCCACATATCATGTAGTTTCTAGGATAAAATTGGCATGAATTTATCTTTCATTTTTGATTTGTTTTTCATTTTTCCTTGTGAGGTCCCTTAAAACCTTAGATAACTTAGAAAAATCATAACTTCCTTAGGGTTAAGAGTTAGGTCTCCTCCTTTGGGGTGTGATATCATATGAGGTTAGGGTTCCTTTGATCCCATTTTCAATTTTTTTATCTCATGTCTTGCTTCTGGTTTTGAATTTTGCATTGCATATTGTATGTAAACCCTAATCTTTGCCTTCATTTGCATTCATCCTTCATATGCTTGCATACATGAACTTGCCATGACATTTTGTGCATCCACATGACATATAAGACATCTTAGGACACATTAGACTCATGTTTGATCATTGCATCATCCATTTTCCATGTTGTGCATTCATTTGATGTCATATGCATTCATGAACTTTCATGCCTCCTTTCTTGTCTCATTTGCATCTTCATTACTTGTATGATCATCCACATCTCATGACATCCATTTGTATCATCTCTTAGCATCATTTAAATCATGAATATGTTTCTGACTTTGGATTTCATCTTTGCATTTCATCTCATTTGCATTTCATTTCACTTCCTTCTGCTAACTTTTCAGGTGGTAAGTGTTTGAGAAGTGAATTTGCCTTCACTTCTCACAACTTCTTCTCATCCCTTTTATGCATCATTGTTGAACTTTTACTTGTGAATTAGAGTGAGCTTGCTCATTCATGCTCCTTCTCCTCTTTCTTTCTTCAAGCAACTTATCTTCTTAAGTGAGGTAAGTTGTCTTGCTTCTTGCTGCTTCTTTTCCTTCCATCCTGCTCCTTCCTTGGTGGCTCTCTTGAAGATTTATTGCAAGCTTCATAAACCCTAGGAACACCCAAGCATGATCACAATTAGGGTTTGATTAGTCCACCCATTAGTTTTACCTTTGTTTCATCTTTGTGTTTTCTCTTCTTATCTCTTAACCAAGGACTAAACCTTAAAGGTTTTAAGACTTTGTGATTAGGGTTATGCCTGTATCCTTCTATTAGGATAGAGTGTATAACTTTAATCCTAAGTGTTAAACCCTTAATGTGTTTAAATCCTTTAATCAATTCACCTTATAATCATCAAGACATCAAGCTTGTAACTTGGGCCTTGCATTAGGGTTCTAATTCTTCCTTAATTGGTTAAGAAGGACTAACCCTGGTGTTAATGGACAAGTCCTCCTCAAGTTGTCTTACAAATCCTAAAATCCACTTCTTAATCTTACCATTAACTAAAATCCATTTAATAAAGGTTTTGTTTTGTCATGAGGTTAATCCCTAATCATGGATTAAGTTGAGGAGCCTTCCTCAGCTTAAATGTTCTCATCTATCATCCTTCTATTAGGATGGTGTAATGAGTCCATTAAATCTTTGATTATGGCTTAAACTCATTACTTAACACCAAACAAAAACACCAAAAACATCTAAATAATCACAAGTAGGTTAATGATCTTAATCCTGCATCAAGGTGGTTAAGTGTGAGGTGTTTATCTCATACTTAGGGTATTCTCATTACCCCTAATCAGAGGGAAAATGTGATGAGTTTACTAACCCTTGGTTTAGGCTTAAGCTCATTAACTTATGAAAAACTCAAAAAAGCAATAAAAGATTGAAAACACAAAAACAAACAATAATCGTCTCCTCCGGGATTCTTTTCTCATCATCTTCACTCACAAACGAGAACTTGCTTCTTCCGTCTAATGCAAGACAGTTTGCACCTGAGCCAGACGGGTCATACACTTGAGTATAGGCAAGCAAGCAGTTCACAGGTTAATTTATCTTTTAGTCTCTTTGAGTCGAACTACGGTGTTCTGACTTCCTCATTGCACGAGAGGATACATAGGCATAACTTAACAGTTATCGAACAAAAGTCTCTGTATATTCCCCCTTTTTCCAGCATTATCCTTTAAGCCTCATAGTCTTGAGCTTCACATTCTTTCTTTACACTGACACTTTCTTGTTTCACTTCACATTTTCTTTTACACTGACACCTGCATTCTTTTCCAGCTTTTGCACAAAAAATAGCACTAACACTACCCCTTTAAACACAAACTTTCAAGCGTGGATCCCGTCGAGTACGACAGACAATCTGGGTGCTAATACCTTCCCAGGTTGTAACCAACCCCCTTTCTCAGTTTCTCTTGTTCGCAACCGTCTTATCCATATATTTCTAGGTCTATGCAGCATTACCTTTCCTTCGGGATAAAAATGCCTAGCTGGCGACTCTTTTCAGTTCACCCTTGTGTTCTCTCTTTCGCCGACCGTTCGCGTCTGTACCCCTCTTGACTGGGTGTCATTTGGTGGGAGCGACAATCCCCTCCCACACTTAAATCGAACATTATCCCAATGTTTCGAAATAAGATAGGGAGAGTAACCAGGAAAACTACTGCGAAGGATCACCGGTGCCCTCGCCGTCCTGCTGTGATGGTCTGGAACGACGGGATCTACTGCGCTGCTGGTCCCTCCGGTCAAGTCGTGCTGATAAGGCAGCCTGGGCACCCCGGACCTCTCGAAGGTTACCTAGGAAGGAACCCTGAGTGGCCTCCATAAGTTGGTGGTGCCGGCGGTTGACTTCTCGCTGATGGGCCTGCTTTGATTTGATGTCGGTCAAGGCACGGCAAACGTTACTGTAGGCACAATCCGAAACCGATCGCGATTGTTGCATGAAGCTAATGTTGTCTGTCAGTTGTTGTGAAATAGTAGAGAGTAGGATGTTTTGCCTTTCCTCTCTAGCCGTCATATCACACCACATCTCTTCAGTGATATAGAATCCAGGAGCAGTACCTGCAACAGGGTTAGAGGAAGATGGTGCGGTGTGTGACTGTGAAGGACGATAGGGGGACATGTGAGGTACGGGAGATTGTTCTCTCCGATCATATTCTTCATCAGTTTCATGTGCCTCCCCATCAGGAATATTAGGAGGAAGTGGACCCAAAACAGGTGGAGCATTCAGATCATAGGTCCAGTTCCTTTCATTACGTACATCAGTACGTCTACTGCAAGGTAAAGCAACAGATGGGCTTGCTACCCCATGAACCATCAACTCATAACCACCTGCTCTCCTCGTTCGGCACAATTTCATGTCTTTTAGAAATTTTAAATTAATTGTGCGAGGAAGTAGTGGTTCAAGAGTAGGTATCTCATTGTTCAGGTCAAGAGCCCGAGCAATAGACGTAACAAGTCCTCCAAAAACAATCGGTCCTGTTTTATTAGTAGTTAAAGCCATGTGTGCAAGCATAAACGGGACCGAATTGATATGGGTATTAGTGAGGCATCCTTGCAAAAATAGGAGCTCTTTAGCGTTTACCTTATTTGGACTCTCCCGGCCAAAAATAGTACATGCCAAAAGATATCTGAAAACTCTTATGGCCGGGTTATGGATGGTCGACGCAAGTATTCCTTGAAAAGAATTTATTGAAGTACTTGACAGTCTCTGCCAGAAGGAAAATACTTCGGCCGACCATTCCGTATCCAAAGGTGCCTCACATATCTCACCTTCCCTATGAGGGATTCCTAACAAGCCTGTTAGTTCGTCGGTACTGTATTCATATTCAATTCCAAACAGTCTAAAATTAACAGTACCGACTGTGCTAGCAGTGTTAGGACTGACAATGTATATCAATGAACTTAAAAACTCAATTGTCAGTCTCTCATAGGTAGGTTCCTGATTAACAAAAATATCATGCAAGCCTAGAAAATCTAATAAAAGAAAAACACTATGATACAAACCCAAAGCATAAAGACAGTTATCATCGACGTACCTAGTCGAGAGAATTTCTCGACTCTGAAGCCTTTGAATAATTTTCCTTTGTCTATCACCCGGTCTTCCATCGCGAAGAAGATATCCATTGAACTCCATTGTTGTTGCTCCTTGAGAAGTGAAAAGTGGTGAAAAATGGTTTATGAGAGAAATGGTAAAGGTTGGATTTTTATAGTTTGTGGTGGATGAAAATGAAAATTGATTTTGGAGGGGTTTTATAGATGGTGAATGTTTTGGAAATGTGGGAGCTTTAATGGGGTTCAATGGGGTTTTTGGAAGTTGGAAAAATGGGTTTTTGAGGTTTGAAGGTGTGAAAATGGTGAAAATGGAGAATCAGCCCCGAAATAAAGGGGGACGGCATGGCGCCCGCCATGGGCCTATGGCGCCCGCCATAAGGCCAATTGCCTTTGGGCCTTGGATTTTTCAATTCTTCTTTTGGGCCTTTTTGCACCTTCGGTCTTCGGGGGGTCCGGATAGCGTTTTCTTCTCTCTTCTAAGGCATGAAGCTTGCATATTTTTTTTATGAAGACAAAAAATGAAAATATTTTTGTCTTTATATATTTATTTTATTTATTCAACAAAAATAAAATAAAACAAAACAAAAGAGAAAAAATGAGATTAGTGCATGAAATAATATATAAGATAAAATCAAAGTACATGAAAAAGAAAATGTAATAGATGCAATAATATAAAATATATCTGGAGATGCGAGAATTAAAATAAAGCATGAAAAAGAAATTAAATACTAGGGTAATAACGTCAGTGTAAAACAAATCATGTGGTAGGCCTCTCTTCCTGGTTTGATCCACGAATCTCAGTTATCTCCCTCCGAAGCTCTTCAATCTCCTGATATAGAGCATCGGCCTCTGAGGCATGAGTGAGATCAGATACCTCGATCTGTAATGCCAAGTCCGCGACTTCCTGCTTGAGCAGGGAAGTCTCTTTGCGGAGCTCATAAATCTGAGTTTATAGATCAGGAGGCTGCAAAGACATATTGTTAGACATAATAGTGATTCGGGGAAAAAGAGGTGTAGAAGTGTACTCAGCGGCGGGAGATGATTTTGGCTCTTCGAAAGTCTCTCCATAACCCTCTAAAGCATAACTCCAATTAGCAGGGTCGTGGACACTGGTCATCAGCGGGTTTGGTAGTGTAAAGTAATGTATCACGTCGTCGTCGATCAGTAATCTAAACGTGTTGGGCTCAAAAGAGGCCCTCCTCATCAGTCCTCTGTCAAGACAAAAGTCAACATCCAGGGTGGTGTAGTAGCAGAAGGTCCTGAGGTGCAATAATTTGTGAGACAAACCCAATGCAGTAGCAATCTGTGTAACAATCCCACCGACATGTATAATGCCTACAGATGATCTGGCGACACTGGCAAGGCCCTTCAACAGGAAGTTGCCACAAGCAACTGGGCGTGACTGAGTAGCACAAAACAGTAGGAAGATCTCCTCTTCACTCAGCAGAGTCTCTGTATCTGGAAAACCGAGGAAAGAGTGTGCTAGAATCATCTGGAAGTACCTTAACGCAGGGTTGTGGATTACTTGAGAAAACTGAGTGGAAGGATCTTGGCTCCCTCCACCTGAGATGTTAGACCAAAACTTTTCCACTTCTCTGCTCATAAAATACCCCATCGGTGTCTCTGGAATAACATCAGGAGTAGTCTGAAAACCTAGTAAATCACCAAACTCTTTGTGAGAGAAGGAGTAGTCAGTCCCGAACAACCTGAAAACAGCATGTCCATCGGGTCCAGCCCAAGGATCATAATGAAACGAGCTGAGGAACTCTAGAGTCAAGTTCCTGTAAGTGTTGTTCATATCATCAAACTGGTCCCACTGGAGTGCGATCCGGGAAACTACTGGGTTTCATCGTGAGCCAGAGAGAGATAGAGGTCGACCCTACTAAAGTCAAAGCCATACAAGATATGTCTGCACCGCGAACAGAAAAAGAAGTACGTGGCTTCCTAGGTAGATTGAACTACATTGCCAGGTTCATATCTCACCTCACAGCTACCTCTGAACCAATATTTAAATTGTTGAGAAAAGAGCAAGAGGTCAGATGGAATGATGATTGTCAAAAGGATTTTTAAAAGATCAAGGTTCCAGGGAGGCCGCTCATTATGTACTTGACTGTGCTTAAGGATTCATGGGTTTTGCTCCCCGGACTTTCGTCTCAGTGCAGACGCGGACGGTCGACGATGTTGGAGGTTGAGGTTGAATAGAGTCGTCAGCTAGGCATTTTTATCCCGAAGGAAAGGTAATGCTGCATAAACCTGGAAAAGAGTGGATAAGACGGTTGCGAACCAAAGAAACTGAGTAAGGGGGTTGGTTACAACCTGGGAAGGTATTAGCACCCAGATCGTCCGTCGTACTCGACGGGATCCATGCTTACGTGATTGTGTTTAAAAGGGGTGGTGTATATGTGCTGATTGTGCGTAAAAAGCTAGGGAGAAAAGAATGTACAGAGTTTCAGTGCAAAAGAGAGGGTGAAATGCTCAAGCCTGAGGCTTAGAAAGAAAGCTGGAAGAGGGGGGAAGATACATAAACTTTTGTTCAATAACCATTAAGTTATGCCTATGTATCCTCTCGTGCAATGAGGAAGTCAGGACACCGTAGTTCGACTCAAAGAGACTGGGATTATTTTGCTGTGAACTGCTTGCTTGTTTATGCTCAAGTGAATGACTCGTCTGGCTCGAGTGCAAACTGTCTTGCATTAGACGGGAGAAGCGAGTTCACGTTTTCGGAGTGAATGTGATGAGAAAAGAATCCCGGAGGAGACGATTATTTTTTGTTTTTATGTTTTCGGTTTTTTATTTGTTTTTGGTGTTTTGCATCAGAAATGATTTTTTCAAGTTAGGGTTAGAAAAATGTGAATTTATGAACCCTAATTCAAAGAAAATTGTGAAAATGTGATCAAACCTAAAAAGAAATTTGTGTGATGGGTTTGTAAATTGTTCTAAATTCCTAAGAATGCTTCATGATTTTTTTTGTGATTTTTAGATACCTAAATGTATTTTTAATTAATTAAAATTAATTAATTAATTAAATAAAACATTTAAATGATTTAAAAATAATTTTTTAATGCAAAAATTAAAAATAAAAATGTTTTTGAGTTTAAAAAAATATTTAAAGTGAAAATGCAGAAAATGTGATTTTTAAAAGTATTTTTGCTATTTTAAATAATTATGTGAAGATAAATGCAAGAAAAATAAAATAAAATAGAAAGTATGCAAAATCTAAGGCCAGGATTTGAACTGGTTGACTTGGCGCGTGATCCTAAGGCTAGGATTGAATATGACTAACTAAATTAATTAAACTAATTAATATTAATTAAATGAGGATTAGGGTTTTAATGAAGCTATATGGGCCATCCAAAAACGCGCTAACACAAGATCAAAGGGTCCACATTCAAACTGAGGAATTAATTAGGTTTAGCCCTAATGACTCTCAGGCGGCCGGAACAGTGTTCCGATCGTCTTCTCTGGCACCCCCTTCACTTGAGCTCACTCAAAACACCACCCCAAGCTCTAACCTCCCTAAACAAGAATCCAGCCCTAAAACTCATTTATCATGCATCAAAATCAAGAGTCAAACAAGAACATATTTAGGTTAAAAATTTCAGAACAACAATACATCCTTGTTTCTCAACCATTTTCAAAAATAAAGACATCATGATTGTCGCTCCCGATAAATGAGAATGGCTCATATAAAGGTACAGACGCGAACGGTCGGCGAAAGAGAAATGAGAACACACAGGAGTGAACCCAAAAAGAAAAGAAAGAGTCGCCAGCTAGGCATTTTTATCCCGAGGGAAAGGTAATGCTGCATAAACCTAAGAAAAGACATGGATAAGACGGTTGCAAACCAGAGAGACTGAGAAAGGGGGTTGGTTACAACCTGGGAAGGTATTAGCACCCAGATTGTCCGTCGTATTCGACGGGATCCACGCTTAAAAGATTTGTGTTTAAAAGGGGTAGTGTCAGTGCAATTTGTGTATAAAGAGCTGGAAAAAGATGCAAGTGTCAGTGTAAAATAATGTGAAGTGTGTAAATGTATAGTGTCAGTGTAAGAAAAGGAATAAGATGCTCAAGATCATGAGGTTAAAAGGATAATGCTGGAAAGAGGGGGAATGTACAGAGACTTTTGTTCGATAACTGTTAAGTTATGCCTACGTATCCTCTCGTGCAATGAGGAAGTCAGAACACCGTAGTTCGACCCAAAGAGACTGAAAGATAAATTGACTTGTGAACTGCTTACTTGTCTAAGCTCAAGTGTAAGACCTGTCTGGCTCAGGTGCAAACTGTCTTGCATTAGACGGAAGAAGCTAGTTCTCGGTTGTGAGTGAATGAGATGAGAAAAGAATCCCGAAGGAGACGATTATTGTTTGTTTTTTTGTGTTTTCAATCTTTTATTGCTTTTGAAAGTTTGTCATAAGTCAATGAGTTTAAGCCTACACCAATGGATTTAGTGAACTCATCACATCTTCCCTCTGATTAGGGGTAATGAGAATACCTTAAGTGTGAAGTCAGCTTCTCACACTTAATCACCATGGTATAGGATTAAGGTCATTAACCTATTTGTGATTAATTAGATGTTTTTGGAGTTTTTGTTTAGTGTTAAGTAATGAGACTAAGCCATAATCAGGGATTAAACAGACTCATTACACCATCCTAATAGAAGGATAATAGATGAGAATGTTTAAGCTGAGGAAAGCTCCTAAACTTAATCCATGATTAGGGATTAAACCCATGACAAAACAAAGCCTTTATTAAGTGGATTTTAAGTTAATGATATGATGAAGAAGTGAGTTTTATGGTTTGTAAGACAACTTGAGGGGGACTTGTCCATTAACATTAGGGTTAGTCCTTCTTAACCAGTTAAGGAAGAATTAGAACCCTAATGCAAGGCCCAAGTTACAAGCTTGATGTCTTGATGATTATTAGATGGATTGATTAAAGGATTTAAACACATTAAGGGTTTAACACTTAGGATTAAAGTTATACACTCCATCCTAATAGAAGGATGCAGGCATAAGCTTAATCACAAAGCCTTTAGGGTTTAGTCCCTGATTATGAGATGAGAAGAGAAGACTCAATGAGACACAAAGGTGAAAACTAAGTGGGGGACTAATCAAAACCCTAATCATTGTCATGCTTGGTTGTTCCTAGGGTTTGTGAGGTTCAAGAGAAAAGATCTTCAGAGAAACCACTATGAAGCAGATGAAAGGAGCTAAGAGAAGCAAAGTAACTTGCTTCATTCAAGAAGACAAGTCACTTGAAGAAAGAAAGTGAGGTGAAGAAGAATGAGCAAGCTCAATCTCAAACACAAGACAAAATGCAGCAATGATGCATAAGAGAGATGAAAAGAGATTGTGAGAAGTGAAGGCAAATTCACTTCTCAAAGTTACTTACCACCTGAAAAGTTAGTGAGAGGAATGCAATGCAATGCAAAATGAGATGAAATGGAATGATGAAAACCAAAACCAGAAGCATGTGTGTGATGTTAATGATGCTATGAGATGATGCAAACATGAGACAAAGCATGAGGATGATCATACAAACATATGGATGCAAGAGAAGCATGCTTAGAACCAAGATCATACATGAAAAGTTATGAAATGAAAATGGCATACAACATGGCAAATGCAAGATGCAATGATCAAACATGATTCTAATATGTCCTAAGATGTAATATGAATCAAATTAATGCACAAAATGTCATGGAAAGTCATGGTATGCAAGCAAATGCAAGATGAATGCAAAAGAAAGCCCAAATTAGGGTTTATGATCAATGCACAAAACAAAAATCAAAACCAGAAGCAAACATCAAGATAAAAATTTGAAAATCCATTCAAGGTAACCCTAAACCTATACAAACTCACTGCCCAAAGGAGGGGTTCTAACTCTTAACCTAATGAGGGTTATGAATTTCTTAAGATTTCTAGGGTTTTAAGGTACCTTGTCAAGAAAAATGTCAAACAAATTGAAAATGCAAGATCAATTCATGTCAATTTAATCCTATAAACTTCATGATATGCAAGATGCAATGCAAAAAGAATCAAAGTCCAACTCTTAAAGACTAGGCAGAAATGAATTTTCAAAGATTGGATCAAAATAATGCCTTGAAAAGAAATTAATTCCATGAAAAATTGTCAAAAGACATCAAGATCAAAAAAGAAATTTGGTTTGAAGGTTGGACAATGTTTCTAAATGATTTTAAAGGTTTCATGAATTTTTTTGTGATTTTTAAATACCTAAAAGTATTTTTTATTAATTAACTCTCATTAATTAATTAAAAATAATCTTTTAAATGATTTAAAAATATTTTTTAATGCAAAAAATAAAAATAAAAATGTTTTTGGTTTCTGAAAATTAATAAAAGGTTGTATAAAAAATTTCAGAATTTTTTAAAGTGTTTTGCTATTTTTTATAAAATGAAGAAAACAAATGAATTTAAATGCAAATAAAATGAAATTAAACTGAAAAAAAGAAAAGTCAACACAATCAATGGCCAGTATTCAAACTCACACGTGCGGGAGTGGACTTGGCGCGCATCTGGACGGCCAAGATTCAAATTCACGCAATTAAGACTAAACCCTAATTAATTAACCCTAATGACTTTCAGACGACCGGAACATTGTTCCGGTCGTCTTCTCCGGCCATCCATTCATGCTATCTCTCTTAATACGCATCCCCAGGCCCTAAAACTCTCCAGAAATGATCCTCTCCCCAACCCCAACAAGAATCAGCCATCAAAATTCATTTATTCATCATCAAATCCATGAATCGAAGCAAAACGGAAAAGGACACAGAAATTTCAGAAGCTCGTGAAATACTCATTTCTCAACTATTTTCAAAACTAAACACATCATGGCAATCAGTGAAGCATGTAGAATCATTCTATAACATAAAATGAGAGTTCTGGAAAAATAAATGCCATGGCTACCTGAGTTTGAGCTTTCGAATCAGGGACTTTCTGGCCAGTTCTTTGCTTCAAATCCACTCCAATGAACCTCCTAAGAAGCTTGCAATGCTTGGTTGGAGTTTAAATAGCCTCTGGAGAGAGTTTGCAGAATCTCAGGTCAAGTGTATGTTGAAATCGTGTTTTTGATTCAGGGAGTTTCAGGCTATGGTGAGGGGTGGTTTGTGATCAGTGAAGTGTGTTGAGATTGTTTGTGAAGTTTGTTTGTGTGTTTGAGGCTTGTGCAATCAGTTTCGAATGAAAATGCAAGTTGGAGCATAAACTTGGAACTAGGGCTTGGGTGTGTTTCAGCCTGAAGTGTTATGTGCTTTGGCTTGCTTTTGATTTGTATAAACAATTGTGATAGGTCAGAGAGTGGGTGCTGGCCTATTGTGATTGGTATGGGTCTTTGGCCAAAATGTCAACTTGATTTGTACTTGAGGTATGGGCAATGGTACAACTTGCTTTTTGGCATGCTTGGGCTCAGCTGAGTTTAGGGAGAGCCATGGAATTGTTTATGAGGTGATTCAGCAAGTTGATCAAGGTTTGTGTAGTGTTTTGCAAATTTCACAAGGTTTGGCCCCTTTGTGAATTCTTGAGATTCAAGGCATGAAATGAGATGATTCTTTGATGCAATCTGACTTTTAGAGGTCATGTGATCATGTTGTGAAGAAATTGTACACATTTGAGGCCTTTAGAACACTTGATCATACCATTTTGCAAAATGCCTCTTTGGTAGAAAACTTCAAATTATGTGATTTTAGCCAACTTTGACAAGCCATAACTCTTGATCCAAAATGAATTAGGTCATGTTCTTGTACTTTTTGAAAAGGGAATGATCCATTCTACAACTTTCATGACCAAAGTTTTTCCATTTGAAGCATTTTTGAATCAAAAAGCAAGGGTTGAAAAAGTTTCCCAAAATGGCAATTTCATTAAAAGTCAACTTTCCCAAAAAGTCAACTTTGCAAAAGACTTGAAATTCTCCAATTTTGCGAACTTCTAACATCTTCTATGATCAAATAAAGATCATACACAATCAAAATGATGAAGAACACCCTTTGGTTGGGTCATTGGGGGCCTCAGATGCCCTGATTTTGCACTGACTTGCTTAGAAAGTCAACTCTTGATCAAATGACTTCCCCATGGAATTTCTTCATGAAAATTGATATGCATGCTCCCTATACCATATAGAGACCAATAGAAACAAGAATGACCAAAAAACTTGGAGTTATGGCCTCTGAAACCAAAACCCTAATTCTAGGTCATCTGTGCAGTCAAACCTGGCTCTGCTTCCATACCATTCTCAGTTCTTGTGATTTTTTGACATTCTTGACTTTGAGAGGATATAATATGATGTTTGAACATACATGGACCCCTTTGAAGTGATTGATGACCTTTGGAGGGGCTCAAGAAGCTCTTGGATTGCTCAGATCACAAACCCTAGATGCAGATGACTTAGAACCAATGCAGTGAATCAACAATGTGGTATGAGATGCTATGATTGAGTTTATGCATATGAGGAGATCACAAGCCATGGTGTGAATGAGTGAGGGCAAATTTGGGGTGTTTACAATGATGATCAAGAGAGCACATAGAATCAATTTATAACTTAAAACGCAAGTTCTGGAAAAATGTTTCAAGAGAGCTACCTAAACTGAAGCTTTTCACTCTTGAGCTTTCTGACCCTCTCTTTGATGAAAATCAACCCTAATGGACTCCCTGAAGCTAATGAGATGCCTAGAACAAGCTTTGAATGGCTGTTTTGAAGTGTCCAGTTCTGCCAAAGAAGAAATCGTGTTTTGGTTATGGGGGTTTTCAGGCCATGGTGAAGGGTGTTTTATGTTCTATGAGTGATATGGAGATGAATGGTGAAGAAAGTTTTGAGTTTTGTTGGTTGTGTGTTGAGTTTCGAAGAGATGAAGGGTTTTTAGGATTTTTGGGATTCTGAGTGTGTGGCTTGTTTCAGGCTTGAGAGTAGTTATGTTTGAGGTCCATGAGGTTCACATAAACAATTGTGATTGGTCAGAGAGTGGGTGGTGGCACAGGATGATTGGTATGGGTGAATTGCAAAAAAGTCAAAGAATGTGTACCATGAGTATGGAATGGGTCAGAGGAGATCACAAGGCTTGTCCTGCCTCAGCTTCATTCAAGGATGGCCTTTGGATTGGATTTCATGAACTGGATGGCTTGATTCATGTGATAGCATGGATTTTGCAATTTTCCCTCTTTGGATTTTCTTGAAGTGCAAGCATGAAAACTTGTGATTCTTGGCACAATTCTGTTCAAGGCAAGTTATGTGATGTTGTTATGATTCTTAGAGATCAATTAGAGGTCACAAGAAGTCTTAAAACTTGGTTTTGCAAAAATCCCTCTTTGGCATGAACTTGAAAATTATAAGATTTTTCCCAACTTTGAAACATCATATCTTGAGTTCTAGGATGAATCAAGAGGAGTTCTTGTACTTTTTCAAAATGGGAAGATCTAATCTATAACTTTCATGTTTGAAGATTTTTCATTTGAAGCTTTTTTGATCAAGAAAGAGGAGGTTAAAAATCTTTCCCAAAATGGAAAGTTTTCATTACAAGTCATGTCCAAAAATGGAAAGTTTTCAATTGGCTTGAAATTCTTCAATGTTGTGAACTTCTAACCAATTATAAGATCAAATAAATATCATAGAACCTAAAAATGATGAAGACGAACCTTTGGTACCATTGGTGGTGGCCTCAGATGCCCTGATTCTGACTATTCTTGCACAATAAGTTATTAGTTGATCAGATGACTTCCACAATGAATTCCTTCATCAAATTTGGTACATATTCTCCTTATAACATATAAAGACCAATGGAATCAAGAATGACCAAAAAATTTTAGGTTAAGGGCCTCAAACCTAAAACCCTAATTTTAGGTCATCTGTGCAGGAAATCTCCAGTCAACCTCTATGCCTTTGCAATGCTTTGTGATATTTTGACTTTAATGAACTTTGGGGAGCATAGATGATCATGGAACAGACATGGACCCTCTTGACAAGCTTCAAGGCCTTTGAGATGGCTCAGATCACTTCTTGGATTCATCTGATCACAAACCCTAGCTATACAACTATGCAATGATTTGAACTATGCAGTGAGATGATATGCGCATGTAATGCAATATGAAAAGATCACAAGCCATGGTGTGAGAAAAATTGAGGGCAAATTTGGGGTATTTACAGCTTCCCCTATTCAAGCATGAGTTAGCTGTGCAGGGTGTAAGCGCCTGGCTTAACAGACAAACAAGATAACTTGTGGTTGAATACCAAAGACAGTCCGAAATTTGCACTCACTAGGGAGAAGAAGAAAAGGGATATAAATTGTAACAGGAAGTATAGTATGAGTATCAAATGAAAGCGATGGAGGATGACCATCGAGAAGAGGATGACTGTTGGGGATAAAAAACGGTAAATAAAGTAATGACAGGGATGACCATCATGTTGGGAAATAAAGAGACCGCGATAGGGACGACCATCGGGTAAACTGATGAAGGACGATCACCAGGATAAAGGAAAAGACCACAACAGGGACGACCATCGGGTAAAGAAATAACATTCTATGGGGATTAAATAAACGAGGAAAGCACTGACGGGGACGTCCATCAGGTTAAAGGGTAAATAAACCGCGACGGGGACGGCAATCGGGTAAAAGAATAAATGAAATAATGATGAGGGACGGTCATCAGAAGGTGAAGGACGATCACCTAGCAGGGGATGGCTGCTGAAAATATCACGACATAAGACGAATTCCGGATAGAAAAAGATCAACAATGGGGATGGCCATCGGATAAGCATGATGAAGGACGATCATCAAGAGGTGAAGGACGATCACCTAGCAGGGGACGGCTGCTCTGTTGGGGATTATCTCGACATATGACGAATGTCGGGTAACAAAGATCAACGATGGGGACGGCCATCGGATAAATGATGAGGGACGGTCATCATAGGGTGAAGGACGATCACCTAGCAAGGGACGACTGCTAAAAATATCGCGACATAGGACGAATGTCGGATAGAAAGTTCCAAAAATGGGGATTCCACCGGGGATAGGATGAGGGACGGTCATCCAAAGGTGAAGGATGATCACCTCGCAGGGGACGGCTGCCGAAAATATCACGACATAGGACGAATGCCGGATAAGAGGATCAGCGATGGGATGGACATCGGATAATTGATGAGGGACGGTCATCAGAAGGTGAAGGACGATCACCTGGCAGGGGATGACTGCCGAAAATATCACGACATAGGACGAATGTCGGATAGAAAAGTTGTTTAGTTGGTGACTTACCAGGGAATAGTAAACACGGACGAGTGTTTACGCCTTGAAATAAAAGGTATAAGTGTTTGACAGTGTGTATAGACTAAAGATGCGGACGAGCATCCTTAGGTCCACGATACGGACGAGTATTGATAGAAACAAACGTTGACATATGTTTAAGGATGATGATACGGACGACTATCAATCAGTTAAGCAAGGAACACGGACGAGTTTTGATCTGCCGAGGAGATGATATATACAAGATACGGACGAGTATCAGAGGATTGTGTATAAGTATGTACAAGTGTTTGAACTGCCGGGGAAATATGTGCAAGACATGGACGAGTATCAAAAAGATTGAGCAAGGGACACGGACGAGTGTTTGACTTGTTGGGGAAGTATGACATGGGCGAGTGTTAAAAAGAATATGTACAAGTATGAACAAGTATTTGTATTGAGAGTGCAAAAAGTATTTTGGCTTTGTCTGCAGGGGATATGTTTTTGTATATTGTTGGTGAAGTGATTCTGATGTTTGCAAGTGATTGGCTCGAATCTGGCTTATAATCATGCAAATGTTTGATTTTTGCCGTAATGCTCCGTATTAGACAGAATGCTATGCTTTGTGTGGGGAAAGATGATGTGAATGCTATAATTATGCAAAATTAGAGAACCGATCCGAGATCCGGATCCTGCAGGGAGAAAGATCTCTGGGCGATCTGTCTAGAGGGAGAACTCCGTCGGGGAAAGAGATCATTGGCCGATCTATAGGGAGAAAGGATCACCGAGCGATCTTCCTAGGGAACTTTGTGGGGATCTCGGCTGGGGAAACTCCTGTTTAAAAGTCTCATGCTGGGGACGAGGAGGCTTCGACAAACCACTAGGGAACAGAAAACCCTGGAAACTCTATTGGGGAGAAACTGGCAACTCCGTGGGAAAGAGATTCTGCCGACTCTGCTGAGGATGAGAAAGTCCTGGAAAATCTGATGGGGAACAGAAAGTCCTGGCGACTGGCTGAGGAAGGGGACTCTTCCCACTCTGCTAAAGATGAGAAAATCCTGGCGACTCCGTTGAGGAAAAGAAGATCCTGGAAAATATACTAGGGAAAACTTTGGCAACTTGCTGGAGATGAGAGGATCTTGGAAACTTAGCTGAGGAAAACTCTGGCGACCTCACTAGGGAAAAGAAGACTCTGGAAACTCTTTGGGGAAAAAGAAATTCTTGACAACTTTGCAAGGGAGAAGAAATTCCTGGCAACTTTGTTGGGGAAGAGCAGTTCAGGCATTGCTCGGGAAATCCTGCTTGAGGAGAAGAGAACTTCTGGGAAGTAATCTGTTGTAACTCCTTCGTCAAAGCGAGACGCTGGGAATCTAATGAGTTTCTTGAAGGATCCTCTGAAGGGATGACAACTTCTTGGGGGAAACTCCTGTCAAGTAACCCTGCTGATGAGGTGATTGCTGACTTGGCTGGGGTTACGAGGCTTGATATACCTCATGCTGTGAGATTGTCTGTCTTGAGTACCTGCAACATGTTAAAAAGAAACGCACAAGTGTCCCGAGGTATCCTCAACCGGATTCCGTCATAGGAGTTAGATTTGCTCAAGAACGCATATTTCTTGCAAGCATATATTGAAAATGGCTTATATGTTTTTATGCAAGTGTTGTATTATGAACTCTGGACATTTTGCAAACCAAACAAAAATGTACAAAACAAAGTATGACTGAATATTCTGATTTTATTGATTTATGTGCCCTGAATGGGTAAGTACAATGAAGAAGCGAATCCCTGAAAGGAGGAGATTGCTGTAAAATTGAGAAAATAAAGGTGTTGGCAATATTGAAGTTGACGCTCCAGTGAGCTTCCTTTGCTATGACCTGTATGACATTGACGTTCTTCTCATCTTGCTTTCTGAAGAAGGTTGACTCTGACTGACGTTTTATCCTTTTGAAGTTTGCCATGTTGTGAGTGATACAGACGAATTCAGAATGTAGTTGTTCGCTTTTTCCTTGATTTTGCGTGGATCTCCCTTTCGGGTTTTCAATCCACCGGGATACCCATTTTTGCCTGAGATGTCCGATGTGGCTTTTCAAATCAGCGGGTGTAAATTTTTTTCAATTTTTCCCTTATTTTTTCCCGAGTCTTTTATTATGTTTTTGACTCGCCGGGATGCCCTATTTCTACCTGGACTTACATTCTATTTTTATGTCCAGCAGATCTTTTATGCGAAGTGTTTTTTTAACTGCATCTAAATTCACAGGAGATAAGGTGTTACCCCAGTAGATGTTCTGATAGAGGTTCGGTACCCATGCAAGGCAAATGGTAGCATTTCGTGCCAGTCTTTGTAGGTGACTACCATCTTTTGCACAATCTTCTTAATGTTCTTGCTAGCGGCCTCAACAACGCCATTCATCTTTGGCCTATAAGGAGAAGAGTTGTGATGTTGAATTTTGAAGTCCCGGCAAAGCTTTGCCATCATCTTGTTGTTCAAATTGGAACCATTATCAGTAATGATTCGCTCAGGAACTCCATATCGACAAATGATATCCCTTTTCATAAATCGAGCTACCACTTGCCTGGTGACATTGGCATACAAAGTTGCTTCAACCCATTTGGTGAAGTAATCAATGGCTACCAGGATGAATCTGTGGCCATTTGAAGAAGTCAGTTCAATCTTTCCAATCATATCAATGTCCCACATGGCGGTACATGCACTTTATCTACGTAGATCTGGCATTTGTGGCATTTTCTGGCATAGGCACAACAATCTGCATCCATTGTGATCCAATAGTAACCCGATCTTAATAACTTCTTTGCCATTGCATGTCCTCTGGCATGGGTACCGAAAGAACCTTCATGTAATTCGTGCATCAGTAGGTCTACGTCCTTCTTGTCAACACATATGAGTAAGACCATGTCGAAGTTTCGCTTGTACAAAAAACCATCAGTATTGAGGAAGAAACTACCTTCTAGCCTTCTTAATGTCTTCTTATCATTTGACGATGCCCCGGGTGGGTATATCTGATTCTCCAAGAAGTATTTGATGTCATGGTACCAAGGCTTGTTATCAGTGACAGTGTCCACAGAGAAGACATATGTCGGTCGATCCAGTCTGGATACCAAAATCCGAGGTACATAATTAGCAGCTTATACTTTGATCATGGATGAAATGGTAGACAAAGCGTCTGCAAACGGATTCTCATCTCGAGGGATGTATTCAAGCTTAACTGTTGTGAAGAAGGTCAACAATCTCCTTGTATAGTCACGGTAGGGAATCAGATGCTCCTGATGAGTGTACCACTTGTTGTTGGTCTGGTTGATTATCAAAGCTGAATCTCCGAATACATTCAAGGTTTTGATCCTGAGGTCAATGGCTTCCTCAAGACCCGTGATACAAGCTTCGTATTCTGCTTCATTATTAGTGCAGGCAAAGGTGAGCTTTGCAGATAAAGGCATATGAACTCCTTTAGGTGTAATAAGCACTGCACTAACCCCACGACCGTTGCAATTAACTGCCCCATCAAACATCATAACCCATGCTCCTTATGGGTCAGGCCCTTCAGTGTGAATAGGCTCTTCACAATCTTTTGCTTTTAAGAACATGATGTCTTCATCAGGGAAGTCAAATCTCATAGGCTGGTAATCATCGATGGGTTGCTCAACCAGATAGTCAGACAATACATTGCCCTTGATGGCTTTCTGAGAGGTGTACTGGATGTCATACTCTGTTAGAATCATTTCCATCTTGCAACCCTTCTGGTAAGTGTTGGCTTCTCAAATATATACTTAATTGGATCCATCTTTGAGATCAATAAGGTAGTATGAGTCAACATATACTGTCTTAGTCGGCGAGCAGCCCACGCTAAAGCACAACAAGTTTTCTCGAGCAGTGAATAACGTTGTTCACAGTCGGTAAACTTTTTGATTAGGTAGTATATTGCATACTCTTTTCGACCAGACTCGTCATGCTGGCCCAACACACACCCCGTCGACTCTTCTAATACTGTCAGGTACATGATTATAGGTCTTCCTTCGACTGGAGGCATGAGAATTGGAGGTTCTTGCAGATATTCTTTGATCTTGTCAAAAGCTCTCTGATAGTCATCGTTCCACCTGACTGTTTGCTCTTTCCTTAACAGTTTGAACAAGGGTTCTTAGGTTGCAGTGAGATGAGATATGAACCTTGAGATGTAGTTCAATCTACCTAAGAACCCTCGAACTTCTTTCTCAGTCTTAGGTGCAGGCATTTCCTGAATAGCTTTGACTTTATCGGGATCAAACTAATTCCTTTTTCACTTACAATAAAACCCAGTAGCTTACCAGAACGTACCCCGAATGTGCACTTGTTGGGGTTCAACCTTAACTGATACTTTCTCAGACGCTTGAAAAGTTTCAATAGGTTTACCAAATTCTCTTCCTTTGTAAGGGACTTGGCAATCATATCATCCACATAGCACTCAATTTTCTTATGGATCATGTCGTGGAATAATGTTACCATAGCCCGTTGATATGTTGCACTAGCATTCTTCAGACCGAACGACATTACTTTGTAGCAGAATGTGCCCCAAGGCGTGATGAAAGTTGTCTTCTCCATGTCTTCAGGTGACATCTTAATCTGATTGTATCTAGAAATGCTCTTCCTCTGTAAGGGACTTGGCAATCATATCATCCACATAGCACTCGATTTCCTTATGGATCATGTCGTGGAATAACGTTACCATAGCCCGTTGATATGTTGCACTAGCGTTCTTCAGACCGAACGACATTACTTTGTAGCAGAATGTGCCCCAAGGCGTGATGAAATTTGTCTTCTCCATGTCTTCAGGTGACATCTTAATCTGATTGTATCTAGAAAATCCATCCATGAAAGAAAATACCGAGAACTGAGTTGTGTTGTCTACCAATACATCAATGTGAGGTAATGGGAAGTCATCTTTCGGGCTTGCTCTGTTTAGATCCCAGTAATCCACACACATACGCACCTTGCCATCCTTCTTAGGTACGGGTACAATGTTAGCAACCCATGGCGGGTAACTAGTTACAGCAAGAAAACCGGCGTCCCACTGCTTTTGTACTTCTTCTTTGATTTTCATGGCCATGTTTGGGCGAGTACGGCGCAATTTCTGTTTAACTGGCGGACAATCTTCTTTCAATAGCAGCTTGTGCATGAAAATATCCGTATCCAGACCCGACATATCTTGATAGGACCAAGCAAAGATGTCGACATACTCTCGAAGCATACTGATGAGTTGTTCTTTCATTGAAGCTTGCAGACTAGCCCCGATCTTCACTTCTTTCACATCTTCCTCGGTACCAAGATTGACAGTTTCAACTTCCTCCTGATGAGGAGTAATCACTTTCTCCTCTTGTCTCAGTAACCTGGCCAACTCTTCACGCGGATCATAGTCTTCATCAACCCCTTCATCTGCTTGATTGATCGGATTGTCGAAGTCATATGAGGTCATAGCAGTGTCGTTGTCGGTGCATTCTGGAGGGCTATCTCTGCAAGGGTTGAGATTTGTTCATTTTAGTGATTGATTTTATCTTATTTAGAAAAAATGAATGAAGTTTATCAAGAAAACATTGCCATTTATTGTTTTGTGCGAAAATAACAAAAATGAAAAAGACAGTGAGCGAAAAGATTGTTTGCAAAAGATGTCCATTGTTCATTAATTTCCATTTGCAAAAAATACATATATGGCCCTATTACAAAATGAGTCTTGACACCTTGGGCAAGATGCAAGACTTGATGCATGCTTAAACAGGAAATAATAATTACTCTGCAGCAGTAACCCTTATAATTTCCTGGGAAGACCAGTTGAGGACTTGTTGGCCTGGGACCCTTGGACGTATCCAGCTTTCTAGGTTGTAGTCGCTTTCAGCCTCGTCTTCCACATTATTGATAGCATCAGGGGTCAACATTCCCCCACTTATCAACTTGGGAGCTTCAGCAGCCTCCTCTTGGACCTGTCAGGATGGTCTGTAACCCAAACCGAACTTGTCTTCTTTGATCTGAACTTGCAGTAGCTTGTCCCAGCCTTGGGCGTTCCCGTCTTCAACAACCTTCAGAGCTTGTTTATAAGAAGCAATTGAAGTACCAGACACTTCATTTGTTGCTTCATTGACATTGAGAGCTTCAAAACCCTGACTCATTGTTTCATTGATCTCCCCATCCATATCTATATACTTGTAAGTGGCTAGATGACTGACAAATATGTCCTCTTCTCCACAAATGGTGATAACTTGGCCCTCCCACTCGTATTTTAACTTCTGGTGAAGGGTCGATGTTACGGCGCCAGCGGCATGAATCCAGGGTCGACCCAACAAACAGTTGTAGGCAGGCTGAATGCCCATCACAAAGAAGGTAGTTTTGAAAATCCGTGGGCCAATTACCACAAGCAGCTCTATCTCTCCGAGAACCGATCTCTTAGAACCATAAAAGGCTCTCACATGTAGGTTACTTGGGCGGAGTGCAAGACCATCATATTCCATCTTGACCAAGGTTTTCTTCGGAAGGATGTTGAGAGACGACCCAGTGTCAACCAGACATGAGAAAGTACAACACCTTTACACTCCAAGGTGATATGCAAAGCCTTATTGTGGTTATGTCCCTCCGTAGTCAGATCAACATTGGTGAAACCTAGTCCGTGACTAGAGTTGACATTTGAAATCACCATCTCTAGATGATTAATTGTAATCTCCTCAGGCACGTAAGCTGTGTGCAAGACTTTGAGCAATGCATTCCTGTGAGCTTCGGAACACGTGAGTAGTGATAGAATGGAGATCTTGGAGGGTGTTTGGTGGAGCTGGTCCACAACTTTATAGTCACTCTTCTTGATAATCCTCATAAACTCGTTTACATCCTGATCAAAGGACGTCTTCTGAGTCTCTTTGGAAATTGGTTCTTCTGGCACCACATTCTTGCCTTTAGCTTTGGCAGCAGCTTCTGCTTCAGCATTAACTCTTGGAACTTGTGAAGCAAAGAGACATCCGCTTTGAGTGAAGCCTCTGTCTCCTTCGACATTATCAATTTATGGTGTAGAAGTTGAATAATCAAGAGTGACATTCTTTCTGTTGTAGTAGAGATCTGAACCATAGTGCCAAGGCATGACACTGCTGCTGTCATATGGAACTGGTCCAGGTACCGTGATGGTAACTGGACTGATTGTTGCGGAAGGAGGAGTTGTGACAATCTGAGGATCGTAGTAGATTGTGACAGGAGGTCTGATTGAAGATGGTGCAGGTGCAGGAAGTTGTTGATGTTGATGTTGCTGAAAGTTGTTGTCAAGAGAATTCGGAACATGAATGGTTGTTGGGTCGTAATAAATGGTAACTGTTGAGACGTCTTCATTGATGGTTGTTGTTGTTGTAGGAGATTTAGTTGGAATGATGTTTGATGATGTTGTAGGAGAGATGTTTGTTGAAGTTTAAGGAGTTGGAACTGTTGAAGTGATTTGTAGAATGCCTTCTCTGATAAGATTGTTGATACCAATCTTCAGATTTGCACAACCGTTGACAGAAATCTTGCAAGCTTCACAATGGGCCTCACAACCCGGGAACACTTGGCACTTCAATAGCTGAGCTTTAATTTCGGCCAGTGGTGTTTGAATGTTTGCAATGTCATCAATCTGGATTGCTGGTTGGTCTTCCTCAATGGCATTAATCCTTGGTCCACCGTGATTCGGTATCAGATTCTTTGTGACATTTAGAGGAGGTGCAAAATTCAAAGCTTTGGAATCAACTAAGTCCTGAACTTTCATGTGCAATTCCCTACATTTCTATGTGGTATGGCCAGGTGCATTGGAGTGGAAAGCACATCTAGCATTGACATCATAGTTCCTTGGAAGGTTCAAAGGATCTGGTGGAGTCAAGGTTCTCAATTCAATCAGGTTGAGCTTCAATAACTATGGAAGTAAAGCTGCATAGGGCATCGGGATGGGATCGATAACCCTGTTGATTTGAGAAGGCCTTTGCTGGAACGGACATTGTTGTTGGTTGTTGTTGTTGTTGTAAGACCTCTGTTGTTGAGGAAACTGTTGTTGCTATGGAAAGTGTTGTTGCTGAGGTGCTGGAGTAGGAATGGTGACTGCAGCCACTGATCTTTCCATGTACTTGGGTCTACATCTGCCCATATGCACTGAGTTGGTCTCACCCGTTCTTCTAGGTCTTGAGAAGGGTTTCCTTGAATTGATGGAGCTAGCCCCGTTGTCAGAGATCTTACCCATCTTCAAAAGACTTTCAATTCTCTCACCAGCTATAACTACATCAGTAAAACTGGTAGAAGAGAAAGCAACAAGCCTGTCAATATAGGTTCCTTGTAAGGTGTTCATAAACATGTCAGCCATTTCTCTTTCAGACATAGGTGGCTGGAAAGCAGTAGTAAATTGTCTCCACCTTTGAGCGTATTCCCGGAAAATCTCTTGAAGATTGAGACATACCCATCAAGAGGGTCCTGTTGGGTTCCATATACAGGTTGTACTAATATTGGCGTATAAAGGCCTCAGCTAAGTCCTTCCAGTTTCTGACAGTAGCCCTGGATAGGTGTGAATACCATTCTCTGGATTCCTCGGTTAAATTGTCTTCAAAGTAGAACATCCACAATTTTTCATCCATGGTATAAGCTTTCAATCTCCCCATAAAATATTGAAGATGGGTACGAGGATAGGAGGTACCATTATACTTTTCAAAGCAAGGAGGTTTGAACTTGTGAGGAATCCTGACTCCTTCCACTAGGCCCATATCCATCACATCAAATCCCAAAGAGTTCTGGGATTCCAAGGATCTCAGCTTCTCAAATATTCCGTCCAGACGACGATCATAAACTTCATCAGTTCCAGCACCTAACACTGTAAACTACTTGTCCTGAGGATCTTCCTGTAGAACACGATCTCTAGTGTTTCTCTGGGTATTTCCAATAACATTGACTTCAGGGTTGATGTGGGGTCCAAACTCTGGTGGGTTTGTTTAGGGCTGATCGCGCGCGTTGTTACTAGTACCTCTAGTGCCTGCATGGTTCTCGTCTGGAGTTTTCCGCTCGACTAACTCCCTCAATCTTTCCTGGGTCTGTGCTAGCCCAGTCATCACAGCCATGAATTGATCCATCTGAGTCCTCACTTTTATCCTCACATCAGTCATTTGAGTCCTCACATTTGTCAGTTCTTGCTGTAATTGATCCATCTATAAGCTTGGAAGGTTGTTTCTATTCGGATATCGGTGGATGCGGTTGGCGGGAAAGACTCTCCTACAAGCAATATTTCCTGAAACAATCAGCAGAGTGAGAAAACAACAACAAAATCACCTGCAAAAACATAGAGATGAGGTTAGCATGCAATGCAGTATGTCTATTTGTCTTCAGAGGGTATTCGGTTTGGTTCTTTGGTTTTGACCTTCCAGACCTCTGGGAATGATGGAGATGTTGAAGTGAACAAAGTTCAAAAGAAGATCCAGGTAATACATAAACCATACATTACAAATGCCAAAATACATAGTTTATGATTACAACTAGCTCCCATACAATCAATTCAAGAATACAAACAAAATCACCATGGAGAATTAAAGTACAACCAAAATAAAATACAAGTAAAGGAAATTAAACATCCAACCCAAATTCATCTTCCTTGACTTCTTTCAGGAGAGCATCAGTCATTGGTCCAACTGGATGCTCTGTGATGGTCCTGATAAGAAAGTTCCTGGTTGCAATGGCACCTGTCATCTTCTGGTACTTGTCTTGTTCTTTTGATCTCTTCAACCCTGCTCGGAGTTTCAGTTCAGAGATTTCCTTTTGTGCTGCTAACAGGGCTTCCTGACACTTCTTCTCATTGGCTTCTAAATGCTCTATCTTAGCCTGTGTCTTCTGATCTTCTTGCAAACGAGCTTTAGTGATCCTGATCCACCTAGCCTGAATCTCTTCCAAATAGTGCTCAACTCTGGCTTTCTGGATCTTGGCTTCTTTGCAAGCATTCTTCAATACCAGTTCTCTCGCTCGGGCTTTTCTGATGAAATCCTCTGTCTTCTAAATCTTGGTTACATGCTCGATTCGGAGCTTCTCTAACCTCTCATTGTCCAGACGACTATCATTCCTTTCTCAAAGGGTCTTCTTTAAAGCTTCAGCAAGTTGGGCATTCCTCTCTTTCAGCTTCTCAAATTCTTCCAGACTGACTGTGGCTACAGGCTCTACTGTTGATGGCCCTGGTACATCCTCCAGGGTGAATGGCATGTGAGTGATCTGTCCTCTGATGCACGACCATTCAATGTACTGAGCAGAAGCTATGTTGTTACACTTACCCAGGATAGCAGTCCCTTTAGTCTGTATGTTGTCCCAAGCCCAGGCTGCTTGTCGGACAATGACATGATTGTTCAGAACAACACAGTAAAGAGACTCTGCTAAGTCCTTCTCTCGAGGTGGGTGTACCAGGGCATACCCTAACTGTCTTTTGAAAAGCAAAGGATTGTAGTTGATGCAACCCTTCACTCCAATAAGTGGCACATTTGGGTACTGGCCATAGTTTGTAATTATGTCCCTGCCCTTGGTGTTCTGAGTACACCACCCGATGTCTTCTGAAGTAAGGGCTATCATCCTCTTAGACCAATCTCTTGTTTGATGTGGATTTAGGAAAGCTTTCGTCTTTGGCATGTGTTTCATCAACCAACTGTAGAAGAGGGGTGCATAACATCTGAACAGTCTCCCTATGTACTTCTCATTCCTCTGATGCACTGAGTAGTAGAGATCCCTTAGCAAGGTAGGAACTGGATTCTTGAGCATGAAGATGTAGATGGAATTCTTACTTACAAACTTAGGCTCGTCTGCAAACAAGATGATACCATATATACTAAGAGCCAGGAGAGCACAAACAGTTTCCCACTTCCCTATTGCAGCATGACTGGTGGCCTGAGTGATTAAGAAGTCCAAATGAAGGCCTGGGATTCCAGCTTTGGAAGTCATATGTTGATCAATGATGGTGGCTTCCAAATGTAGAGCCTTATCTATGTCTTCATTCTTTGGAGCAGTCATCTCAGGGTTGAAAGGAATACCTCTTTTGATAGGGACACCCAACAACATGGAATACTCTTCCAGCAAAGGACATATCTGAAAATCTGGGAAAGTGAAGCAGCGGAGATGAGGTTCATAAAACTGAAGGCAAGTGTGAATCATGCTCCTCTGTGATGCATCCAAGTCCATGATCATGTTCAGAATACCACCATAACGTTCTCTGAATAAGGGGACATGATCAGGAGTGATAAGATATTGTATCTGTCTGATGCCTGCTAGAGGGTACTCAAAGAAATGGTATGTGATGTTGCTCTTCCTGGTTGAATCCATACTGAAAATGGGTGTTGATGAAGATAACTGAAGAAGATAACTAATGTAGATAGCTGATGCAGATAGCTGAAGAAGACAGCTGAAAAAGATATCTGATGAAGATGGATGAAGCAGAAGAACGGTCAAAACCAAACCAAAGAAGATGTGGATACCCTGTAAAACAAATAGACAAATGTTAAAATGATGCAATATGATGTATGCTTATGATATGCAAGGGTTTGTGATCAGGTGTTGGATTGTCAGTTGCTTTTGGTAGGGTCCATGAGTGTTCAGAATTCCGGATGAAGGCCTGAGAACCTGTAACCAGGTGGGGGACTCAAATAAAGAGTCATTTGTCCAGGGTTTCATAAGAATCAGTCCAAAGTAGTGTAACCTTAAAACAATTCCAGTAACAGGGTATGATAAGGCCAAGGGTTCCTGCAAACCTATAATAAACCCCACCCAATCACAGGTATTGTTCTAGAACAAGGATCCTCAGATTCAGATTTATTATGAGAAGTGTAAACACTTCTAACCCGGAGGTACAATGTTTACCCTAATCATAAAGAATCCTCCTCTAATTCACCTCAGATGCTGAAGGTCATCTAAAAAGGTCATCCAGACTTAGCAGGCTTCCCAGATAGCCCTAGCACTACAGGAAATCCGTAGCACAGAGTTCTCAAGAAGAAACCCATGTCTGAACCGTGTTTTCATATTCCCGCACCAGACCGAAATGGAATGGGAAAGAACATGAATCCACTCTAATCCTATGTCTGTCACTCAGGCCTTTGTGTTGGACCTTTCTCACTGGAATACCCCTCCCACCAAGGCAAACCAACAAACCAACACAAGATATGCTAATAAAATGAAATTCATAAAGCAGTAAATGAAAGCGATAAAGTAAATGCAATAAATAAAGATGTACAGAAAGCAATAAATAAAGCAAAAACAAAAGCACACATAGCACATAACACCCCCAGTAAACACAAACAAACAAGCGCTAGGAGAAACCCACAAGAGAACCATAAACCCTGGTTGCAAAGGTCCCCAGCAGAGTTGCCAAGCTGTCGCTCCCCGGACTCTCGTCCCAGTGCAGACGCGGACGGTCAGCAATGTTGGAGGTTGAGGTTGAATAGAGTCGTCAGCTAGGCATTTTTATCCCGAAGGAAAGGTAATGCTGCATAAACCTGGAAAAGAGTGGATAAGACAGTTGCAAACCAAAGAAACTGAGTAAGGGGGTTGGTTACGACCTGGGAAGGTATTAGCACCCAGATCGTTCGTCGTACTCGACGGGATCCACACTTACTTTATTGTGTTTAAAAGGGGTAGTGTATATGTGCTGACTATGCATAAAAAGCTAGGGAGAAAAGAATGTACAGAGTGTCAGTGCAAAAGAGAGGGTGAAATGCTCAAGACTGAGGCTTAAAAAGAAAGCTGGAAGAGTGGGGAAGACACAAAAACTTTTGTTCGATAACTGTTAAGTTATGCCTACGTATCCTCTCGTGCAATGAGGAAGTCAGAACACCGTAGTTCGACTCAAAGAGACTGGGATGATTTTGTTGTGAATTGCTTGCTTGTCTATGCTCAAGTGTATGACTCATCTGGCTCGAGTGCTAACTGTCTTGCATTAGACAGGAGAAGCGAGTTCGCGTTTTCAGAGTGAATGTGATGAGAAAAGAATCCCAGAGGAGACGATTATTGTTTGTTTTTGTGTTTTCAGTTTTTTATTTGTTTTTTGTGTTTTGCATAGGATAATGAGCTTAAGCCTAAATCAAGGGTTATAAACTCATTATATCCTCCCTGATTAGGGATAATGAGCCTACTTAAGTGTGAGATAAGCATCTCAACTTAATTACCATGATGATATAGGATTAAGATCATTAACCTACTTGTGACTATTAAGATGTTTTTGGGTTTTTATTTTGTGTTAAGTAATGAGTTTAATCTCTAATTAGGGATTAGTGAACTCATTAGACCATCCTAAGAGAAGGATGATAGATGAGAACACTTAAGCTGAGGAAGATACCTCAACTTAATCCATGGTTAGGGATTAAATTCATTATATAACAAGCCTTTATTAAAGTGGATTTTAATTAAAGGTGGGATTAAGAAATGGATTTTATGTTTGTAAGACTATCTTGAGGGGGACTTGTCCATTAAACACTAGGGTTAGTCCCTCTTAACCAAAAGGAAGAGATGTAACCCTAATATAAGGCCCAAGTTACAAGTTTAAGTCTTAATAGTTATTAGGTGTTTTGATTAAGAGGTGTAAACAAATTAAAGGTTTAACACTAAGGATTAAAGTTATACACTCCATCCTAAGATAAGGATGCAAGCATAACCCTAATTCAAAGTCCTAAAGCTATAAGTGTTTAGCCTCTACTTATGAGATGAGAAGAGAGATTCAAGGAGACTCAAAGGTAAAAAACTAAGGGAGACTATATACAACCCTAAAGTTATCATGCTTGGATGTTTCTATGGTTTGTGAGGCTTAAAGAAAAGATCTTCAGAAGGCCACCAAGGAAGAAGAAGCAGATGAAAAGAGAAGGAGAAAGAGAATAGGTTACTTACTTCTTGAAGAAGTTAAGAAACCTAAAAAGAAAGAGATAGGAGCAAGAGAGCACAAGTGAAGCAAGTTCACTTCAAAGACAAACAAAGAATGCAAATGAAAGGATGAGAAGAGGTGGGATGTGAAGGCAAATCCACATCCCAAACAACTTACCATAAGCCCCTGAAATGTTAATGTGAGATGCATAAGATGCAAAGCAAAAGGAAATAAAGCAAATGAAGGTGCAAAGACCAAAACCATAAGTGAAAACATGATGCAAATGTGTTATGAGATGATGCAAAGACATACATGATGCATATGAATGATCATACAGAGGATGAGATGCAAAGGAAGCATGTTAGAAGCTTGAAAACACATGGATAAGCATGAAATGTAATGAATGCAAATCATACCAAATGAATGAATAAATGATCAATCAATGTTCAAACATGTTCTAAGATGTCTAAGATGGCATACAAGAGCATGGAATGGCATGGCAAGTTCATATGATTGAGATATGCAAAGATGAATGCAAATGAACATGAGAAATTAGGGTTTTATGAATGTATGAGATGCACGTGATCAAAACAAAAGCATACATCATGATAAAAATTTGAAAATGAACTCAAACAAACCCTAAACACACACAAGATCACCCCCCCAAAGGTGGAGGTCAGAAGCTAAACCTAGGAAAAGATATGAATTTTCTAAGTTAACTAGGGTTTTTGGGTGATCTTTCATGGAAAATGCTAAACAATTTGAAAATGCAATGCAAAATTATGAGTTAAATAACCTAGATACTAGATGCAATGTGTGAAATAATGCAACAAGAACCAAGTTCAAACTCATCATGGTTGATCAGAAATGATTTTTTCAAGTTAGGGTTAGAAAAATGTGAATTTATGAACCCTAATTCTAAGAAAATTGTAAAAATATGATCAAACCTAAAAGGAAATTTGTGTGATGGGTTTGTAAATTGTTCTAAATGCCTAATAATGCTTCATGAATTTTTTTTTGTGATTTTTAGATACCTAAATGTATTTTTAATTAATTAAAATCAATTAATTAATTAAATAAAACATTTAAATGATTTAAAAATAATTTTTTAATGCAAAAATTAAAAATAAAAATGTTTTTGAGTTTAGAAAAATATTTAAAGTGAAAATACAGAAAATGAGATTTTTAAAAATATTTTTGCTATTTTAAATAATTATGTGAAGATAAATGCAAGAAAAATAAAATAAAATAGAAAGTATGCAAAATCTAAGGCCAGGATTTGAATTGGTTGACTTGGCGCGTGATCCTAAGGCTAGGATTGAATCTGACTAATTAAATTAATTAATATTAATTTAATGAGGATTAGGGTTTTAATGAAGCTATCTGGGCCATCCAAAAACGCGCTAACACAAGATCAAAGGGTCCACATTCAAACTGATGAATTAATTAGGTTTAGCCCTAATGACTCTCAGGCGGCCAGAACAGTGTTTCGGTCGTCTTCTCCGGCACCCCCTCACCTGAGCTCACACAAAACACCACCCCAAGCCCCCAAAACCTCCAGAATGAATCATTTAACCTCCCTAAACAAGAATCCAACCCTAAAACTCATTTATCATGCATCAAAATCAAGAATCGAACAAGAACATATTTAGGTTAAAAATTTCAGAACAACAATATATCCTTGTTTCTCAACCATTTTCAAAAATAAAGACATCATGATGATCAGGAGAGCACATAGAATCAATTTATAACTTAAAACGCAAGTTCTGGAAAAATGTTTCAAGAGAGCTACCTGAACTGAAGCTTTTCACTCTTGAGCTTTCTGACCCTCTCTTTGATGCAAATCAACCCCAATGGACTCCCTAAAGCTAATGATATGCCTAGAACAAGCTTTGAATGGCTGCTTTGAAGTGTCCAATTCTGCCAAAGCAGAAATCGTGTTTTGGTTATGAGGGTTTTCAGACCATGGTGAAGGGTGTTTTATGTTCTATGAGTGATATGGAGATGAATGGTGAAGAAATTTTTGAGTTTTGTTGGCTGTGTGTTAAGTTTCGAAGAGATGAAGGTTTTTGAGGATTTTTGAGATTCTGAGTGTGTGGCTTGTTTCAGGCTTGAATGTTGTTATGTTTGAGGTCCATGAGGTTCACATAAACAATTGTGATTGGCCAGAGAGTGGGTGGTGGAACAGGATGACTGGTATGGGTGAATTGCAAAAAAGTCAAAGAATGTGTACCATGAGTATGGCACGGGTTAGAGGAGATCACAAGGCTTTTCCTGCCCCAGCTTCATTCAAGGATGGCCTTTGGATTGGATTTCATGAACTGGATGGCTTGATTCATGTGATAGCATGGATTTTGCAATTTTCCCTCTTTGGATTTTCTTGAAGTGCAAGGCATGAATTCTTGTGATTCTTGGCACAATTATGATCAAGGCAAGTTATGTGATGTTGTTATGATGCTTAGAGATCAATTAGAGGTCACAAGAAGTCTTAAAACTTGGTTTTGCAAAAATCCCTCTTTGGCATGAACTTGAAAATTATAAGATTTTTCCAACTTTGAAACATCATATCTTGAGTTCTAGGAAGAATCAAGAGGATTTCTTGTACTTTTTGAAAATGGAAAGATCTAATCTACAACTTTCATGTTTGAAGATTTTTCATTTGAAGCTTTTTTGATCAAGAAAGAGGAGGTTGAAAATCTTTCCCAAAATGGAAAGTTTTCATTACAAGTCATGTCCAAAAATGGAAAGTTTGCAAATGGCTTGAAATTATTCAATCTTGTGAACTTCTAACCACTTCTAAGATCAAATAAAGATCATAGAACCTCAAAATGATGAAGATGACCCTTTGGTACCATTGGTGGTGGCCTCAGATGCCCTGATTCTGACTTTTCTTGCACAATAAGTTACCAGTTGATCAGATGACTTCCACAATGAATTCCTTCATCAAATTTGGTACACATGATCCTTATAACATATAAAGACCAGTGGAATCAATAATGGCAAAAAAATTGAGGTTAAGGGCCTCAAACCCAAAACCCTAATTTTAGGTCATCTGTGTAGGAAATCTTCAGTCTGCCTATATGCCTTTGCAATGCTTTGTGATATTTTGACTTTAATGAACTTTGGGGAGCATAGATGATCATGGAACACACATGGACCCTCTTGACAAGCTTCAATTCCTTTGAGATGGCTCAAATCACTTCTTGGATTCATCTGATCACAAACCCTAGCTATACAACTATGCAATGATTTGAACTATGCAGTGAGATGATATGCTCATGTAATGCAATATGAAAAGATCACAAGCCATGGTGTGAGAAAAAGTGAGGGAAAATTTGGTGTGTTTACAATGGGTTGTGTTCTCGGCCAACATGATGAGTCTGGTCGAAAAGAGCATGTAATATACTACCTTAGCAAAAAGTTTACCGACTGTGAATCAAGATACTCACTGCTTGATAAAACTTGTTATACTTTGGCATGGGTTGCTCGCCGACTGAGACAATATATGTTGACCCACACTACCTTGTTAATTTCAAAATTGGATCATTTCAAGTACAGTTTTGAGAAACCAACATTGATCGGACGGGTTGCACGTTGGAAGGTGGTGCTGACTGAGTACGATATTCAATACACTTCGCAAAATGCCATAAAAGGAAGTGTGCTCTCAAACTATCTTGCACAACAACCTCTTGAGGATGACTATCAACCCATGAGATTTGACTTTCCTGATGAGGACATCATGTACCTCAAGGCTAAGGAGTGCGAGGAACCACTCCTGGAGGAGGGGCCAGATCCTGAATCCAAATGGAGATTGATGTTTGATGGGGCTGTCAATATCAATGGGCATGGAGTTGGTGTTGTTCTAATCACTCCTAAAGGTGTTCATTTTCCCTTCACCTCCTGAATAACTTTTGGTTACACCAACAATGAAGCGGAATACAAAGCTTGTATCATGGGAATATATGAGGCTATTAATCTAAGGATTAAGACCCTCGATATATTTGGAGATTCAGTTGTCGTGATTAATCAGATCACCGGAAAGTGGTATACGCATCAAGATCATTTAATTCCATATTGGGATTATGCCAGAAGGTTGTTGACGTTCTTCATAACAGTAAAGCTTCAATACATACCACGTGATGAGAATCAGTTTGCCGATGCACTGTCTACGCTCTCTTCAACCATCAAAGTGATGTGCTGGAACTATGTCCCCAAGATTAATATCTCCCAGCTTGATATACATACATATGTGTTATTTGTTGATGCATTGTTCGATGATAAGTTGTGGTATCATAACATTAAGTACTTTCTGGAAAGTAAGGAATACCTAGCTTGGGCATCTTCCAACGACAAAATGACTTTGAGGAGACTCGCTACAAGTTTCTTATTGAATACTGGTGGCATTTTGTATAAGAGAAACTTCGACATGGTCTTGCTTAGATGTGTGGATAAGCAGGAAGTGGACATGTTTATGCAGGAAGTCCATGAGGAATCATTTGGTACCCATGCCGGAGGGCATGCAATGGCAAAGAAATTACTGAGATCGTGGTATTACTGGTTAACAATGGATGCAGATTGTTGTTCATACGCCAAAAAGTGCCACAAATTCCAAATTAATGCATATAAGGTGCATGTAACTCCAAGTCCACTGAACGTCATGTCATCTCCTTGGCCCTTTTCTATATGGAGCATTGACATGATCGGGAAGATCGAGCCAACTGCTTCGAACGACCATCGTTTCATATTGGTCGCAATTGATTACTTCACCAAATGGGTTGAAGCATCATCAACACCATTTCCTTTCATTCACATCACCATCATCATCAGTGCTCTAAGTTTGGTGGAATTTTGTTTTGAGAATATTTGAAGATTCAACAACATACTCGGATTCTTCAGTTTCTTCACTCATCCTCAAGCATCAAGCCTTTATTTGGCTCAAGGAAGCTCATGGAAGCTCACCACACCTCTGGTTTTCTCAAATCCATCAAGAAAGCTTCACTTTAGGTTTGAACTTCAGATCTAATTTGCTTCGGTTTGGCCTTAATGTTGCTTGTTTGGGCTTGTTAATGATTGATATAAGATGATTGAAGTGAAATGAAGCTTGTACATGCCTTAGATTTTGAATTCCATTTTTGATGTTGGATCTTATATCCTTCGAATCTCTATGGTGGTTGTGTGTTTGTGCATTTCATTTGCATATTTGTAATCCTCACGGTCTTAGCTTCATTTTGATATGTGGTTTGATTGTTTCTGGATTTATTTTGTTTGACCTCACTAGAGGATGGCCGAAGAAGACGATCAGAGCTTCTCCGGCCGGTGAGCTTTGAATGCCATGGTTTTATCTCCAAGTTATATCGTGGCCGTAGGATCACGTTTCATCCTAGGGCTCCAGCTTTTCCAACACATTAATGAAGATGAGGTTGGTAACATGACTCCTCTTGGGGTTATTATGTTTCATTTCATTTTACATACTATTTTCCAGGATGATTGTGGGCCTTTGGATGTGTTGACCTTATTAAGACCAAATCTGGATCGTGTGATGTGTGTACTTCTGTTTGGTTGACTTGGTTTGATGACATTGGGATTGGCATATTTTGTGAGGCTGATTATGAACCGTGGATATGAAATACCTTGATTTTTCTTACTCAGTTTTTACATAGCATATTGGGCTTACATGCTATCCGTACCACCATTTTGGCCCAGTCTTCATGTTAAACGTGTTTGGATTGCTCTTGATACCCCCGACCTTTATTTCATTTTATTTTCTTTCATTTCAAATTCATTTTTATAAAAATAGTTCCCTTATTATAAAAAATACCAAAAAATTCATGAATGTTCTTTGACATTTTCTAAAATTTTGTTTTATTTTATTATTTTAATATCCTGAATTATTTTCTTTTTAATTTCTTTGTTTTTGTCTTATTTCATGAGCACTTGAACTTGTTGATTTTATAACTTAACTTCCATGATAGTTCTAATCCTGGTTCTTTTTGTTATGTATCTATAACATGCTGAGGTATCTTCTTGATTTTTGTGATAATTTTTAGGATTTGTTTGGCTGACTTTTGGCTTGTTGTGTCATGCTTAAGAAAGTGAAACCCTAATCTCGTTATGACCTATTGTTTATTGACTTTGCTTCTGATTTTGGACATGTGACTTTGCTTTGGTGTTTGTCTATGTTTGAGTTGCTTTGTTGCTTAATATCATAATTTTTAAAGCACGTTTAATATTTTTTTGTGGATTGAACTTGAATTGCCATATTTGAGGATGTTTTTGAGTTATGTTTGCTTGATTGATTAGGAAGGCACTTGTGCCATCATATAAGATCTTGTTTGAAGCTTTTTAACATGTTGTGTAATCCCTGGTTGTGATGTATGAACTTCATCTTTGCTTGTCCTATGCTTGCCTTATGCACTAAGGCATATCTTTCCACAATCATGAATCATGTGTCACTTCACTTCACAGTTCTTCTTATCCTTTCTATTTTCCTTAATATGTGTTTATATGTTTTCTTTGATGATTGAATCCTCTTCTTAGGCACATGTTTAGGGTGTATAGGTTCTGACTTTGACTTTACTTGATGATTTTTGACATGTATGCTTCACTTAATCACATGCTTTCATCTTACTTCTTCTTTGATAACTTATTTGTTGTTTGTGGGATTTCTTTCACTCATTTTTGTGTGACTTTGTATGACGAACATTAGAGTTCTACCATGATCATTAAGTTCTGAATTTGTTGGTTTGTGATGTTTAAACATTTGGTCTTCCATGAATTGAACTTATTTGAACTTCTCTTGCCATATGTGAATATTTCTAACAGTTTCAGGGGCTATGGTAAGTACGAAGTTGTGGTTGCTTCCATATCTCAATATCTTTCTTCATCTTCTTTTATGCTTTCTTAACTTGTGTTTGTGATGTACCTTGGCCATCAATGCTCAACTTATTTTCATCCCTCCTTAGGATCAACTTATCTTCTTTTAAGAAGTAAGTTGATTCCTTTTGCTCCTTTCTTCTTCTTCTTCTTCTTCTTCTTTCTTTTCTTATTTCTTTCTTCTTCATTAGGATAGAATTCAAACCACACTAACCTAGGACTCCCATTCATGACAACATTTAGGATTTGTTAGTCCCCCATAATTTTTTATCTTTGAGATCCTTTTGGTGCTCTCTCTCCTCATCTTCAAACAAAAACCTAAAAAACACTTAATAATGGTTGAAGTAGTCTTGTGTGTATGGACTTATTCCATGGGGCACTTGTAGTCTTCCCATCTTGGGATAGTAAAATCTTGTCTAGCATGATGTAAAAGTCTAATCATGAGACTATTTTCACAAGGAAAATCATAAAAAAATACTTCTTCATTTCAAATCACAAAACACTTAATAAAGTCAATAAGTTAGTGAGCTTATGCCATAATCTCTGGAGCCAAATTTTGGGGGTCTTCTCCTTAATTGGTGTGCATATTCCTCATTGTAATACCTCAAAATTTGCCCTCATATTTATTCCCTTTACTGGCTTATCGTTTCGCATTCATCTGCATTCCTCACTAGGTCGTAACATCATAATCATGCATTTCATTGTTTCCTAAGGCATGTGATCAGGGCCCAGGGAAATTAGGGTTTCGTACCTTATCTGTATCTGTCAAGGATTGATGGAGAATATTCACTGGACAACCATTCCACTTCAAATGCGTTTTTTCAGTCGTGTTTCGATTCAGATGGGAGTTTGACCTAGTTAGGGCCAAACTATCAAAGGATTGTTGCAACTGCAAGATTATTTTGGGCCACTGGACTGTTTCTTAAACGATGCATATTCAAAGTTCAGGCTGCCGTATGTTGAGATTCATCAGGTTATCGAGCAGTGTTTTGTGAGAAGTTTGGTTGGAGTCTTCTGTTTATCAGTGATTCATCTGGTTGAATGGTCATAGCATGTTTCAGACGATTCGGAAGGGGTGTGATTTATCTGGAAAAGTGTGCAGTGGTTCAGAAGGAGCTGTGTTCATGGGCTTGTGGAGAGAATTTAAAATAGGCTTTGGGCTAAAATCGAGACTTTATATCCATTCATTCTCATTGTTATAAACCATTCCCGATTATTCCATTCCACTTCCATTCTTTTCCAATTTTCATTTCTTTCCAATTTCCATTATTCTATATATTTTCATCAATTCATTTTCAGTTTCTTTTATTCACCTATCCGTTAATTTTTGTCCATGATCCATTGTGGACCACCTTTTAAAGTCTAGTTGTCCAAAGTCATATTCAAAGTTCAAGTCCAAGATTCCAATATGCCTTTCTGTACCAACCAATCATCTAAGTTTCCATTTTAGAGCATATTTATTTTAATCCATTGTATTAACCAAATAATCATTTCCTTTGTACTAACACCATATATCATTCTTTAGAGGCCAATCAATCATCTAAATTTTCATTCCTTTTTACATCTTCATTTTTATCACTTTAATCCATTGTTTTAACCCAAGAATTATTTCATTTGTACTTATGTACCCATTAGTTCTCATTACAAAGAAATATAAGAATCATTATTCTTTTTGGCCCAATCCTTTGCAAGCCCAATATCCACATCTATTTCATGTCACCTTTCCAAACCTAATTGCCAATCATCTTTTTTAACCAAAGTTCTTTTATTCATCCAATTTTTGTGATTAAATTCATAAACTCTTTGGTCTCCAAAACCTATTTATTTAACCAATTAGCCAAAGGCCCATTAGATAATGGCAAAAGGGCAGTCCATGAAAAGGAAGAAAATATAAACCAAAAGGAATTAATAAAAACGGATCCCTTTATTCTCTTCTTTGGGGAATTCATTGTCACTACATCTAGAAAGCTTGATCGCATAATCCTTCAACAATAAAGACATAACATGTTTAAGCATTGAAAATGTCGTTACAAATTTGGGGGATCGAGATAACAAAGCAAAGACAGTTATAATAATCTAGCAGAAACTTCAACAAAAAAAGTTCCAGTTACAAATCTAAAAGAATTCAATTATCAGGAAAAAAATCTATAACTGAATAACAGCAAACAGAACTCAGATGAAGACTCGGAGGATTTCAGTCTCTCTTGAATCTCTACCACCTCCACAATCAAAAATCAATAACCTTCAACCTATTCAATCATCATCACTTTTGATCTTCTCCAACCTTCACTATTCATTAACAAAAAATCATCATCAATCTTCAATCTCCCATCAACAGCCAACCTGCAATAACAAGATCTAGATGGAGTGAAAACTAAAGAAGAACAAGAGAGAAGCCTCATAAGTGAAAATCAGTATAACAGAATTGCCAAGTGAAAGTGAGAAACAAAAATCATAACAGAAGATAACAGAAACTCATAACAGAAGATAACTAACTCAAAACTAACTTCTGACAGAAAATAACAAACTTATCTTCTAGAAGGATCCTCAAATCAGCTTCTATAAAGTAAAAGCTCCTGCAATCTTCAATTCCTCTTCACCATTTTTCACTCTTTTCAACCATTTTTCTCTTTTCCTCTCAACTCTTCTCCTTCAACCTTCTTCCACACCATTTTTCTTCTTCTCCTTCATAATTTTCTCCATATATTCTTCATCACCAATACCTGTTATCAAAAATATGGCAACAAGAATGCTTCAAAACTTCCAATCTTCATCATAATCCCCATTATCTTCATAGCGTCACCATCTTTCCGCAACATCAAAAAAAAAACTTCGAACCTGCAATCACCAAGAAACCTTCATCATTCTTCAACAATTTTCAAAATCAAGAACATTCAACAATCGGCATCAATTCATAATAGCAACAAGCGTAATCGTAGAAGTGGAAGAACGAAATGGAATCGTACACGAGAAAAGGTCAGTGTCATACCCTAAATTTTGACCAGTAATTTTCAATTTTTGTTCTTTTTTTGACGCATTTTGTCGATATATCATAATCGATGATTTTGCATTTCTTTAGGTTAAACACTTCATTAATCATAATCATGCATTTTCATACGATTTCATCCTTACATGTCATTTATTTATTTTTTAGAACTTTGTAGATTCTTTTTAGATTTTTTTGTTCTTAGTTATAATGTTCAATTTTTAGTTAGATATATAATATTTTTTTTAGAATTTTATTTTTGTTCATTTCTTTTAGTGGTAATTTATTTTTAAAAAAAGAGAGACTTAATATAGCACAGTTTAAATTAGTTTATGATAGTTAAGTATTTTAAGAGAATAATTTAGTTTTTATGATTAAAAGGAGTAGTTCTCTTTTATTTTTATTGTATTTATCCATATATTAGAAAGTATTAAAACAAATATTTTTTATATTAGTTTATATATTGTCTAGCTTGTTTAATTCTAGATTAATTATAATTTAGTTTCATTTTAAATTTTGGAATAATTTATAATTAGTTTAATATTAATCAATTTCATTTTTATTAGTTAGTGTACATTTTCATTTAATTTTTATTATTATCATTATCATTTATATTTTATTACTTTAATTTTTATTATTTGTGTTTGGTTTAATTCTTATTTTAAATAGGTTAGTTTAGTAGTTACTTGTTTATTTGGTCATATGTAAGTATTTGTTGTGTCATCCCAATACCAATTCTTAAATCCACCTGCACAAAACCACAGTTTAATCCAAACTCAACCAATTTAGTTTCATTTCTAACCAAGGGAAACCAAGTCAAAGTTTTACAATAAGGTAGAGAGGTGTTCAGAAACGCAATAGGGTTGCAGGACCAAGAAATTTCACCAATTTGGAGAAAAAACTTTAGAACACAGGAAAGTTAAAACAGACCTATAAGAAATAAAGATTCCTCCGAAAATTGCTAAGAAATATTAAAAAAAAACTATTTGGGTAGATATAAAGGGAGGACGCTGATGAAAGAAAAAAGGGGAGGATTCAACGCAAAACTAGAACAGCTTCATCACCCTTCTTGATTTCTTTAACAAGAACCCTTTTCAAAAGTCACAACCCAAAAACACCTTCCGTCACCTCCCTTAAACCGAATACCCTTCCGTCACCTCCCTCAAACTAAACACCTTCCGTCACCTCCCCCAATCCCTCGTCAACACCCATTTCACCTTCAAAATTCAAACAACACCACCTGCAAAAAAAAATTTGTTTTTACAACACAAAACCTTTTAATTGAAAAAACACACAAAAAAAAGTGCCTTCACGGCAAATCTTCCCAAAAACCTCGCAACACTTCACAAAAATTATCAAACCATCACCACCCTTTTTTTTTCTTCAAAAAAGAAAAACCTGATAAGGAAAAAAAGGATTTTACGTCACCAGCAGAAAAAAAACAAAAGCAAGAAAAACCAGAAACTCACTCTTCTTCATCAATCACCCATCAAAACCAACCTCAAACCTCCCTTTACCACCATAACACCACAAACTCGTCGCCGCCGCGAAACATCAAACCGAACCCTTCAACAAACCGTCAAATCCTTCTACCTCAAACGACCTCAAAGCCAAACACCACTCACCACCGTCGCGCCGCCGCGAGGAAAGGTAATCTGAACCGCCGCCATGAACAAAACCCTTTAACCACCGTCGGCCATCATCACCTTCAGTCACCGGCCGCGAGAGATCCGCAAGTTCGAGTGAGGGAGATCCACTGTGAACACCTTCTTCAACCAAAAACGTGATTGAGTGAGAATGGGACTCGATCAAAATCGCACAGAGAGAGAGTGAGAACTGAGAGGAAGCCCGAGACAAACCGCTGCCGTTTCGAGAGGTCACCGTCGATCTCATTGTTGCGTTTGAGGAAGGAGAACAGCCCTGATTTTGTTTTCTTTCTCGACTTCAGCTTTCCTTTGGTATATCAACCCCTTCTCTTGTTATCTTTTATTTTTATTTTTTTTTATTTTTAAGTTGAGAATTTTGATTTGGGCTTTAGTAAAGCTTGTGTTACATTACGGTCGCACACCGTTTCCACACGATGCACCCACCTTTTTTGTTTTGTTTTTTCTCTTAGTTTTATTTTTGTTTATATTATTAATTTTGTTTGGTTTATTTTCTGAATTTGTTTTCAAAAGCGTTTCTAAACTTATTGTTTTCAAAAGCGTTTATTTTTACTTTTTTTCAAATTAGGCGACGCTTTCTAAATTTATTTTCTAAATTTTGTATTTATCTTCTTTTGTTTTCTTATTTTTTTATTTCTTTTACTTTATTTTTGTGTTCTTAATATTATTAATTTATTAATGTTAATTTAAATATTCCTAAAAATACAAAAAAAAATATGATTATTATTGTTATTATTTTTTTTTCCATTCAATGTGTTTGATTGATTTATTATTTGGTAGTTATATTCAATTTAATTAATTTATTATCTTGTAGTCGATTTTATTTATGGTGCATGCTTATGCCCTTGCCCACTATTTAGTCGTATGATTATGTGTATGTCTTGTAAAGACTTTTGTTTTATGGACTTGTTTATCGCATTTCAACTTTAGTTCGTCAAAGTAAAAATAATAATAAGTATGACCTTTAAAACAAATCGTTTCAAAAGTTAATAATCTTTTTGGCCCAACGCCAAGTAAAATCATACGTATACATCTCACACACGTAAGTCGGTCACCTATGCGATCGTCGTCTGCACGATTTATTGCGTATCTTAATTAAATTAACAAGGAATAGAGCTCCGGGGTCTAGCACTTCGCACGTTCTGAGATGAACCACACCTGGGCTAGCCCCACGCGTAGTGTTTCATTCACTCCTTCGTTATTAAACATGTTAATTCAAAAACGTCTAAAAAATATCTAACTAATTTTATTTACATATGAAAACAGAGCTCCGGAGTCTAGCACTCCGCACGTTCTGGATTGGAACATTCCTGGGCTAGCCCCACGCGACGTGGTTCAATCACCGTTCATATATCAAAATATCTCAATCATTTTATAAATTCAAATACGAAAGAACGGAGCTCCAGAGTTTAGCATTCCGCACGTTCTAGAATGAATCGTTCATGGGCTAGCCCCACGCGACGCGCTTCATTCGCTCTTTCATATCTTAAAATAACTTAAAACTTACCAACCAATTTAAATCATTTTCAAATTAATCAGCGAAAGAACAGAACTCTGGAGTCTAGCACTCCGCACGTTCTGGAATGGATCGCTCCTGGGCTAGCCCCACGCGACATGATTCATTCGCCCTTTCGTCTAAAACACTTTAACCAAAGTCAAACACTTTTCTCTAAAACGAACATTGTCTAAATCATTCTATCTCGCAAACAAGCTAGCGCTTCAGCCTCCACCGCGAGTATAAGCCAATGCCTAGCAGTAGAATGCGTTTTAAACAATTGTTCAATTAAAAATCACAAACCGTAGTAGCACGAACTACGAAGCTCTGACTTTCCCATTGCACAAGGGAATACGTAGGCACGAGGATTTTAATCCTTCGCGAGCACCCTAATAAAAAAAATTAATTATTTATCTATTTGAAGCACAACATAAAAAGCTTTAATCCTTTCTCCGTCTTAATAATAATAATTTAAAACTTTAACAAACATATTAAAAATCATTTAGAAGACAAAGACTAAAGATCAAATATTTAATCGCATAGTTTAGCTAAGAGGTTCCCGTTGAGTACAACGGACGTGAGGGGTGCTAATACCTTCCCCTTGCGTAACCGACTCCCGAACTTAGAATTTGGTTTCGTAAACCATTTCTTATCCTTTATTAGGTTGTATCTATATCTCCCTTTTCTCTCGTAGAATAAATAGAATTAGGTGGCGACTCTGTTGTTTATTTTAGGATCGTATTTTTCGAGGTACGACAGTTGGCGACTCTGCTGGGGAGTAGCTCCATTCTAGAGAGGGTCGAGTCTAACTTAGCTTTGCGTGTTTATTTGTTTGATCTTGTCTCTTCTTGTCTTCTCTATGTTTGTTATTTATGTTTGTTTATGCTTTTACCGCTTTCCTTTTATTTGCTCATTATATTATCTGCCTGCGGGATATTGGGGTCACTTTGCAAGTAAAATTTGAGTGGTGGAAAAAGCAGAGGGAACACCTAAGTTTAGAATTGGATGTTATTAGTGTTAGTCTCCAAGGACTTGCTCCTTGCACGCCTAGCATGAAAGCTCCCCCAGATAGTTATACTTTTCGTAGATCTTGTCGCAACGCAGCTAGCCTGTCGCGGGACCTGATTCATGAAAGGGTTGTGATTCTGGGACCCCCTAGGACCTGTTTCAATTTTGGTAGTTGTGTAATGTTAGGCTCCGAGGGCTCGCCCCTTTATCAGCCTAGCATGATAACTCCACTCAAGGTAGACCTTATCGTTATTATCGTTACAATGCAGCTAGCCTGCGGCGGGGCGTTAGTACAATAAACGTCTGTGACCTTGAGTTTCCTTAAACCATCACTGTAGAAACCATCCTGTGAGTGGGACTTATGGGTAGCAAAATGTAGAACAAATCTCTTACAGCCCACCTGTTAAGAAGGCTCCGAATTCACTTGTGGCACCTTGCATCCTACATCCTTGCATCCCTGCGTCTTTGCATCATATGCATCATTTCAGTACGGTCTTCAAGGAACAAAGAGATGTCTATTGCAAACATCACAAGCTTAACCATAGACAAACTTCAGCTTATAATCCCTTTTGGAAAAGTTTTTATAATTGGATGTTTGCATTTGCTTTTTGAGTTCCTTGAAACCATCCTTGCATTGCATCCTTTCGCATACCATTGCATCTACATTGCACATCATTTTCCTCCTTCAGAGTAAGCTCATTCTATCCTTTGTCTTGGGTCGGCAATTTGATTCCCGACACGTGTCCAGAGCTAAGAACCATGTCTCAAGAAACAATGGATGAACTGAGAAGAAGTCAAGAATTGTTGAAAGAGGTTATTTCCTTGAAGAAACAGATGGAGTGGGTCTTGGAAACCTTACAAGTTTTGTTGAAGAAGGAGGGTCGCCTTGTGCCCATGGCCGCAGTAGAGAGAGCTAATGTCCTACCTCCATTTGATGCTGCCTCGAGTCAAGAATGTTCACCTGTGGCAACTCCTCAGTTGATAACTCATGGATCTCCCCTATTAGGTCAAAGTCAACCTCTGATTTTCAAACCAGTACCTCAATATCCTCTGGTTGGTCTATCTCAAGGTCGGAAAAAGAAGCAAAAGCGAAACAAGGGGCAGTGTCAGAACAAAGGGAGTGAAGCTCACCATGAACCCATTCCTGTGCCACTCAACAAGCTCTACCCGCTATTAATCCAAAATTCATTGATAACTCCTTACAAACTTGTGCCATCGCCAAATACATGGTACAACCCTAATACGAATGCGATGTGTGAATTCCATAAAGGGGTGGTAGGACATGATTTGAATACTTGCCCTGAATTGAAAGTTTGGGTACAAAGGTTGATCCATAACAAAAGGTTAATTCTTGAAGAGGACCATCCAGAGGTTGAATGTGGATACCGCACTGGAGGCACGGGGCACCCTATCGAAGAATTCCAGAGTTTTGAGCTCAAGATACAAAGTGTGATTAAGTCGCTAGTCCCCCAAGAAGGAGATTCGATTGCAGACAATTTTATTGTTGAGCCAGGAGATAAGAAAGGAAAGAGACCTATGAAGGTTCTTAAGATTTTGTACCATAAAGAACAAATCACGCGCATAACTGATGGAGCATATTTGCTTTCTCACAAGAGTATCAGGACACCATCTTGGAATTTCAATGTCTCCACTCCTGCTGGCGGAAGCAAAAGAGAAGTAAGAGGCGGATCGAAAGAGATGACATCCAGCATTGAGTGTGAGGAACTTAAAAGTCATCACATCAAGCGACTAGCAGTACCTGGAGTGCCAGTAGTGCCAGCTTGTCAGCGATTGAAAGCTCAGGATTCTTGCCCAGAGGGTGTCTCAAATCAAAATAGAAGACAAGGGAGGAGACCCCCAACCCCTCAAATCCACATGACCTACACAGAATTATATCCTTCATTGTTGAAGAAAGGATTGGTTGTTCCAAAGCCTTTGGGTCCTCCACCGGATCCACTACCAGCAAACTACAATCCAAATGTCCATTGTTTATTCCATGATGGTGCTTCAGGGCACGATTTGGAAGGTTGTTATGCCTTAAAACGCGCTGTGAAAGATTTAATTGAGAATAATATTCTTTCACTTGAAGACACTACTTCGATTATCAGGGACAATTCTCGTCCAAGTCAGCAAGCCCAAAGCCGAGAATATCCGAATCAACGTCAGAGTCAGCATAAGCCTCGCAACAATTTAGAAAGAAGGAGCGCTCCTCTTCACCCAGTGCCTTTATCATACACTCAGCTTCTGCAACCTTTGATTCAAAGCTCATTGGTGGTTCCCAAGTCTCTCAAGCCATTGACAGAGCCATACCCGCCTGAGTATAATCCACATGAGCAATGTGGATATCATGCTGGATCAATGGGGCTTTCAACTGAAGACTGCAGAGCTTTTCAAGCCAAGGTACAACAATTGATTGATAAGAAGTACATATCCTTTCCAGAAGGAAACCTGTTGGTGCATGTCAACCTCTCACCTGAGTGAGTACAAAGACTCTTTGGGGCATCTCTTGAAGATAGCAAATCAAGACATTTTTCAATTCCCTAAAGCTGGCAATCCCTTGTTTGTTTCAGCACTGTTGTATTTTCTTTGCATGTTGATTTTGTATTTGCTTGTTAGCATTGTTGTTTTTGAATTGGCAAAATTAATGAAATGTTTATGCATATTTTGAATCAATCTAGTCGTATTCACTCGTTTTCTTTCATTGATATAAATAAACATAATTTCTCTCCTTTTATTTATCAAACTTTCGTTTTAGCAAAGATTGGAGGGAGGATGATGAAAACCAGATACCTGAATTCTCCATTTGTATGTTCTCAATTAAAACCCTGCCAATGATGTACAGGCATTGTTTCAAATTCCCAAACACTAGTGAAATAAGGAAGATAATCCTTTGCTAACCCCTTCGAGCCTAGAAGTAGGAGTTTTCTTTTTCAAAAAAAAAGTGAAAAACCCTTAATTTTAAACCTGGGGCAGGGTAGTCAGTTCAGTTATTCTATTTGCATTCAATCCCTAGGAGAATTCAATTCATCATTCAAGAAGGATCAGCTACATACTTTCATTCACACACCAAAGAGGTCGCGAAGGGTCAAAAGTTCGTGGTACATGTTTTCTTATTCTCCAACAAAATGGCAGTCACAACCGTTCAACGAAAGAATGAAGTGAGGAAAAAGAAATACAAAGAAAAAGTCCGCTAAGTCAAAAAACAGAAAAAGACGACTTAGGCGAAAATTAATGAAGTCATCAAATCCTCAACAAAGCAAGGATAAAGCAAGGTGGCTGCCACCACTTTTAAATCATGATCCTCATCATACACCGTCAAAGACTTTTAAGATCTGAATGCGTATGTCAATTTAACTGAACGTAGGGTTGGAGTTCATCACGAAGATGGGATGGGTACAGATAAATTTTGAGCCTTTTATCTTTTGTTTCATAAACCATGAACCAAGCCACGTTACAACCCTTAAAAGACCTAGCTAAGGCAGGGTTTATTTTGAGAGAATACTACAACAAGGTTGTGTTAACCTGACTCCTAACGATATTTTCTAATCATTTGTATTGATCATTTCATCTGCCATTCCATAAATGGCTAGATCCACTTTTTATTTTAAATCAACTCCATTGTATCGCTGTCATACCAATAAATTGCGATTTCAAAACTTGCATAAATGTTGCATTAAAATTGCCAATTTTTAAATAAATAATGTTTGTTTGCAAGTCAATTCAGCATCAATGGAATCCCGACGAACGCAGCCAGTTAGGGAATTCGACTGAGTAAGAGAAGCCCAGCCAGGGGCAACCACTTCAAGAATAAGTCGATTGGAATCAATCTCTTCAAGAGTCAGCTACTCAGAGGTTAAACCTTTTCTCAAGACTCAGACTAGTGTGAGCTATCACAAATGGTTCAAGAGTTCAATTGCCAGTCAAATCAAAAGTTTCCCATCCTAGGAGTTGGGTAACCAGGGGAAAAACACTTCAAAAACCAGTCAATCTGAATCAATCCATTCAGGAGTCAACAATTCAGAGGTTGAGCTCTCCTCAAGACTCGTACTTGAACGAGTTATCAGAAAGAATTCAAGAGTTCAAATGGCCATCCAGACCAGAAGTCACCCATCCCAAGGATCAGATAACTAGGAGGAAAATCTCCGACATTCCGGCACTGGGGCAACCATTTCAAGGCCATGTCATGGCAGGTTGTTTCCAAACCTTTTGGAAAGGATATGTTCAAGAAACCATTGATTAGGGGCAGGATGAATCACATGGGAAAATCCTCTCTGTGCCTTCAAGTTGTTCAAGCAGACCTTATGTTCGCAAATTTCAAGTTCAAGACGGGTTTCGGGAATCATGTCGTCATCTTTGTCTAAAGAGTCGTCTTCCAAGAACTATTCCATCCAATACCCATCCAGGGGCATATTTGGAAATCATATGAGTCAGTGTGTCTTTCTCATGTGCTGGTCATGTCACTTCGCTCTTAACGTTAAGCCCTGCTACCGTCTTACTTATCAAGCATCTGCCCACAGTAGAAAAGAGTCATACCTTGAAAAACAGGCCTCTGCTGACATGTAATCTACTGTCACTTTACAAGGATCTCTTTGAAGTCCAATTGTCATTGGCAAGAATCTGTTTGAGCTGGTCGTGAAACCCCTTACTTGCAGTCTAAGTCCATTTAATTTGGCACATACCTGTGTTTCCTGATGGTTCCTAAAGGTCTTCTTTTGACTCTTCGTTTAAGGAATGTCTAGAGGTTGGATATCTTGCTGAAAATCCAACCTTTTCGTCTTTATTCTCAGTACCGGCCGGTCTCTTGGAGCCGTTGACTATATTTGAGTACGTTGTTTTCTACCCCTAGTATCAGTTGGTCGCACAGACCACTTCCCAAACAATGTGTTCACTTTCCTTATCCTCGGTATCAGCAGTTACACTTGAACCTGTTGATTTACCACTCTGGATTTTTTTGTCTGCTATTTTATTTCCTGACCACCGTTGTCGACGCCTGCTATTCTATTTTCCCGACCACCGTTGTCGACGCCTGCTATTTTATTTTCCCGACCACCGTTGTCGATGTCAGTCATTTTTTATTTTTCCGACCACCGTTGTCGACGCCTGCTATTTTATTTTTCCGACCACCGTTGTCGATGTCAGTCATTTTATTTCCCCGACCACCGTTGTCGACGCCTGCTATTTTATTTTCCCGACCACCGTTGTCGACGCATGCTATTCTATTTTCCCGACCACCGTTGTCGATGTCAGTCATTTTTATTTTCCCGACCACCGTTATCGATGTCAGTCATTTTTATTTTCCCGACCACCGTTGTCGATGTCTGCTATTTTATTTTCCCGACCACCGTTGTCGACGCCTGCTATTTTATTTTCCCGACCACCGTTGTCGATGTCTGCTATTTTCCCGACCACCGTTGTCGACGCCTGCTATTTTATTTTCCCGACCGCCGCATCGATGTCTGTTATTTTATTTTCCCGACCGCCGTGTCGATGTCTGTCATTTTCATTTCCTGAAAGCCGTGTCATTGTCTATTATTTATTCCCTCAACCGCCGGTCGAATTGCTTTCCTGACCGCCATGTCAATGTCTGTTATTTTATTTTCCCGACCGCCGCGACGATGTCTGTCATTGTATTTCCCGATCACCGTGTCAAGATTTATTTATTTATTTCCTCAATCTCTGTGTTAAGTTTTGTTTTCCTGATCGCTGAGTTACATTGGGATCCCCAGCAACCACCTTGAACTTGCTAACTCATCACTTCAGATAGTCTATCTTTAATCTTACGTTTTTTTTTCGTCTTCTGTCATTCTCTGTGCCAGCAGTTACACTTGAACCTGTTGATCTCTTACTTTGAATACATCCTGTTTCTGTCTTGTCATCCCCAGTATTTTGTTATCCCCAGTATTTTGTTATCCCCAGTAAGGCTTCACCCCCATTTGTGTTTCTGTGAAGCACCGTTGCATTTATCTTCATGCCATATTCAGCATATTCATCATTAAAAGCATGCTAAGGTTCATTGCATCTCGCATGTCATATCCCCAACAAAACAAAGAGTCTCTCATAAATTCATAACATTGCATTTCATCTGCATTCGGTCAAAATTTTAGGTATTTTAATATTTAACCTTCTTCTACCTTGAATGTCCAAAAAGATTTGTTATTTATACATTCAGGCCAAGATGATTAAATAGGGGCAGCTGTCATACCCTAAATTTTGACCAGTAATTTTCAATTTTTGTTCATTTTTTGATGCATTTTGTCGATATATCATAATCGATCATTTTGCATTTCTTTAGGTTAAACACTTCATTAATCATAATCATGCATTTTCATACGATTTCATCCTTACATGTCATTTATTTATTTTTTAGAACTTTGTAGATTCTTTTTAGATTTTTTTGTTCTTAGTTATAATGTTCAATTTTTAGTTAGATATATAATATTTTTTTTAGAATTTTATTTTTGTTCATTTCTTTTAGTTGTAATTTATTTTTTAAGAAAGAGAGACTTAATATAGCACAGTTTAAATTAGTTTATGATAGTTAAGTGTTTTAAGAGAATAATTTAGTTTTTATGATTAATAGGAGTAGTTCTCTTTTATTTTTATTGTATTTATCCATATATTAGAAAGTATTAAAACAAATATTTTTTATATTAGTTTATATATTGTCTAGCTTGTTTAATTCTAGATTAATTATAATTTAGTTTCATTTTAAATTTTGGAATAATTTATAATTAGTTTAATATTAATCAATTTCATTTTTATTAGTTAGTGTACATTTTCATTTAATTTTTATTATTATCATTATCATTTAGATTTTATTACTTTAATTTTTATTATTTGTGTTTGGGTTAATTCTTATTTTAAATAGGTTAGTTTAGTAGTTACTTGTTTATTTGGTCATATGTAAGTATTTGATGTGTCATCCCAATACCAATTCTTAAATCCACCTGCACAAAACCACAGTTTAATCCAAACTCAACCAATTTAGTTTCATTTCTAACCAAGGGAAACCAAGTCAAAGTTTTACAATAAGGTAGAGAGGTGTTCAGAAACGCAACAGGGTTGCAGGACCAAGAAATTTCACCAATTTGGAGAAAAAACTTTAGAACACAGGAAAGTTAAAACAGACCTATAAGAAATAAAGATTCCTCGGAAAATTGCTAAGAAATATTAAAAAAAAACCTATTTGGGTAGATATAAAGGGAGGATGCTGATGAAAGAAAAAAGGGGAGGATTCAACGCAAAACTAGAACAGCTTCATCACCCTTCTTGATTTCTTTAACAAGAACCCTTTTCAAAAGTCACAACCCAAAAACACCTTCCGTCACCTCCCTTAAACCGAATACCCTTTCGTCACCTCCCTCAAACTAAACACCTTCTGTCACCTCCCCCAATCCCTCGTCAACACCCATTTCACCTTCAAAATTCAAACAACACCACCTGCAAAAAAAAACTTTGTTTTTACAACACAAAACCTTTTAATTGAAAAAACACACAAAAAAAGAGCCTTCACGGCGAATCTTCCCAAAAACCTCGCAACACTTCACAAAAATTATCAAACCATCACCACCCTTTTTTTTTCTTCAAAAAAGAAAAACCTGATAAGGAAAAAAAGGATTTTACGTCACCAGCAGAAAAAAAACAGAAGCAAGAAAAACCAGAAACTCACTCTTCTTCATCAATCACCCATCAAAACCAACCTCAAACCTCCCTTTACCACCACAACACCACAAACTCGTCGCCTCCACGAAACATCAAACCGAACCCTTCAACAAACCGTCAAATCCTTCTACCTCAAACGACCTCAAAGCCAAACACCACTCACCATCGTCGCGCCGCCGCGAGGAAAGGTAATCTGAACCGCCGCCATGAACAAAACCCTTTAACCACCGCTGGCCATCATCACCTTCAGTCACCGGCCGCGAGAGATCCGCAAGTTCGAGTGAGGGAGATCCACTGTGAACACCTTCTTCAACCAAAACCGTGATTGAGTGAGATTGGGACTCGATCAAAATCGCACAGAGAGAGAGTGAGAACTGAGAGGAAGCCCGAGACAAACCGCTGCCGTTTCGAGAGGTCACTGTCGATCTCATTGTTGCGTTTGAGGAAAGAGAACAACCCTGATTTTATTTTCTTTCTCGACTTCAGCTTTCCTTTGGTATATCAACCCCTTCTCTTGTTATCTTTTATTTTTATTTTTTTTTATTTTTAAGTTGAGAATTTTGATTTGGGCTTTAGTAAAGCCTGTGTTACATTACGGTCGCACACCGTTTCCACACGATGCACCCACCTTTTTCGTTTTGTTTTTTCTCTTAGTTTTATTTTTGTTTATATTATTAATTTTGTTTGGTTTATTTTCTGAATTTGTTTTCAAAAGCGTTTCTAAACTTATTGTTTTCAAAAGCGTTTATTTTTATTTTTTTTCAAATTAGGTGACGCTTTCTAAATTTATTTTCTAAATTTTGTTTGATTTATCTTCTTTTGTTTTCTTATTTGTTTATTTCTTTTACTTTATTTTTGTGTTCTTAATATTATTAATTTATTAATGTTAATTTAAATATTCCTAAAAATACAAAAAAATATGATTATTATTGTTATTTTTTTTTTCCATTCAATGTGTTTGATTGATTTATTATTTGGTAGTTATATTCAATTTAATTAATTTATTATCTTGTAGTCGATTTTATTTATGGTGCATGCTTATGCCCTTGCCCACTATTTAGTCGTATGATTATGTGTATGTCTTGTAAAGACTTTTTTTTATGGACTTGTTTATCGCATTTCAACTTTAGTTCGTCAAAATAAAAATAATAATAAGTATGACCTTTAAAACAAATCGTTTCAAAAGTTAATAATCTTTTTGGCCCAACGCCAAGTAAAATCATACGTATACATCTCACACACGTAAGTTGGTCACCTATGCGATTGCCGTCTGCATGATTTATTGCGTATCTTAATTAAATTAACAAGGAATAAAGCTCTGGGGTCTAGCACTCTGCACGTTCTGAGATGAACCACACCTGGGCTAGCCCCACACGTAGTGTTTCGTTCACCCCTTCGTTATTAAACATGTTAATTCAAAACCGTCTAAAAAATATCTAACTAATTTTATTTACATACGAAAACAGAGCTCCGGAGTCTAGCATTCCGCACATTCTGGATTGGAACATTCCTGGGCTAGCCCCACGCGACGTGGTTCAATCACCGTTCGTATATCAAAATATCTCAATCATTTTATAAATTCAAATACGAAAGAACGGAGCTCCGGAGTCTAGCATTCCGCACGTTCTAGAATGAATCGTTCATGGGCTAGCCCCACGCGACGCGCTTCATTCGCTCTTTCATATCTTAAAATAACTTAAAACTTACCAACCAATTTAAATCATTTTCAAATTAATCAGCGAAAGAACAGAACTCTGGAGTCTAGCACTCCGCACGTTCTGGAATGGATCGCTCCTGGGCTAGCCCCACGCAACATGATTCATTCGCCCTTTCGTCTAAAACACTTTAACCAAAGTCAAACACTTTTCTCTAAAACGAACATTGTCTAAATCATTCTATCTCGCAAACAAGCTAGTGCTTCAGCCTCCACCGCGAGTATAAGCCAATGCCTAGCAGTAGAATGCGTTTTAAACAATCGTTCAATTAAAAATCACAAACCGTAGTAGCACGAACTACGAAGCTCTGACTTTCCCATTGCACAAGGGAATACGTAGGCACGAGGATTTTAATCCTTCGCGAGCAACCTAATAAAAAAAATTAAATATTTATCTATTTGAAGCACAACATAAAAAGCTTTAATCCTTTCTCCGTCTTAATAATAATAATTTAAAACTTTAACAAACATATTAACAATCATTTAGAAGACAAAGACTAAAGATCAAACATTTAATCGCATAGTTTAGCTAAGAGGTTCCCGTTGAGTACAACGAACGTGAGGGGTGCTAATACCTTCCCCTTGCGTAACCGACTCCCGAACTTAGAATTTGGTTTCGTAAACCATTTCTTATCCTTTATTAGGTTGTATCTATATCTCCCTTTTCTCTCGTAGAATAAATAGAATTAGGTGGCGACTCTGTTGTTTATTTTAGGATCGTATTTTTCGAGGTACGACAGTCAGTGAAGCCTAACTCACCAAGGTTATCACGATTTCTTCAACGACCTCCAATTTCGCACTAGCCTTCAACTCTTCATCACCATCAGCAAATGATTTCCGTCGTCACCTAGCGGATACCTCAAGCGCCGTCTTCGCGTCATCTTTCATTATCTTCACGAGACTTTCGAAGGATCCGAGTGGAAGCATCGTTTCGGCCTTCTCCACCACAAGTCGCTCGATTAACATCTTCGTTGTGACTTTGGTGTTCTTCGATTAACAAGGTGCGAATCCGTATTTGTTTTTGGACTTGATCGTGTGAGTGTTTTGTTGAGTTTTTGGTTTCAGTTCTGTAACAAGTAAAAGTTAGGTTAGAAAAAGGGGGGGATTTAGGCTGGATTGAAGAATAGGAATGTCTATTTGAGGTCTAATGGTGAGGTTGACGGAATCAAGAAGAGAGCGGAGAAGAAAATGGAGAGTTAGAGGTGATGGCCGAAGAAAGAAGAGGTCGGGAGAGAAGGAGTGTGGCGGCGAAGATGGGAAGGGAAAGAGGATTAGGGTTCCTAATATCTCTTCAGCTTTTATTTATTCCTTTTTATTTTGTAATCACAAAGAATATAATTAATAGAATCATTAAGAGATTTTTTGGGTTTAATTTCGTTTAGTGTTAATAAAACTCAGTCAAGTTTGGAGAAAGCAAAACCATTAATCCATAATTAAATTGATTAATTATCCATCTCATTCCCAATAATTGCATCGATTAGAAAATCATAAGAAGAGAGAGGATAAGGTTGGATAATCCTTTGTGATTCCCTAGCCACACCGGCAGTGACACTTGTCACCGTCCGGTAGGCCATATTTGCGGTTGATTGCATGTGCGTCGTACATCTTAGCTATCGTGTACCTACGGTTGTGAGCTGCTTGATCGTAATACCTTAGTGAAGACCCCAATCCAACGGCCAGATTAGAGTCAACTTAGTTGACTGTAGACTCATACCATATACCCTCACAAGACCTGTGTTTTGGGCTTAAGTTAGTATTGCTAATCTCACCCCTGTCTTAGGCCCATAGGGAAAAACAACATAAAAAAATTGTTGAATGCACCTCTCCCCCTCATCCAGCGCATTGGACCTTGTTCAGTTGCTTTTCGCATCCTTGTTTTAGCATCCCAATAAGAAAACAACCAAAAGATTACTTAACTCACCCCCCTGTCATGTTTCTTTAGAATTTATTTTAGTTTAGTATTAGGTTAGGAATAATTCAAATAAAAATAGGAAAAAATGTAATAAAATTCTCAAAAAAAAATCAAGTAGGTCCCTAATTCAATTTAGAAATGTTTAGTATTTTATTTTTCTGAATGTTAATTGTTTTTGAATTAATTCTGATTTTTTCATGTAAGTAGTTTTTAATGAATTTCCTTCAACTGTACATAAATTTGTTGATTTTATTTTTTAGTCTTCCAGTAATATTTTTGTTCCACTCTTTTTTCCATAGTTAGAGGACTCATAATAGTACTTAGCATAATTTTAGTAGAATTTTTAGGGAATTTATCTCATGTTTTAGTAGCCTAATCCTTAGGAAATAATGGTTAATCCTTAGGTAGAAATAAATGATTTTTAGGCATAGCAAAATTCTGATTTTTTAGGATTCTTCTTAACACAATATTATAGGTAGTTTTAGGACCCTATAGAATTAATCTCATAATTTTTCCAGAGCTTTTACTATTTTTAGGGTATTAATCTTTAGGCTTTGTTACATGTAAATTTCCATTAGTTTAGGCTAGAATATTAGGATTTTATTAAGAAATAGTTTAAGAAGATTTAACCTTAGGAGTTAATAGTGATTTAGACTAGTTTAGATTCTGATTTTTTAGAATGAAAATATTAGGTAATGCCCTTAGTTTTAGGACTTAGGCTTAGGATTCATATTAATTAGACTTAGAATAAATGTAGACTATTTTAGGTTTATGCCCTTAAATGTTTTGTTTTGAATTTTATATCTTATATTCGATTTTAATGCTTTGTTACATTGATTGATATTTTCACTTGTATAGGTCTCCCCTTGGCTTTAGAATAAACTTATCTTCCTTAGGAAGTAAGTTGCATTCTAGTAGTTCTAAGTTCCTTTCTCCATTAGGTTTAGAATACCTCATTAACCATAGGACCTCACTTGTAAATAAACAAAAATTAGGGTTGTGTCTTAGTCCCCATTAGATTTTGCCTTTTGCAATTTGATTCATTCTTTTCTCATCTTCAAACAAAAATCCAAAAACAGTTAACAAATAAATGAAAGGATTCCTTGTGTATAGCCTTATCCCATGATGCATTTGCACTCATTCCATCTTGGAGTGGTGTAAGCTTGTCTATCATGATGTAAAAGTCGCATCAAGGAATTGTTTCATAAAACAAACAAATTCAAAACACTTATCATAAAAGACAAAAACAAATAACAAGCGACTATCCTGCGGGAACTTCTCTTCTCATCTCATTCACTCATAACACGAACTCGCGACGACTTGTCTCGCATGCAAGACGGTAAACGCACTCGTACCAGAAGATCCTGCAGCACCTGAGCATAGACATACGCAGTTCCAGCCAAAAAAAAACACAAACAAATAGTTCCCGCCTTAGTTGGGCGAACTACGTCGTCTCTGATCCTCATTTTCCTGATGAGGTACGTAGCCAGCGGGGTAGGGCCCGTTCGAGCACATTCTTTATTTTCCCTACATTTTCCCCATTCTTCTATTTTATTCTCTTTTTCCCATTCCATTTCTCATTTTTGTTCCAGTTAGCAGTTTTATACAGCAACAACTCTTATTTCTCACCCTTTAAAACAAACAAGCAAGCGTGGATCCCGTCGGGTACGGCGGACGATCTGGGGTGCTAATACCTTCCCGGGTCGTAACCGACTCCCAAACCCAGATCTTTGGTTCGCAGGACCTTGTCCTTCTTCCTCAGGTTTGTGCAACATTACCTTTCCCATTCATTCGGGATAAAAATGCCTGGCTGGCGACTCTACCTTTTCTGCGCCACATTCGCGTTTGTACTAGGATGAAAATCCTGGGAGCGACAGTTGGTGACTCTGCTGGGGATCGAACCCAGAATCTCTGGTTTCCCTTTTAGAGTCAATCCTAGCGCCTGTTTGTTTTTGCTTTCTTTTGGTGTTTATATGTGTGTGCTGTTGTGCTTATTTACTGTTTTCGTTTACAGTTTACTTTACAGCTTTATTTACTGTTTTCAGTATTTATTTTCACATGCATCATATGCTGGACTATGCTGGTTTTCATTTTTTCTGTGGTATGGGGTTACTGTGAGATGAGCTCGTAACCGGGGCTCGAGTGCACCCTAGGACTTAGAGTGGTTCCACTTTGGCTTCATGGCATCTTGCTATGTTGGTAGTAGTGAGTTCCACACCTTGACTTGCGACCTTCTCGGGAATGTATTGATACCAGAATCTTTCTGGGTTAATACGCCACCTTGATAGTTATGTGTAGTCAAGGGACCGATCATTGAGAACCTTTGTGGAAACATCCCTCTCTAGTGATGACAGTGGCAGACCACATTTGTTGGCAAACCCATTCGCATTCGAGGGCCCACTGGAAACTCTCATAGGATGGCCCGGTTCTCTCATAGGAATCCAGTCAAGGCAAACTGTTCGTATGACGATAGTATTGTACCCTTCGGGATGAATGTACTATTGTTTCTCGATTCAGTGCTTGAAGCTGAGGACTTATAAGGGATGCTTGTTTTCCGGACTCAGCTGAGGCCTCCCTGAGTAGTACATAATGCCAAACCGATTCCCTGATTTGGTCATGAGCCATTTCTCGGAAATGGTGAACATATTATTGCTATTCGACCTCGAGAGTCCATGATGTTTGACCCGAGTAGCATACCTATGAGATTGGGAGGGGTTTACAGGTTTGCAGGAACCCTAAACTTCAACATACCCTCATATGCCAGTATACTTCAGTGATATGATCTTGTTCTGTTAATTATGGATTCTGAAGTCATGAACTCCTGATCAGAGATACTTGTGATGATATTGTGGCCTTGCACAGACACTTGATCACCTGATTCACTACACAGACACGTCACTGATCACATGCCTTGCCTTGCATAACATCATGACATCATTAATCATTTTGTGTTCTTTTTATTCTCAGGGTTCATTACCTCCTAGGTCCTGGTCATATTTACTGCTTCAACATGGAGATTCCGAGAAAGAGAAATGTTCATTATACTTTCCCACAACCGGAGACAGAGAGCATTCAGGGATTGATTAGCTTGATGGGTGACAAAGTCCTTGATGATTTCAGGAAAGAGTTTGGCAAGATCTTGGATTATGTGAGCAAGCACACAGTTGACCAGAGGGATAGCTTGCATTCTTTGTTGCAGTTCTATGATCCACAGTTGAGGGTCTTTGTTTTCCCTGATTATATCCTGGCACCTACATTAGAGGAGATTTCTAGTATGTTGCATGTTCCTATTAAGGAGGGTATGCCTTATTATGTTTCAGAGAGGACTCCTTCTCATGAGGATATCATTGTTGCCTGTCATTTGAGTATGCTCAGACTCAAGATGGGATTAGAGGCTGGCCAAAGTAAGGGGATCCCTTTGGATTTTCTTATCACAGAGGCACATGTCATGGCATTGGGAAAGAAGTGGGCAGACTTCAAAGCATTGTTAGCCATGATAGTATATGGGACCAGTTTATTTCCAGGAGAGAAAGGGCTAATTAGCATGGTCAAAAGAAATCTTGTACCTACATTGCTAGCTGACTTCTATTATGGAGTTCACCACAGAAATGAAAAGAGGAAGGGACATGTAAACTGTTGCGCTCCCCTATTTGCTGAATGGTTTGTAAGGCAACTCCCTAAATCAGGACCCTTTCAGGATTTGAAACAGTCTTGGAAGTGGTCCAAAAGATTAATGGGCTTAACCTCAGCTGACATTGCTTGGGGACGCAATAGAGATCTGGTGGGCAAAGAAATGTTGGTCAGTTGTGGTAGCTTTCCAAATGTGCCTCTGATAGGAAGGAAAGGTGGGATCAGCTACAACCTTATCTTGTCCAGGAAACGGTTTGGTTATCCTTTAAGAGATGTACCTTTGGTTGACGATACAAATGAGTCTTTGTACTTTCCAGCAGAAGGAAATTCCAAGATGAGCATACTAGCTATAACACCCCAAATTTGCACTCTTCCTTTTTAGCATCATGTCACATCATATGAATCATACTCATATCATTTTCTCAGCATCATATCATGGAAAGATGAAGCATACCATCCCTCATGTCCTAGCATCAAGCATATGGTCATCTGTGGAGGTCCCAGAAGCCTTTCAAGCCATGACAGGGGTCCCAATGAGTTTGTACAAGTTCTATGGTTAATCTACACTCCATTTACAAGATCAATCCCATTGACAAAAGCTCAGAAGATTGCATGATCATCAGAGATCTCAGGACAAGGCAAAGCTCCTATGTAGTGCACCCAAATTAGGGTTTGAGATTCAAGCACCAAGATCTCACAACTTTGGCCATTTCTTGTGGGACAAGTCTTCCATATGTTAAGAGGATCCTATGTGTCAAATTTCATGAGAAAATTCCATGTGGAAGTCAGTCAGTGCCTCAGTTGCTTGCAGATGAAGGAAAAAGTCAACACAGCCCATAAAAAGTCAACTGTGCAATTTCAAGGGGTCTAACCCAAATTTTTTGGCCAAGAGGGCTCCTTACAATGTTATAAGATGTTTGGAATGCCTAAAGTTCAAGAATCATGGAGATTTGAGGGGTTTTGCAAAAATGATACAAAGTTGGTTTTTGAAGTTTTCCAAATTTTGCAAGTTTTGCCCTAATTTTCAAGTGGCCTTAACATGATCAAAAATTCTTCAAATGGACCAAAGTCAAACATGAAATTTGGAGAGTAAGGGCTGCCATTTTCAAAAAGTACAAGTACTTTTTCACCGGATTCCTGGATCATCCCCTAGGGCTTTCGAAAATTCTAGCATGGTAGGGCAAAAATTCAACTTTCCAAAAGTGCACCAAATGCAAGAAGGCTCAAACTTGATTTTTGTGACTTGGTACAGGCCCAAACTTGTTTCAAACTTAAAATAAATTGCCTTGAGACCAATTTTCTCCAAAGAAATGGTCATTTTCATACACTTTGAAAAAATCCCTCCAAAACATGCCAATTTGCAAAAATCATGAAACAAGTGTGACACTTGAATCTAAGGGCCGGGAATGAATGGATTTGGATCAAGGGTGGGAAATGAAACTCACACATGCTAAGAGACCCAAAAGAGCATGAGCATGGCATGCTTATTCCACTAATTGCAAAGGATGCATAATCACACTTTCCTCATTCAATTTTCGTACACTTTCTTTCACACTTTCAGCATTGCTTTCTTACATCATAACAAAGAGAATTAGGGCAAAACCAGATCTGAAATCTCTCTCATTCTCAACTTTCTTGCATTCTTGAATTTTGCTTCATATCTCTCCATTCCTTTACATTCTCCACAAACTTCTTCCATATTCTTGATCAGTGGATCATCTAGATCAAGAATCATTCACTCATCCAAGCTTAAAGCACAGAATTGGAAGCTTGCCATTTCAAAGCCACTTGTTGAGAAACCTCAGATCCACACCATTTCAAGACCTTAGATGCATTTATTTTGCATCTAAGGAGTAAGAGGAGTGATTTGCACGCATTGGTTGGAATTCTATCTCAACATTTCAAGATCTCCATCTCAGGTATGGCTTGAAATCTCATGTTCTGGAAATGGAATTTAATTGTTGCTTTGTGTTCCTTGTTGTTTGCTGATCATGTTGCACTTTGTAGAATTGATTTTGGTGCATTATATCATGAGTTATGTGCATTTCAAGTTTGATGATCAATGTTATTTTGCTTCGATCCAGCCAATCCATTGAGATCTAGCTATTTTTGATGCCATATTTGAGTTCAGTGATGTCTAATTAGTTAATCTAGACTATTTATTTGCATTATTTGGTGAATTTTTGGATCTGGTTTGGTCTCCGGTGCCGGAGCCCTAGCTCCGGTCACCGGAATTTGTCTTGTGTTCAACTTAGGGTTTCATTGAGGAAGATGAAGTTTGAGCCATTGGATCTCACATCCAACGCGCGAGGCAGCGCCACCTAGCCCTCATATTGCTGTCATTCCTTCATAATTCTATTTTGTTTTTTTATGCTGCGTGTGGTGATGTCTACAACAGCTTCCGTAAGCTCACCAATAACAGCGCGTCATTCCTCCAGCTCATTTAATGAGCATCCATCCAGCGTCCACAGGATTCATCATGCGGTCCCTTATTTTCCAGCCTTTTTTATATTATTTAAGTTAAATTCCATGGTAACAATATGAGCTGCAGCGCGTTCTGGGCCTTCAGTCAGTGATATCCACACCTCACCAATCCTGGCCCATCCCATTCTCAACGTACAGCCTTTACTTCATACACCCTCCTTTAATTCTTTTATTTTTTCTTTCTCAATTTTATTTTCTTTTTTACTCAGTTTCATTTCCATTTATTAAAAATAGTTTTAATCACCTAAAAAATACCAAAAAAATCATGAAAGTTATTTTGAGTCTCTAGTTATTTATCATTTTTTTATTTTTTATTTTTTATTGATCCACGTGTTAGAATTAATTCATCATCTCACCTAGCTTCTTTTATTTCCTTTCTTGACCAGTCTGCCTTGTCTAACTTCCATAGCCTTCAATATTTTGAGTTTTGATCCCATTCTTTTTGGTTTGTGTTCCTAAGATCTTGTACTTTTCATGTGATTTTTCTCTGGATTTTTAGAAATTTATTTCTTGAGTCTTGGTCTGGTAACTTGTGATGTAAGTTTTCTGCCCTCACTTGTGTTCTTGCCTTCATTTAACCTTGTTCACTTCTGAATCTTCTCAAATCCTTTTGGATAGTTGATATAACATGTTTAAGGATCATTTTGTTTCAATTGTGGAATTTTTAGATGCCTGGTTGATTTATTGTGGATTTTATCTTGAATCTTGTCCCATTTTGCTTCCTTTGAACCTTTTGGTCTCTCATAAGACTAGAAGGGCACTTGTGCCAACTTCTTCTTCTTGTTTGGGGTTCCTTTAGGGTGTGGGTACCTTCCTGGTCCTAGGATAGGGTTTGTATCTTCTGAATTTTTGTGTTTACTTCTTCTTTAAGTCATTTGCTTCTTTAAGTGCTTTCACTTCATCTTATGGTCTCTCTTGCTTCCATTTTGGTATTGTTTGGTCTTGTACCTCTTTTCTCTTCATCTTGTTGGCTTCCTAAGCCATTCTTCATCTTGTTGTGGTTCTGGTCTTGAGCATTGTGTTCATATTTTGTGCATGTTGCTTTGCATATTTCATAAGTGTGCATTTGTTTCCATATGTGTTCATGTTGCATCATTTTGAGTTGCATACTTCTTATCCTCATTTCTTTGAGTTGCATTTGCATTTTGCATTTGTTCATATCATGTAACTTTTTATTGTTTGATGTTAGCATGTTATCTTGCTCATTTTGTTTCATTTTTATGCATACTAACCTTGCAGGGGCTATGGTAAGTGTGAGATGTGGGAATTGAGTTCCACATCTCCAATTCTCATCTTCCTCTTATGTTTATGTGCACTAACCATTTGTTGTTGGGATTAGGCCTTTCTCATCCCTTCTTCTATCTTATTCTTCTTCTTTCCTTCTTCATTAGGATAGAAACCTCACTAACCCTTAGGACATCCATGCATGTTAACACTTAGGATTATTTTAGTCCCCCTTTAGAATTTTTCCTTTGTGATCCTTTTTTGTTCTTCTTCTCTTCTCATCTCATAACTCTAAAAAACACTTTAATAAGTTTGAAGTGGTGCATTGATCCATAGCCTTATCCCATGAGGTATGCTTGTAGTCTTCCCATCTTGGGATAGTACATGTTTACCTTGTGATGCACAAGTCTGATCAAGGTATCTTCTTCATAAAAGAAAAGCATAAAAAATACTTCTTCATCTGTAAATAATCAAAACACTTAATAATTAAACAAGTTAGTGAGCTTAGGCCCTAATCTTTGGGTTCGATTTTTGGGGATCTTCTCCTTGCTTGAGTGTGCTTGTTCTATTATTCCATCTTGGAATGTAGTGACAAGTGCACATTCCATGGAAAAGAGCTTGAGTTCATTTCCTTGTGACATACTCATAAAAGCTTCATAAAAACACAAACAAACAATAAGCGTCTTTCCTTCGGGAATTCTTTTCTCACCTCATTCGCTCCGTACGCGAACTTGCTCCTACTTATCATCTTGCAAGACGGTTACGCACTCGTCGTCCGAGTCTGCAACACCTGAGCAATGGCATAGGCAGTTCAAGCCTCAATTCACAAGCAATTTCCTTTTAGTACCCCTAGTTAGGGGAACTACGGCGTCTCTGATCCTCATTATCCTGATGAGGTACGTAGGCAGCGGGGTAGGGCCCGTTCGAGCACAATCTTTATTTTCCCTACATTTTTCCTCTTTGTTTCTTATTCAGTTCTTTTCCAGTTCCAGTTTCTTTTCCTTTTCATTTCTTTTGCTGCAGTTTTCATACCCTCACCCTTTGAAACAGTTTCTTTTGCAAGCGTGGATCCCGTCGGGTACGGCGGACGATCTGGGTGCTAATACCTTCCCAGGTCGTAACCGACTCCCGGGCTCAGTCTCTTTGGTTCGTAGGACCTGTGTCCTTCCTCTTCTTTCTTCTGGTTTGTGCAGCATTACCATTCCCTTTCTTCGGGATAAAAATGCCTGGTTGGCGGTTCTATTTCTTTTCCACGCCACTTTCGCGTTTGTACCTGGATGGAAATCCGGGGAGCGACAGCTGGCGACTCTGCTGGGTATCGAACCCAGAATCTCTGGTTCCTCTGTGAGTCTCTCCTAGCGCTTGTTTGTTTCTGTTTCATTGAGTGATGTTTGTTTGCTGTGGCGTGTTGTATTTTATTGTTGTTTATTTACAACTTTATTTACAATTTTATTTACAGTTTTCAGTCTTTATTTACTGCATCATGTATATATACTGGACTGTCTGGACTGGTTTTCTGTTTGGTGGGATGGGTGTTACTTGTTCTTGAGAGATATGAGCCAAGTACCCGACTCGAGTGCACCATAGGACTTAGAGTGGTTCCACTTTGGCCTCATGAGATCTTGTCATGGGGGTAGTAGTGAGTTCCACACCCAGGTTGCGATTGTCTTGGAAATGTCTTGATTTGGGGATCTTCCTCTCTCATTACATAACCCTGACAGTTATGTGCAGCTGGGGACCAATCATTGAGAACCTTGTGGAAACATCCCTCTTTAGTGATGACAGTGGAAGCCCACATTTTGTGGCAAACCCATTCGCATCTGAGGGCCCACCTGGGGATCACATAGGATGACCTTGTGTCCTGGACTCAGCTGAGGCCTCCCTGCGTAGTATATAATGCCAAACCGATTCCCTGATTTGGTCACGAGCCATTTCTCGGAGATGGTGAAAGTATTATTGCTATTCGGCTTTGAGAGTCCGTGATGTCTGACCCGGAGCCTATTACCAGTGAGATTGGGGGTGTTTACAGGTGTGCAGGAACCCATGGCCTCAACATACACTCATCTTTTCAGTGGTCCTTGTTATGATCTATGGTCCTGTGATTATGATCTTTGGTCCTATGATTCTATGGTTCTGGAGTTCTGGTTTTCTGGAGTTCTGGTTTTCTGGAGTTCTTGTTCTGGTATTCTTGGTACTGTGGTCCTGAGATCTTCTTCAGTGAGTTGTGATTATCAGAGAGTGTGACTCAGTGGAATTTTTGTTTGCAAGTTATTCAAAGGGGCCCTTGTCAGTGTCCAGTTCAGATGGTCCCAGTTGATCATATGCTTGCATTGCATTGCATTTGCATCATTCTTTGCATTAACTGTTTATGTTTCCCATTTTTCAGGTCATTGTTCTTAATCTGTTCCCAGTTCTGGTAGTCTTATCTCCATGACAGAAATCAGAAGAGTTCCGAGAAAAAAGAATGTGCATTATACCTTTCTTCAGCCTGAAGTTAAAAGTGTTCAGAGGTTAGCAAGTCTGATGAACGATCATGTATTGGGCAATTTCAAGAAAAGATATGGCCAGATACTGAAGTTTGTGGACAAGCCCACTGCAGACCAGAAAGACAGTTTGCATACCTTGTTGTAATTTTATGATCCTCTGTTGCGTTGCTTTGTTTTTCCAGGTTACATCTTAGCTCCGACATTGGAAGAGATCTCCAGCATGCTGAATGCGCCAGTCAGAGAGACATTGTCGTTCTATGGGTCAGAAGTTGTGCTTAAAGATGAAGACATAGCCAAGGTTTGTAGGTTGCCAGCTGCTTCAGTCAGGAAGGCTCTATAAGAGAGTGAAGGCAAAGGACTACCCTGGATTGTGATTATCCCAGAGGCAGAGAGATATGCTACAGAGGCTAAGTGGAATGACTTTGGAGCTTTGCCTACATTGATGGTATATGGGTCCAGCCTGTTCCCTGGAGAGAAAGAGTTTGTCAGCTTGGAGGTGATCTCAATATTTTCCAAAGGCAATCCAGTGCCTACTTTATTGGGTGACTTCTACTACAGTGTCCATTACAGAAATGAGAAAGGTAGGGGCGGTCCAGTAGTTTGCTGTGCTCCTTTGTTTGCCGAGTGGTTTGCTAGACAGTTGCCTAAGTCAGGTGCCTTCAAGGAGATGAGGGATGAATGGAGGTGGTCCAGAAGACTGATGGGGTTGACTGCAGAAGATAATGCTTGGGGTTATGACAGGGATTTGCTAGGTAAAGAGTTGATGGTCAGTTGCGGAAGATTCGTTGGAGTACCTTTGCTGGGAAGGAAAGGTGTCATCAGTTACTATCCATCATTAGCCAGAAAGTAGTTTGGCTACCCTTTGAAAGATCCTCCTCAGATGGAAGAGTTGGCTGAATCTTTGTACTATCCTGTTGAAGGAAACAAAGAGTTGGTACAACAAGCAGTCCAAGCTTGGGCTCATAGGATAAGAAAGGGTAAGAAAGACTTCGGCCGAGTTGATCCCAATACATATCCACCATATGCTGCATGGTTGTAAAGACATATAGAATCAGTTCTTATGCCTTTTTCAGTGGAGGCACCACTTTATCCCAGAGAGGTGCCTAGTCAGAGTAGTACTGTTTCCCTTGAAGAGTACAAGAAGCTAGAAGCTCAGCTGCACGAGGTCAGAGTGGAGAATACTGAGATGGTAAGCCTGTACCACCAAGCCAACAGGGCCAAGAATGAAGCTGAAGACAAGCTGCAGAAGCTCCAAGCCTCCTTGGAAGCCAAAGAGAAGGACTTTGCTGGTAGGGAAGCCCATTTCCATAGGTTGGGTATGATGGAAGCTCAAAGAGAAGCTGAACGCAAGAAGACTCTAAAGACTCTCAAAGATGCTCGTCAATCCATTGCTTGGCTGCAAGGCCAAAGGGAGGAAGAGCAGAAGAAATTCAGAGAGAAGGAAGAGTTCTTTGAAGTTCAGATGGCCTTCAAGAAGGAGGAGGTGGAGCAAGTCCACACCATCCGGAGGGAAAAGACCCAACAGCTAGCACAAAGTCAATTTGCTTTGGAGGAAGCAAGGAAAGAGATTGAAGAGCTCAAGCTGAGAGCGGGTGTCAAGAAAAGTAGAGCAGAGGTGGCAGAGCCTGAGTCTTTAGCTTAGTTTATTTTTGCAGACTACCTACAGGCTTGTTGTAGGAGTCTTGTTTTTACTTCTTTTGTCTTTTATTTCATGTACTAGTTTGTAACCCTTCGGGGATTATATTCTTGGTTGTACTCTGACTTTTAGCCTGCGGTGGTTTGTTCATATACAGTATTAATGTGCAAGTTATCATTTTGAATGTGCAAGTTATCATTTTGAATGTGCAAGACTCGTTTGTCTGATATTGCTAATGTCTGAACACTCATCAAAGAGAAAGCTTGAAAGTTAACACTGAAAGCGATTGTCTGAGAATAGATGCCAGAACTGGGGCATTGCCAAATGCTTAAAACCTGGGAACATGAGCAGTTACATTGCATTGCATATAACCTGTTTGTTTGTTTTGCAGGTGTTGTCTCAGTTACTAACGTGTTTTGTGTTTCAGGCACTATAGCTCCCCGTAAAGTTCGGGAACAACCAGCAGCGCACAGGTATCCAACAAAGATTAACAGAGAGCGAGTCATGGACCAGATGCAAGCAGACTTGGCAGATCTGAGACTGAGAATGGATAACTTTATGACAGTGATGGCCGGCATGGGGCAGAACCAAGAGCGTCTGCGGGAGATGATTGAGAACAGTCAACCCAGGAACACTGCTGCTGCTGCTACTGCTGATAATCGTACCGATGCGGGCGCACGTCAGGTTGAAATCCCTATTGCTCAACCAGGGGTGACAATAATCAATGATGGGTTGAATAACATTCAGATGGATAATCATGACGACCAGTTCACTCTACTTGATGAAGCTGAGGGTCAAGGTGCTGAGATGAACAAGAAGTTTGAAGAGATGGCTGAGCAAATCAAAGCTATTCAATCCCAGAGCTCTTTGGGATTTGACATAACAGATTTGGGCTTGGTTCCTAAGGTCAGGATCCCATACAAGTTCAAAGTTCCAACCTTTGAGAATTATAATGGCACTGCATGCCTGAAGACCCATCTGCAATCATTCGTTGGGAGAATTGCTGCTCAGACGGATGATGAGAAACTATGGATGTATTATTTTCAAGACAACTTGGTTGGAGCTTCGCTGGAATGGTACATGAAGCTCAGTAGAGTCAATATCAAGAGTTGGAAGGATCTAGCTGAAGCCTTTGTGAGGCAGTACCAATATAACATGGACATGGCTCCGAACTGCACGCAGTTGCAACACATGGCTCAGACGGCTAAAGAAGGTTTCAAAGAATATGCTCAGAGGTGGCGCCAGCTTGCTGCCAGGGTTCAACCGCCGCTGCTAGAGAATGAAATGGCTGACATGTTTATGGGTACTCTGCAAGGTGTGTTTCTTGAAAGACTGGCGTCCAGTTCCGCCACTAAATTCAATGATATTGTTATTACCGGAGAGAGAGTTGAGACCTTGCTGAAGATGGGGAAGATATAAGACCCAAGTGCTAGTAGCTCGAATGGAGCGAGGAAAGCTTTCAGTGGACCTCCTAGAAGACGAGAGGGCGAGACAACTGTTGTATTTGGCCGAGGCCGGGGCCGTGGTTATAGAAGACCTTATGAGCATGTGGCTGCCATCACAATTCCTTCAGCTCCAGTGCAATAGATGCAACCTCCTCCATAACAACATCAGCAACAACAACAACAACCCCGTACCAACTATCAGCAGAGACCGTATCAGCCAAGGCAAAATCGCCCGGCTAATAGGGTGATTGAGGTCATCCCTATGACCTATGCTGCCTTACTTCCAAGACTGCTGGATTTGAACCTGATTCAACTGAGAACGTTGGCACCACCACCTCCTGGAGAGCTTCCAATGGGTTATAATGTCAACGCACGATGCGTTTTCCACTTTGGAGCACCCGGGCACTCGACTGAGAAGTGCAGGGCTTTGCATCACAAGGTTCAGGATCTTGTAGACTCTAAAGCAATCAACTTTGCGCCACCGCCGAATGTTAATTCGAATCCTATGCCGAATCATGGAGGGGCAAGAGTTAATGTTGTTGAGGGTGGTGACAAGTTGAGTCTTGTGTTGAGTATTGATGAAGTGAAGACTCCCTTGAGGGTAGTGAAAGAAAGACTGATGAATGGTCAAGTGTTCCCTGGTTGCTGCTTTGATTGTGAAGATTGTACAAATACTGAGAATGGCTATGAGAAGTTGAAGATGGGTTTGCAGGGTTTGATTGATGATGGATCCTTGCAGTTCAGTAAAGTGGGTAATGAAGAGGCTGATGATGTGTTAACCATTACCATTTTCTACGATGAAGCTGACATGCCTGTCAGGAGAGAGCCTGTAACAATCTATGCTCCTCAGATTAGTCTCGTGACTATCACTGTACCTGGGCCTGTGCCGTACACAGAAGATAAAGCCATTCCTTTGCATTATGGCTCAGATGTATATGTAGCTGGGAAGAAGATTGAGAGCAGATCTGTTTCTGTGGACCCGACTGTAGAGAATGTCGGAGGAGTTGGGGGTTTCACCAGAAGTGGTCGTTTTTCGCTCCCCCTGTGCTGAGAGGGGATCCTGAGGCGGAGGCTTCGTCCAAGGCCAAAGGAAAGCATGCTGTGAATGATGAATCAACTACTCCTGTTGTTGGGTAGGGTACGTTTGAAAAAGAATTCGAGGAATTCATGAGGATCATCAAAAAGAGTGACTACAAGGTGGTTGATCAACTGAACCAGACACCTTCTAAGATTTCCATCTTGTCACTGCTGATGTGTTCACCCGCACACCGAGAGGCCTTACTGAAAGTTCTACAAATGGCTTATGTTCCTCAGGAGATCGCTGTCAACCAACTTGAGGTTGTTGTAGGAAGTGTCAATGCAAGCCATGGCTTAGGCTTTACTGACAGAGACCTCACATCGGAGGGCAGAAACCACAACAAGGCACTACATATCACGATGGAGTGCAAGGGTGCTGTGCTGTCTCATGTTCTTGTAGACACGGGCTCTTCCCTGAATGTGCTTCCGAAGAAGGCATTGATGAAGCTTAATGTTGATGGGATCGTCCTGAGACCAAGTGATCTAGTTGTCAAAGCTTTCGATGGTTCGAGAAGATCAGTTTTTGGAGAGGTTGAGCTGCCCGTCAAGATAGGCTCTCAAGTCTTCAAAAGTGTTTTCTATGTTATGGACATCCAGCCTGCATATAGTTGTTTGTTGGGAAGGTCGTGGATACATGCTGCTGGAGTTGTCACTTCAACTCTGCATCAGAAGCTTAAATACGTAGTTGACGGCCAGGTCCTCACAGTTTATGGAGAGGAGGACATATTCGTAAGCCACTTGTCGATGTTCAAGTACGTAGAGATGGATGGAGAAATCCATGAAACTTTATGCCAAGCCTTTGAAGCAGTCAACGCCAGCATATTGACTCCTGTGGAGAAGAGCTTTGAGAAGGAGGGTACGTCCATCCACTCCTACAAGGAAGCAAAAGAGGTTGTTCAATCAGGCAGTGCCCAAGGCTGGGGCAAGCTGTTGGAGCTGGAAAAGAAAGATGATAAGTTTGGCTTAGGGTATCAGCATGGTGGATCTACTCCGAGTGGTAAGGTTATCACGTTTACAAGTGTTGGGTTGCTCGACCGCAATCAGATCTGTACAGCAAGCCAAGATGGGGATAGTGACGGAGACTGGGACAATTGGATCCATCCGTGTCGCCCGGCAAGGAGCTAGCAAATTGGTTTGCTGAGGACATTGTTCAAGTCACCTGGCTCTCAGAGTAATTATTTTGTTTCCTTTTATTAGCATATTGCATTGTCAAATCCAGCATACTGCCCAAGATGCTTGGATCCATTGTATTGGGCCACCATGTTTTGTATTGCATCTCATTTTTCTATGAAATAAAAAGGACATTTTCAGACAAACTGCGTTCCCTGTCTTTGTTTTTTAAACGTTTTCACAAAAAATATAAAAATGGCAATGTGTTTTTCCTTTTTGCTTTTGTGTTAGCGTCTCTTTTTCAAAATAAGCAGATTCTGAATAAGCACATCATCTGTGCAGTGTTGATCATCCGGATTCCACGGATAACGTTCCTGCTATGACTATGCATGACTTTGACAATCCTGTCTAACAAGCTGATGAAGGGGTTAAGGAAGACTGTGACCTCCCTGAAGAATTGGTCAGATTGTTGAAACAAGAGGAACGGGTTATTCAGCCTCATCAAGAGGAGATTGAGATCATCAACATTGGCAGTGAAGATGCAAAGAAGGAAATCAAGATCGGGGCCAGTCTGCAGGCCGACGTCAAGAAAGAGCTGATCAGTATGCTGAAAGAGTATGTGGATATGTTTGCTTGGTCATATCAAGATATGCCAGGTTTGGATACCGACATCGTGATGCATAAGCTACCTCTGAGAGAGGATTGTCCTCCTATGAAACAGAAATTGAGAAGAACTCGTCCTGACATGGCGATGAAGATCAAAGAGGAGGTTCAGAAGCAATGGGATGCCAGTTTTCTTGCTGTGACTAGTTACCCACCTTGGGTAGCTAACATCGTACCTGTACCTAAGATGGACGTCAAGGTCCGGATGTGCGTTGACTACCGGGATTTGAACAGAGCAAGCCCAAAAGATGATTTTCCGTTGCCACACATTGATGTGTTGGTGGACAATACTGCTCAATTCTCGGTATTCTCCTTCATGGATGGCTTCTCCAGATATAATCAGATTAAGATGGCGCCGGAAGACATGGAGAAGACAACGTTCATTACCCCGTGGGGTACATTCTGCTATAAGGTCATGCCCTTTGGTTTGAAGAACGTCGGGGCAACTTATCAACGGGCGATGGTCACATTGTTCCATGACATGATCCACAAGGAGATTGAGTGTTATGTGGACGATATGATTGCAAAGTCCCGAGACGAAGAAGAGCATCTGGTCAACTTGAAGAAGATGTTTGATAGACTGATCAAGTACAAGCTGAGGTTGAATCTAAACAAGTGCACTTTCGGAGTGCGTTATGGGAAACTTCTGGGTTTCATTGTTAGTCAAAGAGGAATTGAGGTAGATCCTGCTAAAGTAAAAGCTATTCAAGATATGCCTGCATCGAGGACGGAAAAAGAGGTGTGCGGGTTCTTAGGGAGGTTGAACTACATTTCTCGGTTCATATCTCACGTAACGGCCACGTGCGAGCCAATATTCAAGTTGCTAAGAAAAGAGCAAACGGTCAGGTGGAACGATGACTGCCAAAGAGCTTTCGACAAAATAAAAGAATATTTGTAGGAGCCTCCAATTCTTATGCCTCCAGTGGAAGGAAGACCATTAATCATGTACTTGACCGTGCTAGAAGGGTCAATGGGGTGTGTGCTAGACCAACATGACGAGTTTGGTCGAAAAGAGTACGTTATTTATTACCTTAGCAAAAAGTTTACCGACTGTGAATCCTGATACTCACTGCTCGAGAAAACTTGTTGCGCTTTGGTATGGGCTGCTCGCCGACTGGGGCAGTACATGTTGACTCATACCACATTGCTCATTTCCAAAATGGATCCTGTCAAGTACATCTTTGAGAAACCAGCGTTGACCGGAAGGGTTGCTAGGTGGCAGATGATTTTAACTGAATACGACATCCAGTATACTTCTCAGAAATCTATCAAGGGAAGTGTATTGTCGGATTACCTTGCACAGTAACCTCTTGAGGATGATTATCAGCTGATGAAGTTTGATTTCCCTGATGAGGACATCATGTACCTCAAAGCAAATGGTTATGAGGAACCACTTCCGGAGGAGGGGCCAGACCCTGAATCCAAATGGAAGTTGATTTTTGATGGGGCCGTCAATATCAATGGTCGTGGAGTTGGTGCCGTACTCATTACTCCCGAAGGTGTTCACTTACCGTTCGCTGCCAGAATTACTTTTGGTTGCACCAACAATGAAGCGGAATACGAGGCATGTATAATGGGAATAGAGGAGGCAATTGATCTTTGGATTAAGAACCTCGATATATTCGGAGATTCAGCCCTCGTCATTAACCAAGTTACCGGCAAGTGGTATACGCATCAAGAGCATCTAATTCCATACAGGGATTATGCTAGAAAACTGTTGACGTTCTTCACGACAGTTGAACTTAAATACATACCACGTGATGAAAATCAATTTGCCGATGCATTGGCCACTCTCTCTTCGTCGATTAAAGTCTTGTGTTGGAATTATGTGCCCAGAATTGACATATCCAGGCTTGACGCTCCAGCTCATGCCTTCTCTGTAGACGCCGTGTCTGACGAGAAACCTTGGTATTTTGATATCAAGTTATTCCTGGAAAAGCAAGAATACCCAACTGGGGCATCTTCCAATGACAAGAAGAGCTTGAGGCGACTTGCTGCTAGCTTCTTCTTGAACACAGATGGGGTTTTGTACAAGAGAAACTTTGACATGGTCTTGCTCAGATGCGTGGATAGACACGAAGCAAGCCTATTGATGTAGGAAGTCCACGAAGGATCTTTCGGTACCCATGCAGGAGGGCATGCTATGGCTAAGAAATTGTTGAGATCAGGGTATTACTGGATGACAATGGATGCAGACTGTTGTTCATTCGCTCGTAAATGCCACAAGTGCCAAATATATGCAGACAAGGTACATGTTCCTCCAAGCCCGCTCAACGTCATGTCATCTCCTTGGCCCTTTTCTATGTGGGGCATTGACATGATTGGAAAGATAGAGCCAACTGCTTCAAATGGTCATCGCTTCATCCTGGTCGCGATTGATTACTTCACCAAATGGGTGGAAGCAGCATCTTATGCCAACGTCACTCGTCAAGTGGTGGCAAGATTTCTGAAAAGGGATATCATATGCAGATACGGAGTACCCGAAAGGATCATTACTGATAATGGTTCTAATCTCAATAACAAGATGATGGCAGACTTGTGTCGGGACTTCAAAATACAACATCACAATTCTTCTCCTTACCGACCAAAGATGAATGGTGCGGTAGAGGCAGCTAACAAGAATATCAAGTAGATTGTGCAGAAAACGGTTGTCACCTACAAATATTGGCATGAGATGTTACCATTTGCGTTGCATGGGTACCGAACGTCAGTCAGGACGTCAACAGGGGAAACTCCCTTCTCTCTGGTGTATGGCATAGAAGCAGTCCTGCCTGTTGAAGTAGAGATTCCTTCACTGCGCGTGATGATGGATGTTAAGCTGGATGAGGCTGAATGGGTGCGCGCTCGTTACAATCAGCTATGTCTAATTGAGGAAAAAAGATTAGCGGCTATCTGTCATGGTCAACTTTATCAGAGGAGAATGAAGCGGGCATTCGACCAACGAGTACGTACTCGGGAATATCAAGTGGGAGAGCTGGTGTTGAAGAGGATCGTTCCTCCAGGTTCAGATCACAGGGGCAAGTGGACCCCAAACTACGAAGGACCATTCATAGTAAAGAAAGTCTTTTCAGGAGGAGCAGTGATGCCTACCCCTATGGATGGAGATGACTTCCAGTCCCCTGTTAACTCGGACGCAGTTAAAAAATACTTCGCATAAAAAGACCCGCTGGACACAAAAACAGAATTATAGTCCAGGCAAAAAAGGGGCATCCCGGCGAGCTAAAAACAGAATAAAAAGCTCCGGCAAAAGTTAGGGAAATAAATAAAAAATGTACACCCGCTGAGTTGAAAACCCACATTGGACAACTCAGGCAAAAAAGGGTATCCCGGTGGATAGAAAACCTGAAAGGGCGATCCACGCAAAACAAGGGAATAAGCGAACAACTGCGATCCGAGTAATCTGAACCACGTCATTGTTTCGTATAACTTGACAATATCAGAAGGGTAGGAAACAGTCCCATCATCCTCTCAGAAAGCCAAAGCAGAATGGAGAGTCTCGAAGACATGCAGGTCATAGCAGAAATGGAACTCCTTGGAATGCCGTGTACATTGCCATTAGGATAGTTTCTTTTCTCAATTTTATAGTGGCTACCTCTTTCCAGGTGGTTACTTCCTGATGTAAATCTTTGCCTATTCAGAGGCCATTCAATAAAAAGAATATTCAGTCAAAAAGTTGTGTGTGTTTATTTTTGTTTGCAAAATGTCCTGAATTTTCGGCAAAAATAGCATTGCATCTAAACATGGTGATAATTTGAAAAAAAGAAAACTGACATGCAGGGAAACTGTAACCCTCTTTGAGTGTCGGGTGACGATGGATGAACAAATCATTCCATGCAAATCCCCGGGGCATACTTGTGTTTTCTGTTGTTGCAGGTTGCAGGATGGCGTCACATTCTCTCGAGCAATTTACTCTTCCCCAGTAGAGTATCTCCCCAAGCAAAGACTTCTCCCTCAGCAGGTATCTGAAAGCCTGATATCTCCAGCAGAGATTTTCTCCAGCCAAGCCTTGGCAGTAGCTCAAGCAGTTCCTTCTTCCCCAGTGAAGCAGCAGTTTCTTCTTCCCTAGTGAAGCAGCAGTTTCTTCTTCCCCAGTGAAGCAGCTGTTCATTTTTCCCCAGTGGAGTATGCCCAGCAGGTATCTGAAGGCCTGACATCACCAGAGTTGGAATTATCAGAATTCTATCCTCCGCAAGAGTCCTTCCCAGCAGGTGGGACTGAAAGCCTGATATCCCCTTAGAGTCTTGAATCAGCAGATGCTCTCCCCAACCAGAGTATTGTGCAAGCATCTTCCCCAGCCAAGTCTGAAGATGATCCTATCCCCACAGAGTTCATATTTGATTTTCACCTCCTTCAGTGAAATATTCCCCAGCGAAGTTGCCATACTTTTGGGTATTTTGGTGATACAGTCAGGTATTCATCACCTCAATCAAAGTTAGGTATCCAGACCTCTTGACTTATCTTCCCCTGCAGAGTTGTATCTCCTGTTGGCCAATCAGGCATTTGTTTGTTGCTCGTCTGCAATCCTCAACACTCGTATGTGTTATCTCTAAGCAGAGTTATCCCCAGCAGTGACATATTACTGCTTTATTGCTGCTCGTCTGCATCTTTCAACACTCATCTGTGTTGGCTCTGTGGTATTGCTCGTTTGCTCTCCCCAACGGTGGTTTATGATTACCTTGATTTTGCTCGTCTGCAATTTCAAACACTCGTCTGTGTTTGGTTATATCAGTTGTTGTTTGCTCGTCTGCAATTTCCAGCACTCGTCTGTGCTTTGAGATGTAATATCTTTGCCGTGGATTTCAAACACTCGTTTGTGTTCTGATTATGATATTTGTTGTTGCTCGTCTGTAACTTCCCAACACTCGTCTGTGTTTGGTATCGGATCCTTTATTGCACTCATCTGTGCCTTGATATATAATTTCAATTGTTACTCGTCTGCAGCTTTCCAGCACTCGTCTGTGTCTGGTATGCCTGATGTTTGTGGATACTCGTCTGTATCATCCTCAGCACTCGTCTGTGTTGATTATTTGTTTGAAGCTCGTCTGCTTTGCTTGGATACTCGTCTGTATCAACCCCAGCACTCGTCTGTGTTATGCCTATATCTGTATTGTGAGGATTTGCTATTTATCCTGATTTTCTTCTATTGCTCCTTCAAATGCTCGTCTGTGTTTGAATTTCTGGTATTCGTCTATACCAGTGGCTGTTACTCGTCTGTATCATTGCCTGAAGCACTCGTCTGTGTTTCTCAGATCATCGTCTGATACTCGTCTGTATCATTGACTTATGGCACTCGTCTGTGTTCTCTTGATGATCATCCAATACTCGTCTGTATTGAAGAGGTTTCAAATCCTGACAGTGGGAATTAATGTCAAAATGGTTACCGGTCCTGGCATAACAGGTAAATCCGAAGGAGGCTCGTCTGTCTCAAGCACCAATTATTGTTGTTGCACCTGGCGTAACAGGTTTTCTCAGAAGACTCGTCTGTCTTATACCATATATCTGCGGATAATATATGAAGAAGGTTCGTCTACCTTGATTGCATGTCTATCCCACAGACTTTAGTGCATTACCGGTCCTGGCGTAGCAGGTAGATCCGAAGAAGACTCGTATGTCTTATGTTCTCGTAGTGTTTGAGGACTCATATGTCCAGTTCCTGGCGTCACAGGATTGTTTGAAGACTCGTCTGTCAACATGTTCTTATTCCAGATATCAGTTTCAACTTGGAAGAAGCTCGTCTGCTTTTCTCTTCTTCTTATCCCCAGAGCGTCATCTGGTTGGGCTTATTTCCCGGTGTTTCATTCTTCGTCAGAGTGCAAATTTCTGGTCTTCTTGGTATTCAACCACAGTTTATCTTGAATGGTCGATAGCCCGTACTATCGTCCTTTTCAGATTAACTGATGATTGAATAGGGGCAGCTGTAACACTCCAAATTTCCCCTCTTCCTTTTTAGCATCATGTCACATCATATGCATCATACTCATATCATTTTCTCAGCATCATATCATGGAAAGATGAAGCATACCATCCCTCATGTCCTAGCATCAAGCATATGGTCATCTGTGGAGGTCCCAGAAGCCTTTCAAGCCATGACAGGGGTCCCAATGAGTTTGTATAAGTTCTATGGTGAGTATACACTCCATTTACAAGATCAAGTCCATTGACAAAAGCTCAGAAGATTGCATGATCATCAGAGATCTCAGGACAAGGCAAAGCTCCTATGTAGTGCACCCAAATTAGGGTTTGAGATTCAAGCACCAAGATCTCACAACTTTGGCCATTTCTTGTGGGCCAAGTCTTCCATATGTTAAGAGGATCCTATGTGTCAAATTTCATGAGAAAATTCCATATGGAAGTCAGTCAGTGCCTCAGTTGCTTGCAGATGAAGGAAAAAGTCAACAGAGCCCATAAAAAGTCAACTGTGCAATTTCAAGGGGTATAACCCAAATATTTTGGCCAAGAGGGGTCCTTACAATGTTATACGAGGTTTAGAATGCCTAAAGTTCAAGAATCATGGAGATTTGAGGGGTTTTGCAAAAATGGTACAAAGTTGGTTTTTGAAGTTTTCCAAATTTTGCAAGTTTTGCCCTAATTTTCAAGTGGCCTTAACATGATCAAAAATTCTTCAAATGGACCAAAGTCAAACATGAAAGTTGGAGAGTAAGGGCTTCCATTTTCAAAAAGTACAAGTACTTTTTCACCGGATTCCTGGATCATCCCCTAGGGCTTTCGAAAAGTCTAGCATGGTAGGGCAAAAATTCAACTTTCCAAAAGTGCACCAAATGCAAGAAGGCTCAAACTTGATTTTTGTGACTTGGTACAAGCCCAAACTTGTTTCAAACTTAAAATACATTGCCTTAAGACCAATTTTCTCCAAAGAAATTGTCATTTTCATACACTTTGAAAAAATCCCTCCAAAACATGCCAATTTGCAAAAATCATGAAACAAGTGTGACACTTGAATCTAAGGGCCAGGAATGAATGGATTTGGATCAAGGGTGGGAAATGAAACTCACACATGCTGAGAGGCCCAAGAGAGCATTAGCATGGCATGCTTATTCCACTAAGTGCAAAGGATGCATAATCACACTTTCCTCATTCAATTTTCGTACACTTTCTTTCACACTTTCAGCATTGCTTTCTTACATCATAACAAAGAGAATTAGGGCAAAACCAGATCTGAAATCTCTCTCATTCTCTCATTCTCAACTTTCTTGCATTCTTGCATTTTGATTCATATCTCTCCTTTCCTTTACATTCTCCACAAACTTCTTCCATATTCTTGATCAGTGGATCATCTAGATCAAGAATCATTCACTCATCCAAGCTTAAAGCACAGAATTGGAAGCTTGCCATTTCAAAGCCACTTGTTGAGAAACCTCAGATCCACACCATTTCAAGACCTTAGATGCATTTATTTTTCATCTAAGGAGTAAGAGGAGTGATTTGCACGCATTGGTTGGAATTCTATCTCAACATTTCAAGATCTCCATCTCAGGTATGGCTTGAAATCTCATGTTCTGGAAATGGAATTTAATTGTTGCTTTGTGTTCCTTGTTGTTTGCTGATCATGCTGCACTTTGTAGAATTGATTTTGGTGCATTTTATCATGAGTTATGTGCATTTCAAGTTTGATGATCAATGTTGTTTTGCTTCGATCCGGCCAATCCATTGAGATCTAGCTATTTTTGATACCATATTTGAGTTCAGTGATGTCTAATTAGTTGATCTGGACTATTTATTTGCATTATTTGGTGAATTTTTGGATCTGGTTTGGTCTCCGGTGCCGGAATCCTAGCTCCGGTCACCGGAATTTGTCTTGTGTTCAACTTAGGGTTTCATTGAGGAAGATGAAGTTTGAGCCATTGGATCTCACATCCAACGCGTGAGGCAGCGCCACCTAGCCCTTATATTGCTGCCATTCCTTCATAATTCTATTTTCTTTTTTTATGCTGCGTGTGGTGATGTCTACAACAGCTTCCGTAAGCTCACCAATAACAGTGCGTCATTCCTCCAGCTCATTTAATGAGCATCCATCCAGCGTCCACAGGATTCATCATGCGGTCCCTTATTTTCCAGCCTTTTTTATATTATTTAAGTTAAATTCCATGGTAACAACATTAGCTGCAGCGTGTTCTGGGCCTTCAGTCAGTGATATCCACACCTCACCAATCCTGGCCCATCCCATTCTCAACGTACAGCCTTTACTTCATACACCCTCCTTTAATTCTTTTATTTTTTCTTTCTCAATTTTATTTTCTTTTTTACTCAGTTTCATTTCCATTTATTAAAAATAGTTTTAATCACCTAAAAAATCCCAAAAAAATCATGAAAGTTATTTTGAGTCTCTAGTTTTTTATCATATTTTTATTTTTATTTTTTATTTATCCACGTGTCAGAATTAATTCATCATCTCACCTAGCTTCTTTTATATCCTTTCTTGACCAGTCTGCCTTGTCTAATTTCCATAGCCTTCAATATTTTGAGTTTTGATCCCATTTTTTTTGCTTTGTGTTCCTAATATTTTGTACTTTTCATGTGATTTTTCTCTGGATTTTTAAAAATTTATTTCTTGATTCTTGGTCTGGTAACTTGTGATGTAAGTTTTCTGCCCTCACTTGTGTTCTTGCCTTCATTTAACCTTGTTCACTTCTGAATCTTCTCAAATCCTTTTGGATAGTTGATATAACATGTTTGAGGATCATTTGGTTTCAATTGTGGAATTTTTAGATGGCTGGTTGATTTATTGTGGATTTTATCTTGAACCTTGTTCCATTTTGCTTCCTTTGAACCTTTTGGTCTCTCATAAGACTAGAAGGGCACTTGTGCCAACTTCTTCTTCTTGTTTGGGGTTCCTTTGGGGTGTGGGTACCTTCCTGGTCCTAGGATAGGGTTTGTATCTTCTAAATTTTTGTGTTTACTTCTTCTTTAAGTCATTTGCTTTTTTAAGTGCTTTCACTTCATCTTATGGTCTCTCTTGCTTCCATTTTGGTATTGTTTGGTCTTATACCTCTTTTCTCTTCATCTTGTTGGCTTCCTAAGCCATTCTTCATATTTTTGTGGTTCTGGTCTTGAGCATTATGTTCATATTTTGTGCATGTTGCTTTGCATATTTCATAAGTGTGCATTTGTTTCCATATGTGTTCATGTTGCATCATTTTGAGTTGCATACTTCTTCTCCTCATTTCTTTGAGTTGCATTTGCATTGTGCATTTGTTCATATCATGTCACTTCTGATTGTTTGATGTTAGCATGTTATCTTGCTCATTTTGTTTCATTTGTATGCATACTAACCTTGCAGGGGCTATGGTAAGTGTGAGATGTGGGAATTGAGTTCCACATCTCCAATTCTCATCTTCCTCTTATGTTTATGTGCACTAACCATTTGTTGTTGGGCTTAGGCCTTTCTCATCCCTTCTTCTATCTTCTTCTTCTTCTTTCCTTCTTCATTAGGATAGAAACCTCACTAACCCTTAGGACATCCATGCATGTTAACACTTAGGATTATTTTAGTCCCCCTTTAGAATTTTTCCTTTGTGATCCTTTTTGGTTCTTCTTCTCTTCTCATCTCATAACTCTAAAAAAACACTTTAATAAGTTTGAAGTGGTGCATTGATCCATAGCCTTATCCCATGAGGTATGCTTGTAGTCTTCCCATCTTGGGATAGTACATGTTTACCTTGTGATGCACAAGTCTGATCAAGGTATCTTCTTCATAAAAGAAAAGCATAAAAAATACTTCTTCATCTGTAAATAATCAAAACACTTAATAATTAAACAAGTTAGTGAGCTTAGGCCCTAATCTTTGGGTTCGAGTTTTGGGGATCTTCTCCTTGCTTGAGTGTGCTTGTTCTATTATTCCATCTTGGAATGTAGTGACAAGTGCACATTCCATGGAAAAGAGCTTGAGTTTATTTCCTTGTGACATACTCATAAAAGCTTCATAAAAAACACAAACAAACAATAAGCGTCTTTCCTTCGGGAATTCTTTTCTCACCTCATTCGCTCTGTACGCGAACTTGCTCCTACTTGTCATCTTGCAAGACGGTTACGCACTCGTCGTCCGAGTCTGCAACACCTGAGCAATGGCATAGGCAGTTCAAGCCTCAATTCACAAGCAATTTCCTTTTAGTATCCCTTGTTAGGGGAACTACGACGTCTATGATCCTCATTATCCTGATGAGGTACGTAGGCAGCGGGGTAGGGCCCGTTCGAGCACAATCTTTATTTTCCCTACATTTTTCCTCTTTGTTTCTTATTCATTTCTTTTCCAGTTCCAGTTTCTTTTCATTTTCATTTCTTTTGCTGCAGTTTTCATACCCTCACCCTTTGAAACAGTTTCTTTTGCAAGCGTGGATCCCGTCGGGTTCGGCGGACGATCTAGGTGCTAATACCTTCCCAGGTCGTAACCGACTCCCGAGCTCAGTCTCTTTGGTTTGTATGACATGTGTCCTTCCTCTTCTTTCTTCTGGTTTGTGCAGCATTACCATTCCCTTTCTTCGGGATAAAAATGCCTGGCTGGCGACTCTATTTCTTTTCCGCGCCACTTTCGCGTTTGTACCAGGATGGAAATCCGGGGAGCGACACTAGCATCCCAAGCTTGGGAAGTTAGAGTGATGAAAGGGAAGAAACACTTTGGAAGAGTGGATCCAAACACTTATGATCCTTTCGCAAGCTGGTTGGAGGATCGTGTGAAGACCCATTTGCTCCCATTTTCTAAAGAGACACCTCTCTACCCTAAAGAGGTAGCACCCACGACTTCATTGCCTTTGCAAGATTATCTAAAGTTGGAAGCTTTGGTTCAACAGCTCAGGTTAAAGAATCAAGAAGTTTACAATTCATGTCAGAAACTGAAGATGCAGAATCAAAAGTTGGAGGAAAGAGCTCACAAAGCTGAAGAGATGGTTAGGCTCAAGCAACAAGATTTTCAAGATAGAGAGCTTTACTTCAAGAAAAAGGGATTAGCTGAGACTCACAAGGCGGCCCAGCGCCGGAAAGAGAGGAAGGACCTGAATGAAGCCAATGAAGTTGTTACCTTATGGCAAGAAAAATGGGAAGACAATTTGAGGAAGCAAAAAGAGTTGGACGTCAAGCATAAGCTGGAAATCAAGAGTCTTCAAGATTCTTTGGATGGACAGAGAGAGCTCCTTCAGAAGGCTTATCATCAAGAGAAGGGTTGTCTCCAACGTCTAGAAAAAAGCCAACAAGCAGTAAAGGAAGCTCAAAAAGAAATAGAAGAATTGAAATTGAAAGCTGATGTGAAGAAGTCAAAGGCTGAGTCGGGTCTGAGCAAAGAGAGTGAGACGGCTTTCCTGCAGCAGATTGAAGAGTTACATGCTTCCTTTGATACGAGGGACCTCCTCATCCAGAGACTCATCCAGGAGCCTGGTCATCCGGATATCGTTCAGTTGTTCCAGAATGTCAAGCGTCTTAGCTGGAGGCTGCGAGACTTAGAGTTCCCTAGGGTTTAGTTTCATGCTATTGTACTTGGATTACCCACGGGCTTGTTGTGGGATTCCTTTAATTTGATGTACTTTGTTGTTCTTTTGATTGGAACCCTTCGGGGACTTTGTTGTTTCAAACTTTAGTTTATATGATTGACTTGTTTTGAATCTCTTGTTCGTTATTTGTTGCACCGACACGGGGTAATGGGCACCAATTCTCCATGGCCGTCATTGTATTTGAGCATCGCTTGGGTCTTCTTCCCAATTATTATTCTCTTAATTCCAGGACCGGAAACAGGGAAAGACTTGGGAATAAAAGGAACACATTGCATTGCATACGCATCATTTTCATTTCTTCATTGTTTTTGCAGGTTTTCCTACAGGATGCTTAATTTATCTGTGTTTCAGGCAAAGATTGCGAGAGCTGCCAAGACCCGGCATCTCCGACAAGATATCCCGCATCGCTACACAACTCGCAACAATCAGAGGACAGTTATGGACTCTATGCAAACAGAGCTTAATGAGTTTCGCACCAGAATGGGAGAGTTCATGACCATGATGCAAGGGATGGCTCAGGGACAGCAAGAGTTAAGGAATGCAATTCAAGGGCTCAACCCTCCTCAGACTAATACTCCTATGACCACTTCTGACGGGCAAGGGGATCCTCCCAACACCAGCAATGGCCCAAGTGGACCTCAGATTCCAGAACCAGACACGACAACTTTTGTTCCAGTACAAGACAGGCAGAAGGATCAATTCCCTTATTTCAACAATGACATGGGGTTCGTTGGAGAAGGAAATCTTAATGATTGTTTGGTGCTTGCTGAGAAAGTCAAAGCCCTCGAGTGTAGAGATACTTTGGGGATAGATGTGTCTGACATGGGCCTAGTCCCCGGGGTGGTTATTCCTCACAAATTCAGGCCGCCTACATTTGACAAGTACAACGGTAGTTCCTGCCCAAAGACTCACTTGCAGGCATTCTATCGGAAGATCGCTGCCCATACTCGGGATGAAAAACTTTGGATGTACTACTTCCAGGATAGTCTCTCTGGAGGGTCCTTGGAATGGTATATGAAGCTAGAGAGAAGTTTTGTAAGAAACTGGAAGGAATTGGGAGAAGCATTCCTCAAGCAGTATCAGTATAATATTGACATGGCGCCCAGTCGCACCCAACTTCAGAGTCTAACTCAGAGGAGCTCGGAGAGTTTCAAAGATTACGCACAAAGGTGGCGTGAAGTGGCCACTCGAGTGCAACCGCCTTTGTTGGAGAGAGAAATGGTAGACCTGTTCCTGGATACCCTCCCTGGGCATTTAATGGAAAGGTTAGCTGGATGTTCCTCAAGTGGATTTTCGGATATCATTTTGACTGGCGAGAGGATAGAAAGTTGGATCAAGCAAGGGAAGATTCAGAACGGAGGCGCTTCAAGTTCTGGTATTAAGAAACTCTTCGTGAAAAGAAGAGAGGGGGAGACTGGTGCAGTGTACGCACAGAGGGAAGGAATCAACAGAGGATTTTATCTGCAAGTGGCCCCTGTCACTATCTCAACTCCACCTGTTCAACAACAAGTCCAACCACCGCAGCCACAACGTTCGCAAGGGTATCAGCAAAGAGCTCCTCGTCCATATTACCCCCAAAGGCCCAAAGAAATACATTTCGAAGCTCCGCCGATGTCTTATTCACAACTTTTGAAGAATCTTCTACAACTTCAGATGGTTCAACTCCGAACTCTACAATCCCCGAAGCCAGGCCAGATCCCCGAGGGTTATGATACAAATGCCAGATGTGAATTTAATTCCGGAGCTCCCGGACATACCACAGAGAACTGCAAAGCACTAAAGCATGTTGTTCAAGACTTGTAGGATTCTAAAGCAATCAACTTTGCTCCTACTCCTAATGTAATTCAGAACCCCATGCCTCCTCACAGAGGTACGGTTGGGGCAGTTGATGAAGGGGAGAATCTGAACTTGGTATGTGATGTCAACGACTTGAAGACTTCGTTGATTGTTGTTAAAGTCTGCTTGCCAAAGAAAGGTATCTTCCTTAGATGTGAAGAAGATTGTCCAGAATGTGCTAAAGCTACAAATGGGTGTGAGCAGTTAAAGGCGGGAATCCAAAGTATGATTGATGAGGGAGTGTTGCAATTCGACAAGATTGTAAAAGAAAGTGAAATCTCCACAATAACTATCTTCTATGATCCATCTCAAGTTCCTTCATGGGCCAGAGCGGCACCGATAACCATCACCACTGTAGGACCGGTAATGTATCAAAGTGATAGAGCTATTCCTTGGAATTATGGTGGTGAAGTATACTGTAATGACCAGAAGCAAGAGTTGGCCACGTCTAGTACAACCCCAGCTCAAGTAGAAAATGTTGGAGTAGGGGGCTTTACAAGAAGTGGAAGGTTGTTTGCGCTGGAAACACTAAGAAATAATGTGATACCACCCAGAGACACCGCAGAAGCCCAGGCTAGAGCGAGAGGGAAGAAACCAGTGGTTGTCAATGATCTTATACCAGCAACTGATCCAGACCTCACTTTTGATAAAGAAGCTGAAGAATTTCTGAGGATTATCAAAAAGAGCGACTACAAGATTGTGGACCATCTGCAGCAGACTCCGTCGAAGATTTCCATCTTGTCCTTGCTCATGTGTTCTGATTCTCACAGGAAGGCTCTCTTGAATATTTTGAATAAGGCGTACGTGCCTCAGGATATTTCAGTAAATCAGTTGGAAGCGGTGGTATCCAGCGTCAATGCCAGTCACGGATTGGGTTTCACAGACTTGGATCTGACTTCTGAAGGGCGTGCTCATAATCGGGCATTGCATATCTCTTTAGAATGTAAAGGTGCAGTACTCTCTCACGTGTTGGTAGATACTGGATCTTCGTTGAACGTCTTGCCTAAGAAAGCACTGACGAAGTTGGATTATGATGGCGTAGTTCTAAAGCCCAGCGACCTAGTAGTTCGAGCATTTGATGGGTCAAGGAGATCGATGTTCGGGGAGGTGGAGTTACCAATCAAAGTAGGTCCACAGATCTTCAATACCACGTTCTACGTAATAGATATACAGCCTACATACAGTTGTTTACTCGGAAGACCTTAGATACATTCAGCAGGAGCCGTATCGTCCACACTTCATCAGAAGTTAAAGTTTGTATGGGAGGGTTAAATTGTAACTGTCAGTGGGGAAGAAGATATTTTTGTTAGTCATTTGGCTTCATTAGAATATGTGGAGATGGATGGCGAAATATTTGAAACCCCATGTCAGGCTTTTGAGCCCATGAAATCTGAACAAACATCTGCAGTGGCAACTTCTCCTGAAGAACCGAAGAAGGGGGTTCCCATAGCCTCTTATAAACAAGCGCTTGAATTGGTAGAATCTGGGGTACGAGAAGGCTGGGGCAGTCCAGTGGAAGTTCCAGAGAAGAAATATATGTTTGGAATTGGCTATCATCCTGGGAAGTCATCGTCTGGACCAAGTGCTAAAGGTTGTCAGAGCCCAATCACTTTCACGAGTGCGGGAGTGGTTGATTACGGAAACATCAGTGCTGTACAGGATGATGCAGTCGATAGTGACTGTGACCTAGATGAATGGATCAGGCCTGCCGTTCCAGGGACTCAGCTTAGCAATTGGACATCAAAAAGGCTTATTTCGGTCACCTCTTTCGAAGAGTAATATTTTTTGTTTCTGTTTTTCCTGTATTCAAGCACTATGTCTTGCCTGGGGCATAATAGCTCTTTGTAAGGGTTCGTTTGTTCTTAACACAATCATAAATAAAGCTGACGTTTCACATTCATTCATGTTGTTCTCTGTCTTTCATTTTTGCTTTTGTTTTTCAAAAAGAAAGAAAAGTTTTAAAATGGCAATGTTTCTCATTTTCTCAAGTTGTTGCTAAAGCCTTGCATGAATCACCATTCATGCAGGTGCTCGTCACCTGATCTTATCAATGACGACCCTGTTATGGCTGAGTATGACTTCGACAATCCAATTTATCAAGCCGATGAGGAAGGTGAAGAGGATTGCGAACTACCTGAAGAATTGGCCAGAGTGCTTAAATAGGAGGAGAAGATGATTCAGCCGCACGAAGAAGCTGTCGAAGTAATAAACCTGGGTACTGAAGAAGACGAGAAAGAAGTCAAGATCGGGGATGCATTAGAAGAATCTGTCAAGACTCGTTTGATTGCTATGCTTAGAGAGTATGTTGATGTCTTCGCATGGTCCTACCAAGATATGCCTGGTTTAGACACTGACATTGTGGTGCACAACCTGCCTCTCAGAGAAGATTGTCCTCCGGTAAAGCAGAAGTTGAGGCGCACACGTCCAGATATGGCAATTAAAATAAAAGAAGAAGTACAAAAACAGTTTGATGCTGGCTTCTTGGCCGTGACCAGTTACCCTCTGTGGGTTGCCAACATTGTGCCGGTTCCCAAGAAAGACGGTAAAGTCAGGATGTGTGTGGACTACAGGGATTTGAATAGGGCCAGCCCCAAAGATGACTTCCCTCTACCTCACATAGATGTGCTCGTCGATAATACTGCTCAGTTTTTCGTGTTCTCCTTCATGGACGGATTTTTCCGGCTATAATCAGATTAAGATGTCTCCCGATGACATGGAAAAGACAACCTTCATCACGCCTTAGGGCACCTTCTGTTACAAGGTCATGCCATTTGGTTTGAAGAATGTTGGAGCTACTTATCAACGGGCGATGGTGATGCTATTTCACGACATGATCCATCATGAAATTGAGGTTTATGTTGATGATATGATAGCAAAATCCCAAACAGAGGAAGAGAACTTGGTTAATCTAGAAAAGTTGTTTGACAGGCTCCGGAAGTTCAAACTGAGGTTGAATCCAAATAAGTGTACCTTCGGGGTCCGTTTTGGCAAGCTACTCGGCTTCATTGTTAGTGAGCGAGAAATTGAGGTTGATCCAGCCAAAGTGAAAGCTATCCAAGAGATTCCTGAGCCGAAGACTGAAAAGCAAGTACCTGGCTTCTTAGGGAGACTAAACTACATTGCACGGTTTATATCTCACCTAACCGCCACGTGTGAGCCCAACTTTAAGCTTCTGAGGAAGAATCAGGCCATTAAATGGAATGAAGACTGTCAGCAAACCTTTGACCGAATCAAAGAATACTTGTTAGAACCTCCAATTCTTATGCCTCCAGTGCCAGGGACACCTTTGATTATGTATCTTACCGTGCTTGAAGGATCGATGGGATGTGTGCTGGGTCAGCAGGACGAGTCTGGTCGAAAAGAGCACGCCATTTATTACCTTAGCAAAAAGTTTACCGATTGTGAGACACATTACTCACTACTCGAGAAAACTTGTTGCGCTTTGGCATGGGCTGCTCGCCAGCTAAGACAGTACATGTTGACTCACACTACTCTCTTAATTTCCAAGATGGATCATGTGAAATACATCTTTGAAAAGCCAGCTCTGACAGGAAGAGTAGCCCGATGGCAGATGATATTAATAGAGTATGATATACAATACACTTCGCAAAAGGAAATTAAAGGAAGTGTGTTGTCAGAATACTTGGCTCAGCAGCCAATCGATGATTATCAACCCATGAGGTTCGAGTTTCCGGATGAGGACATCATGTTCCTCAAGTCAAAAGACTACGAAGAACCACTTCCGAAGGAGGGGCCAGACCCTGAATCCAAATTTAAGTTGATGTTTGACGGGGTTGTGAACATGAATGGAAGTGGAGTAGGTGATGTTATCATCTCGCCAGAAGGGGTCCATACACCTTTAGCTGCTCGGTTGACTTTCGAATGCACTAACAATGAGGCGGAGTATGAAGCTTGTATCATGGGGATTGAAGAGGCAATCGACTTGCGAGTCAAAAACCTCGAGATCTTCGGAGATTCTGCTTTGGTGGTAAATCAAGTCAATGGAAAATGGCTGGTTCATCAACCTCACTTGATTCCTTACAGAGATTATGTCAGGAGGCTGTTAACTTTCTTCACCAAAGTCAAGCTGAATTACATTCCTCGAGATGAAAACCAATTCGCCGATGCTCTAGCAACTTTGTCATCCATGATTAAAGTTTGTCAAGAGAATTTCGTGCCTCGAATTACGGTCTCCCGTCTTGAAAGACCCGCTTATGTCTTTGTAGTCGACAATGATGAAGATAACAAACCCTGGTATCATGATATCAAACAATTCCTGAAGGCTCAAGAATACCCGGCTGGGGCATCTAGTAAGGATAAGAAGACCCTTAAAAGACTGGCAGGAGATTTCTTCTTGAATCAAGATGGCGTGCTGTACAAGTGAAATTTCGACATGGTCCTGCTCAAATGCGTGGATAGACACGAAGCAGACTTGTTGATGCAGGAGGTTCATGAAGGCTCCTTTGGTACCCATGCTAGAGGACATGCCATGGCCAAGAAATTGTTGAGATCGGGATACTATTGGATTACCATGGAATTCGATTGCTGTAAATACTCCCGTAAATGCCACAAGTGTCAAATTTATGCCAATAAAGTTCATGTGCCTATGAATCCGTTGAGTGTCATGTCTTCACCATGGTCGTTCGCTATGTGGGGCATTGATATGATTGGCAAGATCGAGCCGACAGCTTCTAATGGTCATCGCTTCATCCTGGTTGCTATAGACTATTTCACGAAGTGGGTTGAAGTGGCATCTTACACCAATGTCACTAAATAAGTGGTAGCCCGGTTTATTAAACGAGACATCATTTGCCGGTACGGAATTCCTGAAAGGATCATTACTAATAATGGTTCTAATCTCAACAACAAGATGATGGCTGCCTTGTGTCGAGATTTCAAAATAGAACATCATAACTCTTCTCCATATCGCCCGAAGATGAATGGCGCCGTCGAGGCGGCCAATAAGAACATCAAGAAGATTGTGCAGAAGATGGTTGTGACATACAAGGACTTGCATGAGATGCTACCATTTGCGTTGCATGGGTACAGAACGTCAGTACGTACTTCAACAGGGGCAACCCCGTTCTCACTGGTGTATGGTATGGAGGCAGTCCTACCAATTGAAGTGGAAATCCCCTCGTTGAGATTGATGATGGACATTAAGCTAGATGAAGCTGAGTGGATCCAATCCAGATATAATCAATTGAGCCTCATTGAAGAGAAACGTCTAGCAGCTGTATGCCATGGACAGTTGTATCAACGGCGGATGAAGCAGGCTTTTGACAATAAGGTACGACCACAGAGGTACATGCCAGGTGACTTAGTGCTGAAAAGGATTCTTCCTCCTCTTAACGATCACAGGGGGAAATGGACACCCAACTATGAAGGACCGTTCGTGGTTAAAAAGGTTTTCTCAGGCGGAGCCTTGATGCTGACAACCATGGACGGAGAAGACTTCCAATCCCCTGTCAACGCAGAAGCAGTAAGAAAATACTTCGTGTAAAAAGACCTGCTGGATAAAAACAGAATAAAGATCCAGGAAAAAATGGGCATCCCAGCGAGCCAAAAACAGAATAAAAGGCTCGGGCAAAAGTTAGGGAAATCTTGAAAAAAAAATGTACACCCGCTGAGTTGAAAAGCCACATCAGACAACTCAGGCAAAAAAAGGGTATCCCGGTGGATTGAAAACCTGATATCCACGCAAAAGAGGGATTAACACGAACGACTGTGATCTGCGAGATCCATAACTTATCTACAGTTGAGGCTATCCTGAGGGTTGAAGATCAGTTCATTTACTTTTTCTCAAGAGGCAGAGCGAGCGGAGCGTCTTGAAGATATACGAGTCATAATCGGGTTGAGACTTGATGAGATCCACTTCTCACATTGCCAATAAGATAATTTGTTTTCCTTTTTGGCTGTTTCCTCTTTCCAGGGAACTGCTTCCTTTGCATTGCCTATTCATGGCCATTTTTCCAAATCAATAAAATTCAACTTCAGTCAATTTGACTTTTTTGCTTCTTGTTTTTGCTTTTTTTCATCTAGCATTGATTGATTGTGAAAACGTCTAGCAAATTGTGATTTACATTGTGTTGTGAACATATGAATGCTTTCTAACTCGTGCAGGAGGACAAAAACATTTAATACAACTCTGAAAGGGTGTCGAGATGCCCAGATAATGATTCATACTACGAGCCTGGGGCAGGCAGGTCCAAAACTAACTCTCCATGTTGCAGGTACTATCGATTGTGTTCATGCAGGTACAGGTACCGATGTTGCTAACAGAGCTAACAAAAAATTCCTAGGAGGAGCATTTCTTTATATTTGAACAGGAGCAGGAGTCTCAGGGTGTCCCCGATCATCCCCAGTAAAGTGGAAGTTGAAATTTCTCCCAGCAAGGTAGCAGAGGGTGGGTGTCATTCCCAAGCAGAAGTTTCCCTTCAGATAGGGGCAATTCCCAGCAGTATAGGGAATGTCTTTCCTCCCCAGCAATTGCTTCCTCAGTAGTATCATGCCTTTGGTTCCCAGCCAAGTCAGGAGGTCCTCACTTCCCCACCAGAGTTCAAGAAGGGTCTATCTCTCGCAGGGTCTTGGCGCTCCAATCTCAAAGTCCAATTTATTTTTGGCAATGGCGGCTGTTCAGAGCCGGTGTATCATTGACAACTTTCCCCGCAGTGTTGTCTCCTCCTCATCAGGATGGATCAGATCAGGGCAGTGATCATCAATTCCTCCCCCAGCCAAGCCATCTGGGATACTTGAGGTCTCCTTATCAGGAGATCTCATTTGCATTTGCATTTAGTAATCATCATTACATTTGCATCCTCCAAAGCGTAGCATTTCCATCGTCATGGAGCATTATGCCATAAATTCAAACATGTGCATGCCAGCATGGGCCAGTTTTGAGGTATATTACATACGACCTATAACATCTTCTCAACCTGAAGTACTCCGCACAGAGGATACCAATATCATTTTTCAGACATCCTTGTCTTTTCAAGCCAATGTTTGTCACTTATTTCGCGTCTTGTTTGGTACAACAGTCGCGTTGCAGGTTCCCATTTTGTACAACGGCCCTGTTTTCCTGGGCTCTCGTTTGTGTAAAACGATCCCGATCCATCTTATCCTATTTCCTTTGTTGTTTGGTTATCAGTCGAGGCTGGTATACCTTTGCGTCTCCATTCGAGGATGGTTTCGTGTTAGATCCGAGGATCTTTTCAGAATTGTCATTCGAGGATGGCATTCTTTTCTTTAAGTCCTTCTGAGGTTGGTCTTGTTTTTGTCTGTTGTGGCTATCATTCGAGGATGATAGTCCATTTTTGGAGCTTATTGATTGAGGTCAGTTTGTCTCTTTTACAAATTCTGTCTGAGGTCAGCTTTGTGTTTGGTTATCAGTTGAGGCTAGTATACCTTTGCATCTCCATTCGAGGATGGTTTCGTGTTAGATCCGAGGATCTTTTCAGAATTGTCATTCGAGGATGGCATTCTTTTCTTCAAGTCCTTCTAAGGTTGGTCTTGTTTGTGTTTGTTGTGGTTATCATTCGAGGATGATAGACCATTTTTGAGCTTATTGATCGAGGTCAGTTTGTCTCTTTTGCAAAGTCTGTCTGAGGTTAGTCTTTGTGTTTCTGGTTGCCGCCTGAGGCCGGTATTGCGTCTCCATTCGAGGATGGTTTCGTGCTAGATCCGAGGATCTTTTGAGAATTGTCATTCGAGGATGGCATTCTTTTCTTCAAGTCCTTCTGCGGTTGGTCTTGTTTGTTTTTGTTGTGGCTATCCTTCGAGGATGATAGGTCATTTTGAGCTTATTGATCGAGGTCAGTTTGTCTCTTTTGGAAAGTCTGTCTGAGGTCAGTCTTTGTTATTTGTGGTTATCGCCTGAGGCCGGTATACCATTGTGGTTCTATTCGAGGAAGATTTTAGTATTGGATCCGAGGATCTCTTGTGAGTTGTGTCATTCGATGATGGCATTCTTCCCAGCATATCTTATTACCCACAGTGCGCAAATTTCCAGGTTTTATTCGAGTATTCAATCACTCCACGCCTTGAACGTCTAAAAGCGGTTGCAATTATTCGTTCAGGCTTGTAGATGATTGAATAGGGGCAGTGTAATACCTCAAAATTTTCCCTCATATTTATTCCCTTTATTGGCTTATCGTTTCGCATTCATCTACATTCCTCACTAGGTCGTAACATCATAATCATGCATTTCATTATTTCCTAAGGCATGTGATCAGGGCCCAGGGAAATTAGGGTTTCGTACCTTATCTGTATCTGTCAGGGATTGATGGAGAATATTCACTGGACAACGATTCCACTTCAAATGCGTTTGTTCAGTCGTGTTTCAATTCAGATGGGAGTTTGACCTAGTTAGGGCCAAACTATCAAAGGATTGTTGCAACTGCAAGATTATTTTGGGCCACTGGACTGTTTCTTAAACGATGCATATTTAAAGTTCGGGCTGCCGTATGTTGAGATTCATCAGGTTATCGAGCAGTGTTTTGTGAGAAGTTTGGTTGGAGTCTTCTGTTTATCAGTGATTCATCTGGTTGAATGGTCATAGCATGTTTCAGACGATTCGGAAGGGGTGTGATTTATCTGGAAAATTGTGCAGTGGTTCAGAAGGAGCTGTGTTCATGGGCTTGTGGAGAGAATTTAAAATAGGCTTTGGGCTAAAATCGAGACTTCATATCCATTCATTCTCATTGTTATAAACCATTCCCAATTATTCCATTCCACTTCCATTCTTTTCCAATTTTCATTTCTTTCCAATTTTCATTTGTTTCCAATTTCCATTATTCTATATATTTTCATCAATTCATTTTCAGTTTCTTTTATTCACCTATCCGTTCATTTTTGTCCATGATCCATTGTGGACCACCTTTTAAAGTCTAGTTGTCCAAAGTCATATTCAAAGTTCAAGTCCAAGATTCCAATATGCCTTTCTGTACCAACCAATCATCTAAGTTTCCATTTTTGAGCATATTCATTTTAATCCATTGTATTAACCAAATAATCATTTCCTTTGTACTAAAACCATATATCATTCTTTAGAGGCCAATCAATCATCTAAATTTTCATTCCTTTTTACATCTTCATTTTTATCACTTTAATCCATTGTTTTAACCCAATAATTATTTCATTTGTACTTATGTACCCATTAGTTCTCATTACAAAGAAATATAAGAATCATTATTCTTTTTGGCCCAATCCTTTGCAAGCCCAATATCCACATCTATTTCATGTCACCTTTCCAAACCTAATTGCCAATCATCTTTTTTAACCAAAGTTCTTTTATTCATCCAATTTTTGTGATTAAATTCATAAACTCTTTGGTCTCCAAAACCTATTTATTTAACCAATTAGCCAAAGGCCCATTCGATAATGGCAAAAGGGCAGTCCATGAAAAGGAAGAAAATATAAACCAAAAGGAATTAATAAAAACGGATCCCTTTATTCTCTTCTTTGGGGAATTCATTGTCACTACATCTAGAAAGCTTGATCGCATAATCCTTCAACAATAAAGACATAACATGTTTGAGCATTGAAAATGTCGTTACAAATTTGGGGGATCGAGATAACAAAGCAAAGACAGTTATAATAATCTAGCAGAAACTTCAACGGAAAAAGTTCCAGTTACAAATCTAAAAGAATTCAATTATCAGGAAAAAAATCTATAACAAAATAACAGCAAACAGAACTCAGAAGAAGACTCAGAGGATTTCAGTCTCTCTTGAATCTCTACCACCTCCACAATCAAAAATCAATAACCTTCAACCTATTCAATCATCATCACTCTTGATCTTCTCCAACCTTCACTATTCATTAACAAAAAATCATCATCAATTTTCAATCTCCCATCAACAGCCAACCTGCAATAACAAGATCTGGATGGAGTGAAAACTAAAGAAGAACAAGAGAGAAGCCTCATAAGTGAAAATCAGTATAACAGAATTGCCAAGTGAAAGTGAGAAACGAAAATCATAATAGAAGATAACAGAAACTCATAACAGAAGATAACTAACTCAAAACTAACTTCTGACAGAAAATAACAAACTTATCTTCTAGAAGGATCCTCAAATCAACTTCTATAATGTAGAAGCTCCTGCAATCTTCAATTCCTCTTCACCATTTTTCACTCTTTTCAACCATTTTTCTCTTCTCCTCTCAACTCTTCTCCTTCAACCTTTTTCCACACCATTTTTCTTCTTCTCCTTCATAATTTCTCTCCATATATTCTTCATCACCAATACCTGTTATCAAAAATATGGCAACAAGAATGCTTCAAAACTTCCAATCTTCATCATAATCCCCATTATCTTCATAGCGTCACCATCTTTCTGCAACATCAAAAAATAAACTTCGAACCTACAATCACCAAGAAACCTTCATCATTCTTCAACAATTTGCAAAATCAAGAACATTCAACAATCGGCATCAATTCATAATAGCAACAAGCGTAATCGTAGAAGTGGAAGAACGAAATGGAATCGTACACGAGAAAAGGTCAGTGAAGCCGAACTCACCAAGGTTATCACGATTTCGTCAGCGACCTCCAATTTCGCATCGGCCTTCAACTCTTCATCACCATCAGCAAATGATTTCCGTCGTCACCTAGCGGATACCTCAAGCGCCGTCTTTGCGTCATCTTTCATTATCTTCACGAGACTTTCGAAGGATCCGAGTGGAAGCATCGTTTCGGCCTTCTCCGCCACAAGTTGCTGAATTAACGTCTTTGTTGTGACTTTGGTGTTCTTCGATTAATAAGGTGTGAATCCGTAATTGTTTTCGGACTTGATCGTGTGAGTGTTTTGTTGAGTTTTTGGTTTCAGATCTGTAACAAGTAAAAGTTAGGTTAGAAAAAGGGGGGATTTAGGCTGGATTGAAGAATAGGAATGTCTATTTGAGGTCTAATGGTGAGGTTGACGGAATCAAAAAGAGAGCGGAGAAGAAAATGGAGAGTTAGAGGTGATGGCCGAAGAAAGAAGAGGTCGGGAGAGAAGGAGTGCAGCGACGAAGATGGGAAGGGAAAGAGGATTAGGGTTCCTAATATCTCTTCAGCTTTTATTTATTCATTTTTATTTTGTAATCACAAAGAATATAATTAATAGAATCATTAAGAGATTTTTTGGGTTTAATTTCGTTTAGTGTTAATAAAACTCAGTCAAGTTTGGAGAAAGCAAAACCATTAATCCATAATTAAATTGATTAATTATCCATCTCATTCCCAATAATTGCATCGATTAGAAAATCATAAGAAGAGAGAGGATAAGGTTGGATAATCCTTTGTGATTCCCTAGCCACACCGACGGTGACACTTGTCACCGTCCGGTAGGCCATATTTGCGGTTGATTGCATGTGCGTCGTACATCTTAGCTATCGTGTACATACGGTTGTGAGCTGCTTGATCGTAATACCTTAGTGAAGACCCCAATCCAACGGCCAGATTAGAGTCAACTTAGTTGACTGTAGACTCATACCATATACCCTCACAAGACCTGTGTTTTGGGCTTATGTTAGTATTGCTAATCTCACCCCTGTCTTAGGCCCATAGGGAAAAACAACATAAAAAAATTGCTGAATGCACCTCTCCCCCTCATCCAGCGCATTGGACCTTATTCAGTTGCTTTTCGCATCCCTGTTTTAGCAGCCCAATAAGAAAACAACCAAAAGATTACTTAACTCACCCCCCTGTCATGTTTCTTTAGAATTTATTTTAGTTTTGTATTAGGTTAGGAATAATTCAAATAAAAATAGGAAAAAATGTAATAAAATTCTCAAAAAAATCAAGTAGGTCCCTAATTCAATTTAGAAATGTTTAGCATTTTATTTTTCTGAATGTTAATTGTTTTTGAATTAATTTTGATTTTTTCATGTAAGTAGTTTTTAGTGAATTTCCTTCAACTGTACATAAATTTGTTGATTTTTTTTTTAGTCTTCCAGTAATATTTTTGGTCCACTCTTTTTGCCATAGTTAGAGGACTCATAATAATACTTAGAATAATTTTAGTTGATTTTTTAGGGAATTTTATCTCATGTTTTAGTAGCCTAATCCTTAGGAAATAATGGTTAATCCTTAGGTAGAAATAAATGATTTTTAGGCATAACAAAATTCTTATTTTTTAGGATTCTTCTTAACACAATATTATAGGTAGTTTTAGGACCCTATAGAATTAATCTCATAATTTTTCCAGAGCTTTTACTATTTTTAGGGTATTAATCTTTAGGCTTTGTTACATGTAAATTTCCATTAGTTTAGGCTAGAATATTAGGATTTTATTAAGAAATAGTTTAAGTAGATTTAACCTTAGGAGTTAATAGTGATTTAGACTAGTTTAGATTCTGATTTTTTAGAATGAAAATATTAGGTAATGCCCTTAGTTTTAGGACTTAGGCTTAGGATTCATATTAATTAGACTTAAAATAAATGTAGACTATTTTAGGTTTATGCCCTTAAATGTTTTGTTTTGAATTTTATATCTTATATTCGATTTTAATGCTTTGTTACATTGATTGATATTTTCACTTATATAGGTCTCCCCTTGGCTTTAGAATCAACTTATCTTCCTTAGGAAGTAAGTTGCATTCTAGTAGTTCTAAGTTCCTTTCTCCATTAGGTTTAGAATACCTCATTAACCATATGACCTCACTTGTAAATAAACAAAAATTAGGGTTGTGTCTTAGTCCCCATTAGGTTTTGCCTTTTGCAATTTGAGTCATTCTTTTCTCATCTTCAAACAAAAATCCAAAAACACTTAACAAATAAATGAAAGGATTCCTTGTGTATAGTCTTATCCCATGATGCACTTGCACTCATTCCATCTTGGAGTGGTGTAAGCTTGTCTATCATGATGTACAAGTCTCATCAAGGAATTGTTTCATAAAACAAACAAATTCAAAACACTTCTCATAAAAGACAAAAACAAATAACAAGCGACTATCCTGCGGGAACTTCTCTTCTCATCTCATTCACTCATAACGCCAATTCGCGACGACTTGTCTCGCATGCAAGACGGTAAACGCACTCGTACCAGACGAGCCTGCAGCACCAGAGCATAGACATACGTAGTTCCAGCAAAAAAAACACAAACAAATAGTTCCCGCCTTAGTTAGGCGAACTACGTCGACTCTGATCCTCATTTTCCCGATGAGGTACGTAGGCAGCGGGGTAGGGCCCGTTCGAGCACATTATTTATTTTCCCTACATTTTCCCCATTCTTCCATTTTATTCTCTTTTTCCAATTCCATTTCTCATTTCTGTTCCAGTTCCAGTTAGCAGTTTTATTCAGCAGCAACTCTTATTCCTCACCCTTTGAAACAAACAAGCAAGCGTGGTTCCCGTCGGGTACGGCGGACGATCTGGGGTGCTAATACCTTCCCAGGTCGTAACCGACTCCCGAACCCAGATCTTTGGTTCGCAGGACCTTGTCCTTCTTCCTCAGGTTTATGCAACATTACCTTTCCCATTCATTCGGGATAAATATGTCTGGCTGGCGACTCTACCTTTTCCGCGCCACTTTCGCGTTTGTACTAGGATGAAAATCCCGGGAGCGACACTCATTCTATATTAGAATGTAGTAATAAGTACACATTCCATGGAAAATGACCGGAATTCACTTTCTTGTGCTAAATTCAGAAAAGCTTCTAAAAAACACAAACAAAGAATAAGCGTCTCTCCTTCGGGGCTTCTTTTCTCACCACCTTCACTCTTAACGTACGAACTTGCTCCTACTTGTCACTTTGCAAGACGGTAACACACTCGTTTCAAAAGAGCCTGCAACACTTGAGCATTGATATAGGCAGTTCAAGCTTTTAAAACACAAGCCATTTTCCTTCCTAGTTAAGGGAACTACAACGTCTCTGATCCTCATATCCAGATGAGGTACGTAGGCAGTGGGGTAGGGCCCGTTCGAGAACTCTTTTATTTTCCCTACATTCTCCCCATTTATTTTCTTTTTTTGTCTAGTTCCGGTCTTTCTTTTGCAGCAGCTTTCATTTCTTCACCCTTTGAAACAATTTCTTTCAAGCGTGGATCCCGTTGGGTACGACAGACGATCTGTGGTGCTAATACCTTCCCAGGTAATAACTGTAACACCCCAAATTCGATTATGAGTAATTGTTGCTTATTCGAGGATATATGATGATTTTGGAAAATAGGTGGTTATGTGGCCGATGCATTGTGGTGAAATTGGAGTAAATAAAATGTGTTAGAATCATGTAATTGATGTGTGAATTGATGTCTCGATGTCGGTTGTATTTGATTGATGCTGTAAATGAGTTTTGGAAGGATTTGGGATGAAATATGTATGAAAATTTGGGGGTTTTTGGTGCTAATTTAGTAACAGCAGAAAAGCTGTTGGAAAACGTGCGTTAACCGGTTAACCATTGAAAAATTGGGATTTTCTGAAAATGTACAAGCGTTAACCGGTTAACTCTATGGGTTAACCGATTAACACTGTGTTGATGGCAGATTTTGAAATCTTTAAAAATTCGTAACTTTTTAATCGTAAGTCCGATTTGCATTCCGTTTGAAGCGTAGGAAAGAGAATAAAATAATCTTTGTTTTGATGAATGAAAATGAGAGAAAACGATGTAATTTTCGGAACGGAGTTTTTAGGGAAATGATTAAATTACATTATATTTTTACCGGGTTCAGGTTATGTCTTGATGAGTTGAGGTAGCTAATGAAATGAGGTTTTGACGTGTTATTAGGATGGAAATATATGATTAATTGATGTTGAGTTGTTGATATGAAATGAATGATGCGTAATTGATTTCTCGATGAATTTTACGGTGTAACGCATCATTGCATTTCATGATATTCACGATGGGGCTTCGGCCTATTTAGTAGCTTCAACCCCATTGTGTGGATTGGAGTGTCTCGATGATTACGGCGTGCTCCCTTGTGGAGGGTTGATGGTCATGTATCCATCTCACGATGAAATTGGTACCACATGCATAATTGCATATCATGATAGTTGGAATTGCATATGTCTGGATGAATTCACGATGGAGTTGTTGTTGCTGAATTTTTATAATGTGTTCATGATTGTGTTGTTGTTGCTGAATTATATGGTTGAAGATGTTATGACATGTGTTATGCTAATTTATTTATATTCCATATTCTAATATATTTATGATAAATTATGATTACTCACCCTGCCTGCTTGGAAATGTTGCCTCCTTTGTGGGTAACTTGCAGATGATAAAGAATAGGCTTGCAGTGCAAGAGGAGTTTTTCATGAGTCTCGGAGCGTGCTTTAGTGTTCCTTAGAAGTGGTTTTGGTCTATGTGTCCTGCTCTGCGTCATGTAACACTGGGACGGGGGTTTATTTGTTAAATTGTTTTCAGTTATGTTATTACTTTGATAAATGTTTTCTCATTATATGATGTTGATATTTCGGATGGTGAAAATTATGTTTATGAAGTAAAAATTATGATTTTGAAATATGAAGTTTAAATTCCGCTGCGAAATGCTATATGTTATTTATGATGTTAATTAACCCGTATTCCGGGATAGGACACTGTTATTTTGATGTTTTCTGAAGAAATGTATTACCCTTCTTGTTGATTACTCTGATATTACTCTAAATATATTTTTTTGGGTAGATGGGTGTTACATTAGTGGTATCAGAGCAGGTCGGTCCGTCCGGTCAATGTCGTTTAATGTTGTTAATTTCTTAGTACGCGACATGTGTGTGAAGCACTGTCGGTACTTGTTGTTAGTTCTAGTCGTTGTCTGCAGGTGTTGGTTTGGAATTAAGTGAGGGAGAGGCTTGTCCCAGAATGTTATTGGTATGAAGAAGTTGGTTCTAGTTGATGTTGGTTGCGAGAGTGAAAGGTTGTGAAGGCAATGTTGTTGTGGACCGACAGGAGTTTGGACTCCTAAATTCGTATCGATCGGATTTGAGAAGTGCGTATATTTTATATGAGAATTGGTTGAGAAGGGAGATTTATTTTGATGGGAATGATAAGTTGACGGACCAAGTCGGTAGGTTGTTTCGCTTTGAGTGTAGTTGGATTAAGTCGGGTAATTTCGAAGTTGGAGGTAGAGTAAGATTCTTGGTAAAGCTTGGAAGTAAGAGTTAGAGAGATGGAACTTATACTCATCAATCCCAAAATTCTGTTTTTTTTGCGATCTTGGAGCAGCAGTCACTAGAAGATACATAACTTTTTACTTGTGATTCTGATGGAGGCGATTCCAGACTTTTTAGAAAGCTTACGAAATTCCCTATAATTTACATATAATATTTGCATTCAGGAGGTTTGCAATGAGGGAGATAAGTGCATTTTAATAATTGGGTCTGCTGCTGATTGTTTTTGAAATTCTGCCTACGGGAATTCTTGACCAGTTCCATTGCGAGGATGATAACTTTTTACTTGTAAATCGGATTTGAGTGATTTTTAAAGTTCTGGAATCTACATGAAATTATCTTTATTTTGGAATATGATTTTGTGTTTGGGAGGCCTGTATTGGAAGAGGAATATGTGGTTGAAGATGAGCAACTATTGTAGAAAATTTGGAAAGATAAAGACAAGTGTGAAATATTATTAGGAATAAACCGTTGGTATTTTTAAGATTGTAACCGTGTTGGAGAATGCATTGAGAGGAAATTTACGTTGAATAAGAATGAGTAAAGTGACGATGTATGTGATGGTGGAGTTGAGAGAAAGGACGAATGCCCGAGTAATGTTGTTAAAAAAAATTAACTTGGATGAAAGTAGTAATTGGAACGAACCGAATTGGATAGTACTCAATGTTGTAGTGATTCATGTGTTGGAAAAATATTTAAGGTTGTGCTATGCTATGAGCATGTATAAGAGATTGTGGAATGAATTTTTGGACGTTTTGATATAATTGTCGAAGTTGGGGATAAGGAAACTAAGAAGGCGTTGGTAAGCCTTAGAGAGTTGGTGGAGCGTTATGCTTATGGACTTTGGGACACGAGTTGAAGTACTCTATTGCGTTAGCTAATGATGATTTATGCCACAATTATGGTTTCCGGATGTCTATCGACAAATTGAGGAACTAATCACCCTTAATCTATTATTGATAGTAGATGGAATCATAATTGATGGATAAATGTATCATGCCGACTGGAATAGTATGCATGTTGGATTGGTTGAAGTTAAGTCGAGCGCTTGAGTATTGTTTGTTTTGTTGATGTGAATTCGTATATAAGAATGTTAGTCAGATTTAAGGATGATAGTATTAATTTGCGTTTGAATTGAATAGTAATATGGAAACTCATAGTTAAACTCTAGATAATTGGATTGTTGCTTTGGTGATGAATTAAGTGACGCGAGACTTGAAGTTTTTTTTTTGGAGATGATTAGAGAGGAAAGTATATGGAAAAGTAAAACCAAGATTTTCAAGAATGTAGGATAGAGTTGAGTTGCAAGAATCATGACGAAGTGAAATTATAAGTGGGTTTATTAAAGCGTGGTTTTGATTAGAACAAGGATAGTTGTTTGGTTGCGTTGGTTCAGATAAGAATTTATGAAAGGTTGTGTTAGTAAGAATCGGGGATTCAATACGTTGGATTACTTAGAAGCAAATAGATATGAGTTATCTTGTGGAAACTATTGTATCGATGCACCTTATATTGTCATAATGATGTAGTGTGTTTAAGGTGATTTTCGAAGGATGTGTTATTTTAAGATGACAAAGTTGTAGTTGTGTTAAGGATAATTGGACATTCATGAAGTATATAAATAATTGTCCAAAAATTTGGAAGTTGTCGCGGTTGTATTTATGTTTAACATTCGGAGGTGTTGTCTTATGAATCTAAGTTGGAACTATTCGATAACTACAAGAGTAGAATACCTATTGGAACGAAATTCAGAAGAGTTAAGTCAAAGGTGTTGTTGATGTGTTGGTTTTGGTGATTAAAGAAGTTGGAAATAAACTCGGTAGACATGGTACCTTGCAAGTAATCAGAGTGCACAACGAATGCATGGTGTAGTATAGTTGTTCTTAAATGCATAACAATGATGTTAATAGTTGATTGGATTGATGTTGGTGGATCAAGGTAACGAAGGTGACTTCCGAATTGGGTGAATATGGGGTTTTGAGATTTCAGAATAGAGTATGTGTTCCAGATATTCCGGAAATTAAAAAGTGTATTTTAGAGGAAGGACATAAGAGTCGACGGAGTATTCATCCTGGCGCTACAAAGATATATCAGGATTTACGTAGGTTGTTTTGGTGGCCAAGTATGAAAAGAGATATTGATTTGTATATGCTTGTTTGACATGTCAGATGTCAAAGATTGAGCATCAGAAACCTTCAGGTATGATGCAACCATTGAATGTTCCTGAGTGGAAATGGGATAGTATTTCCATGTATTTTAAGACAGAGTTACCTAAGACTGCAAGAGGTAATGATTCGATTTGGGTGATTATAGATCGGTTAACCAAGTCGGCGCATTTCTTGCCGATGGAGATTAACCATACTATGCAAAGATTAGCTGAGATTTATATTGAGGAAAATTGTGAAGTTGCGCGGTGTACCTTCGAGCATTATATCAGATAGAGATCTGCAGTTTACGTCAAGGTTTTGGAAGAGTTTGCGGGATGCCTTGGGTACTAAGTTGAGGATGAGTTATGCTTATCACCCGCAAACAGATGGTCAGACAGAAAGAACAATCCAATCTCTAGAAGATTTGCTGAGAGCTTGTGTAATGGACCAATGAGGATCTTGGGATAGTCAATTGTCGTTGGTTGAGTTTACATACAACAACAATTTTCATGCTGGTATTGGAATGGCTCCATATGAAGCATTGTATAGTAGACAATTTCGTACTCCATTGTGTTGGTATGAGTCAGGAGAGAGTTGGTGCTTGGACCTGAGATTGTCTAAGAAACAACTGAGAAGATAAGAATGATTCGGGAAAAGGATGAAGACGTCTCAGGGTCGTCAGAAGAGTTATCATGATGAGAGGAGAAAAGAACTTGAGTTCCAAGCGAGAAGATTAGATAAGGGAGTTGTATCTGACTCTGTCTACTCCAGGTAATTTTCGAGGGCGAAAATTCTGTAAGTGGGGGAGAGTTGTAACACCCCAAATTTGATTATGAGTAATTGTTGCTTATTCGAGGACATATGATGATTTTGGAAAATAGGTGGTTATGTGGCCGATGCATTGTGGTGATATTATTTTAATAATATTAATAATAAGAATAATCATGTAGTATTATTCGAAATTATTGTTTATTATTTAAAAATAATAAAAGTGGGGGTATGGAGGTTATGTTGGTCAATTGGGGATATGAGGAGTACTTTTATATAATATGAATAATTAGTGTATTATTATATTAATATTATTTAATAAAAATATTGAGGAAAAGGGCAAGATGGTCTTTGTGAGGAAAAAGTAAGGTTAAGTTGGGAAAAACATAAACTGGAATAGCTTTTGTAAAAGTGAGAATACGATCAAAATTGGATCTATCGTGTTTTTGGAAAAGAGCTCTGAAGAAAGGAAGGAGAAAAAGCTCAGAGTCAGGAAGTTACGAAGGACCTTGGAGAGGTGTATCAATCGGCAAAATTCTCTAAGGTATGGGGAGTTTTCATAATCTATTGTAATTATATAGGAATTGGATTATGAGTATATTAGAATTGTATGAGTTTTTGTGAGTTTTAGGGGTTTTGACTTAGGTTGAGTTTACGATGCCTAATTGATGTGTGAATTGATGTCTCGATGTTGGTTGTATTTGATTGATGTTGTAAATGAGTTTTGGAAGGATTTGGGATGAAAAATGTATGAAAATTTGGGGATTGTTGGTGCTAATTTCGTAACAGCAGAAAAGTTGCTGTAAAACGTGCGTTAACCGGTTAACGCTATAGGTTAACCGGTTAACCATTGAAAAATTGGGATTTTCTGAAAACGTACAAGCGTTAACCGGTTAACGCTATGGGTTAACCGATTAACACTGTGTTGATGGCAGATTTTGAAATCTTTAAAAATTCGTAACTTTTTAACCGTAAGTCCGATTTGCATTCCGTTTGAAGCGTAGGAAAGAGAATAAAATAATCTTTGTTTTGATGAATGAAAATGAGAGAAAACGATGTAATTTTCGGAACGGAGTTTTTAGGGAAATGATTAAATTACATTATAATTTTACCGGGTTCGGGTTATGTCTTGATGAGTTGAGGTAGCTAATGAAATGAGGTTTTGACGTGTTATTACGATGGAAATATATGATTAATTGATGTTGAGTTGTTGATATGAAATGAATGATGCGCAATTGATTTCTCGATGAATTTTACGGTGTAACGCATCATTGCATTTCATGATATTCACGATGGGGCTTCAGCCTATTTAGTAGCTTCAATCCCATTGTGTGGATTGGAGTGTCTCGATGATTACGGTGTGCTCCCTTGTGGAGGGTTGATGGTCATGTATCTATCTCACGATGAAATTGGTACCACATGCATAATTTTATATCATGATAGTTGGAATTGCATATGTCTGGATGAATTCACGATGGAGTTGTTGTTGCTGAATTTTTATAATGTATTCATGATTGTGTTGTTGTTGCTGAATTATATGGTTGAAGATGTTATGACATGTTTATGCTAATTTATTTATATTCCATATTCTAATATATTTATGATAAATTATGATTACTCACCCTGCCTGCTTGGAAATGTTGCCTCCTATGTGGGTAACTTGCAGATGATAAAGAATAGGCTTGCAGTGCAAGAGGAGTTTTTCATGAGTCTCAGAGCGTGCTTTAGTGTTCCTTAGAAGTGGTTTTGGTCTATGTGTCCTGCTCTGTGTCATGTAACACTGGGACGGGGGTTTATTTGTTAAACTGTTTTTGGTTATGTTATTACTTTGATAAATGTTTTCTCATTATATGATGTTGAAATTTCGGATGGTGAAAATTATGTTTATGAAGTAAAAATTATGATTTTGAAATATGAAGTTTAAATTCCGCTGCAAAATGCTATATGTTATTTATGATGTTAATTAACCCGTATTCCGGGATAGGACATTGTTATTTTGATTTTTCCCGAAGAAATGTATTACCTTTCTTATTGATTACTCTGATATTACTCTAAATATTTTGTTTTGGGTAGAAGGGTGTTACAGTAACCGAGTTCCGAACCCAGTTTTCTTTGGTTCGCGGGACCTTTGTCCTTCCTTTTTCTTTTCTTCGGTTTGTGCAACATTACCTTTCCCATTCCTTTGGGATAAAAAGGCCTGACTGGCGACTCTACCTTCTTCTGCGCCACTTTCTTGTTTGTACCAGGATGTAAATCCAGGGAGCAACATGTGGCACTCCAAGTGTAATATTTTATTTGATTACATGTTCACTTTTTCCACGGTGGAAATTGAATGTTAAAGTTATGTTAAAACTATTTCCAATTCCATTGTTAGCACTTCTATAATTCCCTTCTTCATCTCTTAAAAACCCTATTTTATCTTCTTTTTCCCTTTGCTCTTCTGTGTTCCAGACAAATCACAAATTGGTTCCCAAAGTAAAGTGTGTCAAAACCTTAAAAAAGGTTAAAGAAGTGTTTTCAATGTTATTTGAGAAGATGTACAATGTTGTCTCCTGAAAAAAAAGGGTTAAAGCAGCGCAACTAGAAAAAAGGGTTTTGTGAAAGAAATTTCGATGAATCACACTCACACTTGTGAAAGAAAAAAAGGGTTTTGTGAAAGAAATTTCAGGGAAGCAAGCGTGGTGGTGGATCTGTGAGTTATTGATGATTAAACCTGAGATTACCATGTCAATATCTGTAAGAAGTAAGAACTATAGTAACTATGGCGCAAACTAAAATTTGAAGAGGTAACTATGGAGAACCCAGAAGCAAAGCTCAAAACTTTCTTGCATTGGCTCCAGGTTTGTTAACATGATTTGTAATTTACGGCAGGAGTGAATAAACATATTAAACTTTTATTGCTATAGTGAATTTTTAAAATTGTTTATTTTCCCTAGTTTTGAATTTTGATTTGGTCTTGAATTCAGGAAAATAAGGTAGAGCTACGAGGTGTCAATATCAAGTACAGTGATTCCAGAAAAGGGTTTAGCATTTTTTTTTTGATAAAGATGTTTCTGATGGTAATAATAATGTACTTAAATCAATATGAATAGAATATTGTTATTGTTTTTTTGAATTGGAGATAATGAAAATGCTCATCTTTTATTGAAATTGATTTTGTTTTCTTTGAATTAGCAATTACTCCGATGAGGTTGTTCCACTGAAATCTCAATTTAGTGGATCAAACCCCTTCATAGCTATATGGATTTTAAATTTAGGTAATTGAATTAGAGTTTTTTTAGCAGCAAAATATTAGTGAACATGTACTCATCTAATATTTCTGTGAAAGCCTCATTCAAATAATAATATAGAATAACAATTGTTTTGTAGTCGTAGATATAGACACACTTAGTTGAAATGTGTAAGAAAAATTGTGCTCGTTGTTCTAACACTTTTCAAGTTGTTTTGTAGATGAGCTTAATCAATTTCACTCCTTTAAAAATAAAAAAGACAAACTTCAATTGTCCAAATTCAGCAAGGTAGTACTATAAATGCTGGTACAAATACCAGTCATTGGACTACGACACTTGGTAAATAAATAATATCAAACAACTTTAAATGGGTAAAAGTAATTACTTATGACTTTTATGGAAAACTAGTATCTGGCTAAATATGGTACTGACAACAGAGAACTGTTTTAATGTATTATTTTACAGTTGTTATCTTTTTAATATTATCATTATTTGTAGATCTTGTATTGTCGTTGTCGGATCAGACTACTGTGTGATTGCAGCAAATACGAGGATGTCCTCTGGTTACAACATCCTTACTCGTGATTACTCCAAAATCTCCCACTTGTACATCATTACTCATTCTACACAACTTTTATTTTTGTAAGTTTACACTTTGCTGAAATCCAATTGTTTTTGTATTATTGAAAAATTGAGTGGTGTTAATTTTCTTGATCACACATTAGACAAAGGACACTATTTTTTTTTTGTTTCATGACAGAGCAAAGAAATGTGTGATGGCTTCCTGGTTTTCAAGCTGATGTGAAGACTTTGCAAAAGGTTTTATCTGCTAGAGATTTGGTGAGTTTAAGAATATCAGTCCTTGTAACAGTAAAATAAATATTACTTTTTAGACCGTAAACATTTTCGGTATGACTTAGCATATATGGGAGAAACTTTTTGTTCTTTGTTTAATTTCATTATGTTTTTGTTATGTTTGCATACTTCTCTTTGTTAATTACTTGGAAATCTTTTCTTGTTAAGAAGTTTGGAAAAGAACTTGCTCGGTGTAAACTTATGTTCCATTGATGGTTTCTTTTCATTATCATAGTTATTTTTTTCATTGCTCTGTGAGTGAGTAGTTATTAAACTTTTCATTGCTTTGTGAGTGAGTAGTTATCTTCTCCCTTGAACTATAGGTCTTCAGATTGAATTATCTTCTCCCTTGTATGCATGAGTAATAACCATATATTTATGTTGGAAATGTTCAAAAAAACATGTATTCTTCCATTGGGCTGTCTTGCATGATGTACTTAGTCTATAGGTTAATATTTGGATGTTGCAGGATATTCCTGTCATACCTAAAGTTGGGCCAAGTCAAAGTGCATCATCAACCACAGTGATAACCAAAGGAACAATGGAGAATGACAGAGCTGGTGGAGAGGTTCCTCATAAATATCTATACAGAAAACTGAATTTTACCATTTAAAAACAAATTGATTCTTTGTGAATCGAGTTGTATCAAATTTCTATTGTTAACTGATATTAAGACTATGTTTAACATCAATTATTTTGAGTATTTTTATTTAAAAGTATCATACATCTTGTCGATTCGATTAACCTAATCATTGTAAGAGGCTTACATTTATAAATGAGAATTCTTGGATCACATGCTTGATTTTTAGTTAGTCTTTGGATCATACCAGCTTGTATTATTCTTGAATAATGTTGCATGATTTATTCTTGGTTATCTCTTAGAGAATTGTTTTAGATATGTGCTAGTTTGTTCACTGTTGATCTTTAACGTGAATTTTTCTAATACACTACTTAATAGGATGGATTTGTTAGCTTATACAATACTATGGTGGTAGTTTTCTTCCCTTTGTTTATGGTTCTTTATGATAGTTTTCTTCCATTTGTTGATTTATTGAGAAGTGAGTTTTATGAAGGAATGAGTTTTATGTTATTAGTGGTGAATTATTTGAAAATGCTTAGAATATTAGAGTGACATTGTTAGTGCTAGAAAATTGAATGTTAGAGAAGTGGAATTAGCTACAAATTAGTTAGGGAATAGCTAGAAATTAGCTACAGATTAATACTAATAGGTAAGTGTGTTTAAATTAGCTACATATTAGCTAGGGATTAGCTACAAATTAACTACCATTTCTAGGTTTTAATATGATATTAATATAAAAAAATTAAAATGGAAACAATTGACACGTGACATTCATGTCAGCATTTTTTGCCATGTTGGCATTGCCACTAACGGGAGGGACTAAAGTTAGAGATGAAAAACTTTAGGGGGCCAAAGTTTGAAGGAAATTTTTAGAATGACTAAACTTAGAGGTTGAGTTATTTACAGGAACCTCAGACATATTTAACCCAAAAATAAAAAATATTAAAAATAGGGAGACCAAAATTCCGGATTTCAAAATAAGGGGATCGAAATAAAAAAAATGAAAAATAGGTGGACCAAAATTACAATTAAACATAATAAATAAAACAAGAGTTAATATAGTTTTAGCGACGATTTTGACAAAAAAGACCAAAAACTAATATTACAAATTTTATAAGGACCATTCTTTAAAAAAAATTTTTGAAAAGAATAAAAATGAAATATAGATATTTAGGAGGACCAAAAATATTTTAACCCATAAAACAATAAACCAAAAACTAGTTTATCTTATCCTACACGAACTTACCGACCGGCGCACATAGCATCCAAATACAATTTGCCCGGTCAAACTCGGCGTCGTTTTGATTATTCCAACCTAATAATATCAAATATCTCCCCTACAGTTTCAATCTTCTGCAAACGCGACTACAAAAATTCCCTGCACCTCACCAATCCCAACCTTCCACTCCTAACAAAACAAAAAATAACAACAAACATTTGACGAAACTTACGAGTACACACGATAATACCATACACCGTCATACATAGGATCGTCGGAAAATTTTCTTCTTGTTCTCATCATGAGTCTGAAACCTGCAAAAACAATTTTCAACATTCTCTCTCTCTTCTCTCTTTGGAACCTTCCTGGAAACCTAATCCAATATAAATTTGCGTTGTGATTGGTTTTGGGTTTGAATTCAATCATTAGAGTTAGAGGAACAAGAAGAGGGAGAGTTTCAATTTTAAGTTTTTTCAAATTTTTCGAAAAAGTGGGTTAGGGTTAAGGGTTTCTTTGGGTACTTTGAAATTGATACAAAATTTGGGGTTTGTGGATTGTTTCTAAATCGAATCGGAGAAAATTTTGATTTTTTCTTCTGGGTGTGTGTGAAAATGGGTTTGGAGATTTCTGATGAGATGTTGGGGACTTTTGCTCCACTTTTAGTTTATTGGATTTATTCTGGTTTTTATGTTGTTTTGGGGTTTTTTGCGGAAGATTATAGGTTACATACAACACAAGATGAGGATGAAAAGAATTTGGTTTCTAAGTTTGATGTTGTTAAAGGAGTTCTCCTTCAACAAGCTGTTCAAGCTGTGGTTGCAACCCTCTTATTTGCAGTAAGTTGTTTTTTTTTTTTGAAAATTGTTTTCTAGTTTTCCTTTATTTGTGGAGTGTTTCTACAATTAAATATAGTTTGAGTTAATTTCATATTACCAAATCTACTATAGAGGCTTAATTGCTTAATAAGCTGTACTATCTGGTTCCTTCATGTCATTATCACAAACAAATTGTTTTCAATATTGAGTTTATTTGACATAAGCACAATAAGCACTTATGAGACTTTTTGAGAAAGCTTATTGAACAACATATGAAACTTCCATAAGCTGTTTCCATGTTTGCATAAGCTCTCCAGGATAGCTTATGAAAATAACTTATAGTTTGTATGAAAATATTGACTTTATTTTATCTTTTGTCGTAGAAATAGTTTATGCATAAGCACTTGTATGATAAACACATGTTATAACCGCTTAATGTTTATCCTAACCGGACTAAAGTCTGTTTTGCTAAGTTGTTTCGAATTCAGATGCCAAAAGTGGATTCATTTTTTATGTTTTTGTATGATGATTTTGTTTTGGTATATGTTGCATAATTACTTATTCTTTCGAGTTTAAGCATTCAATACATTTAGATGATGGAAATATGTTATGCACCCAAAGTAAGTTTCTTTTCCTCAAAAAGGGGAAGAAGAACTTTGAGTACCATTGCTGAATTTGGTAGTAGTTGCTATATGCTTGCTGTTCTTCAGTTTAGTTAATTAGAAAAAAGAAATTGTGAGTTCTTACCAACGAGTTTTTCAGTCAGTTTAGAGGCTTTGCATTTCCTGCCTATGAAATGTTTTCAAGATAAATCTTGTGTAGAATTTTATTTTGGAATTCATTGTTTTACTATAACATCATTGTTGTCCAATTGTGGCTACAGTGTTCCGTAGCGGAGTTTAAACAAGTTGTTATTGTTCTGCGATACACTATTTAGTACAAAGTATTAATCAAATAGAAGTGCTATATCACCGTAGCATAGTGGAATTTGGTTCAACAAACTGCTATTTTCTGAGATCTACGATTGATAACATTGTACCACCCTGTAATTTTTGTGTTTACTTTGTGTTTGTAGGTGACAGGAAGTGATACACAAAGTAGTACCAACGAGAATGCTTCTATTCTTGTTTTAGCAAGACAATTTATAACTGCTATGTTGGTAATGGACACATGGCAATACTTTATGCACAGATACATGCATCAGAACAAGTTCCTATACAAACACATTCACTCTTTACATCACAGACTCATCGTACCCTATTCGTTCGGAGCTCTTTACAATCACCCCGTTGAGGGTCTTCTTAACGACACAATCGGTGGAGCTTTGTCTTTCCTCCTCTCTGGTATGAGTCCTCGAGCATCCATATTCTTCTTCTCCTTTGCCACCATTAAAACTGTAGATGATCACTGCGGGTTATGGCTCCCCGGAAACCCGTTCCATATGTTTTTCAATAACAACTCTGCTTACCACGACGTACACCATCAACTCTATGGCAACAAGTACAACTTCTCGCAACCTTTCTTTGTTATGTGGGACAAAATATTGGGTACCTACATGCCATACTCGCTGGAGAAGAAGGAAAGTGGAGGTTTTGAATCTAGACCTTGTAAAGATTTCAAGGCTGAATAAGTAATTATTCTTTTTGCTTGATGAGTATTCTTTATGTGTACTAGTATTGTTTTTTCCCCACGTTTTGACGATAAGCACCGCTACCCTAATGAGAGTGATTGCGCCTGTGTATATAGATATGATGTGTCCTATTCTATACTTTTCTTTCCTTAATGTTCATACTAGGTAGTTTAAATAAAGAATATCGGGAAGCAACTGATTAGAATGTGATATTTACCCTTGTATTGCTGTCTGCCAAGCGATATGTTGTATCCGTGCTACCCTATATTGTTTAACTTGCTTCCAGTGTTGTCAAATAGAAGGTACTATAATGTTGTAGAAATTGAACAAATCTCTATTCTTCTGTGATGTGCTATTTACATATTGTATTGGATATAAACAAACTGTTATTTTCTGCTATCTGCAATTTGCACTTGACAAGTGACACCACTGGTTATATGGCGGAATGGCATGGCGGATTTTCGACACTTCCATATACAATTTGTGGAGGAATTTCTGCCTTGGCTGTTCCATTGGTCGCATTATTGTTTGGACTTTAGCCATATTCTGTCATTGACAATACTGATGCAACTTAGATATTATTATTGTAACTGTAATTGGACATGTCTGCATCTGAGACTCCGGTTTCTTACCTTGTTAAACTTGCTATGAATGCAATTTTTGATATTATAATGCATGTTATGCGGACTCTGTGTTTGTTTCTATTCTATTTTATAAAGAGGTCAATTTATGGTGAAAACATGGTCACCAAAATTCATTGTTATAACAGTTTATTGACATGTTTGATTCTGTTATGTAAAATTCTTTAGGTATAAAATTGATTTTAATATGTTTGGTTTATTAAAAATATGATTAATTATATTTTTAGAATTGATTTTACTTAATTAAAACTGATTTCCGTTGTGATTTTTATATGAACGAAAATCTGATATTTGTTGTAGTTTCGAACAGCATTGCCAAAATTTCTTAGGCTTTTAGTTCTTGTATCTCATTTCTCAAGCTTTGGAACTCAAAGTGATTGTCACTAATTTAGTAAGTATATATTAACAATATTCTTGTAATCTAGAATAGAGTATCTCTTTCGCTAAGTGGTGGAAGCTAAATATTGTTTCACTTAAACAGGACGAAAAACATAATCAAATTTGTTGTAGAAAAAACAAAAAATACAACAAGAATATGTGCAACAAGATCTTAACAACAATATTTTTTTTATTGACAAATAATAATATATAGAAAAGGGGGTGAATAATCACCAAAGTACTAGGTAAAATGGACACAACATGACTGAGTTGTAATTTTTCGTGTGGAAGTCGTTAGAGCTCGAACATGAAAGTGTCAAAACATGTATGTCGAATTGTATTAGTTGTCGAAGTGTCGAAGTATATTGCTTCACACAAATTTCGACTTAGATCTATTTTAATAGTGTTAGTTAAAATATGAATTTTGAGTTTTTATAGTTTTGAGCTTTTAGTTTGGAGTGCAAGTTAACCTAAATCTATAGATAGAGAGTAACCCTTATTTTGTATATCAACACATTGTATTCACATATTTCTGCAGTTGTAGAGTGAATAAGAAATATTTTCCATAGTTTGTGAGTAGTGAGATCTCTGCAGAAAATCATCTTCTCCAACTTTATATTCTTTCTTTCGCTTCTCAATTTTTCTTTTCGTTATCACTGCGCAAAAATCTTAGTCATAAAGATTGATTGAAATTCTTCATAGGTTGTTGTGGATTTCCAAAAAAAAAACACCAAGTAATGGAAAAAAAAGATATACTAAAATAAAGAAATAAACATGAAAACGGTAAAAGATCAAGCCTTTAACAAAACTACATTACTGGCAATAGTATATATCTCAAGCCATCAGATCCACCATCAACAAATCAGATCCTAAAAAAGAGTACAAAAACAACACAACCAAATCTATCTCCGAACCAAGGCAAATACTCGATCAGTTATAATTGTAGACAGAGGATAAGATTTTTAAAGACATTTAGTGACGATGCAAGAGTTCACCTCTGATCTATCCAGAAATTATTTTTAACTAAAAAAAACTTTTCCTATACATCTTTCACTGATTTTGTGACTCCTTTAAAAATTACATCCTTACAGGCTTTCTAGATAGACCGGACTACATGTCAAATCATAAGATAACCACCATATACTTACTTTTATCCCTTAAAGAAAAAAGATATTCAAAAAGCACCTTAGGATCATTAGAAATAACAACCTGACACCCAACTACTTAAAGATATTATACCACACTGACGAACAAGCTCACAAATAGAAAATAAATGGGAGTCCGACTCAATAAAAAAACCATAAAAGGGACAAGACATCCTAGTAGGATCATAAATTATCCCTCTTTTAGATGAATTTTCTCTAGACGAAAGTCGATATTGCAAAAGTGATAAAGAGAAAACCAAGATTTTAGAAGGAGCCAATTAAACTAGATAAGGGGAAAGATGTGACTCTTTGGAGCTAAAGAAGAAATCGAGCTAACCCTCTGAACATGGTAGGTAGAGGCCACTGAAACAATTTCATCTTTTACATGCTTCCAAATCCACGTATATCTGTCCAAGAAGAGGGTAACTTCTCAAAGCAGAGATAAAAGCTCTTCGACAATAACAACTCTCTAAGAAAGAAAGGTATCCGCCTCCCAAGATCCCAAATTAGAGCATGTTAACCATTAATTCAATTTCTCCCAACAATTTATTAGATCTGATAGAGTTCAAGAATAGACCAGTGAACTTAGATTTTAAAGGAATGAACCCTAACTAAGGATCCTTTCAAAAGGAAGTAAGACTACCGATCCTACTTTCCTAATGACACCGTCAATAAACCAATTTGAACTATCATCTTCTTTAGACCCAATGAGAGAAACCCCTATCCACCAAGAAGAAGTAGAACAAAAACTCTCAATCCTTCTCATAAAAAAGGATATTTCTGAAACTCCATATCTAGCTCTAAGAATACCCCTCCAGAGACTAGAGTCTCCTGAAAACAACCTCCATCTCCACTTTTCCAAAAGGGAAATATTAACTAATCGGAGGTCCCTCAATCATAACCCCCATTTACTAAGCACAGAGTTCAGGAGAACCACCCAACCACCCAAACTCACATATCGATGCTTCCAATGTTCTTTAAGAATTGTTGAAATTTCTTCCAATAGAATCTATATAATCTAACATGTCTTTTTTAGTATTTCTTTTATCACGATCTTCACTCTCTTGAGAAATGGATACAAAAGTTACACCTTTGTTTTTCTTTTCTGATATTTTGTTTATAGACACTTCAAAGGTTTGAAGAAAGCCAATGAGTTCATCAACCTTCAATGTGCTCAAGTCTTATCGTTCTTCAATAGTTGATACCTCCATGTTAAACATTTTAGACATAGATTTGAGGATTTTTCTGACCAGATTCTCTTCTAACATCTTTTTTCCCAAGGTAAATGAATTATTGGCAATGTCTCTAAGTCTGATGTTGAAATCAGAGATAGATTCATCTTCATCCATTCTCATATTCTCAAACTTTGTAGTGACGAGTTGAAGCTTTGACATCCTAACCTTGGACGTGCCTTTATAGGTAGTTTTGAGAATCTCCCAAGCATATTTGGCTTCAATACATGTGTTGATCAATTTAAATATGTTATTGTCAAAAAATAACATTCAAAGCATTGGAGTTTCCAAGAGATTCATTATCTCCTGCATCAGTCCATTTAGCTTTAGGCTTCAAACTTGTAATACTATATTGAGAAGTAATCACCGAATGTTTCCATCCTTTAATCACAACCTTCCAAGTTTTGTTGTCTATGGATTTTAGAAAGATGTTCATTTTAACTTTTCAATAGTCATAATTGGTGACATCCAAAACAAATGTTCTATTGACAAACCCTCTATCCATAGAGTTTTCCATTTGAATAAAAAATATCTTCCCCGGAGCTCACCAAAACAGAACTAGGTGCCTACTCTGATGCCAATTAAAATTCAGTTCCTCAATAGGCAAATGTTAGACCAGATGTTAAGAAAACTTGTCTAACTTTTATAACCAGTTTAAGAACAGTTTAACAACAATAATAAACAATTCAAAAAGATGTAAAATAACACAAGAGATTGGTAACCCAGTTCGGTGAAACCACACCTGTTTCTGGGGGGTATTCTACCCAAGAAAGAAAATTCAATACTTCAAAATTAGAACAATTAGTCTTATAAGAACCTCCAAACCTTATGAAGTTCTATGCCTCACCCTAATCCTAGTGACATTCTATTTAGATCTCCATCTAAATATGAGAACCCACTCACTTTCTTTAACCACTAAACCCTAGTGATCAACCTCAATAACAAGTCTATTGATTGTTGAATTTACAACTCAACTAAGACAAACCAACAATTATGCCAAGTTATTGAAACATAGAGTGGTATACAACAGTAGATTAAACATTAATCCTTATGAGTGCATTAGCATGAGATACAAGAAAAAATACTCATAAACCTGTTTACCCCCAAAATTGGTAAACAACCGCTGTTCCTCTAAGATACCAAAATACCCTCAGTTAATCGCAGGATCGACCAGATTGATCCTAGGACTTGTGCTAAAAGGTTTGTGATTTATAATGTTTTTGGGAAAAAGGTCTTGAATCCTTCGACATGATTCAGAAGGTGTTTGAAATAAAAGAAATGAAGTAAAAACAAAGACCACAGACCAACCCAACATGTTGGGCTTAGAACCAATGCTACCGCACCCCTTGTTACAGGCCCATGTTCTTTTAAACTGGAAATTTACTTATGCCACACCCCGACTTCTTTTCTTATTTTCTTTAAATTTCTTGTAAAAAAATCAATTTTAAAAAATAGACTCTTCATAAAAAATTCCAGAAAAATTAAAAATAATATTTTGACATAGTAAAAAATAGTTGGTATTTTTTTTTAATTATTTTTTTCGACTTTTTCGCATTTATTTCGATTTTTTTGCTTTATATGCCTTTTAATATTTTTTTTGTAATTTTACACATTAATTCATTTGTTCATATTTTTGCATACTCATATTAAATTCATTTACTAACAATTATTTTTGTTGTGCGAGATATTATTCGAGGGCTATGCTTACAGATTCGAATTATTTTTCTCATTATGCCTTGATTTTTTTATGGTTTTTATGCTTTCATGATGTAATAGTTTAGGACATTTTTTATGCTTGTATGATACTTGTAATTAGGGTAGAAAAAGATAAAATGAAGCGTTAGAAAACCAAATTTCAAAAAAAAAGGAAGAAAATAGATATTCGATCCAACGTCGAATAATTTCAAAAAAATATTAAAGGAATTTCATAAGATTTTAGGACCTTCCACAATTACACCTTCGATCCAATCCAATAAACCAAAGCATAAACCTTGTATGTCATGAACCATAAGTCGCATGTCTCAACACTGTGCAATCGACCCACCCGATCCATTATTCCATTCCTTTCACGATTCACCATACATTCTTATCCACCATAACATAGGAGAACCGTATTATTCATATTACTTTTTGTATACTCATTTTTAGGTTTAATATTCACTTAGATAGGGTTTAACCATTCAAACTCCACTAACCGTAGGATCTCATTGAACATAATAACATAGGGTTCGAGTCGTAGTCTCCCCATACTTTTCCTTTTGCAACTCGAGTCTCACTTCTCATCTTTAAAGAAAAATAAAAATAAAATTAATAAGGAAAATGTGTACACCACGCCACGAGCCTTAAGCCTTATGTGAAATGATTTGTGGAGGTCTCCTCCACTCTTCTAGGATACTTTACAACGTTCTATTGGGGGCGACCTTGGAAAGTATTCGCTCATGTATCATAGTCTTTAGTGTTGTACATACGGTAAACATCAAAATCAAAACACTTCTTCTAAAAGACAATAAACAAAGACACCACATCTTCTTTTCTCATCTCCCATTCTTTGCGGACGATCATGACTTGTCTCAACAGTTCAACAACAAGATGGTAACGCACTCGATTCAACGAGCCTACAACACCCGAGTTAGAGCCATGACAATGTCATCCTAAAAAATACAAACAGATCTCAGCCTTAGTTAGGTGAACTACGTCGAATCGGATTCTCATATCCCATGAGATACGTAGGCAGTGGGGTAGGGACCATTCAAGCATATTCCTTATTCTCCCTACATTTTCCCGTACCTTTTCAATCTCTTTTTTCTAGTTCCCTTTCTCATTTCAGTTCTAGTAGCGATCTTTATTCAACAACAACTTTATTCTTTACCCTTTTGAAACAGTACTAACAAGCGTGGATCTCGTCGGGTACGACAGACGATCTGGGGTGCTAATACCTTCCCAGGTCGTAACCGACTCCCGAACCCAGTTCTTTGGTTCGCAGGACCTTGTCCTTTCCTTTTCTCTTTGGTTTCTGCAGCATTACCTTTCCCATTCATTCAGGATAAAAATGCCTGACTGGCGACTCTACCTTATCCGCGCCACTTTCGCGTTTGTACTAGGATGAAAATCCCGGGAGCGAAACAGAGGTCCATTTGATATATCTTCTTAGAAACAAGGTTAAAGTGAGTTGGCCCTATTACTTTGCTAGTAGGATGTTTGCTCTAAAGGAAAAGAAAAATATTGCATTAGCTTATCTGTCTCTTATACAGGCTATTATCAACAAAGATGATATTATTGTAGAGGATCTCCACTTACTTCCATTTCCGACAATCAATTTTTTCAAAAGAAAACACTTAGCTTAATGGGTCATATTTGAGATTCTAAAGAGAACCGGTACATGGATTGTGTTCGAGCTGAATTTTTTGGTGACCAAGATGATGAAGGCAAGGAAAATGGAAATGCAAGCCATGAAGAAGGTTTGAATCCTACAAACGACCAAAATGCTGAGCCAATGGTTAATGATAATGACAATCGCGATGATTGGTCTCGTGCTGCTGTAGAAGAGTCTCTTCCATATGATAATCACAGTTAGGGAGAGTGTCAGTATACTGGTTGGACTCATAATGCAACCTCTTTTCCACCTCCATCTCCACCGCATCCACCATCTCCTCAGGACAAAAATGCAAGCATTATTAAAATGTTGAATAATATGCAGTTGCAACAACAAACCTTTTATGAGGCTCAAGATGCGAGATACTCTGCATTGGAACAACATATTGGGGAGCAGAACACAAACTTTGCCTCCTATGTGTCTCTTCAAGATGAGCGTTATGCAAACGTGCAAGCACAATTACAAACTCATGTTGAAAACTTTGATGCCTTTGCATCCAATTATTTGTCTAGAATAAATGAAATTCATGGATCGCACAATGCTCTTACAAACTCATTCAACACTCTCAACACCAACTTCATTCATTTCACCGACATGTTTGAGTAAGATCCACAGATGGGTGTGTATCGTAGAAGATATTGTCCACAAAGGGATCAAAGGCCTTGAGCTCATTTTGCATTTCATTTCATTTTCATATGCATGTTCTATTTCCGTTATTTGTATTTTCTCACAAGAACTACTATGACAATGATTTTTATTATTATCTATGTATGTTTGCTTATCCATTTCTATGACTTGGATTCTTATTTATACCTTTTTGTTTTGTTTCATCTATCTCATATTGTGTGTATGTAAATTTATGATATAAATTGCAAGGTAGGTGATTCTTTAATTCTTTAGTTATTTATTCGCATCTAATCCATTTTATCTTTTTAATGTTGTCAAAGGAGGAGAAGTGGTAGATAAGGAAAATATGTAAGTGGCACATATTCAAGGGGATCATGCTATCGTATATGCTCATGTGCGGGTTCGCTTGCGGGTGTATATTCATGAATTTTACCATCATAAAAAAGGGGGAGTTTGTGAGAGGTACATGAGTTTTTAATGATGTCAAAACCTTTATGATTATAGGGGATACCTTGATTCAAAATAAATCGGTAGCTTGAATAAGAAGAATATGAATTTTGAATATTTAAGGCACATGTGTTGACTCACCCAGTCAATCAGGTCGACTCATTTAGTTGCAAAATATATGGATTACTACGGGTCTCAATAGGCTGACTGAAGGTATTAAAGAGGTTGACTCAAAGCATCATTTAGGTCGACTCATTTCAAAGTATCATGAATCTACTTGACACAGGTTGCAAAAGGTCGACTGACCTGTAAAAATGAGTTGGCTCATTCTGGAGTTGTGCGCCAAAAATCAGGTTAATATTTTTCCTTTAATTTTTTATCCTTTGACCCTTGTGTCACTAAGTATTATAAATAGATGGAGTATTATTTTTTCATTAACAACACAAAAATTGAAATAGATACACATTTTACTCTCATCATCTTCACCTTCTCTAACATTCATCAACAACTACACACAATCATTTTTGTTGATCAAAGTGCAAGATTTGCGGGTTTAACGTTCAAATTTTGGAATTGTGAATTCAGTTTGGGTTGAGAGATTTGTGGGTTTTTCTTGAATAAACCTTGATGGTTTGTCCTCTAAGATCATTGTGATTTGGGGGGTTTTAGCACACACCTTTAGTTCATAAATTCACCCGAGTGAAGAGGTTTGAAAATCGAAGAAATTGTTCAACCATATCACGGTAACCAGAGGATTGTGAAGGAAGGTGTGGGTTCATTCATATCAACTCAAAGCGGTTGTGCTCGAAGTTTGAAGAATTAAGGATTCTTGCAAGAAGGAAGCAACAATCAGGGGTTTGTTCGACACACATGAAGAACTTGAATCACCTTGAATCAAGGGACAAAGATAAACATAACTTCTACAACAATTATGATTGGTTTGTCGTTTCTAATTTCTCTTTGAAAAAACATTTCAATTTTTAATACATATTCCAATTCGATTTTAGAATTGGGGGCAGAGGTACCGTTAGCAAGGATGACAGGGGAACTGCCTAAACAAATTTGTGAGTTCTTTATTTTTCTCTATTCGTTATATTTCTGCACAACTTGAAATAGTGTAACGTTGAAAATTCTGTTTTGCAAATTTTGGTGCACTCTAGGAGTTTGTGAAATTGTTGCTATCAATTTGATAGTAACTTGAGAAAAATTATGCACTACAAATATTAGCAAAACAAGCTTGGTGTGGTGTGCCCACCAAGTATTTGAGAAAATTCAAAATACACTATTTCATTGTCCTTGTGCTATTTTCAATTTTTCTTTAACATTGTTGGAAGTGGTTAAATCAATTGTATAAGGATTAAGTGATAAATTAGTGATCTATTGATTCATTTATCTTTAGCAACTCATTTGGTTTCATTACACATATTCGATCACCGGTGACTAAATAAATTTTAGACGTGATTTTTCTGGGGAGCTTTCGCAGTCCTTTTTTCAAACAAATTTTAAAAGTTGGACATTTTTTTAATGGGATCTATTAAACCCCCTTCTAGATCCATGCCATCGTCTAACAGAAATCACAAGATAATAAAATACAAAACAAATTCCATAGACATAATTATGTATAAGCCTTATTATTGGCTTTTAAGTCATCTCTTCTCCCTTTAACTTCTCGCTGTTTTCTTAAACAGTTGTTTGCTTGTTATATTAGGGTTTTCTGTTTAAATCTATCTTTCTTCATCTCATACTAAAGCAAAGATAATAAAACACTTCTTAATCATCAAAAAGGATACAATATAAAACATATTTGTAATCCCTCTCCCTCAGGATTTTGGGCCTCTGCTTCCCATTGTAACTCCCAACATCATTCTTAAAAAAAACATTTAAAAATATTCAAACCATAGCAATGACATACTAAAAAAAGTTCAACACATTCACTGACACATTTATTTGTCTGCATGCATCTTATCTGTATATATTTGCATCTTTGATATAATCTCTAAGTAGTTAGGTTATCTTCATCCAAACAAATACACCATTCAAAACACTTAGGATATTTATTTATAACTTACTCGGGATTTATAGAGATAAGAAGTTTCCTGGAGAAATGCTTCTTTGTAAACCATCTCCAACCTCCTCTCGAGCTTTGTTCAAGGACCCATGAGCCACTTAAAGGTAACCTAGCCACCTCTTCGACTTAAACACAAGGACCATCAAAGGCATCCTAAAAGCATAGGAACAAATCCTTTAGAATCAAACACATACAATAGTCTCCCTCTCCCCGATGGATGACCAAGATAGCCTCCTGTTGAGCTTTGTACAATTAAACCTCCCCAGACAAAGGAATGTCTGGTGACCTTAAACCTTTTATCAAACAAATAGACAAAACACTCTTCATACAGAGTCAATCTCCCATTTAAAGTCAACCTACCATCATGGGCTTCATAGATGATACAAATAAATCAGAGTGAGTCTCTCACAAATAAGCTTCACACTTGGGTTTCTAAATCAGGACATAGATGAAACTTTCCCCCATAGAATCAGTTTTCTTTGTTTAGCTTCAACCTTGGGCTTCAATCAAGACACATATAAATCAACCTTTCCCTCTTTAGAGATGACAAATTCTCTCTACTAAGCCTCTTTTAGCTTCAACTTTGGGCTTCAATCAAGGTACAAAAGTCAAACACTTACCAGTCAATCAGACAACAGTCATAATCTTGGACTCTAACTAAGTTATTCTCTTTCGGTCATACTCTTGGACTATAACTAAGATCACTTTCCACCAGTCATTTTTTCCACCCAAATTCAGCTTTCCTGAGCTATGCAATTCAGGTCAACCATTCAGTCCTCCTTGAGCTATGCAATTCAGCGTAACCATTAAGCCTTTCTTGAACTATGCAAATCAAGATACCAGATTCAACTTATGCCTTAAGTTATGCAATTCAAGCACCCCTATCAATAACAACTAACTTTTTAGCTTCAATCTTGGACTTTGATCAAGACACAAATACAAACCATTTGAGCATCATCATCATGTGCTTTAACCATGATACAAATCAACATTTCTCCTAGCCTTAGCCTTTAGGAGGAACTACGATGCTCTGATCCCTCAACTCTCTTTTGGGGATACCTATGCAAAAGGTCATAAGATCTCTGCGAGCACACCAAATAAAAAACAAAAATAGATTCTCAAACCTATCAAAAACATCAGAAATCCTCAAAATACCAAAAACACAAATTTCACTTATCTTACCTCATCTCAACACACTCTCAATTCCAAATTCAATACCCCACCAGATATCAAGAAAAACAGATATTTTCTAAACTTATTGTGAATAAATCTTAAAGGGGACCCACACTTTTGATAGCATCTGCAAACCAACAATTTCGATTGTTTAACCTCAGTTTGCAAGCAGGGATAATTGCAAATTTCTATTACCCTTCCTTAATCAGTTTCATAGGATAAAAAATGAATCGAACTGTTGACCATTGATAGTGCTTCGAAATCACATTGAATATTAAATGAGTTTAGTGATACAGGTCACAAAAACCACGCAACACAAACCAATTATTTTGATTCGATTCGGTTCTGAGTAAATTCAAACGGTTCGGTTCGAATAAACTTTTACTAAGATTTAATTCGGTTCGGTTTTTCCATTAAAGTGAACCGTGAACAACCTTATGAAGGAGATAATGTGCTTAAAACAATGTCTCCTAGTGATATGGTGATTCTTCTTGACCCTTCACCCGATCTTCATTTACTGCCTATGGCGAACAACATAGGAATTGTTTATCATGGCAGCCAATAACTTTTTTCTCATATAATACAACGATCTTTTTATCCAACCGACCAAAAAATAAGTACAAATATAATAAAAAAAAAGTAATCACAATAGATATGCCTCTATAAAAAGGATAAATCATTAGTAAATAATTGTCGACATTTGACCTTTGTTGTAAAATTAATACATTTATAATCACTTAATTTCCTCATTGTACAAAAGAGAACAAAAATATACATGTCACTTTTTTTTTTTTAATATAATTTTTCTCTTATCTAAGAAAAATATCGTAAAAAAAAAAAAAAACTCTTGAATATAAATGAATTCTTATGAGACCCAAGAAAGCATAAAAACAAAACTTTTATGAAACCAGCAAGAACCTGATGAGAAAGAATTTGAAGAGGCAGTTCCAATGCTTTGACAATACGAGGATCACCTTTCACGTTGTAATTAAAACCAAATACATGAACACAAGGAATTCATTCTACCAGAAAGTGCACAAACTTATATTGGAAGTATATATCAAAACAAACAGATGCATACATATGAAACTCAGTTAGAGGGAGACATAAGACACTTTCCATTAGAAGTGGGATTTCATGCCTATGCTTTGTTAGCCTAAGAAACACAAGGTCCAAAGTATCACGATGAATCAACAAAATGTTATTTACCAATTTATTGGGTCATATATAACCTTCTCTTTAAATCACAATCCCTTAATGTTTTAGTGAATTCATATATTACAAACTAATAATTTAATATGTCTAAAGTATTTATTTGATTGAATAGTTAAATTTGATATAATTTAAAAGGTTACGATTAGTAATCATTTGCAACTTGAAATTAATTCATATATTTGTCAACATATAAAAGATATTAAACACAAATTTAACTAAATAATACAGGATTACAATGTTAAAGAATAATACTCTATATTTCATGATTGAAATAATTCAAAAATAAATTCTTATCAAAGGCTTAATCAAGTGGAATTTAGCTACTTATAATAAAATATTCATATTTAAATTGTTTAAACAAAGATACATGAATTAGAAATAAAATATTCATATTTAAATTGTTTAAACAAAGATACATGAATTAGAAATGAAAATTCATCTTCAACCGAGTAAATCCTTCCATGCTTGTTCTCTAAATCTTGATGTGATCAAAATCAAATAAAATTTGAGAATTTCTTTTTCCACCTTAAGTATTTCTTATACACAATATGATTTTCGAAATATATCCTCGAGATATATATTTGAATGCACCATTTGCATATCTAACAAAGGTTTGAGTTTGATATGTTCTGGAGATCCATCCGGAACAAATATATAATTATATTTTTGGAAAAATGCCAGAAACAAATTCAACAGAAAATGAATTTTTCAAAATGCAATTGACATTCATAACATAAAATGAGCATTACAATGATGATTTCAACAGAAAATTAAATACTACATTTCAATATCCCGATGGACGCTTGTACATCTTCAGGATATCTTTGACCGATCCTCATAGTGTAGCTTCCAACTTGAGCAAATATTTCTCTTCGAAACCGATATACGTATCCCACAAAGCCCTAAAATTTCTCTTTGTTGAACACAGTGTTCCCTTTGTTGTCAACCGAAGGTGAATGGTACTCGACCTTCACAACCCTTCTTTTGTCTCCGTAAGGTAGGAAATAGTGGATCTCGTCTAGGATATCTTCGAGGGAGGTGAGATCGGTGAGCTTGAACGTCCTCTCGGGTGTAGAGGCGTCATAGTAGGAGACACTTGCGATATACCAACGAATTTTTATTTGTGACATTTGAGACATTTTGAGTTTGTGAAGTATAACACAAGAACACCCAAATTTATAGAAGACTTAGTTCAATATGGACCACTTATTGACTGACATATTTATTTCGGATATATATCGCCGAAAGCGCACCCTATTATCTTGTTTCAGAGATGCATCTCTGGAACTTTCCCTGAACCATTAAAAAATAAACCAAGTAATAGAATCTTTCGGAGATGTATCTCCGAAACGTTTCCTGATACATTTTCAAAACATAATATATACCAGACACTTATATTAAGATCAAATATGAACCAAATACCATAAAGACCAAATATGTATAAAAAAGGAATATGTAACACTTCATTTATATTGAGACACAATTATATACAATTATTTGTCCGATCACACAAAAAATCAAAAGAATCAAAACATGTGTCGCCGGCTAAATTTATAGGTGGTACCCCCTTGAACTTTTTTTGTGCGTTTTATTCCTTTTGAATGTTGTTTAATATATCTAATTCTTGTATCCTTTCCATAAAATGATTCGGACATGTCTCGAGAGTTGTGGTTGAGTGAGCCATCCACTTCGGTGATGTAAGTGGTATGGGGCATCTTGGTTTCAAGTAAACTTGAACAAAATGACTTTATTTTAAAAGCCATCCAATACACATGATGTGATCATTTGGATTTTGGGGTGGTGCGGTGCGTAGTGGTAAAAAGGATTTTGAAAACCATTAGCGTGTCAGGTCAATGCACACCGTATCATATGCATATGCTATTAGATGACCCATATCAGGGAAGGTCATCCATTTTACCTCCGGTGTCAGACCGCTCAAGCAAGGAACAAGAGACTCATAAACCACATTTGTATTTTTCTTTAGTTCCATACAATCGTGTGTACGATTCTTTAGGCTTCTTCAACTCTTAAATAAGTTGATGTCAGACAAGCGTATGATTATCTTCTTCTTTACTGAGTAAAGCCAAAACGATTCGGTAAGCACAATTACCATCCCCCTCAATATTGATGATACGTTTGATATATTTGTGCATAAAAACTGACATCTTGTCAATCAATGGAGTCTTCTGTGGAAGCGGCGCCATAGGTGGTTTGTTATTTGGGCTCCTTTCACAACACATTTTTGAGATTTTGGAGTCGGTGAGTCAGGAAAAACATTGTAAGCGTGTTCAAAATATGAAGAAGACCGTGTAGTCCAGTTGTCATTCGGTGTAGGCTTCATTTTCTTTGGAGAACCTTTTTTTTTACCGATTGAGAAGGTGGTTTCATGTCGGTGGTTTTAGAATATGATATCTTCCTCAATTTTTCTTTGATGTGGAGTTTCATGTTGTCATTGGCCTTCAAAAATTTATCTTGTATCGCTTCCCATTCGGTCAAAATAGAGATATTCGATTTACCTTCTTCCATTCATCAATCATCATTAGAACTAAATCTCTTCCAATGAGAGAAAACCTCGTCCATTCTTATTGGTTCGCCAAGTTTCACCTTTTTAGCAATAACACAAACACATGAGATACCATATGTTTTCACAATAGTGCAACCACAATTTGCGCTATCGGAGCCTACATTATCAACTCGTTTAGCCTCGTGAAAAATATAGTTCAACGCCGTCCGAGAAATGTTACCTACCAAATAAGAATAAAGATTGTTGTCTTTAAATCGGTGTTCCAAAACTGTAATGCTCCGACCAAATGTTGTTTGTATCTCATTATGTTGGTTTTGAATCATGTGGTTCACGAAGTACAGTCTCAACACATATTCCCGTGGCTATTTCCAGCCAAAATTTCAAAGTAGCATGTGTCAACTCAACTCTGTTGGCAGTTGTATTTAAAATTTGTTGAACATTATCAGTCCATGCGCAAACTATCTTCTCCTTCACCTGATCAAGAATTGTGATTTCAATATATTTCAACAAAACATGATACTTTTCACACATTTTATGGAAATGAATGACGAAAACAGTTATAATTATTTTGTTGAAGAATTCATTAAACGATCCCATGCATCCATTATTTTTTCCACAATCACAACTGACTTCACTAATTTTCCACCTTCACACTCTAGTTGTTTCGTCCTTGCCATGGGTTAAACCCGACTTCTCATATTCTTTGTTAGGCATATCACCTTGATCCTTCAAAAGTGACCGACACACCTCTAATGCCCAAGTAAATTTGTCCTCTTTTTCACACTCTAGAAATGCAAAACCAACAGAGTATGTCTTCTCAGTTGAGATAACACCAACCATATCAAATAATGGAAGTTTATACTTGTTGGTCTTGAAGGAAGAATCAACTATGAGCACTATCTGAAACGTGTTGAGCGACTTTACCGAGTCATAATGAGTCCAATAAATATCACTGGCTATAACTCCATCATCGCAAGTTCGGTTCCGAGACACGTAATTGTTATTGTCCAACAGTTTCAAAACTTGTTGCATCTTAGTTTATTCCCCTAATCTCCTTGTTAGTGAGGTACCAAATGTTATACATTTCCTTGATATTTGATATATTGTCGGGTTTCTTCCGTTTCAATGTTACAAGTATATTTTTCGGTTGAACAAGATTCAAGGTCATGTCATTAATACATTCCTTCTCTTTCGGTTTGAGCCTACATACACTAGGATGACCGGTTAATTTTAAGCATAAATTATGGTTATGCAAACCATAAATGACATTAAATATCTATTTTTTTCAAGCCAACATGTAACCACGAAGTTTAAACAGGCACTCACATTTTCTACTACTCATGTCGTCTCTTTTCAAACTCTAGATAAGATTTCAATAGCTCATGCTTCTTTCGCACAACATTGTCACAAATGTGCATCATTTATCTAAGCCATTATCCAACCTTCCGATAACCACATCAAATCCAAGTCTAGATGCCACCATATGAATCTATTCGAGCATGTTATCACGATTTTCAAACTCTTTCTTATTATTAAAGTTGTTTCTAACATCTATAGCCTTCACAACAAACCATTGAACATTTGGAGAAACATTGTTTGGAGAAATTACTTATTTTGAGAAATTATCGGGGTGCATCACATCTATTAGAAAAAATACAAATATTAACAATAATTTATCTACTGCTGCAGAAAAGGCTGAAAAATGAACACAACAAACATTTGGGAAATGTATCTCCTGAAAAGTTCAACCTTAAAGACGTTCCGGAGATACATCTGTGTACATTGCATAACTTTTTTCAGTCAAATTTCATGATTAATATAAGCAATATAGACCAAAAAGAACAATCTTTACCTGAAATTATATCTTTTTCTCCATGTGATATGTTGAACCAAAAGGATGAAGATTTGAAGTGAAATAAAGGAATGAGAATGAAGAGTTTTTAGGGTGAATGTTTGAGTTGAAAAAGAAGTATGGAAACAATGGGGGACTGATCATGCAGATGGAAACTATATAAGATATTTCCAGAGATACATCTCCAGAAAAACCTAGCATGCACATGGTCTTTTTAGGTGTACAAAGGGTGCGTTCAGAGATATATCTCCGAAAACCGGGGGCATATGAGAAATCCACATGGTGCTTAAGAAATACATAGGATGGAAAAAGAAATTCTCTAAAATTTTGACCCCCTAAATATTCTATCAATTTTCTTTTATAATGGGCTTAAATGTGTTTAAATTGTGCCACGATGAAGCATCGCACCACAATTAAAGTGGTTCGTTGCACAATTTATATAGTAACTTTGGCTCTTTTATGCTTCCAAAATTCTTCTTTCTTTATTATTTTGACAATTTGTTCCTTTGTCTCAAATATTTCTAAATTGTTCTTTAAACCATACAATTTTCCACCAAATGCTACTGAAAACACTAAAAACTACTGATAAAACTCAATAATGATGGATTGTCAACACAACTCCAAACTTAAAACATTACTTAAACTCAAGGAACATGCTTGCAAAATAATTTTTTTAACAATAAAATAAATTTTGCAATTTTGGCTCAGAATTCTGATATACCAACTTTTCACTCTTTTTCACATTTTCACTCAAGTGAATAATATGGTAGTAAATCAATCAATCAATAACAATTATTTTTACCATAAAATTGAAAATTTTCAAAACAGTCAATCAAAGACAATATTCAAATACTCACTTTTGAGGTCTTTCAAGATTATAAGAGGATTTATGTCAAACAAATAATGCAAAAAAAAGGAAATACCCCCCCCCCCCTCACATACACACAAACTTAAACAGGATATTGACCTTAATGTCCCGAATAAAGTAGGTAGAGGTAGAGAAAAAACTTACAAAGCACCTCTCAGAGAATGTGAAAAACTCACGGGGGTTCTTTCAGAATTAATTCCTCAGCCTCACTCTTAGTAGTGTAAGGTATCCATGCCCACTTATCAATCCATCTCTCATATCCATTACTCTTCCCTTTCTTCTTTCTGTGGGATGATTCATAATTATGAACCTTTAGAGATGGTTCTGGTTCTATCATAAGTATCAGCTTTTTAGGTTTGACTTGAATCCTTTCATACCCTACCTCAAAGGTCAACATTCCCCTCTTACATTAATAATTTTCCCAGTTTCATGATCCTCTAGCTTTCACTTTTCAGACAAGGCGTCAATCTTTTCCAATATTTCCACATACTTTTTGGGTTTAGTACCTACCTTAGCCTTCATAAACCTTTACATGAAAGGAATCATTGGATTTTATGGAGGAGGAGCAACATAAGGTGTTTCATTCTCCACCTCTTCGACAACCTCCTTTTCGGATGGTATCAGTAGATTTTCCTCAATCTATACCTTTTTCTCACCATAACTTTTCTCAACTTCTTAATCACTCTCCGTAGAATTTTCCACTTTTGGTTATTACACCATTCACATGTCCCTTAGCGAAGGTTACTAGAGGGATATGTGCAAGCTGGGAGATTTGGGTCTTCAATGTCTTGTTGTGAGTCATGAGGGACTCGACCATAGTATTTAGAGGCCTAAGAGTTTTACTATTATGTATATTTGGTTTCTAAACTCTTCACTATTGAAAGTTTGTGTCACCATAAAAATCTCCATCATAGATTTTGGGTTAGAGCGATCTTGCATTGCAGTAAAATTATCTATTAACAATTCAAGGTTAGATTCCCCATAAGGTGTTCCATATTGGAGACCATGCGGTCCCACGACATGCTGGGAGTAGTTAGTGTAAAGAAAGTTCTGGTGATTGCCTCATTCTGGATTATCGGTTTCGGAAAATGGGCTTACTAAGTCATGGTTCATATAATTTCCCATCTCTCGAATAGATCCTCTATATAAAACCATTCTAAAAGGAAGGATTTTTTTCAAAAGTAAAATAACAGAAAATAAAGGTGCTTTAGTCTAAACGGTGTCAAAGTAAAATTCTGATATCAAACTATCTCCCCGGTAACAGTGCTAAAAACTTGATTGTGTGTGAACTAAAAATGCACGTTGTGTCAAGTATTAAAAAGATCTAATCCATAAAGAGATGTATGATTACCGAGTTTTACATCAAGTATGTTTATCTAAAGCAATAGAAAAAGAGTTTGTTTGATGTAGTTTGAAAATTAGAAATTAGTTATTGATAAAAATAGGACATGTGGTTTGTAATTGAAAATATAGACGTACCCGAACAATTTATCCAAATTAGATTTACGAGAATTATTTGAGAGTTTTCATAGAAAAGTAGATAAAATTGTGTGTCACCCACTTATGTGTCGTGCACAATCTAGACATTGATTTTGGAACAACTAAAGACTTTATGTAAAAGAGAGTGAGTCACATTGTTACTATATTGTTTAGAAATCCACCTTTCGACATCGATACAAATTCTTTCAAATCATGCTCGTGTCCATATTGCCTTTGCTTTCGCAACTGACATATACATGTGAATTGTGGCTCAGATTCTGAAATGAAAGATACTAGAAACTATCACTACTACGGGAAACATAAATAACAATGATTGAAAAAGGGGTGACATCACGCGTGACCTGCTATTGTAACGTAGGATGTGGTTATACATGTGCTACTTACAATCGTGGTCCTATGACCGTTGTAAAAAACCTAAAAGTATGCAATATATTATCACGATTGTTTTGTGTAACCGTTGTAATATGTTAAAGGTCTCGGGTTCGATTCTCAACAACTGAAAGTGCGCATTTTAGTTATATAACTACGGTCTAATATAAACTCATTGTTAAATTATAAATTATCACTCTACAACAACAATTACTTTGTGTCGAACGTCGTTAAATTATATGCTTTTTTAAAAAAATTATTTCTTGATTTTGAAAATTTTCCATTTTTTAAGCTGTATTTTTTTAACCTATATCAGAACAGAAACATCAATTGAAGATGTATATTACTAACTCTTAATCCGAAGATGTATATCCTTAAGCTAAGGATTCATGAAAACAACAATTGTGTGAAATGATAGTAGTGAAAGTGATGGATCCCTAAATGTCACCCTTAGGTCTCTCCCCTTTTGCTTATGTGGAATATTGGAACAAACCCTTGTTCAAATAACATGCCATCGAAGTCTGCTCACATGTTATTGTTTAATTGGGCCTTGTATTATGGATCCAATTGTTTAAGTTAGCTTGTACCCTAACTTAGCTTGTAATGGGTAATTGGTAAAAAGCCCATTAGGTGAAAGTGATAATTTTATTATAAATAGCATACTAGTCTCTCGTATTTTGCATAAGGGAAAATAGGAAGATAAAACCCTAATTCAAAAGTGAGAGAAGTTATTTGTTATTATTGTATACTTGTAATCTTGTTTTAAAAGAAATGAAAGAATATTAGTTTATAACCAATGCTTGTTGTTATCTTTTGTAACCCTAAATCCTAACCCTTGTGGGTTTCTTGATCACAAAGAAACCTATTATACTTTGTTTCTAAGGTATCCTATTCACAACAAATTGGTGCGGTGAGCATGGAGAAGATGCCTTCAACAAAGTATGAGATTGAAAAGTTCACTAGAATGAACGATTTCAGTCTGTGGCGCTTGAAGATGAAAGCCCTACTTGTTCAGTAGGGTTGTTTGGAAGCGTTGAAGGGAGAAACGACCATGAATGTTGCATTAACGGAAGCTAAAAAGACGGACATGATTGAGAAATCACACAGTGCAATATTGTTGAGCCTTGGTGATAAAGTTCTTCGACAGGTATCAAAGGAGACAATGGCGTCAGGGCTATGGTTGAAACTTGAATATTTATACATGACCAAATCGTTGGTGAATCGACTCTACCTGAAACAAGCCTTGTATTCATTCAAGATGAGTGAAGACAAAGTGTTGGCTGAGCAGTTGTATATGTTCAACAAGTTGATTCTTGATCTTGAAAATATTGATGTGAAGATCGATGATGAAGATCAAGCGTTGTTGTTGTTATGCGCTTTTCCCAAAACACATGCTCACTTCAAAGAAACCCTCTTGTATGGAAGAGAGTCCCTAACCTTTGAAGATGTTCAATATGCCTTGTACTATAAGGACTTGAATGAACGAATGGAGAATAAACCTTCGACGGTTGGTGAAGGTTTGTCCATTAAGGCAAAATTCTTGCGAAAGGATGGTAAGTTCGACAAGAAGAAGGGAAAAAGTCGGAAGAAATCTTATAGTGGTGAAGCATCTGGTGTTCGATGCTATCATTGTAAGATGGTGGGTCACATTCAAAAGGTTTACCCTGAACGCCTGAAAGATCATGGAGGTAATGATAATGGAAATACTGCCATTGTTTAAGATGATTTCGAATCATCTGATGTTTTTGTGGTTTCGAGCGGCGGCTAAAGAAAAGAGTGGATTATGGATTCAGGTTGCACTTGGCACATGACTCCAAATAAAGGCTTGTTCGAGGAATTATGTGATCAAGATGGTGGATCAGTGCTGCTGGGAAACAACGAAGCTTGCAAAATTGCTGGTATTGGATCTATGAGATTCAAGCTACATGATGATTCAATAAGACTATTGAATGAAGTTAGGTATGTACCTGACTTGAAGAGAAATTTGATTTCTCTTGGTGAATTCGAAAAGAAGGGATATGTCTTTCAAGGAGAGAAAAGTATCCTAAGAGTCATGAAGGGGTCGAAGGAAGTCTTGAGAGGCGTGAAGAAACAAGGCTTGTATACCTTGAGGCTGAAGTTGTAAATGGTTTGACAAATGTTGCATCCACGAAACTGTTGTTGAAGACAAAATTATGGCATATGAGATTGGTCCAAGTTAACGAGAGAGGCCTGGTCGAACTGGGGAAACAAAACTTGCTAGTTGGTGACAAAGTCGAGAAGTCGGGGTTTTGTGAACCTTGTGTATTTGGTAAATCCTGTAGGGTGAAGTTTAACAAAGGTAAATAAAGAACACATGGATCCCTTGATTACATCCATGCTGATCTTTGGGGACCTGCAAGGAATCCTTCACATTCAAGTGCAAGTTATTTGTAGATGTTTTAATTGGCTATATTTTGTGGTAAAACTCTTGTGTTTCAGGATTTCATAAGCAATGTTATGACATGTGATTTAAGCATTATGCAGGTGTGTAGTTTGTTTGTGCAGCTGTTTGTTTTCAGGATGTCAAGACTGATGTCATGACATTTGTGATTGGGCCTGAAGACCTAGTTGAATCCTATTTTGAGCGTGCATCATGCTGTCTTTATTGCTGAGATTTTATTGTGGTTTTAGCGCAATTTTTTTAGAAGGAAAAGAAGGATTCAGCTTGGAATTATTATAGCAGAACATTTGTTCTTGCTATTTTTTTCCTATAATTAAGGAACTATTTATTCTGATTTGTGCAAGTTCAGCAGACCCAATGCCCATTAGAGTATCTACTTAAGGCTGTTCAACCCTAGTGTGAATGTGTGGAAAATAAGGATTGTGTATTCAGAGTTTTCACGTGTGTGTTAGTTTCTTGTGAGCCAAGTAATTGTCTTTTGATGATTGTTTTGGACTAGGTGTTCATTTGTATTTTGTCCACTCGAAGCTTTTAAGCAAGTGTGTTTGTATTTGACTGAAACTTTTAAGCAAGGTCAAAGATTATTTTGAAAAGTGTCTTCGTTTTCTTTGTGTTGTTATTTGAGATCACTGACTGTGATTATGGAGTGAGTGAGAAGGTTCTCATATCTAAGAGTTCCTAGGTAGAACTGTCATTGGGTGTAAACACCCCAAATATGCCCTCACCCATTCACCATGGCTTGTGATCATTTTCATAAGAATAAACACAATCATAACATCTCATACCACATTTTTGATTCACTGCATAGGTTCCAAGTCATCTGCACCTAGGGTTTGTGATCTGAGCAATCCAAGAGCTTCTTGAGCCACTCCAAAGGTCATCAATCACTTCAAAGGGGTACATGTGTGTTCAAACATCATAATATATCCTCTCAAAGTCAATAATGTCAAAGAATCACAAGATCTGGGAATGGTATGGAAGCAGAGCCAGGCTTGACTGCACAGAGGACCTAGAATTAGGGTTTTGGTTTCAAAGGCCATAACTCCAAATTTTTTGGTCATTATTGTTTCCATTGGTCTATATATGGTATAGGGAGTATGCATATCAATTTTCATGAAGAAATTCCATGGGGAAGTCATCTGATCAAGAGTTGACTTTTCAAGCAAGTCAGTGCAAAATCAGGGCATCTGAGGCCCCCAATGACCCAACCAAGGGGTGTTCTTCATCATTTTGATTGTATATGATCTTTATTTGATCATAGAAGATGTTGGAAGTTTACAAAATTCAAGAATTTCAAGTTTTTGCAAAGTTGACTTTTTGGGCAAGTTTGACTTTTAATGAAATTGCCATTTTAGGCAACTTTTTCAACCTTTACTTTTTGATTCAAGAAAGCTTCAAATGGAAAAACTTTGGTCATGAAAGTTGTAGAATGGATCATTCCCTTTTCAAAAAGTACAAGAACATGACCTAATTCATTTTGGATCAAAAGTTATGGCTTGTCAAAGTTGGCAAAAATCACTAAATTTCAAGTCATGCACCAAAGAGGCAAAGTTGCAAATTCACTTCTCAAGGCCAATTAAGTCATCAAATGAATTTCTAAACTTCACCACATGATCATACAAGTCCTAAAAGTCAGATTGCACCCAAAGAATCACATGTTTTATGGCCCATGGGTCAAGTTTCTTTCATAAGAACCAAAGGCAAGGCAAGTTGCAAAACTCATCATAGCTTCTCATCCACTTGCTGGCTAGCTTGCTGATCAATCCTAGGCCCTTCCTCACATCATGCTGCGCAGCACACCTTCCTTGTACTTGGCTAGAAAGTAGCCCATACCTCTCTTACACAACTTTGACATTTTGGCAAAAGCACCCATACCAATCAATAAAGCACACATCATGTCATCTGACCAATTGCAATTGTTTATACTAATCAAATGCAAGCCAAACATAACAAGAGGCAAGCCTGAAACACACCACAACTCAGCATTCACATTTTCACCTCCTCTTGCAAAAGCTTTCGAAACTCATCACACAAGTCACAAACACACAAACTAACTACACAGATCAACTCAACACATCTTCCTGGTCACAAAGCACCCATCACCATTGCCTTAAACTCCCAGAATCACAAATATGATTCTCACCTCACCTTGAACAGAACTTCTGCAAACTCTCAAACCAACCAAAATAAACTTGCTCCAAGCCTTTCAGAAGCACAAGGGAAGTCATAGGAGTGGTTTTGCACAAGAGAGGAGGTCAGAAAGCTCCAAACTGAAAAGCTTCAAACTCAGGTAGCTTCATGAACTTTTTTTCCAGAACGTGTATTTTAAGTTTCTAAATGAATCTACATGCTTCCCTGATCATGAATATGTGCTTACTTTTGAAAATGGTTGAGAAACCAAGATGTATGCATTGTCTGAAACTTTTGCCCTAAAAAAATGTTTGATTCGATTCTCTCTGTTTATGAATGAAAAATGATGTTTGATTGAGGGGTTTGATTCGTTTGTGAATGGGGAAGAGTTCTGGGAAGTTAGTTTTCATTTTCATTGCGTGTAGAGTGATTTAGTGTTTTGGACTCGCCGGAGAAGATGACCGGAACCACTGTTCCGGTCATCTGAAAGTAATTAGGGCTGGATTAGGGCTTAATCATTAATTAGCGAATTTTGAATTTAGGCCGTCCAGATGCGCGCCAGGTCCACTCCCGCGCGTATGAATTTGAATCTGGGCCCTTAGATGTGTTGACTTTTCTTTTTTCAGTTTTAATTCTATTTATTTTTCATTTTAATTCATTTCTTTTCTCCATTTTATTAAAAATAGCAAAATCATTTTAAAATTTCTGAAATTTTTTGTATAAACTTTCATTAATTTTCAGAAACCAAAAATATTTTTATTTTTATTTTTTGCATTAAAAAATATTTTTAAATCATTTAAAAGTTTATTTTTAATTAATTAATGAAAATTAATTAATTAAAAATACTTTTAGGTATTTAAAAATCACCAAAAAATTCATGAAACCTTCATAATCATTTAGAAACATTGTCCAACCCTCAAACCAAATTTCTTTTTTGATCTTGATGTCTTTTGAGAATTTTTCATAGAATTAAAATCATTTCAAGGCATTATTTTGATCAAAGCTTCAAAAAATCATTTCTGCTTAACCATTGAGATTTGGACTTTGATTCTTCTTGCATTGCATTGTGTTTAGCATGTAGTTTGTGAGATTAAATTGGTTTGAGTTGATCTTTCATTTTCCTTTTGTTTGGCATTTTTCTTGTTAAGGTACCTTAAAACCCTAGAAAACTTAGAAAATTCATAACCCTAATTAGGTTAAGAGTTGGAACCTCTCCTTTGGGCAGTGAGTTAGTGTAGGATTAGGGTCCCTTTGAATGCATTTTCAATTTTTTATCTTGATGTTTGCTTCTGATTTTGGTTTTTGTTTGATGCATTGACCATAAACCCTAATTTGGGCTTCCTTTTGCATTCATCTTGTTATTTGCATTCATACCTTGACTTGCCATAGCATTTTATGCATCCATTTGGTTCATTAGACATCTTAAGACATGTTAAAAGTATGTTTGATCATTGCATCATGTATTTGCCATGTTGTATGTCATTTGCATATCATAGCTTTTCATGTGTGTTCATGGTTCTAAACTTGCTCCATTTGCATCCATTGGGTCATATGTTCATCCTCAAACCTTGATTCATGTTTGCATCATCTCATAGCATCATTATCATCTCATATATGCTTCTGGCTTTGACTTGCATCATGCCATTTCATTCCATTTTGCACTGCATTGTATCTTTCTCACTAACTTTTCAGGTGGTAAGCAACTTTGAGAAGTGGATTTGCCTTCACTTCTCACCATTTCTTTTCATCTCTCTTATGCATCATTGCTGCATTTTGTTATGTGTTTGAGATTGAGCTTGCTCATTCTTTTTCTTCTTACTTTCTTCCTTCAAGTGACTTGACTTCTTAAATGAAGCAAATTACTTTGCTTCTCCTGATCCTTTCATCTGCTTCCTGGTGGTTCCATTGAAGATATTTTCTTGTTAACCTCACAAACCTTAGGAACAACCAAGCATGACAATGATTAGGGTTTTGTTTAGTCTCCCCTCTTAGTTTTACCTTTGTGTCTCCTTGAGTCTTCTCTCCTCATCTCATAATCAGGGACTAAACCCTAAAGGCTTTAAGGCTTTGTGATTAAGCTTATGCCTGCATCCTTCTATTAGGATGGAGTGTATAACTTTAATCCTAAGTGTTAAACCCTTAATGTGTTTAAATCCTTTAATCAACCCATCTTAATAATCATCAAGACATCAAGCTTGTAACTTGGGCCTTGCATTAGGGTTCTAATTCTTCCTTAACTGGTTAAGAAGGACTAACCCTAGTGTTAATGGACAAGTCCCCCTCAAGTTGTCTTACAAATCATAAAATTCACTTCTTCATCTTATCATTAACTAAAATCCACTTAATAAAGGCTTTGTTTTTTCATGAGTTTAATCCTTAATCATGGATTAAGTTGAGGAGCTTTCCTCAGCTTAAACATTCTCATCTATTATCCTTCTATTAGGATGGTGTAATGAGTCTGTTTAATCCCTAATTATGGCTTAACCTCATTACTCAACACTAAACACAAAAACAACAAAAACATTTAAATAATCACAAGTAGGTTAATGATCTTAACCCTACATCAAAGGTGATTAAGTGTGAGAAGCTGACTTCACACTTAAGGTATTCTCATTACCCTTAATCAGAGGGATGATGTGATGAGTTTACTAAATCCATTGGTTTAGGTTTAAACTCATTAACTTATGACAAATTCTCAAAAGCAATAAAAGACTGAAACTCAAAAAAACAAACAATAATCGTATCCTTCGGGATTCTTTTCTCATCACATGCACTCATAAACGAGAACTTGCTTCTTCCATCTAATGCAAGACAGTTTGCACCTGAGCCAGACAGGTCATACACTTGAGCATAGGCTAGTAGGCAGTTCACAAGTCAATTCATCTTTCAGTCTCTTTGGGTCGAACTACGGTGTTCTGACTTCCTCATTGCACGAGAGGATACGTAGGCATAACTTAACAGTTATCGAACAAAAGTCTCTGTATATTCCCCCTCTTTCCAGATTTATTCTTTTAGCCTCATATTCTTGAGCATTTCACTTTTGTTCTTACACTGACACATCATTTATACACTTCACACTTCTCTTACACTGACACCTGTACATCCTTTTCCAGCTCTTTTATACACAAATTGCACTGACACTACCCCTTTAAAACACAAATCTTTTAAGCGTGGATCCCGTCGAGTACGACGGACAATCTGGGTGCTAATACCTTCCCAGGTTGTAACCAACCCCCTTTCTCAGTCTCTCTGGTTCGCAAACGTATTATCCATATCTTTCTAGGTCCATGCAGCATTACCTTTCCTCCGGGATAAAAATGCCTAGCTGGCGACTCTTTTCATTCCCTGTGAGTTCACTCCTGTGTGTTCTCACACCCTCCCCTCGCCGACCGTTCGCGTCTGTACCTCATTTGAGCCCGGTCTCATCTTTTGGGAGCGACATTGGGTAGGGATTAAGTGAAAAGATTGCAAACTGTAGGCGTTTGCTGTGGATATTTGAATTGATACTACTGATAGTGAAGTTCCTTCCTGGGTTGGTAGCCCCCAGAGTAGGTGTGATTGCACCGAATTGGGTTAATAACTTTTTGTGTCCTTTATATTTTGTCTTTGTCACTTACAGTTTTGTTGTTATTAAGTGTCGTGACATCGTGTTTGACATTGTATGGTTGTTTCCAGAATTTCAATTGGTATCAGAGCAGACACCCTTCCTGTCTTTCTGGGTGAGATCTAGGAACATTATTCTGGTACCATGGATAAGAAGAAGGATTTGGGCACAGACTACCCATTCTGGATGATTCTAACTATGATTACTGAAAACCTCACATGGTTGCCTTCTTAAAGTCTCTGAATAAGAAGGCTTGGAAAGTTGCGGATAAAGGATGGGAACATCCTACCATTAGTGGTGAAGATGGCAATGTAACCTTAACGTCTGAGGATGATTGAGACAAGGATGAAGATGAGCTAACACTATGTAATTCTAAGGCCTTGAATGCATTGTTCAATGGCATTGACAAAAACATATTTAGGATTATGCATCACTCTCAAAATGCCAAAGAAGTTTGGCATATTATCAGAACCACTCATAAAGGAACCTCTAAAGTCAAGATGTCAAGACTTCAAATGCTTACCACTAAATTTGAAAATTTGAAAATGAAAGAAGATGAGACTGTTCATGACTTTCACATGAACATTTTTGATATCGCCAATGCCTCAGGAGCATTAGGTGAAAAGATATCTGATGAAAAACTTGTGAGGAAAATTCTCAGATCTCTTCCTAAGAGATTCGCTATGAAAGTGACTGTTATAGAAGAAGCTCAGGATATTTGCAACATGAAGGTTGAAGACCTTATTGGGTCTCTTCAAACTTTTGAAATGGGACTCGATGACGCGCCTGAAAAGAAGAATAAAAGCACAGCCTTTGTGATAAATATTGAGAAGTAAACAAAAATAGGTGAAATGGAGAATGAGGAAAGTCCGAAGGAAGCTATTGCCATGATGGGAAAACATTCAACAAGGTCATGAAGAGAATGAATTTTGGCTCAAGACCAAATGTCAAGAACACTACTTCTGACATCAGCAGATCAACTGAATCAAATACAAAGGCTAAAGCAAAAGCTAGTCAAACAAAAGAGTTCAATGCCATGGGTGTGATGGTTTTGGCCATATTAGAGCTGAGTTACCCACCTACCTAAAGGGAAAAAATAAATGCTTATATGTAACATGTTCTTATGGAGATTCTGAAAGTGACTTTGAAAAATAATCTACTAAACACATCAATGTGTTAACAGGGACATGTGTGTCTGATGAGGACTCTAATGGAGATGAATTAACATTTGAGGAACTAGTTGATACTTATCAAAAGATGTGTATAAGGTGTACTCACGTTATACAAGAAGGATAAAAACATAAAAAGATCATAGTTATCTTGGAGGATGAAAAGAAATAATATCTAGTAACAATATCACATTTGAATGATGAGGTCACCATACTAAACTCCAAACTTAATCAGATGAACAAATCCATCAGGATGCTTAACAATGAATCTGAAGCTCTTGATAACATTCTACATGCTGGAAGAAGTGCATGAGATCTATCTGGCTTAGGCTTTGGCGACTTTGTAAAAAGTAGCCAACTTGAGTTCAAGAAGGATGTTACTGAACAGATGTTGAAACATGTGACTCAACATTATGAGCTTAGAAGACCCACTCATCAAAGGAAAAGATAACAAAGATGGAGGTGTCACTACTGTGGAAGGTATGGTCATATAAAACCCTTCTGTTTCAGGCTTCATGGTTACCCTAATCAGAACCCTCAGCCCAAACCTGAGCAAAACATTATTATCAAAAATCAACAAGAGGTTCCTGAGAATGTTGCCTTACTGGCTTGTAATTATCTTAAAGAATTAACTGAAGAAAACTGGTATTTTGATAGTGGCTGCTCTAAACATATGACTGGAGTAAAAACCTTCCTGACTGATATTAAACCTCATCCTACCAGCTATGTATTTTATGGTGATGGAACTAGAAGGAGAATTAAAGGAGTTGGAAAACTTGAAGCCTCAGGTGTTCCAAATCTTGATGAAGTACTTCTTGTGGAAGGTTTAACTGCTAATCTTATTAGCATTAGGCAATTGTGTGATTAAGGAATCCATGTCAATTTCACTAAGTCAGAATATCTGGTCACAAATGCAAAGAATAATGTAATCATGAAAGGTGTTAGGTCTGAGGAAAATTGTTATCTCTGGGATAAACAAGAGCCTTTTTGCTCAAAAAGAGAGACTAAAGAAGAAAACAATATTGTCTTGAAAAGTGGGATCTATGAATGTAACATGTTGCATTCTCGGGAAAGTGATCTTATAGTATCTAGAAAAAATTTGTCAAGAAAATTAAAATATGATGTTACACCAAATGTCATGACATTGTACTTAAAAAATTCCAATACAATCAACTTGAGAATGTGTCTTTATGAGGGTTTATGGCAATCAGTGACATGTGGGAACATCCTTAAGGACATTGCATATTTTCAAAAATCAGGTTTAATGCACTTTAAGTGGAGGCGCGAAATAATTGATTTTATCATTAACTCTTTTATTCAAAGAAAACTCATTCAAACGCCCAATAATCCACAAATTCGTCACTACATCACACAACATATTTGCTCTCCCTTTTTTTTTTTCCTAAATCAACGTATTTTCTCCCTCAGTGAATTCCTATCTACATGTCTCAACAATCCTCTACTTCACCCTAAAAAAAGTCAACTTTCAATCCTGAATCTAGAGTTCATCGTCTCTCTGAAGATGTCCTAAACATTTCTCCTCTGAATGTTGTCATTCCTAAAGCTGCTAGGGTTTCTAAACCATGGACACCTAGCATACGCAGACCCAAGGATCAATCTGCGTGTCCTTCATCTAGCTCTCAAGGCACGATATTTGGCGATGAGGCCACGAAATAACTTGTCTCAAGAGTCTTGGAAGAAATTAGTGATCCTGCTAAAGCTTATGGCAGTTAGGAAACTCAGAAGAATGATGAATATGGACCAAGAAATAAAGTTGCTAAAGAAACATCCATTGTTTATGCTATAGAGGGAAGCTCCAAAGATGCTGACAAATATGTTGTAACACCATCTGTTGGGGTTACTAATCAAAATAAAGAAGGAGTTCAGGCTGCTGATGATCTCCTTGAAGCTGAGGACAACAAAGAAGATAGTCCTGATAATGTGATTGATCTTGATGATCTTTCTGATAATGAGCTTATTGACAACATCAATCCTAGTGTGGCTAAAAGACTTATTTTCAAGAAAGGGAAGAGTGTCTCTGGTCAAAACTCTTCGCCTAGCAACCATCCAGAAAAGACAATATTAAGGACACTCCTAAGAGAAGTGTTGTTGGGCCATCCAAAGGATGAAGTAAGATGGTTACCAAAAAGAGGAAAGTTAGAGATATATATGAGTCTGATGAGGATGTTGTGAGTGATGTTCCAGACATCACACAAAGAAAGAAGTCTACCTCCAGTAAGCTTGATGCAAGGGTTCCTGAAGCACCTCTTGATAACATTTCATTTCACTGCATCAGCAGTGTGAACATGTGGAAGTTTGTCTACCATAGAAGACAAGCCTTGGAAAGGGAGGTTGCTGAATCTGTTCTGAACTGCACTGATATTATGGACCTAATCTACTATGCAAGTCTTCTCAAAACTGTGGCAAGATTTTCACCTTGCTATGAAACTCTGGTAAAGGAGTTTATTGTTAATCTTTATGAGGATTGTGTTGATGGAAAGTCGAGGGACTTTAGAAAAGTGTATTGAGAGGTAAGTGCATTAACTTTTCTCTTGCTGTGATAAATACCTATCTAGGAAGAGACACTGCCAATCATCCTAAATTATAAGTAACTGATAATGATATCTGTAACACCCTCATTGCTGGTCAAGTTAAGTATTGGCCAAGAAAGGGAAATTTGTCAACTAGCATGCTTAGTGTTAAGTATGTTATGTTAAATAGAATAGGTGCAGCCAACTGGGTTCCCACCAACCATACTTCAAACGTTGCTACAAGTTTAGGAAGGTTTATCTATGTTGGAGGTACCAAAACCAAATTTGATTATGGTACTTATATTTTTTACCAAACCATGAAGCATGCTGGCACAATGGCTGTCAAATTACCTATTGCTTTTCCTTCCCTCACATGTGGGATTATCTTGAACTAGTATCCTATTATTCTAACTGAGTCTGACACAGCCTGCAAAAGGGAAAACGCTCTTGCTTTCCACTATAAGCTATTTCAGGGAATTCATGTTGTAGACATTGTTGTGACATCTACTACAACACATACTAGCAGCAAACCTCTTGATAAAAGATCAATCATTCTTGAGCTCAAGTAAGCTTGTAAGAAGCTAGAGGCCATAAAGGCAAAATTTGAGAAAATAATTGAGTCATTAGAGGCGGAGGTGGATACTGAGGAAGAAGAGGCTGAAGAAGAGGCTGAAGGAGATAAGAGCTCAGACAGTGAGGAAGAGGAGGTTGTTGGCACTGATTCTGATTAATGTTTGTGAAAGGCTGTTGGTCCTGTTGTTTTTGTTTTTGTTTTGTGGTTCCATTGCCCTTGAACGCATCTTTGTATTTTTTTTAATTTCTGGTTGTACTTGTTGGGGTATCTCTATACCCATGATACTTTTTTTTGCTCTTGATGAGTTTGTTCTATTAGGTTCTTTTGTTATATGATTGTGTACCTGTTTGGCCAAATTTCTGGCTAAAAAGAGGGAGTAATTAGATAACTTACTTGTGTGTTGATGAATACTATTTATTTTAGTATTGTCAGCTGGTGTGGTGCAAACATGGTATTATACATGTTGAGGGGGAGATGAAATATCTCTCTGGTTTTCCTTGTTGCAGTTGATATGATATACTTGCTGGTACAATTCTGTTATGTTGGTTTTCTGGTGTTTGTTACTGTTGTTGATGATGTTACTTATGATGTGCTCTTACAGCTGCTGTTGAGGGGGAGTCCTCAAATGTGTGCTTCTGTTGTGCTTCTGCTGGCTGTTGTGTTTATTATTTTCTTATTTTTTTTGCTGATAATGCTTAAATTGTTTTAGCCAAAAATCTGCAAAAAGGGGAGTTTGTAGATGTTTTGATTGGCTATATTTTTTGGTAAAACTCTTGTGTGTTTTAGGATGTCATAAGCAATGTTATGACATGTGATTTAAGCACTATGCAGGTGTGTAGTTTGTTTGTGTAGCTGTTTGTTTTCAGGATGTCAAGACTGATGTCATGACATCTGTGACTGGGCCTGAAGACCTAGTTGAATCCTATTTTGTGCGTGCATCATGTTGTCTTTATTGCTGAGATTTTATTGTGGTTTTAGCGCGATTTTTTTAGAAGGAAAAGAAGGATTCAACTTGGAGTTGTTATAGTAGAACATTTGTTTTTGCTATTTTTGTTCCTATAATTAAGGAACTATTTATTATGATTTGTGCAAGTTCAGCAAGCCCAGTGCCCATTGGAGTTTCTACTAATAGTGAAGTTCCTTCCTAGATTGGTAGCCCCCAGATTAGGTGTGATTGCACCTGTAACACGGTGGGAGAACTGACTTTGTTGTTTTTGTTTTCACAAAAACAATGTTACAGATAGTAAGAGTCGCCCCCGACTTTTATTTCATCCAATTAGGAAAGGCATAAAAGAACAGGAAAGACCTTTTAAAAAAATTTGATTTCGGATGGTAGGTTATACAAAGGGAAGGTGTTAGCACCCTTTGTATTCATGGTTATCCACGGGCTCTTAATTGCTTAGCTCACTTTACATTTGTTTGAAAAATAGTGGTGGTGTATTTAGAAAAAAGTCCACCTTTGTAATGATTCTCGTATGAATGTATACAAATGGGTTTTCTTGGAAAGTTTTTGAAAATGTGAGGTGTAAAGAGTAATATTGATTTGAAATGGTGAGCAAGCAGTTAAGGGCTTCCTACCTACTCAAGGTCGTTCATGTCATTTGTCTATCCTTATGGATAGAACTGTCCTTACTATTAATTAGTAAGTAGTATTATCCTTAGATGTAAGGGACAGGCGTATGGTCATCATATGGTCAGAGAAGGTAACCTTGTAAAGGTATCTTAGCAATTTGAAGGGACTATCATCATTTTGTGTAGGGTCATCGAGGGGTGAGATCATTTATTCGTTGGAAACTAGAAGGGTCATTGAGGGATTATGATCTTTATATCAAAGGGACTTGATGAATTTTATTTAGGAAACTTTGCTAAGACACCTCTACGTTCGAGGGACTTGACCATATTGTAAGGCAACAAAGAGGAGAAACCCTAGGGGTGCTGATGGCGATTGTATAGGCCGACTTACGTGTATGAATGGAGTGTGTTAGTTTCAAATATTTATCTTAGAAATTAGTGGGTTAAGTCCGTTTATTTTTCATACGTTCTTTTCACACCCTATGTTTACTAACCACACAGTTAATATTTTGCGGAAATTAAAAAGCAGAAAATAAAACCCTAGACTATTACATCATGGGGAAGAGTTCAATCTACCTAAGAACCCCCGAACTTCTTTTTCAGTCTTTGGTGCAGGCATTTCTTGAATGGCTTTGACTTTGTCAGGGTCAACTTCAATCCCCTTTTCACTTACAATAAATCCCAACAGCTTACCGGATCGTACCCCAAATGTGCATTTGTTGGGGTTTAGCTTCAGTTGGTACTTCCTCAAACGCTTGAACAGCTTGAACAGATTTACCAGGTGGTCTTCTTCTGTGAGGGACTTGGCAATCATGTCATCCACATAACATTCAATTTCTTTGTGGATCATGTCGTGGAATAATGTTACCATAGCCCGTTGATAAGTGGCACCAACATTCTTTAGTCCGAACGACATTACCTTATAACATAATATGCCCTAGGGTGTGATGAAAGTTGTCTTCTCCATGTCTTCAGGTGACATCTTGATCTGATTATATCCTGAAAATCCATCCATGAAGGAGAACACCGAGAACTGAGCCGTGTTGTCGACCAATACATCAATGTGAGGTAATGGGAAATCATCTTTTGGGCTAGCTCTATTCAGATCCCGGTAATCCACACACATCCTCACATTTCCATCCTTCTTAGGCATAGGTACAATGTTAGCAACCCACGGCGGGTAACTAGTTACAGCAAGGAAACCGGCGTCCCACTGTTTTTGCACCTCTTCTTTTATCTTCATGGCCATATTCGGGCGAGTACGGCGTAGCTTCTGTTTTACTGGAGGACAATCTTCTTTTAGAGGCAGCTTGTGCATAACAATGTTGGTATCCAGACCTGGCATGTCTTGGTAGGACCAAGCAAAAACATCCACATACTCCCGAAGCATGTCAATAAGTTGTTCCTTCACCGAATCTTGCAGACGGGCCCCGATCTTCACTTCTTTCAAGTCTTCTTCGGTACCAAGATTAACTGTCTCAACTTCCTTCTGATGAGGAGCGATAAGCTTCTCTTCTTGTCTCAACAACCTGGTTAGTTCTTCGGGTAGCTCATAATCTTCTTCAACCCCTTCATCGGCTTGATTAATCGAATTATCAAAGTCATAGCAGTGTCATTGTCGGTGCAGTCTGGAGGGCACTCTCTGCAAGGGTTTAGATTTGTTCATTTTAGTGATCAGTTTTATCTTGTTTAGAAAAATGTGAAAATGAAGTTATTATTTTGAAAAACATTGCCATTTTATTTTTGTACAAAAAATGAAAAATGAAAAACAGTGAGCGAAAAAGAGACTTGTTTGCAAAAGATATCCTGATATTCATTAATTGATCGTTTGAACAAAATACAAGATGGCCCGATTACAAAATGAGTCCTGACACCTTGGACAAGATGCAGGACTTGATGCATGCTTAAAGACAGGAAATAATAATTACTCTGCAGGAGTAACTCTTATAATTTCCTGGGAAGACCAGTTTAAGACTTGGTTCCCCGGGATCCTTGGACGTATCCAGCTTTCCAGGTTGCGTTCTGTCGCTCCCGACAAATGAAACTGGATCAGATGAAGGTACAGACGCGAACGGTCGGCGAAAGGGACAGTGAGCACACACAGCCGTGAACTCACTGGAGATGAATAGAGTCGCCAGCTAGGCATTTTTATCCCGGAGGAAAGGTAATGCTGCATAGACCTAGAAAAAGATGGATAAGACGGTTGCGAACCAGAGAGACTGAGAAAGGGGGTTGGTTACAACCTGGGAAGGTATTAGCACCCAGATTGTCCGCCGTACTCGACGGGATCCACGCCTGAAAGATTTGTGTTTTAAAGGGGTAGTGTCAGTGCAATTTGTGTGTAAAATAGCTGGAAGAGATGTACAGGTGTCAGTGTATAAGTGATGTGAAGTGTATAAGGATGTGTCAGTGTAAGGACAGGAATGGAATGCTCATGATTATGAGGCTTTAAGAAATGAGCTGGAAAGAGGGGGAATATACAAAGACTTTTGTTCGATAACCGTTAAGTTATGCCTACGTATCCTCTCGTGCAATGAGGAAGTCAGAACACCGTAGTTCGACCCAAAGAGACTGAAAGATGAATTGACTTGTGAACTGCTTGCTTGTCAATGCTCAAGTGTATGATCTGTCTGGCACAGATGCAAACTGTCTTGCATTAGACGGAAGAAGCAAGTTCTCGTTTGTGAGTGAAGGTGATGAGAAAAGAATCCCGAAGGAGACGATTATTGTCTGTTTTTGAGTTTTCAGTCTTTTATTGCTTTTTTGGATTTTTGTCATAAGTTAATGAGCTTAAGTCTAAACCAATGGATTTAGTGAACTCATCACATCTTCCCTCTGATTAGGGGTAATGAGAATACCTTAAGTGTGAAGTCAGATTCTCACACTTAATCACCTTGGTGTAGGATTAAGATCATTAACCTACTTGTGATTATTTAGATGTTTTTGTGGTTTTTTTGTTTAGTGTTAAGTAATGAGGTTAAGCCATAATCAAGGATTAAACAGACCCATTACACCATCCTAATAGAAGGATAATAGATGAGAATGTTTAAGCTGAGGAAAGCTCCTCAACTTAATCCATGATTAGGGATTAAACTCATGACAAAACAAGCCTTTGATTAAGTGGATTTTAGTTAATGATAAGATGATGAAGTGTTTTTTATGGTTTGTAAGACAACTTGAGGGGGACTTGTCCATTAACACTAGGGTTAGTCCTTCTTAACCAATCAAGGAAGAATTAGAACCCTAATGCAAGGCCCAAGTTACAAGTGTGATGTCTTGGTGATTATTAAGTGAATTGATTAAGAGATTTAAACACATTAAGGGTTTAACACTTAGGATTAAAGTTATACACTCCATCCTAAGAGAAGGATGCAGGCACAAGCTTAATCACAAAGCCTTAAAGCCTTTAGGGCTTAGTCCCTGATTATGAGATGAGAAGAGAAGACTCAAAGAGACACAAAGGTAAAACTAAGAGGGGAGACTAATCAAAACCCTAATCATTGTCATGCTTGGTTGTTCCTAAGGTTTGTGAATTTTTCAAGAGCAATCTTCAAAGGAGCCACCAGGAAGCAGATGAACAAGATCAAGAGAAGCAAAGCAACTTGCTTCATTCAAGAAGTCAAGTCACTTGAAGAAAGAGAGTGGGAGGAGAAAGAATGAGCAAGCTCAAACTCAAACACATATAGAAATGCAGCAATGGATGCAAGAGAGATGAGAAGAAAAGTTATGAGAAGTGAAGGCAAATTCACTTCTCAAGTTACTTACCACCTGAAATGTTAGGAAGAAATGCAATGCAATGCTAGATGGGATGAAATGGTATGAAGCAAAACAAAACCAGAAGCATGTTGATTATGATAATGATGCTATGAGATGATATAAACATGAGGCAGCACATGGGAATGTTCATACAAGATCATGGATGCAGATGATGCAAGTTAAGGAGCATGAATGAACATGAAAAGTTATGAAGCACACAAGGTAAATGACATGGCAAATATGTGATGCAATGATCAAACATGCTTCCTACATGTCTTATGATGTCAAATGAATCACAAGAATGCTTGAAATGCTAAGACAAGTCATGTTATGCAAGAGAATGCAAGAAGGATGCAAATGAAAGCCCAAATTAGGGTTTATGGACAATGCATCAAACAAAAACCCAAAACAGAAGCAAACCCTAAGATAAAAATGGAAAATTCCACCCAAAGAAACCCTAAACCTATACTAAATCAAAGTCCAAAGGGGAGCTCTCAACTCTTAACCAATCTCAAGATATGAATTTTCTAAGTTATTAGGGTTTTTTAGGGTTCTTAACAAAAGAAATGCCAAAAAAATGGAAAATGCAAGATCAAATCATGGCCATTTTATCCTAGAAACTACATGCTAAACATAAAACAATGCAAGAAGAACCAATGTCCAACTCTTCCTAGATAGGCAGAAATGAATTTTTGAACCCATGATCAAAATAATGCATAAAAAATGATTTAATTCAATGAAAAATTCTTAAAATGCATCAAGATCAAAAAAGAAATTTGGTTTGAAGGTTGGACAATGTTTCTAAATGTCTTAGAACATTTCATGAATTTTTTTGTAATTTTTAAATACCTAAAAGTATTTTTAATTAATTAATTTCCATTAATCAATTAAGAATAATCTTTTAAACATTTAAAAATACTTTTTTAATGATAAAAAATAAAATAAAAATATTTTTGGGTCTTAAAAATTAATAAAACTTTTAGGAAAAAGTTTCATAATTTTTAAGAATTTTTTACTATTTTTAATTAATTATGCAAGTTAAATGAAATAAAATGAAATTAAAATAAGAAAAAAAGAAAAGTAATCAGGATGGAGGGTCAGGATGGGCTCTGGATTCAAATTGGTTGACTGGCGCGTGAATGGAGGGTCTGGATTCAATCTGGCCAAATTAATTTAATTACGAAATAATTAAAACTAATTAAGTGGATTAGGGCAAAATGACATGATCTGGACCATTCACTAGCGCGCGGGAAACAACATCCAAGGGTCCAAGTTTAAAGTTCACTAATTAATGACAATTAGCCCTAATCACATTCAGGCTGTCGGAGAAGACCTCCGGTCGTCTTCTCCGGCGAGCAACTCCCCTGAAAACTTCCCAACTCACTCAAATCGTATCAAAAATGAAAACTAAGAACTGGGAAATGTTCCTTACACACTCACGAATTAAACCCCTCTCTCAAAACAAATTTCTTCTTCCTAAATAAGCTGAATCGAAGAAAATGAAAACTAGGGCACGCAGGTTTCAGAGAGAAATTAAATGCTCATTTCAAAGCCATTTTCGAAACCAATGACATCAGGATGATCAGTGAAGCACAAGGAACAAGTTTATAACATGCAAAGTGATTTCTGGAAAAATAAATTTCAAGCCACCTGAGATTTGAAGCTTTCACTTTGGTGACTTTCTGGCCACTTCTCCTTGTGCAATCCACTCCACTTGATCCCCAGATGATGTTTGAATGCTCAAGAAGAGTTTATGTTGGCTGGATAGTGAGTTTCGAAAGCTCCTGCTTCAAGCTCAGTCAGAAATGGCTATGGTGATTCTGGTAGTTTCAGGCCCTGGTGAATGGTGGTTTGTGGTCCAGAGGATGTATGGAGAAGGTCTGCAAGGTTTGTTTGGATGTTTGTGAGCTAGGGAAGGAGATTCGAATGGAACTGCAACTTGAGGTGAGAAATGGCTATGGGGTGTTCTGGTTGATTCAGGCTTGTGTTCTTGCTGGTTTCTACTCAATGATGCATGGTGAGTTGAATGGTGAAAATGGTTTTTGTGTTTGCAAGCTGTGGAGGCAGATTCGAAAGCTTAGGCAATGTGGTGTGTTTTTTGTGAATGTGTTGTTGTGTGTGTTTCAGCCTTGCCTGCCTTGTGTTATGGCTTGCCAAAGGATACAATAAACAAATGCAAGTGGCCAGAGGATGTGACATGGCCTGTGGTGATTGGGATGTTTGCTTTTGCCAAAAGTCAAATTTCTTGTAAGAGAGGCATGGGCTTGATACTAGCTTGGTACAAAGGCTAGGGCTGGCGCAGCATGGTGTGGTGAGAGAGCTAGCAAGGTTCAAAGGCCAAGGCAGCAAGTTGAGGGAAGTGTCATGAGTGTTTTGCAAGTTGTTGCCTTTTTGTACTTCATGAAAGAAAACCTTGTTACATGAACCATGAACATGTGATTTTGGCTCAATTCTGATTTTCATGACTTAGAGAATGTTAGTGTGCTGGTTTGAAATGAATTAGAGGTTGCAATTGGCCTTGGTCCATGATTTTGCAAAATTCTCATTTGAGGCATGCCTTGAAAATCAATGATTTTAGCCAACTTTGTCACACCATAACTTTTGATCCAAGAAGAGTTTGATCATGTTCTTGTACTTTTTGAAAAGGGAAAGATGAGATCTACAACTTTCATGACCAAAGTTTTTCCATTTGAAGCATTTTTGGATCAATAATCAAAGCTTGAAAAATGACCTAAAATGAAGCATTCTTGAAAAGTCAACTATGCCCAAAAAGTCAACATTTGCAAAAACCCTAAATTCTTGATTTTTGTGAACTTCAATCTTCTTCCATGATCAAATAAAGACCATATACACTCAAAATGATGAAGATCACCCATTGGTTGGGTCATTGGGGGCCTCAGATGCCCTGATTTTGCACTGACTTGTCCAGAAAGTCAACTCTTGATCAGATGACTTCCCCAAGGAATTTCTTCATGAAACTTGATATGAATACTCCCTATACCATATAGAGACCAATGGAAACAAGAATGACCAAAAAATTTGGGGTTATGGCCCCTGAAACCAAAACCCTAATTCTAGGTCAACTGTGCAGTCAATCCTGGCTCTGCATCCACTCAAACCCTAGTTCTTGTGATTCTTTTGCATTTTTGACTTTGAGAGGGTGTACTATGATGCTTGAACACATATGGATCCCTTTGAAGTGATTGGTTGCCTTTGGAGTGGCTCAAGAAGCCCTGAGATTGCTCAGATCACAAACCCTAGGTGCAAATGACTTATAAACTATGCAGTGAATCAAAAATGAGATGTGGGATGATATGATTGTGCTTATGCATATGAGAATGATCACAAGCCATGGTGAAATGGGTGAGGGCAAATTTGGGGTGTTTACAGCTGCCCCTATTCAAACATGAGTTAGCTGTGCAGGATGTAAGCGACGACTTATCAGGCAAACAAGATAACTTGTGGTTGAATACCAAAGACAGTCCAAAATTTGCACTCACAGAATGAAGAAGAAAAGGGATATAGATTGTAAAAGGAAAAATAAAGTATATTGTAAAGTGTGGGCAACGGAGGACGACCGTCGAGCAGAGGACGACTGCTGGGTAAATAGCAATGACGGGGACGACCGACATGCTGGGGATAAAAGGTAAAGCCAAGACGGGGACGGCCGACTAGCTGGGGAAAATAAAATCGTGATGGGGACGGCCATCAAGATAAAGCTGTAAAATTCTCTGGAAATTAATGAAACATGACGGGGACGGCCATCAAGTTCACTAAGCAAAGTAACCAATGATGGGGACGGCCATCGGGTTAAAAGAAAAGGGACCATGACGGGGACGGCCATCGGGTTAAAAGAAAAGGGACCACGACGGGGACGGCCATCGGGTTAAAGAATGAATGAAATAAACAGATGATGGGGTACGGCCATCAAAGGTGAAGGACGATCACCTAGCAGGGAACGGCTGCTCTGTTGGGGATAAAGAAATATGATGGGGACGGCCATCAAAGGTGGAGGACGACCACCTGGCAGGGTACGGCTGCCGAAAATATCAACGATGGGGACGGCCATCGGATAGCAAAGGTCAACGATGGGGACGGCCATCGGACGAGCATGATGGGGGACGACCATCAAGAAGTGGAGGACGACCACTCAGCAGGGGACGGCTGCTCTCAAGGTTTATCACAACACAGGACGAGTGTCAGATAACCAAAAATCAACAATGGGGACGGCCATTGGATAAAGTGATGAAGGACGATCATCAAAAGGTGGAGGACGACCACCTAGCAAGGGACGGCTGCTAAAATCAATGATGGGGACGGCCATCGGATGAGCATGATGGAGGACGACCACTCAGCAGGGTACGGCTGCTCTCGGGGTATCATAACATAGGACGAGTGTTAGATAAAGGAAAAAAGCTTTGTTGGTGATCTACTGGGGATATAGTGAACACGGACGAGTGTTCACAACCAAGAAAGGAAAGTATAAGTGTTTGGTATTGTGTATAGATTAAAGGTGCGGACGAGCATCCTTAGACTATGATACGGACGAGTATCATGTAGAAACAAATACTGACGCGTGTTCAGAGATGATGATACGGACGAGTATCTGCATAAGTGTATCGTGAGTAGTGAGTATATATAGATGAGTGTTTTAACTGCTGGGGAGAATGACACGGACGGGTGACAAGAGAGCAAAGTGTAATGTGAACAAGTATCTGCTATACAAAGTCTAGGCGACTATGCTGGGGATATGACACAGACGGGTGTCAGGAAAGTGTATATATAGGTATGTGCGGGTGCAAAGAGGATGTCTTTGGCTTTCTGCTGGTAATATGACACGGACGGGTGTCATGAAGTATCTGTAATACGGGTGATTTTGTTCGTAAAGAGTGTTCTGGCGACTTTTACTGGTGAGTGATGATACGGACGGGTATCAAAAGGAAATATGCTGGTATTTGTGAATATGAGGCAACTGCTTTTGCTGGGACTCTGGTGAGGATTTCTGTACAACGATGACGAACGGTTATTATTCACAAGTGTTAATTCAGGACATGGCTTATGATTATGCTATGCGTTTGATTTTTGCCGTAATGCTCCGTTTTAGACGGAATGCTACGCTCTGAGGAGATATTATGATGCAAATGCCATGATTATGTAAAGATACCAAACCGGGATCCGGATCCCGTTGCTGCGAAGATCTCTGGCTGATCTGTTTGAAAAGGGCCTCCCAGCTGGGGATGAGATCATTGGTAGTCCTGGGGATATGTATCTGTCTGGAGATATAGGTCACCGATTGACATATCTTCGTAATAGGACCCAGCTGGGGTTTGTAGAAGCTTTCTTCACTCTGTTGTGATCTTCAAGCATTGCTCTTCTGGATAGAGGCTGAAGATTCTGTGGGGAGATGATTCCCTGACTCCTGTACTCAGCTGAGGATGAAATGGCAACTTGGCTGGGGAATTATTAGAGGCAACTCAGCTGGGGATAGCAACAAGAGGCAACTCAGCTGGGGATAGAGCATTTCAGATGCTGAGATTGAGTGTATGTTGATTTGGCAACTTTGCTGGGAAAGTGGGCACCTTCCAGTGCCACGTGGAAGATAGACCGAGTTGATAATGATTCGCCAGCTTGCTGAGACGTAACTTGCATGCCCCAGGTTGCGTTCTGGATACCTGCAATCCTGCAAAGATAAGGAGACGCACAAAAAGGTCCCGAGGTATCCTTTACTGGATTCCGTCATAGGAGTTAAGCATTTTCGAGAGTAAGTATATTCCCTGTAAGCATGTGTTTTATTATTATTATTTTTGGGAGAAAAACATCTGTACTTATGCAATTGATTTTTTAGAGACATCAGACGTCCTTTGCAAATAAAAATATACAAAACGAAACATGACTGAAAAAATCTGATTTTATTAATTCATATGCCCTGAATTGGCAAGATATAGTCAAAGAAACATGTCTCCTGAAATGAGGAGATTGTTACAAATTGAGAAACAAAGTGCTGGCAGTGTTGATGACGCTTTGAGGAGCTTCCTCTGCTGCTATGACCCGTATGACTTTTGACTTTCTTCTCGTCTTGCTTTCTGAAGAAGACTGATTCTGATTGAGGCTTGATCCTTTGGAGTTTTAACCAAGTTGTAAGTGATACAAACGAATTCAGAGTGCAGTTGTTCGCTTATTTCCTTATTTTGCATGGATCGCCCTTTCGGGTTTTCGATCCATCGGGATACCCATTTTTGCCTGAGTTGTCCAATGCGGCTTTTCAACTCAGCGGGTGTACATTTTTCTTTTATTTCCCTTATTTTTGCCCGAGTCTTTTATTCTGTTTTTAACTCGCCGGGATGCCCTATTTTTGCCTGGACTTACATTCTGTTTTTATGTCCAGCGGGTCATTTTATGCGAAGTATTTTTTAACTGCATCTGAATTCACAGGGGACGGGAAATCTTCACCATCCATGGTGCTGAGCATCAGCGCTCCACCAGAGAAAACTTTCTTTACCACGAATGGTCCTTCATAGTTTGAAGTCCATTTGCCCCTGTGGTCTGTATGAGGAGGGAGGATTCTTTTTAGCACAAGATCTCCCACTTGGTACTCTCGGTGCCTGACTTTCTGATCGAAGGCTTTCTTCATTCTCTTCTGATACAATTGTCCATGACAGATTGCAGCCAATCTCTTCTCTTCAATCAGACTCAGTTGCTCGTATCGGGACCTAACCCATTCTGCTTCACTCAGTTTGACATCCATCAAGACTCGCAAGGAGGGCAATTCAACTTCAACTGGTAGGACTGCTTCCATACCATACACAAGCTGGTACGGTGTTGCCCCAGTGGATGTTCTGATTGACGTGCGGTACCCATGCAAGGCGAACGGTAGCATTTCATGCCAGTCTTTGTAGGTGACTACCATCTTCTGCACAATCTTCTTGATATTCTTATTTGCCGCCTCAACAGCGCCATTCATCTTTGGCCTGTAAGGAGAAGAATTGTGATGTTGAATCTTGAAGTCCCGGCACAGCTCTGCCATCATTTTGTTATTTAAGTTAGAACCATTATCAGTAATGATTCGCTCGGGCACTCCATATCGATAGATGATATCTCTTTTCAGAAATCGGGCTACCACTTGCCTTGTAACATTTGCATATGAGGCTGCTTCAACCCACTTAGTGAAATAGTCAATGGCGACCAGGATGAATCTGTGACCATTTGAAGCAGTCGGCTCAATCTTGCCAATCATATCAATGCCCCACATGGCAAAGGGCCATGGTGAAGACATAATGTTCAAAGGGTTGGGAGGCACATGCACTTTATCTGCGTAGATCTGGCATTTGTGGCATTTCCTGGCATAGGCACAACAGTCTGCATCCATTGTGATCCAATAATAGCCTGATCTTAACAACTTCTTAGCCATTGCATGTCCTCCAGCATGGGTACCAAAAGAGCCTTCATGCACTTCATGCATCAACAAGTCTGCTTCTGTTCTATCAACGCATCTGAGGAGTACCATATCAAAGTTTCTTTTGTACAGGGAACCATCAGTGTTCAGAAAGAAACTTCCAGCAAGCCTTCTCAAGGTCTTCTTATCATTGGAAGATGCCCCAGGTGGGTATGTTTGATCCTCCAAGAAGCACTTAATGTCATGGAACCAAGGCTTATCATCTTTGACTACATCTGCTGCAAATACATATGCTGGCCTGTCGAGTCTGGACACTGAAATCTGAGGTACAAAGTTAGCAGCTTGAACTTTGATCATGGACGAAATGGTAGCAAGAGCATCTGCAAACTGATTCTCGTCCCGAGGGATATACTCAAGCTTGACTGTTGTGAAGAACGTCAACAACCTTCTTGTATAATCCCTGTAAGGTATCAGATGATCTTGGTGGGTGTACCATTTTCCGTTGGTTTGATTGATTACCAAAGCTGAATCTCCGAATACGGTCAATGTCTTGATCCTGAGGTCAATGGCTTCCTCGAGACCCATAATGCAAGCTTCGTATTCAGCTTCGTTGTTAGTGCAGTTGAAAGTGAGTTTTGCCGAGAAAGGCATGCGAACCCCCTTTGGTGAAATGAGGACTGCACCAACACCACGGCCATTCATGTTAACAGCCCCATCGAACATCATAATCCATTCTTCCTCCGGGTCAGGCCCTTCAGTGTGAATAGGCTCTTCATGATCTTTTGATTTAATGAACATGATGTCTTCATCAGGGAAGTCAAACCTCATAGGCTGGTAATCATCGATGGGTTGCTCAGCAAGATATTCAGACAATACACTGCCTTTGATGGCTTTCTGAGATGTGTATTGGATGTCATACTCTGTAAGGATCATTTGCCATCTTGCAACCCGTCCGGTAAGCGCTGGCTTCTCAAATATGTACTTGACTGGGTCCATCTTCGAGATCAATAAAGTAGTGTGAGTCAACATATACTGTCTCAGTCGGCGAGCAGCCCACGCTAAAGCACAGCAAGTTTTCTCGAGCAGTGAATAACGTTGTTCACAGTCGGTAAACTTTTTGCTTAGGTAGTATATTGCATACTCTTTTCGACCAGACTCGTCATGCTGGCCCAGCACACACCCCATTGATTCTTCTAATACTGTCAAGTACATTATCAGAGGTCTTCCTTCAACTGGCGGCATAAGGATTGGAGGTTCTTGCAGATACTCCTTGATCTTGTCAAAAGCCTTCTGGCAATCTTCGTTCCATCTGACCGTTTGTTCTTTTCTTAACAGCTTGAACAAGGGTTCACAGGTTGCTGTAAGGTGAGATATGAACCTTGAAATGTAGTTCAATCGACCTAAGAACCCTCGAACTTCTTTCTCAGTTTTCGGTGCAGGCATCTCTTGAATAGCTTTGACTTTATCAGGGTCCACTTCAATCCCTTTCTCGCTTACAATAAAACCCAGCAGCTTACCAGACCGCACCCCAAATGTGCATTTGTTGGGGTTCAACTTCAGCTGGTACTTCCTCAGACGCTTGAACAACTTGAGCAGATTAACCAGATGATGTTCTTCAGTAAGGGACTTGGCGATCATATCATCCACATAACATTCTATTTCTTTATGGATCATATCGTGGAATAGTGTCACCATAGCCCGTTGATACGTTGCACCAGCATTCTTGAGCCCAAAAGGCATTACCTTGTAGCAGAACGTGCCCCAGGGTGTGATGAAAGTTGTCTTCTCCATGTCTTCAGGTGACATTTTGATCTGATTGTATCCTGAAAATCCGTCCATGAAGGAGAATACCGAGAACTGAGCCGTATTATCTACCAATACGTCAATGTGAGGTAATGGAAAATCATCTTTCGGGCTGGCTCTGTTCAGATCCCGGTAATCAACACACATTCTTACTTTGCCGTCCTTCTTAGGCACAGGTACTATATTAGCAACCCACGGCGGGTAGCTAGTTACAGCAAGGAACCCGGCGTCCCATTGCTTTTGTACCTCTTCTTTGATTTTCATAGCCATGTCTGGACGAGTACGGCGCAGCTTCTGTTTGACTGGAGGGCATTCTTCTCTCAAAGGCAGCTTGTGCACCACAATGTCGGTATCCAACCCTGGCATGTCTTGATACGACCAAGCAAACACATCCACATACTCTTGAAGTAGATCAACCAGTTGCTTCTTCACTGAGTCTTGCAGGCAGGCCCCGATTTTAACCTCTTTCACGTCTTCCTCTGTACCAAGATTAATCACTTCAACCTCCTCCTGGTGAGGGGTAATAACCTTTTCCTCTTGTCTTAACAACCTGGCTAGCTCTTCAGGAAGCTCATATTCTTCTTCAACCCCTTCATCGGCTTGATTGATCGGATTGTCAAAGTCATACGATGTCATAGTCGTGCTGTTGTCGGTGCTGTCAGGAAGGCACTCTCTGCAAGGGTTAAGTTGTTCGTTTTAGTGATCTGATTTTAATCTTATTTAGAAAAGTGAAATGAAGTTGTCATTTTGAAAACACTGCCATTTATTTTTGTACAAAAAAGAAAAATGGAAAAACAGTGAACGAAAAGAAAAAAGACGCGTTTGCAAAAAGATGTCTGATATTTCATTAATTGATCTTGTTTGCACAAAAAGTACAGATGGCCCGATTACAAAATGAGTCTTGTCATCTTGGGCAAGATGCAAGACTTTGATGCATGCTTATAAAAATACAGGAAATAATAATTACTCTGATCGAGTAACTCTTATAATTTCCTGGGAAGACCAGTTCGAGACACTGCTCCCCGGGATCTTTGGACGAATCCAATTCTCCAGATTGCGCTCCTCTTCCAGCTCGTCTTCCAGACAGTTGATAGCATCGGGGGTAAGCATCCCTCCACTGACAAAACCAGGCTCTTCAACAGCCTTTGCTTGATGTTGAGTTGGTCTGTAACCCAACCCAAACTTGTCTTCTTTTTTCTCCACCGATAGCAGTTTGCCCCAGCCCTGGGCAGTCCCTTCCTCAACAACCTTCCGGGCTTGTTGGTATGATGACATTGGAGTACCAGATACAGCAGATGCCTCATTCACATTCAAAGCTTCAAACCCCTGGCTCATTGTTTCATGGATCTCCCCATCCATTTCAATGTACTTATAGGTTGCCAGGTGGCTGACAAAAATGTCCTCCTCTCCACAGATTGTGACAACTTGGCCTTCCCACTCAAATTTTAACTTTTGGTGAAGGGTAGACGTTATTGCGCCGGCGGCGTGAATCCAGGGTCTACCCAACAAACAGCTGTAGGCGGGCTGAATGTCCATCACATAAAAGATAGTTTTAAAGGTTTGTGGGCCAATTGTCACAGGTAGCTCAATCTCTCCCAGAACCGATCTCTTAGAACCATCAAAGGCTCTTACCACCAGGTTGCTGGGTCTCAATGCCAAACCATCATATTCTAACTTCACCAGAGCCTTCTTTGGTAAGACATTAAGGGACGACCCTGTGTCTACCAGCACATGAGAAAGGACAGCTCCTTTGCATTCCATGGTTATGTGCAAGGCTTTGTTGTGGTTGCGGCCGTCCGCTGTCAAGTCAGTATTGGTGAACCCTAGCCCATTGCTAGCAGTAACATTTCCAACCACGGTTTCCAACTGGTTGACAGTAATCTCTTCAGGCACGTAAGCTGCGTGCAAGACCTTGAGTAGTGCATTCCGATGGGCTTCGGAGCACATAAGCAGTGAGAGGATAGAGATTTTGGATGGCGTCTGGTGAAGTTGATCCACAATTTTGTAGTCACTCTTTTTGATGATTCTCATAAACTCATCAACTTCTTGATCGAACGGTGTTTTCAAGGCTTCCTTAACAGCTTGATCTTCCTGCACCAGGCCCTTTCCTTTTGCTTTGGCAGCAGCTTCTGCTTCGGCAGTAGGTCTTTGAATTGGTGGAGCGAAGAGACGTCCGCTTCGGGTGAAGCCTCCGCCTCCCCCCACATTATCTACTTGTGGTGCAGGTGTTGATGTTTCAAAAGTGATTCTTTTTCCTTCGCAATACACGTCAGAGCCATAGTGCCAAGGGATGGCCCTGTTGCTCTCATATGGTACTGGTCCAGGCACCGTGACAGTGACTGGACTGATTGCTGCTGTTGAAGGGACTGTAATCGTTTGTGGATCATAAAAGATTGTAACTGGTGCTCTGATGGGAGCAGCACCTTCTGAATGGTAGGCAGAGTTGTTCTCAGGATCATAAAATATGGTGACAGTAGAGACGTCTTCATGATTTGTTGCTGGAGTTGTAGGAGATATTGTCGGAAGAAATGATGTTGTCGTTGTAGGAGGTTCAAAATGGAGTGAAGCTGAAGTTGTAGCAGGAAAATTTGTTGTAAACTGATCAGTTGAGATGATGGATGACGTACTTGTTGATGAAACTGAAGAATTGTCAGGAACAATAGTTGCTGCAGTTGTAGGAGGTTCTGAAACCGTTGCTGACGATATTGCTGGATTTGTTGGAAATGATGTGGTGATCTGAAGTTGGCCACTCCGAATAAGGCCATCTATGCCATTCCTCAAATTATCGCACCCATTTACCGAGATATTGCAGTAAGCACAACCCAACTCACACCCCGGGAACATTTGACATTCCAAGAGCTGAGCTTTGATTTCCACCAACGGTGTCCTGATCTGGCCCACACTGGTTATTAAATAAGACGGCTTGTCTTCTTCAATAGCGTTAATTCTAGGACCACCGTGGTTTGGCATTGGGTTTTTATTGACATTGGGTGGTGGTGCGAAATTCAGAGCTTTCGAGTCTACCAGGTCTTGTACCTTCATATGCAGAGCTCTGCATTTTTCTGTACTGTGGCCAGGTGCGTTTGAATGGAAGGCACACCTAGCGTTGGAGTCATAGTTCCTGGGTAGACTGTTGGGATCTGGAGGTGCCAGCGTCCTTAGCTCAACTAGGTTGAGTTTCAGGAGTTGTGGCAGCAGGGTAGCATATGGCATAGGGATTGGATCGATCACCCTATTAGCTTGAGATGGCCTTTGCTGAAATGGCCTTTGTTGACTGTTGTTGTTGGTGTTGCTGTTGTTGTAATTTCTTGGAGGATACTGATTTTGTTGGTGGTACTGAGGTTGTTGCTGATAGTTTTGCTGCGGAGGTTGATAGACTGGTAGAGGATGAGCTGGAGCAGGAATGGTGACTGCTGCTATTGACCTTTGAACATATTGGGGCCTGCCCCTGTTTGAATGGATGGCATTGGTCTCGCCAGTTCTTCTCGGGCCTGCAAAAGGCTTTCTTGTACTACTGGACGAGCTTGCACCGTTGTCTGAGATCTTTCCCATTTTTAACAAGCTTTCAATTCTCTCCCCGGCTATGACAACATCTGCAAAGCTAGTGGAAGAGAAAGCTGCCAACCTGTCAATATATGTTCCCTGAAGGGTGTTCATGAACATATCCGCCATTTCCCGTTCAGACATAGGTGGTTGAACAGCAGCAGCCAGTTGCCTCCATCTCTGGGCGTATTCTCGAAAACTCTCCCTTGAAGACTGTGACATTCCCATTAGAAGGGTCCTGTTGGGTGCCATGTCTAGATTATACTGATACTGTCTGATGAAGGCCTCTGCCAGGTCCTTCCAGCATCTAATAGTTGCCCTTGTCAGATGGGAATACCACTCCCTCGAAGCTCCAGTTAAGCTATCTTCAAAATAGAACATCCACAATTTCTCATCCGCCTTCAGCCTTCCCAGAAATGATTGTAGATGAGTTCGAGGACAAGAAGTCCCATTATACTTTTCAAAACATGGAGGCTTGAACTTGTGGGGAATCCTAACCCCGTCTACTAAGCCCATGTCCATGACGTCGAAGCCCAAAGAGTTTTGAGATTCTAAGGACCTCAACTTCTCAGCTATTTCATCCAATCTTCTATCGTATGCTTCTTCCCCAGCACCCATTACTGTGAACTGGTCTTCTTGAGGGTCTTCCTGCAGTACCCTCCCTGCTGTGGCAGTCCCTTGTATATTGACAGGGATGTTGGCCTCTGGATGGAGATGGGGTCCAAAAACTGGGGGATTGACATGAGGTTGGACCCTCTCGTTGTTACTTGTGCCGGCAGTCCCCACATGGGGCTCTTCTTGATTCCTCCCTTCTACCAAAGCTCTGAGCCTCTCCTGGCTTTGAGCTAAGTTGTTCATTACTTCCATGAACTGTGTTATCTGAGTTCTCATCTCCAACCTTTCGTTGGCCATCTGGTTTCTGACCTCCGTAAGGTCCTGCTGCATCTGGTCCATCTGGATGCCCGGAAGATTGTTTCTAGTTGGGTACCTGTGTGGCCTGTTGAGGGGAAATACCTGGCGGCGAGCAATAATTCCTGAGATTCACAACAGAGGTTAGTAACAACAAAACAAAAACCTACAAAACAAACAAAAAGGTTAGTATGCAATGCAGTTATGCTTATTTGCTCTCAAGGTATCCGGTTTGGCCTTCAGTTTTGACCCTTCCAGACCCTTGAAGATGCTGCTGTTGAAGTTGCTTTCGAAGTAAACTAACATGAATATATTACATAAGGTGAAATAATACAATTTGTTCGTTTTACAACACAAGCCCACTAAGGGGTCAAAATACAGTACAAAAATAAAAGTACATGGAAAGAAAGCAACAACAAACAAATGGTCAAACACCAAGACCAAACTCATCCTCACGAACTTCCTTGAGAAGTGCTTCGGTCACAGGATCAGCCGGACGCTCCGTGAGATTCCTGATGAGGAGATTCCGGGTCGTAACAGCTGCTGTTAGCTTTTTGTGTTGAGTTTGGTCCTTGGACCTCTTCATCCCTGCTTTGATCTTCAATTCTGATATTTCCCTCTGGGCTGCTGCCAGGGCTTCTTGCTGTTCTTTTGCACTAGCTTCCAGTTGCTCCATCTTGTCTTGAACTCTCTTGTCTTCCAGGGTACGAGCCTCGGTGATCCTGACCCACCGGGCTTGACTCTCCTTCAAGTACAAGTCTGTCCTCGCTCTCTGGAACTGGGCTTCTTTGCAAGCATTCTTCAGAATTTGTTCACCAGCCTTAGACTTTTTGATATAATCCCCAGACTTTTCAATCTTAGTCAAATGCTCCACTCTCAACTTCTCCAATCTCTCAATCTCCCTCATACCTTCACTCCTCTCCCGGAGGGTCTTCTGCAAAGCCTGGGTTAGCTTCTCATTTCTTTCCTTCAAGCTCTCAAACTCCTCCAAACTGATGGTGGCAGGGGGTGGTGCTGAAGATGACTCAGGCAGGTCTTCTATGGTAAAGGGCATTCCAGAGAATTGGGCCCTGGCACGGGACCACTCATAATATTGTGCTGATGCCACATTATTACACTTCCCCAGAATGGTGACTCCCTTGGTTTGAACATTATCCCAGGCCCAGGCAGCCTGCCTAACAACAGCCAAACTAATCTTGTTCTCACAATAAAGAGTCTCAACCAAGTCCTGTGCCCTAGGAGTGTGGACCAGTGCATAGCCCAGTTGCCTTCTGAACAGCAGAGGATTGTAATTGATGCTACCCTTAACTCCTATTAAAGGCACATTGGGAAAATGTCCACAGCTGGTGGTGATATCCCTGCCCTTGGTGCTTTGAGTGCACCATCTGATATCTGCTGAAGTTAGAACAGTGAGTCTCTTAGCCCAGTTGCTCTGCTGATGAGGGTTTAGGAATGCATCTGTCCTGGGTAGATGCCTGAGAAGCCAAGTGTGAAACAATGGAGCACAAAACCTCACTAACCTTCCCCTCTGCTTCTCATTCCTCTGATGCACTGAATAGTAAAGGTCCCCCAATAAAGTTGGCACTGGGTTCTTCAGGATGAACAGATGGATTGCATTCTTGCTAATGAATCGAGGCTCATCTGCAAACAATACAATTCCATATATACTCAAGGCCAGTAAAGCACAAACAGCTTTCCATTCCCCCAGGGAAGCCTTCAGATTAGCTTGAGAAATTAAGAAGTCCAGATGAAAGCCAGGGATTCCAGCTTTAGAGGTCATATGCTGCTCAACCAAAACAGGTTCCAGATGCAAAGCTTTTGCTACTTCTCCATTAGCAGGAAAGACCATCTCAGGGTTGAAAGGAATTTCTCTCCTGATAGGCATACCAACTAATGAGGAGTACTCTTCCAATAAGGGGCCCAACTGAAAGTCTTGAAAAGTAAAACATCTCAGTGGAGGATCATAAAACTGAATGCAGGTGTGGATGAGGCTCCTCTGTGAAGGGTCCAGATCCATAACCATGTCCAGTATATCTCCATAACTCTCCCTGAACAAGGGTATGTGATCTGGAGTGATCAGGGTTTGGATCCTCCTGATGTCTGATAAGTCTGGCTGGAAGAAGTGATAGGTGATGTTGCTTTTCTTTGGAGCCATGATGACAAATGTTGATGAAGATACTGAAGAGAAGGGCCACTGATTGGCTGGAATAGATAGCTGGTAGCAAGTGCTGATGAAGGCAGGTCAAAACTGAAGATGGGGTCAAAACCAAAACCAGATGAAAATGGATACCCTGAAACACAAATAAGCAAATGTTAATATGATGCAATGAGTATGTATGCAAATGAAATGCAAGGGTTTGTGACTGAGCTGGATCTGATCAAAACTCTGATATAGGTCCAAATGTGTTCAAGAATTCCAGATGGAGGTCTATAAATCCGGTAACCAGGGTGGGGGACTCAAATAAAGAGTCACATGTCCAGGGTTTTAGAATCACAAGAACTGTCCAACATGGAGTATTCTTAATCAAAACAAAGTAACAGGGTATTCTGAGGTCAAGGTACCTGCAAACCTGTAAACAGCCCAACCCCCTCACAGGTGGTGTTCTAAAACAAGGATCCTTAGACTTGGATCAGTTATGAGAAGTGTAAACACTTCTAACCCGGAGGTACAGTGTTTACAATAACCATAAAAGTTCCTCCTCTAATTCACCTCAGTTTCTGAAGGTCAATACTAAAGGTCATCCAGACTTAGCAGGCTTCCCAGATAGCCCTAGCATTGCAGGAAATCCGCAACACAGAGTTCTCAAAAAGAAACCCATATCTGAACCGTGTTTCATATTCCCGCACCAGACCGAAATGGAATGGGAAAGAATATGATTCACTCTAGCCTAGGTGTCACTCAGGTCCCAGGTATAGGACCTTAACTCTCAATAGAACCCCACCCACCAAAGCAAACAACAGATCCCGCCAGCAACATGACAGTATGATATATACAAATGCACTAAAAAAAAGCAGTAAAGCAAACTGTACATAAAATCAAGATAAATACAAATATACAAACATAAATAAGCACATAACACCCCAGTAAACACAAATCAAACAAGCGCTAGGAGGAACCCACAAAAAGAACCAGAAGCCCTGGTTGCAATATAAGAGTCCCCAGTAGAGTCGCCAAGCTGTCGCTCCCGACAAATGAAACTGGATCAGATGAAGGTACAGACGCGAACGGTCGGTGAAAGGGACAGTGAGCACACACAGCCGTGAACTCACTGGAGATGAATAGAGTCGCCAGCTAGGCATTTTTATCCCGGAGGAAAGGTAATGCTGCATAGACCTAGAAAAAGATGGATAAGACGGTTGCGAACCAGAGAGACTGAGAAAGGGGGTTGGTTACAACCTGGGAAGGTATTAGCACCCAGATTGTCCGCCGTACTCGACGGGATCCACGCCTGAAAGATTTGTGTTTTAAAGGGGTAGTGTCAGTGCAATTTGTGTGTAAAATAGCTGGAAGAGATGTACAGGTGTCAGTGTATAAGTGATGTGAAGTGTATAAGGATGTGTCAGTGTAAGGACAGGAATGGAATGCTCATGATTATGAGGCTTTAAGAAATGAGCTGGAAAGAGGGGGAATATACAAAGACTTTTGTTCGATAACCGTTAAGTTATGCCTACGTATCCTCTCGTGCAATGAGGAAGTCAGAACACCGTAGTTCGACCCAAAGAGACTGAAAGATGAATTGACTTGTGAACTGCTTGCTTGTCAATGCTCAAGTGTATGATCTGTCTGGCACAGATGCAAACTGTCTTGCATTAGACGGAAGAAGCAAGTTCTCGTTTGTGAGTGAAGGTGATGAGAAAAGAATCCCGAAGGAGACGATTATTGTCTGTTTTTGAGTTTTCAGTCTTTTATTGCTTTTTTGGATTTTTGTCATAAGTTAATGAGCTTAAGTCTAAACCAATGGATTTAGTGAACTCATCACATCTTCCCTCTGATTAGGGGTAATGAGAATACCTTAAGTGTGAAGTCAGATTCTCACACTTAATCACCTTGGTGTAGGATTAAGATCATTAACCTACTTGTGATTATTTAGATGTTTTTGTGGTTTTTTTGTTTAGTGTTAAGTAATGAGGTTAAGCCATAATCAAGGATTAAACAGACCCATTACACCATCCTAATAGAAGGATAATAGATGAGAATGTTTAAGCTGAGGAAAGCTCCTCAACTTAATCCATGATTAGGGATTAAACTCATGACAAAACAAGCCTTTGATTAAGTGGATTTTAGTTAATGATAAGATGATGAAGTGTTTTTTATGGTTTGTAAGACAACTTGAGGGGGACTTGTCCATTAACACTAGGGTTAGTCCTTCTTAACCAATCAAGGAAGAATTAGAACCCTAATGCAAGGCCCAAGTTACAAGTGTGATGTCTTGGTGATTATTAAGTGAATTGATTAAGAGATTTAAACACATTAAGGGTTTAACACTTAGGATTAAAGTTATACACTCCATCCTAAGAGAAGGATGCAGGCACAAGCTTAATCACAAAGCCTTAAAGCCTTTAGGGCTTAGTCCCTGATTATGAGATGAGAAGAGAAGACTCAAAGAGACACAAAGGTAAAACTAAGAGGGGAGACTAATCAAAACCCTAATCATTGTCATGCTTGGTTGTTCCTAAGGTTTGTGAAGTTTTCAAGAGCAATCTTCAAAGGAGCCACCAGGAAGCAGATGAACAAGATCAAGAGAAGCAAAGCAACTTGCTTCATTCAAGAAGTCAAGTCACTTGAAGAAAGAGAGTGGGAGGAGAAAGAATGAGCAAGCTCAAACTCAAACACATATAGAAATGCAGCAATGGATGCAAGAGAGATGAGAAGAAAAGTTATGAGAAGTGAAGGCAAATTCACTTCTCAAGTTACTTACCACCTGAAATGTTAGGAAGAAATGCAATGCAATGCTAGATGGGATGAAATGGTATGAAGCAAAACAAAACCAGAAGCATGTTGATTATGATAATGATGCTATGAGATGATATAAACATGAGGCAGCACATGGGAATGTTCATACAAGATCATGGATGCAGATGATGCAAGTTAAGGAGCATGAATGAACATGAAAAGTTATGAAGCACACAAGGTAAATGACATGGCAAATATGTGATGCAATGATCAAACATGCTTCCTACATGTCTTATGATGTCAAATGAATCACAAGAATGCTTGAAATGCTAAGACAAGTCATGTTATGCAAGAGAATGCAAGAAGGATGCAAATGAAAGCCCAAATTAGGGTTTATGGACAATGCATCAAACAAAAACCCAAAACAGAAGCAAACCCTAAGATAAAAATGGAAAATTCCACCCAAAGAAACCCTAAACCTATACTAAATCAAAGTCCAAAGGGGAGCTCTCAACTCTTAACCAATCTCAAGATATGAATTTTCTAAGTTATTAGGGTTTTTTAGGGTTCTTAACAAAAGAAATGCCAAAAAATTGGAAAATGCAAGATCAAATCATGGCCATTTTATCCTAGAAACTACATGCTAAACATAAAACAATGCAAGAAGAACCAATGTCCAACTCTTCCTAGATAGGCAGAAATGAATTTTTGAACCCATGATCAAAATAATGCATAAAAAATGATTTAATTCAATGAAAAATTCTTAAAATGCATCAAGATCAAAAAAGAAATTTGGTTTGAAGGTTGGACAATGTTTCTAAATGTCTTAGAACATTTCATGAATTTTTTTGTAATTTTTAAATACCTAAAAGTATTTTTAATTAATTAATTTCCATTAATCAATTAAGAATAATCTTTTAAACATTTAAAAATACTTTTTTAATGATAAAAAATAAAATAAAAATATTTTTGGGTCTTAAAAATTAATAAAACTTTTAGGAAAAAGTTTCATAATTTTTAAGAATTTTTTACTATTTTTAATTAATTATGCAAGTTAAATGAAATAAAATGAAATTAAAATAAGAAAAAAAGAAAAGTAATCAGGATGGAGGGTCAGGATGGGCTCTGGATTCAAATTGGTTGACTGGCGCGTGAATGGAGGGTCTGGATTCAATCTGGCCAAATTAATTTAATTACGAAATAATTAAAACTAATTAAGTGGATTAGGGCAAAATGACATGATCTGGACCATTCACTAGCGCGCGGGAAACAACATCCAAGGGTCCAAGTTTAAAGTTCACTAATTAATGACAATTAGCCCTAATCACATTCAGGCTGTCGGAGAAGACCTCCGGTCGTCTTCTCCGGCGAGCAACTCCCCTGAAAACTTCCCAACTCACTCAAATCGTATCAAAAATGAAAACTAAGAACTGGGAAATGTTCCTTACACACTCACGAATTAAACCCCTCTCTCAAAACAAATTTCTTCTTCCTAAATAAGCTGAATCGAAGAAAATGAAAACTAGGGCACGCAGGTTTCAGAGAGAAATTAAATGCTCATTTCAAAGCCATTTTCGAAACCAATGACATCAGGATGATCAGTGAAGCACAAGGAACAAGTTTATAACATGCAAAGTGATTTCTGGAAAAATAAATTTCAAGCCACCTGAGATTTGAAGCTTTCACTTTGGTGACTTTCTGGCCACTTCTCCTTGTGCAATCCACTCCACTTGATCCCCAGATGATGTTTGAATGCTCAAGAAGAGTTTATGTTGGCTGGATAGTGAGTTTCGAAAGCTCCTGCTTCAAGCTCAGTCAGAAATGGCTATGGTGATTCTGGTAGTTTCAGGCCCTGGTGAATGGTGGTTTGTGGTCCAGAGGATGTATGGAGAAGGTCTGCAAGGTTTGTTTGGATGTTTGTGAGCTAGGGAAGGAGATTCGAATGGAACTGCAACTTGAGGTGAGAAATGGCTATGGGGTGTTCTGGTTGATTCAGGCTTGTGTTCTTGCTGGTTTCTACTCAATGATGCATGGTGAGTTGAATGGTGAAAATGGTTTTTGTGTTTGCAAGCTGTGGAGGCAGATTCGAAAGCTTAGGCAATGTGGTGTGTTTTTTGTGAATGTGTTGTTGTGTGTGTTTCAGCCTTGCCTGCCTTGTGTTATGGCTTGCCAAAGGATACAATAAACAAATGCAAGTGGCCAGAGGATGTGACATGGCCTGTGGTGATTGGGATGTTTGCTTTTGCCAAAAGTCAAATTTCTTGTAAGAGAGGCATGGGCTTGATACTAGCTTGGTACAAAGGCTAGGGCTGGCGCAGCATGGTGTGGTGAGAGAGCTAGCAAGGTTCAAAGGCCAAGGCAGCAAGTTGAGGGAAGTGTCATGAGTGTTTTGCAAGTTGTTGCCTTTTTGTACTTCATGAAAGAAAACCTTGTTACATGAACCATGAACATGTGATTTTGGCTCAATTCTGATTTTCATGACTTAGAGAATGTTAGTGTGCTGGTTTGAAATGAATTAGAGGTTGCAATTGGCCTTGGTCCATGATTTTGCAAAATTCTCATTTGAGGCATGCCTTGAAAATCAATGATTTTAGCCAACTTTGTCACACCATAACTTTTGATCCAAGAAGAGTTTGATCATGTTCTTGTACTTTTTGAAAAGGGAAAGATGAGATCTACAACTTTCATGACCAAAGTTTTTCCATTTGAAGCATTTTTGGATCAATAATCAAAGCTTGAAAAATGACCTAAAATGAAGCATTCTTGAAAAGTCAACTATGCCCAAAAAGTCAACATTTGCAAAAACCCTAAATTCTTGATTTTTGTGAACTTCAATCTTCTTCCATGATCAAATAAAGACCATATACACTCAAAATGATGAAGATCACCCATTGGTTGGGTCATTGGGGGCCTCAGATGCCCTGATTTTGCACTGACTTGTCCAGAAAGTCAACTCTTGATCAGATGACTTCCCCAAGGAATTTCTTCATGAAACTTGATATGCATACTCCCTATACCATATAGAGACCAATGGAAACAAGAATGACCAAAAAATTTGGGGTTATGGCCCCTGAAACCAAAACCCTAATTCTAGGTCAACTGTGCAGTCAATCCTGGCTCTGCATCCACTCAAACCCTAGTTCTTGTGATTCTTTTGCATTTTTGACTTTGAGAGGGTGTACTATGATGCTTGAACACATATGGATCCCTTTGAAGTGATTGGTTGCCTTTGGAGTGGCTCAAGAAGCCCTGAGATTGCTCAGATCACAAACCCTAGGTGCAAATGACTTATAAACTATGCAGTGAATCAAAAATGAGATGTGGGATGATATGATTGTGCTTATGCATATGAGAATGATCACAAGCCATGGTGAAATGGGTGAGGGCAAATTTGGGGTGTTTACACGTTCGTCTTCTTCCTCGTCTTCCAGACCGTTCACAGCATCCGGGGTTAGCATTCCCCTATAACACCCTAATTTTTGCCCTAAGATTTCTTTGCATCTCATCTGCATTTTGCATACAAACAAGATCGCGCTGGTTGCATGGTTCTTCTCGGGTTAGGATTATGCCTCGCAGGGGATCACCGTTGTCTTTGATTGTCTTATTCGATTGTGTTTACTAACCATTAATCAAAATCCAAAAATATTTTGTTTCCTTTTGATAACTTTTTTTTTCAGGAAGAGGAACCATATAAAAATGCCAAAAAAATAGCAGTCCTGCAGCTCGAGTAAATTTCACAAAAAGTCGAAGACGATCCGCAAATAATTCAAAATTATTAGATCAAGGATTTCCCAAGTTAATTGATTCATTTAAAGGATCTCCAAGGTTCACGTGTTTATTTCTTCGACGTACACAAGAATCGGGCCGAAACAACCAAGCAACTATTTTTGAACAAAAATTTCAAAATTCAACTTGGTTAACCGGTTAACCAAATGGTTAACCGGTTAACTAGTGCGAAATTTGAATTTTTTATTCAAATCAGCACCCTTAGATCATTGATTTAATTGGAATATTCTAGATCCATTGTTTTCTGATTTCTCTACATCACTTTGATCATTTCCTACCATAAACCCTCACTAATCACCACTCTTTTCCATTTCCCACCAAAATTCCAATTACCAAACCTAAATTCAAATTACCAAAGCAAGCTCCATTCCACCAAATTTCCATACCTAAGGCCTTTAAATAGGACCACAATTTCATTCATTCCACAAGCTTTTGATAGCCACAAAACCTCTTGCAAAATACTCCCCCAACACCAAAATTCTACAAAGCTCATCTTTCTTTCTTTTGAAGTTATCAAGAATTCACATTGAACTCTTGATTAACTTGAGCTAGACCTTCATCATTTCATTCTTTTTCTAATCAATTTCAGTAGATCTAAGCTTGTGTTGGTTCAATTTGAAGAAAAACTTTTGGTAATTCATCTTCCTCCATAAACCCATATTCACCATCAACATTCAAGATGTAGATCTTTGGTGCTTTTGTTTCTAGATCCTTTGGATCTTTATTTGTTATTTAAATTGCAGGGATTTCATTGTATTTTGGTTTTAAAATTCATGCAAATTCAGATCATGATCATCTAATGTTTGAGAAAAGGTTTCAAAATGGATCATGCTGAATTTTCTGCATTTTTCAGCATCTGGTACAGCGTTAACCGGTTAACCATTTGGTTAATCGGTTAACCAGTTTAAAAATAGCATAATTTGTCCAAAATCTGCTTGCGTTAACCGGTTAACCAATTGGTTAACCGGTTAACACAAGTCAGAATGGTGTTTTTGGCTTGTTTCAAGCCCCTTTTTGTTTCCTCTTTCTTCTTCTTCTTCCTCCCTTTTATTTTTACCTTGGGAAGCACTTTTGGGAGTGATTTCTCCTTAATTTCAATGGACTTTGGGTGTAGATTAGAGTAGTTAATGTTCATTAATTCAAAACTACCTTTAAGTGGATTATCCAATTTATTTAAGGTACTTTGAATTAGTGATACATTTTCATGCTTGAATCCACCAAGATGAGTGATTGAACTTAAAGATGGAAGAATACCATAAGTACGACTCAGTTTGGTATTCATCTTTAGTTTTATGCGGTATCGCGTTCCGATAACGATTTACATATCGTTTATCTCGCATGCATTAGCACTAACATTATGCACCTTAATTGGTGGTGGCCGACCTCATTTGTAGGGTAATTACTTCGTAAATTACTCGGCGATTGCTTAACATAGACCTAAATGTGTCCCGACTTCGGAATAAAAATCTAATTGGGTACTTACACTTTCGTGGACCGGATCTCTTGTTGATCGCGTAATCCCAAAGTGGTTAATCATATTGCTTCAAGAATCGAGACTTGTGAATTTTTGATGCGTAGGTGCTTTGGGTCTCCCAATCGCCTTTCAAATTTCATTGAATTCGGTTCGGTTTGCCTTGATTAATCGCTATAGTGTAAGATGCTAAGCGGATCCGGTTGCCTTCGATTTTGGTTACTTTCCTTTTTGGTTGTGGTTGATTAAGTTCACCATACCATTATTATATGAATATTATTATACTATTACTACTATTAATATTTTAGATTCTTGCATTTTTATTTCCTTTGTTACTAACATTTATTTTCTTGTTTTGTTTTTTTTATTTGTCTTTATTCTATTTTGCTTTATTCATCCATATCATGTTTATTATTTGTTCTTATTATTTTGATGTTGATTTTCCTTTTGTCCATTTGGACACAAAAACATTAATAAAGGATTAAACCCCTAAAAAACTTGTGACTTTAATTTGTGGACTTTTGGTTACTATCCTTAGCATTTGGAGTGAAGATTTGGACTTAGATTCTTAGGACACCTCCTTTGCCTTGATCTTCAAAAAGTTGGATTTAGCCTTCATTTGGCTATTTGCTAGCTTATAAGGATGGAACTCTTATGCTCATAATTTGGAATGTCATCAAGTTTGGTTAGATCTTTCTTCCCTTATCTCTTTATTTTATTTTCTTAGGATAGTCACTTCATCTCCTCCCACTTCTTAAATTTTCAAATCTTCTCCCTATTTTCAAATCTTCTTGTTTTTTTTAACTTCAAACGTTTTCGCAATCAAACCTTGACTTAGGTCAAGCGATTTTCCCCTTTTCATTTTATCTTCTTAAAAAATGTTAATCCATGTAAGCATATCAAAATTCTCTTCTCAAAGACTTTAAAAAATCCAAAACTCACTCAATTGTTTTTGTGCCTTTGTGCACTTTTTCTTTTCATATGTTTAGATATTATTCATTCTTTCTAGCGGAATTATTCGCTAAAGATTGACGACTTATCTATACATTTTAAAATCAATTCAACTCATTGTTTCTTTTCAAATTTTGTACCACGAACTACGAGGTTTTGATCTCGCATTGCACTTTCTGGGTACGTAGGCATGAGGCGTTAAACCTCTTCAAACACAAAAATATAAAAAAACGTTTCTCTTCTCTTCTCTCCAATCTCTTTCAAACAAACCATTTTCAAACCAAAAGCGGTAAATTTTTCAAAGGGCTCCCGTGGAGTACCACGGACATTTTGGGTGCGTAAAACCTTCCCATCGTGTAACCTATCCCCTTACCTGTTTCTCTGATGTGTTTCTTTAGCTTTCTTGCTTTTAGATTCATTAGGTTTTATTCGCTCTTTTTCCCTTTTCCTTTTGGAATAAAATAAAAGCGCGGTGGCGACTCTGTTTACTTTGAGTTAAGTTAGCTAATAGCTTACACTCATGATTTTACCGCTACATCACCCACTGACAAATTTGGGCTCTGTTGCAGCCTCTGGTTGATCTTGTCGAGTTGGTCTGTAACCCAACCCGAATCTGTCTTCTTTCTTTTCTACTGGCAGCAACTTGCCCCAGCCTTGAGCGGTACCCTCCTCAACAACCTTCCGGGCCTATTGGTATGAAGTGATGGAAGTTCCAAATACAGCAGTTGCTTCATTAATGTTAAGGGCCTCAAACCCCTGACTCATAGCCTCATGGATCTCCCCATCCATCTCTATATACTTGTAAGTAGCCAGTTGGCTAACAAAAATGTCTTCCTCTTCGCAGATTGTGATGGTCTGGCCTTCCCACTCAAATTTTAACTTCTGGTGAAGGGTAGATATAACAGCGCCAGCGGTGTGAATCCAGGGTCTACCCAACAAACAGCTGTAGGCCGGCTGTATGTCCATCACGAAGAAGGTAGTTTTAAAGGTCTGTGGGCCAATCAACACAGGTAAATCAATCTCTCCAAGAATTGATCTCTTAGAGCCATCAAATGCTCTCACCACCAAGTTACTTGGACGCAATGCCAAACCGTCATACTCTAGCTTCACCAAGGCTTTCTTTGGGAGGACATTGAGTGAAGACCCAGTGTCTACCAGCAAATGAGAAAGAACAACACCTTTGCATTCTAAGGTGATATGTAAAGCCTTGTTATGGTTGCGCCCATCCGTTGTTAAATCAACATTTGTGAAGCCCAGTCCATGACTAGTGTTAACATTCGCAACCACTGTTTCCAGCTGATTAACCGTAATCTCTTCTGGCACGTATGCTGCGTGCAGGACCTTCAACAATGCATTCCTGTGGGCCTCGGAACACATTAACAATGATAGTATAGAGATTTTGGAGGGTGTCTGATGAAGCTAGTCTACCACTTTGTAATCACTCTTTTTGATTATTCTTATGAACTCGTCTACCTCTTGCTCAAAAGACGTCTTCGGAGTTTCTTTAACAGCTGGCTCTTCAAGTACCACATTCTTCCCTTTTGCCTTAGCAGCAGCTTCTGCTTCAGCATTGGGCCTTGGTGTTTGTGAGGCAAAAAGGCGTCCGCTTCTGGTGAAGCCTCCGCCTCCCCCAACATTGTCAACTTGTGGTGGAGAGGTTGCTGAATCTAGAGTGATCTTCTTTCCGTCGTAGTAAAGATCATAGCCGTAGTGCCAAGGTATGGCATTACTTCTTTCATAAGGAATAGGTCCAGGTACCGTAATGGTGACCGGACTGATCGCTGCAGCGGAAGGAACTGTGATGGTATGAGGGTCGTAATAGATTGTGACTGGAGATCTAACAGGAGGTGTTGCAGTTTGGAAATTGTTGTTGGGATGAACATTTGCCGGGTCATAATAGATCGTGACCGTTGAGACATCTTCATTAGTATTTGCTGGTGTTGTAGGCGTTTCCGTTGATAAGATGGGTGCTGATGTTGTAGAAGTAAATGATGTTGAACTCTAATTTGTTGAAAAAAATGGATGGAGTGATTGCTGGAGTTGTTGATGAATCAATGGGAATGATAGTTGTTGCTGTTGTAGGAAGATTTGATGAAGGAAGAATTATTGATGTTGTAGGAGAATCCATTGTTGCTGAAACAAGAGTTGTTGAAGGAGCTGTTGTAGTAATTTGCAAGATTCTGTCTCTGATAAGGGAATCTATGCCAAACCTTAGCTTTTCACAACCATTAATAGCAGTTTTGCACGATTTGCAGCAGGCCCCACAGCCCGGGAACACTTGGCATCTTAAGAGTTGAACCTTAACTTCTGCCAACGGTGTTTGAATCTGTGCAACATTGTCAATTAGTGTAGATGGTTGGTCCTCTTCTATGGCATTAATCCTAGGCCCACCATGATTAGGCATAGGATTTCTGTTAACATTCGGAGGAGGTGCGAAATTGAGAGCTTTGGAATCGACCAGATCTTGAACCTTCATTTGTAAGGCTCTACATTTCTCGGTATTGTGACCAGGCGCGTTGGAGTGAAAGGCACACCTGGCATTATCATCATAATTCTTCGGGAGATTGAGAGGATCTGGTGGAGCCAACGTCCTTAACTCAACCAGGTTAAGCTTCAGGAGTTGTGGCAGTAAAGAAACATAAGGCATAGGGATGGGGTCAATCACCCTATTTGCTTGAGATGGCATCTGTTGAAAGGGGCGTTGCTGTTGGTTGTTGTTGTTATTGCTGTAAGTTCTTTGTTGCGGAAAATGAGACTGTTGCTGATAGTGATGTTGTTGTGGTTTTTGTTGAGGAAAAAATGGTTGTTGTGGAACCGGAGCCGGGATGGTAACGGTTGTTACTGATCTGTGAGAATATTGGGGTCTGCCCCTGCTTGCATGGATAACATTTGTTTCACCCGCCCTTCGGGGTCCTGCAAAAGGTTTTCTGGGGTTGTTGGAGGAACTTGCACCATTGTCAGAGATTTTGCCCATCTTCAGAAGACTCTCAATTCTCTCACCAGCTATAACTACATCAGCAAAACTGGTGGAAGAGAAAGCAGCAAGTCAGTCAATATAAGTTCCCTGCAAAATGTTCATAAACATGTCCGCCATTTCCTGTTCAGACATGGGTGGCTGGACAACAGCAACAAGCTGTCTCCACCTCTGAGCATAATCCCGAAAGCTCTCCCTTGAAGATTGAGACATGCCCATTAGAAGAGTTCTATTAGGGGACATGTCTAGGTTGTACTGGTATTGCCAGATGAAGGCTTCGGCCAAGTCTTTCCAACATCTTATAGTGGCCCTTGTCAGATGCGAATACCATTCTCTTGATGCTCCAATTAGGATGTCCTAAAAATAGAACATCCATAACTTCTCGTCCATGGTATAAGCCTTGAGTCTTCCTAGGAAGGATTGCAGATGAGTACGTGGGCATGAGGTACCATTATATTTATCAAAGCATGGGGGTTTGAATTTGTGGGGAATCCTCACCCCATCTACCAGCCCCATATCCATTACATCAAAGCCTAAAGAATTTTGGGATTCCAAAGACCTTAGCTTTTCAGCAATCTCATCCAGTCTTCTGTCATACACCTCATCCCCAGCTCCAATAACAGTGAATTCTTCTTCTTGGGGATCCTCTTGCAGGATTCTTCCCCCAGCAACATTACCTTGAACATTCCTTGTGACATTAACATCTGGATTCAAATGGGGCCCATACTCTGGTGGGTCGATACGGGGCTGTCCTCGTTCATTATTGTTGGTTCCTCCTGTCCCAAGGTGGGGCTCTTCTGGTGTCTGCCTTTCTACCAGCTCTCTCAGCCTCTCTTGGCTCTGGGCTAAGCCAGTCATCACAGCCATAAACTGAGACATTTGGTTTCTCATTTCGACCCTTTCTTTTACCATCTGATTTCTCACTTCATTCAGGTCCTACTATACCTGCTCCATCTGAATGCCTGGAAGGTTGTTACGCGTTGGGTACCGGTGTGTGCGGTTGACAGGGAACACTCGGCGACGATCAATGTTTCCTGAAAGCACAACAAAGTGAGAAACAAATAATAAACAGAAACCTACAAAACAAAGAAAATGTTAGTATGCAATGCAGTATACTTATTTGTTTTCCAAGGTATCCGATTTGGTTCTTGGTTTTGACCATTCCAGACCTCGAGAAGATGCTTGATAATGTTGAGAGAAATCCCACCAAAATAAAACAAACTGATATATTACAAATAATGAAAATACATAGTAAGTTTACAACACATGCCCATGGTGGGTCAAAAATACAACAAAAAGGGAAAGTACATCAAAAGAAAGGAAATACAAGCAAAAGGAATCAGACATCCAGTTCATAGTCATCTTCCCTAACTTCCTTCAGGAGTGCCTCAGTCACCGGACCAACTGGGTGCTCTGTAATGGTCCTAATGAGGAGGTTCCTGGTAGCAATAGCATTAGTCAGCTTCTTATGCCTGTCTTGATCCTTTGATATCTTTAACCCTGCTCGGAGCTTTAATTCTGATATCTCCTTCTGAGCTGCCAACAAAGCTTCCTGCTGCTTCTTCTCATTGGCCTCCAGCTGCTCAATCTTGGCCTTAGTCCTCTGGTTTTCTTGTGCACGGGCTTCAGTGATCCTGATCCACCTAGTCTGGCTTTCCTCCAGGTAATGCTCAGCCCTAGCTTTCTGAATCTTGGCCTCCTTGCAGGAATTCTTCAATATCTGTTCCCCGGCTCTTGCTTTCCTTATGTAGTCATATGTCCTCTCAATCTTGGTCAGATGCTCAGTCTTGAGTCTTTCCAATCTTTCAATGTCCAGACGACCGTCATTTCTTTCCCAAAGAGTCTTCTTCAGGGCTTCAGACAGCTGATTACTCCTCTCTTTCAGCTTTTCAAATTCCTCCAGGCTAACAGTTGCTGCAGGCTGTACTGTAGATGGTCCAGGTGTGTCTTCCAAGGTGAAAGGCATCCTGGTGATCTGAGCTCTAGTACGGGACCAGTCTGAGTACTGAGCTGAAGCAACATTGTTACATCTTCCAAGGATGGCTGTCCCCTTTGTCTGGATGTTGTCCCAAGCCCAGGCTGCTTGCCTGACAACAGCTGAATTAGGTTGCACTTCACAGTATAGGGTTTTAGCTAAATCCTGTCCTCTGGGAGGGTTAAATAAGGCATATCCCAATTGTCTCTTAAACAGTAAAGGGTTGTAATTGATGCAACCTTTTACTCCCATTAGAGGCACATTAGGGTATTGCCCACAGATGGTAATAATCTTCTTGCCTTTGGTGCTCTGGGTGCACCATCTGATATCATCTGATGTTAAGGCAATGAACCTCTTGGCCTAATTCTTCTGCTGGTGTGGGTTCAAGAAAGCATCTGACTTAGGCAGGTGTCTAAGTAGCCAAGAGTAGAACAAGGGAGCACAACATCTGACCAACTTCCCCCTTTGTTTTTCATTTCTCTGATGGATGGAGTAGTAAAAATCTCCTAGCAATGTAGGCACTAGGTTCCTCAGCAGAAACAAGTGGATGGCATTCTTACTGACAAATTTAGGCTCATCTGCAAACAATATAGCCCCATATATGCTGAGGGCTAAAAGTGCACAGACTGCCCTCCATTCTCCCAATGTAGCCTTCAGGATGGCCTGAGAAATCAAGAATTCCAGATGTAAACCAGGAATCCCAGCTTTTGTTGTCATGCTTTGCTCAATAAGGGCAGGCTCCAAGTACAATGCCCTTGCTATTTCCTTACTTCTGGGAGCAGTCATCTCTGGGTTGAAGGGGATCCCTCCTCTGATAGGTACTCCAATCAACAAAGAAAACTCTTCCAACAGGGGCCCCATCTGAAAGTCAGGAAAGGTGAAGCACTTGAGTGGAGGGTCATAGAACTTAAAGCATGTGTGGATCATGCTTCTCTGAGAAGAATCAAGATCCATGACCATGTCTAAAATACCCCCATAGTGCTCTCTGAACAGTGGGATGTGGTCAGGTGTGATGAGTGATTGGACCTGCCTGATACCAGTCAATATGGGCTCAAAGAAGTGATAAGATATGTTGCTTTTCCTTGGAATATCCATGAGTACTGCTGAAGAAGCTGAAGTCAAATGCTGATGAAGATCACCGACTGAGAAGCTGGAGGTAAGTCTCTGACAGACTGATGTAGGTGATGATAGAGATACCTGAAGCAGATGCTGAAGAAGATAACTGAAGCAGAGGTCTAAGCAGTAGAACGGGTCAAAACCAAACCAAGATATAATGAGGTGGATACCTTGAAAAACAAATAAACAAATGTTAAATGATGCAATGATGATATATGCAAATGATATGTAAGGGTTTGTGATCAAGAGCTGGATCTAGTTATCTGTCTTGATATAAGGTCCATGTGTGTTCAAAGGTCCGGATGGAGGTTCAGAAGTCCAGTAACCAGGGTGGGGGACTCAAATAAAGAGTCACATGTCCAGGGTTAATCACAAGAACTGTCCAAAGTGAAATATTCTTAAACAATACAGTAACAGGGTATGATGTGGCCAAGGGTTCCTGCAAACCTGTAAACACCCAACCCCCTCACATGTAATGTTCTAGAACAAAGATCCTCAGACTTGGATCAGTTATGAGAAGTGTAAACACTTCTAACCCGGAGGTACAGTGTTTACAATAACCATAAAAGATCCTCCTCTAATTCACCCCAGATTCTGAAGGTCAAAATAAAGGTCATCCAGACTTAGCAGGCTTCCCAGATAGCCCTAGCACTACAGGAAATCTGTAGCATAGAGTTCTCAAGAAGAAACCCACATCTGAATCGTGTTTCATATTCCCGCACAAGACCAAAATGGAATGGGAAAGAACATGAACCACTCTAGCCTAGGTGTCACTCAGGTCCCAGGTATAGGACCTTAATCACTCAGTGAAACCCCACCCACCAAAACAGAAACCAGATCCAGCAATGATAATGACAGTATGATGTATAAAAATTGTAAAGAAAGCAGTAAATAAAGTTTTACATAAAGCAATAAATAAAGCAAATAAATAAACACAATTAGCACATAACACCCCAGTAAACACAAATCAAACAAGCTCTAGGAGGAACCCACAAAAAGAACCAGAGGCCCTGGTTGTAGTATAAGGGTCCCCAGCAGAGTCGCCAAGTTGTCGCTCTCAAAGATTTGCATCCCGGTACAAGTGCGAACGGTCGGCGAAGAGAGAAAAGAAATGAAATGAAAAGAGTCGCCAACTAGGCATTTTTATCCCGAAGGAAAGGTAATGCTGCATAACCTAGAAAGAGATGGATGAGATGGTCGCGAACCAGAGAAACTGAGAAAGGGGGTTGGTTACAACCTGGGAAGGTATTAACACCCAGATTGTCCGCCGTACTCGACGGGATCCACGCTTGAAAGTTTGTGTTTAAAGGGGTAGTGTCAGTGCTATCTGTGTACAAAAGCTGAAAAAAAGAATGTACAAGTGTCAGTGCAAAAGAAATGTGAAGTGAATAAAAGGAGTGTCAGTGCAAGAAAAAGAGTGCAATGCTCAAGACAATGAGGCTTAAAAGAATAATGGTGGAAGAGGTGGGAATATACAGAGACTTTTGTTCGATAACAGTTAAGTTATGCCTACGTATCCTCTGGTGCAATGAGGAAGTCAGAACACCATAGTTCGACTCAGAGAGATTGAAAGATAAATTGACTGATGAACTTCTTGCTTATGACCTTGTCTGGCTCAGGTGCTAACTGTCTTGCATTAGACGGAAGAAGCGAGTTCTCGTTTTGTGAGTGAATGAGATGAGAAAAGAATCCCGAAGGAGACGATTATTGTTTGTTTTTGGTGTTTTCAATCTTTTATTGCTTTTTGGAATTTGGCATAAGAAAATGAGCTTAAGCCTAAACCAAGGGTTAGTAAACTCATCACATCCTCCCTCTGATTAGGGGTAATGAGAATACCTTAAGTATGAAGTAAACACCTCACACTTAATCACCATGATGTAGGATTAAGATCATTAACCTACTTGCATTTATTTACATGTTTTTGGAGTTTTGGTTTAGTGTTAAGTAATGAGTTTAAGCCATAATCAGGGATTTAATGGACCCATTTGTCGCTCCCGGGATTTTCATCCTAGTACAAACGCGAAAGTGGCGCGGAAAGGTTAGAGTCGCCAGCCAGACATTTTTATCCCGAATGAATGGGAAAGGTAATGTTGCACAAACCTGAGGAAGAAGGAAAGGACAAGGCCTTGCGAACCAAAGATCTGAGTTCGGGAGTCGGTTACGAATTGAGAAGGTATTAGCACCCCAATCCGTCCGTCGTACCCGACGGGATCCACGCTTGCTTGCTTGTTTCAAAGGGTGAGAAATAAAGTTGCTGAACAAATGAACCTCTAACTGGAATGGGAATGAGAAATGAACTGAAGTAAGAACATGAGAATGGAAAGAAAAGGGGAAATGTAGGGAAAATAAAGAGTGTGCTCGAACGGGCCCTACCCCGCTGCCTACGTACCTCATCGGGATAATGAGGATCAGAGTCGACGTAGTTCGCCTAACTAAGGCGGGAACTATTTGTTTGTGTGTTTTTTACAGCTGGAACTGCGTATGTCTATGCTCAGGTGTTGCAGGCTCGTCTGGTACGAGTGCGTTTACCGTCTTGCATGCGAGACAAGTCGTCGCGAGTTCGCGTTGTGAGTGAGTGAGATGAGAAGAGAAGTTCCCGCAGGATAGTCGGTTGTTATTTGTTTTTTGTCTTTTAAGAGTTTTATATGAATTTGGCACAAGGAAGTGAATTCAAACTCTTTTCCATGGAATGTACACTTGACTCTACATTCCAAGATGGAATAATAGAACAAGCATACCCAGCAAGGAGAATTTATCCAAGACTGGTTTCCTAGGATTAGGGTTTAAGTTCACTGGCTTGTTGAACTTTATTTAGTGTTTTTGTTGCTTTTGTGAAGAAGTATTTTTTTTAAGCTTTCTTTGTGAACAATTCCTTGATGAGACTTGTGCATCATGATAAACAAGCTTACACCACTCCAAGATGGAATGAATGCAAGTGTTTCATGGAATAAGGCTATACACAAGGAATCATTTCATTTATTTGTTAAGTGTTTTTTTGATTTTTGTTTGAAGATAAGAAGAGAAGGACTCAAGTTGCAAAAAGGGAAAATCTAAGGGACTAAGACTCAATCCTACTTTTGTTATGTATTTACAAAGTAATCCTAATGGTTAGTGAGGCTTTCTACTCCTAATGGTAACTTAGAACTACTAGAATTCAACTTACTTCTTAATGAAGTTAAGTTGATTCTAAGAGCAAATGGGGAATCCTATTAAAGTTGTAACAATAAAAATAAGGCAAAACAATGAAATCAACTATGAGAAATAATATTCTAAAAATGCCTTAAAGGCATGAATAATAAATAGTCTTATTTATTTATTCTATTTCTATATGGAAATGAATTTTATACTAAGTTTTAAATCTAGATCAAACTTAATATTCATCCTAAAACAAATTAAACTAAACCTAAGTCTAATGTTAAATTCTATGACTAAAATTAATCTAGACTATTGTTATTATTTTTTTGTATTGAATTATATTTTCTTTTAATGGCCTAATCTAATGGAAATTATGCCTAACTAAGCTTAAAACTAATATTTTAAAAAAAATACTAAATCTTCTAGAAAAATTATGAAAAATAAACTATGGGATCCTAACACTATCTAAAATAGTATACTAAGAGGGATTCTAAAAATACTTATTTTTCCTATGCCTAAACATTATTTAATTTCAGCTAAGATTTAATTATTATTTCCTAAGGATTTTCCACTAAAACCTATGATAAAAGATTCTTAAAAATCCACTAAAAATATCCTAAGAAATATTATGAGTTATCTAATTATAGAAAAAAGAATGGCTCAAAAAAGTGGCAAGAAGCTATTTAAATAAAATAAACAAAATTCTGCACAATTAAGGAAATTCAATAAAACTAATTAATAGAAAAATTCATAATTAATTCAAAAAATGACCAAATTCCAGAAAATAAAAATATCAAAAGTTTCTAAATTGAATTAACAACCTATTCTAATTTTTGGGGAATTTTCTCATGCTTTTTCCTATTTTTTATAAGATTTGTTTCTAACCTATACTAAACAAAAAATCTGAAAAGAAAAGTGGCGTATCGAAATTACTTACTTGAATGACGCGCCGATTCTTCACATAAAAAGAAATCCGAAAAAACCTTAAGCAAAGCCTTGAAGTCTCCTATGAGCAAAATAAATGCCCATCTTCCATAATTACTTGGCGAAAATCCACCATTATTGAAATCGATCCAATATTGATCAAAACAAAATCCATGAATCCTTTAATCCAAAATTGATTCTAAACCATAATTAAATAAATGACAAAAAATTCTAATTAAACTTATTATAGAATTAATCAAGATGTTGATTAACAAAAGTTAACTATCAGAAATTAAACGCGATTAACAATAACAAATAACCAATTAACAATTTCTAAAAAAAGGTAAATAATAAAGAAACCAGGGAGGTACAATGGAAATTAGGGCCTACAGTTAGAAAAAATCAAAACCTAAAGCCCAATTCCCTCGTCATCACACCAAGGGGGATTTTCGGAAATTAGAGGGTGTGGATAGAGGTGATGTTGAGGATAGAACGAAATCCATGGAAAGCCCAAATCAAAATCCTAAAAAATGCAACCGAAACCCTAATTTGCCCTGTAAAACACGAAGAGGCAATCTCTCTTCTTCTTCATCAGCCGCCGTAAACCTTTGTCATCTCCCTTCCCAATCGCGCCGTCGACGGCCTTTCTCCTCACGCCGTCCTTCCTCCATTTTCTTCGAGCAACTCTCGCCGGTGATAACCCTTCCCAAAACCGTATCCGTCTTCTTCGACGAAAACCCCGCCGCCAAAACCCTTCGACTAACAACTTCACCGTCGCAAACTGATGCTTCATCTTCATCTGCTCGCGAGTTATCCCATCCTGAATGCTCAATACCCGCCGCACCAAGACTCTCATTGACGGTGAAGGAATGAAGCTCTGACGGTGAAGGAATGAAGCTCTCGTCATCTCCGTTTCTCATATCTTTCGCACGATACGACGAGACGCGTGATGGATATCTCAGGTAAGAAAGATCGTCCGGTTTCACGAGCTTTTCCCTGACTTCGTTTTCCTCCCTCAACAACCGCGACTTGCTCTTCTTCTCTTTCTCGTCGTCATCGCCGACGAGCAACAACCGTGAACCTCACTTCTCTTATTCAGTCACGACTGGTTTCCGTCTACTCTCACACCGCGGCAATGAGGATGAGACAGAAACGCGTTCTGCGTACGCGACGACTTTGAGGAACGAAAGAATTTAGGTATGGGGTTCTGACTTGTTCTCTCTTTGCAATTTTTCTTCTTCTTTTGAATTTCCATCAAATATGTTGAATCTGTTCACAGAGGGATGATGCGATGGTGACAATGTCACTGAATTGTTGTTGATAAAGATTACTGGCTTGACCGATCTTTGAATATGCTGGTTGAGGATTGATTGAGAGAAGAATGAAGAATCTGGATCAAAGGTTGAGAGGCCCAAGGTTGGCGATAGAGATTTTGGCGAAAGTTGAAGTTGTGTGAAGGTTGAGAGGTCTCCAACCTGCAGGTTATCGCTACACTGTAAGTTTCACTGAAAATTGAATTATCTTGAGATTCAATCTTCTTCTTCTTGTTTATGCAGAGTCATTGAATCTTGATGATGTGGTTCTGAATTTTTTTTGCAGGTTTGGTATTGGAATCAGCATGATGATGATGCGTCCTCGCTGCTTTGGTTGATTGAAGATTAGTAAAGCTAAGGATGAGAATCATGAAAGTATTGCTGACTGGTGGAGCTATGGATCCTGCTTGCGGTGAGATTATCGAGATCAGTGAAGGTTGGAGCTGGTTGAAGCATGAAGAGCATGAAGGTTGCAGAGTGATTGGAGAAGTTTATGGGACTGAATTGGGATTATGATGTGAGAAAGCTTGAAGAAGAGGGTTGGAGGAGAATGGAGAAGGAATTGTGTAGAAGAAGTTGGAATCGTCCCCAAAAAAAAACTCAGAGAAGTGATGCTCCTGATTTATAAGAGCCGACTATCCAGATCCTTCCGGAAGATTCTCAGGGAAACATTCTGGAAGCTTCAGGTAAAATCAATTTCAGTTCTGTTACTTTTCTGTTAAATTAGGTTAAAAGTTAGTTTGCTAGTTCCTGATTTCTGTTGTGAAAAATTCGGTTAGGGTTAGTTACATGTTAAATGAAATTTTGTTAGGATGCTGTTAGTTAATTCAGTTAATTTGTATTGACTGAATTTTCTCAATTTCTGTCCTGTTTCCCTTTAATTGCAGGTTGGATGGAGATGCAGATATAGGGATTTGGCGAAGATTGCCGTTGAAGCCGAGGAATTGAAGAGTGATTGAAATTCTGCCGATTGGAGATTGAAGGGTCAAGAAGCTTATTATGCTTTTCTGAGTTTTTCTGTCAATCCTTTCTTGTAACTAAATTCGGTTATCCTCGTAACTGACTTTTGTTTTTTTTCTTTGGGTTTTGTAATGGAATTCTCCTTAATTGTCATTACATTCTCGGTTGGAGACTTTTTATTCAGCTGTACCAACTTGTAACAGTATTTTCCGTAGAAATTTCCTATTATAAGTTTGAACATAACTGATCCCTTTTCTTTGTGTTTTCATGAAATTTATCTGAGTTATAGAATTTTAATTTTGTTTTGACCTCTCTCTTTCAACTTTCGTCGTATTTCAAATTTCAATAAACTGTTTCAACTTCCATATGCTTCCATAACTGTCCCAATGTTGACTGAATAACTTCCAGATATGAATGCGAATGCAAGTAATAACCCACCAAAAACTCTCTAAATCTACCATCAACCTCAATAACACTCCAAGCAACCTCTTTATTTGATCCTCTTTTTCTTTTGTGTTGGGCCTTCAAAGCTATATAAAAAAAACCATTGTTTTTAAATGTTTATGATGTGGATAAGAAGTGAGTATAGATAAAAAGCATTGCGTATTCGGATAACGGCTTGAATTAGAAAATTGGGTACTAAATGGATTTTCACAATGGACAAAGAAAATGTGGATGAAATAAAGATGAGGAAATAGATTAGAAAAAATGGTTTATGGGTTATAGGCTTGAAAAATGATTATGAATGGTGATCTTAATGGTAACAAGAAGAGAAAGATTTGAAATATGGTTTTATGGATTATAGAAAATGGCTAGAGAAAATAAAGATGGTAAACATAGATGTGTATTGGATTCCAAATGGCTTGCATAATCAATCTTAACATCTTAACATAATCTTCCAACCCAAATCCGACTCATTCTTAATGAAACCCCAAACCTCGATAAACTTCAACCTTGAACCTTATTAATTTCTACCACAACAAACAAGCAACCGAGAGAACCCTAATAACTTGCTTTTCTTATGAGTACACCATTAGATCTCCTATACCATGAACATCATGATACCTTTGATATAAAACCCTGAAACTCCAGTCTCCATTACTTAACATCGACAAAACCATGCCAGAGATAAGAATCCTTGAACAACTTGTATTGAGTGTTCCCTGATGAAGCAGCTAGCTTGAGTTGTTAACATGAATAATGCCCTAAGCATCAGACACTCCTGAGAAATCTTGAAGAAGATAACTTGGACACTTGATGAACTTCATCATAAGAACGTGCCCACGATGAGGAGAGCTCAACCTTTATCTTATCTCAAGTGCAATAACCAGACAAATCACCTCTGAATAGGAAAACTCAAATCACCAGAGGATGCCCTGATCCCATGCCTTAGAAGCTCATGAAATGCATGATCATGATGTTAACGGCCTAATGAGAAATGCAGATGAATGTGAAGAAAAAGCCAATTAAGGTAAAAAGAGTGAGGGCAAATTTTGAGGTATTACAGCTGCCCCTATTCAATCAACTGTAGACCTGAACGGATAATTGCAACGGCTTTTAGACGCTCAAGGTATGCAGTGATTGAATACTCGAATAAAACCTGAAAATTTGCACACAGAGGGCAACAGAAATGCCATATGCCCATTTATTTATTTATATATATTTTTTTGATTTTGACCTCTGAATAGGTAACGGAAAATAAGAACAGGTGGAGATATGCTGGGAAGAATGCCATCCTCGAATGACAACTCACAAGGGATCCTCGGATCCAATACTAAAACCATCCTGGAATAGAAACACGATAGTATATCGGCCGCAGGCGATAACCATCAACAACAAGGACTGACCTCGGACAGACTTTGCAAATGAGACAAACTGACCTCAGTCAATAAGCTCAAAAAGTGAACTACTATCCTCGAATAATAACCACACAAAACAAAAAACAAGACCAACCGCAGAAGGACTTGAAGAAAAAGAATGCCATCCTCGAATGACAATCCAAAAGATCCTCGGATCTAACACGAAACCATCCTCGAATGGAGACGCAAAGGTATACCAGCCTCGACTGATAACCCAAACACAAAGCTGACCTCAGACAGACTTTGCAAAAGAGACAAACTGACCTCGATCAATAAGCTCAAAAAGTGAACTACTATCCTCGAATAATAGCCACACAAAACAAAAAACAAGACCAACCGCAGAAGGACTTGAAGAAAAAGAATGCCATCCTCGAATGACAATCCAAAAGATCCTCGGATCTAACACGAAACCATCCTCGAATGGAGACGCAAAGGTATACCAGCCTCGACTGATAACCCAAACACAAAGCTGACCTCAGACAGACTTTGCAAAAGAGACAAACTGACCTCGATCAATAAGCTCAAAAAGTGAACTACTATCCTCGAATAATAGCCACAACAACAAGACCAACCGCAGAAGGACTTGAAGAAAAGAAATGACATCCTCGAATGACAAATCAAAAGATCCTCGGATCAAACACGAAACCATCCTCGAATGGAGACGCAAAGGTATACCGGCCGCAGGCGGTAACCGAACACAAAGAAAAGAAAATAGGACAAGATGGAACGAGATCGTTGTACTTAAACAAGAGCCCAAGATGCGACCGTTGTACTGAAACGGAGACGCGAGGAAATGAGATTGTTGTACGGAAACAAGACTCAAATACGAGACCATTGTACTTAAATGGAGACTCAGAAGGAATGGGATCGTTGTACTTAAACGAGAGCCCAAGCAAACAGGATCATTGTACTTAAATGATAACCTGAGACGCGACCGTTGTACTGAAACGGAGACGCGAAAGAATGAGACTGTTGTACTGAAACAAGACTCAAAGACGAGACCATTGTACTTAAATGGAGACTCGAGAGGAACGGGATCGTTGTACTTAAACGAGAGCCCGAGACGCGACCGTTGTACTGAAACGGAGACGCGAAAGAATGAGACTGTTGTACTGAAACAAGACTCAAAGACGAGACCATTGTACTTAAACGGAGACTCGAGAGGAACGGGATCGTTGTACTTAAACGAGAGCCCAAGACGCGACCGTTGTACTGAAACGGAGACGCGAAAGAATGAGACTGTTGTACTGAAACAAGACTCAACTGGGGATAACAACAAGACGTGGTAGAAGTAACCACCCTGGGAAACGAAGTTGCATTCTGTGGGTAACACTTCAATCTGATTGGAGATGTAACAGGTCTTATGTAATATACCTCAAAACTGGCCCATGCTGGTATGCATATGTTTGGATTTATGGCGTAATGCTCCATGATGATGGAAATGCTACGCCTTGGAGGATGCAAATGTAATGACGATTATGCGTATGCAAATGCAAAGAGATCTTCTAACAAGAAGACTGCAAGTATCCCATATGGCTTGACTGGGGAGAAACGATGATCACTGCATTGATCAGGTTCATCCTGATGAGGAGGAAACAACTCTGCGGGGAAAACTGTTAATAATATACCGGCTCTGAACTGCCGCCATTGCCAAAAATAAATTGGACTTTGAGATTGGAGAGCCAAGACCCTGCTGGAGAAGGGCTCTTCTTGAACTCTGATGGGGAAATGAAGACCTCCTGACTTGGCTGCAAACCGAAGGCATGACACTGCTGAGGAAGAAATTGCTGGGGAGGAATGACACTCCCTATACTGCTAAGAATTGCCCCTGTATTGAGGGGAAGTCTCTGCTTGGGGAGGACACCAACTTTCTGTTGCCTTATTGAGAGATTTCAACTTCCACCTCTACTGGGGATGATGGAGGATGTCAATGATAAAGCTTCCCGCTGAAGATAAGAGCTCAAGTTGCCACTTGCTGGGGATAAGAGATAAATCCTCTCATGTTGTGAATGAGAGATGGAAGGCGTCTCATGCTGGGGATGAGAGACAATGATATCCTTCTTCTCAAGAAGTAACCTTCCATTTGCCGCACTACTGGAGAAGGGATTGTCTAATGAGACTTGCTAAGTAATTTTGATCAATGAAGCTTGCTGATGAAATAACTCTTGAAGTACTGTGCTGACAATGGCTTTGCTTCCAGCCTCTGGGTTGATAGATCGCCAACTAACCATGATTGAATAATGGTTCTCTGAAATTTTCAACTCGCCTCCGACTAAGGTCCATCGGAAGAAAATGTCTCAAGAGGATTTTACAGAAAACATGACATACGAAATGCCTCAGTGTCTTCAAACTCTTGGAGAGATTCGTTGGATCTCGAAATAACTGCCCCAGACTGCATGGTCTGTGAAAGAAATTGTCTCGCAAGGATTCATGAAGAACTTCATATCACTGTGAGATATTCTTCCCCCGTATTTTGAACCTTGGATAGGTGCTTCTGACTTACCGTCTTCGGGAGAGAGTACTTCTCATGCTCTTGGGGTGGCCTGCCCCAGGACGAGCCTTGAAGTGATCACCTCTGACTGACCGTGCTTTGAAGGAAACACCCAGACCGACTGTTCTTTGAGAGATTGGATCTCGAAGTAATTGCCCCAGTTTGGCTAAAATTTGAATGCATGCATCAGACTCATGAGAGATTTGATCTCGAAGTGATTGCCCCAGTTTGGTTGAAATTTGAATAATGCCTCCGCCTAATGGCTCTTTGAGAGATTTGTATCTCGAAGTGATTGCCCCAGCTTGGCTGAACTTTGAAGAGATTGCTCGCCATGATTTCACCAGATTAGTTGGCTCTTACCACGACTGTTGGGAAAGTCCCTACTCGATGGAGTTTTCTTAAAAAGTGCACCTCGACAGATTGTCCTTCGGAAGTTTCAGACTTCTCAACCTGGCAAGATTAAGCTTCTGGACTGAAGTTTCGTATGTGAATTTTTATGATGCCAAACAAATGTATGTAAGCAGAAAATGTTTATTTTAAGAATGAAAATTATAATGCAACACACATGCTAATCTTGAAGTTTTACTGTAAAAAGATGTCACAAACCTTTGTGAGCGAATCACTGGTTAAGATACGACATTAATTTTTTTGAATAATAGAAAGCATGCACATGCAACATCAACAAAGATCTTTCAACATCACTCATAGGAGTCAGGAACGCGGTCTCGTGGTAGTACGCTCTCAAAAATAACCCCGTTTCAGTTAGGACTTTTGAGGGTTGTATCGTGGCTTGGTTTACGGTTATAAAAACAAAGATATAGGCTCGAAGTTTATTTGTGCCCACCCATCTTCGTGATGTTCTCCATTCCTATGTTCAGCTAGCTTTCACAAGCGTTCACCTCTCAAAAAGGGTTTTGTGATGGTTGAGGAACCAATTACACTAACGGTGTAAGCACCAAACAGGTTGTTGTTGGGAGTCAGTCACCCCTTAGTCTTTCGTGTCTGTGCCACACGACTTTGTTCTTGTTTAAGGATCTTTCTGGTGTAATCCTTTTCGTCTTTCGCTTTTGCATTATTTGATTATCCCTAACTTTTGCCTGGACTGATTCTTGTGAATCTTTGATTGTGAAGTCCAGCGGGATGCCCTAATTTTTGCCTAAGTCACTTGTTTTCAAGTTTCGACTTAGCGGGCTTTCTCATTCATTCTTTTTCAATTCTTCTTTTTTTTGAACAAATCATGTGACACTGTTTGTCTTGATTGCTTTGAAAGGGTCGTGACTGTCCCACTTCTTGGTTGCTGAGGGATAACCATTGTGGTCTCCGGTCTTTGGACCTCTTGATTGGGATAACCATTGTGGTTCCTGGTCATTGGACCTCTTGATTTGGTACAACGAAAGGTAATGGATCCTCAGATTTGCACTCCTTTTCAAAATTTGAACGATCGGTCCAGCTAGCTGACACCTACCCTGCCCATGGGTTAAATGCAAGGGTTTTTTCATGCGAAAATAAACTCCTACTTCAAGGCTCAAATGGGTTGGCGAGGGTCTATCTCCCTTATATCTCCGGTGTTTAGGATTTGAAACAATGCCTGTACATCGTCAACAGGGTCTTTCTCAAAAGCACACAATTAGAGATTTTTGCGTTTTCAGTTCGTTGTCCTCCCTGATAGAGCTTAATCACAACAGTTGGTATTGCAATGCACATACACAAAATCATGAGTGAATACGAATGGATTACTTCAAGAGAAACATGTGCATTTTATTATGGTTAACTTTCAAAAACAAATAAGTTTCATGCATGCATACAAATGTTTAAACAAACAATATAAACTACAAATGAAAATGCAGTAAAGAAGCTGAACATTGCCATCATTGAGGAGACTTGACTCCGTCTGAACTTATTACTTCTGAAGACGCCTTTGCAAATTGGGAGACCCATTTGACGAGGAAACTTCAATATGTGAGCAGACTTTCTGGCATGATGAACTTTGAGTCAATCAAACTCGGGACCTTGTCTTCACCTTTGCCTCTGAAAGACTTGCAATCTTCAATTAAAAGGCCAGGTGCCCCAGAATGGTAATCATACTTGGCATTGAAACCCCAAAGGAAGCTTTGTCGGAGATGATCCTGATGCAATTAGCTCAACCACTCCGAATTTGCGTACATGAGGAAACTTGTTGCACGTACGACATCAGAATATGATCAAACTTCTCCTCAAGTTGTTTTGGCCTTTACCCGTATTCTCTGCCCGTAGGACTCTCTTGGGAAGCTGAAATTGGATGTCGACAAATGACGTCTGGAGGGAAGAGGTTGATAAATGAAGTTGATAAATAAGGTTGCTCGGAAAGATCTTGCACGATCTTCTGCCTACGTATCTCCATTGACCAATGGAGAATCAGAGCAGCGTAGTTCCCCTCACTAGGGATGAAAATAGCTTCGTTCAAAATTTCCATAACCAAGCTCATCTGAGTCTTCATCTGGTTGACTTCCAGTTTCAGCAGCTTTTGGTTCTGAAATAAAGCTTATACCTCTGCCCTGAATGGCCTCAACTGGGTCTTCCTTTCGGTTACCTCTGCTCGAAGTTGCTTCAAATATATACCTCAATGATTGTGATTCAAGTTGTCCATTTGAAGAGAAACCAAATCAGGAAAATAATCTGTCTCTGAACACCTGTCAAGAATGCAAGGATGTATGCAAATGCCATGTTCAATTATTTCTGAGGAATCTATCTGCTTTGATTCAAGTTTTTGATACAGAAAAATCCAACAGCATGATTCAGACATGTGATCCTCGGAAATAACTGAACATGTGTGCAGAAATGCTATGATGTCATGTATGCAGCAGGCATGTGATCAATGGTCTGATGTTGGTGTTGAGCAGTGAACCAACTGTTTGTATAGAACCCCAATAATGGCACCATCTCTGTATAGAACCCCATAACTGAGAACCCAATAACTGTAGAACTGGATCACATAATAGAATAGTCACTGATGGTGTTGAAGTTGAACAACGAGCCAAGTGTCTGTATAGAACCACAATAGCAACACCATCTCTGTATAGAACCCCATAACTGAGAACCCAATAACTGTAGAACTGGATCACATAATTGAACAGTCACTGATGGTGTTGAAGCTGAATAATAAGCCAAGTGTCTGTGGAGAGTCATAATAACAGTCACAATATCAGGGTCACGATGGTAACAGTTTCTCTGAATAGAAATCCCGGATCTCTGAATCAAAGAACCATAGAACACTGAACAATACTGGCAAAGTGGGTATGTTGAAGTTTAGGGTTCCTGCAAACCTGTAAACCCCTCCCAATCTCACGGGTGTGCTACTCGGGTCAACATCACGGACTCTCAAAGCCGAATAGCAATAATACATTCACCATTTCCGAGAAATGGTTCATGACCAAATCAGGGAATCGGTTTGGCATTATGTACTACTCAGGGAGGCCTCAGCTGAGTCCAAGGAAACAAACATCCCTCATCGGTCCCCAGCTTCAAGCACTGAATCGAGAAACAATAGTACATTCATCCCGAAGGGTACAATACTATCGTCATACGAACAGTTTGCTTTAACTGAATTCCTATGAGAGAACCAGGCCATCCTATGCGAGTTCCCAATGGGCCCTCGGATGCGAGTGGGTTTGCCAACAAATGTGGTCTGCCACTGTCATCACTGGAGAGGGATGTTTCCACAAAGGTTCTCAATGATCGGTCCCCTGACTGCACATAACTATCAAGGTAGCGCATCAACCCAGAAAGATTCCGGTATCAATACATTCCCGAGAAGGTCGCAAGTCAAGGTGTGGAACTCACTACTACCAACATAGCAAGATGCCATGAAGCCAAAGTGGAACCACTCTAAGTCCTAGGGTGCACTCAAGCCGGGTAGTTGGCTTATCTCACAGTAACTCCCACCCACAGAAAAAAAATGAAAACCAGCACAGCCAGACAGTCCAGTATAATATGATGCATGGAAAATAAAATACTGAAAGCGGTAGATAAATGCGATAAAGTAAAGCTGTAAATTAAAAACAATAAATAAACATTAAAGCTAAACTAAATCACACAGCAACAAACATATAAACACCCAAAGAAACAAAACCAAACAGGCGCTAGGATTGACTCTACAAGGGAAACCGGAAGAAACAGGTTAATCCGTCCCCAGCAGAGTCGCCAGCTGTCGCTCCCGGGATTTTCATCCTAGTACAAACGCGAAAGTGGCGCGGAAAGGTTAGAGTCGCCAGCCAGACATTTTTATCCCGAATGAATGGGAAAGGTAATGTTGCACAAACCTGAGGAAGAAGGAAAGGACAAGGCCTTGCGAACCAAAGATCTGAGTTCGGGAGTCGGTTACGAATTGAGAAGGTATTAGCACCCCAATCCGTCCGTCGTACCCGACGGGATCCACGCTTGCTTGCTTGTTTCAAAGGGTGAGAAATAAAGTTGCTGAACAAATGAACCTCTAACTGGAATGGGAATGAGAAATGAACTGAAGTAAGAACATGAGAATGGAAAGAAAAGGGGAAATGTAGGGAAAATAAAGAGTGTGCTCGAACGGGCCCTACCCCGCTGCCTACGTACCTCATCGGGATAATGAGGATCAGAGTCGACGTAGTTCGCCTAACTAAGGCGGGAACTATTTGTTTGTGTGTTTTTTACAGCTGGAACTGCGTATGTCTATGCTCAGGTGTTGCAGGCTCGTCTGGTACGAGTGCGTTTACCGTCTTGAATGCGAGACAAGTCGTCGCGAGTTCGCGTTGTGAGTGAGTGAGATGAGAAGAGAAGTTCCCGCAGGATAGTCGGTTGTTATTTGTTTTTTGTCTTTTAAGAGTTTTATATGAATTTGGCACAAGGAAGTGAATTCAAACTCTTTTCCATGGAATGTACACTTGACTCTACATTCCAAGATGGAATAATAGAACAAGCATACCCAGCAAGGAGAATTTATCCAAGACTGGTTTCCTAGGATTAGGGTTTAAGTTCACTGGCTTGTTGAACTTTATTTAGTGTTTTTGTTGCTTTTGTGAAGAAGTATTTTTTTTAAGCTTTCTTTGTGAACAATTCCTTGATGAGACTTGTGCATCATGATAAACAAGCTTACACCACTCCAAGATGGAATGAATGCAAGTGTTTCATGGAATAAGGCTATACACAAGGAATCATTTCATTTATTTGTTAAGTGTTTTTTTGATTTTTGTTTGAAGATAAGAAGAGAAGGACTCAAGTTGCAAAAAGGGAAAATCTAAGGGACTAAGACTCAATCCTACTTTTGTTATGTATTTACAAAGTAATCCTAATGGTTAGTGAGGCTTTCTACTCCTAATGGTAACTTAGAACTACTAGAATTCAACTTACTTCTTAATGAAGTTAAGTTGATTCTAAGAGCAAATGGGGAATCCTATTAAAGTTGTAACAATAAAAATAAGGCAAAACAATGAAATCAACTATGAGAAATAATATTCTAAAAATGCCTTAAAGGCATGAATAATAAATAGTCTTATTTATTTATTCTATTTCTATATGGAAATGAATTTTATACTAAGTTTTAAATCTAGATCAAACTTAATATTCATCCTAAAACAAATTAAACTAAACCTAAGTCTAATGTTAAATTCTATGACTAAAATTAATCTAGACTATTGTTATTATTTTTTTGTATTGAATTATATTTTCTTTTAATGGCCTAATCTAATGGAAATTATGCCTAACTAAGCTTAAAACTAATATTTTAAAAAAAATACTAAATCTTCTAGAAAAATTATGAAAATTAAACTATGGGATCCTAACACTATCTAAAATAGTATACTAAGAGGGATTCTAAAAATACTTATTTTTCCTATGCCTAAACATTATTTAATTTCAGCTAAGATTTAATTATTATTTCCTAAGGAATTTCCACTAAAACCTATGATAAAAGATTCTTAAAAATCCACTAAAAATATCCTAAGAAATATTATGAGTTATCTAATTATAGAAAAAAGAATGGCTCAAAAAAGTGGTAAGAAGCTATTTAAATAAAATAAACAAAATTCTGCACAATTAAGGAAATTCAATAAAACTAATTAATAGAAAAATTCATAATTAATTCAAAAAATGACCAAATTCCAGAAAATAAAAATATCAAAAGTTTCTAAATTGAATTAACAACCTATTCTAATTTTTGGGGAATTTTCTCATGCTTTTTCCTATTTTTTATAAGATTTGTTTCTAACCTATACTAAACAAAAAATCTGAAAAGAAAAGTGGCGTATCGAAATTACTTACTTGAATGACGCGCCGATTCTTCACATAAAAAGAAATCCGAAAAAAACCTTAAGCAAAGCCTTGAAGTCTCCTATGAGCAAAATAAATGCCCATCTTCCATAATTACTTGGCGAAAATCCACCATTATTGAAATCGATCCAATATTGATCAAAACAAAATCCATGAATCCTTTAATCCAAAATTGATTCTAAACCATAATTAAATAAATGACAAAAAATTCTAATTAAACTTATTATAGAATTAATCAAGATGTTGATTAACAAAAGTTAACTATCAGAAATTAAACGCGATTAACAATAACAAATAACCAATTAACAATTTCTAAAAAAAGGTAAATAATAAAGAAACCAGGGAGGTACAATGGAAATTAGGGCCTACAGTTAGAAAAAATCAAAACCTAAAGCCCAATTCCCTCGTCATCACACCAAGGGGGATTTTCGGAAATTAGAGGGTGTGGATAGAGGTGATGTTGAGGATAGAACGAAATCCATGGAAAGCCCAAATCAAAATCCTAAAAAATGCAACCGAAACCCTAATTTGCCCTGTAAAACACGAAGAGGCAATCTCTCTTCTTCTTCATCAGCCGCCGTAAACCTTTGTCATCTCCCTTCCCAATCGCGCCGTCGACGGCCTTTCTCCTCACGCCGTCCTTCCTCCATTTTCTTCGAGCAACTCTCGCCGGTGATAACCCTTCCCTAACACCGTATCCGTCTTCTTCGACGAAAACCCCGCCGCCAAAACCCTTCGACTAACAACTTCGCCGTCGCAAACTGATGCTTCATCTTCATCTGCTCGCGAGTTATCCCATCCTGAATGCTCAATACCCGCCGCACCAAGACTCTCATTGACGGTGAAGGAATGAAGCTCTGACGGTGAAGGAATGAAGCTCTCGTCATCTCCGTTTCTCATATCTTTCGCACGATACGACGAGACGCGTGATGGATATCTCAGGTAAGAAAGATCGTCCGGTTTCGCGAGCTTTTCCCTGACTTCGTTTTCCTCCCTCAACAACCGCGACTTGCTCTTCTTCTCTTTCTCGTCGTCATCGCCGACGAGCAACAACCGTGAACCTCACTTCTCTTATTCAGCCACGACTGGTTTCCGTCTACTCTCACACCGCGGCAATGAGGATGAGACAGAAACGCGTTCTGCGTACGCGACGACTTTGAGGAACGAAAGCATTTAGGTATGGGGTTCTGACTTGTTCTCTCTTTGCAATTTTTCTTCTTCTTTTGAATTTCCATCAAATATGTTGAATCTGTTCACAGAGGGATGATGCGATGGTGACAATGTCACTGAATTGTTGTTGATAAAGATTACTGGCTTGACCGATCTTTGAATATGCTGGTTGAGGATTGATTGAGAGAAGAATGAAGAATCTGGATCAAAGGTTGAGAGGCCCAAGGTTGGCGATAGAGATTTTGGCGAAAGTTGAAGTTGTGTGAAGGTTGAGAGGTCTCCAACCTGCAGGTTATCGCTACACTGTAAGTTTCACTGAAAATTGAATTATCTTGAGATTCAATCTTCTTCTTCTTGTTTATGCAGAGTCATTGAATCTTGATGATGTGGTTCTGAATTTTTTTTGCAGGTTTGGTATTGGAATCAGCATGATGATGATGCGTCCTCGCTGCTTTGGTTGATTGAAGATTGGTAAAGCTAAGGATGAGAATCATGAAAGTATTGCTGACTGGTGGAGCTATGGATCCTGCTTGCGGTGAGATTATCGAGATCAGTGAAGGTTGGAGCTGGTTGAAGCATGAAGAGCATGAAGGTTGCAGAGTGATTGGAGAAGTTTGTGGGACTAAATTGGGATTATGATGTGAGAAAGCTTGAAGAAGAGGGTTGGAGGAGAATGGAGAAGGAATTGTGTAGAAGAAGTTGGAATCGTCCCCAAAAAAAAAACTCAGAGAAGTGATGCTCCTGATTTATAAGAGCCGACTATCCAGATCCTTCCGGAAGATTCTCAGGGAAACATTCTGGAAGCTTCAGGTAAAATCAATTTCAGTTCTGTTACTTTTCTGTTAAATTAGGTTAAAAATTAGTTTGCTAGTTCCTGATTTCTGTTGTGAAAAATTCGGTTAGGGTTAGTTACATGTTAAATGAAATTTTGTTAGGATGCTGTTAGTTAATTCAGTTAATTTGTATTGACTGAATTTTCTCAATTTCTGTCCTGTTTCCCTTTAATTGCAGGTTGGATGGAGATGCAGATATAGGGATTTGGCGAAGATTGCCGTTGAAGCCGAGGAATTGAAGAGTGATTGAAATTCTGCCGATTGGAGATTGAAGGGTCAAGAAGCTTATTATGCTTTTCTGAATTTTTCTGTCAATCCTTTCCTATAACTAAATTCGGTTATCCTCGTAACTGACTTTTGTTTTTTTTTCTTTGGGTTTTGTAATGGAATTCTCCTTAATTGTCATTACATTCTCGGTTGGAGACTTTTTATTCAGCTGTACCAACTTGTAACAGTATTTTCCGTAGAAATTTCCTATTATAAGTTTGAACATAACTGATCCCTTTTCTTTGTGTTTTCATGAAATTTATCTGAGTTATAGAATTTTAATTTTGTTTTGACCTCTCTCTTTCAACTTTCGTCGTATTTCAAATTTCAATAAACTGTTTCAACTTCCATATGCTTCCATAACTGTCCCAATGTTGACTGAATAACTTCCAGATATGAATGCGAATGCAAGTAATAACCCACCACAAACTCTCTAAATCTACCATCAACCTCAATAACACTCCAAGCAACCTCTTTATTTGATCCTCTTTTTCTTTTGTGTTGGGCCTTCAAAGCTATATAAAAAAAACCATTGTTTTTAAATGTTTATGATGTGGATAAGAAGTGAGTATAGATAAAAAGCATTGCGTATTCGGATAACGGCTTGAATTAGAAAATTGGGTACTAAATGGATTTTCACAATGGACAAAGAAAATGTGGATGAAATAAAGATGAGGAAATAGATTAGAAAAAATGGTTTATGGGTTATAGGATTGAAAAATGATTATGAATGGTGATCTTAATGGTAACAAGAAGAGAAAGATTTGAAATATGGTTTTATGGATTATAGAAAATGGCTAGAGAAAATAAAGATGGTAAACATAGATGTGTATTGGATTCCAAATGGCTTGCATAATCAATCTTAACATCTTAACATAATCTTCCAACCCAAATCCGACTCATTCTTAATGAAACCCCAAACCTCGATAAACTTCAACCTTGAACCTTATTAATTTCTACCACAACAAACAAGCAACCGAGAGAACCCTAATAACTTGCTTTTCTTATGAGTACACCATTAGATCTCCTATACCATGAACATCATGATACCTTTGATATAAAACCCTGAAACTCCAGTCTCCATTACTTAACATCGACAAAACCATGCCAGAGATAAGAATCCTTGAACAACTTGTATTGAGTGTTCCCTGATGAAGCAGCTAGCTTGAGTTGTTAACATGAATAATGCCCTAAGCATCAGACACTCCTGAGAAATCTTGAAGAAGATAACTTGGACACTTGATGAACTTCATCATAAGAACGTGCCCACGATGAGGAGAGCTCAACCTTTATCTTATCTCAAGTGCAATAACCAGACAAATCACCTCTGAATAGGAAAACTCAAATCACCAGAGGATGCCCTGATCCCATGCCTTAGAAGCTCATGAAATGCATGATCATGATGTTAACGACCTAATGAGAAATGCAGATGAATGTGAAGAAAAAGCCAATTAAGGTAAAAAGAGTGAGGGCAAATTTTGAGGTATTACACCATTACACCATCCTAATAGAAGGATGATAGATGAGAACATTTAAGCTGGGGAAGATACCTCAACTTAATCCATGGTTAGGGATTAACCTCATGACAAAACAAGGCCTTTATTAAAGTGGATTTTAGTTAATGATAAGATTAAGAAGTGGATTTTATGGTTTGTAAGGCAACTTGAGGGGGAGTTGTCCATTAACACTAGGGTTAGTCCTTCTTAATCAATTAAGGAAGAATTAGAACCCTAATGCAAGGCCCAAGTTACAAGCTTAATGTCTTAGTGATTATTAGATGGATTAATTAAAGGATTTAAACACATTAAGGGTTTAACACTTAGGATTAAAGTTATACACTCCATCCTTAGAGAAGGATGCAGGCATAACCTTAATCACAAAGCCTTAAAACCTTTAAGGTTTGGTCCCTGATTATGAGGTGAGAAGAGAAGACACAAAAGATGACACAAAGGTAAAACTAATGGGGGGACTAATCAAACCCTAATTGTTATCATGCTTGGGTATTCCTAGGGTTTATGAGGCTTGCTAGAGATCTTCAAGAAGAGCCACCAAGGAAGAAGCAGATGAAAGGAAGAGAAGCAGAAGAAATAAGTCAACTTACTTCAATTAAGAAGATAAGTTGCTTGAAGAAAGAAAGTGAAGAAGAAACATGAATGAGCAAGCTCACTCTAATTCAAATACAAAATGCATCAATGAATGCATAAGAGAGGTGAGAAGAGATTGTGAGAAGTGAAGGCAAATTCACTTCTCAAAACACTTACCACCTGAAAAGTTAGCAAAAAGAAGTGAAATGAAATGAAATGAATGCAAGGATACAAACCAAAACCAGAAGCACATTCATGATGCAAATGATGCTAAGAGATGATGCAAATTTATGTCAAGAGATGTGAATGATCATACAAGTAACGAGGATGCAAATGAAGCATAAAAGGAGCATGAAAGTTCATGAATGTACATGAAATGAAATGAAATGAATGCATAACATGTCAAATGGATGATGCAATGATCAAACATGATTCTAAGATGTCATATGATGTCTTATATGTCATGTGAATGCATAAAATGTCATGGCAAGTTTATGAATGCAAGCATATGCAAGTGTCGCTCCCACCAAATGAAGCCGGGTCAAATGGGGTACAGACGCGAACGGTCGGCGAAAGGGGGATGCGAGGACACACAGGAGTGAACTCACAGGGAATGAATAGAGTCGCCAACTAGGCATTTTTATCCCAGAGGAAAGGCAATGCTGCATAGACCTAGAAAGACATGGATAAGACGGTTGCGAACCAGAGAGACTGAGAAAGGGGGTTGGTTACAACCTGGGAAGGTATTAGCACCCAGATTGTCCGTCGTACTCGACGGGATCCACGCTTAAAAGATTTGTGTTTTAAAGGGGTAGTGTCAGTGCAATTTGTGTGTAAAGAGCTGGAAAAGATATACAAGTGTCAGTGTATGATGTATAAGTGATATGAAGTATGAAAGTGTCAGTGTAAGAACAAGAATAAGATGCTCATGATAATGAGGCTCAAAGAATAATGCTGGAAGGAGGGGGAATATACAGAGACTTTTGTTCGATAACTGTTAAGTTATGCCTACGTATCCTCTCGTGCAATGAGGAAGTCAGAACACCGTAGTTCGACCCAAAGAGACTGAAAGAAGAATTGACTGATGAACTGCTTGCTTGTCTACGCTCAAGTGTATGACCTGTCTGGCTCAGGTGCTAACTGTCTTGCATTAGACGGAAGAAGCAAGTTCTCGTTTGTGAGTGAATGAGATGAGAAAAGAATCCCGAAGGAGACGATTATTGTTTGTTTTTGGTGTTTTCAGTCTTTTATTATTTTTGGAAGTTTGTCATAAGTTAATGAGCTTAAGTCTAAACCAATGGATTTAGTAAACTCATCACATCTTCCCTCTGATTAGGGGTAATGAGAGTACTTTAAGTGTGAAGTCAGATTCTCACACTTAATTACCTTTGGTGTAGGATTAAGATCATTAACCTACTTGTGATTAATTAGATGTTTTTGTGGTTTTTATTTAGTGTTGAGTAATGAGGTTAAGCCATAATCAAGGATTAAACAGACTCATTACACCATCCTAATAGAAGGATAATAGATGAGACTGTTTAAGCTGAGGAAAGCTCCTCAACTTAATCCATGATTAGGGATTAAACTCATGACAAAACAAGCCTTTGATTAAATGGATTTTATTTAATGATAAGATGAAGAAGTGATTTTTATGATTTGTAAGACAACTTGAGGGGGACTTGTCCATTAACACTAGGGTTAGTCCTTCTTAACCAATTAAGGAAGAATTAGAACCCTGATGCAAGGCCCAAGTTACAAGTGTGATGTCTTGATGGTTATTATGTGAATTGATTAAGAGATTTAAACACATTAAGGGTTTAACACTTAGGATTAAAGTTATACACTCCATCCTAAGAGAAGGATGCAGGCATAAGCTTAATCACAAAGCCTTAAAGCCTTTAGGGTTTAGTCCCTGATTATGAGATGAGAAGAGAAGACTCAAAAGAGACACAAAGGTAAAACTATGAGGGGAGACTAATCAAAACCCTAATCATTGTCATGCTTGGTTGTTCCTAAGGTTTGTGAGGTTTTCAAGAGAAGATCAATGGAACCACCAGGAAGCAGATGAAAGGATCAAGAGAAGCAAAGCCACTTGCTTCATTCAAGAAGTCAAGTCACTTGAAGAAAGAAAGTGGGAAGAAGAAGAATGAGCAAGCTCAATCTCAAACACATACAAAAATGCAGCATGGATGCAAGAGAGAGATGAGAATAAAGGTTATGAGAAGTGAAGGCAAATTCACTTCTCAAAGTCACTTACCACCTGAAAGGTTAGAAAGGGAATGCAATGCAATGCAAAATGGGATGAGATGACATGATGAGAAACAAAACCAGAAGCATTTACATGATGCTAATGATGTTATGAGGTGCTACAAACATGAGGCAGCACATGGAAATGATCATACAAGTTCATGAATGCAGATGAAGCAAGCTAGGAACCATGAACATACATGACAAGTTATGAAGTGCACATGGCATACAACATGGCAAATACATGATGCAATGATCAAACATGCTTTCAATATGTCTTATGATGTCAAATGAATCACATGGATGCTTGAAATGTCATGGCAAGTCATGTTATGCAAGAGAATGCAAGATGGATGCATATGGAAGCCCAAATTAGGGTTTATGATCCATACATCAAACAAAAACCAAAATCAGAAGCAAACCCTAAGATAAAAAATTGAAAATGCCACTCAAAGGACCCCTAATCCTATACTAAACCAATGCCCAAAGGAGAGGTCTCAACTCTTAACCAAATTCAAGTTATGATTTTCCTAAGTTTTCTAGGGTTTTAGGGTTTCTAAACAAGAAAATTACCAAACAAATGGAAAATGAAAGATCAAATCATGGCCATTTAATCTCACAAACTACATGATAAACACAATGCAATGCAAAAAGAATCAATGCCCAACTCTTCATGGATAGGCAGAAATGATTTTTTGAAGTTTGGATCAAAATAATGCATAAAAATGATTTTAATTCAATGAAAAATTCTCAAAATGCATCAAGATCAAAAAATAAATTTGGTTTGAAGGTTGGACAATGTTTCCAAATGTCTTAGAACATTTCATGAATTTTTTGGTGATTTTTAAATACCTAAAAGTATTTTTAATAAATTAATTTCCATTAATCAATTAAAAATAAACTTTTAAATATTTTAAAATACTTTTCAAATGCTAAAAATAAAAAATGAAAATATTTTTGTGTCATAAAAATTAATGAAATCCTTGAGAAAAAGTTTCATAATTTTTTGACAATTTTTACTATTTTAAATAAATTATGGAAGTTAAATGAAATAAAATGGAATAAAAAATAAAATAAATGAAAAGTATTCAGATCTAATGGCTGAGATTTGAACTGGGTTTAAAAGGGTTGACTGGCGCGCGAATCCAAGGGCTGTGGTTGGTTCAGATTAAATTAATTTAATTAAGATTAATTAAACTAATTAAAGGTGATTAGGGCAAAACAAAAGGATCTGGACCATTCATGCGCGCGGGAGGTCAATGGGGTCAACTGATCCAACGCTCCACATTCAAATGGAATTAATGACCTGAGATTAGGGCAAATGACTTTCAGGTGACCGGAGGGAAGCTCCGGTCATCTTCTCCGGCGGCAACGCAACCCTAATTCATGATTCAGGCATCTAAACAACAAATTAAACACAACCCAATGATCCTCTAACAACCTAGGTCACGAATCCAGCTTCAAACATCATTTAAACACCAAGAATCAAGCTAATCGAAAGAAACAAATTTCACGGGTGAAATTTCAGAGTGACCATACAAACTCATTTCTCATCTATTTTCGATTCTAAAAGTAACCCCATTACCAGCAAAGCATAAGCAATTGATTTATAACTTAAAATGCAAGCTTTGGGAGAAAATGTTCATGTTCATACCTGAGCTGGAAAGCTTCAATATTGAGCTTCCAGAGCCTCCTTTGCGTGCAAATGAACTTCTTTGACTCCCTTGAACTCAAAGAGAAGCTCCAAAGTCCTTGTGGATGGCTGATTTGAGAGGAAGAGTTCTGATGTAGCAGATTGCACAGTCAGGATTTGTGAGGTTTTAAGCTATTCCAATGGTGGATTCTTGCTCCTTTGAATGTTTCTGACTTGTTGGTGAGGAGAAATGGGGTGTTTGATGGCTGGAAAGTGAGATTCGAAGGTTCTGGCTTTGATGATGGAAAATGGTGAAACTCTATCCTTGCTTAGTTCAGGCCTGAGTCTTGTTGGTTTTGGCTCAGTGAGGCAAGGTGAGATGAGCAGTGGAATTTGTTTGAGTGTTTGTGAGCTATGGAGACAGATTCGAAGAGAAATGCAAAATGGGGTGAGTTTGTGTATGCTGTGCTAGGGCTTGCTTCAGGCTGGCTTGTTGTGTCTAATGGCCAGCATTTGATCCACATAAACAAAGCTTATTGGTCAGTTGATGTGACTTGGCCTGCTGTGATAGGTAAGTCACCTTTTGCAAAAAGTCCACTTTGTTGTAAGGAAAGCATGGGTTGAGCCCTAGGCTAGCACAAGTACATGGGCTGACGCAGCATGGTGAGGGGAGAAGCTATGGCTGGTTCAGCATCCAAGACATCAAGTGGGTGAGATGTGATGATAGTTTTTGCAACTTGCTTGCTTTTGAAACTTCATGAAAATCTCTTGCTTTGCCAACCATGAACATGTGATCTTTTGGTTCAAATCTGATTTTTAGGTCACATAGAATGTTTGTGCATTGGTTTGACATGAATTAGAGGTTGCAAATGCCTTGGTACAAAGTTCTTGCAAGTTTCTCATTTGGTGCACATCTTGAAAATTAATGATTTTTGCCAACTTTGTCACACCATAACTTTTGATCCAAGAAGAATTAGATCATGTTCTTGTACTTTTTTGAAAAGGGAAAAATGTATTCTACAACTTTCATGACCAAAGTTTTTTCATTTGAAGCATTTTTGGATCAAAAAGCAAGGCTTGAAAAATGGCATAAAATGACATATTCTTGAAAAGTCAACCATGCCCTAAAAAGTCAACTTTGCAAAAACTTGTAATTCTTGAATTTTGTGAACTTAAACCTTCTTCCATGATCAAATAAAGATCATATACACTCAAAATGATGAAGATCGCCCCTTGGTTGGGTCATTGGGGGCCTCAGATGCCCTGATTTTGCACTGACTTGTCTGAAAAGTCAACTCTTGATCAGATGACTTCCCCATGGAATTTCTTCATGAAAATTGATATGCATACTCCCTATACCATATGGAGACCAATGGAAACAAGAATGACCAAAAAATTTGGAGTTATGGCCTCTGAAACCAAAACCCTAATTTTAGGTCAACTGTGCAGTCAAACTTGGCTCTGCATCCACACCAATCCCAGTTCTTGTGATCCCTTTGCATTTTTGACTTTGAGAGGATGTGATATGATACAAGAACACACATGGACCCCTTTGAAGTGATTGTTGACCTTTGGAGTGGCTCAAGAAGCTCTTGGATTGCTCAGATCACAAACCCTAGATGCAGATGACTTTTAATCTATGCAGTGAATCAAAAATGGGATATGAGATGATATGATTGTGTTTATGCATATGAGATGATCACAAGCCATGGTGTGAATAGGTGAGGGAAAATTTGGGGTGTTTACAGCTGCCCCTATTCAAACATGAGTTAGCTGTGCAGGATGTAAGCAACGGCTTAACAGGCAAACAAGATAACTTGTGGTTGAATACCAAAGACAGTCCAAAATTTGCACTCACAGAATGAAGAAGAAAAGGGATATAGATCGTACAAGGAAAATAAAGTATATTGTAAAGTAAGGGCGACGGAGGACGACCGTCGAGCAGAGGACGACTGCTGGGTAAAGAGCAATGACGGGGACGGCCGACATGCTGGGGAAAGTGCTGAAAATAAAGCAATGACGGGGACGGCCGACACGCTGGGGATAAAAGGTAAAGCCAAGACGGGGACGGCCGACTAGCTGGGAAAAGTAAAAGTAAAAAAATATGGTGGGGACGGCCATCACGATAAAGCCGTAAAATTCTTTGGGGATCAATGAAACATGACGGGGACAGCCATCAAGTTCATAAAGCAGGGTAACCGACGATGGGGACGGCCATCGGGCTAAAAGAAAAGGAAAAGGGACCACGACGGGGACGGCCATCGGGTTAAAGAATAAATGGAATAAACAGATGATGGGGTACGACCATCAAAGGTGAAGGACGATCACCTAGCAGGGGACGGCTGCTCTGTTGGGGAATAAAAGAATTATGATGGGGACGGCCATCAAAGGTGGAGGACGACCACCTGGCAGGGTACGGCTGCCGAAAATATCAACGATGGGGACGGCCATCGGATGAGCATGATGGAGGACGACCATCAAGAGGTGGAGGACGACCACCTAGCAGGGGACGGCTGCTCTCAGGGTTTATCATGACATAGGACGAATGCCAGATAACCAAAATCAACAATGGGGACGGCCATTGGATAAAATGATGAAGGACGATCATCAAGAGGTGGAGGACGACCACCTAGCAGGGGACGGCTGCTAAATATCAACGATGGGGACGGCCATCGGATGAGCATGATGGAGGACGACCATCAAGAGGTGGAGGACGACCACCTAGCAGGGTACGGCTGCTCTCAGGTTTTATCATAACACAAGACGAGTGTTAGATAAAAAGAAATTTGTTAGTTGGTGATGTACTGGGGAATAGTAAACACGGACGAGTATTTACATCCAAGAAACAGAAGGTATAAGTGTTTAGATGTTGTGTATAGATTAAAGATGCGGACGAGCATCCCTAAGACTACGATACGGACGAGTATCGGGTAGAAACAAATACTGACGCGTGTTCAAAGATGATGATACGGACGAGTATCAACTGGTTAACAGAGAAACACGGACGAGTGTTGAATCTGGAGGGACTTATGGGGAATAGTAGACACAGGCGAGCATCTATATCCAAGAAGACAAAAGTGTTTGGATTAAAGATGTGGACGAGCATCCTTAAGACTATGATACGGACGAGTATCATGTAGAAACAAAACGCTTGACACATGTTCTGAGATGATGGTACGGACGAGTACCAACTGGTTAACAAAGAACAAGGACTAGTGTTGAATCTGATGGGATATAAATGGTATATACAAGATACGGACGAGTATCTAACATGAGTAGTGAGTATGAGTGTTGTATAGATGAGTGTTTATCTGCTGGGGAGGGTGACACGGACGAGTGTCAAGAGAGGAAAGTATAATAATATCAACAAGTATATGGGTTGTAAAAGTGTAGATGACTGTGCTGGGGATATGACACAGACGGGTGTCAAGAAAGTATATAGGTATATGTGAGTGCAAAGAGGATGTCTTTGGCTTTCCGTTGGGGTATGACACGGACGGGTGTCAGGACGTATCTGTAATACGGGTGATTTTGTTCATAAAGAGTGTTCAGGTCTTTACTGGGGAAAATGGCACGGACGGGTGTCAAAATGAGTATATATTGGTGTTGTTGATTGAGAGGCAGCTGTTTTTGCTGGGGATTCTGGTGGGGAATTCTGTACATTGTTGATGAATGGTTATTATTCACAAGTGTTGGTTCACAACATGGCTTATGATTATGCTATGTGTTTGATTTTTTGCCGTAATGCTTCGTATTAGACGGAATGCTGCGCTTTGTGGGTGAATATGATGCAAATGTCATGATTATGCAAAGATACCAAACCGGGACTTGGATCCCATTGCTGCGAAGATCTCTGGTCGATCTGCTTGAAATGAACATCCCAGTTGGGGGTAAGATCATTGGTAGATCTGATGATATGATATCTGCTTGGGGATTCGGGCCATTGATAGACCTATCCTTATAAAAGAGAGACCCAGCTGGGGTTTGTAGAAGCTTTCTTCACTCTGTTGTGATCTTCTACGCGCTGCTCTTCTGGATAGAGGCTGGAACCCTGTGGGGAGATAGCTCTCTGACTTTTGTGCTCGGCTGAGGGCGAGATGGCAACTCGGCTGGGGAGAAAGAGAGATCATTGAGAAACCTCCCTGGGGATTCCGTTGAAGAGGATCCTTGACTCAGCCGGGGATATAGGTGCCTTCTATGATGCCTGGCAACTTTGATGGGGATAAGCAACAAGTGGCAACTCAGCTGGGGGAAGTCGTGGGAGGCAACCCAGCTGGGGAGAGAGCACTTCGGGTGCTAAAATTGAGTGTTGATTTGCCAGCTTGCTGGGATGAAGCTTACATGCCCCAAGTTGCATTCTGGATACCTGCAATCCTGAAAAAGATAGAGAAACGCACAAGATAATCCCGAGGTATCCTTTACTGGATTCCGTCATAGGAGTTTAGATACTTCTGAGAGTAAGCATATTTCCTGCAAGCATGTTTTTATTTGAAGATAAGCATCTGTATTCTCATGCAATCAGTTTTTTTCTTTTAAGACATCAGACATTTTTTGCAAATAAAATGTACAAAACGAGACATGACTGAAAATCTGATCTTATTAATTCATATGCCCTGAATTGGCGAGATACAGTCAAAGGAACATATCCCCTGAAATGAGGAGATTGTTACAAATTGAGAAACAAAATGTTGGCAGTGTTGATGACGCTTTAAGGAGCTTCCTCTCTCGCTATGACTCGTATGACTTTTGACGTTCTTCTCATCTTGCTTTCTGAAGAATGTTGATTCTGATTGAAGCTTGATCTTTTCGAAGCTTACCAAGTTGTAAGTGATACAGACGAATTCAGAGTGTAGTTGTTCGCTTATTCCCTTATTTTGCATGGATCGCCCTTCCGGGTTTTCAATCCATCGGGATACCCATTTTTGCCTGAGCTGTCCAATGCGGCTTTTCAACTCAGCGGGTGTACATTTTTGTTTATTTTCCCTTATTTTTTCCCGAGTCTTTTATTCTGTTTTTGACTCGCCGGGATGCCCTGTTTTTGCCTGGACTTACATTCTGTTTTTGTGTCCAGCGGGTCATTTTATGCGAAGTATTTTTTAACTGCATCTGAATTCACAGGGGACGGGAAGTCTTCACCATCCATGGTGCTGAGCATCAGCGCTCCACCAGAGAAAACTTTCTTTACCACAAATGGTCCTTCATAGTTTGGGGTCCATTTGCCCCTGTGGTCTGTATGAGGAGGGAGGATTCTTTTCAGCACAAGATCTCCCACTTGGTACTCTTGGTGCCTGACTTTCTGATCGAAGGCTTTCTTCATTCTCTTCTGATACAACTGCCCATGACAGATTGCAGCCAATCTTTTCTCTTCAATCAGACTCAGTTGCTCATATCGGGACCGGACCCATTCGGCTTCGTTCAGCTTAACATCCATCAGTACTCGCAAGGAGGGTAATTCAACTTCAACTGGTAGGACTGCCTCCATACCATACACAAGTTGATACGGTGTTGCCCTAGTGGATGTTCTGATTGATGTGCGGTACCCATGCAAGGCAAATGGTAGCATTTCATGCCAGTCTTTGTAAGTGGTTACCATCTTCTGCACAATCTTCTTGATATTCTTGTTTGCCGCCTCAACAGCGCCATTCATCTTTGTCCTGTAAGGAGAAGAATTGTGATGTTGGATCTTGAAGTCCCGGCATAACTCAGCCATCATTTTGTTGTTTAAATTAGAACCATTGTCAGTAATGATTCGCTCGGGAACTCCATATCGACAGATGATATCTCTCTTCAGAAATCTGGCTACCACTTGTCTCGTAACATTTGCATATGAGGCTGCTTCAACCCACTTGGTGAAATAATCAATGGCGACCAGGATGAATCTGTGGCCATTTGAAGCAGTTGGCTCAATCTTGCCAATCATATCAATGCCCCACATGGCAAAGGGCCATGGTGAAGACATTATGTTCAAAGGATTGGGAGGCACATGCACCTTATCTGCATAGATCTGGCATTTGTGGCACTTCCTGGCATAGGCGCAACAGTCTGCATCCATCGTGATCCAGTAATATCCTGATCTTAACAATTTCTTAGCCATGGCGTGCCCTCCGGCATGGGTACCAAAAGATCCTTCGTGCACTTCATGCATCAACAAATCTGCTTCTGTCTTGTCAACACATCTGAGGAGTACCATATCAAAGTTCCTTTTGTATAAAGACCCATCAGTGTTCAGAAAGAAACTACTAGCAAGCCTTCTCAAAGTCTTCTTATCATTGGAAGATGCCCCAGGCAGGTATGTTTGATCCTCCAAGAAGCATTTAATGTCATGGAACCAAGGCTTATCATCTTTGACAATATCTGCTGCGAACACATATGCTGGTCTGTCAAGTCTGGACACTGAAATCTGAGGTACAAAGTTGGCAGCCTGAACTTTGATCATGGACGAAATGGTAGCCAGAGCATCTGCAAACTTATTCTCGTCCCGAGGGATATACTCAAGCTTGACTGTTGTAAAGAAAGTCAACAACCTCCTTGTATAATCCCTGTAAGGTATCAGATGATCCTGGTGTGTATACCATTTGCCGTTGGTTTGATTGACTACCAAAGCTGAATCTCCGAATACGGTCAACGTCTTGATCCTGAGGTCAATGGCTTCCTCAAGACCCATAATGCAAGCTTCGTATTCAGCTTCGTTGTTAGTGCAGTTGAAGGTGAGCTTTGCCGAGAAAGGCATGTGAACTCCTTTAGGTGTAATGAGTACTGCACCAACACCGCGACCATTCATATTAACAGCCCCGTCAAACATCATAGTCCATTCTTCTTTCGGGTCAGGCCCTTCAGTATGAACAGGCTCTTCATGATCTTTTGCTTTTATGAACATGATGTCTTCATCAGGGAAGTCAAATCTCATAGGCTGGTAATCATCAATAGGTTGCTCAGCAAGATATTCAGACAATACACTGCCTTTGATGGCTTTCTGAGATGTGTACTGGATGTCGTATTCTGTGAGGATCATCTGCCATCTTGCAACCCGTCCGGTAAGAGCTGGCTTCTCAAAAATGTACTTAACTGGATCCATCTTTGAGATCAACAAAGTAGTGTGGGTCAACATATACTGTCTCAGTCGGCGAGCAGCCCACGCTAAAGCACATCAAGTTTTCTCGAGCAGTGAATAACGTTGTTCACAGTCGGTAAACTTTTTGCTTAGGTAGTAAATTGCATACTCTTTTCGACCAGACTCGTCATGCTGGCCCAGCACACACCCCATCGACTCTTCTAATACTGTCAAGTACATTATCAGAGGTCTTCCTTCAACTGGAGGCATAAGGATTGGAGGTTCTTGTAAGTATTCTTTGATCTTGTCGAAAGCCCTTTGGCAGTCTTCGTTCCACCTGACCGTTTGTTCCTTTCTTAACAATTTGAACAAGGGTTCACAGGTCGCTGTAAGGTGAGATATGAACCTTGAGATGTAGTTCAATCTACCTAGAAACCCTCGAACTTCTTTCTCAGTCTTCGGTGCAGGCATCTCTTGGATGGCTTTGACTTTATCAGGGTCGACTTCAATCCCCTTCTCGCTTACAATAAAACCCAGCAGCTTACCAGATCTCACCCCGAATGTGCACTTGTTGGGGTTCAACTTCAATTGGTACTTCCTCATACGCTTGAACAACTTGAGCAGATTTACCAGGTGATCTTCTTCAGTAAGGGACTTGGCAATCATATCATCCACATAACATTCTATCTCTTTATGAATCATATCGTGGAATAATGTCACCATAGCCCGTTGATATGTGGCACCAGCATTCTTCAGTCCAAATGGCATTACCTTGTAGCAGAACGTGCCCCAGGGTGTGATGAATGTTGTCTTCTCCATGTCTTCAGGTGACATTTTAATCTGATTGTATCCTGAAAATCCGTCCATGAAGGAGAATACCGAGAACTGAGCCATGTTATCCACCAATACGTCAATGTGAGGTAATGGGAAGTCATCTTTTGGGCTGGCTCTGTTCAGATCCCGGTAGTCAACACACATTCTTACTTTGCCGTCTTTCTTAGGCACAGGTACTATGTTAGCAACCCACGGTGGATAGCTAGTTACAGCAAGGAACCCGGCGTCCCATTGCTTTTGCACCTCTTCCTTGATTTTCATTGCCATGTCTGGACGAGTACGGCGCAGTTTCTGCTTAACTGGCGGGCATTCTTCTTTCAAAGGCAGCTTGTGCACAACAATGTCGGTATCCAACCCTGGCATATCTTGGTAAGACCAAGCAAACACGTCCACATACTCTTGAAGCAGGTCAATTAGTTGTCTCTTCACTGAGTCTTGTAAGCAGGCCCCGATTTTAACTTCTTTCACGTCTTCATCTGTACCAAGATTGATCACTTCAACCTCCTCCTGGTGAGGAGTAATAACCTTTTCCTCTTGTCTCAACAACCTGGCTAGCTCTTCAGGAAGCTCATATTCTTCTTCAACCCCTTCATCAGCTTGATTGATCGGATTGTCAAAGTCATACGAAGTCATAGCCGTGCTGTTGTCGGTGCTGTCTGGAAGGCATACTCTGCAAGGGTTCAGTTGGTTCATTTTAGTGATTTGATTTTAATCTTGTTTTAGAAAAGTGGAATAAAGTTGTCATTTTGAAAACACTGCCATTTATTTTTTTTGTACAAAAAGAAAAATGGAAAAACAGTGAACGGAAAAGAAAAAAGACTCATTTGCAAAAAGATGTCTGATATTTCATTGATTAATCTTGTTGCACAAAAAGTACAGATGGCCCGATTACAAAATGAGTCTTGTCATCTTGGGCAAGATGCAAGACTTTGATGCATGCTATAAAAATACAGGAAATAATAATTACTCTGCATGAGTAACTCTTATAATTTCCTGGGAAGACCAGTTCGAGATACTGCTCCCCGAGATCTTTGGACGAATCCAGCTTTCCAGGTTGCGTTCTTCTTCCAGCTCGTCTTCCACATTGTTGACAGCATCAGGGGTGAGCATCCCCCCACTCACAAAGTTGGGCTCTTTTGCAGCCTCTGCTTGATTTTGTTGAGTTGGTTTGTAACCCAACCTAAATCTATCCTCTTTCTTCTCCACCGATAACAGTTTGCCCCAGCCTTGGGCGTTTCCTCCCTCAACAACCTCCCGGGCTTGTTGGTATGATGATATTGAAGTACCAGGCACAGCAGATGTTTCATTCACGTTCAAGGCCTCGAACCCCTGGCTCATTGTTTCATGGATCTCCCCGTCCATCTCAATATACTTATAGGTAGCCAGGTGGCTGACAAAAATATCCTCCTCTCCACAGATGGTAACGATTTGACCCTCCCACTCGTATTTTAACTTCTGGTGAAGGGTAGAGGTCACGGCGCCAGCGGCGTGAATCCATGGCCTACCCAATAGACAGCTGTAGGCAGGCTGTATATCCATCACGTAGAAGGTCGTTTTGAAGGTCTGCGGGCCAATCATTATGGGCAACTCAATCTCTCCCAGAACCGATCTCTTTGAACCATCAAAGGCTCTCACCACCAGGTTGCTGGGTCTTAACGCCAATCCGTCATATTCTAGCTTCACCAGGGCCTTTTTAGGTAAGACATTGAGGGATGACCCCGTGTCTACCAGCACATGGGAAAGGACAACACCTTTACATTCCATGGTTATGTGCAAGGCTTTGTTATGGTTGCGACCTTCCGTGGTCAAATCAGTGTTGGTGAACCCTAGTCCGTGACTAACATTTACATTTCCAACTACAGCTTCCAGCTGATTGACAGTGATCTCTTCAGGCACGTAAGCTGCGTGCAAGACTTTGAGTAGGGCATTCCGATGGGCCTCGGAGCACATGAGCAATGATAGGATTGAGATCTTGGAAGGCGTCTGATGAAGCTGATCCACTACTTTATAATCACTCTTCTTGATGATTCGCATGAACTCATCAACCTCTTGATCAAAGGGTGTTCTCAAGGCTTCTTTAACAGTCTGCTCTTCCTGCACCAAGCTTTTTCCTTTTTCCTTGGCAGCAGCTTCTGCTTCGGCAGTGGGTCTCTGAGTTTGTGGAGCGAAAAGACGTCCGCTTCGAGTGAAGCCTCCGCCTCCTCCCACATTGTCGATTTGTGGTGCAGGGGTTGATGATTCAAAAGTGATTCTTTGTCCTTCGCAGTACAGGTCAGAGCCGTAATGCCAAGGGATGGCATTACTACTTTCATAAGGTACTGGTCCAGGCACCGTGATAGTGACTGGACTGGTTGCAGCTGCGGAAGGAATTGTAATGGTCTGTGGATCGTAATAAATTGTGACTGGTGCTCTGATGGGAGCAGCACCTTCTGAGTTGTAGGCAGAGTTGTTTTCAGGATCATAAAATATTGTGACAGTTGAGACATCTTCATGATTTGTTGCTGATGTTGTAGGAGACATTGGTGGAAGGATGGATGTTGTTGTTGTAGGAGTTTCAAAATGGAGTGATGCTGAAGTTGTAGAAGAAAAATTTGTTGATAACTGATCAGTTGAGATAATAGATGAAGTACTTGTTGATGAAGCCGCAGAATTGTCAGGAACAATGGTTGCTGCAGTTGTAGGAGATATCGGAACTGTTGTTGATGAGATTGTTGGATTTGTTGGAAATGATGTGGTGATCTGAAGTTGGCCACTCTGAATGAGACCATCTATACCATTCCTCAGGTTATCGCACCCATTTACCGAAATATTGCAGTAAGCACACCCCAACTCACACCCCGGGAACATTTGACATTCGAGGAGTTGAGCCTTAATTTCCACCAACGGTGTCCGGATCTGACCCACACTGGTTATTAAATAAGACGGTTTGTCTTCTTCAATAGCGTTAATTCTGGGACCGCCGTGGTTTGGCATCGGATTTTTGTTGACATTAGGTGGTGGTGCGAAATTTAGAGCTTTTGAGTCTACCAGGTCTTGTACCTTCATGTGCAAGGCTCTGCACTTTTCTGTACTGTGGCCAGGTGCATTTGAATGAAAAGCACATCTGGCGTTGGAGTCATAATTCCTGGGTAGACTGTTGGGATCTGGAGGTGCCAGCGTCCTTAGCTCAACTAGGTTGAGTTTCAGGAGTTGTGGCAGCAATGTAGCATATGGCATAGGGATCGGATCGATTACCCTGTTGGCTTGAGAAGGCCTCTGTTGGAATGGCCTTTGCTGATTATTGTTGTTGGTGTTGCCGTTGTTGTAATTTCTCGGAGGATACTGATTCTGTTGATGGTATTGAGGTTGTGGTTGATAGTTTTGCTGCGGAGGTTGATAAGTTGGCTGAGGATGAGCTGGAGCGGGAATGGTGACTGCTGCCACTGATCTGTGAACATATTGGGGCCTGCCCCTGTTGGTGTGGATGGCATTGGTCTCGCCAGTTCTTCTTGGGCCTGCAAAAGGCTTCCTTGTACTACTGGACGAGCTGGCGCCATTGTCAGAAATCTTACCCATCTTCAATAGGCTTTCAATTCTCTCCCCGGCTATGACAACATCTGCAAAGCTAGTGGAAGAGAAAGCAGCCAGCCTGTCAATATATGTTCCTTGGAGGGTGTTCATAAACATGTCTGCCATCTCCCTCTCAGACATAGGTGGCTGAACAGCAGCAGCCAGTTGCCTCCATCTCTGGGCATATTCTCGGAAACTTTCCCTTGACGACTGTGACATTCCCATTAGGAGGGTCCTGTTGGGTGCCATATCTAAGTTGTACTGATACTGTCTGATAAAGGCCTCTGCCAGGTCCTTCCAACACCTGATAGTTGCTCTCGTCAGGTGAGAGTACCATTCTCTTGACGCTCCAGTTAAGCTATCCTCGAAATAGAACATCCAGAGCTTCTCATCCATAGTATAAGCTTTCAGCCTTCCCATAAATGATTGCAAATGAGTCCGGGGGCATGAAGTCCCGTTGTATTTTTCAAAACAAGGAGGCTTAAACTTATGGGGGATCCTGACCCCGTCTACCAAGCCCATGTCCATGACATCGAAACCCAAAGAGTTTTGAGACTCTAAGGACCTCAATTTCTCAGCTATCTCATCCAGCCTTCTATCATAAGCTTCTTCCCCAACACCCATTACTGTGAACTGATCCTCCTAGGGGTCTTCTTGAAGTACCCTGGCTGCAGTGGCAGTCCCTTGAACATTTGCAGGAATATTGACCTCCGGATGAAGATGGGGGCCAAATACAGGGGGGTTAACATGAGGTTGGACCCTCTCGTTGTTGCTGGTGCCAGCAGTTCCTATATGTGGATCTTCTTGATTCTGCCTTTCCACCATGGTGTCGCTCCCGGGAATTTCATCCTAGTACAAACGCGAAAGTGGCGCGGAAAAAGAATAGAGTCGCCAGCCAGGCATTTTTATCCCGAAGAAAGGGAATGGTAATGCTGCACAAACCAGAAGAAAAGAAGAGGAAGGACACAGGTCCTACGAACCAAAGAGACTGAGTTCGGGAGTCGGTTACGATCTGGGAAGGTATTAGCACCCAGATCGTCCGCCGTACCCGACGGGATCCACGCTTGCAAAGAAACTGTTTCAAAGGGTAAGGGTATGAAAGCTGTAGCCGAAATAAGAGAAAAGAAAAGGAAACTGGAACTGGAAATGAAATGAAATAAGAAACAAAGAGAAAAAATGTAGGGAAAATAAAGATGGTGCTCGAACGGGCCCTACCCCGCTGCCTACGTACCTCATCAGGATAATGAGGATCAGAGACGCCGTAGTTCCCCTAACTAGGGGTAACAAGGAAATTGCTTGTGAATTAAGGCTTGAACTGCCTATGCCATTGCTCAGGTGTTGCAGACTCGGACGACGAGTGCGTAACCGTCTTGCAAAGTGACAAGTAGGAGCAAGTTCGCGTACGGAGCGAAGGAGATGAGAAAAGAATTCCCGAAGGAAAGACGCTTATTGTTTGTTTGAGATTTTTATGAGGCTTTTATTTGTGAAGGTTTGCATTGGTGAGTGTACCTAAGTCTTACTCAATGGGATGTGTACGTCTCACATCATCCCGAAATGGAATGCGCAAGAGGCACACCTATCTATGGAGGAAATCCCCAAAGCTAGTCCCACAAGTGAAGGCTTGAGCACACTGGCCTATTACCATTATTAAGTATTTTTGTGGTTTTTGGTTAAGAAATGTCTTTTAATTTTTCTTTGTGAGGTATTCATGCTAAGACCTATCTACCATGAGTGATGACTCACACCTCGTCCCGAAATGGAACGTGTGCAAGCATCTCATAGCAAAGTCTCATGTCACATGAAAGCACCCAACCTTTATTAAGTGAATTAGAATTAAGTTTGAAGATGAGAAGAGAGAGAGAACCAAAGGAGCAAAAAGGAAAAACTAGGGGGAAGTTTCTATCTTAAGTTAGCATGCATGGAATTCCTAGGGTTTGTGAGGTCTTTCTAACCTAAAAGGATCTCAAGAGAAGAAGAAGAAGATAAAAGGAGAGATGAGAAAGGCCTAAGCCCAACAAGAAGATGTTAGTCCATATGAACAAAATGAGAAGAGATGAAAAATGGAGATGTGGAACTCAATTCCCACATCTCTAACTTACCATAGCCCCTGCAAGGTTAGTGTAACAACGTAAAACCAAGGCATGAACCAACAAGTCAGAAGCTACACAAGCATATAGGCATGGCAAAGAGTTCACAAGATGATAAGCAAAGCAATACAAGATCATATTGAGATGATAGGAAGTGAAACAAATGCAAAGAAGGCATGCATAACACTTAAAGAAATAAAGCACAATAAGAGAGACCCAAAACCAATACTCAAGGAGATTCAACCCTTCCCTAAGACCAGGAACCACCCTAGACCTCTAAAGGACCCCAAAAGATGAGGAGAAGTTGGCACAAGTGCCCTTCTAAGCTCAAAAGAGACTATAAGACTCAAAGTATGCAAAACAAGGCAAGGTGAAGAAGAAAATACCCAAGAAATAGATCCAAGCACCTAAAAAATCTACTCAACCAGCAAAGTACTCTCCAAACACAAGGAAATGAGAATCCAAAAGGGTTTGCAAAAATTCAGCACCAAACTAGGTCAATGAAGCTCATGGATGCAAAGTATCACCATTTAGGGTTTTGAAAATTGATGCACAAGTAACTTAATCAAAATCCAGCAAAGAAATTTTTGAAAAATACAATATAAATCATGAAGATAGTAGGGTGTCTTAGGATTTGAATGCAAAAAGAATGAGATTCATAGCTTCAAGGATGAAGAAGATAGAAAATGGGCAAGACAGATTGGTCCATGAGAGTCCACAATAAAGCAATGCCTAGTGTTGAATTAATTTAGCCACGTGGAATAAAAATAAAAATATTAAAAAAATATGATAAAAAACTAGATGAAATAAAGAATACACATTAATTTTTTTGGATTTTTTAGATATCAAGAAGTATTTTAAAATAATAAAAATGTAAGAAGAAAAATGAAGAAAATAAAAGGAATAACAAAATGATGGGGGAGTGCAAGAAGCAAGGCTGGTCAGCTCACTTTGATCACTTGGGCCCAGCAGGGGGCGCAGATAGCATGTTGGCCTTGGGCCCATGCGAAAATGAAAGGCAAAAGAAACTCAGGCATTCCTTAAACTTATGACATGCTTCATAGAAAAATAAAACAAAAAAATGCACAAAACATGTGAACATTGTGTCAACCGGTCACACTAGGGTTTTAGTCACAAAAGACAAAACATAAACCCCACCAATCCGTGCCTTCCACCTCATCATCTTCAACCTCACAACATGAAAACGCAGCAAGCAAGCATGAACACAGCATCAAAACCTCAAGTTCAGAGAATCGTATCCTTCTCATTTCTCCATGAAAATGCACAAATCAAACACTAAAGTGATCCTTGGACTAAGAATATCATGAATCAAACATTATAAACACACAAACTAACACGCACAGCATGAACAGAAGCAAGAAAGTTTGGATCTAGAAACTTCAAAACCCTAGCCTGACCTCATCTCAGCATCATTTTCAAAACCAAAGAGATCCTCATGCTCAGTGTAACAAGTAGATTACAATGCACATCACAAAAATCATTTATAGGTCTATGGATTTGAGGCATACCTGAGATCACACAGCTTCAAATTTCTCCAAGGAAGCCAAAATCCAGCTCTGGATGATCTTCTAGCAACCTCTTTTCACAAAATAAATGTGAAAAGAGTCTCAAAATCGCCTCAACCTTGCTTTTTGAAGAACCCTGGCCTGAACTGGACTGGTGTAAGAATCTCCCTCCAGCTTAAAATGAGGCTTGATCTAGGTCCAATGAAGCTTCAGGAACAAGAATATGAGGTCTGCCTTGTAAATGGAGCTATGGATGAAGAGTTGTGAGAGAAAATGCAGCAAGAGCCAAAGCTTGTGACTGATGAAATTATGCTTCCTCTGGCCGATTCAAAGAAGGAAACTCACTTATATATGGTGTGTTTTCAATAGCTAGGGTTGGCAAGCAAGGGCACGTGAGAATAGTGTGCATGAGGTGATTTTGCAAAACTTGCATGAGGTGTGTGGTGGAATGATTCACTCGTGCTCTTCCCACTCCCTTTGCACATGCTGACCTCTTATGATTCCTTAATCCAAAAATGAAAGAAACTTGGCCCTTGGATCAATACATCATGTTGTTCTTATCATTTTGCTAAAATGCCCCTCATGAGATATCTCCCATTCCACGCATGCTTTTTGCACCCCTTTTGGGCCAAACCCTCCTCGTACCATGCATTGTGAAATAATGACTCCAAGTAGGTACATAAATGGGCTGACAACTTCATTTCATAACAACTTGCCCTTTGGTAAAAATTTGACATTTCATGTGACAACAAAGATCTCATATGCCCATGCATTTGCATTTTGTGAAATGTGTCAAATTCTTTGCCTGGACCCTCCAATTTCTTTTGATCTAACAACTTGATATGTCATGAATAGAAAGATGGTGGCCTCACCTTGCACTTGGAATTGGAATGCATGAGCTTTTTTTGAGATTTTGCATCATTTGCAAAAGTGTGAGATAAGCTCACATACCTCACTCTTTGCTTGGCCTCTTGACACATGTGCAAGCCTTTTCCCATCCTTGGTCAGAACATAAACAACTTTGGCCCTTAGAACTAGCCATTACATACTTCTCATGATTTGGCTAAATTTGCATTTTTTGAGGCCACTTCTTTGTTTGGCACCAAAATGCAAGTTTCTCTCGAGCAAAATCACCTAAATGCATTACATTGTAACTTAGTAACCTCACTTGATCCATTCCAGCACTTGGAAATGAGTTTTGAACACTCTTGCATTTGGTGTGTGCATGGAAATGTTATTTTGCCCTAAAATGCATGGAATTTTCGAGGGCCTTATCTCTCAAACCATAAATCCCATGAAAAAGTACTTGTACTTTTTGAAAATGGCAAGCTTTATTCTTCAACTTTCATGTTTGAGTTGGGTTCATTTGAAGAATTTTTGGTCATGCTAAGCTCACTTGAAAATTAGGGCAAAAGTTGCTAAATTTGGAAAATCTCAAAAACCAACTTTGTACCATTTTTGCAAAACCCTCCAAATATCCATGATTCTTGATCTTCAATCATCCCAAACATATTATAACGTTGTAAAGACCTCCCTTGGCAAGAAAAAGTGGCTTGGACCCCTTGAAATCAGACAGTTGACTTTTTACAGGCACAGTTGACCAATTACTTCATCTGCAAGCAACCAGGGCAATGACTGACTTCCATTTGGAATTTTTCCATGAAAATTGACATGTAGGGACCTCTTATCATATAGAGAACATTGCCCAAAAGAGTTGGCCAAAATTATGAGGTTAAGGCTCTTGGAGTCAAAACCCTAATTTGGTTGCACTGCTTAGGAGCCTTGCATTGTCTTAAAACTTGTGATGATTAAGCAATCTTCTGAGCTTTTGCAATTGAACTTGGTCTTGTTAAAGGGGTCTAGACTCATCATAGGCTTCCCACAAATCCATTGGAACCCTTGTCTTGGCTTAGATGGCCTCCAACACCTCCCCAGATGGCCATATACCTCATGATAGGGCTTGATGCTTGTCCTGCCTTATTTTCCTATGCTGTAATGCTATATATATGATATGCTTATGATGCAAATGATGTATTATGATGCTCAAAATGAAGAGGGCAAATTTGAGGTTCTACAGCTGCCCCTATTCAAGCAACTGTTGATCTGAAAAGGACGATTGCTTCCGCTTTCGACCGTTCAAGATAAACTGTGGTTGAATACCCAAGAAAACGGAAATTTGCGCTCTGATGCAGAAAGCAAGAAATGGGAAATAAACCCAATCCGATGACATTGCAACTGAGCTGAGGGATGAGCAGACAAGCTGCTTCCAATGAGACCTAAAGTTCTGATGAAACATGAAACAGACGAGTCTTCTTGTGACCTGTGACGCCAGGTGCAGAAAGCGAACGTGTCCTTAAGGATCTTCAAAGTAACCTGAGATAGACGAATCTCCTTCACTAATCCTTACGCAGATAAGCGGAATAAGACGGACGAGTCTTCTTCGGATAACCCTTACGCAGGTTCCGGGAATGCATATAAGTCTGTGGGATAAACATGCAACTAGGATGGACGAATCCTCTTCACGAATCCTTACGCAGATAAGTGGAATAAGACGGACGAGTCTTCTTCGAATAACCCTTACGCAGGTTCCGGAAAATAGGATAGACGAACCCTCTTCACGAATCCTTACGCAGATAAGTGGAATAAGACGGACGAGTCTTCTTCGGATAACCCTTACGCAGGTTCCGGAAAATAGGATAGACGAACCCTCTTCACGAATCCTTACGCAGATAAGTGGAATAAGACGGACGAGTCTTCTTCGGATAACCCTTACGCAGGTTCCGGTAATAGTTTTGACGTTTTGATCCCACCGTCAGGATTTTCAACCTCTTCAATGCGGACGAGCATTGGAATGATCATCAAAGAATCACGGACGAGTGTCATAAGTCGACGATACGGAAGAGTACCGGATGATGATCCAAGAAACACGGACGAGTGCTTCTGATAGTGATACGGACGAGTATCAACTTATTTCAGACGATCTTCAAAAGAAAATACCAAACACGGACGAGTGTCGGGGCGTGCAGACGAGCACCAGATAAGCAATAGACACGGACGAGTGTCGAAGGATGCGGACGAGCAATCTTCAAAGGAGTAACAAGCACGTACGAGTGCCAAGAGATGCGGTCGAGCATCAAATAAGGATGCGAGCACGGACGAGTACTGGCGACTTCCTTGGGGATAAGCCTCAAATAAAGAGGAATCGAAAATAAAATGCACGGACGGGTGCTGCAGGGATGCGGACGAGCACCAAATAAAGATGCATGCATAGACGAGTATAAGCAACTTCGCTGGAAAAAAAAACTTCAAAGACTAATGAGCACGGACGAGTGCCGAGAGCTTCGGACGGTCATCCAATAAAGATGCTAACACGGACGAGTGCTGGGGAATACCTCAAATAAAGAGGGATCTGCTGAGGAGAAGGCACGGACGAGTGCTGAAAGAGGAGGAGCATCAAATAAAGATGCGAGCACAGACGAGTGCTAGGAGTACCTCAAATAAAGAGGGATCTGCTGAGGAGAAGGCACGGACGAGTGCTGAAAGAGGATGAGCATCAAATAAAGATGCGAGCACAGACGAGTGCTAGTAAATATAGACTCTACTGGGGAAAAGTGCACAGGAGAGTACCACAAGGTGCTAATTCTTCTGGAGACTACGGATGAGCAAACTGAATCATCAAATAAGTGTCTAAGAGTGTGAATAAACACTGAATAAGTATTAACACAGACAAAGGCTGATTGTGTTGGGGAAATAGACAATTCCGCTCTGGCTGAGGAATGAAGTCCTGGCGGCCTGTGGGAGAAGATTCCAGCAACCTGTTGGGGACTCAAAACTTTTAACTCTGATGGGAACGAAATGTTGGCAACCTGATGCTTGCCGGAGAAGCTTTCACTAGAAGAAAGACGACTCTGCGTGAGGTATACTTTGTTTAGCTGCTTTGAACATCTGCTGAGGATCTGATCATCCTGCTCTGACTCCATTGGGGGAGAATCTCTTCTTGCTCTGCTAGGGAAATCCCTTGGGAATGATAATCCCGATGACTCTGTGGGGAAATGAAGTTACCTGCAACTCTGTCGGGTAAGGAGAACTTCTAGCGATTCCGTTGCGGATAATAAACTTCTGACGACTCCACTGTGGATGGGAGACTTCTACTAACTCCTGCTGGGGATTGACCCGACTTCTGGGGAGTGCAGGTGTTCAGATACCTGTTGAGAATAAGTCACTTGTAAATAGGCGCTCTGTCGGGGAAATACCTCTGCTTGGAGAATAACCCTCTGCTGCTTGGGGATACGGTGATAACCTGCAAATCCTGCAATAATAGAATACACACACATGCACCAAGATTGGTACGGCCTGATCTATTCATCTGCCGTCACCTGACACTCAAAGCGATGTTAAGTGTCCCTGCAATGTCGTTTTTATCAGTTTGAAAAAGCAACATGTTTTGCATGCAATGTTATTTGTCAACAATTCAGGACATTTTTGTAAACAAAATAAACATAACACGGTGTTTGACTGAATATTCTTTTTATTGATTGGCCTCTGAATAGGCAAAATTTTACATCAGGAAGTAACCACCTGGAAAGAGGTAGCTACTGTAAAATTGAGAAAAGAAACTATCCTAATGGCAATGGCACGGCATTCCAAAGAGTTTCCTTCCTGCTATGACTGGCATATCCTCAAGACTTTCCGTTCCGTCTTCGACCTTCTGAAGAGAATGAGGGGGGCTGATCTCTACCCTTTTGATATGGTCAAGCTGTTTGAAGAGGTGATGTGGTTCAGATAAACCGGAGCGCAGTTGTTCGCTTATTCCCTGATTTTGCGTGGATCGCCCTTTCGGGTTTTCAATCCACCGGGCTACCCTTTTTTGCCTGAGTTGTCCGATGTGGCTTTTCAACTCAGCGGGTGTACATTTTTTTTAATTTTCCCTAATTTTTGCCCGAGCTTTTATTCTGTTTTTAGCTCGCCGGGATGCCCTTTTTTTGCCTGGACTATAGTTCTGTTTTTGTGTCCAGCGGGTCTTTTATGCGAAGTATTTTTTAACTGCGTCCGAGTTAACAGGGTATTGAAAGTCTTCGCCGTCCATAGTGGTGAGCATCAGTGCTCCGCCTGAGAATACTTTCTTCACTATGAATGGTCCTTCATAATTTGGGGTCCACTTGCCCCTGTGATCTGAACTGGGAGGAATGATCCTCTTGAGTACAAGCTCGCCTACTTGGTACTCCCGAGTACGTACTCGCTGATCGAAGGCTCGCTTCATTCTCCTTTGATATAGCTGACTATGACAGATAGCTGCTAATCTCTTTTCCTCAATTAGACATAGTTGATCGTATCGAGCACGTACCCACTCAGCTTCATCAAGCTTGACATCCATCAGCACCCGCAGTGAAGGGATTTCCACTTCAACAGGCAAGACCGCCTCCATGCCATACACCAGAGAGAAGGGAGTTGCCCCTGTTGATGTCCTGACCGACGTTCGGTACCCATGCAACGCAAACGGTAGTATCTCATGCCAATCTTTGTAGGTGATGACCATTTTCTGTACAATCCTCTTGATATTCTTGTTAGCTGCCTCTACCGCACCATTCATCTTTGGTCGGTAAGGAGAGGAATTGTGATGCTGGATCTTGAAGTCCCGGCACAGTTCTGCCATCATCTTATTGTTCAGATTAGAACCATTATCAGTAATGATTCGCTCGGGTACTCCATATCTGCATATGATATCTCTTTTCAGGAATTTTGCTACCACCTGGCGAGTAACATTGGCATAAGACGCAGCTTCCACCCATTTGGTGAAGTAATCAATCGCGACCAAGATGAAGCGATGTCCGTTTGACGCCGTTGGTTCAATTTTGCCGATCATATCAATGCCCCACATGGCAAAGGGCCAGGGTGAAGACATCACATTCAAAGGATTTGGAGGCACATGCACTTTATCCGCATAAATCTGGCATTTATGACATTTTCTGGCATAGGCACAGCAGTCTGCATCCATGGTGATCCAGTAGTAGCCTGATCTTAACAACTTTTTAGCCATTGCATGCCCTCCGGCATGGGTACCGAAGGATCCTTCATGCACCTCGTGCATCAGCAAGTCTGCTTCCGCCTTATCAACGCATCTGAGAAGTACCATATCAAAGTTTCTCTTATACAGGGAACCATCAGTGTTCAGGAAGAAACTACCAGCTAGCCTTCTTAATGTCTTCTTATCATTGGATGATGCCCCAGGTGGGTATGTTTGATCCTCCAAGAAACGTTTGATGTCATGGTACCAAGGCTTATCATCCGCGACAATGTCTGCTGAGCACACATATGCTGGCCTGTCAAGTCTGGATACTGCAATTTGAGGCACAAAATTGGCAGCTTGCACTTTGATCATGGATGAAATGGTAGCTAGAGCATCCGCAAACTGATTTTCGTCTCGAGGGATATACTCAAGCTTGACTGTTGTGAAGAAAGTCAACAACCTCCTTGTATAGTCCCTATAAGGTATCAGATGATCTTGGTGCGTGTACCATTTGCCATTTGTTTGATTAATCACCAGAGCTGAATCCCCGAATACAGTCAACGTCTTGATCCTGAGGTCAATGGCTTCCTCAAGACCCATAATGCAAGCTTCGTATTCAGCTTCGTTGTTGGTGCAGTTAAAGGTGAGTTTTGCCGAAAAAGGCATGTGAACTCCCTTAGGTGTAATGAGCACTGCACCAACACCACGACCATTCATGTTAACAGCCCCATCGAACATCATAGTCCATCCTTCTTCTGGGTCAGGCCCTTCAGTATGAATAGGCTCTTCATGATCTTTTGCTTTTATGAACATGATGTCTTCATCAGGGAAGTCAAATCTCATAGGCTGGTAATCATCAATGGGTTGCTCAGCCAGATAATCAGACAATACACTGCCTTTGATAGCCTTTTGGGATGTGTATTGAATATCATACTCTGTGAGAATCATTTGCCATCTTGCAACCCGTCCGGTAAGTGCTGGTTTCTCAAATATATACTTGACTGGATCCATCTTGGAGATCAACAAGGTAGTGTGGGTCAACATGTACTGCCTTAGTCGGCGAGCAGCCCACGCTAAAGCACAACAAGTTTTCTCGAGCAGTGAATAACGTTGTTCACAGTCGGTAAACTTTTTGCTCCGGTAGTATATTGCATACTCTTTTCGACCAGACTCGTCATGCTGGCCCAGCACACACCCCATTGACTTTTCTAACACTGTCAAGTACATGATCAGAGGTCTTCCTTCCACCGGAGGCATAAGGATCGGAGGCTCCTGTAGGTATTCCTTAATTTTGTCAAAAGCCCTCTGACAGTCTTCGTTCCACCTGACCGCTTGCTCTTTTCTTAACAACTTGAACAAGGGCTCACAGGTTGCTGTAAGATGAGATATGAACCTTGAAATGTAGTTCAATCTTCCTAGGAACCCTCGAACTTCTTTCTCAGTTTTTGGTGCAGGCATTTCTTGAATGGCTTTAACTTTGTCAGGGTCAACTTCAATCCCTTTCTCGCTTACAATAAATCCCAGCAACTTACCAGATCGTACCCCAAATGTGCATTTGTTGGGGTTCAGCTTCAATTGGTACTTTCTCAGACGCTTGAATAACTTCAACAGATTTACCAGGTGGTCTTCTTCTGTGAAGGATTTGGCAATCATGTCATCCACATAACATTCAATTTCTTTATGGATCATGTCGTGGAATAATGTTACCATAGCCCGTTGATAAGTAGCACCAGCATTCTTCAGGCCGAATGGCATCACCTTATAACAGAATGTGCCCCAGGGTGTGATGAAAGTTGTCTTCTCCATGTCTTCAGGTGACATTTTGATCTGGTTGTATCCTGAAAATCCATCCATGAAGGAGAACACCGAAAACTGAGCCGTATTATCCACCAATACATCAATGTGAGGTAAAGGGAAGTCATCTTTCGGACTAGCTCTGTTCAGATCCCGGTAGTCCACACACATCCTCACCTTGCCGTCTTTCTTTGGCACTGGAACGATGTTAGCTACCCAAGGTGGGTAACTAGTCACGGCAAGGAACCCGGCATCCCACTGTTTCTGTACCTCCTCTTTAATCTTCATCGCCATGTCAGGGCGAGTTCTTCTCAGTTTTTGCTTAACAGGAGGACAGTCTTCTTTTAACGGTAGCCGATGCACAACTATGTCTGTATCCAACCCTGGCATATCCTGATACGACCAGGCAAAGATGTCAACATACTCACGCAACATTTCAATCAACCCCTTCTTAACTTCAGTCTGCAAGCTGGCACCTATCTTGATTTCCTTCTTAACCTCTTCTGTGCCAATGTTGATAACCTCGATTTCCTCCTGATGAGGCTGAATGACTCTTTCCTCTTGCTTCAACAACCTGACCAGCTCTTCGGGGAGTTCATAATCTTCCTCAACCTCTTCATCAGCTTGGTAGATTGGATTGTCGAAGTTATGCTCAGTCATAGTAGGAGAGTTGTCAACGGAATCCGGTTGATCGACACTGCACAAGTGATGTGCTCATTCAGAATCTGTTTAGAGAAAACACACACCAAAAGCAAAAAAAGAAAAACACCTTGCCATCTTCTTTATTTGTGCAAAAATTAAAATTGAAAGAAAAGGAACGATTTGATCGAAAAATGTCCTTTATTTATGACAAATAAATGCTTTCAAAACATGGAGGCCCATACAATGGATCCTTGTACCTTGGGCAGAGTACAGGATTTGACATGCAGTATGTAAAACAAATGACAAATAAACAATTACTTTGTGATCCAGGTGACTTCGACGATGTCTTCCGTAGACCAATTGGGCAGCTCCTCTCCTGGTGCACACGGGCGGATCCAATTATCCAGTTCGCACTCGCTATCTCCGTCTTCACTGGCAGCACATATATGGTTGCGGTCCAGCATCCCAGCACTAGTAAAGGTAATGGTCTTGTTGCCTGATGAACGATCGAACCCATCAGGCTGATACCCAAGCCCGAACTTGTCTTCCTTCTTTTCCAGTTCCAGTAGTCTGCCCCAGCCTTGGGCACTACCTGATTGTACAACCTCCTTAGCCTGCTTGTAGGAGGTAATAGACGTACTCTCTTTATTTTCAGCTTTACTCAGAGGAGACAGGGAATTAACATTCACTGCTTCGAATGCCTGACACAGGGTTTCATGAATTTCGCCATCCATCTCCACATATTTGAATGTAGATAGATGACTCACAAATATGTCCTCTTCACCGCACACAGTCACAACCTGACCATCCACTACGTACTTGAGCTTCTGGTGCAAAGTTGACGTCACAGCCCCTGCAGCATGAATCCAAGGTCGACCAAGTAGACAGCTATAAGCAGGTTGGATGTCCATTACGTAGAACGTGCTCTTAAACACTTGCGACCCAACCTTGATTGGCAACTCAACCTCCCCAAAGACAGACCTCCGAGAACCGTCGAAAGCTTTCACCACCAAATCACTTGGTCTCAACACAACCCCTTCCACATTAAGTTTCATTAACGCCTTCTTCGGCAAGACATTAAGAGACGACCCAGTATCAACCAGGACATGAGACATCACCGCCCCTTTGCATTCAATTGTGATATGGAGAGCCTTGTTATGATTCTTCCCTTCAGTAGTAAGGTCCCTATCAGTAAATCCCAGACCATGGCTCGCATTTACACTTCCCACCACAGCTTCTAATTGATTCACAGTAATCTCCTGAGGAACATACGCCATCTGCAACACCTTCAGAAGGGCTTCCCTATGAGCTGGTGAGCACATCAGTAGTGACAAGATAGAGATTTTGGAGGGAGTTTGATTTAGTTGCTCGACTACCTTGTAGTCGCTCCTCTTAATGATCCTCATGAACTCCTCCACTTCCTTCTCGAAAGTATTTTGACCAGTAGCGGGAGTGGCATTATCCTCATCGCTACTTGCTTCCCTTTGGCCTTAGCGGAAGCCTCAGCATCAGTGTCTCCTCTCAAAGTCTGGGGAGCGAATAGGCGACCGCTCCTTGTGAAACCTCCACTTCCCCCAACATTCACCACAGCTGGGTCCATGGTTACTGCCTTATTTTCCACTTTCTGTCCTCCAACATACACTTCTGATCCGTAATGCCACGGAATAGCCTTCTCGTCTGAATATGGAATAGGCCCAGGCACCGTGATGGTGACGGGGCTTACTTCCGGGACATAAATAGTAACCGACTCTCTTTGCGCTGGCATTTCGGCAGGATCATAGTATATGGTCACCGTTGACACTTCATCGTTCTTCTTATCGACCCTGTCGAACTGTAACAGCCCATCATCCATCAGTCTCTGTAAACCAATCTTCAATCTGTCATAACCATTCTTTGATTCAACGCAGTCTTCGCAATCAAACCCACAACCCGGGAAAATCTGACCCTTCACCAACCTCTCCTTGACCAGCAACAAGGAGGTCTTCACTTCTTCGACCTTCTCCACCAAGTTCAGCCTCTCCTCCAGCTCAATAGCATTAACCTTGGCTCCCCCATGATTAGGGATAGGGTTATTCGTGACATTCGGAGGTGGCGCGAAATTGATTGCCTTGGAGTCGATCAAATCCTGAACCTTATAGTGCAAAGCCCTGCACTTCTCTGTTGAGTGCCCGGGTGCCCCAGAATGGAAAGCGCACCGAGCATTGGCGTCGTAACCTGGAGGAAGAGTTCCAGTAGGTGGAGCCAAGGCCCTTAGTTGAATTAGGTTCAGTTCCAACAATCTCTGGAGTAAAGCTGTGTATGTCATTGGGATCACATCGAAAACCCTATCAGCTTGGCGTGGTTGCCTCTGCTGATACGGCCTCTGTTGATAGTTGCGCTGCTGTTGTTGCTGAGGCTGTTGTAGAGCCTGTTGAGCTGGTTGAATTGGTGTAGCGGGAATTGTGACCGCAGCTATCTGATTGTATTCTTGTCTATAACCTCTGCCCCTGCCTCGGCCATATACTGCGTTAGCTTCCCCTTCTCTTCTTCTAGGAAGTCCGCCAAAGGCTTTCCTCGCTCCTCCAGAGCTACCAGCGGTATTAGGGTCCTGAATCTTCCCCGTCTTTAACAGAGTCTCAACTCTCTCTCCAGCAATCACTATATCATTGAACTTGGTGGCCGAGCTAGATGCCAACCTCTCTAGAAAAACACCTTGGAGGGTGCCCATAAACATGTCGGCCATTTCATCCTCTAAGAGAGGTGGTTGCACCCTGGCAGCTAACTGGCGCCACCGCTGGGCATATTCTTTGAAACTTTCCTTTGCCGCCTGGGTCATGTGTTGCAACCGCGTGCGCTTCGGAGCCATGTCCATGTTGTATTGATACTGCCTTACAAAGGCTTCGGCCAAATCCTTCCAGCTTTTGATGTTGACCCTATTGAGCTTCATGTACCATTCAAGAGAAGCTCCCACTAAGCTATCCTGAAAATAATACATCCACAGCTTCTCATCATCTGTATGAGCGGCAATTCTCCCAACAAACGATTGCAGATGGGTTTTCGGACAAGTAGTGCCGTCATACTTCTCGAAGGTAGGAACTTTGAACTTATACGGAATCCTGACTCCCGGAACCAAACCCAAGTCTGTGATGTCAAATCCCAAAGAACTCTGGGACTGAATAGCCTTGATTTGTTCGGCCATCTCTTCGAATCTCTTGTTCATTTCTACCCCTTGACCCTCGGCTTCATCAAGTAATGTGAATTGGTCATCCTGGTGGTCCATATGAATGTTAGGCACCTCTTCGTTGACTATTGGCACCCCTGGAGTTCCACCCTGACGTGCGCCCGCACCGGTATGATTATCAGCATTCGCAGCAGCAGCAGCGTTTCTGTTCTGATTCTCAACCATCTCTCGCAGACGCTCTTGATTCTGCCCCATGCCGACCATTAGTGTCATAAAATTATCCATCCTTTGTCTCAAATCGGTCAAGTCTGCCTGTAACTGGTCCATGACTCGCTTTCTATTGATCTTGGTCGGATATCTGTGGACTGTTGGTTGCCCCCGAACTTTTCGAGGAGCTATAGTGCCTGAAACACAAAATACGTTAGTAATCGAGACACTACCTGCAAAACAACAAACAGGTTATATGGATGCAATGCAGTTGTTTATGTTTCCACATCACAGGTCAATCATGCCCCGGTCCCAGTATTTCGGTAAAGAAAACCAGATGGGCACTGATCCTCGACTTCCAGGAACCTTTGCGAGAGACCACATTCAAAACACAACAGCAAGCGAACCAGGAAATAATGGAAAAACCCATAACATAAATCAACCCATCAAGCAGATAACACAGAATTCCCCGTAGGGTACAAGTCTTCACAAAGGAGAAACAACCAAATAAGACTCCTGCAACATGCCTGCAGGTAATCCAGATACAAGAAAAGTAAACTAAGAAACAGAACCAACACCTAAGGACCCTGAAGCTCCATCACTAAACCCCCATCAGATCTGACCCCCTTGACTCCCGCCATCAACTTTAGGTCTTCAATCTCTTTAAGTGCTGCTTCGAGGGCTTGTTGACTGTCTGTGAGTTGCTGAGTCTTCTCTCTGCGAATCTTGTGGACTTGCTCCACCTCTTCCTTTTTGTAAGTCATTTGGGCTTCAAAGAATTCCTCTTTTTCTTTGTATTGCTTCAGCTCTTGCTCTCTCTGTCCCTTTAACCAGACAATAGACTGACGAGCATCTCTGAGGATCTTTGACTTCTTCTTGCGCTCGACTTCTCTTTGGGCTTCCATCATCCCCAATCTGCGGAAATGTGCTTCTCTACCTGCAAAGTCCTTCTCCTTAGCCTCCAAAGTCGTTTGTATCTTCAGCAACTTCTCTTCAGCTTCAACCTTGGCCCTGTTGGCTTGGTGATACAGGCTTACCATCTCAGTATTTTCAACTCTAACTGCATGTAGCTGGGCTTCCAACTTCTTGAATTCCTCTAGAGGCACAATATCAATGGACTCACCAACTGGAGGAACTGGTGCCGAAAATGGTAACAAAACTCTTCTGGCTCTGTCTTTCAACCAAGCTTCATACTCTGGGAATGTCTGATTGTTGCACTTCCCGAAACTAGCCATCCCTTCTCCCTTAATGCACTTCCAAGCTCCCGCAACCTTCCTCACTAAAGGCATATTATCTTTCACTGGGAAGTAGAAAATAGGGGTCAGTTTCAAATCTTCAGGCACCTCTCTCAAAGCGTATCCCAATTGTCTTCTTAACAAGATTGGATTGTAATTAATCCCTCCATCTATTCCCAACAAAGGTACACTATGATAACTCCCGCAGCTAGTGATGAAACGTGCACCTCGCAGCCTCTGAGTGAACCATCTAACATCCTTGGCAAGCAACTTCTCTAGCTTCTGAGCCCATACCAGAGTGTGGTCACTAAACAACCCTGTACTAGGCAAATGCCTCATGAACCACATGTGAAATAATGGAGCACAGCAACGAACCAAACCTCCCCTCTTCTTTTCAGTTTTGTAATGAACTGAGTAATACAAATCCCCGAGTAAGGTAGGCACTGGGTTCTTCAGCAAAAAGAGATGTATGGCAGTTATATCTATGAACCTCTCCATGTCAGCAAACAAAATGATGCCATAGATAGACAGAGCCAAAATAGCACACACAGCATCCCATTCCTCTTCAACAGCCAATTCTCCTGCTTTCTTCACCAGAGCCTCCAAAGAAAACCCGGACACTCCTCCTTTGATAATGGTCAAAGACTTCATAGTAGAAGGACTCAAATAAAGAGCCTCAGCAATAGCCTCAGGTGCTGGCCTATTCATCTCAGAATTGAAAGGAACCTGATCTCGAACCGGCACACCCAGGATCAAAGCATACTCTTCCAGCATAGGGCCCAACTGAAAATCAGGAAAGGTGAAGCAACGGAGCTGAGGATCATAATACTGAAGCAATGTATGAATGGCACTCCTCTCGGAAGGATCTAGCTCTATCACCACATCAAGAATACTCCCATAAGCTTTTCTGAACCTCTCTACCTGGTTGGGTGTAATCAGCTTTATCATCTTTTTCAACAAACCAACCTTGATATCAAAGAACTTGAAATGAATATTCTGCTTTCGAGGATCTTCCATCTTTGAAAAGAATACCGGAACCGGAAGCAGAGATATGAACCTGTGAATGAAAACAAAAACAATGATTAATGATGCAATGATGCGATGCAGATGCAAATGCAAGGACATATGGCCATCTGAGACTGTCTGTAATCTGGACACCGACAAAGGCCCCTCTGAATAACTTGACAAACTAAAAGTTCACTGAGTCACACTCCCTGATAATCACAGCTCTCTGAAGAAACTCTCAAAACCATAGTATCATGAATACCAGAGCCAGAAAACCAGAACTCCGTAACCAAAGTAACTGTATCATGACATGAACTGCACTGATAACAAGGGTATGATGAGGTCAAGGGTTCCTGCAAACCTGTAAACCCATCCCCAATCTCACGGGTGTGCTCCGGGTCAAACATCACGGACTCTCAAAGCCGAATAGCAATAATACTTTCACCATATCCGAGAAATGGCTCATGACCAAATCAGGGAATCGGTTAGGCATTATGTACTACGCAGGGAGGCCTCAGCTGAGTCCGGGAAAATCAAGCATCCCTTATAAGTCCCCAGCTTCAAGCGCTGAAATCGAGAAACAATAGTACATTCAGCCCGCAGGATACAGTACTAATGTCATACGACCAGATGCTTTGACTGAGTTCCTATAAGAGAACCGGGCCATCCTATGCGAGTTCCCAGTGGACCCTCGGGTGCGAATGGGTTTGCCACAAAATGTGGTCTGCCATTGTCACCACTGGAGAGGGTTGTTTCCACAAAGGTTCTCAATGATCGGTCCCCAGATGCACATAACTATCAAGGTCCTATCCCGAAGTGGAGGAAATCCCCACACAAGATATTTCCAAGACAATCGCAATCTGGGCGTGAAACACACCGCCACTCATCATGCCACATGCGAGTACAATATGTCCACTCTAATCCTAGGGTGCACTCAAGCCGGGTACTTGGCTTATCTCTCAGAAACAGTATCACCCAAGCCCACCAAACAGAAAACCAGTCCAGACAGTCCAGTATGATATATATGATGCGGAAAATAAATACTGAAAGCTGTAAATAAAGCTGTAAACAAAAACAATACAATACAACAAGCCACAACAAACAAAACATCACCCAATGAAACAGAAACAAACAAGCGCTAGGAGAGACTCACAGGGGAACCAGAGACCATCTGGTGCACATCCCCAGCAGAGTCGCCAGCTGTCGCTCCCGGGATTTTCATCCTAGTACAAACGCGAAAGTGGCGCGGAAAAAGAATAGAGTCGCCAGCCAGGCATTTTTATCCCGAAGAAAGGGAATGGTAATGCTGCACAAACCAGAAGAAAAGAAGAGGAAGGACACAGGTCCTACGAACCAAAGAGACTGAGTTCGGGAGTCGGTTACGATCTGGGAAGGTATTAGCACCCAGATCGTCCGCCGTACCCGACGGGATCCACGCTTGCAAAGAAACTGTTTCAAAGGGTAAGGGTATGAAAGTTGTAGCCGAAATAAGAGAAAAGAAAAGGAAACTGGAACTGGAAATGAAATGAAATAAGAAACAAAGAGAAAAAATGTAGGGAAAATAAAGATGGTGCTCGAACGGGCCCTACCCCGCTGCCTACGTACCTCATCAGGATAATGAGGATCAGAGACGCCGTAGTTCCCCTAACTAGGGGTAACAAGGAAATTGCTTGTGAATTAAGGCTTGAACTGCCTATGCCATTGCTCAGGTGTTGCAGACTCGGACGACGAGTGCGTAACCGTCTTGCAAAGTGACAAGTAGGAGCAAGTTCGCGTACGGAGCGAAGGAGATGAGAAAAGAATTCCCGAAGGAAAGACGCTTATTGTTTGTTTGAGATTTTTATGAGGCTTTTATTTGTGAAGGTTTGCATTGGTGAGTGTACCTAAGTCTTACTCAATGGGATGTGTACGTCTCACATCATCCCGAAATGGAATGCGCAAGAGGCACACCTATCTATGGAGGAAATCCCCAAAGCTAGTCCCACAAGTGAAGGCTTGAGCACACTGGCCTATTACCATTATTAAGTATTTTTGTGGTTTTTGGTTAAGAAATGTCTTTTAATTTTTCTTTGTGAGGTATTCATGCTAAGACCTATCTACCATGAGTGATGACTCACACCTCGTCCCGAAATGGAACGTGTGCAAGCATCTCATAGCAAAGTCTCATGTCACATGAAAGCACCCAACCTTTATTAAGTGAATTAGAATTAAGTTTGAAGATGAGAAGAGAGAGAGAACCAAAGGAGCAAAAAGGAAAAACTAGGGGGAAGTTTCTATCTTAAGTTAGCATGCATGGAATTCCTAGGGTTTGTGAGGTCTTTCTAACCTAAAAGGATCTCAAGAGAAGAAGAAGAAGATAAAAGGAGAGATGAGAAAGGCCTAAGCCCAACAAGAAGATGTTAGTCCATATGAACAAAATGAGAAGAGATGAAAAATGGAGATGTGGAACTCAATTCCCACATCTCTAACTTACCATAGCCCCTGCAAGGTTAGTGTAACAACGTAAAACCAAGGCATGAACCAACAAGTCAGAAGCTACACAAGCATATAGGCATGGCAAAGAGTTCACAAGATGATAAGCAAAGCAATACAAGATCATATTGAGATGATAGGAAGTGAAACAAATGCAAAGAAGGCATGCATAACACTTAAAGAAATAAAGCACAATAAGAGAGACCCAAAACCAATACTCAAGGAGATTCAACCCTTCCCTAAGACCAGGAACCACCCTAGACCTCTAAAGGACCCCAAAAGATGAGGAGAAGTTGGCACAAGTGCCCTTCTAAGCTCAAAAGAGACTATAAGACTCAAAGTATGCAAAACAAGGCAAGGTGAAGAAGAAAATACCCAAGAAATAGATCCAAGCACCTAAAAAATCTACTCAACCAGCAAAGTACTCTCCAAACACAAGGAAATGAGAATCCAAAAGGGTTTGCAAAAATTCAGCACCAAACTAGGTCAATGAAGCTCATGGATGCAAAGTATCACCATTTAGGGTTTTGAAAATTGATGCACAAGTAACTTAATCAAAATCCAGCAAAGAAATTTGTGAAAAATCCAAGATAAATCATGAAGATAGTAGGGTGTCTTAGGATTTGAATGCAAAAAGAATGAGATTCATAGCTTCAAGGATGAAGAAGATAGAAAATGGGCAAGACAGATTGGTCCATGAGAGTCCACAATAAAGCAATGCCTAGTGTTGAATTAATTTAGCCACGTGGAATAAAAATAAAAATATGAAAAAAATATGATAAAAAACTAGATGAAATAAAGAATACACATTAATTTTTTTGGATTTTTTAGATATCAAGAAGTATTTTAAAATAATAAAAATGTAAGAAGAAAAATGAAGAAAATAAAAGGAATAACAAAATGATGGGGGAGTGCAAGAAGCAAGGCTGGTCAGCTCACTTTGATCACTTGGGCCCAGCAGGGGGCGCAGATAGCATGTTGGCCTTGGTCCCATGCGAAAATGAAAGGCAAAAGAAACTCAGGCATTCCTTAAACTTATGACATGCTTCATAGAAAAATAAAACAAAAAAATGCACAAAACATGTGAACATTGTGTCAACCGGTCACACTAGGGTTTTAGTCACAAAAGACAAAACATAAACCCCACCAATCCGTGCCTTCCACCTCATCATCTTCAACCTCACAACATGAAAACGCAGCAAGCAAGCATGAACACAGCATCAAAACCTCAAGTTCAGAGAATCGTATCCTTCTCATTTCTCCATGAAAATGCACAAATCAAACACTAAAGTGATCCTTGGACTAAGCATATCATGAATCAAACATTATAAACACACAAACTAACACGCACAGCATGAACAGAAGCAAGAAAGTTTGGATCTAGAAACTTCAAAACCCTAGCCTGACCTCATCTCAGCATCATTTTCAAAACCAAAGAGATCCTCATGCTCAGTGTAACAAGTAGATTACAATGCACATCACAAAAATCATTTATAGGTCTATGGATTTGAGGCATACCTGAGATCACACAGCTTCAAATTTCTCCAAGGAAGCCAAAATCCAGCTCTGGATGATCTTCTAGCAACCTCTTTTCACAAAATAAATGTGAAAAGAGTCTCAAAATCGCCTCAACCTTGCTTTTTGAAGAACCCTGGCCTGAACTGGACTGGTGTAAGAATCTCCCTCCAGCTTAAAATGAGGCTTGATCTAGGTCCAATGAAGCTTCAGGAACAAGAATATGAGGTCTGCCTTGTAAATGGAGCTATGGATGAAGAGTTGTGAGAGAAAATGCAGCAAGAGCCAAAGCTTGTGACTGATGAAATTATGCTTCCTCTGGCCGATTCAAAGAAGGAAACTCACTTATATATGGTGTGTTTTCAATAGCTAGGGTTGGCAAGCAAGGGCACGTGAGAATAGTGTGCATGAGGTGATTTTGCAAAACTTGCATGAGGTGTGTGGTGGAATGATTCACTCGTGCTCTTCCCACTCCCTTTGCACATGCTGACCTCTTATGATTCCTTAATCCAAAAATGAAAGAAACTTGGCCCTTGGATCAATACATCATGTTGTTCTTATCATTTTGCTAAAATGCCCCTCATGAGATATCTCCCATTCCACGCATGCTTTTTGCACCCCTTTTGGGCCAAACCCTCCTCGTACCATGCATTGTGAAATAATGACTCCAAGTAGGTACATAAATGGGCTGGCAACTTCATTTCATAACAACTTGCCCTTTGGTAAAAATTTGACATTTCATGTGACAACAAAGATCTCATATGCCCATGCATTTGCATTTTGTGAAATGTGTCAAATTCTTTGCCTGGACCCTCCAATTTCTTTTGAGCTAACAACTTGATATGTCATGAATAGAAAGATGGTGGCCTCACCTTGCACTTGGAATTGGAATGCATGAGCTTTTTTTGAGATTTTGCATCATTTGCAAAAGTGTGAGATAAGCTCACATACCTCACTCTTTGCTTGGCCTCTTGACACATGTGCAAGCCTTTTCCCATCCTTGGTCAGAACATAAACAACTTTGGCCCTTAGAACTAGCCATTACATACTTCTCATGATTTGGCTAAATTTGCATTTTTTGAGGCCACTTCTTTGTTTGGCACCAAAATGCAAGTTTCTCTCGAGCAAAATCACCTAAATGCATTACATTGTAACTTAGTAACCTCACTTGATCCATTCCAGCACTTGGAAATGAGTTTTGAACACTCTTGCATTTGGTGTGTGCATGGAAATGTTATTTTGCCCTAAAATGCATGGAATTTTCGAGGGCCTTATCTCTCAAACCATAAATCCCATGAAAAAGTACTTGTACTTTTTGAAAATGGCAAGCTTTAGTCTTCAACTTTCATGTTTGAGTTGGGTTCATTTGAAGAATTTTTGGTCATGCTAAGCTCACTTGAAAATTAGGGCAAAAGTTGCTAAATTTGGAAAATCTCAAAAACCAACTTTGTACCATTTTTGCAAAACCCTCCAAATATCCATGATTCTTGATCTTCAATCATCCCAAACATATTATAACATTGTAAAGACCTCCCTTGGCAAGAAAAAGTGGCTTGGACCCCTTGAAATCAGACAGTTGACTTTTTACAGGCACAGTTGACCAATTACTTCATCTGCAAGCAACCAGGGCAATGACTGACTTCCATTTGGAATTTTTCCATGAAAATTGACATGTAGGGACCTCTTATCATATAGAGAACATTGCCCAAAAGATTTGGCCAAAATTATGAGGTTAAGGCTCTTGGAGTCAAAACCCTAATTTGGTTGCACTGCTTAGGAGCCTTGCATTGTCTTAAAACTTGTGATGATTAAGCAATCTTCTGAGCTTTTGCAATTGAACTTGGTCTTGTTAAAGGGGTCTAGACTCATCATAGGCTTCCCACAAATCCATTGGAACCCTTGTCTTGGCTTAGATGGCCTCCAACACCTCCCCAGATGGCCATATACCTCATGATAGGGCTTGATGCTTGTCCTGCCTTATTTTCCTATGCTGTAATGCTATATATATGATATGCTTATGATGCAAATGATGTATTATGATGCTCAAAATGAAGAGGGCAAATTTGAGGTTCTACACATGGCCCTCAACCTTTCTTGGCTCTGAGCCATGTTGTTCATCACTTCCATGAACTGCGTCATTTGATTCCTCATTTCTAGCCTTTCATTGGCCATTTGGTTCCCGAACTCAGTAAGGTCCTGCTGCATCTGATCCATTTGGATGCCCGGAAGATTGTTACGGGTTGGATAACGGTGCAGACGGTTGAGGGGAAATACCCGGCGTCGAGCAATAGTTCCTGAGTTTCACAACAGAGTTAGTAGCAATAAAACAAAAACCTACAGAACAAACAAAAGGTTAGCATGCAATGCAGTATGCTTATTTGTTTTCAAGGTCTCCGGCTTGGCATTCAGTTTTGACCCTTCCAGACCCTTGAAGATGCTGTTGATGTTGCTTTTGAAGTGAAACTCGGATGAAACAAACTAATACATATATTACAAAAGGCAAATGGTACATAGTTTGTTTTACAAATACAAGCCCTCGGAGGGGTCAAAATACATTACAAGAAAATAAAAGTACATGGAATGAAAGCAACAACAAACAAATGGTCAAACACCAAGACCAAACTCATCCTCACGAACTTCCTTGAGAAGTGCTTCGGTCACAGGATCAGCTGGACGCTCCGTGAGATTCCTGATGAGGAGGTTCCGGGCAGCAACAGCTGCAGTTAACCTCTTGTGCTGACTTTGGTCCTTTGACCTCTTCACTCCGGCTCTGATCTTCAGCTCTGATATCTCCCTCTGGGCTGCTGCCAGGGCTTCTTGTTGCTCTTTTGCACTAGCTTCCAGTTGCTCCATCTTGTCTTGGACCCTTTTGTCCTCCAGGGTACGAGCCTCGGTGATCCTGACCCACCGGGCCTGACTCTCCTTCAGATACAAGTCTGTCCTTGCTCTCTGGAACTGGGCTTCCTTGCAAGCATTCTTCAGGATTTGTTCTCCAGCTTTAGACTTTTTGATATAATCCCCAGATTTCTCAATCTTAACCAGATGCTCCACTCTCAGCTTCTCTAGCCTCTTAATCTCCATCCTGCCATCACTCCTCTCCCGGAGGGTCTTCTGCAAAGCCTGGGTCAACTTCTCATTTCTTTCCTTCAATCTCTCAAACTCTTCCACACTGACAGTGGCAGGGGGTGGTGCTGAAGATGATTCAGGCATATCTTCTATGGTAAAGGGCATTCCAGAGAATTGAGCCCTGGCATGGGACCATTCATAATATTGTGCTGATGCCACATTGTTGCACTTCCCAAAGATGGTTACTCCCTTGATTTGAACATTATCCCAGGCCCAGGCTGCCTGCCTAACAATAGCCAGATTAGGCTTGTTCTCACAATAAAGTGTTTCAACCAAATCTTGTGCCTTAGGAGTGTGGACCAGTGCATAGCCCAGTTGTCTCTTGAACAGCAGAGGGTTATAATTGATACTACCCTTAACTCCTATTAGGGGCACATTGGGAAAATGTCCACAGCTGGTGATGATATCCCTGCCTTTGGTGCTTTGAGTGCACCATCTGATATCGGCTGAAGTTAGAGCAGTGAGTCTCTTAGCCCAGTTTCTCTGCTGATGAGGGTTCAAAAATGCATCTGTCCTGGGTAGATGCTTGAGAAGCCAAGTGTGGAACAATGGAGCACAACACCTCACTAATCTTCCCCTCTGCTTTTCATTCCTCTGATGCACTGAGTAGTAGAGATCCCCCAATAAAGTTGGCACTGGGTTATTCAGGATGAAAAGATGGATTGCATTCTTGCTAATGAATCGAGGCTCATCTGCAAACAATACAATTCCATATATACCCAGGGCCAATAAAGCACAGACAGCTTTCCATTCTCCTAGAGAAGCTTTCAGGGTAGCTTGAGAGATCAAGAAATCCAAATGGAAGCCAGGGATTCCAGCTTTAGAAGTCATATGCTGCTCAATCAGAACAGGTTCCAGATGCAAAGCCTTTGCTACTTCTCCATTACCAGGAAAGACCATCTCAGGGTTGAAAGGGATTCCAGCCCTGATAGGCATACCAACTAATGATGAGTATTCTTCCAACAAAGGGCCCAACTGAAAGTCTTGAAAAGTGAAACACCTCAACGGGGGATCATAAAACTGAATGCAAGTGTGGATCAGGCTTCTCTGTGAAGGGTCCAGATCCATAACCATATCAAGTATATCTCCATAGTGTTCCCTGAACAATGGTATATGATCTGGAGTGATTAGGGTCTGAATCCTCCTGATGTCAGATAGCTCTGGCTGGAAAAAGTGATAGGTGATGTTGCTCTTTTTAGGAGCCATGATGCTGAAGATGAGTAGAGACAGGTGCTGATGATAACACTGAAGAATGGGCCACTGATTGGCTGGTGCAGGTATCTGATAACTGAAGCAGATGCTGATGAAGATGGGTCAAATACTGAAGATGGGGTCAAAACCAAAACCAAAGATGAAAGTGGATACCCTGAAACACAAATAAGCAAATGTCAATATGATGCAATGATTATGTATGCAAATGGTATGCAAGGGTTTGTGACTGAGCTGGATCTGATCAAAATGCCCTGATATAGGTCCAAGTATGTTCAAGAAATCCAGATGGAGGTCTATAAATCCAGTAATCAAGGTGGGGGGCTCAAATAAAGAGCCACATGTCCAGGGTTTAGAATCACAAGAACTGTTCCAACATGGAGTATTATTAATCAAGTCAAAGTAACAGGGTATTCTGAGGTCAAGGTACCTGCAAACCTGTAAACAGCCCAACCCCCTCACAGGTGGTGTTCTAAAACAAGGATCCTCAGACTTGGATCAGTTATGAGAAGTGTAAAAACTTCTAACCCGGAGGCACAGTGTTTACAATAACCATAAAAGTTCCTCCTCTAATTCACCTCAGTTTCTGAAGGTCAATACTAAAAGGTCATCCAGACTTAGCAGGCTTCCCAGATAGCCCTAGCATTGCAGGAAATCTGCAACACAGAGTTCTCAAGAAGAAACCCATATCTGAACCGTGTTTCATATTCCCGCACCAGACCGAGATGGAATTGGAAAGAATATGATTCACTCTAGCCTAGGTGTCACTCAGGTCCCAGGTATAGGACCTTAACTCTCAATGGAACACCCACCCACCAAAGCAAACAAACAGATCCAGCCAGCAGCACAGTATGACAATATGATATAATGCAAAGCTATAAAGGAAGCAGTAAACAAAACTGTACATAAAGCAGAATAAATACAAATATACAAACACAAATAAACACATAACACCCCAGTAAACACAAATCAATCAAGCGCTAGGAGGAACCCACAAAAAGAACCAGAAGCCCTGGCTACAGTATAAGGTTCCCCAGCAGAGTCGCCAAGCTGTCGCTCCCACCAAATGAAGCCGGGTCAAATGGGGTACAGACGCGAACGGTCGGTGAAAGGGGGATGCGAGGACACACAGGAGTGAACTCACAGGGAATGAATAGAGTCGCCAGCTGGGCATTTTTATCCCGGAGGAAAGGCAATGCTGCATAGACCTAGAAAGACATGGATAAGACGGTTGCGAACCAGAGAGACTGAGAAAGGGGGTTGGTTACAACCTGGGAAGGTATTAGCACCCAGATTGTCCGTCGTACTCGACGGGATCCACACTTAAAAGATTTGTGTTTTAAAGGGGTAGTGTCAGTGCAATTTGTGTGTAAAGAGCTGGAAAAGATATACAAGTGTCAGTGTATGATGTATAAGTGATATGAAGTATGAAAGTGTCAGTGTAAGAACAAGAATAAGATGCTCATGATAATGAGGCTCAAAGAATAATGCTGGAAGGAGGGGGAATATACAGAGACTTTTGTTCGATAACTGTTAAGTTATGCCTACGTATCCTCTCGTGCAATGAGGAAGTCAGAACACCGTAGTTCGACCCAAAGAGACTGAAAGAAGAATTGACTGATGAACTGCTTGCTTGTCTACGCTCAAGTGTATGACCTGTCTGGCTCAGGTGCTAACTGTCTTGCATTAGACGGAAGAAGCAAGTTCTCGTTTGTGAGTGAATGAGATGAGAAAAGAATCCCGAAGGAGACGATTATTGTTTGTTTTTGGTGTTTTCAGTCTTTTATTATTTTTGGAAGTTTGTCATAAGTTAATGAGCTTAAGTCTAAACCAATGGATTTAGTAAACTCATCACATCTTCCCTCTGATTAGGGGTAATGAGAGTACTTTAAGTGTGAAGTCAGATTCTCACACTTAATTACCTTTGGTGTAGGATTAAGATCATTAACCTACTTGTGATTAATTAGATGTTTTTGTGGTTTTTATTTAGTGTTGAGTAATGAGGTTAAGCCATAATCAAGGATTAAACAGACTCATTACACCATCCTAATAGAAGGATAATAGATGAGAATGTTTAAGCTGAGGAAAGCTCCTCAACTTAATCCATGATTAGGGATTAAACTCATGACAAAACAAGCCTTTGATTAAATGGATTTTATTTAATGATAAGATGAAGAAGTGATTTTTATGATTTGTAAGACAACTTGAGGGGGACTTGTCCATTAACACTAGGGTTAGTCCTTCTTAACCAATTAAGGAAGAATTAGAACCCTGATGCAAGGCCCAAGTTACAAGTGTGATGTCTTGATGGTTATTATGTGAATTGATTAAGAGATTTAAACACATTAAGGGTTTAACACTTAGGATTAAAGTTATACACTCCATCCTAAGAGAAGGATGCAGGCATAAGCTTAATCACAAAGCCTTAAAGCCTTTAGGGTTTAGTCCCTGATTATGAGATGAGAAGAGAAGACTCAAAAGAGACACAAAGGTAAAACTATGAGGGGAGACTAATCAAAACCCTAATCATTGTCATGCTTGGTTGTTCCTAAGGTTTGTGAGGTTTTCAAGAGAAGATCAATGGAACCACCAGGAAGCAGATGAAAGGATCAAGAGAAGCAAAGCCACTTGCTTCATTCAAGAAGTCAAGTCACTTGAAGAAAGAAAGTGGGAAGAAGAAGAATGATCAAGCTCAATCTCAAACACATACAAAAATGCAGCATGGATGCAAGAGAGAGATGAGAATAAAGGTTATGAGAAGTGAAGGCAAATTCACTTCTCAAAGTCACTTACCACCTGAAAGGTTAGAAAGGGAATGCAATGCAATGCAAAATGGGATGAGATGACATGATGAGAAACAAAACCAGAAGCATTTACATGATGCTAATGATGTTATGAGGTGCTACAAACATGAGGCAGCACATGGAAATGATCATACAAGTTCATGAATGCAGATGAAGCAAGCTAGGAACCATGAACATACATGACAAGTTATGAAGTGCACATGGCATACAACATGGCAAATACATGATGCAATGATCAAACATGCTTTCAATATGTCTTATGATGTCAAATGAATCACATGGATGCTTGAAATGTCATGGCAAGTCATGTTATGCAAGAGAATGCAAGATGGATGCATATGGAAGCCCAAATTAGGGTTTATGATCCATACATCAAACAAAAACCAAAATCAGAAGCAAACCCTAAGATAAAAAATTGAAAATGCCACTCAAAGGACCCCTAATCCTATACTAAACCAATGCCCAAAGGAGAGGTCTCAACTCTTAACCAAATTCAAGTTATGATTTTCCTAAGTTTTCTAGGGTTTTAGGGTTTCTAAACAAGAAAATTACCAAACAAATGGAAAATGAAAGATCAAATCATGGCCATTTAATCTCACAAACTACATGCTAAACACAATGCAATGCAAAAAGAATCAATGCCCAACTCTTCATGGATAGGCAGAAATGATTTTTTGAAGTTTGGATCAAAATAATGCATAAAAATGATTTTAATTCAATGAAAAATTCTCAAAATGCATCAAGATCAAAAAATAAATTTGGTTTGAAGGTTGGACAATGTTTCTAAATGTCTTAGAACATTTCATGAATTTTTTGGTGATTTTTAAATACCTAAAAGTATTTTTAATAAATTAATTTCCATTAATCAATTAAAAATAAACTTTTAAATATTTTAAAATACTTTTCAAATGCTAAAAATAAAAAATGAAAATATTTTTGTGTCATAAAAATTAATGAAATCCTTGAGAAAAAGTTTCATAATTTTTTGACAATTTTTACTATTTTAAATAAATTATGGAAGTTAAATGAAATAAAATGGAATAAAAAATAAAATAAATGAAAAGTATTCAGATCTAATGGCTGAGATTTGAACTGGGTTTAAAAGGGTTGACTGGCGCGCGAATCCAAGGGCTGTGGTTGGTTCAGATTAAATTAATTTAATTAAGATTAATTAAACTAATTAAAGGTGATTAGGGCAAAACAAAAGGATCTGGACCATTCATGCGCGCGGGAGGTCAATGGGGTCAACTGATCCAACGCTCCACATTCAAATGGAATTAATGACCTGAGATTAGGGCAAATGACTTTCAGGTGACCGGAGGGAAGCTCCGGTCATCTTCTCCGGCGGCAACGCAACCCTAATTCATGATTCAGGCATCTAAACAACAAATTAAACACAACCCAATGATCCTCTAACAACCTAGGTCACGAATCCAGCTTCAAACATCATTTAAACACCAAGAATCAAGCTAATCGAAAGAAACAAATTTCACGGGTGAAATTTCAGAGTGACCATACAAACTCATTTCTCATCTATTTTCGATTCTAAAAGTAACCCCATTACCAGCAAAGCATAAGCAATTGATTTATAACTTAAAATGCAAGCTTTGGGAGAAAATGTTCATGTTCATACCTGAGCTGGAAAGCTTCAATATTGAGCTTCCAGAGCCTCCTTTGCGTGCAAATGAACTTCTTTGACTCCCTTGAACTCAAAGAGAAGCTCCAAAGTCCTTGTGGATGGCTGATTTGAGAGGAAGAGTTCTGATGTAGCAGATTGCACAGTCAGGATTTGTGAGGTTTTAAGCTATTCCAATGGTGGATTCTTGCTCCTTTGAATGTTTCTGACTTGTTGGTGAGGAGAAATGGGGTGTTTGATGGCTGGAAAGTGAGATTCGAAGGTTCTGGCTTTGATGATGGAAAATGGTGAAACTCTATCCTTGCTTAGTTCAGGCCTGAGTCTTGTTGGTTTTGGCTCAGTGAGGCAAGGTGAGATGAGCAGTGGAATTTGTTTGAGTGTTTGTGAGCTATGGAGACAGATTCGAAGAGAAATGCAAAATGGGGTGAGTTTGTGTATGCTGTGCTAGGGCTTGCTTCAGGCTGGCTTGTTGTGTCTAATGGCCAGCATTTGATCCACATAAACAAAGCTTATTGGTCAGTTGATGTGACTTGGCCTGCTGTGATAGGTAAGTCACCTTTTGCAAAAAGTCCACTTTGTTGTAAGGAAAGCATGGGTTGAGCCCTAGGCTAGCACAAGTACATGGGCTGGCGCAGCATGGTGAGGGGAGAAGCTATGGCTGGTTCAGCATCCAAGACATCAAGTGGGTGAGATGTGATGATAGTTTTTGCAACTTGCTTGCTTTTGAAACTTCATGAAAATCTCTTGCTTTGCCAACCATGAACATGTGATCTTTTGGTTCAAATCTGATTTTTAGGTCACATAGAATGTTTGTGCATTGGTTTGACATGAATTAGAGGTTGCAAATGCCTTGGTACAAAGTTCTTGCAAGTTTCTCATTTGGTGCACATCTTGAAAATTAATGATTTTTGCCAACTTTGTCACACCATAACTTTTGATCCAAGAAGAATTAGATCATGTTCTTGTACTTTTTTGAAAAGGGAAAAATGTATTCTACAACTTTCATGACCAAAGTTTTTTCATTTGAAGCATTTTTGGATCAAAAAGCAAGGCTTGAAAAATGGCATAAAATGACATATTCTTGAAAAGTCAACCATGCCCTAAAAAGTCAACTTTGCAAAAACTTGTAATTCTTGAATTTTGTGAACTTCAACCTTCTTCCATGATCAAATAAAGATCATATACACTCAAAATGATGAAGATCACCCCTTGGTTGGGTCATTGGGGGCCTCAGATGCCCTGATTTTGCACTGACTTGTCTGAAAAGTCAACTCTTGATCAGATGACTTCCCCATGGAATTTCTTCATGAAAATTGATATGCATACTCCCTATACCATATGGAGACCAATGGAAACAAGAATGACCAAAAAATTTGGAGTTATGGCCTCTGAAACCAAAACCCTAATTTTAGGTCAACTGTGCAGTCAAACTTGGCTCTGCATCCACACCAATCCCAGTTCTTGTGATCCCTTTGCATTTTTGACTTTGAGAGGATGTGATATGATACAAGAACACACATGGACCCCTTTTAAGTGATTGTTGACCTTTGGAGTGGCTCAAGAAGCTCTTGGATTGCTCAGATCACAAACCCTAGATGCAGATGACTTTTAATCTATGCAGTGAATCAAAAATGGGATATGAGATGATATGATTGTGTTTATGCATATGAGATGATCACAAGCCATGGTGTGAATAGGTGAGGACAAATTTGGGGTGTTTACAGCAAGATGTATGCAAGAGAAGATGATAAATTAGGGTTTTATGGAAGGATGAGATGCAAATGGCAAAGACAGTAGCAAATGACATGATAAAAAATTGAAAATTCACTCAAAGGAACCCTAAACCCTTACTAGGTTACCATCCAAAGGGGGAGTTCAGAAGCTAAACCTAAAAGGAGTTATGAATTTCCTAAGTTTCTAGGGTTTTTTGGGTGATCCTCAATGTAAAATGCCAAATAATTTGAAAATGCAAGATAAAAATGGAACAAAAATGTTTTTAGAAACTAGAAGTCATGCATAGAACAATGCAAAAAGAATCATTCACAAACTCAACTTGGTTTAAACGTTATGAATTTTTGAAGTTAGGGTTCAAAAATGGGATTTTATGAACCCTAAATTCAAAGAAAAAATGTCAAAATGATTCAAAACCAAAAAGAAATTTTTGTGGTGAGTTTGTAAATGTTTCTAAATGTCTAAGAATGTTTTATGATTTTTTTGGTGATTCTTAAATACTTAAATGTATTTTTAATTAATTAATTTTCATTAATTAATTAAATAAAACATTTAAATGATTTAAAAATACTTTTTTAATGCAAAAACTGAAAACAAAAATATTTTTGGTTTTTGAAAATTAATAAAATGTTTGATAAAAATTTTCAGAATTTTTTGATGATTTTTACTATTTTTAATAAATATATGAAATAAAATACAAAGAAAAATAAAATAAAATGATAAAAATGAAAAGTAAACAGATCCTAAGGCCAAGATTCAAAGCTGGGGATGGAGGGTTGACTGGCGCGTTTTTTAATGGCTTGGATTGCTTCTGACTAATTAATTAAAATTAATTAATGAAATGGTGGATTAGGGTTTAAACACATGATCTGGGCCGTCCATAACGCGCGCGAAGCTCACATCTAAGGGCCTATATTCAAAACACATAAATTACACAGATTAACCCTAATAACTTTCAGATGACCGGAACAGTGTTCCGGTCATCTTCTCCGGCGAGCAAAAACCCTAAATCCTTCCCTAGGCTTCTAAACTCCAAATTTCTTGCCCAAAAATGATCCCCTAACATCCCTGAACCTAAATCCCCAAACAAAATTCATTTATTTTGCATCATGATCATGATTCGAACAAAAACATAAAAATGGACAAAATTTCAGAACACGCATACACAGTCAATTCTCAACCATTCTTCAAAAATAAATGTTCATTGTGATCAGGAGAGCAAACTCTATCATCTCATAACTAAAGAAATGATTTCTGGAAAAATGTTTCAAGAAGATACCTGAGATGAAGCTTTTCCATTGGAGCTGCTTGGGCCTTCTTCTTGATGCAAACACTCTCCTTTGATCACCCTTGAGCTTCTTTGATGCTTTGCTGGAGTGTATGTGACCTCTTTTTGAAGTTCAGTTTAGGGAGGTGGAAAATCGTATTTGGTGTATGGTGTGTTTCAGGCCATTTTAATGGTTGGGTTTTGTTCTATGATTGATGCTGAGTTGAGTGGTGAAAGAATTTTGAGGTTTTGTTAAGTGTGCTGAGAGTTTCGAAAGAAAATGCAAGAGGGATAATTTTTTTGTGAACTTGTGAATGCTGAAGCGTTAGGCTCAGTTCTTATGTGTTATGGCTTGCATAAAGTCCACATATCAAGTTGTGATAGGTCTGTGGAGTTGGTGTGGGCTATGCTGATTGGTATGGGGTGATTTGCAAAAAGTCAAGGTTGGTTGTACTTTGAGGTATGGGATGGTTCAAGCTTGGTATAATGGGGTGTCTGGTGCAGCAAGGATCAAGGGTGGCCATGGAATTCATTTAGAGGCAATTCATCATGTGGGAAATAAGTTATGGGGTGTTCTGCAAATTTGACAAAGTTTGCCCCTTTTGAGATTTCTTCATATGCAAGGCATGAAATGAGATAATTCTTGGGCCAAATCTGACTTTAAGGCAATGTAATATGATGCTATGATGTATTTAAGTGTGTTTGAAGTCACAAAATAGCTTGGCAAGAGGTTTTGCAAAAATCCCTCTTTGGTGCATTCTTGAAAATTATGTGATTTGCCACCTTTGGAAAGCCATAACTTGGGTTCCATAATGAATTAGATCTTGTTCTTGTACTTTTTGAAAAGGGAATGATCCAATCTACAACTTTCATGACCAATAATTTTTCATTTGAAGCATTTTTGGTTGAGAAAGAGGAGGTTGAAAAACTTTCCCAAAATGGAAAGTTTACATTACAAGTCATTTCCATTTTTGGCAACTTTTGGTTTTGCTCACTTTTCTTCAAATTTGTGGACTTCTAAGCACTTAAATGATCAAATAAAGACCATATAACTTCAATTTGATGAAAAATCCACTTTGGGTCCATTGATGGGGGCCTCAGATGCCCTGATTTGGCTCTGACTTGCTCAAGAAGTTACCCAGTGATCAAATGACTTCCACAATGAATTTCTTCATCAAACTTGGTATGCATGATCCTTATATCATATTGAGACCAATAGAAACAAGAATGACCAAAAAATTTGGAGTTATGGCCTCTGAAACCAAAACCCTAATTTTAGGTCATCTGTGCAGTTAAACCCTAGCTCTGCTTCCATGCTTTGCCAGTTCTTGTGATCTTTTGACTTCCTTGATCTTTGGTGGATATAATATGATGATTGAACATACATGTACCCTCTTGAGATGATTGAAGACCTTTGGGGTGGCTTAGAAGGATCTTGGATTGCTCAGATCACAAACCCTAGATGCAAATGAACTTGAACTAATGCAGATGAAACAAAAATGCAACATGAAATGGTATGATTAAACTAATGCAAATGAAAAGATCACAAGCCATGGTGTGAACTTAGTGAGGGCAAATTTGGGGTGTTTACATGAAGGGGATACATTTTGATTTTAGGGGAGTGCGGAAAATAAAAGTCCAGAAATAAAACCCTGATTAACTATTACAAACTGGGAGAAGTTACATAATTAAAAAAACTGCAAGAAGATAAAACTAAGCTATTACATTAATTATACAATTTTCTAAGAATAAAATTAAAATTAATTAATTAAAATTTTATTAAGAAAATAAATTTAAGTAAAAAATATTAACTTATCTAGGATTAGGGTTAGAAAACAAAAATCGATATTAAAATTGGTTAGTTGAATTATTTAAAAAAATAAGTTTTTGTGACTTTCTTAATTAATTAAAAAATTATCAATTTAATTAAATTAAAAAAAATTGTATGAAAAATAATAAATGTTAAATTTTTTAAGTTAATGATCTCATTAAAAAATGTTTAGTCTTTTTTTAGTAAAGAAAATAGTTAATTAATCCTAATTAATTAAAAAAGAATTAAATTAAAAGAAAAGCAAAACAAATATAAAAAAGGTCACAAAAAGAAAGGGGGAAGATTCTGATCGAACCCAAGTCTTCCACTTCACCAAGCGCGCCTCCAACCAACTGGGCTAGCAAGCCTGCGTTGCAATTAAACGAACAAGAATAATTATATAATAAGATAAAAATATGAAATTTTTTGAAAACGAAATGCGCGCCAAAGGGTCTTCTTCTTCCTTCTCCGTCCAGTTAGGCTATACCTACGGTTTGTCCGTAGCAAGAACCTATAGTGATGATTCTCCTGTCACTAAAACACCTGCGTTTTTGAAAAATACCATATACACAATAAAATAATTTCAGGTATACAGATCAATTAGAAATCATCTTATGAGTTCAATGGACTCATCAGTTTTTCCTAAAATTGCCTCTACCAGGAGTTCCCAAATTCGAAGCTTGAAATCCTAATAACGGCATATGGCTATACCTGCATTGAAAACCAAATTAAACCAACCAGAAACATTCTAAACATCATTATAAACAACATTACACAATCAAATTTAAGTTAGAATGCACATAGGATCGAAATCGAAAATCAAGAAAAGAACAAGCAAAACGAAATCGGTTTGTGCGTTTTATGGTGTTTTGGATGATGATGATGTATATATGTTCTAAACATCCCAAGGAAGTTATTGAGACCTTCAAAACCTTTTGAAATTGGCTGGAGAGTGCAAACCGAATTGGAGTTTGTTCTTGATTTTTTTGAAGTTTGATAAAGGTTGTATGGCTCAGAGTTTCGTCCCTTGACTTTGTGGTCTTGTTGTATGTTTATAGGAGATTAAATTAGGTCAAATTTTGGGCTTGTTTGATGGATTTTGAGGTTGCTTGGAAGTGAAGAAAGAAACCTTCTACTTTGGTCAAAATTTGATATTAAAGCATGCTCTTTTGGTCTTGCACGAAATTGGATCCTTATAATGATCATATACATCAAATATTTGATCCTAAAATAGTCCTAAGATCAAATATTTGATTTTTCAATATTTATCTTAATTAAAATTGAATTTAAATGAATTAAATCCAATATAATATAAAATAAATATAAAAAATCAGATATTATGATCTATAGGTCGTGAATGATCTTATAATTGAGTCTGGGTTAGAAAAACATGGGACCATTTGGAAGAAACTTGAGTTTTGGTCATTTTTTGCTTTATACACCTCCTCAAAATTGCCCAACTTCAAAAATGCATAACTCTCTCAATTGTTATCCCATGTATGTGTTCTAGGATTTTTTAGAAAGCTTAGAGTGTCCTCTAACAACTCCTTTTAGTCCCATGTCCATTTGATCTTCCATGTTCAAGTTATGAGCTTTTGAAAAAGTTGACTTTTTGTTGACTTTTAAAAGGACCTGTAATGTCTTGGCTCATATCTCTCAAATGAAGCATTTTTGGTCTTGGCTTGTTAGACACAAAGTTGTAGGGAATTGAATTTCCTTCAAAATGAGCTTTGTATGGGAAATTTTTGATGAAGCATGTGAAAGTTATGGTTTGTCAAAGTATAATCGACTTTTCCTACACAACCCCTAATTTAGTAACTCCTGATTCTTGATGATTCCGAGGTTTCCTTGATGAATCATGATCAAGCCTTGATAAAATGATGAATTTCACCTCATAATATTGATGTTGACCAATAATCTTGAAGTTTGACTATATGTTGACCACAATTGACTTTTTGACCAAGTTAACTGATCTTTGATATTCTGAGCATCTAACTGACCAAACTTGTAGGGAAAGCCTTGAAACTTGATATGGAGATTCTTTGAAGTATATGAGATATCATAAAGTCCACTTGAGGCTTTAGAAGTCCAATTTTCTTTGAGAAACTCAAAACCCTAATTTAAGATCCATTGCTTAGGAGGAGGCTTTGTCTGATGAAACCTTGAATCCCTTTGAGCAATTGAGAATCTTATGACCATTAGGAGACTTCTTGAGGTATATTGTCTTGAAGATATGAGGGAAAATTTTGGGGTACAACAGCACCGAACTAGGTTAACAACTTTATGTGTCTTTTATATTCTGTCTTTGTCACTTACAATTTTGTTGTTATTAAGTGTCGTGACATCGTGTTCGACAATGTGTGGTTGTTTCCAGAACTTCATTATTTTCTATCCATAGTTGATGACTATTCCATAAAGTTATGGGTATTCATTCAGAAGACGAAGGATGAAACTTTTGAGAATTTCAAGAGTTCGAAGGTTCTAGTCGAAACTCAAATTGGCAGAAAGGTCAAGAGGTTGAGAAGTGATAATGACCTTGAATTCTGCAATGAAGCTTTTGACAGTTAGTGTGTCGAGTCTGGGATTGCAAGGCATAAGATTGTAGCAGGTACTCCTTAGTAAAATGGTCTAGCTGAGAGATTCAATCGAAAAATCCTCGAAAGGGTTAGATGCATGTTGGTTAGTTCTGGATATAAGAATGTATTTTGGGCTGAAGTTGTTTCGACAGTAACATATCTGATAAACAGATGTCCTTGGACTGTGTTAGATATGAAGATACTTGAAGAAGTTTGGTCGGGACATCCACCAGATCTCGACAAACTGAGAGTATTTGGCTGTGTAGCCTATGCTCATATTAGGCAAGACAACTTCGAACCTAGAGCTCTAAAATGCATGTTCATGGGATATCCTGAAGGAGTAAAAGCTTATAGGCTATGGTGCCTAGAGTCAGGTCACAAGAGGTGTATCACCAGTCGAGATCTAGTTTTCAATGAAGCTGAGATGGCTTTCAAGAAAACTGACGATGTTGTCTAAGATCTGGAACAAGGAGAAATTCATGTTGAGGTAGAGCATAGTGATGCTGAATTGCATTACCCAGATGAAGTCGAAAAAGAAGCAGAAACTGTTGTCGAAGATGAGGAAACTGATAATGACTACCCGCTGGCAAGAGACAGGTCGAGAAGAGTCATCAAGCCACCTCAGATACTTAGGTATGCAGATCTTATAGCTTATGCCTTAATCTATGCAAGTGAGGTTCTAAACGAAGAACCTATAGACTATAAGGAAGTTATGAGGAGTCTAAATAAGACTGAATGGCTGGAGGCCATGGATGATGAGATGAAATCTCTTCATGATAACAATACTTGGGAAATGATCGAAAAACCTGTTGGAGCTAGGTTAGTCAGCTGTAAATAGATTTTCAAAGTCAAGGAAGGAATCGAAGGAGTGGCGTCGAAGAGATACAAGGCAAGGTTGGTTTCAAGGGGTTCACTCATAAAGAAGGTGTCAACTTTAATGATGTGTTCTCTCCTGTTGTGAAGCACAAGTCCATTTGAATGTTGCTTGCCATGGTGGCATAGTTCGACCTTGAACTGGAACAAATGGATGTGAAGACTGCGTTCTTGTATGGTGATCTTGATGAAACAATCCTAATGAGGCAACCTGAAGGGTATGTCGAAGAGGGGAAAGAAGAGTATGTGTGAAAAATGAAAAGATCTTTATATGGAATGAAACAATCTCCTCGACAGTGGAATATGAGATTAGACAAGTTCATGGCATGTGTAAATTTCATCAGAAGTCAGTTTGACCACTGTGTTTACTTCAGATTTTGACCTGGTAATTCATTTGTTATTTTGTTGCTTTATGTGGATGATATTCTACTAGCAATCAACAATGTCGAAGATGTAATGAGGGTGAAGGCTGAACTCAATAAGGAGTTCGATATGAAGGATCTGGAAGATGCATCCAGGATTCTTAGGATTGACATCTGGAGATATAGAAAGTAATCAAGATTATGCTTATCTCAAGAGGCATGCTTGAAGAATATTCTTGATAAGTTTGGTATGTCGAATTCAAAGCCTATCGTGACTCCAACAAACCCTCAATTCAAGCTGAGTATAGATCAATGTCCCAGTACTGATGTCGAAAGAGCTTAAATGAATAGCATTCCATATGCTAATATAGTAGGTTCTTTGATGTATGCTATGGTATGTAATAGAACCGACATGGCATATGCAGTAAGTCTTGTAAGCGGGTGTCGCTCTCGGGATTTTCATCCTAGTACAAATGCGAAAGTGGCGCGGAAAAGGTAGAGTCGCCAGCCATACATTTTTATCCCGAAGAAACGGGAAAGGTAATGCTACACAAACCTGAGGAAGAAGGAAAGGACAAGGTCCTGCAAACCAAAGATCTGGGTTCGGGAATCAGTTACGACCTGGGAAGGTATCAGCACCCCAGATCGTCCGTCGTACCCGACGGGATCCACGCTTGCTTGTTTTGTTTCAAAGGGTGTGAAAATAGAGTGCTGCTGAATAGAAACTGCTACTGGAATGAAACTAAAATGAGAAATGAGAAGGGAAATGGAAAAGCGCATGAAAGGAAAGAGGGGGAAATGTAGGGAAAATAAAGAATGTGCTCGAACGGGCCCTACCCCGCTGCCTACGTACCTCATCGGGATAATGAGGATCAGAGTCGACGTAGTTCGCCTAACTAAGGCGGGAACTATTTGTTTGTATTTTTTATGGCTTGAACTACGTATGTCTATGCTCAGGTGTTGCAGGCTCGTCTGGTACGAGTGCGTTTACCATCTTGCATGTGAGACAAGTCGTCTCAAGTTCGCGTTGTGAGTGAATGAGATGAGAAAAGAAGTTCCCGCAAGATAGTCGCTTGTTATTTGTTTTTTTTTCTTTTATGAGAAGTATTTTGAATTTGTTTGTGAACATTCTTATACTAAGACCTATCCATCGCGGTGAGTACTTACACCTTGCCCCGAAATAGGACGCGTATAAGCACTCCGCAACAAAGTCTCGTGTCGTACAAGAATGTTCGATTTTCATTAAGTGCTTTATTACTTCTTTATGAGATGAGAAAGAATGACTCAAGTTGAGAAAAGGACAAAATCTAAGGGACTAAGACTCAATCCTAATTTTATTTATTTATTTACAAGTGAGGTCCTATGGTTAATGAGGTTTCTAAACCTAATGGAGAAAGGAACTTAGAAACTACTAGAATGCAACTTAATTCCTAAGGAAGATAAGTTGATTCTAAAGCAAGAGGGAAACCTATACAAGTGAAATATCAATCAATATAGCAAGGCATTAAAAATGGAAACAAGAAATAAAATTCAAAACAAAACATTTAAAGTATGAAACCAAAAACAAACCTAAATTTATTCTAAGTCTAATTATTATGAATCCTAAGCCTAAGTCCTAAAACTAAGGGCATTACCTAATTTTTTCATTCTAAAAATCAGAAACTAAACTAGTCTAAGTTATCATTAAATCCTAAGATTAAATCTAATTAAACTATTTCTTAATAAAATCCTAATATTCTAGCCTAAACTAATGGAAATTTACATGTAACAAGACCTAAAGATTGATACCCTAAAAATAGTAAAGGTTCTGGAAAAAATTTGGGATTAATTCTATTGGGTCCTAAAACTACCTATAATATTGTGTTAAAAAATATCCTAAAAAATCAGAAGTTTGCTATGTCTAAAAATCACTTAATTCTACCTAATGATTAACCATTATTTTCTAAGGATTAAGCTACTAAAACAGGGGATTAAATGACCTAAAACATCTACTAAAATTATACTAAGTACTATTATAAGTCCTCTAACTATGGCAAAAAGAGTGGGTCAAAAATCCTACTGGAAGGTTAAAAAATAAAATCAACAAATTTATGTACAGTTAACAAAATTCAATAAAATGCTAATTACATGAAAAAACTGGAACTAATTCGAAAATAATGCAAATTCAGAAAAATAAAATGCCAAATATTTCTAAAATGAAATAACAACCTACTTAATTTTTTGTAGAATTTTATTATGGATTTTATTATTTTTTAACGAATTATTTGAAACTAGGCTAAAACACAAAATTAAATTCTAAAGAAAAATGATGGGGGGTTCAGGAAGTGATTTTTGAAGTTGTTTTTTTATTGGGCTTTTAACAGGGTGGTTTGAATAGAAATGGGCAAGGCCCATGCGCAGGATCTAGTAAGAGGGGTGTATTTAGTATTCTTTTATGACTGTTTTTTAATGGGCTTGAAAGGGGTGGTGTTAATAGCAAAAATTCCTAGGCCCAATCGCAGGATAATGAGGGAGGTGCAGGCAGTATTTTTTATTGGTTAATTTCTTGGTGGATTTAGAGATAGGGTGGTGCTAACAGCAAAAGCAAGAAGAGCCTACCGGACGGTGACAAGTGTCATCCCCGGTGTGGCTGAGGGGTCTCCAAACCTACTAGACCTTATCCCTTGTAAACTGAAACGGTAAACTAACTTAATATGGATTAACTGCGAATTAATTTGATTCTTAATTACCATTAATCACATAATATTCTCCAATTCTCATAACAATCCTTGAATTTCCTTATTAATTAACCTTAACATTTCCTTTATAATTAAAAGATAAAGAAACAAAACCAAAAGACCAAAAGGGCCGAATATGAAACCCTAATCATATCTTCTCTTCTCCTTCCCCGCCGCCTACTCCTTCTTCTTCAACCTTACGCCACCCTCACCTTCTTCTGCTTCTTCCAAAAACGCCTCCGTCACATACATTATCCGTGCCTAAATCCTAAACCCCCAAACGGATCCTAACCTAAACCTCACCACAAATTGGAATTGAAATACAACCACAAACCTAATCTCATCCTCATCCTCCAATCCGAAGCAAGAAGAACATCCTAAAAACCAATCATCCATATGACATGTGGCTACGACGAAAGGGGCTTGGATTCGTACCTTCAATCGACGGAAACAACCGGTATTGCGATGAAGATGAACAAGAATGATACGGTGGAGACGACCTTGCACGATGATTGATCTTCTTCCTCTGCCGCGTGACCCTTACCTTCCTTGATCCGAGCTCATTAATCCATAGCCAACCGTTGAAAGTGAAACAAGACAAATCACACGTTGGAGTTTCTTAAAAGGGAATCAAAAGCTTTACGACTTAGGTATGTACATACTCGTTTACCGCCTCAGTTTTTGTAATTTGTTGATTGAATCGATCTCACATAGGAATTATTGATGATAATGATGTGGATTTCACTTCTCTGATTCATATGCTTCCTCAATCTTTTCCCAAATTTATACTGTTGAATGATGATATTAACTTGTGTTCTTGATGTGCATCTCGCAATTCGACACAAACGCAAATGCTACTGAATCTTGAGTAGCAGAAAGGTGGCGATTGAAAATGTGGAGGGTGATGATTGATTGAGAATTGAAGGAGATATGGGGAAGAACTGGTGGATCCGAGAAGAAGAAGATTGGAGGAGTTTGTGGATTGAAAGAGGCTATAGAAGAAGAAGAATGAAAATGGTTGAAGGGGTGAAGTTGTGGGAAGAAGAAGGATTTGGAAGAGGTTTGAAGAATGGAGTTGAAGAATGGAAGAGAAGAATGATGAAGAGTGGAAGAGAAAAAAAATGGTGAAGAAGAATAGATGAAGGATTTGATCCTGATTTATAGAGCTGAGTTCAATTTCTGGAACCTTCCCCCCAGGTAAAATCGGTTATCACTTTCTGTTATGGATTTCTGTCATGGTTGTTTTGACAGTTAGCAACTAATAACTCTTCTGTTAGGGATTTTTTTGGTGAGTTAGTTTGGTTGCTATCACTTAACTGCTTGTGAGATTTTTGATGGTTTTCTATTTTTGCTATTGAATCCTATTTGCATAACAAGATATCCCTCATTTATATCTGTTTGTTTTTTTCTTTTTCAGATACCAACTCCTTCCTAAGCTTCTTAAGGAATAGAGAATCCTCAGCTAGCTTGCTCTTGTTCTGATAATCCTCATGGATACCCGGCTTCAGATTCTTAGAGAAAGCCTCATAACACTTGCTGTAATCCTCTTGGTTCTCAGCAATTTCAAAGAACAATTCAAGACACTTCTTAACCAAGTTCTTGCGGATGACCTTCAAAACCTTATTCTACTACATAATTTCCCTTGAAGTATTGAGAGAAAGACCCTCTGAATCAACAATACCCTTCGAACATAGAGCTTAATTTTGTTGGGATTCTTCTGCAGTTTCTCTATTATAATTTTCTTGAAGTGTTTTCCTTTTTTTCCTAGCAGAACCAATAGATATGATGCTATACTCTTCTACTCCAAATTCTATCATTGTGGTTCTCAAACTAAATTTGGTTGTGTTGTAGGTTGAATGAAGATCGAAGGCGTTGATGTTCTTGACGGTTGATGAAGGTGTATTCAAGATGAAGTGATGAAAAAATTCAGAATTAATGATGGAAGAAAAAGAAGATAGAAGTTTTAGGAAGTTCTCAATATTTTGTAATGAACTTTTTGGTTTATTATCACTTACGGAATCGTAACTGTATTTTTATCATTTGCTATGTCTGACTTTGGATGAATAATTTTCTGATGTAATTTGTTTTCTTGTTATGAAATTTTCTTTCACTTGACATGAGAAGGTAAAGAAACAAGTACAACAACAACAAAAAAAATTTGATTTTAAGACCATTTCCAAGAGCCTCTTTCCAGCTTTTTTCTTCTGTATTTTTCTCATGAACTGAATATGGTGAATCCTTGCTAACTTTTGTTGAAGTTGGCTATAATTCTCTTCTTTTTTTGTTGAAACCAAGCTAAGCTTATTCCTTATGGAGCATTATAAAACAAATAGAAATTAAAAAAAGATTTGGGACATGGATGCTCAATGGGCATGAAAATGTGGACTTTAATCATAATGGGCTTAAAAGAAGGACTTAGTCTAAAAATTCAACAGTATAAACAAGACATGAGTTGAGAGTTTGGTTGTAGAATGAATTAAAGTGGGATTTAGATTTACAAATGGATAAATGGGTGAAGATATAATTGGAATTTGTGTTCGGATCTTGAATAAGTTTAAGGACTGAATATGACCATTGGCTTTGAAAATTGAATATGGTTTTGGACAACTAGACTTTAAAAGGTGGTTCAAAATGGATTATGGACAAAAATAAATGGAAAGGTGAATAAAAGAAACTGAAAATGAATTGATGGAAACATAGAGAATAATAGAAATTGAAGTAAAAAGATGAAAGTGGAATGGAATAATCAGGAATGGTTTATAACAATGAGAACAAAGAAATGAATGAAATCTCGATTTTAGCCCAAAGCCTATTTTGAATTCTTTCCACAAGCCCATGAACACGACCCCTTCTGAACCACTGCATAATTTTCCAGATAAATCACACCTCTTTCGAATCGTCTGAAAGATGCTATGACCATTCAAAACCAGATGAATCACTGATAAACTGAAGACTCAAACCAAACTTCACACAAAACACTGCTCGATAAACTGATGAATCTCAGCACACGACAACCTGAACTTTGAATATGCACTGTCTAAGAAATAGACCAATGGCCCAAATAATTTGGCAGTTGCAGTAATCTTTTGATAGTTTGACCAAAATTAGGTCAAACTCCCATCTGAATCGAAACACAACTGAACAACCGCATTTGAAATGGAATCATTGTCCCGTGAATATCCTCCATCATTTCAATCCCTGACAGATACGGATTAAGGTACGAAACCCTAATTTCCCAGGGCCTTGCTCACATGCCCTATGAATCCATGCAATGCACTATTATGATGTTAATGACCTAATGAGAAATACAGATAAATGCGAAGCGATAATCCAGTAAAGGGAATAAATAATGAAGGCAAATTTCGAGGTATTACAGCGGGTACATGTCGAATCCTGGAAAGACTCACTGATAAGCATTGAAGTGGATTCTAAGGTACATAAATGGGTCTCTGAACAGAGTCCTAATTTATGGTGGAGCCTTGGGTGAAGATAGTAAAGCAGTAATCGAAGGATATGTCGACTCTGATTATGCAGGTTGTATGAATTCCAGAAGATCTATTTCTGGATATGTTTTCACTATGTTTGGAACAACAATTAGTTGGAAAGAAACATTTCAGAAGGTTGTTGCCTTATCAACCAATGAAGCGGAATATATCGCCCTAACTGAAGTTGTAAAGGAACCATTGTGGCTTGAAGGTTTTGCAAAGGAGATGAAACTTTAAGGTCAAAGTATCACTGTTAAATGTGATAGTCAAAGTGTAATACACATGTCGAAGAACTCAGCCTATCATGAGCGAACCAAGCACATTGATGTGAGGCTGCATTTCATCAGAGGGGTAATCGAGCATGGAGAAGTCCAAGTGCTGAAGGTTTTGACAGATCATAATGTTGTTGATATGATCACCAAGACGTTGTCTAGTTGCAAGTTTTTCCACTATATGCAGTTGATAAAGCTACATGAAGAAAACTAGTTTGTTTCTTGTTGGTATAGGGTGTGTTCCAAGGTGAAGATTTATGGAATATTAGAACAAACTCTTGTTCGAATAACATGTCGTCGAAGTCTGCTCACATTTTATTGTTTAATTGGGCTTTGTGTTATGGATCCAATTGTTTAAGTTAGCTTGTACCCTAAGTTAGCTTGTAATGGATAATTGTTAAAAAGTCCATTAGGTTAGTGTGTTAGTTTTATTATAAATAGCATACTAGTCTCTCATATTTTGCATAAGGGAAAATAGGAAGTTAAAACCCTAATTCAAAAGTGAGAGAGGTTATTTGTTATTCTTGTATAATTGTAATCTTGGTTTAAGAGAAAGGAAAGAATAACAGTTTATAACCAATCCTTGTTGTTATCTTTGGTAACCCTAAACCCTAACCCTTGTGGGTTTGATCACAAAAGAAACCTAATATACTTTGTTTCTAATGTATCTTATTCACAACAGCTTAATTACTAAACCTCTATTTATAATAATCGTAGGCATAAGTCACTCATAATTAGCACTAATTTTGAGCTTAACTACCATTAATCACTAATTATTAATGCTTGGGGGTTATGGATGTCAAAAGTTCACAAAAACCGTCCAAATATGAAAAATTCGTGACTGTCTAGTATGCTGACACAAGTTGTGTCAACCTCTGGTTGTTTGTATGGAGGGGCTTCCAATGGGCCAACATGACTCGTGTCCTAGGACACGGTCAGGCTGTATTGGTCTTGGAAAATTGTATGGTAAGTTCTCTTTTTTGTGCGGTCTTTAATATTATTTGTTTTGATTCACTCCATTAACCTCTAATTACCTGAAAACAAATAAAGGAGACAAAAATACGTAAAAATGAAATACAATGATGAAATCACTCATGAAATAGAAGAAAAAACTAACCTGAAATATGATATATTTACCGCTTATCAATGCACAATTTATTTAATAACTTAGATTTATTTTTTATCTGCTTCAAAAATTCTTATTTCTTTATTCTTTTGACAACTTTTTTTATTTGTCTCAGATATTGGCAAATTCATCTTTAAACAATATAATTATTATGAGTTATATATGAATATATGTATATTCTATTTAAAATTCAACTTTTTTTATTTGTCTCAGATATTGGCAAATTCATCTTTAACATATATGTATATTCTATTTAAAATAATAGTAATAAGTTGAAATGACATAATAAATTATTATGAGTTATATATGAAAAATATTTTCACATAAATGAAATAATTTTTTTTGACTTATTTTTCTTAAAAGGTGTGGATAAATTTATTAGAAGTTAAATATTTATTTTAATTGATAAGTTAATGACTCATCATTATTTTGAGAAGAGAATATTGAGAAGTTGCTCTAATGACTTTTCTTATTATTATGTTTTTTCTTCTTGAACTTTCAAGAAACCTTTAATTCTTCAATGCTAATTGGATCAAGATCTTCTTTAATCATAAAAAAAACACACCACATAATCAAATTTAGGATCTAAGAAACAAAAAATCTTCTCTGTCACATGAATATCTTCTAGTTTGTCAATTTATATCTTCATTTAGCTAACAATTTCCTTCATCATTGGACAATAATTCAAAATTGATTTGGAATACTCCATCTTTAAAGATTCAAAATCTATTCTTAGATGTTAAAATCTAATATTTTTCATTTTATCAATGGGAGAGATTTCTTTAAAATTTTCCAAGCTTGAGCTAATAACACAAACAACCTTCTCAAATATGGAATCCTCCAAAGATTCATATGAGAGAGATATAGATAAATAGATAAATAGATACTGAATTTTCACAAAAAAATCTTATGGCGTTAAATATATGAGTCATATCTCCTATAAATTAAAAATTCCACTTATTCATAGGTGATAGAGATTTAACTACTCACACTTACATCAAACATTCTCCTCACAAGTGTAAATCCCCCACATCTTTATAATAGGATTTAACTCTCGTTGTCGCGCCAAACCGAACCATAGTGTTATTAATACCAGTTGTTGAGAAATTTGGAAAAGTCAGAAGCATCAATGGAGAGAGAGACCACATTTCCACCAAAATCTTTAACGATTTAGATATATTAGTCTTCTATCTTATAAATGTAATATATCACTCATTTATTGATAATATGAGACTTAATCACTCATACTTATATCACTCATTTATTTTCATAATTTCTTTGCAATTTCATATATACCTTAAGAAACAAGGTTTTCATGTGATAACACCAATTTTCATAATTATCTCTTGTGATAACACCAATTTTCATGATTTTTCTTATGAAGTTGTTCTCCACATTATTATGAAACACAGTAACCAATAAAATAAAAGTGCATTACACTAATTCCAGACTCAAAGTACATACACATGACTCAACAAATTCCAACTACAAAGGAAAAAAGTACACTTGAATTAAAACTAAAATCTAAATATACAAAAGCTGTGCACCATGTGGTGAAAGTGATCTCCTAGGAGGTTTTGCATAACCATCATGTTCATTTCTTGCACCAAAACTCTCCACCTTAAACTTTGTCACCTGAGGTACCATATCTGACTTACCATGAATTTTTGTATTACTACTTTGTTTCTCATATGTTGCTGTGAAGGCATCAGCAGCAACACCAACAGATTTCTGACTGTTACAACCCAAGAACTTACTCGGCCGCCGTTTCGGTATCTCTTTATTGATTCTTGGTTTACCATTTGATGAATTCAAGGATGTTCTTGTAGGAGTCCTTATAGTTTCTTGATCTTCATGATCTGAAAGAGGTGAATACTCGACTGCACTCGCTGTTATCACACTCCATTCAATGCTAGCTTCACTTGGTGCATAACATGTTGGACTAGCACAACCAGAAGCAACATTGGAAGTTGTTCTACAAAAGGAAGGGTTGGTTTTGCCTGTGAAGCTTTCAATCTCGAATAGGTCTGAACTTGCATCACTTTCAGCTTCATCATCATAGTTTTCACAAGAATTTGTAGAAAACTCAATTTCTTCTTCAAGTTTAGAACCACCTTCCCATGATGGTTTTTTTAGCCTCATATCAAAGCTTAAAGATTTGCATCTTTCGTATAATATCGGCGAACCGAACACTTCCAATGTTTTCCTTGGATTCTCTACTTGATGAAGCTGCATTTTGTAACTAGAAATCTTTTCTTGTTTTTGTATGTATATATCTTTGTTCATCATGAGTTCTTTTGCAGCACGAGTCTCGGTTTTCTTCGAAGCGTCTTGATCATGTTTCAAGAGTTTTTCTGAGGTTGTTTTACTTTTACCATGAACTAGGCCTTTGTTGAAACTGATTTCACCTGCATGATCATTTACATCAACAGAATTCTTATCATAACAAGAACATTTGCAACCAAGAATAGCTAGAAGAGACTTTCTATGAACTTGGTTTTTTCTGTTACTTGAAGATTTTTTCAAAGAAGTTTGTAAAAGTGCATTTTGGCTATTCAAACTTGATTCTGAACCAACACTTGGAGTTCCATATTGAACTTTGAGCTTTCTATTCTGCAGACATGTTTGTTGTTGGTTTTTCATGTACTTGAATTTATCAGCATCTATGGTAGAAACTCTTGGAGTTGGAGTTGGAGTTTCTATTTCAACTCCATTGAAATATTTTTCAGCATCAAAAACTTCAATTTCTCCATCTTCTTCTTTCTTAACTCCAAGTTGAAGAGTTTCATTTCTGTTGCTGATAAAGGGGTGGCTTGAATCAACAAAAGTCTCTTTCTTGTTGCTCAAGTAAGAAGAGAAAGAAGCATCACGGAGGTTATTGTTGTTGTTCTGAGAGGTGAAAGTGGTTGCTGAGATAACCATGGTTATAGGGAAATCAAGTACAAAGAAAAGTGGTAAAGACAAAGATACTATAAAAGTATATAACAGTTTGAGAAATGAAGTAAAAGAAGTAAAATTATGACAACTTTTTGGAGTGCAAAAGGGTCATAAGAATTTGAAAGATACTTAAAGGAATACTCATTTATGTGAAGAAAAGGAAGTAGATGCAAGAGAGGATTTAAAATGAATACATATTTAAGAGTAGCTCTATAAGTAGGTTAATGGAAGATGCAAATTGTCAAAGTTGTAGGACCATATCAATGTAGCTTAATTGACATTTCACCTATAATTTTACTATCATATTATTTATTTATTTATTTATCGAACACTCTGTATTCAGTTTTATCAACGGTTAATCCGTGAGATCAATTTCATCATGTACTATTATCGATTAATATGTGAGATCTATCTCACTGTCTATTTACAGATGCTACATTTAAAATAAGAATTTAAATTTGTATGATCAGACTCAACAAAAAAAATATCATAAATATTTAACGTGATTCAAATATGAAATTTTGAAAAAATCAGTCTATCGTATCTCGACCTTCGAATAACCAACTAAACCTACCCTAGGATGAAAAATATTATTTGATAACTTACCAACTAATGACAAACATCATAACCCTCATAACCTAAACATTAGGTTATGATTAGTAAAAATGTATAATATTAATAATTGTATTCCTAATATTGGAAAAGCCTATGATTTGTCTCCTTCTAGGAGGAAGAGTGATAACTACTAGAGAGGAACATGTTCTAATCTACAAGATAGTCACATCTTTTTTCTAAAGCATTGTCTTTTTCCCTTTTAACAGTTGGATCTAACCTTTTTCTTCATGTGAATAGTCCTTTGTACTATAATACACCTCACAATAATTCAATAAAGCATGCTAAGTGAGATTTTATTGCGACATGAAGAGACATGACTGAACTAAATGGTCATTGTACTTAATGCACTTGTTTTCCTGCCTGTTTATTTCTTTTATGTATGGAATTTTTAGAATATGCAATCAATGAATGTTTTACTGTATATTTGTTAGTATAGAATTTTTAGATTATGCAATGAATGAATGCAACTAGATTCTATAGCCCATTTATCATAAATTAATAATCAATAATTAGATTATATGACTATTTTATACTACGATATCAAAGACTATCAATCGAATGTTAGATTGAATATTAGACTCTATACTGTTTAAATTCACGCACCAAAATAAAAATAGCGTTGGACGTGAAGAAGTGTATTTGAAAGATTTCAAGTCCTGCATTGATTGAAGAAAGACCATTAAGAAAAATTATATATAGAGAATTATATATAGAGTGATAGTCATCACTTTACAAAACCTTTTTTCAATGATGAGTTAGATCAAACTTTAATATAAAAAATCTAAAATGGGTATTACTGTCTTCATAATCAATGTATTGTCGCTCCCGGGATTTTCATCCTAGTACAAACGCGAAAGTGGCGCGGAAAAGGTAGAGTCGTCAGCCAGACATTTTTATCCCGAATGAATGGGAAAGGTAATGTTGCACAAACCTGAGGAAGAAGGAAAGGACAAGGCCTTGCGAACCAAAGATCTGAGTTCGGGAGTCGGTTACGACCTGGGAAGGTATTAGCACCCCAGATCGTCCGTCGTACCCGACGGGATCCACGCTTGCTTGTTTTGTTTCAAAGGGTGAGAAAATATAACTGCTGCTGAATAAAACCGCTAACTGGAATGGAAATGAGAAATGAGGAAAGAACTGAAATAAGAAAATGGAAAGAAAGGGGAAATGTAGGGAAAATAAAGAATGTGCTCGAACGGACCCTACCCCGCTGCCTACGTACCTCATCGGGATAATGAGGATCAAAGTCGACGTAGTTCGCCTAACTAAGGCGGGAACTATTTGTTTGTGTTTTTTATGCTGGAACTGCGTATGTCTATGCTCAGATGTTGCAGGCTCGTCTGGTACGAGTGCGTTTACCGTCTTGCATGTGTGACAAGTCGTCGCGAGTTCGCGTTGTGAGTGAATGAGATGAGAAAAGAAGTTCCCGCAGGATAGTCGCTTGTTATTTGTTTTTTTCTTTTAAAAGAAGTGTTTTGAATTTGTTTGTGAACGGTCTTGTACTAAGACCTATCCATCGCGGTGAATATTTATACCTCGCCCCGAAACAGAACGCGTATAAACACTCCGCAACAAAGTCTCGTGTCGTACAAGATTATTCGGTTTTTATTAAGTGCTTTATTGCTTTTCTTTATGAGAAGAGAAAGAATGACTCAAGTTGATAAAAGGACAAAATCTAATGGGAACTAAGACTCAATCCTAAGTTAATTGATTTATTTACAAGAGATCCTATGGTTTGTGAAGTTTTCTATTCCTAATGAGAAACTAGAAACTACTAGAATTCAACTTACTTCTTAATGAAGTTAAGTTGATTCTAAGAACAATGAGGAAGCCTATACAAGTTATGAAATCAAATGATAAGGCAAAAACAATAAAATTGAATTAAGAAATAAGATTCTAAAAAGGCAATTAAAAGGCATGAACTAAAAAAAATCCTATTTTATTTATTCTAATTCTAATGACAATGAAACTTCAACCTACATTTTAAATCAAAGCCAAACCTAATGTTTTCATTCTAAAACTCAATTTAAACTAATCTAAGCCTATATTAAATTCTAAGACTAAATTTAAACTAAACCATATTTTTATTGGACTTTATTTTCATGGCCTAAACTAATGGGAATTATGTATAACTAAGCCTAAAAACTAATATTCTAAAAAAAACTAAAACTTCTGGAAAAATTATGAAAATTAAACTATAGGGGCCTAATACTATCTATAATATTGTATTAAAAGAGATCCTAAAAAATCCTATTTTTTCTATGCCTAAAAATGATTATTTTCACCTAAGAATTAACCACTACTTTCTAAGGATTACACCATTAAAACCTAAGATAAAAGGCCCTAAAAAATCCACTAAAAATATCCTAAGAACTATTATGAGTCCTCTAATTACAGTAAAAAAATGGGCTAAAAAAAGTTAATGGAAGTCACCAAAATAAAATCAACAAGTTCAAGCACAATTAAAAGAAATTCAACAAAAGCTAATTAAAAGAAAATTCAGAATTAAATCGAAAAATAACCAAAATTCAGAAAACAAAAATATCACAAATTTCTAAATTGAATTATTTAACTACTGAAATTTTTGTATAATTTTCTAATGATTTTTGCTATTTTTACTTAATTTATTTCTAAACTAACATCTAACTGAAAATTAAAATCTAAAGGAAGAGAAAGGGGTGGATTTAGAAATTATTTTTAAGTGTTTTTCCACTGGGCCTAAAAACAACGGTGTGATTAGTAAGTGGGAGAAGCCCAATGCGCAGGCTGTGAGGGGGGAGGTGTCAACAGATATTATTTTCAATTCATTTTCTCTATGGGCCTAAAACAGGTGTGAGAATAGCAATATGATGAAGGCCCAGTTCGCTAGTAGCTTAGGGAGGTGCAGAAAGAAGTATTTTTATGTTGTTTTTTTCTTTATGGGCCTAAAACGGGGGTGTTAAAAACAAACTACCAGGGCCCAATTCGCAAGCTAGGGGAATTCAAAAACTCATCCTTATCCAAATGGAATCATAAATTTACGGTGTATTATGGGCGAATTAATGCGTTTTATTATCCTTGAATCTCTTATTAATTCCAAAATATCCATTAATTACATAATTAAATTAAATTAAATCCATATTACAATTACAAGTGAAGCTGAATAACACTCCAAAACCCTAAGGCCGCCGAAGACCCCCTTCATTCTTCTTCCTTCCCAAATCCTCCGCCGCGTCTTAGCCTCACCTTCTTCATCAACCTTCGACCTCACCTCCTTCTTCACCTCTAAACCATAAAACCGCCGCCATACTTCTTCATCCTCACACTTTAGCACCACTACGAACCACTCAGAGAAGATGAAAACAAACCGGCGCAAAAATCCTTCTACAACTAACCTAATCTTCACGCGACACAGACCTCAAATCAACCTCTCTGTTCACTCAAAGATCCGAAATCAACACTCCTACACTCTCAGCTAGGCATAGCCGAAGGTCACCAGAACCCCGTCACTAAACTATCACGCAAACACCACGAACAGCACGAATCACAAGATCAAAGCAAGAGTAATCCGTACCTTGCAATTTAACCACCGACGAAGGATGCGACTCAAGTATATTCGGTTCGATCCGCGTTAATGCCTCTTTTCACTTTTCGGACTCTTGTATCACGATCGCTCGTTGCGAACTAGAGAAGAAGATGAGAAAGACTGCTTCGATATCCGTCCCTCTCTTTGCGTATGTGTGTTACAAATCCGCCGCTGATTGTAATATCAGTGCCAAGTTGTGTTCAGGTATGGTTTGCAATTTGTTTGCGATCCTCTTGTTGTTCTGTTCTCTCTTCTGGATCAAATTGTTTCGACTATGGATCAGACTTGATTCAATTTACTTGTTTATTGTCTTTTGATATGATCTTGCAGATCTTGCTGATGTGATTGTCGAAGGAGACCGATGATTAACGGTACTGAATGAAGTTGCAGAGAACGGGGAAGAACAATGAGGAGGATGAGATGGTGAAGGATTGGAGGGAGTTGTGAGGATTGAAAGAGGTTAAGGGAAGCAGAAATCAGAAAATGGATTGGGAGAGGTTAGAGAATGGTGAAGCTGGGTATGGGGTGAATGAATTGTGAAGAAGGAGAATGGTGGAAGAGTGGGATTCAGATTGATGGAGGCTTGGTTCAGGAAATGGAAGAAGAATGGTGAAGGAAAAGGTTGAAGGAGAAGGGTGAAGAAATTGGAATTGTGAAGAATGGAAGAAAGGATTGAAAAATGGTGAAGAGAGCTGAAAGTTGGTGATGCTTCTGATTTATAGCTGCTTGAGGATGATTCTGGAAAGTTCTCATGTGAAGCTTCTGGAATTTTTCTGTTAGGATTGTTAGTTAGTTTTCAGTTGGCATTCTGTTATGAGTTTTTTTGGGATTCAGTTAGTTAAAACTGAATTTTTGTTACACTCTGTTAATTATTCTCCTTCTGCTAACTGATCTCTTTCTCTCTTTTTTCTCAACCAAACTAAATAATGAATCCTGAATTTTCGTTTTGAATTCTTGTCATGATGGTTAGGATTAGCCTCTTTCGGTTATGCTCTGATATTGGTGACACTCTATAATATGCAGGTTTTCTTTTGAATGAGTGTTGAAGACGATGATTGATATTGAAGAGTGTTGGGGAAAGACAGCTGATGAATATTGATGAGGATGTGCGAAAATTGATATCGTTGTGTTGAAATCGATTGGATCAAGATCGATGTTGAACCATTGCTGAGTTGTTGTTGATTTTTGTAGGGACGGCCGAAGTTGAAGTCGAAGATTGCAGAATGTTGATCCAAAGAAGATGAAGATCGAATACTTGCAGGAGAAAGAGTTCTTTGGAGGATGAAGCCTCAGGCTTGATAAGGATGGTGGATGATGATGCGTAGGTAATCATGGTGATTCTCCATCGCGATTGCACCGTGAAGATGAAGGCGACAACACGAATTTTTAGGTACGAACACATGATCCAATCTCACTTACGTTTTACTACAAATTTCTTGATCTGTTTTGAACTTGGCCTTCACTTCTGAAACTCTGTTCTGAATTTACTGTCATTGCGGAAATGCGATGCGAATTGTGTTGAGGTGATGTATCGTTTATGCAGCATTCTTGGTTAATATTTTGGTTTAGTTTCTTGTGGATTCAGTATGACTGATTGATTTTTTTGCAGGTTTGAGAGGTTGAGTGATGGATGAATTGCAGACGCGGTTCTTTTATGTCAAGACGATTGTTGAGTGATTTTGGACGCCATTCATGCTGAATAAGAGCACTCGCCTTGCCTGAGTTTGTGATGCGACCCTTCACTGTGGTCAATGGATCCAATGCGTGTTGGGTGCTAAGTGTGAAGGTGTTCTCTTTAGTTGAGAATCTATGACTGCCTTGGTGTCTACCTCACTTGAAATGGTGATGATTCTTGAAGCTGGACGTGGATGGAGAAGAAGATTCGGGAAGGGCCTCCTTTTTTTTTTGAGTTCTCTTTCTATTTTTTTTTGTGTTATAATTGTTAACTGAATTGTGAACAAAACTTTTTTTTGTAATTTATTCCAACTGCTATTAAATTCTAAGGACTGATTTTCTCTGAATTCTGCAATCAATTATTTCCATGCCTTTTTCAAGATCAACTTCTAAAACCAGAGCTTTCATCGATTCTATGAGCACATAACCTTTAATCGCTTTGAAAGGGATTCATCGGGAATAACACACAAAAACCATGAAAATGAAGCACTAAGTCCTTGAGAATAAAATAAAAATGGCGATCTCCAAATCATTGAGTTTAGCAGCCAAGCAATCATATAGATCTCGAAAACTAATGCTTAAGCAAACCTTAGATGCGGATGTTGTTGTCATATCCTTTCGAAAAGTTCTTTTTTCTTAGGAAGTAAGATAAATCTCCAACTTCTAACAAAGAAAATCTTGGGACCAATCTTGGACTTGCAACCCGAAAGCCTTTTATCCATTGCCATGTTGTGTTTCAACAAGGAAAACGTAATAGGACCGTCAAAAGATACCGAAACATCCCACATCACTTTTCATGGTTTACACCAACCTATTCGGCTTTGGATAAAAGTCAAGTCGTGTCATTTCCAATTCTGTTCAACGACTATAGCAACCTCACATTATAAAATTTGACAGATGTAACAAAAGCCCAAAAAAAAAATTCCCACAAATTGAATGAAATACTTGCATCAAGTGTCACTTGAAGTTGTTGAGATATTCCCTTAACAAACATGTCCATATCTCGGTCAGATGAAAAGTTTACTTGAAAGTCGCATGAATGATCCATAAAATCCAGTACAATATTTTCAACATTTGGGCCGACTAATTTGTAAAAGATCTCCCTGCTGTTGGGCTCAACCACTTTCCCAGACTTGAATTTAAAGTGCATACTCAAATGATCTTATGATAACCCTTGAATGCTCTTGAATTCCTTTAATTTGAGAAATGGACTTGAACAAACTCTAATATCATACCTCAATGGGTAGAGCTCCCTCCCAATCATATCATGAACAAAAGCTCCAAATTCTTCTTGAAATATCCAATGATGAAGAAAATAACTTGAGAAGTTACACTCTTATTCGAAGCAAATATAATTGAACATTTCAGTGGTGGATTAGATATACCAAGCGAATATTCTCCCTCATTTAAATCCCTGATAGACATGGATAAGGTATGAAACCCTAATCCCGTAGAGCCTTGATCACATGCCTTATGAAACAATGAAATGCACTAGTATGTTGTTAATGAACTGATGAGAAATGCAGATGAATGCGAAACGATACGCCAGGAGAGGGAATAAATATGAGGGCAAATTTTGGGGTATTACAGCTGCCCCTATTCAATCATTTGCAAGCCTGAACGAATAATTGCAACGGCTTTTATACGTTCGAGGCATGGAGTGATTGAATACTCGAATAAACCTGGAAATTTGCACACTGAGGGCAACGGAAATGCCATCTGCCCATTTATTTATTTATGTATTTTTTGTTTTTGACCTCTGAATAGGTAGCGAAAATAGAACCAGGTGGAAACATGCTGGGAAGAATACCATCCTTGAATAGAAACACAATGGCATACCGGCCGCAGGAGATAACTATCAACAACAAAGACTGACCTCGGACAGACTTTGCAAAAGAGACAAACTGACCTCGATCAATAAGCTCAAAAAAGTGAACTATTATCCTCGAATAATAGCCACAACAAATAAGACCAACCTCGGAAGGACTTGAAGAAAAGAAATGCCATCCTCGAATGACAATTCAAAAGATCCTCGGATCTAACACGAAACCATCCTCGAATGGAGACACAAAGGTATACCAGCCTCGACTGATAACCAAACACAAAAAGAAAATAGGACAAGATGGAACGGGATCGTTGTACATAAACGAGGGCCCAAGCAAACAGGATCATTGTACTTAAATGATACCCGAGACGTGACCGTTGTACTTGAACGGAGACGCGAACAAATGAGACTGTTGTACTGTAACAAGACTCACAGACGAGACCATTGTACTTAAATGGATACTCGAAATGAATGGGATCGTTGTACTTAAACGATAACCCAAGACGTGACCGTTGTACTGAAACGGAGACACGAGGAAATGAGATTGTTGTACTGAAACAATACTCAAAGACGAGACCATTGTACTTAAATGGAGACTCGAATGGAATGGGATCGTTGTACTTAAACGAGAGCCCAAGACGCGACCGTTGTACTGAAACGGAGATGTGAAAGAATTGAGACTGTTGTACTGAAACGGAGATGCGAAAGAATTGAGACTGTTGTACTGAAACAAGACTCACAGACGAGGCCATTGTACTTAAATGGAGACTCGAATGGAATGGGATCGTTGTACTTAAACGAGAGCCCAAGACGCGACCGTTGTACTGAAACGGAGACGCGAGAAAATGAGACTGTTGTACTGAAACAATACTCACAGGCGAGACCATTGTACTTAAATGGAGACTCGAAAGGAACGGGATCGTTGTACTTAAACGAGAGCCCAAGACGCGACCGTTGTACTGAAACGGAGACGCGAGAAAATGAGACTGTTGTACTGAAACAAGACTCACAGACGAGGCCATTATACTTAAATGGAGACTCGAATGGAATGGGATCGTTGTACTTAAACGAGAGCCCAAGACGCAACCGTTGTACTGAAACGGAGACGCGAAAAAAATGAGACTGTTGTACTGAAACAAGACTCAACTGGGGATAACAACAAGACTTGGTAGAAGTAACCACCCTGGGAAACGAAGTTGTATTCTATGGGTAACACTTCAATCTGATTGGAGATGTAACGGGTCTTATGTAATATACCTCAAAACTGGCCCATGCTGGTATGCATATGTTTGAATTTATGGCGTAATGCTCCATGAGGATAGAAATGCTACGCTTTGGAGGATGCAAATGTAATGATGATTACTAGATGCAGATGCAAATGCAAAATGGGTCTCCCGATGAGGAGATAACAGATATCCCAGATGGCTTGACTGGGGAGGAACTGATGATCACTGCATTGATCTGATTAATCCTTGTGAGGAGGAAACAAACTCTGCGGGGAAAGTTGTCAATAATTCACTGGCTCTGAACAGCCGCCACTGCCTAAAATAAATTGGACTTTGAGATTGGAGCGCCAAGACCCTGCTGGAAGTGGACCCTTCTTGAACTCTGATGGGGAAGTGAGGACTTCCTGGGAACCAAAGGCATGACACTGCTGAGGAAGCAACTGCTGGGGAAGCAAAACACTCCTTATACTGCCGAGAATTGCCCCTGTCTGAAAGGAGACTTCTGCTTGGGGACGACACCCACTCTCTTCTATCTTGCTGGGTGAAATTTCAACTTGCACATGGCTGAGGATGACTGGAAACACCCTAGGAGGCACTTGTTTCTGTTCAAACAAAAGGGAATGCCCATCCTGGATAATAGTTGTTAGCTTTGTTAGCAACACCAGTACCTATACCTGCATGAACACAATCGATAGTACCTGCAACATAGAGAATTAGTTTGGGACCTGCTTGCCCCTGGCTCATAGCATGAATCATTGTCTGGGCATCTCGATACCCTTTCAGAGTTGTATTAAATGTTTCTATTCTCCTGTACGAGTTAGAAAAGCATTCAAATGTTCATAACTCAATGCAAGTTACCATTTACTAGACGTTTTCACAATCAATCAATGCTAGATGAAGAAAGCAAAAACAAAGGAGCAAAATAGTCAATTGACTGAAGTTGAATTCTTATTGATTTGGAAAGGTGGCCCTGAATAGGCAATACAAAGGAAGCAATTCCCTGGAATGAGGGAACAACTAAAAGAAAAACAAACTATCCTATTGGCAATGTGAGAAGTGAAACTCATCAAGTCTCAACCCAGTTATGACTCGTATGTCTTCAAGACGCTCCGCTCGCTCTGCCTCTTGAGAAAAAGTAAGTGAACTGATCTTCAACCCTTAGGATAGCCTCAACTGTAGGTAGGTCATGGATCTCGCAGATCGCAGTCGTTCGTGTTAATCCCTCTTTTGCGTGGATCGCCCTTTCAGGTTTTCAATCCACCGGGATACCCTTTTTTGCCTGAGTTGTCCGATGTGGCTTTTCAACTCAGCGGGTGTACATTTTTTTTCACGATTTCCCTAACTTTTGCCCGAGCCTTTTATTCTGTTTTTTGCTCGCCGGGATGCCCATTTTTGCCTGGATCTTTATTCTGTTTTTATCCAGCGGGTCCTTTTTACACGAAGTATTTTCTTATTGCATCTGCGTTGACAGGGGATGGAAAGTCTTCTCCGTCCATGGTTGTCAGCATTAAGGCTCCGCCTGAGAAAACCTTTTTAACCACGAACGGTCCTTCATAATTGGGTGTCCACTTGCCCCTGTGATCGTTGAGAGGAGGAAGAATCCTTTTCAGCACTAAATCTCCTGGCGTGTACCTCTGTGGTCGCACCTTCTTGTCAAAAGCCTGCTTCATTCGTCGCTGATACAACTGTCCATGGCATACAACTGCTAGACGCTTCTCTTCAATGAGGCTCAATTGATTATATCTGGATCGGAGCCACTCAGCTTCATCTAGCTTGATGTCCATCATCAACCTCAACGAGGGAATTTCCACTTCAATTGGTAGGACTGCCTCCATACCATACACCAATGAGAATGGAGTTGCCCCAGTTGAAGTGCGTACTGATGTTCTATACCCATGCAGCGCAAATGGTAGCATCTCATGCCAGTCTTTGTATGTCACAACCATCTTTTGCACAATCTTTTTGATGTTTTTATTAGCCGCCTCGACGGCGCCATTCATTTTCGGACGATATGGAGAAGAGTTGTGGTGTTCTATTTTGAAATCTTGACATAAGTCGGCCATCATCTTGTTGTTGAGATTAGAACCATTATCAGTGATGATTCTTTCAGGGACTCCATACCGGCAGATGATGTCCCGCTTAATAAATCGAGCGACCACTTGTTTAGTGACATTGGTGTAAGATGCCGCTTCAACCCACTTCGTGAAATAATCAATAATAACTAGGATGAAGCGATGCCCATTAGAAGATGTTGGCTCAATCTTTCCAATCATATTGATGCCCCACATAGCGAACGGCCATGGTGAAGACATGACACTCAACGGATTCGGAGGCACATGGACCTTGTCGGCATAAATTTGACACTTATGGCATTTACGGGAGTATTTACAACAATCAGATTCCATGGTAATCCAATAGTATCCCGATCTCAATAATTTCTTGGCCATGGCATATCCTCCAGCATGGGTACCAAAGGAGCCTTCGTGAACCTCCTGCATTAACAGGTCTGCTTCGTGTCTATCCACGCATCTGAGCAGCACCATGTCGAAGTTCCGTTTGTACAACACACCGTCTTGATTCAAGAAGAAACCTCCTGCCAGTCTTCTAAGAGTTTTCTTATCCTTACTAGATGCCCCAGCCGGGTATTCTTGAGCCTTCAGGAATTGTTTGATGTCGTGGTACCAAGGCTTGTTATCTTCACCATCACCAACTGCAAAGACATAAGCAGGTCTTTCAAGCCGGGAGATCGAAATTCGAGGCACGAAATTCTCTTGACAAACTTTAATCATGGACGACAAAGTTGCGAGAGCATCGGCGAACTGGTTTTCGTCTCTAGGAACATAGCTCAACTTGACTTTAGTAAAGAAAGTTAACAGCCTCCTGACATAATCTTTGTAAGGAATCAAACGAGCTTGATGAACTAGCCATTTGCCATTGACTTGATTTACCACCAAAGCAGAATCTCCGAAGATCTCAAGGTTCTTGACTCGCAAGTCTATTGCCTCTTCGATCCCCATGATACAAGCTTCATACTCTTCCTCATTGTTAGTGCACTCGAAGGTCAACCGAGCGGCGAGAGGTGTGTGAACTCCTTCTGGCGAGATAATAACAGCACCTACTCCAATCCCATTCATGTTTACAGCCCCGTCAAACATCAACCTCCATTTGGATTCGGGGTCGGGCCCCTCCTCCGGAAGTGGTTCTTCGTAGTCTTTCGACTTAAGGAACATGATGTCCTCATCCGGAAACTCAAACCTCATGGGTTGATAATCATTGATCGGTTGCTGGGCCAAGTATTCTGACAACACACTCCCCTTGATAGCTTTTTGCGACGTGTATTGTATGTCATACTCCGTGAGTATCATCTGCCAACGGGCCACTCTTCCTGTTAAAGTCGGCTTCTCAAATATGTATTTCACAGGATCCATCTTGGAAATTAAGAGAGTAGTGTGAGTCAGCATGTACTGCCTTAGTCAGCGAGCAGCCCATGCCAAAGCGCAGCAAGTTTTCTCGAGTAGTGAGTATCGCGTCTCACAATCGGTAAACTTTTTGCTAAGGTAATAAATGGCATGCTCTTTTCGACCAGACTCATCCTGCTGCCCCAGCACACATCCCATCGATCCTTCGAGCACAGTAAGATACATAATCAGAGGTCTCCCTGGCACTGGAGGCATAAGAATTGGTGGTTCTAGCAGGTATTCTTTGATTCGGTCAAAGGCCTGCTGACAGTCTTCGTTCCATTTAATGGCCTGATTCTTCCTCAGAAGTTTAAAGATGGGCTCGCACGTGGCCGTCAGGTGAGAAATAAACCGTGCAATGTAGTTTAGTCTCCCCAAGAAACCACGCACTTGCTTTTCAGTCTTCGGCTCAGGCATTTCTTGGATAGCTTTCACCTTGGCTAGATCAACCTCAATTCCTCGTTCACTAACAATGAAACCGAGTAACTTGCCAGAACGAACCCCGAAGGTACACTTATTCGGATTCAACCTCAGTCTGAACTTCCGAAGCCTGTCAAACAATTTTGCTAGGTTAACCAAGTGCTCTTCCTCTGTCTGGGATTTTGCTATCATGTCATCAACATAAACCTCAACTTCATGATGGATCATGTCGTGAAACAACGTCACCATTGCCCGTTGATAGGTAGATCCTGCATTCTTTAAACCAAATGGCATGACCTTGTAACAAAAGGTGCCCCAAGGAGTGATGAAAGTTGTCTTTTCCATGTCCTCGGGAGCCATCTTGATCTGATTATAACCTGAGAATCCGTCCATGAAGGAGAACATGGAAAACTGAGCAGTATTATCGACAAGTACATCTATGTGAGGTAGAGGGAAATCATCTTTGGGGCTAGCCCTATTCAAATCCCTGTAGTCCACACACATTCTGACTTTGCCATCTTTCTTGGGAACCGACACAATGTTAGCAACCCACGGAGGATAACTGGTCACGGCCAAGAAGCCAGCATCAAACTGTTTTTGTACTTCTTCTTTTATTTTAATTGCCATGTCTGGACGCGTGCGCCTCAACTTCTGCTTTACCGGAGGACAACCTTCTCTGAGAGGTAGCTTGTGTACCACAATGTTAGTATCTAAACCAGGCATATCTTGGTAGGACCATGCGAAGACATCAACGTATTCTCGAAGCATAGCCATCAAACGAGTCTTGACAGATTCTTCTAATGCAGCCCCGATCTTGACTTCCTTCTTGTCTTCTTCAGTACCCAGGTTTATTACTTCGACATCTTCTTCGTGCGGCTGAATCATCTTCTCCTCCTGTTTAAGCAGTCTGGCCAATTCTTCGGGTAAATCGCAATCCTCTTCACCTTCCTCATCGGCTTGATAAATTGGATTGTCGAAGTCATACTCATCCATAACAGGGTCGTCATTGATAAGATCCGGTGACGAGCACCTGCATGAATGATAATTCATGCAAGGCTTTAGCAACAACTTGAGAAAATGAGAGACATTGCCATTTTAAAACTTTTCTTTCTTTTTGAAAAACAAAAGTAAAAAATGAAAGGCAGAGAACAACATGAATGAATGTGAAACGTCAATTTTATTTATGATTGTGTTAATGAACAAATGAACCCTTACAAAGAGCCACTATGCCTCGGGCAAGACATAGTGCTTTAATACAGGAAAAAATAGAAACAAAACATTATTACTCTTCGAAAGAGGTGACCGAAATAAGCCTTTCCGATGTCCAGTTGCTAAGCTGAGTTCCTGGAGCGGCAGGCCTGATCCATTCATCCAAGTCACAATCACTATCGACAATGTCATCCTGCACAGCGCTGATGTTTTCGTAGTCTACTACTCCTGCACTTGTGAAAGTAACCGGGCTCTGACAACCCTTAGCACTTGGTTCAGACGAAGATCTTCCAGGGTGATAGCCAATCCCGAACATGTCTTTCTTCTCTGGCACTTCTACTGGACTGCCCCAGCCTTCTCGTATTCCAGATTCTACCAATTCAAGCGCTTGCTTATAAGAGGCTATGGAAACCCCTTTCTTCGGTACTTCAGGAGAAGTTGCCACTGCGGATGCTTGCTCAGAATTCAAGGGCTCAAAAGCTTGCATGGGGTCTCAACTATTTCGCCATCCATCTCCACATATTTGAATGAGGCGAGATGACTAACAAAAATATCTTCTTCCCCACTGACAGTCACAATCTGACCCTCCCATACAAACTTTAGCTTCTGATGGAGTGTAGACGACACCGCACCTGCCGAATGTATCCAAGGTCTTCCGAGTAAACAGCTATACGCAGGTTGGATATCCATCACGTAGAACGTGGTATTGAAGACTTGTGGACCTACCTTGATAGGTAATTCCACCTCTCCAAACACCGATCTTCTCGACCCATCAAATGCTCGAACTACTTGATCACTGGGCTTTAGAACCTCTCCATCATAGTCCAACTTCATCAGTGCTTTCTTGGGCAAGACGTTCAAAGAGGATCCAGTATCTACCAACACGTGGGAGAGTAGTGCACCTTTACATTCCAAAGAAATATGCAATGCCCGATTATGAGCACGCCCGTCAGAAGTCAAATCCAAGTCTGTGAAACCCAATCCGTGACTGGCGTTAACGCTGGACACCACCATTTCTAACTGATTTACAGAAATATCCTGAGGCACGTATGCCTTGTTCAGAATATTTAGGAGAGCTTTCCTGTGGGAGTCAGAACACATGAGCAAGGACAAGATGGAGATCTTCGACGGCGTCTGTTGCAGATGGTCCACGATCTTGTAGTCACTCTTCTTGATGATCCTCAGGAATTCTTCAGCTTCTTTATCAAAGGTAAGGTCTGGATCAGTTGATGGAGTTGGATCATTGACAACTACTGGTTGCTTCCCTCTGGCTCTAGCTTGGGCTTCGGCAGTATCTCTGGGCGGTATCACATTGTTTCTCAGTGTTTCAGGCGCAAACAATCTTCCACTTCGAGTAAAACCCCCTACTCCAACATTTTCTACTTGAGCTGGGGTTATACTAGTCGTGGCCAACTCTTGCCTCTGGCCGTTGCAGTACACTTCACCACCATAATTCCAAGGAACAGCTCTGTCACTTTGGTACATTATGGGTCCAGCAGTGGTAATAGTTATTGGTGCCGCTCTGGCTCGTGAAGGAACTTGGGATGGATCATAAAAGATAGTCACTGTGGATATTTCACTTTATTTTATGATCTTGTCAAACTGCAGCACTCCTTCGTCAATCATGCCTTGGATTCCGGCCTTCAATCGTTTACAACCGTTGGTAGCTTCAGTACATTCTGAATAATCCTCCTCGCACCCAGGGAAGATACCTTTCTTCAACAAGCAAACCTTGATAGCAACCAATGAAGTCTGCAAGTCATCTACATCATCCACCAAATTCAAGCTCTCCCCTTCACCAATTGCACCAACCGTGCCCCTGTGAGGAGGCATGGGATTTTGCAGCACATTAGGAGAGGGAGCGAAATTGATCGCTTTAGAATCCAACAAGTCCTGAACAACATGCTTCAATGCTTTACAATTCTCAGTACTATGGCCGGGAGCTCCAGAATGAAACTCACATCTAGCATTTAAGTCATAACCCTCAGGAATTTGGCCTGGCTTCGGAGGTTGCAAGGTCCGGAGCTGAATCATTTGAAGCTGCAGGAGATTCTTCAAAAGTTGGGAGTAAGACATTGGTGGAGCTTCAATATGTCTATCCTTCTACCTCTGAGAGTAGTATGGACGAGGGGCTCTTGGCTGATACCCCTGTGAGCGCTGCGGCTGTGGAGGCTGGACCTGCTGTTGGACGGGCGGAGTTGAAATAGTGACAGGGGCCACTTGCTGATAATATCCTTGGTGAATCATTCCCCTCTGTGCGTATACTGCACCTGTTTCTCCTTCCCTCCTTTTCACAAAGGGTTTCTTGATACCAGACACCGAAGCGCCTCCATTCTGGATTTTCCCCTGTTTGAGCCAGCTTTCAATTCTTTCTCCAGTCAAGATAATGTCCGAGAAACCACTTGAGGAACAACCAGCCAACCTTTCCATGAAATGCCCTGGGAGGGTATTCAGGAAAAGATCGACCATCTCTCTTTCCAATAAAGGTGGTTGCACTCGGGCGGCTACCTCACGCCACCTCTGTGCATAATCCTTGAAGCTCTCCGAACTCCTCTGTGTCAAGCTCTGAAGCTGAGTACGGCTAGGTGCCATGTCAATGTTGTATTGATATTGTCTGAGGAAGGCCTCTCCCAAATCCTTCCAGCTTCTAATAGAGCTCCTCTCCAGCTTCATGTACCACTCCAAGGATCCTCCGGAGAGGCTATCCTGGAAATAGTACATCCAGAGTTTCTCGTCTCGCGTGTGGGCCGCAATCTTCCTGTAGAAGGCCTGTAGGTGAGTTTTCGGGCAGGAGCTGCCGTTGTATTTATCGAATGCTGGTGGCCTGAACTTGTGTGGGATGACCACCCCAGGTATCAAACCCATGTCTGACACGTCAATCCCCAAAGTGTCTTTGCACTCTAAGGCCTTGACCTTCTCCGCAAGCACCAAGAAGTCATTAAGATTTCCATCACTGCCGAAACCCATATCGTTATTGAAGTACTGGAATTGGTCCTCCTGCCTATCGTGCACAGGAACATACGTAGCCATAGATGGATCTGGAACTTGAGGTCCACCCTGACCGTTGTTGGTGTTGGGAGGAGCCCCTAGCCCGCCGGAAGTGGTTTCCTGAGCATTAGTATTAGGAGGAGTTAACCCTTGAATTGCATTTCTCAGCTCCTGCTGCCCCTGGGCCATTCCTTGCATCAGGGTCATAAATTCTGCCATCTTGGTACGGACTTCATTGAGTTCTGTCTGCATGGCGTCCATTGTTGTTCTTTGATTGCTGCGGGTCGCGTACCGATGAGGGATATCTTGTCGAAGGTACCGGGTCTTGGCGGCCCTCGCAATCTTTGCCTGTTGAACACAGATAAATTAAACATCCCGTAGAGAAACCTGCAAAGACAAAGACAAAATGCAAATGATGCGTATGCAATGCAATGTGTTCCTTTTATTCCCAAGTCTTTTCCCGTATCCGGTCCTGGCATTAAGGAAATAAGAATTGGGAAGAAAACCCAAGTGATATCCAAATATAATGACGGTCGTGGAGAACTGGTGCTCATTACCCCGTGTCGGTGCAAATGACGAACAAGAAATTCAGAACAAATCAAATCATATAAACTGGAGTTTGAAAATACAACATCCCCGAAGGGTGCCAATCACAATAACAACAAAAGTACATCACATATAGGGAATCCCACAACAAGCCTGTGGGTAATCCGAGTACAATAACATGAAATTAAACCCTAGGGAACTCTATATCTTTCAATCTCCAGCTAAGGCATTTGACGTTCTGGAACAGTTGAACTACATCTGGATGACCGGGCTCCTGGATGAGCTTCTGAATGAGGAGGTCCCTCGTATCAGAAGAAGTGTGTAACTCCTCGATCTGCTGTAAGAATGCTGCCTCATTCTCCTTGCTTTGACTCGACTCGGCCTTCGACCTTTTCACATCAGCTTTCAACTTCAAGTCCTCAATTTCCTTTTGAGCTTCCTTCAGTGCCTGTTGGCTTTCTGCTACGCGCTGGAGATGGTCCTTCTCTTGATGATAAGCCTTCCTGAGGATTTCTTTCTGCCCATCCAAAGAATCCTGAAGACTTTTGATTTCCTGCTTGTGCTTGGCGTCTAACTCCTTTTGTTTCCTCAAATTTTCGTCCCATTTCTCCTGCCATAATGTAACAACTTCATTGGCTTCACTAAGATCTTTCTTCTCTCTTCGGCGTTGGGCAGTCTTGTGAGTCTCAGCTAACCCTTTCTTTCGGAAGTAGAGCTCTCTATCTTCAAAGTCCTTCTGCTTGAGACGGACTATTTCCTCGGCTTGTACAGCTCTATCTTCTAATCGGCGGTTCTGGATCATCAGCTTTTGACAAGAATTAAGAGCCTCTTGATTTTCAACCCTAAGTTGCTTAACCAAGGCTTCTAACTTCTGATATTCCTCTAAAGGCACCGTAGCAGGTGGTGGAGTTGGCACGGAAAAAGGGACTAGAGCAGCTTGAACCTCCTTCTTTATCCAGGCTTCAAATTCAGGAAACATTCGATTGTTGCTCCTACCCAGACATGTTGTACCCTTCCTCTTGATCATCTTCCAGGACCCTGCAGCTTTTTGGACCAAAGGAAGATTGTCTTTTACCGGAAAATAGAAGGTTTGGAATAATTCAGACTCATCAGGAACCTCCTTGAGCGCATACCCTAACTGTCTTCTTAAGAGGATGGGATTGTAGTTGATACCTCCCGATACTCCTAACAAAGGCACATTAGGGTAATTACCATAACTGGTAATGAAATTCTTTCCTTTCAACCTCAAAGTAAACCACCTGATATCTCCAGCAGACAAAGTACTCAGCTTCTGAGCCCAAGTAGAGTTAGGATCAACAAAACTCTCAGTAGTAGGCAAGTGTCTCATAACCCATTTGTAGAATAAAGGAGCACAACATCTAACAAGACCTCCTCGCTTCTTCTCATTCTTATAATGCACGGAATAATACAAATCACCTAAGAGGGTGGACACCGGATTCTTCAACACAAACAAATGAATAGCATTCATGTCCACAAACTTGTCCATATCAGCAAATAAAACTATCCCATACACAGATAACGCCAAGATGGCACAAACTGAATCCCACTGCTTCTCCACGGCACATTCTTCAGCTCTCTTGACCAGAAACTCTAAAGGAAAACCAAGTACTCCTGCTTTGGTGGAAACCAGATTAGAAGACACCTCTGATGGGCTCAAATAAAGAGCCTTAGCAATGTCATCGTGAGTAGGTCTTGTCATCTCCGAGTTAAAAGGAAGCTGGTCCTTAATTGAAACTCCCATAATCTCAGCATATTCTTCCAGCAAAGGACCCAACTGAAAGTCATGAAATGTGAAACACCTAAGCCGTGGATCATAATATTGCAACAAAGTGTGAATGGCACTCCTCTGAGAACTATCCAAGTTGAATACTAGATCCAGAATATCACCATACTTCTCCTTGAAGTAACCCAAATGACCCGGGGTAATCAGAGACACCAATTGGTTGATCAGATCCATCTTGGTATCGAAGAATTTGTAGTGCACAGTTCTCTTTTTGACGTCTTCCATTCTGAAGCAATAATATGACCAAGAACCGGGAGTAAATGTAGACCCTGAGAATAAAAGAAACACAAATGATTAATGATGATATGATGTTTATGCAAGGCAAGGCATGTGATCAGTGAAGTGTCTGTGATGTGCCAATCATATAATCAGGTGTCGGTGCAAGGTCTCAAAATCCAGATATCACAATAATCATCCCTCTGATTCGGGATCCATATCTTAAGAACAGAAATCCAGATCACAAAACTGAACCAAAGGCAAAGCGGGTATGCTGAAGGTATTAGGGTTCCTGCAAACCTGTAAACCCCTCCCAATCTCACGGGTATGCTACTCGGGTCAACATCACGGACTCTCAAAGCCGAATAGCAATAATACGTTCACCATCTCCGAGAAATGGCTCATGACCAAATCAGGGAATCGGTTTGGTATTATGTACTACGCAGGGAGGTCTCAGTTGAGTCCGGAAAAACAAGCATCCCTCACAAGTTTCCAGCTTCAAGCACTGAGTCGAGAAACAATAGTACATTCATCCCGAAGGGTATAATACTATCGTCATACGAACAGTTTTGCTTTAACTGAATTCCTGTGAAAGAACCAGGCCATCCTATGCGAGTTCCCAATGGACCCTCGGATGCGAGTGGGTTTGCCAACAAATGTGGTCTGCCACTGTCATCACCGGAGAGGGTTGTTTCCATTAAGGTTCTCAATGATCGGTCCCCAGCTTCACATAACCATCGAGGTTGTACCCTGAAGTGGGGAAGAACCCCCACACAGAATAGTCCCAAGACAGTCGCAACCTGGGTGTGGAACACATCACCACTCATCATGTAACCATGCGAGCACAACGTGTCCACGCTAATCCTATGGTGCACTCAAGCCGGGTATTTGGCTTATCTCTCAATAACTCCCATCCCACAGAAAAAATGAAAACCAGCACAGCTAGACATTCCAGTATAATATGATCCATGGAAAATAAAATACTGAAAGCAATAAATAAATGCAGTAAAGTAAAGCTGTAAAGAACTGTAAATAAAAACAGTAAAGCTACACTAAAGCACACAACAAAAACAGATAAACACCCAAAGAAACATAACCAAACAGGCGCTAGGATTGACTCTACAAGGGAAACCAGAGATTCTGGTTAGTCCCCAGCAGAGTCGCCAGCTGTCGCTCCCGGGATTTTCATCCTAGTACAAACGCAAAAGTGGCGCGGAAAAGGTAGAGTCGCCAGCCAGACATTTTTATCCCGAATGAATGGGAAAGGTAATGTTGCACAAAACTGAGGAAGAAGGAAAGGACAAGGCCTTGCGAACCAAAGATCTGAGTTCGGGAGTCGGTTACGACCTGGGAAGGTATTAGCACCCCAGATCGTCCGTCGTACCCGACGGGATCCACGCTTGCTTGTTTTGTTTCAAAGGTTGAGAAAATATAACTGCTGCTGAATAAAACCGCTAACTGGAATGGAAATGAGAAATGAGGAAAGAACTGAAATAAGAAAATGGAAATAAAGGGGAAATGTAGGGAAAATAAAGAATGTGCTCGAACGGGCCCTACCCCGCTGCCTACGTACCTCATCGGGATAATGAGGATCAGAGTCGACGTAGTTCGCCTAACTAAGGCGGGAACTATTTGTTTGTGTTTTTTATGCTGGAACTGCGTATGTCTATGCTCAGGTGTTGCAGGCTCGTCTGGTACGAGTGCGTTTACCGTCTTGCATGTGTGACAAGTCGTCGCGAGTTCGCGTTGTGAGTGAATGAGATGAGAAAAGAAGTTCCCGCAGGATAGTCGCTTGTTATTTGTTTTTTTTCTTTTAAAAGAAGTGTTTTGAATTTGTTTGTGAACGGTCTTGTACTAAGACCTATCCATCGCGGTGAATATTTATACCTCGCCCCAAAACAGGACGCGTCTAAACAATCCGCAACAAAGTCTCGTGTCGTACAAGATTATTCGGTTTTTATTAAGTGTTTTATTGCTTTTCTTTATGAGAAGAGAAAGAATGACTCAAGTTGATAAAAGGACAAAATCTAATGGGAACTAAGACTCAATCCTAAGTTAATTGATTTATTTACAAGAGATCCTATGGTTTGTGAAGTTTTCTATTCCTAATGAGAAACTAGAAACTACTAGAATTCAACTTACTTCTTAATGAAGTTAAGTTGATTCTAAGAACAATGAGGAAGCCTATACAAGTTATGAAATCAAATGATAAGGCAAAAACAATAAAATTGAATTAAGAAATAAGATTCTAAAAAGGCAATTAAAAGGCATGAACTAAAAAAAATCCTATTTTATTTATTCTAATTCTAATGACAATGAAACTTCAACCTACATTTTAAATCAAAGCCAAACCTAATGTTTTCATTCTAAAACTCAATTTAAACTAATCTAATCCTATATTAAATTCTAAGACTAAATTTAAACTAAACCATATTTTTATTGGACTTTATTTTCATGGCCTAAACTAATGGGAATTATGTATAACTAAGCCTAAAAACTAATATTCTAAAAAAAACTAAAACTTCTGGAAAAATTATGAAAATTAAACTATTGGGACCTAATACTATCTATAATATTGTATTAAAAGAGATCCTAAAAAATCCTATTTTTTCTATGCCTAAAAATGATTATTTTCACCTAAGAATTAACCACTACTTTCTAAGGATTACACCATTAAAACCTAAGATAAAAGGCCCTAAAAAATCTACTAAAAATATCCTAAGAACTATTATGAGTCCTCTAATTACAGTAAAAAAATGGGCTAAAAAAAGTTAATGGAAGTCACCAAAATAAAATCAACAAGTTCAAGCACAATTAAAAGAAATTCAACAAAATCTAATTAAAAGAAAATTCAGAATTAAATCGAAAAATAACCAAAATTCAGAAAACAAAAATATCACAAATTTCTAAATTGAATTATTTAACTACTGAAATTTTTGTATAATTTTCTAATGATTTTTGCTATTTTTACTTAATTTATTTCTAAACTAACATCTAACTGAAAATTAAAATCTAAAGGAAGAGAAAGGGGTGGATTTAGAAATTATTTTTAAGTGTTTTTCCACTGGGCCTAAAAACAAGGGTGTGATTAGTAAGTGGGAGAAGCCCAATGCGCAGGCTGTGAGGGGGGAGGTGTCAACAGATATTATTTTCAATTCATTTTCTCTATGGGCCTAAAACAGGTGTGAGAATAGCAATATGATGAAGGCCCAGTTCGCTAGTAGCTTAGGGAGGTGCAGAAAGAAGTATTTTTATGTTGTTTTTTTCTTTATGGGCCTAAAACGGGGGTTTCAAAAACAAACTACCAGGGCCCAATTCGCAGGCTAGGGGAATTCAAAAACTCATCCTTATCCAAATGGAATCATAAATTTACGGTGTATTATGGGCGAATTAATGCGTTTTATTATCCTTGAATCTCTTATTAATTCCAAAATATCCATTAATTACATAATTAAATTAAATTAAATCCATATTACAATTACAAGTGAAGCTGAATAACACTCCAAAACCCTAAGGCCGCCGAAGACCCCCTTCATTCTTCTTCCTTCCCAAATCCTCCGCCGCGTCTTAGCCTCACCTTCTTCATCAACCTTCGACCTCACCTCCTTCTTCACCTCTAAACCATAAAACCGCCGCCATACTTCTTCATCCTCACACTTTAGCACCACTATGAACCACTCAGAGAAGATGAAAACAAACCGGCGCAAAAATCCTTCTACAACTAACCTAATCTTCACGCGACACAGACCTCAAATCAACCTCTCTGTTCACTCAAAGATCCGAAATCAACACTCCTACACTCTCAGCTAGGCATAGCCGAAGGTCACCAGAACCCCGTCACTAAACTATCACGCAAGCACCACGAACAGCACGAATCACAAGATCAAAGCAAGAGTAATCCGTACCTTGCAATTTAACCACCGACGAAGGATGCGACTCAAGTATATTCGGTTCGATCCGCGTCAATGCCTCTTTTCACTTTTCGGACTCTTGTATCACGATCGCTCGTTGCGAACTAGAGAAGAAGATGAGAAAGACTGCTTCGATATCCGTCCCTCTCTTTGCGTATGTGTGTTACAAATTCGCCGCTGATTGTAATATCAGTGCCAAGTTGTGTTCAGGTATGGTTTGCAATTTGTTTGCGATCCTCTTGTTGTTCTGTTCTCTCTTCTGGATCAAATTGTTTCGACTATGGATCAGACTTGATTCAATTTACTTGTTTATTGTCTTTTGATATGATCTTGCAGATCTTGCTGATGTGATTGTCGAAGGAGACCGATGATTAACGGTACTGAATGAAGTTGCAGAGAACGGGGAAGAACAATGAGGAGGATGAGATGGTGAAGGATTGGAGGGAGTTGTGAGGTTTGAAAGAGGTTAAGGGAAGCAGAAATCAAAAAATGGATTGGGAGAGGTTAGAGAATGGTGAAGCTGGGTATGGGGTGAATGAATTGTGAAGAAGGAGAATGGTGGAAGAGTGGGATTCAGATTGATGGAGGCTTGGTTCAGGAAATGGAAGAAGAATGGTGAAGGAAAAGGTTGAAGGAGAAGGGTGAAGAAATTGGAATTGTGAAGAATGGAAGAAAGGATTGAAAAATGGTGAAGAGAGCTGAAAGTTGGTGATGCTTCTGATTTATAGCTGCTTGAGGATGATTCTGGAAAGTTCTCATGTGAAGCTTCTGGAATTTTTCTGTTAGGATTGTTAGTTAGTTTTCAGTTGGCATTCTGTTATGAGTTTTTTTGGGATTCAGTTAGTTAAAACTGAATTTTTGTTACACTCTGTTAATTATTCTCCTTCTGCTAACTGATGTCTTTCTCTCTTTTTTCTCAACCAAACTAAATAATGAATCCTGAATTTTCGTTTTGAATTCTTGTCATGATGGTTAGGATTAGCCTCTTTTAGTTATGCTCTGATATTGGTGACACTCTATAATATGCAGGTTTTCTTTTGAATGAGTGCTGAAGACGATGATTGATATTGAAGAGTGTTGGGGAAAGACAGCTGATGAATATTGATGAGGATGTGCGAAAATTGATATCGTTGTGTTGAAATCGATTGGATCAAGATCGATGTTGAACCATTGCTGAGTTGTTGTTGATTTTTGTAGGGACGGCCGAAGTTGAAGTCGAAGATTGCAGAATGTTGATCCAAAGAAGATGAAGATCGAATACTTGCAGGAGAAAGAGTTCTTTGGAGGATGAAGCCTCAGGCTTGATAAGGATGGTGGATGATGATGCGTAGGTAATCATGGTGATTCTCCATCGCGATTGCACCGTGAAGATGAAGGCGACAACACGAATTTTTAGGTACGAACACATGATCCAATCTCACTTACGTTTTACTACAAATTTCTTGATCTGTTTTGAACTTGGCCTTCACTTCTGAAACTCTGTTCTGAATTTACTGTCATTGCGGAAATGCGATGCGAATTGTGTTGAGGTGATGTATCGTTTATGCAGCATTCTTGGTTAATATTTTGGTTTAGTTTCTTGTGGATTCAGTATGACTGATTGATTTTTTTGCAGGTTTGAGAGGTTGAGTGATGGATGAATTGCAGACGCGGTTCTTTTATGTCAAGACGATTGTTGAGTGATTTTGGACGCCATTCATGCTGAATAAGAGCACTCGCCTTGCCTGAGTTTGTGATGCGACCCTTCACTGTGGTCAATGGATCCAATGCGTGTTGGGTGCTAAGTGTGAAGGTGTTCTCTTTAGTTGAGAATCTATGACTGCCTTGGTGTCTACCTCACTTGAAATGGTGATGATTCTTGAAGCTGGACGTGGATGGAGAAGAAGATTCGGGAAGGGCCTCCTTTTTTTTTTTGAGTTCTCTTTCTATTTTTTTTTGTGTTATAATTGTTAACTGAATTGTGAACAAAACTTTTTTTTGTAATTTATTCCAACTGCTATTAAATTCTAAGGACTGATTTTCTCTGAATTCTGCAATCAATTATTTCCATGCCTTTTTCAAGATCAACTTCTAAAACCAGAGCTTTCATCGATTCTATGAGCACATAACCTTTAATCGCTTTGAAAGGGATTCATCGGGAATAACACACAAAAACCATGAAAATGAAGCACTAAGTCCTTGAGAATAAAATAAAAATGGCGATCTCCAAATCATTGAGTTTAGCAGCCAAGCAATCATATAGATCTCGAAAACTAATGCTTAAGCAAACCTTAGATGCGGATGTTGTTGTCATATCCTTTCGAAAAGTTCTTTTTTCTTAGGAAGTAAGATAAATCTCCAACTTCTAACAAAGAAAATCTTGGGACCAATCTTGGACTTGCAACCCGAAAGCCTTTTATCCATTGCCATGTTGTGTTTCAACAAGGAAAACGTAATAGGACCGTCAAAAGATACCGAAACATCCCACATCACTTTTCATGGTTTACACCAACCTATTCGGCTTTGGATAAAAGTCAAGTCGTGTCATTTCCAATTCTGTTCAACGACTATAGCAACCTCACATTATAAAATTTGACAGATGTAACAAAAGCCCAAAAAACAAATTCCCACAAATTGAATGAAATACTTGCATCAAGTGTCACTTGAAGTTGTTGAGATATTCCCTTAACAAACATGTCCATATCTCGGTCAGATGAAAAGTTTACTTGAAAGTCGCATGAATGATCCATAAAATCCAGTACAATATTTTCAACATTTGGGCCGACTAATTTGTAAAAGATCTCCCTGCTGTTGGGCTCAACCACTTTCCCAGACTTGAATTTAAAGTGCATACTCAAATGATCTTATGATAACCCTTGAATGCTCTTGAATTCCTTTAATTTGAGAAATGGACTTGAACAAACTCTAATATCATACCTCAATGGGTAGAGCTCCCTCCCAATCATATCATGAACAAAAGCTCCAAATTCTTCTTGAAATATCCAATGATGAAGAAAATAACTTGAGAAGTTACACTCTTATTCGAAGCAAATCTAATTGAACATTTCAGTGGTGGATTAGATATACCAAGCGAATATTCTCCCTCATTTAAATCCCTGATAGACATGGATAAGGTATGAAACCCTAATCCCGTAGAGCCTTGATCACATGCCTTATGAAACAATGAAATGCACTAGTATGTTGTTAATGAACTGATGAGAAATGCATATGAATGCGAAACGATACGCCAGGAGAGGGAATAAATATGAGGGCAAATTTTGGGGTATTACATGTATTAAAAGAGTTATTACTCTTAATTATCAAAAACATTTTTTTTAAATTATCAATGGAAGAAATTCGAAATGAATATTAGTGTCTCCATTATCAACGTATTAAAAATATTATTACTTTTAATCATCAAGAATATTTTAAATTATTACATCTCATTCTCATCTATTAAAATTGGGAGAAAATTCACTCAAACCGAATCAAAATAGATTTTTCCCGTCAAGGAATCATCTTAAATTTGGAAGGTTTGTATAGACTAATTACAATTCAATAGTGAGAAAAGAATAGGGTTTTATTTTACTATGTTTTAATCATGACAAATATTTGAAGACATATTATATTTCTTTTTTAACAAAACTATTTTGATTCATTAATTCTTTAATAAAAATTTAATGGACTTTTGCTTAATATCAATACGAAATAGTGTTTTTAAATCGTGAATAGCTTTTTTTTTAAAAGGGAGGGGGCTTCTTTATGGGACGGGTTCTTTTTTACATGATGGTGCATAATTCTCATTATTTTGATTAATTTAATGGTGATAAAAATTCAACAAATATTACGATTAATTAATACCGAAAATCTTCAATCTTTGAAAAAATTGAAATTTGCAAATTCCAACAATTTTATAATTTATAAATACCAAAAATCTGCAAATTCCGGCAACTTATAATTAATCTAAAGGTTGAAATTTTGTCAAAATGTGTGTGTTCATCATCTTCAATTACATCTTATGAATAAAAATTCTAAAAATTATCAAACCAACGAATTAATTCACAAAGGGTTAATACTATTTTACCTCTGCCATGTAAGCGACATCCGGTTTACCCCCTATAATTTTACCCTTTTTTTTTTTTGCAAATGCCCCCTTGCCATATCAAGATTTCATCATTTTAGACATTCATGAAATCTGGCACATGCCAAATACTTATGTGTCATGATGAGTAATTTTTTTCACTTATTTTAAATGACACATAAGCAATATTTTTGCCACATGAAATTTTTTATTTTTTCTATTTAATTTTAAATTTCACGTAGATTTTTTTTTATTGTTTTTATTTTTTAAAATTATTTTTGTAATTTTAATTTTATCTTTAATTTAAAAAATAAAAATTAATTGCTATTGTGACGGTTTCAACTGCCATAATCTAGTAAAATATGGCGTTTTTTTTCAAATGATACAATTTAAATCTTTTGGCTTATTAGTTCAAGTCCTAAAGCGAAATTCTCTAGTCAAGCACTCCTGTATCTTTCAAAGTGTCTTTTACGAATAATGTTTACACAAGTAACTTTAAAGATGAATACATCAAATAAAAAAGAGTTTTATACACGTGTAATTATAACATTTTTCGTAATAAGTGATTTAACATGTATAAAATTCTTTTTGATGTGTTGTTTTCATCTTTAAGGTTACATGTGTAAACATTATTCGTAATAAGTTATTTATCATATCATGAGAAATCTTCTTTATATATACACATGTAAATAAACAAGAAATCTTCTTTATATATACATGTGTAAACATTATTCGTAATAAGTTTTGTATGGTTTCATTGTTCATGTCTGTTAACAAAATGGATGGGACTAAAGGGTGGCAAAAGGTGAGGTATCAAAGGAGAAGACTTGAAAGAGGCAGATGGGACAAAGAGGGAAGAATGAATGGGAGGAAAACTAGGGAGTCAACGATGATTTTCATTACTGAGTTCCCTGAAAGGATGAGAGCAAAGGATTTATATCGTTTGATATGTGAGTTTGGCGAGGTAGATGAGGTGTTTATCCCGCAGAAGAGGGACAGGATATGGAAGAAGTATGGTTTTGTTCGTTTTTTTGATGTTGTCGATTCTAGGAGGTTGGTGATGAAACTGGATAACTATTTCATTGATGGGAAAAAGTTATTCGCTATTTTTCCCAGATATTCCAAGGACCTTAAAGGGAATAGCGACCTTGAAGATGATAAAATCGGAAAAGTGTGGGAGAATAATAGAAGTTTTCGTACTGGAGGGAGGGATAAGGAGACGGAGAAAGTTTTTGACAACAATACGCACAATACTGGTTTCAAAAGGGGAGGGGAGTCTTATGCGGAGGTGACATGGGAAAACAATGTTTTGTCTCATGGCGAAATCTCCTTTGTCGTCGGTAGAGTGGAATTAAGCCGGTTTGAAAAAGCTTTCATTGGTAAAGTTCATCACTCGGGAACAACATACAACATGCAAAGGAATTTTCACCTAGAAGGGTACTTTGGTATTAAAGTTACTCCTCTTGGAGCCAACTTATGCCTCCTTGAAGAATGCGAAGAATTGGAGATTGACAGTGTGATTGAAGGAGCTAAACAATGGCTTGGACAGTGGTTCTTAGATATTGATAAGTGGTCTCTAGAGATTGTTGATCCGCAAAGAATAACATGGATCAAATGCTTTGGTATCCCGTGCCATGCGTGGTCAGTGCCTTTCTTTGAGTTCATCTCTGCTACGATAGGGAAATATATCAATTGTGAAGATTGTTGTTCGGACTTCTCCAAGATGGATGTTGCTAGCTTAATGATTCGTACTTCTTGTGGAAATTTAATTGATGAAAACCTGAAAATTTCCATCAATGGTATCTCGTTCAGAATAAGTTTAGTTGAGGAAACTATGGGTCCCCTTGCAAAGGTGATTAATAGACCCTCTACGCCCATAACCGATTCGGATCAGGATGATTAATAGGAAGAAGACTTACTCTGGGCTGGCTCTGAGATAGGTGAAGGCGTAGAGGAGGAAGATGGAGTGCACGTTTCCAGAGGTGATGTTGATGTCTTAGGGTCGGAGATAGGTTTAAACAAAAAGTTAGCTTTTGTTTCTACTAATGACAATTTTGCAGAGAAATTAGTTTCTGAAATCATGTCTAACATTGGGTCAAAGGATATCAAGGTTACATCTTTTCCTAGAGTTGACTCTAGCATACAGGTGTCTAATTCGGAAGCAGGTGGTAGACAGGTGACTTTTCATAATCCGGTTGACGTGGCATTAGGTGGGGGAAACTTGATAGCGGGTTCTGGACCTAGTATTTTTTTCGGTGGATCTGGGTACTTTTGATGGGGCAATTAGAGCACACAAGGCTCAATTGGATAAGGAGGTTACGGCCAGTGTGAAGGGTAAGAAGGGAGAGCTTCTAAGTCAATCATCCTTTTATTCTTCGATTAAGGATAAGGGTGAAAATGTTGTGATTTCTGGGGATATCTCCACTTCATCAGATCCTATCTCGTTTAATCCTATTCCCGCTAAAGGAGATAGAAATCCTCTTATGGCTCACGGTCAGCCTTCTTCCCATGGTAATTTAGATGACAATGTAGCGACAATTGTTAAGAATAAGGATGTGCAGTTGGATCAGGGATCTGAGGAGGTGGTCTCGAGGATGCACTCGATTACAGATTCAGAAGTTCTTCAAGGTAACAGAAGATTTTGGGAAGATATGGAGTCTAAAGTGGCATTAAAGGTTTGGGACATGATTAGTAATCTTGGAGTTATAGGAGGGTCGGGAAACGTGGAGATGGTGGAAGAGGTTCGAAGACTAGAGATGAGGGATAAAGAAGGAATTATTATGAAGGAGTCATTATATAAAGGTGCTAAATGAATTTACTCTCTTTTAATATCAGAGGGTGCGGGAACGTTATCAAGAGAAAACATTTCTCTAGATTAATCAAATCAGGGTGCATCGATCTTTGCTTTGTTCAGGAGACCAAGTTAGAGAAAGTATCTGAGAATCTGGATTTTTCTTTATGGGGAAGCGAAGAGGTAGAATGGTCGTATTCTGGTGCGTGTGGTATATCAGGAGGGATAGCTATTTTGTGGAAGAAGGGTAGCTTGAACCAAATATGTAGCTTCAGGGGACAAGGTTTTATGGGTCTCAATGCTTTTGTCAAGGGGAAAGAGATTTTCTTTGTAAATGTTTACTCACCTTGTCAATTCACGATGAAAAGGAAGTTGTGGCGAGATTTACTTGAAGTGGAACAAAGTTTTGGGAGGGGAGAGTGGATATTTATTGGTGATTTTAACGCAATATCTCATTCCTCGGTGTCGCTTCCGATAAGTGGGACTGGCCCAAATAAAGGTACAGACGCGAACGGTCGGCAAAAAGAACAATGAGAACACACAGCCGTGAACTCACTGGAGATGAATAGAGTCGCCAGCTAGGCATTTTTATCCCGGAGGAAAGGCAATGCTGCATAGACCTAGAATGGATAAGACGGTTGCGAACCAGAGAGACTGAGAAAGGGGGTTGGTTACAACCTGGGAAGGTATTAGCACCCAGATTGTCCGCCGTACTCGACGGGATCCACGCTTAAAAGATTTGTGTTTTAAAGGGGTAGTGTCAGTGCAATTTGTGTGCAAAAGAGCTGGAAAAGGATGTACAGGTGTCAGTGTAAAGAAAAGTGAAGTGTGATATATACAGTGTCAGTGTAAGAAAAGGAACAAGATGCTCAAGATCATGAGGCTAAAAAAGAATGAAGCTGGAAGGAGGGGGAATATACAGAGACTTTTGTTCGATAACTGTTAAGTTATGCCTACGTATCCTCTCGTGCAATGAGGAAGTCAGAACACCGTAGTTCGACCCAAAGAGACTGAAAGATGAATTGACTTGTGAACTGCTTACTTGTCTATGCTCAAGTGTATGACCTGTCTGGCTCAGGTGCGAACTGTCTTGCATTAGACGGAAGAAGCGAGTTCTCGTTTGTGAATGAAGATGATGAGAAAAGAATCCCGGAGGAGACGATTATTGTTTATTTTTGAGTTTTCAGTCTTTTATTGCTTTTGGATTTTGTCATAAGTTAATGAGCTTAAGTCTAAACCAGTGGATTTAGTAAACTCATCACATCTTCCCTCTGATTAGGGGTAATGAGAGTACCTTAAGTGTGAAGTCAGATTCTCACACTTAATCACCTTTGATGCAGGGTCAAGATCATTAACCTACTTGTGATTATTTAGATGTTTTTGGTGTTTTTGTTTAGTGTTAAGTAATGAGGTTAAGCCATAATCAGGGATTAAACAAACTCATTACACCATCCTAATAGAAGGATAATAGATGAGAATATTTAAGCTGAGGAAAGCTCCTCAACTTAATCCATGATTAGGGATTAAACTCATGACAAAACAAAGCCTTTATTAAGTGGATTTTAGTTAATGATATGATGATGAAGTGGATTCTAGGGTTTGTAAGACAACTTGAGGGGGACTTGTCCATTAACACTAGGGTTAGTCCTTCTTAACCAATTAAGGAAGAATTAGAACCCTAATGTAAGGCCCAAGTTACAAGTGTGATGTCTTGATGATTATTAAGTGAATTGATTAGAGGATTTAAACACATTAAGGGTCTAACACTTAGGATTAAAGTTATACACTCCATCCTAATAGAAGGATGCAGGCATAAGCTTAATCACAAAGCCTTAAAGCCTTTAGGGTTTAGTCCCTGATTATGAGGTGAGAAGAGAAGACTCAATGAGACACAAAGGTAAAAACTAAGAGGGGAGACTAAACAAAACCCTAATAATTGTCATACATGGTTGTTCCTAAGGTTTGTGAGGTTTTCAAGAGAAGTCTTCAATGGAACCACTAGGAAGCAGATGAAAGGATCAAGAGAAGCAAAGTAACTTGCTTCATTTAAGAAGTCAAGTCACTTGAGGAAAGAAAGTAATAAGAAGAAGAATGAACAAGCTCAAACTCAAACACATACAAAAATGCAGCAAGGATGCATAAAAGAGATGAATAGAAGTTATGAGAAGTGAAGGCAAATTCACTTCTCAAAGTCACTTACCACCTGAAAAGTTAGAAAAGAAAATGCAATGCAATGCAAAATGAGATGAAATGATATGATGAAAAACCAAACTAGAAGCACATACATGATGTTAATGATGCTATGAGATGCTACAAACCAGAAACAACACATGTGGATGATCATACAAACTTATGGATGCAAATGAAACAAGTTAAGACACATGAACATACATGAAAAGTTATGAGATGCATATGGCATACAACATGGCAAATGCAATATGCAATGATCAAACATGCTTTCAATATGTCTTATGATGTTAAATGAATCACATGGATGCATAAAATATCATGGCAAGTCAAGGCATGAATGCAAATGCAAGATGGATGCATATGAAAGCCCAAATTAGGGTTTATGAACAATACAACAAACAAAAACCAAAATCAGAAGCAAACAACATTACAAAAAATTTAAAATTCACTCAAAGGATCCCTAAACCTATATTAACTCACTGCCCAAAGGAGAGGTCTCAACTCTTAACCTAACTCAAGATATGATTTTTCTAAGTTTTTTAGGGTTTTAGGGTTCCTTAACAAGAAAATTACCAAACAAATTTAAAATGAAAGATCAAATCATGGCTATTTAATCTCACAAACTACATGCTAAACACAATGCAATGCAAAAAGAATCAAGGTCCAACTCTTTAGGGTTAGGCAGAAATGATTTTTGGAAGTTTGAATCAAAAATAATGCATAAAAATGATTTTAATTCCATGGAAAATTCTCAAAATGCATCAAGATCAAAAACTAAATTTGGTTTGAGGGTTGGACAATGTTTCTAAATGTTTTTAAAGGTTTCATGAATTTTTTGGTAATTTTTAAATACCTAAAAGTATTTTTAATTAATTAATTCTCATTAATTAATTAAAAAGAAACTTTTAAATATTTAAAAATACTTTTTTAATGCTAAAAATGAAAATAAAAATATTTTTGTGTTTTAAAAATTAATGAAACTCTTGACAAAAAATTTCATAATTTTTAAATGGTTTTTACTATTTTAAATAAATTGGACAAATCAAATGGAATAAAAAGAAAAGAAAATAAAATAAATGGGAAGTATGCAGGATGGAAGGCCAGGATTCATTCTGGGTTTGAAGCTGTTGACTGCGCGCCAGATCTAGTGGTCACAATTTAAACCTGACTAATCTCAATTAATTAATTAAATTAAACCTAATTAACACTAATGACATGATCTCAGCCTTCCAAACGCGCGCGGGAAACAAGATCCAGTGGCTCACATTCAAACCTGGTGCCCTAACCCTAATTACAACTAATCACTTTCAGGTGGCCGGAGAAGACTTCCGGTCATCTTCTCCGGCCAGCATCCTCCCTGAAAATTGCTATCCTCCACCCTAGCTCACTAAAACCTAATCTCTCTGCCCAGAATCCACCCCCAAACATCATAGAGCAAGAATCAACAGCCAAAACACATTTATTTTACACAACAAAGCTGAATCGAAGCAAAAGGGGTTTAGGTCAAAAAATTTTAGGAACAACATACATGCTCAAAACTCAATTATTTTCGAAACAAAACATATCAACATGATCAGTGGAACATGGAGAATCATTTAAGAACTTAAAAACAAGTTTCTGGAAAAAATGTTCTTGAGCTACCTGAGTTTTGAAGCTTTCAGTTCACAGCTTTCTGGCCTCTCCTCTTTGTGCAATCCACTCCCTTTGATCCCTTGATGATGTCTGGATGCTTAGAAGGAGTTTTTGTTGGCTAGTTTGGGAGGTTGAACAAGTTCTGTTCAGTGAAGTGAAGGAATCGTGTTTTTGATTCAATGGCTTTCAGGCTGTTTTGAGTGTTGGTTTGTGTTCAGTGAAGCATGGTGAGATGATTGGTGAAGTTTGTTTGTATGTTTGTGGCCTATGGAAGGTGTTTCGAAGGAAAATGCAAGTTGGAGAGAGTTTGTGAATGCTGAGTTCTGGTGAGTTTCTGGCTGGCTTCTTGTGTGGTTTGGCTTGCATTTTCTTTGTATAAACTAATGCCATTGGTCAGAGGATGTGACCTGTGCTTTTGTGATAGGTGTAGCTACTTTTTGCAAAATGTCCACTCTTGTGTAAGAGAAGCATGGGTCATGTTCTAGCTTGGTACAAGGGGTGTGGGCTGCGCAGCAAGGTGGAGGGAAAGGCTAGGGCTGGTTCAGTAGCCAAGGCAGCAAGTGGGTGAAGTGTGATGATGGTTTTTGCAACTTACTTGCTTTTGCTTTCCATGAAAATATCTTGCCTTACAAACCATGAAACATGTGATTTCTTTGGTCCAATCTGAATTTTAGGACTTGTGTGATGCTTGTGTATTGGTTTGATATCAACTAGAAGTCACAAATGCCTTTGGTACAAGATTTTGCAAATTTCTCATTTGGTGCATAACTTGAAATTTAATGATTTTAGCCAACTTTGATGCACCATAACTTTTGATCCAAGATGAATTAGGTCATGTTCTTGTACTTTTTGAAAAGGGAAAGATCTAATCTACAACTTTCATGACCAAAGTTTTTCCATTTGAAGCATTTTTGGATCAAAAGGTAAGGGTTGAAAAAGTTGCATAAAATGACATTTCATTAAAAGTCAACCTTGCCCAAAAAAGTCAACTTTGCAAAAACTTGTAATTCTTGAATTTTGTGAACTTCCAACTTCTTCCATGATCAAATAAAGATCAAATACACTCAAAATGATGAAGATCACCCCTTGGTTGGGTCATTGGGGGCCTCAGATGCCCTGATTTTGCACTGACTTGTTCAGAAAGTCAACTCTTGATCAGATGACTTCCCCATGGAATTTCTTCATGAAAATTGATATGCACACTCCCTATACCATATAGAGACCAATAGAAACAAGAATGACCAAAAAATTTGAAGTTATGGCCTCTGAAACCAAAACCCTAATTTCAGGTCATCTGTGCAGTCAAGCTTGGCTCTGCTTCCATACCAATCCCTGTTCTTGTGATTCTTTGGCATTCTTGACTTTGAGAAGATGTAATATGATGCTTGAACATCCATGGACCTCTTTGAAGTGATTGATGACCTTTGGAATGGCTCAAGAGGCTCTTGGACTGCTCAGATCACAAACCCTAGATGCAGATGACTTAGAACCAATGCAGTGGATCAAAAATGTGATATGAGATGCTATGATTGAGTTTATGCATATGAGATGATCACAAGCCATGGTGTGAATGGGTGAGGGCAAATTTGGGGTGTTTACAGCTGCCCCTATTCAAACATGAGTTAGCTATGCAGGTTGTAAGCGACGACTTAACAGGCAAACAAGATAACTTGTGGTTGAATACCAAAGACAGTCCAAAATTTGCACTCACAGAATGAAGAAAAAAAGGGATATAAATTGTAAAAGAAAATAAAGTATATTGTAACGTGTGGGCGACGGAGGACGACCGTCGAGCAGAGGACGACTGCTGGGTAAAGAGCAATGACGGAGACGACCGACATGCTGGGGAAGGTGCGGAAAACAAAACGATGACGGGGACGGCCGACATGCTGGGGATAAAAAGAATTATGATGGGGACGGCCATCAAGATAAAGCTGTAAAATTCTCTGGGGATTAATGAAACATGACGGGGACGGCCATCAAGTTCATAAAGTAAAGTAACCAACGATGGGGACGGCCATCGGGCTAAACTGATGAAGGACGATCATCAGGAAAAAGAAAAAGGGACCACGACGGGGACGGCCATCGGGTTAAAGAATAAATGAAATAAACAGATGATGAGGTACGGTCATCAAAGGTGAAGGACGATCACCTAGCAGGGGACGGCTGCTCTGTTGGGGATAAGATGAGGGACGGTCATCTAAGGTGGAGGACGACCACCTGGCAGGGTACGGCTGCCGAAAATATCGCGACATAGGACGAATGCCGGATAAAAGGTCAACGAAGGGGACGACCATCGGATGAGCATGATGGAGGATGACCATCAAGAGGTGGAGGACGACCACCTAGCAGGGGACGGCTGCTCTCAAGGTTTGTCATGACATAGGACGAATGTCAGATAACCAAAATCAACAATGGGGACAGCCATTGGATAAAATGATGAAGGACGATCATCAAAGGGTGGAGGACGACCACCTAGCAGGGGACGGCTGCTAAATATCACGACATAGGACGAATGTCGGATAGAAAATCAACGATGGGGACGGCCATCGGATGAGCATGATGGAGGACGACCATCAAGAGGTGGAGGACGACCACCTAGCAGGGTACGGCTGCTCTTAGGGTTTATCATGACACAGGACGAGTGTCAGATAAAAGAGAAAAAATGCTTTGTTGGCGATCTACTGGGGGGTAGTAAACACGGACGAGTGTTTATATCCAAGAAACAAAAGGTATAATTGTTTAGATATCTGTGTATAGATTAAAGGTGCGGACGAGCATCCTTAAGACTACGATACGGACGAGTATCGGGTAGAAACAAATACTGACACGTGTTCAGAGAGGATGATACAGACGAGTATCAACTGGTTAACAGAGAACACGGACGAGTGTTGAATCTGAAGGGACTCTTCTGGGGAATGGTAGACACAGACGAGCGTCTATATTTAAAAAGACATGAGTGTTTGACACAGTGTATGGATTAAAGATGCGGACGAGCATCCTTAAGACTATGATACGGACGAGTATCATGTAGAAACAAACTCTCGACGCATGTTCTGAGATGATGGTACGGACGAGTACCAACGAGTTAACAAAGAACAAGGACTAGTGTTGAATCTGTGGGGATGTAAATGGTATATATAAAATACGGACGAGTATCAGTATGAGAGTGAGTGGTATATAGATGAGTATTTAACTGCTGGGGAGAGCGACACGGACGAGTGTCAAAAGGAGAAGAGTGTAATATAAACAAGTGTCTGATATACAAAGTGTAGGCGACTGCGTTGGGGATGTGACACGGACGGGTGTCAGAGGATTGTCATATGTAAGTGTATGTGAGTGCAAAGAGGACGTCTTTGGTTTTCTGCCGGGGTTATAACACAGATGGGTGTCAACAAGTATCTGTAATACGAGTGGTTTTGTTTGTAAGGAGTGCTCGGGCGACTTTACTGGGGAGTGATGACACGGACGGGTGTCAAAGGGAGTATATATACTGGTGTTTGGGAATGCAAGGCAACTGTGTCTGCTGGGGAATCTCCGCCGGAGATTTTGGGGAAAGTATTCTGTATATTGATGGATTGTCATTATTCACAAGTGTTAACATGGCTTGTGATTATGCTATATGTTTGACTTTTGCCGTAATGATCCGTATTAGACGGAATGCTACGCTTTGCGGGTGAATATGATGCGAATGCTATGATCATGCAGGGATACCAAACCGGGATTCGGGTCCCGTTGCTGTGAAGATCTCCGGTCGAACTTGTTTGAAATGGACATCCCAGCCGGGGGGGAGGTCATTTGATAAATCTGATGAAATGCTATTGCTTGGGGATATAGGTCATTGAATAACCTATCCCGATAATGATGGACCCAGCTGGGGTTTGAAGGAGCTTTCTTTACTCTGTTGCGATCCCTTCATGCGTTGCTCTTCTGGATAGAGGCTGGAGCTCTGTGAGGAAATGGTTCCCTGACTTTTGTATTTTGGCTGAGGATGAAATGGCAACTCGGCTGGGGAGAAAACACTTCGAGTGTTAAGACTGAGTGCTGATTTGTCAGCTTGCTGGGATGAAGCTTACGTGCCCCAAGTTGCGTTCTGGATACCTGCAATCCTGCAAAGGTAGGGAAACGCACAAGTAATCCCGAGGTATCCCTTACTGGATTCCGTCATGGGAGTTTGGACACCTCTGAGAGTAAGTATATTTCCTGCAAGCACGTGTTTTTATTTTTGAAGATAAACATCTGTATTTTATGCAATCAATTTTCTCTTAAGACATCAGACATTTTTCGCAAAAATAGAAAATGTACAAGACGAGACATGACTGAAAATTTGATTTTATTAATTCATATGCCCTAAATTGGCGAGATACAGCCAAAGAAACAAATCCCCTGAAATGAGGAGATTGTTACAAATTGAGAAACAAAATGCTGGCAATGTTGATGACGCTTTAAGGAGCTTCCTCTTTACCATGACTCGTATGACTTTCGACGTTCTTCTCATCTTGCTTTCTGAAGAATGTTGATTCTGATTGAAGCTTGATCCTTTCGAAGCTTACCAAGTTGTAAACGATACAGACGAATTCAGAATGCAGTTGTTCGCTTATTCCCTTATTTTGCATGGATCGCCCTTTCGGGTTTTCAATCCATCGGGATACCCATTTTTGCCTGAGCTGTCCAATGCGGCTTTTCAACTCAGCGGGTGTACATTTTTATTTATTTCCCCTTATTTTTGCCCGAGTCTTTTATTCTGTTTTTGACTCGCCGGGATGCCCTATTTTGCCTGGACTTACATTCTGTTTTTATGTCCAGCGGGTCTTTTTTTTATGCGAAGTATTTTTTAACTGCATCTGAATTAACAGGGGATGGGAAATCTTCACCATCCATGGTGCTGAGCATCAGTGCTCCACCAGAGAAAACTTTCTTTACTACAAATGGTCCTTCATAATTTGGAGTCCATTTGCCCCTGTGGTCTGTATGAGGAGGGAGGATTCTCTTCAGCACAAGATCTCCTACTTGGTACTCTCGGTGCCTGACTTTCTGATCGAAGGCTTTCTTCATTCTCTTCTGATATAACTACTCATGACAGATTGCAGCCAATCTTTTTTCTTCGATCAGACTCAGTTGTTCGTATCGGGCCCGAACCCATTCTGCTTCACTCAGTTTAACATCCATTAGTACCCGTAGAGAGGGTAATTCAACTTCAACCGGTAGGACTGCTTCCATACCATACACAAGCTAATACGGTGTTGCCCCAGTGGATGTTCTGATTGACGTGCGGTACCCATGCAAGGCAAACGGTAGCATCTCATGCCAGTCCTTGTAGGTGACTACCATCTTCTGCACAATCTTCTTGATATTCTTATTTGCTGCCTCAACAGCGCCGTTCATCTTTGGCCTGTAAGGAGAAGAATTGTGATGCTGAATCTTGAAGTCCCGGCACAGCTCTGCCATCATTTTGTTGTTCAAGTTGGAACCATTATCAGTAATGATTCGCTCGGGAACTCCATACCGACAGATGATATCTCTTTTCAGAAATCTGGCTACCACTTGTCTTGTAACATTTGCATATGATGCTGCTTCAACCCATTTGGTGAAATAATCAATGGCGACCAAGATGAATCTGTGGCCATTTGAAGCAGTTGGCTCAATCTTGCCAATCATGTCAATGCCCCACATAGCAAAGGGCCAGGGTGAAGACATTACATTCAAAGAATTGGGAGGCACATGCACCTTATCTGCATAAATCTGGCATTTATGGCATTTTCTGGCGTATGAACAACAGTCGGCATCCATTGTGATCCAGTAATAGCCTGATCTCAGCAACTTCTTGGCCATTGCATGTCCTCCAGCATGGGTTCCAAAGGATCCTTCGTGCACTTCATGCATTAACAAATCTGTTTCTGTCTTGTCGACGCATCTGAGGAGTACCATATCAAAGTTTCTCTTATACAGGGAACCATCAGTGTTCAGAAAGAAACTACCAGCAAGCCTTCTCAAAGTCTTCTTATCATTGGAAGATGCCCCAAGTGGGTATGTTTGGTCCTCCAAGAAGCACTTAATGTCATGGAACCAAGGCTTATCATCTTTGACAATGTCTGCTGCGAATACATATGCTGGTCTGTCAAGTCTGGACACTGAGATTTGCGGTACAAAGTTGGTGGCTTGAACTTTGATCATAGATGAAATGGTATCCAGAGCATCTGCAAATTGATTCTCGTCCCGAGGGATATACTCAAGCTTAACTGTTGTAAAGAAAGTCAATAACCTCCTTGTATAATCCCTGTAAGGTATCAGATGATCCTGGTGGGTGTACCATTTGTCGTTGGTCTGATTGATTACCAGAGCTGAATCTCCGAATACGGTCAATGTCTTGATCCTGAGGTCAATGGCTTCCTCGAGACCCATAATACAAGCTTCGTATTCAGCTTCGTTGTTAGTGCAGTTGAAAGTGAGCTTTGCCGAAAAAGGCATGTGAACTCCTTTAGGTGTAATGAGTACTGCACCAACACCACGACCATTCATGTTAACAGCCCCATCAAACATCATAGTCCATTCTTCTTCCGGGTCAGGCCCTTCAGTGTGAACAGGCTCTTCATGATCTTTTGCTTTTATGAACATGATGTCTTCATCAGGGAAGTCAAATCTCATAGGCTGGTAATCCTCAATGGGTTGTTCAGCAAGATATTCAGACAATACACTGCCCTTGATGGCTTTCTGAGAAGTGTACTGGATGTCATACTCTGTGAGGATCATTTTCCATCTTGCAACCCGTCCGGTAAGTGCTGGTTTCTCAAAAATATACTTAACTGGGTCCATTTTAGAGATCAACAAAGTAGTGTGGGTCAACATATACTGCCTCAGTCGGCGAGCAGCCCACGCTAAAGCACAACAAGTTTTCTCGAGCAGTGAATAACGTTGTTCACAGTCGGTAAACTTTTTGCTTAGGTAGTATATTGCATACTCTTTTCGACCAGACTCGTCATGCTGGCCCAGCACACACCCCATTGACTCTTCTAATACTTTCAGGCACATGATCAGAGGTCTTCCTTCAACTGGAGGCATAAGTATTGGAGGTTCTTGCAAGTACTCTTTGATCTTGTCAAAAGCCTTCTGACAGTCTTCGTTCCACCTGACCGTTTGTTCTTTTCTCAACAATTTGAACAAAGGTTCACAGGTCGCTGTAAGGTGAGATATGAACCTTGAGATGTAGTTCAATCGTCCTAAGAAACCTCGAACTTCTTTCTCTGTCTTCGGTGCAGGCATCTCTTGAATAGCTTTGAATTTATCAGGGTCGACTTCAATCCCTTTCTCGCTCACAATAAAACCCAGCAGCTTACCAGATCGCACCCCGAATGTGCATTTGTTGGGGTTTAACTTCAGTTGGTACTTCCTCAGACGCTTGAACAGCTTTAACAGATTTACCAGATGGTCTTCTTCAGTGAGGAACTTGGCAATCATGTCATCCACATAACATTCGATTTCCTTATGGATCATATCGTGGAATAATGTTACCATAGCCCGTTGATACGTCGCACCGACATTCTTGAGCCTAAATGGCATTACCTTGTAGCAGAACGTGCCCCAGGGTGTGATGAAGGTTGTCTTCTCCATGTCTTCAGGTGACATTTTAATCTGATTGTATCCTGAAAATCCGTCCATGAAGGAGAATACCGAGAACTGAGCCGTGTTATCCACCAACACGTCAATGTGAGGTAAAGGGAAGTCATCTTTCGGGCTGGCTCTGTTCAGATCCCGGTAGTCAACACACATTCTTACTTTGTCGTCCTTCTTGGGCACAGGTACTATGTTAGCAACCCACGGTGGATAGCTAGTTACGGAAAGGAAACCGGCGTCCCATTTCTTTTGTACCTCTTCCTTGATCCTCATTGCCATGTCTGGACGAGTACGGCGCAGTTTCTGTTTAACCGGCGGGCAATCCTCTCTCAAAGGCAGCTTGTGCACAACAATGTCGGTGTCCAACCCTGGCATATCTTGATAAGACCAAGCAAACACGTCCACATACTCTTGCAGCAGGTCAATCAGTTGTCTCTTCACTGAGTCTTGTAAGCAGGCCCCGATTTTAACTTCTTTCACGTCTTCATCTGTACCAAGATTGATCGTTTCCACCTCCTCCTGGTGAGGAGTAATAACCTTTTCCTCTTGTCTCAACAACCTGGCTAGCTCTTCAGGAAGCTCATATTCTTCTTCAACCCCTTCATCAGCTTGATTGATTGGATTGTCAAAGTCATACGAAGTCATAGCCGTGCCGTTGTCGGTGCTGTCTGGAAGGCACACTCTGCAAGGGTTCAGTTTGTTCATTTTAGTGATTTGATTTTAATCTTGTTTAGAAAAGTGAAATAAAGTTGTCATTTTGAAAACACTGCCATTTATTTTTTGTACAAAAAGAAAAATGGAAAAACAGTGAACGGAAAAGAGAAAAGACTCATTTGCAAAAAGATGTCTGATATTTCATTGATTAATCTTGTTGCACAAAAAGCACAGATGGCCCGATTACAAAATGAGTCTTGTCATCTTGGGCAAGATGCAAGACTTTGATGCATGCTATAAAAATACAGGAAATAATAATTACTCTGCATGAGTAACTCTTATAATTTCCTGGGAAGACCAGTTCGAGATACTGCTCCCCGGGATCTTTGGACGGATCCAACTCTCCAGGTTGCGGTTGCTTTCATCCTCGTCTTCCAAATTGTTGACAGCATCAGGGGTGAGCATCCCCCCACTAACAAAGTTGGGCTCTTTTGCAGCCTCTGCTTGATCTTGTTGAGTTGGTTTGTAACCCAACCCAAATCTATCCTCTTTCTTCTCCACAGGTAGCAGTTTGCCCCAGCCTTGGGCATTTCCTTCTTCAACAACCTTCCGGGCTTGTTGGTATGATGTCATTGAGGTTCCAGGTACAGCAGAAGTTTCATTTATGTTCAAGGCCTCGAACCCTTGACTCATTGTTTCATGGATCTCCCCATCCATCTCAATGTATTTGTAGGTGGCCAGATGGCTGACAAAAATATCCTCCTCTCCACAGATAGTAACGACTTGACCCTCCCACTCGAATTTTAACTTCTGGTGAAGGGTTGAGGTCACGGCGCCAGCGGCGTGAATCCATGGCCTACCCAATAGACAGCTGTAGGCAGGCTGTATATCCATCACGTAGAAGGTCGTTTTAAAAGTTTGTGGGCCAATCGTTATAGGCAACTCAATCTCTCCCAGAACCGATCTCTTAGAACCATCAAAGGCTCTCATCACCAGGTTGCTGGGTCGTAATGCCAATCCGTCATACTCTAGCTTCACAAGGGCTTTTTTCGGTAAGACATTAAGGGATGACCCTGTGTCTACCAACACATGGGAAAGGAATGCACCTTTACATTCCATGGTAATGTGCAAAGCCTTGTTATGATTGCGGCCTTCCGTCGTCAAATCAGTGTTGGTGAACCCTAGTCCATGACTAGCATTAACATTTCCTACCACAGCTTCCAACTGATTGACTGTGATCTCTTCAGGCACATAAGCTGCGTGCAAGACTTTTAGTAATGCGTTCCGATGGGCTTCGGAGCACATGAGCAATGATAGAATAGAGATCTTGGAAGGCGTCTGATGAAGCTGATCCACTATTTTGTAATCACTTTTCTTGATGATTCTCATGAACTCATCGACTTCTTGATCAAAGGGTGTTTTCAAAGCTTCTTTAACAATCTGCTCTTCCTGCACCAAGCTTTTTCCTTTTGCCTTGGCAGCAGCTTCTGCTTCGGCAGTGGGTCTTTGAATTTGTGGAGCGAAGAGACGTCCGCTTCGAGTGAAGCCTCCGCCTCCTCCCACATTGTCTATTTGTGGTGCAGGGGTTGATGATTCAAGAGTGATTTTCTGTCCTTCGCAGTATAAGTCAGAGCCGTAATGCCACGGGATGGCATTATTGCTTTCATAAGGTACTGGCCCAGGCACTGTGATAGTGACTGGACTGATGGCAGCTGCAGAAGGGACTGTGATAGTCTATGGATTATAATATATTGTGACTGGTGCTCTGATGGGAGTAGCACTTTGTGAGTTGTAGACGGAGTCATTTTCAGGATCATAATAAATCGTAACTGTTGAGACATCTTCATGGTTTGTTGTTGATGTTGTAGGAGACATTGTCGGAAGGATGGGTGTTGTTGTTGTAGGAGATTCAAAATGAAGTGGTGCTGAAGTTGTAGAAGGAATGTCGGTTGATATCTGGTCAGTTGAGATGACAGATGAAGCATTTGTTGATGAAGCCGAAGAGTTGTCGGGAACAATGGTTGTTGCAGTTGTAGGAGGTACTGGAATTGTTGCTGATGAGAGTGCTGGATTTGTTGGAACTGATGTTGTAATTTGAAGTAGGCCACTCTGGATGAGACCATCTATGCCATCCCTCAAGTTATCACACCCATTCACTGAAATGTTACAGTAAGCACACCCTAACTCACATCCCGGGAACATTTGACATTCGAGGAGTTGAGCTTTAATCTCTACCAACGGTGTCCGAATCTGACCGACACTGGTTATTAAATAAGTCGGCTTGTCTTCTTCAATAGCATTGATTCTGGGACCACCATGGTTTGGCATAGGGTTTTTGTTAACATTTGGTGGTGGTGCAAAATTCAGAGCTTTAGAGTCTACCAGGTCTTGTACCTTCATGTGCAAGGCTCTGCACTTTTCTGTACTGTGGCCAGGCGCATTGGAATGAAAAGCACATCTGGCGTTGGAGTCATAATTCCTGGGTAGACTATTAGGATCTGGAGGTGCCAACGTCCTTAGCTCAACTAGGTTGAGTTTCAGGAGTTGTGGCAGTAATGTAGCATAGGGCATAGGGATCGGATCGATCACCCTATTGGCCTGAGAAGGTCTCTGTTGGAATGGTCTTTGCTGATTGTTGTTGTTGGTGTTGTTGTAGTTTCTCGGAGGATACTGAGTTTGTTGCTGGTACTGAGGTTGTTGCTGATAATTTTGTTGCGGAGGTTGATAAGCTGGTTGTGGATGAGCTAGAGCGGGAACGGTGACTGCTGCCACAGACCTATGAACATATTGGGTTCTGCCCCTGTTGGCATGGATAGCATTGGTTTCACCGGTTCTTCTTGGGCCTGCAAAAGGCTTCCTTGTATTGCCGGACGAGCTGGCACCGTTGTCAGAAATTTTGCCCATCTTTAACAGGCTCTCAATTCTTTCCCCAGCTATAACAACATCTGCAAAGCTAGTGGAAGAGAAAGCAGCTAGCCTGTCAATGTATGTTCCTTGGAGGGTGTTCATAAACATATTTGCCATCTCCCTCTCTGAGTTAGGTGGCTGAACAGTAGCAGCCAATTGCCTCCATCTCTGGGCATACTCTCGAAAACTTTCTCTTGATGACTGTGACATTCCCATTAGGAGGGTCCTGTTGGGTGCCATATCTAAGTTGTACTGATACTGTCTGATAAAGGCCTCTGCCAGGTCCTTCCAACACCTGATAGTTGCTCTTGTCAGATGAGAGTACCATTCTCTTGAAGCTCCCGTCAAGTTGTCCTCAAAATAAAACATCCAGAGCTTCTCGTCCATGGTATAGGCCTTCAGCCTCCCCAGAAAGGACTGTAAGTGGGTCCGAGGGCATGAAGTCCCGTTGTATTTTTCAAAACAAGGAGGCTTAAACTTATGGGGAATCCTGACCCCGTCTACCAAGCCCATGTCCATAACATCAAAACCCAAAGAGTTTTGAGACTCCAAGGATCTTAATTTCTCAGCTATCTCATCCAGCCTTCTGTCATAAGCTTCCTCCCCAGCACCCATTACTGTGAACTGATCCTCCTGGGGGTCTTCTTGCAGTACCCTGCCTGCACTGGCAGTCCCTTGAACATTAGCAGGAATATTGACTTCTGGATGAAGGTGGGGGCCAAATACAGGGGGATTGACATGAGGTTGGACCCTCTCATTGTTGCTTGTGCCAGCAGTCCCTATATGTGGATCTTCCTGATTCTGCCTTTCCACCATTGCTCTCAATCTTTCTTGGCTCTGAGCCATGTTGTTCATCACTTCCATAAACTGCGTCATCTGAGTCCTCATTTCCAATCTTTCGTTTGCCATTTGATTTCTGACCTCTGCAAGGTCCTGTTGTACCTGATCCATTTGTATGCCCGGAAGGTTGTTACGGGTTGGATATCGGTGCGGACGGTTGAGTGGAAATACCCGGTGTCGAGCAATAGTTCCTGAGATCACAACAGAGTTAGCAGCAATAAAACAAAAACCTACAAAACAAACAAAAGGTTAGCATGCAATGCAGTATGCTTATTTGTTTTCAAGGTATCCGACTTGGCATTCAGTTTTGACCCTTCCAGACCCTTGAAGATGCTGTTGATGTTGCTTTTGAAGTAAACTCGGATGGAACAAACTGATACATATATTACAAAAGGCAAATGGTACATAGTTTGTTTACAAATACAAGCCCTCTGAGGGGTCAAAATACATTACAAGAAAATAAAAGTACATAAAATGAAAGCAACAACAAGAAAATAGTCAAACACCAAGACCAAACTCATCCTCCTGAACTTCCTTGAGAAGTGCTTCAGTCACAGGATCAGCTGGACGCTCCGTGAGATTCCTGATAAGGAAATTCCGGGTAGTAACAGCTGCAGTTAGCTTCTTGTGTTGACTTTGGTCTTTTGACCTCTTTACTCCAGCTCTGATCTTCAGCTCTGAGATCTCCCTCTGGGCTGCTGCCAGGGCTTCCTGCTGCTCTTTTGCACTAGCTTCCAGCTGCTCTATCTTGTCTTGAGTCCTCTTATCTTCCAGAGTACGAGCTTCGGTGATCCGGACCCACCTAGCTTGACTCTCCTTCAGATACAAGTCAGTCCTGGCTTTCTGGAACTGGGCTTCCTTGCAAGCATTCTTCAGAATTTGTTCTCCAGCCCTAGACTTCTTGATGTAATCCTCAGACTTCTCAAGTTTAGCCAGATGCTCTACTCTCAGCTTCTCTAACCTCTCAATGTCCAACCTACCATCACTCCTCTCCCGGAGGGTCTTCTGCAAAGCCTGAGTCAACTTCTCATTTCTCTCTTTCAAACCCTCAAACTCCTCCAAACTGACAGTGGCAGGGGGTGGTGCTGAGGATGGTCCAGGCATATCCTCCATGGTAAAGGGCATTCCAGAGAATTGAGCCCTGGCATGGGACCATTCATAGTATTGTGCTGATGCTACATTGTTGCACTTCCCCAGAATGGTTACTCCCTTAGTTTGAACATTTTCCCAGGCCCAGGCTGCCTGCCTAACAATAGCCAGATTAGGCTTGTTCTCACAATAAAGAGTTTCAGCCAAGTCTTGTGCCTTAGGAGTGTGGACCAATGCATAGCCCAGTTGTCTTTTGCACAGCAGAGGGTTGTAATTAATGCTACCCTTAACTCCTATCAGGGGCACATTGGGAAAATGCCCACAACTGGTGATGATATCCCTGCCCTTTGTGCTTTGAGTGCACCACCTGATATCAGCTGAAGTCAGAGCAGTGAGTCTTCTAGCCCAGTTTCTCTGCTGATGAGGATTCAAAAATGCATCTGTCCTGGGCAAATGCTTGAGAAGCCAAGTATGGAACAAAGGAGCACAACACCTCACTAATCTTCCCCTCTGCTTTTCATTCCTCTGGTGCACTGAGTAGTAAAAATCCCCCAATAAGGTGGGCACTGGGTTCCTTAGAATGAAAAGATGGATTGCATTCTTGCTAATGAATCTAGGCTCATCTGCAAATAATATGATCCCATGTATGCTCAGGGCCAATAAAGCACAGACTGCTTTCCACTCTCCTAAAGAAGCTTTCAGGGTAGCTTGAGAGATCAAGAAATCCAGATGCAGGCCAGGGATTCCAGCCTTAGTAGTCATATGCTGCCCAACCAGAACTGGTTCCAGATGCAATGCCTTTGCTACCTCTTCATTACCAGGAAAGACCATCTCAGGGTTGAAAGGGACTCTACCCCTGATAGGTATACCAACCAATGATGAGTATTCTTCCAATAAAGGGCCCAGCTGAAAGTCCTGAAAAGTGAAACACCTTAGTGGGGGATCATAAAACTGAAGGCAAGTATGAATCAGGCTCCTCTATGAAGGGTCCAAATCCATAACCACATCAAGTATATCTCCATAGTGTTCCCTGAACAGTGGTATATGGTCTGGAGTGATCAGGGTCTGAATCCTCCTGATGTCAGCTAGCTTTGGCTGGAAGAAGTGGTAGGAAATGTTACTCTTTTTAGGTGCCATGTTGTTGAGGATGAGTGGAGATAGGTGCTGATGATGACACTGAAAATGGGCCACTGACTGGCTGATGCAGGTGACTGGAGCAGATAGCTGATAGCTGAGGCAGATGCTGATGAGGATAGGTCAATACTGATGATGGGGTCAAAACCAAGCCAAAAATGAAAATGGATACCCTGAAAAACAAATAAACAAATGTCAAAATGATGCAATGATCATGTATGCAAATGATATGCAAGGGTTTGTGACTGAGCTGGATCTGATCAAGTGCTCTGATATAAGTCTAAGTATATTCAAGAAATCCAGATGGAGGTTTATAGGTCCAATAACCAAGGTGGGGGACTCAAATAAAGAGTCACATGTCCAGGGCTTAGAATCACAAGAACTGTTCCAACATGGAGTATTCTTAATCAAATCAAAGTAACAGGGTATGTTGAGGCCAAGGGTACCTGCAAACCTGTAAACAGCCCAACCCCCTCACAGGTGGTGTTCTAAAACAAGGATCCTCAGACTTGGATCAGTTATGAGAAGTGTAAACACTTCCAACTCGGAGGTACAGTGTTTACAATAACCATAAAAGTTCCTCCTCTAATTCACCTCACTTTCTGAAGGTCAATACTAAAGGTCATCTAGACTTAGCAGGCTTCCCAGATAGCCCTAGCATTGCAGGAAATCTGCAACACATAGTTCTCAAGAAGAAACCCATATCTGAACCGTGTTTCACATTCCCGCACCAGACCGAGATGGAATGGGAAAGAATATGAACCACTCTAGCCTAGGTGTCACTCAGGTCCCAGGTATAGGACCTTAACTCTCAATGGAACACCCACCCACCAAAGCAAACAAACAGATCCAGCCAGCAGCACAGGATGACAGTATGATAATGCAAAGCTATAAAGGAAGCAGTAAAATAGCTGTACATAAAGCAAAAATAAATACAAATACACAAACACAAATAAACACATAACACCCCAGTAAACACAAATCAAACAAGCGCTAGGAGGAACCCACAAAAAGAACCAGAAGCCCTGGTTGCAGTATAAGGATCCCCGGCAGAGTCACCAAGCTGTCGCTCCCGATAAGTGGGACTGGCCCAAATAAAGGTACAGACGCAAATGGTCGGCGAAAAATACAATGAGAACACACAGCCGTGAACTCACTGGAGATGAATAGAGTCGCCAGCTAGGCATTTTTATCCCGGAGGAAAGGCAATGCTGCATAGACCTAGAAAGAGATATGGATAAGACGGTTGCGAACCAGAGAGACTGAGAAAGGGGGTTAGTTACAACCTGGGAAGGTATTAGCACCCAGATTGTCCGCCGTACTCGATGGGATCCACGCTTAAAAGATTTGTGTTTTAAAGGGGTAGTGTCAGTGCAATTTGTGTGCAAAAGAGCTGGAAAAGGATGTACAGGTGTCAGTGTAAAGAAAAGTGAAGTGTGATATATACAGTGTCAGTGTAAGAAAAGGAACAAGATGATCAAGATCATGAGGCTAAAAAAGAATGAAGCTGGAAGGAGGGGGAATATACAGAGACTTTTGTTCGATAACTGTTAAGTTATGCCTACGTATCCTCTCGTGCAATGAGGAAGTCAGAACACCGTAGTTCGACCCAAAGAGACTGAAAGATGAATTGACTTGTGAACTGCTTACTTGTCTATGCTCAAGTGTATGACCTGTCTGGCTCAGGTGCGAACTGTCTTGCATTAGACGGAAGAAGCGAGTTCTCGTTTGTGAATGAAGATGATGAGAAAAGAATCCCGGAGGAGACGATTATTGTTTATTTTTGAGTTTTCAGTCTTTTATTGCTTTTGGATTTTGTCATAAGTTAATGAGCTTAAGTCTAAACCAGTGGATTTAGTAAACTCATCACATCTTCCCTCTGATTAGGGGTAATGAGAGTACCTTAAGTGTGAAGTCAGATTCTCACACTTAATCACCTTTGATGCAGGGTCAAGATCATTAACCTACTTGTGATTATTTAGATGTTTTTGGTGTTTTTGTTTAGTGTTAAGTAATGAGGTTAAGCCATAATCAGGGATTAAACAAACTCATTACACCATCCTAATAGAAGGATAATAGATGAGAATATTTAAGCTGAGGAAAGCTCCTCAACTTAATCCATGATTAGGGATTAAACTCATGACAAAACAAAGCCTTTATTAAGTGGATTTTAGTTAATGATATGATGATGAAGTGGATTCTAGGGTTTGTAAGACAACTTGAGGGGGACTTGTCCATTAACACTAGGGTTAGTCCTTCTTAACCAATTAAGGAAGAATTAGAACCCTAATGCAAGGCCCAAGTTACAAGTGTGATGTCTTGATGATTATTAAGTGAATTGATTAGAGGATTTAAACACATTAAGGGTCTAACACTTAGGATTAAAGTTATACACTCCATCCTAATAGAAGGATGCAGGCATAAGCTTAATCACAAAGCCTTAAAGCCTTTAGGGTTTAGTCCCTGATTATGAGGTGAGAAGAGAAGACTCAATGAGACACAAAGGTAAAAACTAAGAGGGGAGACTAAACAAAACCCTAATCATTGTCATACATGGTTGTTCCTAAGGTTTGTGAGGTTTTCAAGAGAAGTCTTCAATGGAACCACCAGGAAGCAGATGAAAGGATCAAGAGAAGCAAAGTAACTTGCTTCATTTAAGAAGTCAAGTCACTTGAGGAAAGAAAGTAAGAAGAAGAAGAATGAACAAGCTCAAACTCAAACACATACAAAAATGCAGCAAGGATGCATAAAAGAGATGAATAGAAGTTATGAGAAGTGAAGGCAAATTCACTTCTCAAAGTCACTTACCACCTGAAAAGTTAGAAAAGAAAATGCAATGCAATGCAAAATGAGATGAAATGATATGATGAAAAACCAAACCAGAAGCACATACATGATGTTAATGATGCTATGAGATGCTACAAACCAGAAACAACACATGTGGATGATCATACAAACTTATGGATGCAAATGAAACAAGTTAAGACACATGAACATACATGAAAAGTTATGAGATGCATATGGCATACAACATGGCAAATGCAATATGCAATGATCAAACATGCTTTCAATATGTCTTATGATGTTAAATGAATCACATGGATGCATAAAATATCATGGCAAGTCAAGGCATGAATGCAAATGCAAGATGGATGCATATGAAAGCCCAAATTAGGGTTTATGAACAATACAACAAACAAAAACCAAAATCAGAAGCAAACAACATTACAAAAAATTTAAAATTCACTCAAAGGATCCCTAAACCTATATTAACTCACTGCCCAAAGGTGAGGTCTCAACTCTTAACCTAACTCAAGATATGATTTTTCTAAGTTTTCTAGGGTTTTAGGGTTCCTTAACAAGAAAATTACCAAACAAATTGAAAATGAAAGATCAAATCATGGCTATTTAATCTCACAAACTACATGCTAAACACAATGCAATGCAAAAAGAATCAAGGTCCAACTCTTTAGGGTTAGGCAGAAATGATTTTTGGAAGTTTGAATAAAAAATAATGCATAAAAATGATTTTAATTCCATGGAAAATTCTCAAAATGCATCAAGATCAAAAAATAAATTTGGTTTGAGGGTTGGACAATGTTTCTAAATGTTTTTAAAGGTTTCATGAATTTTTTGGTGATTTTTAAATACCTAAAAGTATTTTTAATTAATTAATTCTCATTAATTAATTAAAAAGAAACTTTTAAATATTTAAAAATACTTTTTTAATGCTAAAAATGAAAATAAAAATATTTATGTGTTTTAAAAATTAATGAAACTCTTGACAAAAAGTTTCATAATTTTTAAATGGTTTTTACTATTTTAAATAAATTGGACAAATCAAATGGAATAAAAAGAAAAGAAAATAAAATAAATGGGAAGTATGCAGGATGGAAGGCCAGGATTCATTCTGGGTTTGAAGCTGTTGACTGCGCGCCAGATCTAGTGGTCACAATTTAAACCTGACTAATCTCAATTAATTAATTAAATTAAACCTAATTAACACTAATGAACATGGAGAATCATTTAAGAACTTAAAAACAAGTTTCTGGAAAAAATGTTCTTGAGCTACCTGAGTTTTGAAGCTTTCAGTTCACAGCTTTCTGGCCTCTCCTCTTTGTGCAATCCACTCCCTTTGATCCCTTGATGATGTCTGGATGCTTAGAAGGAGTTTTTGTTGGCTAGTTTGGGAGGTTGAACAAGTTCTGTTCAGTGAAGTGAAGGAATCGTGTTTTTGATTCAATGGCTTTCAGGCTGTTTTGAGTGTTGGTTTGTGTTCAGTGAAGCATGGTGAGATGATTGGTGAAGTTTGTTTGTATGTTTGTGGCCTATGGAAGGTGTTTCAAAGGAAAATGCAAGTTGGAGAGAGTTTGTGAATGCTGAGTTCTGGTGAGTTTCTGGCTGGCTTCTTGTGTGGTTTGGCTTGCATTTTCTTTGTATAAACTAATGCCATTGGTCAGAGGATGTGACTTGTGCTTTTGTGATAGGTGTAGCTACTTTTTGCAAAATGTCCACTCTTGTGTAAGAGAAGCATGGGTCATGTTCTAGCTTGGTACAAGGGGTGTGGGCTGCGCAGCAAGGTGGAGGGAAAGGCTAGGGCTGGTTCAGTAGCCAAGGCAGCAAGGTGGAGGGAAAGGCTAGGGCTGGTTCAGTAGCCAAGGCAGCAAGTGGGTGAAGTGTGATGATGGTTTTTGCAACTTGCTTGCTTTTGCTTTCCATGAAAATATCTTGCCTTACAAACCATGAAACATGTGATTTCTTTGGTCCAATCTGAATTTTAGGACTTGTGTGATGCTTGTGTATTGGTTTGATATCAACTAGAAGTCACAAATGCCTTTGGTACAAGATTTTGCAAATTTCTCATTTGGTGCATAACTTGAAATTTAATGATTTTAGCCAACTTTGATGCACCATAACTTTTGATCCAAGATGAATCCTTGTTCTTGTGATTCTTTGGCATTCTTGACTTTGAGAAGATGTAATATGATGCTTGAACATCCATGGACCTCTTTGAAGTGATTGATGACCTTTGGAATGGCTCAAGAGGCTCTTGGACTGCTCAGATCACAAACCCTAGATGCAGATGACTTAGAACCAATGCAGTGGATCAAAAATGTGATATGAGATGCTATGATTGAGTTTATGCATATGAGATGATCACAAGCCATGGTGTGAATGGGTGAGGGAAAATTTGGGGTGTTTACACTCGGAAAGAAGAGGAGTGAGCTCGGGAAGTAGGAATAAGGAAATGGAGGAGTTCTTGGAGTTTATTGACAGCTCGGGTTGTATTTATGTCGCGTGTGTGGGTGGTCTGTTCACTTGGTACAACAATTTAGGGTCTGCTATGAGTAGAATTGACAGGTACCTAATTTTTGATGGTTTGATTAACGATTGGGGGATTGTAGGTCAATTCGTGGGACAAAGGGATATGTCATATCATTATCCGATATATCTGAACCGTAGTGGTAACGATTGGGGTCCGAAATCCTTCAAATTTAACAATTGTTGGTTATCCCATCCTGAATTCTTGCCTTTCACCGAGAAGTGCTGGAAATCGTTTGAGGTTCATGGCAGAGGTGACTATGTCTTGAAAACTAAATTGGGTTTGCTTAAATCTCATATAAAGAAGTGGAATGAGGAGGTTTTTGGTTGGATAGATTTGAAGGTCGAGGAAGTCGTTCGTGACATCAACAATCTGGATCAACAAGCTTGTAATCTTGGTTTTTCAAACTTTGAAGAGATGGCTAGCAAGAGGGTGAAAGAAAACTTTGATTTCTGGAAACACTTGAATTACAAAGAGGGAATGTTAAGATTAAAGGCTAGGAAGCTATGGCTGAGAGAGGGAGATAAAAACTCTAGTTATTTTCATAAGGTGATGAAAGGAAGAAGAAGTAGGAAAGATATTACTTTTGTGGACACCCCATATGGTAGGAAGGAATCGGTTCCTGATGTTAAATAGGAGGTGTTGGCATTTTTCAAAGAAAATTTCAAGGAGGCGAACTTACACAGACCGTTTCTTGATGACTTCCAATTCAACATGGTGTCTGATACTGATAAGAGTATCCTCGATCAGGAGTTTAGTGACAAGGAGATTAAAGACACGATATGGGCTTGCAACGGAAGTAAGAGCCCGGGGCGAAACGAATCGAGTTTCAGTTTTTTCCAAAGTTGTTGGGAATTCATCAAAGGTGATGTCATCAGGTTCGTTAAAGATTTCTTTAATAAACTTGTGCTGACTAGAGCTGCTTATGCATCCTTCCTAACTTTGATTGCCAAGGTCAAACACCCTCAAAGGTTAAACCATTATCGCCCTATCTATTTGGTGAACTGTTTTCAAAAGATTCTAGCAAAAATCTTGGCAAGCAGGTTGAAATCAGTAGTGGGAAGTTTGGTTTTGGTGGATCAGTCAACTTTCGTTCCCGGGAGAAGTGGTTTAGACGGTGTCGTATTTGTTAATGAGCTCTTAGACTTAGCAAAAAGAACGAGGAGAAGATGTATGATTATGAAGATTGATTTTGAAAGGGCTTATGACTATGTTTCTTGGGAGTTTGTAAGAACTATCCTTGAGAAGATGAATTTCGAAGAAAAATGGAAGAGTTGGATTGAAAAGCTGATGTTTTCTAGTTTGATGTCTGTTCTTGTAAACGGAAGTGCTACGGGAGAATTTAGATTTGAGAAGGGCCTTCGTCAAGGAGATCCATTATCTCCTTTCCTGTTCATTCTAGTTATGGAAGGGCTTAACAAACTGGTTCATAAAGTTGTTGATTTGGGACTGTATAAGGGATTTGAAGTCAATAATTCCCTATCATTTAAAATAGTTCAGTTTGCCGATGACACTGCGTTAATTGGGGAATTTGTGTGGGAAAACTTGTGGAGTATTAAAGCTTTTCTAAGGGGATTCAAATTTATATCAGGTATGAAAGTGAATTTTTTCAAGAGTGGAGTGGGGGGAATTAATTTGGGTGCTGATTTTCAGGCGATTGCATCAGAATTTCTTCACTGCGAAGAGCTAAAACTTCCAAAAAAATTTATGGAGATCAGAATAGGGGATAATCCGAGGTAGATCCATATGTGTAAGGATGTTATCAATCATGTGAGGAGTCGTTTAACATATTGGAAAGGAAGAATTTTATCTATTGGTGGAAGAGTAGTGCTTATTAACTATGTTTTAAACGCGTTGCCGGTTTACACCTTTTCTTTCTACAAAGCTCCGACGGGAGTTATCAAAGAAATTCAACGTATCCAAAGTGAATTTTTGTGGGGAGGCTGTGATTCTCATAAGAAGATACACTGGGTAGACTGGAAGTTGATATGCGGACCGAATGAGAAAAGAGGTTTAGGAATCATAGACATTCCTTCCTTCAATAAATCCTTTCTACTCAAGTGGAGATGGAGGTGTATTGCTGAGAATAATGCGGTTTGGAAAGAGTTGTTGGAATTCCAGTATGCTAACAAGGGGTTACGGGCTTTCATTATGGGATACGGCAGGGAGAATGGGGAGAAATCAGATTCAATTTGGTGGAGAGATTTACTATCTCTGAGTTACGATTTCCAAGCCTCATCTGACGTGTTCGTCGATAATATTCCTGAAGGTACATCAGTTGTGATTTGAGGTGAAAACGTTTGTTCAAGGTGAAATCGAAGACACCACTGCTCATTTGAGGTATGTTTGAACTAGTTCATCTATAAAATTATAATGTTGTAGTTTTAGGGTTTATGCAAACATTCTGAAATCCTTCTTTTTTCTTTGTTTCTACTTAGGGTATAGTTTGAAATGGATGAAAATTTACACCTAAAAATCCATCACAATGGTGAGTTTGTTGAAGAGGAATGTAGTGTGTACAAAGGGGGTGAGGTGGTTGATTTGAAAATAGATGTTGATAGGTGGAGATAATTTGAGTTGTTAGGCTGTTCTAAGGATTTAGGTTATAATGCCATATATAAGATGTATTACAGGGATCCCACAGTTGGGATGAATGTGTTGGTTGATGACAAATGTGCCTTATAGATTGTTGATCTCTATAAGGTTCATCTTAGAGTTGACATATATATTGAACACACACAGTCTCAGCCTGATTATTATGATAGTCCACTTGATGAGATAATAGCAGAGAAAAATGATATTGTATATGAGAGTGGATATGTGCTTGCTGTAATGTATGAAGAATTAGTTAATGGGGGGTTGAAGGATAGTGAGACAAGTAGGAAGAAAAGTGAAATGGAAACTCATGTAAGGGAAATGATGTAAGAGAAACTGCCTAGAGTTAAACAGATATTTTATGTGACAAATTTTGATTTTACAATTCTGATGACATATGGACTATTTCCTATAATGGATAAGCTATTTCCCATAGTTGAACAAAAATCTTGTGTCAATCATCTTTATAACAACTTTAGGAAGAGGCTTCCTAGTAAGATGTTAATGGAGATCATATGGAGGGCTGCAAAAGCAACATACTCACAAGTTTGGGAAAGAAAAATTAAAGGAATGAAGGATGTCAATGTAGATGCATAAAAACACATGATGAACACCCCTCCAAGATTTTGGAGTAGATCATACTATAAGACACATAACAAGTGTGATGTTGTTCTTAATAACATATTTGGAGCTTTTAATAATATCATTTTGGAGTCTAGGGCTAAGCCATTGATAACCATGGTGGAAGAAATCAGGACCTACATGATGGAAAGATGGGATACCAATAGGATGAGACTTCAAAATATGGAAGATATTGAAGTGATGCTCAATATTAGAAACAAAATTGAAAAAAACAGGCACATACATAAACTTGTGGCTTGTCATGTAAGATACTTATGTTCATACAAGATTAATATAAGTTTCATACAAGATTCATAACTTAAACAACATTTTTCTGTTTTAGGATGTTTGATGAGAACATCTTTGAAGTTGACAACCCAACAGATAAGTTTTTCAGTAAATTTGAAGGAGCACATATATTCATGCAGAAGATCCGAGTTAACATGCATACCTTGTGTTCATGCACCTTTCATCTATGAAGAGTAGAAACCATAAGGTTGATGACTACATCTCTGATTATTACAGGAAATCAGGATATATGGAAGTGTATAAACATGTGATTTATCATGTTAATGGCTCAAATTTTTGGGTTAGAATAGAGTATCCTAATGTGCAACAACCTAGGTATAGGAAAATTCCTGGAAGGCCAAAAAAGGGAATCTAGACCAAGGTGAGATTGATGGATTTGATAGAAAATTGAGAAGATCAGGTTTCATTGTAAAGTGTAGTAGATGTAAGAAACCAGGTCACAACAAGCTTACTTCTAAGGTTACACCAGCTAGTCAACGAGCATCTACACTAGCTAGCCAACAAGCACCTACTTAAGCTTCCCAACAAGCACATACTCAAGCTTCAAAACAAGGACCTACTCAAGCTTCCTAACAAGCATTTACTCAAGCTTCACAAAAAGCATCCCAACAAGCACCTACTAATGCATCCCAACAAGTTACTCAAGCAGCTACTCAAACATCCCAGCAGTCATATCATGGAAGGGAAAACAAGCAACTGATTAAGAAGGCATCTCAAATAGATAATGAAACATTCCATCACTCAACTCATGGAAGGGCAAAGAAGTTTCCATTCAGAAGGCCACTTACATAATTTGTACCACTAGGATCTACAACTAGATTGAGCACGACAAAGACTGCAGTTAGGCCAATAACAAGAAGGACAACACCAACTAAGAGATCTGCATCAAACTAGAAAATTTAGTTTAACTTAGAGGTGTTGTCTGTCATTTTTTCTGTTTGTATCAGTTTATAATTTCCAGGTTAAGTTTGAACATGTGTTTTGGAAATATAATGTCTTTTGAACCATGCAGTTTCTTTTGAACATATGCAGTGTAACGTCTTTTGAACATGTGCAACTCCTTTTGAAAATGTAATGTATGAATATTAGTGGCTTACACCACATTAGTAATGCATAATATTTAAGTTTCATGTTCTATCTATTTTGGTATAAACCAACTAATACATAATTGTTGGTATACACACATGTGTCTGATATAAGCCATCTGATACATAATGGATTGATACACAATTAACTGATACACAATTCATCAAACTAACACATATTTATTGCTATATAATGAACCGAAGCACCTTAATTGATACACAAATTAAATGATGTCAATTTCTTACATTAATTGATGCAAAACATACACAAACATATTCAATCCCATAGACTTGTTACAACATTCTAAATAACACCACAACTAAAACAATACAAAACATGTTCTTCCAATTTTTTTCCCATTTCACCATCTTATTCATTTGAATTTTTAACTCTTTTAACTATAGCTTCAACCCCTTATTTGTTACCATGCTAAACTCCACCTCTATTTGGTGCATCAAGTTCATTTTTTAGCTTCTCCAACCAATTATTTTGCTTCCTCATTAATTGGTATTTTTCATCTACCTCACCCTCATAGAACCAATCAAAATATCCATAACTAGCTTCTGTTGCACCATGTGTATTTGATAAATGGTTTATATCATAACAAATAACAAAGAAGAAAATATTCAAATTCGTTCTTACCTTATAATGACGACATCCCCAAAATTGTTTCCCAAAGTTTGTAACAGTTGAGGCCCTGCAAAGAAAATCCATGTCTCCACAACGACATATGTGTTTCCATCGCAAATTCGAATCCAAACTACCAGAGCTCTTGAAATTGGATTTGTTTGAATAGCAACCAGAGTTCATTGATGATGATACTTTCATTTTCCACAACAAATTTCAGTGTTGACCTCTCCAAATTGAAGCACCCTAAATCGATTTGGGGAAAAACCTTGGAACTAAGGGAGGAAATGGATGGAATGGAGAAGGTGATATATGATGTCCACGTCAGCTGCCACGTATGCCTAAATAAATATATTTTTCATCCAAATGGAAGGGAAAGACTATTATTTCACTATTTGAACAATTAAATGATCAAATTGGAACTTTTTAAAACTAAGGGACCAAAATGGACCTCGAGGTATAGTTAAAGGACCAAAAAAAGTATTTTTCCTATTTTAATTAATCCAAAAATATTAATAAATAATATAAATTCTACCCAACCTCAAATAACCACACACAAATACACAAGTCACTTTAAAAAAATCATATAAACATATTTAATGCAATAAAATGAATTAATTTAAAAATTAGGGTGTTAAAACTCTCCTCCATTTAAAGAATTTTTGTCCTCGAAAATTACCTGAAAGAAACAGCTCTAGATACAACTCTTGCATCTGACTTTCTAGCTCTCACACCACGCTTCCTACAATAGGTCATCTCCACACCACCCTCACTGAAGCAATCTCTTTACCACTTAAGTGATCACTTATTGATCCTCAATCCACAAGGGTGATGCCTCAATAGTCAAGTTCTCCCTCACTTTCACATCATCCAATTAGATCACATGGGATGGTGTCATGAATATACTTCCAAAGTTGTGACACATGAAAAAAATCATGAAGATTTGAAAGATATGTTGATAAGGAAACTCTGTAGGCTACTTCTCCTACTCTCTATAGGATAAGATATGGAACAATAAAATGAGACGTAAGCTTTTGAGACTTCAACACACAACCAACACTAGTAATCAGAGTGACTCTCAAGAACACATGATCTCCTTCTTAGAACTCAAGTGTCTTCCTTTGCTTATCATGATAACTCTTCTTCCTATTTTATGAAGCCTTCATATTCTCCTGAATTGTCTTGAACTTATTAAAAGTATGTTGAACAATCTCTGGTCCAACCACAACACTTTCACCTTCATACCAACATAAAGGAGTCACATACCTCATTCCATATAAAGCTTCAAAAGAAGCCATTCTAATAATAGAATGGTAACTGTTGTTATATGTGAACTCGATCAAAGCTAAGTAACTATCCCAATTACCTATTTTATATAAAATAAGACTTTCACCAAATCTTCCAAAGACTGGATAGTCTTTTTTTTGTGATTTTCCGTCTGCGAATAGTAGGCATACTTAGTTCGTCTATCCACCACAACCCAAATCAAATAACTTCCCTTGGTTTTCTTTGCTTACCACAAAATCTATAGAGATTGTCACAGCCGGCTTAAAATTTAAGAGTCACCATCCTAATTTTTAAGGTAAATAAGGATAAACCTAAATCCTAAGGTAGAGACCTATGGTCCGAGAGTCAGTTAAGTGGGAGGAAGGTGTTAGGAACCCCTCACTTCTATTATACATAATATGATCCATTTTAGTCTTTAGGGTTTGTTTGTTTGTAAAAAAATCCAATCGTGTGAATATTCCAAAACCCTAATTTTTCCTAAGTTTAACTCGCTTAGGTCTTTGTATAAAGACCCTATGCCTACGTACCCTCACAAGAGGGATCAGAGCATCGTATTTCCATTCCCCTATCCCCCTAAACCCTAATCATAATCTCACTATCCCATTACTACCCACACTAAGTTATTAAAAATCCCATATTTTAAAAAAAAACACCATTTTTTATTATTCATAAAAATCTTGATTATTATAAAAATCTCAACATTTGAAACCCCTAAATTCTTTATAAAAAAACCAAACGTCATTAAAACCCCATAAAACCCCCAAAAAATGAAATCCCAAGTTTAGAAAAAAATAATTCCTTTTTAAATCCCCAAAATAATATTCAAACCCACAATCCAATTTAAATTCCCAATAATAAATTAAATTCCAAAGTTATTAGAATGAACCCAAAAATAAAATAAAATATAACTCCACAAATAAATACTTTTACCCCCAAATTAAATAATAAGTTAGATCCCCAATAAATAATAACTTTAACCCTAACATGTTTTAATCTCCCATAGAAAAATAGAATTTCAATCCAAATATAATTATAAAAAAAAGCTCAATCCCTAAATTAAATTTCAATTTTATTTTAAATTGATCCAAAAACCTTAGTTTAAAATAATCAAGTAATATCGTAAACTAATTATAAAAAATTCCAAAAACAAAACAAATATTTAATTCCCAAAAAATCCAGAACTAGACAAAATTCTATTTTTGTAAATAATATTTCATTTTTAAACAAGATAAATCAAATATTAAAAATAACTATTAAAAAAATCCCAAATATATCCAAGACAATAATAGTAATCCTTTTAAATACCTAAAAAGTAATTCCCCACATAAATCTTAATCCTAATTAATCTACTTAATTAATCCCTTTAATCTCTAATTAAATAACTAAACCAAGGATTTGGTTTAATTAATTTTATTTATTTATTTACCTAGGGGTATATTTGTAACTGTATAAGTAATTGAGCTTGTGGTGTGGGGGTTACTAGCAATAGGGCGAAAGCCCCATTCAGCTAAACCCAAATCTTGATCTGAAAACTTACTCGGGATCGTTGGATGAGGATAAGACGCTCTTCCGCCCTCCTCATTTTTATCCACTGATCAAAAAGTATGCATAACGAGCGTTCTAGATGAAGAGTCAATGCAGGACTACCATAGGGATTCACACGTTAGATGACTTGGTTGATTGTAAAGTCAACCGATCCAGGGTTTCCCATGATGCCACTTGGCGCAGATCGAATGCCATATAGAGATAATATAAAGGCTTATTTCCTTCATAAACAAACCATTTTTCTGATAACGAGAAATCGTATCACATTTTTACCGCATTTCTAGTCTATTTTCATCGCATATTGATAAAATTAACTCCCGGCTTTTCCCGAGTTTTCGTACTTTTTACAGGTATAATATTTCTCAAGTAAAAGGATGCAAAATGAATATATGGAACAAATACACATAAGACAAACCCAAGAAACAAGCAGAAAGAAAGAAACTGCATAGTTTGTAGCAGTGACGGTCGTCACACACCACTTACGATCGTCATGCGTCTTTAGGCGTGTGACGATTGTCACACCATCCTTACGACTGTCACACGGGGAAAAAGGCACAAAAAGCTCGTCACAGAAAGGTTACGCTCAGTTTACTTAATGGTTACAACCCAGAACTGCTATGAAAACAAACAGAGAGATTTTCGTCCACTAATCCTAATTCTTCTCAACACCAATTACACGAAGCAAATTAGTGCTCCTATTTTACCTCAGTTAGTGGCCTTTTATTGGACATGTTAATTCTCCAACTTCCATATTCTTCCTTGCCTATATATAGAAGCATCAACAGAAGGAAAAGGGGGAGAGTTTTGTTGCACCAATCCTTACCGAAGCTCTGTCAAATTTATTCTTACTTTTTGTTATTTCAATTCTTTTGTTTTCATTGATTTAATTTCTTTTCAATTCAACTACCTGTAAGTAATAGTTTCCAACATTAGGAAGTTATTACATTAGATTAGGATTATTGTTTTCTAGCCTCAGAACTCGTATTCAATTTACGAGAAGTTCCAATCTTGCCGCCATTTGTGGAAGAGGGACCTACGAGGAAAAGTTCTTTTGTATCAGGTTTTAAGATATTGCATTATAATTTTTATTGTTTAATTATTATTTATTAATTATGTTTTCTTTCTATTTAATTAATTATTATTGTTTTTCCGTTTTAATTAATATGTCTAGCTAATCTAGTAGTGTCGGTATGTAATATGGTAACCGAACAGATTAAATTAATGCTAAGCTAAAAGTTCTAATTAACTTAATTTCTGGCTGAGACTTTTTATGATTAAAATCAAGATTTTTGTTACGAGAGTAAAAAGAGTAGAAAAGGTTAGGATTGAGACCACGAGAGTGTGAGGTTTTAATCGGATAACTAAAGTTAGGCATTTGATTTAAATACAGCGAGAGCGCTTTAAACCGGATTAGATTTATTAAGTTTCCAAAGAGTATTTTCTAAACACTTATGGGCTAGCGAGAGCAGGCATAGGGCCTTAGGAATATAATCTAATACAAGACCACGAGAGTATGAGTTGAGGGTTTTTAAACTGATAATTTCTACAAAAGCAATAAAGTGAAATATTTCTTTACGCTTAGTCTTGGTTTAATCCGCATAGGTCTACTAAGTTACATACCAATCGTCTTATTTCATATAATCTTAATTCAAGTAATTTTCCCCTTTAGTTTACTTTTAGAAACAAAATCCGTGAAAAATCTTCGCCTTAGCTAATATAGCAACATTTATAGCATTAGAGTGATAACTTAATCTCTGTGGGTTCGACATCTTTTTATTACTACGCGATAGGCTGTGCACTTGCAATTAAGATATTGTTAGACGTTACGTCGATTGCACATCATTTTTATTTTTTCTTCTCTCTCTACTCTTATTGCTATCTCTATTCTCTCCACTCTCTCTTAATTTTCCTCCCTCCGATCACCCTCAAATGGCCTTCGGCTACCTTGTGCCGCCCCCAAAACCCAGTTTCTAGTTGAAGCTCAACCGGAAACTTTAAACATTCATCAACAAACCCAGCGATCCCCTCCTTTAAACTTGGGTTCTTGAATGAACCCTAGGGTTCATTATGAAACCTAATAATCTTGAAGAACCCAAGCCCTTGAAACCCATAAACCTTCATCTGTTCTTCAGGGTTTGCAAGGAACCTTAAGAACCATAGGGTTCTTGGGAAGAACCCTGATTCCAAACATCAATCAAACCCAGAAACCTTTAACCCCAGATGAACCCTAATTGGGTTCTTACGAACCCTAACCCTAAGCCCCAAGAACCTTAACTAAGAACCCTAAACCCTAACAATCAACAAAAACCCAACATTTTGAACAATAACAACATCAAGGGCGCATCATCAACAACAACAACAACAAAAATTGAGCTTTAGGCCTACCTCTTTGCCGTGAATGTTTTTGTTGCTGCTTTAATCCCGTATTTTCTTTCGATTCCTCTGTTGCTTTGAGTCTCTCCCTTTCTAATATTTTGTTCTCTCTGTCTTTTGTAGGTACAAGAATGGAGGCCAAACTCTTGAAGGGTTAGGGTTTCAATGTGAAACCCTAAGTTCAAAAATCTGAGCTTTTAAGTGCGGGGTTCGGATCAACAACCACAATAGCCTTAGGGTTAATCTTTTTCGTCCTTAATTCTGGATTAGTATTAGGTTTTTATAGATGATTTTTAGGTTAGAAAATTAAATCTTAGATTTAATTTTAGGATTTGATTCAATATCTGATTGTTGTATTTTTAGGTTTCATTGTATAAGCATTGTTATAATTGATCTGATTTATAATATTTGATTTGATTTTTTATATTAATTTGATTTTATTGAGTTTTTTACGAACTTATTTTATTGAAGATTTGGATCTGATTTGATCCATCACTCTTCTCAATCTTTGCAAAAACTTGTTAATCAACCCAAGTTGACTCCACAATAATAATAATAATAATAATAATAATAATATCAAATAAAAAAAATAAAAATATATATATATATAATAAAACCTAAACCCAATCTTAAAATCTTATATATAAATAAATGTAAATATTCGCCATCCCCTTAATCCTTTAATAAAAACTAGAAAACTAATTAATTAATTAATAAATAGTAATATTAATCTTAATAACCCAAAACAAATATAATGTAAATACTAATAAGCAAAATTAATAATATATAAGATAAAATCTTTTTTTATTATTTTAAAATTTAATTAAAAATAAAATATAATTGGGACACACACCCCCTTTTTTGTTAAATAATAAAAGAACTAAACTAATAAAAAATTAATAATAATATTAGTAACAATTTTATTATTATTATACCTAATTAGTATTTACCATTATTATAATAATAATAAATAATAATTTTTAAACCCAATATTATATATTAAAAATCCCCAAACATAATATAAAATATTTTTTTTAAGAATAAAAACCCATATATCTATTAATAATATTCATAATATTATTATTATTATCAATTATCCCTTAATAATTTTTTCTTTAAGTAAAATGACCATAAACTTAAAATTCATTCAAAAATCCAAGACTAAAATGATCTATCTTGGTAAAAAAAATTAGAAAAAGCCTAAAAAGTTAAATAAAGCCCCTATTTGACTTTTTAGGTACTGGAAAACTCGGGTCAAAAATTAGGGTATGACAGTTGTCTCTATTTAATCGGCTTCGACTCAGATGGGTGATGTTGATAAGTCTTCCTCCTTCCGAGAAAGATATGATTAAATATAAGAGGATCCCTAATTTTGACGCAAAATTCCCCTGACTCTAGACTCGATTAAACCCTGGTACCTAGATTAATCTCTTTCCTGATTTTAGATGAAAATCTCAATAGATTACTTTGAGACAATCCCAGGTTTGATTATTTGATAAAAATTCTGATGGAACCCCTAATAATAAATCCTGACTGAATGATTTAATTAAACTCCAACGGAACCCCTAAATGGTAATTCTCAACTAAATATATCACGATGGAACCCCTTATCAATTCCCGAAAGAATCACTGATGACTTCTTGGTAGAACCCCTTATCAATCCTTGATTAAACCCCTTAACACCTTATAGAACCCCATAATCCCTTTCAACCCTATGGATGACCATCGCATATGATTCATATTATCCTCTAATCATGTTGTTGGAATGGGACTTTTAGTGATACCTTAATCACTCTGGACACAAACCCATGAATAGAACCCCTTCAATACCGATTAGAACCTCATGTATAACCCCTTTGACAAATATTAGATAGAACCACTTCTTGTAGAGCCCCATAAATCCCTTTCATATAACCCTTTTTGGAGGAACATCTGATAGAACCCCATATGACTCCTGGATAAATATCCTTCTTAAATCCTTGAAACAACCTCTTCTAAATAGACATACAGTATAACCCTTTTTATGATAATCCCTTGATAAAATCTTGGTAAAACCCCTTTAGTACATCCCCTGATAGATTCTGTGGGCGGAATATGGTGCAACCCCTAAATATCATCTTTAGGTAATGATCCCTTATTATAATCCTAAATAAAAGAATCCTAGATAACAACCTTGATAACATCCTTGTAAAATAGCATTCTTGATAATCCCATTGGTTAATGGCAACCTTTGTAACCCTGTATTTGAGTTGACTTTTAAACCCTTATGCATGAATGCATGTTCGTGTTTATGAATGCATGTATACGTGCGTGATGCATTAATTATGTGTGATGCAATATTGGGCTAACGCCTCTTGTATTTCCATTTATATGTTTTTGTAACATCATGACTTCCTCAACTTTTTAACTCCTTGATAATGCTCCTTGATATCCTTAATCCTTGTGATGTGATAATCCATGATTCCTTAATCCCTGAGAATGTGACAACTCATAATTCCTCAATCCTCGATTTGCAATAATCCTTGATCCCTGAGAATACTTAAATAAACTCTCATGTTGGTCATTGTCGTGATTACTTATTTTGTAAACCCTGTTTTTTTTTATATTTTGGAAAACGTATGATCCCTTTAACGATTTCGAAACCAAAGTAAAACCCATATTTCTTTTAAAAGCTTTTGATTTTAGACCCAATGTTTAAATGCCTTATTTCAAAATTAATTAACACTTTGTAATCAAGAGGAAGGTTATTAAGGAACAAAGAACAATATTTGGAAAATGCAAACTTTATTGATAATAGGCCCGAAAGTGGGAAATAGTACATAGGAAGGTAATTTCCTTAAGGAGAGATTACCACAAAATCCAAAAGATGTAAAAATAGCAATAAAATGCAAATTTATTAATATCCCTATTAAATTAAACACCAGTTTAAATCCCTAAGTCTTCAAGATCCCTACACCTCGCTTCTGAATATGATAGTTGGAATGATCACTCCCTTATGAATTCCTGTTATGGGTGACTTGAGTGTTTTCAGTCATATGCCCTTTGGATATCCCTAAGTTTTGCCTGGACCGCTCTTTTAGAGTCTTAGTCCACCAGGATTATATACCATTTTTCGCATAAGCCGCCCTTTTCGGGTTTTTCGACTTATCGAGTATTATTTTTACAAGTCCATAATTTTTTCCTAGATTGCTCTTTAAAGTTTTCAATTCACCGGGATGCCCTAATTTTTGCCTAAGTCGCCCTTTAGGGATTTCGACTTAGCGGGCTTTTAATCCTCTTTTTCTAGGCATAATATTTTTTGACTAAATCAGAATTCACCGGTCGTGGTAAATCCGTTCCATCTATAGTTGTTAGTATTAATGCTTCGCCAGAGAAGGCACTCTTCACGACATATGGCCCTTCATAGTTTGGGGTCCATATTCCTCGTGGATCCTTATGGATGTGTAATATTTTTCTAAACACCAAGTCTCCCTTTTAGAATAGGCGTGGACGGACTTTCTTGTCGAATGCCCTTTTGATTCTCCTTTGATATAGTTGACCATGACATACAAAAACCATATGTTTTTCTTCTATGAGGGTCAGCTGGTCATATCTGGTTTGAACCTATTCTGCTTCATCCAATTTTGCTTCCATTATAACCCTTAGTGACAGAATCTCTACTTCGACTAGAAGTACCGCTTTCGTGCCATATACCAAAGAGAAAGGTGTAGCTTCATTTGATGTACGAACTGAGAATCTATAACCATGTAGTGCGAATGGGAGCATCTCATGCCAATCCTTGTAGGTCTTTACCATTTTCTGAATGATCTTTTTGATCTTTTTGTTAGCCGCCTCGACAACACCATTCATTTTTGGTCGGTATGGTGAAGAGTTATGATGTTGAATCTTGAAGATCTCACATAATTCATCCATGACTTTGTTGTTCAAATTCAACCCATTATCTATGATGATCTTCTTAGGAACCCTATAGTGACAAATTATCTCCTTCTTGATGAACCAAGCTATCACTTGCTTTGTCACATTTTTATAGGAGGACGTTTCCACCCATTTGGTGAAGTAGTCAATGGCCACCAAGATTAAACGATGTCTATTAGATGTTTTTGGTTCAATCATCCCAATGATATTTATCCCCCACATAGAGAAAGGCCACGAAGTAGTTATGACGTTCAAGGGAGTCGGTGGTACGTGAACTTTATTTACGTAAATCTGGAACTTGTGACATTTCTTGACGTATGTGAAGCAGTCTGCTTCCATGGTCAACCAATAATACCCCACTCTGAGAATTTTCTTAGCCATTGCATGTCCATTGGCTTACGTTCCAAACGAACCCTCGTGTGTCTCCTTGATAAGCATGCCAGCTTCATACCCGTTTAGACACCTGAGTAACACCATGTCGTGATTCCTTTTATAAAGTACATCCCCGTTGAGGAAGAATTGGGCAGCCAATCTTCTGAGTGTCTTCTTATCCCCATTTGATGCATTTGCGGGATACTCTTGCTTCAAGAGAAACTACTTGATGTCGTGAAACCAAGGTTTATCATCCGCTGCTTCGACTATTACACAATATGAGGGTTCATCTAATTTATTAATTATTATAGTCGATGCTTCATTATACCATTTGACTTTGAATATGGAGGCCAAGGTTGCCAGAGCGTCTGCTAGTTGATTTTGTTCTCGAGGAATATATTGAAAAGTGATCTCGTCAAAGTAGGTGATCTTATCTCGAATATGGTCCTGATACCGTTGTAGCTTGTCTTTATTTGATCCCCATTCTCCCTTGATTTGATTAATGACAAGGGTTGAGTCCCCATATACCTCCAAGATCTTGATATTTAGATTGATTGCCTCGTCAATTCCCAGGATGCATGCTTTGTATTCTTCCATATTGTTGGTGCAAGGGAAGCAAAGTCTAGCTGTAAAGGGAATATGAAACCCTGTTGGAGAAGTTATAACAGCTCATATTCCATGTCCTTCTGCATTAGAGGCTCCATTAAATATAAGTTATCGAGACCCAGGTTTAGGTCTTTCATAAGTTTCTGGAGTAAGATTGTCTTCCATAGTCTTAACATCTTCATCCGAAAAGTTGAATTGCATGGGTCGATAGTCCTCAACTGGTTGATGCGTCAGGTGATCTGCTAATATACTTACTTTTATGGCTTTTTGAGTAACATATTGGATGTTGTACTCAGTTAATAACATTTTCCATCTTGTTATTCTCCCTGTTATTGTTGGTTTCTCGAATATGTACTTGATCGGATCCATTCTTGATATCAACAAAGTAGTTAGGCACACCATGTATTGTCTTAATCGTCGGGCGGCCCATACAAGTTCACATCATGTCTTCTCCAACAGTGAGTATCTTGATTCGTAATCGGTAAACTTCTTGCTCAAGTAATAGATTGATTGTTCTTTTCTCCTCGTCTCATCATGTTGCCCTAGTACACATCCCATAGAATTGTCAAGATCAGTGAGATACATTATAAGTGGTCTCCCTGGGACTGATGGTACCAAGATAGGTGGCTCTTGTAAATATTCTTTAATTCGGTCGAAGGCCTCCTGACAATCTTCATTCCATTTTATAGCTTGACTTTTTATGAGCAGTTTAAATATCATCTCGCAAGTAGCAGTAAGATATGAGATGAATCTTGCAATATAATTTAATCTTCCAAGAAACCCACGAACTTCTTTCTCTGTTTTCAGAGCTGGCATTTCCTAGATGGCCTTCACTTTATTTGGGTCAACCTCTATTCCTCTTTGGCTGACTATGAACCCCAATAATTTTCCCAATCTGACTCCAAAAGTACATTTTGCTGGATTGAGTCTTAGTTTGAACTTCCTTAGACGCTCAAACAATTTTTGTAAGTTTACCAGATGATCCTCCTCATTTTGCAACTTGGCGATCATATCATCCACATAAACCTCTATTTCCTTGTGCATCATATCATGGAATAAAGTCACCATAGCCCTTTGATAAGTTTCCCCGACATTATTTAATCCAAATGGCATCACCTTGTAGAAGAAAGTACCCCACGGAGTGATAAATGTAGTCATTTCCATATCGGAAGGACACATCTTGATTTGATTATACCCATAGAACCCATCCATAAATGAGAAGACCAAGAACTAAGTAGTGTTTTCCACTAGTATGTCAATGTGAGGTAGTGGAAAGTCATCTTTAGGACTTGCTCTATTAAGGTCTCGATAATCTACACACATCCTAACTTTCCTATATTTCTTTGACACTGGCACAATGTTGGCTACCCATTCTGGATATTTCACAACGGCTAAGAATCATGCGTCGAACTGTTTCTTGACTTCTTTCCTGATCTTGAGGATCATGTCAGGTCTGGTTCTTCCCAATTTCTGCTTAACCAGAGGGAATTCTGGCCCGAGTGGCAGCTTGTGTTCAACAATGTTGGTATTGAGCCCATGCATTTCTTGGTATGACCAACCAAACACATCAGTATACTCCCGTAACAGCTTGATCGACTTTTCTTTTATATCCCCATTCAAATAAGTGCCAATTTTAACCTCCTTCGTTTCTTCTTCAATCCCCAGATTGATCACATCCACTAGTTCCTGGTGAGGTTGTATTTCCTTATCTTCCTCCCTTAACAGTTTGGCTAATTCTTCTGGAAGATCACACTCTTCCCCGTCACCCTCTTTCGCTTGGTTAATCGGTAATTCAAAGTCAATAGGGATTATATAGGTGTTATGTTCAATAGGTTCATTTTTAAATCTGCATGCAGAAATATTTTTATAATTATTATCCTCTTTTGTGAACTGTTTATCAAATGAATGTATTAAATGAAAAGGTCTTGCCATTTTTCGAAAGAAGCGCAAATGAAAAGAAAAAGATCTTTATTGAAAATAAATGCAACTTTATTGATAATAAATTACTTTGAAATAGAAATCATCTCAGGTATCTCGATGGCCTTCCAATTGTTGAGGACCGTATTTGATGCACAATGACACCCCAAGTGTAATATCCCTCTCCCATATTCTTCAATAGAAGCCACTTGATCTTGATCTCCGAACCCATCACTTTGGAAAGTCTCATTTATAAGAGGAAAATTCTTTTGTTTGTAAACCTTTCGAACCCCTTGATTAGTCGATTTGTAACTCAGCCCGAACCGATCCTTCTTCTCAGTAATTTCTGGAAGTGTACCCCATCTCCTTGTTTTCCCCTCCATTATTAAGTCCAAGATATTCTTTGGGCCTCCTTTTTATTGAATGACTTGTTTTCGATCAACTGTTGCAATTTCCAGAGCTTGAAATGGGATTTTGAAAGTTTCCCCATCCACCTCTATATATCTAAAATAAGATAGATGGCTGATGTAAATGTCATCCTCCCTATCCATGATTATTAACTTATCCCCGGATATAAACTTCGACTTTTGATGAAGTTTTGAAGTGAGTGCGCTTGCAGCATGAATCCAAGGTCGTCCTAGAAGACAACTATATGAAGGATTAATGTCCATGACTTAGAAGGTCATCATAAAGGTATGTGGTCCTACCATTATAGGTATTTCAACTTATCCAATTACCATCCTTTTAGAGGCATTGAAAGTCTTCACCATTAAAGTTCTAGCTTTCATAAAAGTCCTTACAGAAGTTAGTTTCATGAGAGTCTCTTTAGGCATGACATTTAGAGTTGATCATATGTCCACCAACACCCTTGAGAGAATAGTATCTTGACATTTGACTGATATGTGCAAGGCTTTATTGTATGCTTTCCCTTCAGGAGGTAATTCGTCACTACAAAAACCCAAACAAGTAATAGCGAAGATATTATCAACAACCCCATCAAATTGATCCACCGTTATATCCTTAGTAACATGAGCTTCGTTCAAGACTTTGAGTAGAGCTTCTCGGTGAGAGTCTAAGCATAATAACAATGATAGCATAGATATTTTAGAGGGTGCTTGACCAAGTTGATCTATCACCGTATAATCACTTTTCCTTATGAGCCTTAGAAATTCCTCAGCATCTTCTTTAGACACATTCTTCTTTGAAGACCCTTCACCCACTTCCACAGTTTCCTTCCCTTTTGATCCTTCTGGACCCTTATTCTTAGGTGGCTCAGGTGTATATATTCTTCCGCTACGATTCATACTCCCAATTCCAACTATGTTGGTGACAATTGGTGTTGTTGTGGTCTTCCTTCCTTCAAGAGTAACATTACCATAATCCCAAGGTATTGCCTTCGCACTATGAGGCATTGCAGTCGATTTTTGTACACCTTTCCCTACTGGTATCTGAATGGACACTTGTAGAGGTTTTGAGAAAGGAATCTGGATTGGCGGTTGTGTTGTCTTTGAATATGGAATTTGAGTTGGCGCTTGTGTGGGCCTTGAATATGGTATCTGAATTGGTACTGGAGCCTCCCTTATCTGATATGGGATCTGAATTGGCGTTGGAGCCTCCCTTCTTCGATATGGAATGTCAAAAGGTTTTATGGCTGCCACTTCATCTGCCCTGCTTGAATATCCAATTTGTACTACCCCTTGATCCATCAGTTGTTGGAGTATCTTCCTTATTTTCTTGCATTTCTCAGGGTTTATTATGCAATATATGCAATTAGCGTGCATCTTTTCAAATGTTTCGTACCCAATAAGTGATTCTATTATCTTCTTCTTATGAGTCTTAATTTGATCTACCCTTTTGAACAAGACGTCTTCCTCTATCCCTTCAATCATATTGACGTTTTCTCCAGCGTGCTCTGGGAAAGGGTTATTTCCCACATTCGGTCCTTCCAGAGTGAAATTGACGACCTTTTGATCTAGCAACTCTTGCAATTTAAACTTGAGGGCCAAGCAATTTTTAGTTGTATGCCCCGGTGATCCAGCATGATATTCACATCTCACGTTTGGATTATATGCTCGAGGAAGATTCCCAGTTGAGGTGGTAATGATTTGATTTCGAATACTCCTTTTTGAATTAAGAATGGTAAAATCTCGGTATATATTGAAGGAATAGGATCAAAGTCCTTCCATTGTCTCTTCTGTTCCCTCCTAGGATACCTGTTTTGTTGTTAACCTTGTTACGGTGCCCCTTGTGGTTGTTGATTTTTAAAAACAGGAGGCACTTGAGGTGGATATTGGTTGGGACCCATCGTTGCTACATATGGATTGCATGACATAGGTTCCACAACATTTACTTCTCCTTCTTGGAACTAGTACATGAATACCTCTTGTTGTTATATGGGTTAGAGGGTACCTTCCCAATATTCCCAATCCTTAATCCATTTTCAATCCTTTTCTCCGATAAGGACCAAAATCAGCAAATCTGGTAGATATTGACCCTATCATTTTCTTATAGTATGGTGCCGGTAGAGTACTCATGAACATATCCACCAATTCACTCTCCCACAATGGAGGTTGCACACGAGAAGCAAATTCCCTACACCTTTGAGCGTACTCCTTTAATGATTCATCCGTTTTTTGAGAAACATTTTGCAATTACAAGTGATTTGGCGCCATGTCCACATTGTATTGGTATTGCTTTACAAATGTGGCTTTTAGATCGTCCCATGTTTTAATATGAGTCCTCTCCAATTGCATATATCAGTCCAAAGATGCCCCACTTAGACTGTCTTGAAAGATATGGATCATCAGATTTTTATTTTTAGCATAAGCGGCCATCTTCCTTGTAAACATCCTAATGTGAATCTTAGGATAACTCACACCTTATATTTTACGAAGTCTGGTAATTTAAACTTTGGCGGAATGACCACATCTGGTACTAAGCATATATCCAAAGTATCCATACCTAAGAAGTTATTTCCCTCAACTGCCCTTAGTCTTTCATCTAATCCATGTACCTATCACCAACCTCGTTTTCTTCCATATCAGCAATTCCTTTGCGCACATTTGGCTTAGAATTATCTCCCTCATATTGGAGGTTCTTGTCCTTGTAGTTGGATTGAGGAATATAGGTGAAAGGCGGTCTGGGTGCCCCATTGTGAATAGATGGTGGGACCACTCCTTTGAAAGGTGGGTTGCTAGCCTTTTGTTTTCCCACTTGGACTTCTTCATCTTCTGAGTCATGAACAAACCCTAATAGTGGATTAGGGTCCTCAAGTTGAGGAGTAGAAGTAGGTTTATTCTTCCGCTAGCATGCCTCAATATCCATAGTTATCAAGTTTTGGATAGCGAGAGTCAGTTGATCGATATTTGCCTTCATGTCATTCACGTTGTCTTTGACAGTATCCATATCCCCTCTAAGAACCGCATGATTCTATTCCAGTTGATCCATCACTTTCTTTTGGAAATCTCGAGTGTGAGGTCGAGAAATCAGGTTGTTAAACTTGATGATTCTGAGATGAAAATTTCAAAAAATGATTTTTCCGTTTTAACCCTTACTAAGACATGTTATTGTTTATGTATGTAATATGCATGTATGTATGAAAATATGCTTTATTCGAGATCTTGAAACATTCATAAGACATAAAGCAAAGCCAAGCATAATGGAAACTCAAAATACTTTATTAAATTTGCAAAATAAAAAGTATGAGGGTCAAAAGCCCTATTCGTTACATATTGTGAAATCAAACTAGGGTTGAAGCCCTTTATTCATACATAAAAGTAAATAAAAGCAAATTAAAAAATAACAAAAGCCCTTGCAATTCCTAAGAACGCTTCTTGATCCTTTTCCTGAAATCTTCTACCATATCCTGACACATCTCGAGAAAATCCGTGATCTCCTCCTTTGGTTTGAAAATGAATGCCATGTCTTCTACTTTCTTCAAGCTTTGAGGAATATCTCGAATAAGGTCATTGGACAAAATGACCAACTTCAAATATCGTTCCCTATAGTACCGTTCTTCCCCATAAAGCTATCTTAAGTTTTTCTTATGTTCATTAGCAGTGCCTTCTACTTGTTGGATATATTCCTTCACATAAGTACTCCAAGCTTCCAACTCATCATATGCCCCATGGAGAAGTCCCATTTTCATTTTAAGCTCCTCTAGTTCTCTTTTTACTAATCCCTTTAGCATAATAGCTTCTAAAGTTTGACCTTTGGGCACTTGAAGTGCATTAGCCGCACTTTGAACTTCAGTTTCCAACTCCTGAATACGGTTCTCGAACCCTTCCCTCGTCTCCCTTTGTGTAGAATTCATCAAAATATCTCTCCATTCATTCCTCTGACGCAAAGCCTTGTCTAATGCTAATTTGTGATTATTTAGACTTAAATTCATTGCATCAAGATCTGCATGAGCTTATTCTTTTTTCTTTTCTTCCATCTTAGCCAACTCTTCACTAACCCTTAGTTGTTCCTTTGTGTCACAGAGACTTATATCCAATTTCTCATTCATAACTTGATTGAACTTAGCTTCCCATTCTTTTTTCTCTTTTTATAGCTGTAATACAATCTACTTGAATTTATCTTGTTCTTCCATGGACATAATGGTTGGTGGATGAACCATTGATTCCACTTATCGTTCTGACATGAAAGGAAGCTTTACTATGGCCACCCTCTCCTTCATCCATTATCGGTAAGAAACCCTAGCATTCTATCTTGGTCTTTTGAGACTAGATTTGCCTTTGTTACATAGCCTCCAAGCTTCAGTGATCCTTCGTACGAAAGTATCATCTTCATTCACATTTTGTAGCACAAACCCAACCAATTGGCTATCATTTGGTTTAAACTCTAATGGATGCCCCAATTGCCTCATTGATAATATTGGATTGCAGATGATGCACCCTCTAGACCCTATAAGTGGCACATTCTGAAAGTCACCACAACTTAGAATTACATCTTCGCGGTTCAAAATTTGAGAGAACCAAGTAATGTCAATATCTTTATGAGAAGCTAAATACTGAATCCAGTCGGCCTTTATCATTTGATCTAAATATTGTGCCTCGTTTAACAGATGCGAGCATAACCATTTGTATAATAGAGGTGCACAACACAATATTGCCCCTTTCTTCTTCTCATATTCCTGATGAAGCGTGAAGAAAACATCTGTTAAGAGAGCTGGTATAGGATCTACTTCTCCGATGAACACGACCAAGAACATGTTGATGGATATTATATCCACAAAGTTCTTTGCGCTTGGAAATAGTACCAACCCAAAAATAATAAGTATCATAATATTTTCCCTTGCTTCCCAATCTTTGAACTCTTCATACTCCCTAGCTTTCTTTTCCCAAAAACCCTTCGGGAATCCACGAAAACCTTCATGTGTTATCTCATTATCTTTTAAATCCTTTTATGATAAATGAAGATAATCAACAATTTCCTTAAGTGAAGGACTATGCCCTATAGTCTTGAAGGGAACTTTATCCTTTCTGGAGGAACTCAAAATCCTATGGAACTCTTCGAGTGTGTGAGCTATCTAGAAGTCCCTAAACTGGAAGCACCTTAATTTAGGGTCATAGTACTGAGCTAGGGTTGTCAATCCTTCTTCTTTGAAGGGAGTGGTAGTAAGATCCAAGATATCCCCATACTTGTGAATTATAGACCTTCTCCTTTCCTTAGGCACCTTTGAAGCAAAGTTCTTCAATTCCTCAATGTCGGAGGTCGTTACCTTAATTGCAATGGCTTTCTTCTTATTCGTTTCCATTTGCTTAGCTTAGGCTTTATCTGCAAAATAAATATTTCAAGATCCCTTATGTAGGTTATGCAAAAGTTTTATGATGGTATGCCAGAAAATAATAGAATTAATGATTAAAAGGTAATTATGTGGTAGGGTAACTTGAAAGCATGACCTATTTTGGGTGAGTCCCTATATCAAGATAGCTCTAGAGTTTCACTACCCAATCCCTTCACATGTAGGATATACGGTTTTGATAAGTCGTTAAGTTTAGGACTATACCCTTGTATTACCATGAGAAGGAGCAAAGCTTCCTACGGTAATCCTTCGGGATAAGTCCAACTTGGGCAAGAACCTGGTAATGATCCCTTTGGGGGTGATACACAAGGTTATCAAAAGGTAGAGTTTTTAGGTTCCCGGAATCACATATCAAATGCCAAGTCATCATCCTCTGCCAAGGGGCTAGCCATAACGGGGAGATACCCATGGGAGGATCTATTCCGAGTGCGGCCTCCATGCATTGACGTAGTGTAAACCCCATCAAAGACACTTTGGTTCCACATCCTAATAATCTAGGGTTATACTCAACCTGGGTTTTGGCTTCACACAAATTCCCTTCAAAATGCATGATCATGACAATAATAAAAATAATATGATAATATAGAAACAATGATCATAATAAAAACAAGCCCATATGTATATAATAACCCAAATATATAACAAATATTTAAAATAAAAATAAAACACAATCCCAAAACAAATAAAAAATTAAAAAGAGAACCCCACAAACAAAATCCTAAGACCCTAAAGTTAGGATAGACTCTCCTAAATAAATCCCCAGCAGAGTCGCCAGTTGTTGCAGTCGGCTTAAAATTAAGAGTCTTCATCCTATTTTTTAAGGTAAATAAGGATAAACCTAAATCCTAAGGTAGGGACCTACGGTCCGGGAGTCAGTTAAGTGGGAGGAAGGTGTTAGGCACCCCTCACTTCTATTATACTTAATAGGATCCTTTTTAGTCTTTAGGGTTTATTTGTTTGTAAAAAAAATCCAAATCTCATGAATATTCCAAAACCCTAATTTTTCCTAAGTTTAAATCGCTAAGGTCTTTGTACAAAGACCTTATGCCTACGTACCCATACAAGAGGGATCAGAGCATCATAGTTTCATTCCCCTATTCCCTAATCCTAATCCCACTATCCCATTACTTCACCCCACTAAAAAAAAAACTTATTTAAAAAAAAAACATTTTTTATTATTCATAAAAATCCTGATTATTATAAAAATCCCAACATTTGAAACCCCTAAATTCTTTATTAAAAAAAAAACCCAAACGTCATTAAAACCCCAAAAAATGAAATCTCAAGTTTAGAAAAACATAATTCCTTTTTAAATCCCAAAGTTAATATTCAACCCCACAATCCAATTTAAATTTCCAATAATAAATTAAATTCCAATGTCATTAGAATGAACCCAAAAATAAAATAAAATATAACTCCACAAATAAATATTGTTAACCCCAAATTAAATAATAAGTTAGATCCCCAATAAATAATAACTTTAACCCTAAAATGTTTTAATCTTTCCAAAATATTTATTCAAAATAGAAAAATATAATTTCAATCCAAATATAATAAAAAAAGATCAATCCCTAAATTAAATTTCAATTTTATTTTAAATTGATCCCAAAACCTTAGATTAAAATAATCAAGTAATATCGTAAACTAATTATAAAAAATTCCAAAAAAAAAAATTATTTAATTCCCCAAAAATTCAGAATTAAACAAGATTCTATTTTTTTAAAGAAAATTTCAATTTAACAAGATAAATCAAATAATAAAAATAACTATAAACAAATTCTCAAATATGTCCAAGATAATAATAGTAATCCTTTTAAATACCTAAAAAATAATTCCCCACATAAATCTTAATCCTAATTAATCTCTTTAATTAATCGCTTTAATCTCTAATTAAATAACTAAACCAAGGATTTGATTTAATTAATTTGATTTATTTATTTACCCAAGGGTGTATGTGTAATTGTATAAGTAATTGGGCTTGTTAAGTGGGGGTTATTAGCAATAGGGCGCAATGCTCATTTAACTAACGAAAAATCTTGATCTAAAAACTTACTCGGGATTGTTGGATGTGGATAAGACCCTCTTCCTCTCTCCTCGTTTTTATCCATGATAAAAAAGCATGCGTAACAAGTGTTCCATATGAAGAGTCAATGCAGAACTAACGTAGGGATTCACGCGTTGGATGACTTGGTTGACTGTAAAGTCAACCGATCCAGGGTTTTCCACGATGCCACTTGGCGCAGATCGAATGCCATCTGGAGAGAGTATAAAAACTTATTTCCTTCAAAAACAAACCATTTTTCATTTTTTTCTTCTCTCTCTACTCTTATCGCTCTCTCTCTCTCTCTCATCTCTCCACTCTCTCTCTCAATTTTCCTCCCTCCGATCACCCTTCAAATGGCCTCTGTTCACCTTGCGCCGCCCCTAAAACCCAGTTTCTGGTTGAGGCTCAACCGGAAACATCAAACATTCATCAACAAACCCAACGACCCTTCCTTTAAACCTAGGTTCTCGCATAAACCTTAACAATCTTGAAGAACCCTAGCCCTTGAAACCCTAAAACCTTCATTTGTTCTTCAGGGTTCGCAAGTAACCCTAAGAACCCTAGGGTTCTTGGGAAGAACCCTAATTCCAAACTTCAATCAAACCCAGAAACCTTTAACCCCATATGAACCCTAATTGGGTTCTTACGAACCTTAACCCTAAGCCCTAAGAACCATAACCCTAAACCCTAAAAATCAACAAAAACCCAGAATTTTGAACAATAACAACATCAAGGGTGCATCATCAAGAACAAAAAAATAGTTGAGTTTTAGGCCTACCTCTTTGTCGTGAATGTTTATGTTGCTGCTTTAATCCCGTCTTTTCTTTCGATTCCTATGTTGCGTTGAGTCCCTCCCTTTCTAATCTTTTGTTCTCTCTGTCTTTTGTAGGTACAAGAATGAAGGCCAAACTCTTGAAGGCTTAGGGTTTCAATGTGAAACACTAAGTTCAAAAATTTGAGCTTTAAAGTGAGGGGTTCAGATCAGCAACCATAATAGCCTTAGGGTTAATCTTTTTCGTCCTTAATTATGGATTAATGTTAGGTTTTTATAGATGTTTTTAGGTTAGAAAATTAAATCTTAGATTTTATTTTAGGATTTGATTCAATATCTGATTGTTGTATTTTTAGGTTTGATTGTATAAACATTGTTGTAATTGATCTGATTTATAATATTTGATTTGATTTTTTATATTAATTTGATTTTATTGAGTTTTTTCCTATCTTATTTAATTGTAGATTTGGATCTGATTTGATCCATCACCCTCCTCAATCTTTGCAAAAATCTGTTAGTCAACCCAAGCTGATTCCACAATAATAATAATAATATCATCTAATAAAAAATAAAAATAAAATATAATAAAACCTAAACCCAGACTTAAAATCTTATATGTAATCCTCTTAATCCTTTAATAAAAACAAAAAAAAAACTAATTAATTAATAAATAAATAGTAATATTAGTAGTAATATTAATCTTAATAACCCAAAACAAATATAATGTAAATACTAATAAGCAAAATTAATAATATATAAGATAAAATCTCTTTTTATTATTTTAAATTTTAATTTAAAATAAAATATAATTGGGACACACACACCCCTTTTTGTTATTTAATAAAAGAACTAAACTAATAAAAAGTTAATAATAATATTAGTAACAATTTTATTATTATTATACCCAATTAGTATTTATCATTATTAAAATAATAATTTTTAATCCCCAAATTATATATTAAAAATCCCCAAACATAATATAAATATATATATATTTTTTAAGAATGAAAAACCCCATATCTATTAATAATATTAATAATAATATTATTATCAATTATCCCTTAATAATTTTTTCTTGAAGTAAAATGACCATAAACTTAAAATCATACTAAATTATAATTCTATAAGTTCTCCCTCAATTTTTCCCTCCAAAAATTTTAAGGTTAAAATTGGTATTTTAATTTCTAAAAATTTATCGTTTACAATAATTAATAATAATATTAAGTTTATAAATAATTATAATAATAATATTAAGTGATTAATTAAAATAATATCAATGATAACTTCTCCACTCACATGATTTTAGTAAACATTCTCCACTCTCTCAAATTACTAAGTTATAATCCTATAAGTTCTCCCTCAATTTTTCACTCCAAAAATTCTAAGGTTAAAATAGGTATTTTAACTTCTAAAAATTTATCATTTACAATAATTAATAACAATATTAAGTTTATAAATAATAATAATATTATTTTTAATTGATTAATTAAAATAATATCAATGAAAACTTAATCACTCACATAATTTTAGTAACCACTCCCCACTCTCTCAAATTAATCTTCACTATCCACTCTTTCTGATCAATCTTCACTCCATATATAGTTTGCATTACATGTTATTATTTTTTTCTTCATTCCTTTTTTTTCTTTTTCTTTCTTCGATAGTTTATCATTTTTTGATACAATTTACATTTTTTCCTTCATTTTTACAGGTTACTTCTACTTCCTATTAAGGCAATCGTTGATCTCAACTATTCAAAAGATTATAATATTAAAATCAATATTGTGCAACATACGAGTTTCAACATTATTATTCTCATTGTTTTGATTTATTTCTATTATTTTAGTACATTTTGCTGTACATTTTTATTTGTATTTATAGGTTACAATGTTGTAATTTTTTTATATCGTGCCGAATCGATCAGTCAATTGAAAGTCAGGCGGTTTGTTGATTTGATATCAATTGTACCTTAGTTTTCCTTATTTGTTTTTATAGGTTGCAAGTTTGTAATCTTTTTATATCGCGCTGAATCGATTTGTTGATTTGATCTCAATTGTACATTAGATTTCCTTAATCCATAATATTCAAGTCTTTTTAACGGGTTATAATGTTTAATTTGAAAGCAATAAGTACAAATTAAATATTGATTTTTAATTATGATATACTTTCCAATAACAATAATTTATGAATATATTTTAATAAAATAATGGAGAAATTATTCCATTTGATGAGATTGAGACTTGCATATCATGTCTATCATTTTACTGCTTTCAAAACTATCTATCTACACATGACAATTTTTTCATTAATAGATCAAACTCTCAAAACTAAAATAAATATTATATAAAAATATTTAAATATTTAATAAATTTATAAATAATAATAATCTATTTTCTTAATAATAATTACAAACGTGTTGGTCACAAATAATCAGTTAGATTTTTTTGATAAATAAACAAAAAAATAAAATAAATGAAAATAATCCATCTCCATTTCACATTTTTTCTTCTATCAATAACTCAATTGCATTTACTTGATATATCCCACGTCAATTTTAGAAATCAATTTATTAACTACAACTCTCATTTTATATTGAGAGAAAATTTTCTTTAAATTTTATTTTCTTTTATTTTTTATTTTTTATAAAATATATACTATTAAATTATTGTTAACTATGTAAATAAAAAATAAACTCAATAAAAAACATTAATATAAATATATTATATACTTTTCTAAATCAGTGTTTATCGATAATAATGTAATGAAACTTATCCGCGCATCGCGCGGGTAGATGTCTAGTTCATTCAAAAATCCAAGACTAAAATGATCCCTCTTTGACTTTTTAGGTACTGGAAAACTCGGGTAAAAAATTAGGGTACGACAGAGATATTATCCCACTTCCACTCAGGAATACTCAAGGTTCTCAAGAATCCAGATGGTTTATCATGCTCGATCTTCGACTTCTGACAAGTCAAACAAGAATACACAAACCCAACCACATCCTTCTGCATACCTGACCACCAAAACATATTATTAAGATCTTAGTACATCTTCGTAGAACCTAGATGAATACTCAAATCACTTATGTGACATGCCTCAAGAATTCTCTTCTTAAGCTCTGGAAAATCCGACACATAAACTCTATCTCAGAATCTCATAGATCCATTCTAATCAATTCTGAAACCCACTCATTTACCTTGATTGATTAGCACCATCGTTCAATCAATCCAAATTCCAACTTCCGACCTTCTTTGATTTCTTCTAGAACACTACTAGTCAACTTTAGTAAACAAAACTTCACACTATGCGACGTCATCTCACACATCAAGCTAAGATCTCTGAGTTGCTCAATAAAATTCATCTCGTTGATCATCAATGTCGACATATACAAATACTTTTTACGCAATGCATCAGTTACCACATTAGCTTTACAAGGAAGGTAACTCAACTCAAAGTCATAATCCTTCAAAATCTTTAGCCATATTTTTTGCCTTATATTCAGCTCTTTTTTATCAAATAGATACTCCAAACTCTTATGGTAGGTGAAAACCTCAAACCTCAATCCATATAGATAATGCCTCCAAACTTTAAGCATAAAGACCATTGCTTCCAACTCCAAATCATGGGTAAGATAAATCCTTTTATGAATCTTCAGTTGTCTAGAAGCATAAGCTACCACTTGGCGCTTCTCCATAAACACACCACCCAACCCCATCTTAGATGAATCACAATACACAACGAAGGATTGCTTCGCATTTCGTAAGATCAAAAATGGCGCCAACGTCAACCTCTTCTTCAAATCTTGAAAAGCTTTCTTCACACTGAACATCCCACACATAAACTTGTCCATTTATGATCAACTGATTCAAAAGAAAAGCGTACTTCGAAAAGCCTTTTATAAACCTTCTATAGTAACCATCCAAACCAAGAAAACTTCAGATCTCTGTAAAAGACTTACGAGTCTCCCACTGCAACAACGCGTTTATCTTAGACGAATCAATTGTTATACCACCACTGAAAATCAAATGATCAAGTAAACTCAATTCTTGCAACTAGAAGGGAATGACCGAGTCAGGATACATCATCCCCGGTCTCCTGAGCCAATCAATCATCACTGACATCTCAAATAAGATCCAAGGTCAAAGGAGGGGTTGAATTATGTGGCTTTTTCTTTCTTTTTAAACTCTCAAGTCAAATTCTAAACATAAGGTTTTTGAATCTATTTCAATCAGAGGTAGGCCAAGGATAAAAAGTTAAAGAAAGAAGAAGAATAAATAGAGTTATCCTAGTTCCTCTAACAACTCGAGAGTATTCCAATCCCCTTGTAATCACATCATATTTTCACTATAATCACTAAAGATTACAATTTGCTCAAGCATACAAGCAACAGAGTCAAACACACAAGTAAGAGACTTCCTTTACTCAAGCTCACAAGAAATAGACTTCATTTTATCAAACATACAAGTAATAGACTTTCTTGCTCAATCACACAAGCTAGAGTCTTCCTTTGCTCAAACACACATGTAAGAGACTTCTTTTCTCAAACACTTAATAAAAGACTCCTAACAATCTACCTAGTAGAGGTGTATAAAGAATACACAACAAATAGACTCTTTTAGACTTAATGATTTATAAGATATACAAGGATACAAAATCCTAAGTTTAAGTTGTGCTTTGTTTTGATAGAGTAACTTCTCTTTTGTTGTCAATTGTTGTTCTTTAGCATTTGTGCATGTATATATATCTTGAAGTCTTTTAGCTTCTTAAATAGATAATAAAAGAGTCATTATAGATGCAATACAGTAGAGTCATTTGAGAAGATTCAAAATAGACATTATGATGTTTAACCAAATTGACAGGTTAGGTGAAATCTAGTTTGAAAACCCTTTGCTAAAAAAGGATTTAGCAGATGTATCCCAACAGAATTTATGAAGAAGATAGAGCTTAGGTATTCACATGAAAAAATATGTTTAAAGATGAATAATGAATTATTTGTCATCTTGGTCCTTGCACTTCGACTGGACCAGATTCTAATCACCAGAAGCAGGATTCTTCAAACTCCGGTATTCATATGATGACTCCTTCAGACTCTAATCTTCGAATGTCGACCTCTTCAGAAGATGACTTTTTAAGACTCTAGTCTTCAGCTTCTGATCAATCAAAATTTTATCTTTACGCTTCTGATTGAATGTTCAGTGTTAGAACCAAAAATAGGATTTTATATGAAATTTTAGTTTATAGTCTTGCACACTTAAATAAACATTAGTATACCCAATTGTTCTTTAAATACTTTGTTATCTTCAAAACTAAAGGGATATGGGACAAACCATTTTTTGTTCTAACAATTCTAAACTTGGAAGCAAAATCGGACATAACTATCAGAGATCGGACGTCTTTTGAGCTGAGAACTTGGTCCTTCAGACCAGCCAACCATCAAGCTTCCTAGATAACATGTCAGAGGGCAAGCAATCAGTAACACTTGCAGTCGGCAGCAAGATTTAATTAATATATTTTTAAATTATTGATATATATATATATATATATATATATATATATATATATATATATATATTTTTGCTAGTCTACATTGTCCCTTCTTTAGGGTACTAAAACACGTATGCACGTAATATCAAACAAAAATACAACCAATTTAGTTGACACCCGACTTTGGGTTCTAGGGGTGATGTCGAAGACGCTTTTCCTATCCGACCAAAGCAATAATATCCCCTCATTTCCCTGTGCACCTAAAGATTCCAAGGGTGTTGTTGGAGACGTTTTTCCTATCCGGCCAAATCAATCAGATCCTTTATGCGCCAAACGCACCTTCGAAGTCCAGGAGTGCTATCAGAGATGCTTTGCAATTCTGACTATAGAAATCAATTCCACACAATGTCTTGTGTCCCTTTATAAATGATGGGAGTTGTCGAAGATGATTTACGCGTCCGACTGCAACAACAAATTCCCCCAAGGGTGCTTTCAGAGACATTTGACACGTCTAAATACAACATCCAAATACCCATTGTCAAAGACTTGCACGCAATCCTGAATAGCTAGCACAATCCCCTTCCCTTCTAGCCAATATAAGGGATGTGAGGGATGGAGCCTGGATACGTCCACCTCGAATTGAGCTAGCACCTCAGGGAGAGGGGCTAGAATCCTTTACCCTTAGCTAAGGAATGATCCTCTGTGAAGCAGAACATTATTCAAAAAGCATGGCCGCATCTAGCCAGTTTGATGTCCCTCGTCTGTAATTATAATTCAAAACATAGTCCCACTTAACTGGATTCGTACCTTATCCATATGAATATGATTAAGGCATGACCGTGCCTACCTAGTTTCACATGAAATACTTACAAGTACGCTTAAAGCAAATATCATATCTCGTCAGTGTGAATCCAACATACGCACACATCAAATTGAATCAATACTTTGTTTACTCAAGTATGTTACAATCATGGCCATGTGTGACCAGCTTGGCATCTCTCCCAAACAACGTGTACATCTTAACGTGATATGCCTACACACAAATCATCCATACATGGCTCTATGAAAGACCTGCGGTTATTTACAATTAAAGGTAATATTATTAATCAGTCTCTGTAGCAACACAAATTATGCAAATTGTAGGGCTCAGAAGCAAGCCCTAACTGTAACACCCTTTTTATCCCAACAAAAAATATATAGATACTTCATTTAAAAATTAAAGTAAACCATAATTGGGCATCACATTTTATTCAAAACATCAAAAATATTTGTGTCATGTCCCGTAACACGGGTTACATCATGTATTTTCAATTAATCATTCACTATGCAACGGAAAACATAAACTTCAAATAATCATCATGAAATCTCAATAAGTCAACCTACTTCAAAATTAAGTCAATTCAACATAATCAAGTTCAAACTAGAACTTAACTCACAAAACTAAAAAAAAAAACAAGGTTCATCATCGTTCTCAACCCAATGTTACATGACACAGAGCAGAACATCATTCTTACATCTAACGAATGAAAACAAGTAAGAAGGACTTCAACTAAACTCCACACATTGATAGTTATCCTTTTTGAGTATATGCATGCTACCCACGTAGAGGCCACATTCAAACAGGCAGGGTGAGTACATAATTCAATATAAATGACATAAGGTAAAGATAAGTAGGCAATGTTCATCATATAGATACACTTCATAAATCCTCACCCCTCACATTACATAACTCATCAAAACATCCAATCAACACAAATGCATCATGCTATGCCACCAAGAATGAAATGAAACTTCACAAATGCATGTGGTACCAATTTCAACATGTGATGGATACTGGGCCATCTACCCTCCACATGGGAACACAACATAAACAACATCACCCTAATCCACAAAATGGGATCGAAGCTTCCAACATCATAGGTATTCCATGAATGCAATACGCATCAACATCATCATATCAACATGGCAAATCAACAACTTGCATCCGCATTCATGAAAAATCCATCACATAATTCAACATACATCTCAACATGTCATCTATACATCATTAACGATTATTTAATACTTATTAACATCATCTTCGTCATAAAATTCATAAGATAATCATTAAAACATCAAAACCACACATGGCAATAAGTACAACACATTATAAAATCATTACATCATATCTACACACAGTCAAATAATTTTCCACAATTAAAAGACAAATTTTTCACTTCCATATCGCGCTAAGTGTACCTAGCCTCGCACTAAGCGTGTTACTCACTGCTTGGAAGAGGCGGAAATTCATCATAGCACATTAAGCGGGCTCGACCGTGCTAAGTGGGTTGCGCGATTTTGAACCAAAAACCCTACGATGTTGTCCTACTCGGATCCTTTCCACAATATCACTAGTTAAGTTCAACATTCTCAACTTCACACTATCGGAAGTAGTCTCACACAACAAACTCATGTCTTTGAACTGTTCAATCATCTCGAGTTCTTTCACCATAAGCATCAACATATGCAATGTCATCTTACTCAGAGCATCCGCAACCACATTCGCCTTACCAGGGTGGTAACTCAAATCAAAATCAAAATGTTTCAATAATTCCAACCACCTTTTTGCCTCATATTCTGTTCCTTCTGATTAAATAGATATCTCAAACTCTTATTATCACTAAACACCTCAAATTTCGAACCAAAGAGATAATGTCTCCAAATCTTCAACACAAACATCACTGCTGCCAACTCTAAATCATTTGTAGGATAATTCCTTTCATGAACTCTTAGTTGTCTAGAAGCATAGGCAATTACTTGACCATTCTGCATCAATACCCCTCCAAGTCCCATGTTCTACGCATCATAATACACCAGAAAAGACTCACTAGGATTAGGCAATACCAACATTGGGGCATGTAAACCCATAATTTCGACAAGACTGAAATTAAGGGTTTTGAGATTATCTTTGTCGAAAGATAATAAAAGGAAGGAATTTCAAGGATTGCTGACAGGGTTTAAAACCCCATTACTTCGACAGAGAAGTAAATGTTGTTCTGGCAGAATAAAGTTGGGAAGTTATTTGTGACTAAGTATTTGGCAGAGGAAAGTTCTCTTTCGACGGTTCGACGGAAGATAGTCTTTCAATGATTTCGACAGAAGAGGACATTTGACAAAAGAGTATTTGGCAAGTGCTGAAGAGTTTTTGTTTCTTCTTTAAAAGGGTTTCGACAGTTTGAAGAGTTACAAGGGTTTCGTCACCAAGGAAGAGATTCAAATTCAAAAGGTTGTAACCTTTGGCAGTTGGACACATGGAGGTTTCAGAGAAGAAATTTACATGCAGGCTGACACTTGTCGTTTAGTTATAGTTTTTCCGTTCTAAGCAGTTATTTTGTTTATGTATAAATAGGATAGTTTGTGGCTAGAATGTGTGTGTGAAAATTGATACAAAATTCCTGTAAAAAACTCTAAGTACCCAGTGTGAGAGAAAATGAGTCTAGTATTTGGAACAATGTACGTTTGAACACCAGTTATATTTCAAAGTCATTTAAATTACTTGTTCATTTATCAAGTTTAATTTCATTTTCAAGCTTTTATTTATTCTTCTGCAAGTTTTTAGCTTTTCGACATTTCTTCTTATGCTTGTTCAAAATCTTTACTTTATTTCATTTTAAACTTAAAACTTTATTTTTTCTTGCAAAAATCAAAGTTCTTAATACTTTGACAATAATGATAAAACAAACCACAAATCAGTCACCAAATTCTAAGAAGATTTCGACAGAAACAATGCACATGTATCCCAGGACTTGTATGGTTGGTCCTGCAAGTAACCCAGTTTTCTGAAGAAATTGGTTAACCAGAGGTTGTTCGCCAGAAATCACTGCGAACAAATTGGCACGCCCAGTGGGACCAGTGCATTAGACAATTATCTAATAAAGAACTTCTTAGACAATTTGTTCCTTGCTACGTTGTATGATTCTTAGAAGCGGTAAACTAGCCGTAACCGACGTAGAAAGACCAAAGAGAACAAGAAGAAGAAACATGGCTAACTTGCCAAATACTTCAAACATTCCTGACGAAACAATACCAGTTTCCAACCCTATCCCTTCGTCAGGAGCAATACCAATGTCTGGCCCTGTTTTAGAACAAATTAGGCCTCCTTTGGGAGATTCCATACCAACGGGTTCAGGACCCCAAAATATGCCTAGTTCTTCCACCATGGGACAAGCCAGACCCCTTGGAACCCCTCCCCCTGGAGGAAATACATTCAGGCCATATCTGAATTATTCTCAGCCTTTGACTGGGAGGGAACAACCGTATGGAATGCCAACTTCAATGATGGCAAGCCTACATAATTCGTCACCATTATTCTCTGATGCTATGGTTCAAGTGTCATCACCATTGCAGGGATCAGGATATGGTGGAAATGGAAATAGAATGAATCAAATTCCACCAGGTTTCCATATGCCTGCTTTGACAAACCATTCTGCACAAGTAATTCGTCAACAGATGGATGAAAGCAATCATGATATGGTGCAGGCTTTGACACAACAAATGGGAGACGTGTTCAATCCCTTAATACAAAACACTACCCAAACAAACCAAATATTGGCAGAACAGATGGCACGCATTGCTGACTTTTTTGGAGTCCCGCAAGCACAACAAAGAATGCAATTAAACCAGAATCCTGTCAATAGGGTCGTCGAAGAGGAACTCACTATAAACCAAAGGCCCTTAGGGAACCCTCTTGAAAATCCCAGGGGGCAAGAGGTGATAGTCGAACAGCCTAATGTAGAAGAGCCTATTCGACAGGAACCAAGAAGGATAATAGTCCAGAGGAACCAAAATGCTGACGAAGTATTACAGCAGAGAATGCGTTACAATAACATGCCTGTCGAAAATAATATTGCCACCATGGTTGAGAGAATAATGGCACAAAATGGAGTAAACGTAGGATTACAAAGGCCTAGTTATACTTCCCCTTTGTCTGAATTTGTCTTACAACAAGAGTTACCACCAAGGTGGAAAGTCCCCAAATTCACAAAATTCTCAGGGGATACTAGTGAATCCACCATAGAACATGTGGCGCGTTATTTGATAGAGGCAGGAGAGATTGCTAATAATGAGAACTTAAGGATGAAATATTTCCCAAGTTCTTTGACGAAAAATGCTTTCACTTGGTTTACATCACTTCCTGCAACTTCAATCTTTACTTGGACCCAATTAGAGAGATTGTTCCATGAACAATTTTATATGGGACAGACCAAGATAAGTTTGAAAGAGTTGGCAAGTGTCAAAAGAAAATTTTCTGAACCTATAGATGACTATTTAAATAGGTTTAGGTTATTAAAAGCCAGATGCTTTACACAAGTGCCGGAACAAGAACTAGTCGAAATGGCTGCAGGGGGTCTAGATTATTCCATAAGGAAAAAACTGGATACCCAGTACTTGAGAGACATGGCACAACTGGCAGACAGAGTGAGGCAAATAGAAAGACTAAAAAATGAAAAATTTAGATCAAACAAAAACAAGAAGGAAAGAGTGGCCTATGTAGGAATAGTGCAAGAAGATGATTATGACGAAAACGAACCAGTCATTTTCGACCAGCAAGAAATTGATCTTGCAGAATTAAAACAAGGCCCTCCATATTCTTGTAAAGTTTTAGCCCCGTCGAATGGAAAAAATCCAGTCGAAGTGGAAAAGAATGACAGGTTCCCTAAAAGAACCTATACATTCGACATCACCAAGTGTGATGAGATATTTGATTTATTAGTCAAAGATGGTCAGTTAATAAAACCAGCAGGCACTAAAGAGCCTCCTGTGGACCAACAGAAAAAGAGAGGTTTTTGTAAATACCATAATTTCTTGGGTCATAAAACTTCTCAATGTTACCTTTTCAGGGATCTTGTCCAGAATGCAATCCAGAATGGAAGGCTGAAGTTTGGAGACAAAGGCAAGCAGCAGATGAAGATTGACTCCAATCCCATGCAGGTTGTGGAGGCCAACTATGCTGAACCAGAAATGGTAAACGTGGTCGAAATGGAGGTCATGGCAGAAGAGAATTTTGAAATGGTAGAAGTTACTGAAAGCTTCGACACCAACTTCACCATGATAGAAGCTGCTGAGGGTTTCGACACCCATGTCAATGTGGTGGAAGAAGGTGATAGGTCTACTGACCAAGCAGAGGAAAAAGAAGTCAAAGTTTCTGAAGACTTCGACAATGAGAATGCCATTGAAACTACTGATAGTTTCGACGGAGGAAATACAGTCAAAGTAGGAAGAAGCTTCGACAAGAAAAACAATGAAAGAGATGTTGAGCAAGGGGTGATCTGGGACACTTTGGGAGAGTCAAATGGGAAGTTCGACTTCATGGTGAAATATTCAGCACCACCAAGCTCCAAAACAGGTATCAACAAAATCAAACCCACAGGATGGGGAGATTCTTTCAAAAAGGATGACGAAGAGGAGGATAGCAAAACCCTCACTGTCCAAACAGAGGCCACTGAAGGCCCTGACCAAGAGGAGATCAAAACAGCAGGGGCTGATGACAATCCCCTCACTGTCGAACAAATAAACAGTGGTACCACCAGAACTGAAGAACATCCTGTCGAAAGGGTTGCACATTGCTGCAAATACATCTATAAGGGCTTACACCCAAAAGGCAACGTGAGTCAGTCAAAGGAGGACATCCCAGAGGAAATCATGCTAGTCGAAAAAATGAACAAATTGAAAATTACAACTGAACAGAGTGCTGGGATTCATATGGTGGAAATCACTCAAAAGGGAGGACCAGACACCAACAAGGGAAAGAAACATCAAGAGAAGCATCAGAAGCTGGTTTACCCGGAAGAGAACGAAAGTCTTGTCGAATTCATCCAGAGGTGTCAAAGGAAAAATGCAGAAGTCATGCTTTGCCCAAGATGCAGTGCTGTATTCGACAGGAAAGAAGCTGATGACTTAGAAGCAGCAGAAAAGACCCAGAGGAAAAGAAATTGGGGAACAGTCCCACCAACCAGAAATGAAAAATTCGACCCAAGAAGAGGGAAGCATCACAGTCAAGGGGTGGGAGAAAGACGTTTCAACACCTACAAACCATCCAACAAGCCAAATGATGAAAAATGGGTCCAGCCTATAAGGGACGCCCAAGGTCAGAAGAGATGGAAGAGTTTTGAGGTGAACAGGGGTCCTTCAATGGAAGTTAAAAAAGAGGCAAGGCCAAAATATGTCTCTGAAAACTACAAAGGGAAGAATCCTATGTCCAGATCCCAATGGAGAAGATTCCAAAGGCAGAAGAAAATTGAAAAGGAAACTGTAGAACACCAAAGGGTTGGGCAAAAGGAAGCCGAATCAAGCAAATGTGTCCAGATTACAAACAAGGGGATACCTCTGGCAGAAAAAGAAGCTCCTCAGAAGAGTAGATCCAGTGACACCACAGAAATGCAGAGCACAAATAATAAAATGCCAGTGGACGAAGAAGTTACAGATGACTTCAGTTCAGAGTCTGATGCGTCCTTCGACGTAACCTGCAATGTGGTTTCTGTGTTGCCCAGAGACTATGACAGGATAATGGAAGTCGAAGATGAAGAAGATGACATGGCAGATGACAGCATAGGTTTGAAGCCTGTATGCTACTACATAATGAACAATGGATGTGTCGAAGAGCAAAATGCCTTTTTCGAAAAGCCAGATGATGCAATGAAGGCTCACTTAAAGCCTCTCTTCATAAAAGGAAAGGTATAAGGTGTGGGTGTCAACAAAATTCTGATAGATGGCGGAGCAGCTGTAAATTTAATTCCTCATTACATGATAAAGAGGATTGGAAAAGATGACTCCGACACTAAGCCTCACAATATGGTGTTGTCCAACTATGAAGGTAAAGTGGGAACAACACTGGGAGTAATACAACTGAACTTGACTGTAGGATCCATCGCCAGGCCTACAATGTTTGTGGTGATAGCATCAAAGGCAAATTACAACTTACTGTTGGGAAGAGAATGGATCCATGGGATTGGGGCTGTACCATCCTCCATGCATCAAAGGATAGCAATCTGGAGGCCAGATGGGATTGTCGAAAACATAGAAGCAGATCAGAGTTACTTCACAGCTGATGTGAACAATGTCACTGGTCGTAACTTCGACAAAAATCTAGCCCACATAGCACCATGCAATATGTCGCTCCCGAGGATTTGCATCCTGGTACAAGCGCGAACGGTCGGCGAGAGGGACAATGAGAACACACAGCCGTGAACTCACTGGAGATGAAAAGAGTCGCCAGCTAGGCATTTTTATCCCGGAGGAAAGGCAATGCTGCATAGGCCTGGAAAAAGATGGATAAGACGGTTGCGAACCAGAGAGACTGAGAAAGGGGGTTGGTTACAACCTGGGAAGGTATTAGCACCCAGATTGTCCGTCGTACTCGACGGGATCCACGCTTTAGAAGATTTGTGTTTTAAAGGGGTAGTGTCAGTGCAATTTGTGTATGAAATAGCTGGAAAGAATGTACAGGTGTCAGTGTATGAGAAGTGTAAAGTGTAATAGATACAGTGTCAGTGTAGGAACAAAGATGAGATGCTCAAGAATATGAGGCTAAAGAATGAAGCTGGAAAGAGGGGGAATGAACAGAGACTTTTGTTCGATAACCGTTAAGTTATGCCTACGTATCCTCTCGTGCAATGAGGAAGTCAGAACACCGTAGTTCGACCCAAAGAGACTGAAAGATGAATTGACTGATGAACTGCTTACTTATCTATGCTCAAGTGTATGACCTGTCTGGCTCAGGTGCAAACTGTCTTGCATTAGACGGGAGAAGCAGGTTCTCGTTTATGAGTGAAGGAGATGAGAAAAGAATCCCGAAGGATACGATTATTGTTTGTTTTTATATTTTCAGTCTTTTATTGCTTTTTGAAGTTTGTCGTAGGATAATGAGCTTAAGCCTAAACCAATGGGTTAGTAAACTCATCACATCTTCCCTCTGATTAGGGGTAATGAGAATACCTTAAGTGTGAAGTCGGATTCTCACACTTAATCACCTTTGGTGTAGGATTAAGATCATTAACCTATTTGTGATTAATTAGATGTTTTTGTGTTTTTTGTTTAGTGTTGAGTAATGAGGTTAAGCCATAATCAAGGATTAAACAGACTCATTACACCATCCTAATAGAAGGATAATAGATGAGAATGTTTAAGCTGAGGAAAACTCCTCAACTTAATCCATGATTAGGGATTAAACCCATGACAAAACAAACCTTTATTAAGTGGATTTTATTTAATGATATGGTGATGAAGTGAATTTTATGATTTGTAAGACAACTTGAGGGGGACTTGTCCATTAACACCAGGGTTAGTCCTTCTTAACCACTTAAGGAAGAATTAGAACCCTAATGCAAGGCCCAAGTTACAAGTGTGATGTCTTGATAATTATTAGATGGATTGATTAAGAGATTTAAACACATAAAGGGTTCAAGACTTAGGATTAAAGTTATACACTCCATCCTAAGAGAAGGATGCAGGCATAAGCTTAATCACAAAGTCTTAAAGCCTTTAGGGTTTAGTCCCTGATTATGAGGTGAGAAGAGAGGACTCAAAGAGAGACACAAAGGTAAAACTAAGAGGGGATACTAATCAAAACCCTAATTCATTGTCATGCTTGGATGATCCTAAGGTTTGTGAGGTTTCCAAGAACAATCTTCAGAGGAGCCACCAGGAAGCAGATGAACAAGATCAAGAGAAGCAAAGTGACTTGCTTCATTCAAGAAGTCAAGTCACTTGAAGAAAGAAAGTGGGAGGAAGAAGAATGAGCAAGCTCAATCTCAAACACATATAAGAATGCAGCAATGGATGCAAGATAGATGAAAAGAAAAGTTATGAGAAGTGAAGGCAAATTCACTTCTCAAGTTTACTTACCACCTGAAATGTTAGAAGGAAATGCAATGCAATGCAATGCAATGCTAAATGACATGAAATGACATGATGCTAGACCAAACCAGAAGCATGTTGATGATGGAAATGATGCTATGAGGTGCTGCAAACATGAGGCAAAGCTATGGGGATGTCCATACAAGATTATGAATGCAAATGATGCAAGCTAAGGAGCATGAACAAACATGGAAAGTTATGAATCATACAAGACAAATGACATGGCAAATATGAGATGCAATGGTCAAAGATGCTTCCTATATGTCTTAAGATGTCAAATGAATCACAAGAATGCACAAAATGCAAAGACAAGTCATGTTATGCAAGGAAATGTAAGAAGGATGCAAGAGAAAGCCCAAATTAGGGTTCATGAATCAAACATCAAACAAAAATCCAAAACAGAAACAAAACCCTAAGATAAAAATGGAAAATGGCACCCAAAGAAACCCTAGGCCTATGATAAACCACTGCCCAAAGGGGAGCTCTCAACTCTCAACCAAACTCAAGATATGAATTTCCTAAGTTATTAGGGTTTTTTAGGGTTCTTAACAAAATAAATGCCAAACAATTTGAAAATGCAAGAACAATTCATGGCCTTTTTATCCCTGAAAATACATGCCAAACACAACACAATACAAGAAGAATCAATGTCTCAACCTTCTCCAATAGGCAGAAATGAATTTTTAAACTTATGATCAAAATAATGCATAAAAAATGATTTAATTCAATGAAAAATTCTTAAAATGCATCAAGATCAAAAAAGAAATTTGGTTTGAAGGTTGGACAATGTTTCTAAATATCTTAGAACATTTCATGAATTTTTTTGTAATTTTTAAATACCTAAAAGTATTTTTAATTAATTAATCCCCATTAATCAATTAAAAATAATATTTTAAACATTTAAAAATACTTTTTTAATGATGAAAAATAAAATAAAAATATTTTTAGGTCATAAAAATTAATAAAACCTTAAGGAAAAAGTTTCATAATTTTTAAGACTTTTTTGCTATTTTAAATTAATTATGCAATTTAAATGAAAGAAAATGAATTAAAAATCAAAATAAATAAAAGTCAGAGGGATGGAGGGCCAGGATGAGCCTAGGTTTTGAATTGGTTGACTGGCGCGCGATCTTGTGGTGTGGATTGGTTCTGAGTTAATTACATTTAATTAAAACTAATAATAAAATTAGGGCTAATCAAAGAGATCCTGGCCTTTCCCTTGCGCGCGCAGTCAACAAGTCAATGGCAATCAATGGTCCAAATTCAAACTAGCATTAATTATGTGATTAGGGCACAAATGACTCTCAGGTGGCCGGAGAAGACTTCCGGTCGTCTTCTCCGGCCAGCTCTCACCTGAAAAATCTCCAAACCTCTCAAAACGTACCAAAAATGAAAACCAAGAACATGGAAATGATCCTCATCCTCTCACGAACCAAACCCCTCTCTCAAAACAAATTTATATTTCCTAAATCAACTGAATCGAAGAGAAAAAGTTCTAGGTCACGCAAGCTTCAGAAACAAATTAAATGCTCAAATCACAACCATTTTCAAAACCAATGGTACCAGAATGATCAGTGAAACAAATAGAACAAGTTTGTAACAAGCAAAATCATTTCTGGAAAAATAAATTTCAGGCTACCTGAGATTTGAAGCTTTCCACTTGAGGACTTTCTGGCCTTCTCTTTATGTGCAAACCACTCCTTAGGACCCCTTGATGATGTTTGAATGCCTTAGAACAATTTATGTAGGCTGGTTGATGAGTTTCGAAAGCTCCTGCTTCAAGCTCAGTCAACAATGGCTATGGTGATTCTGACTGATTCAGGCCACTGTGAATGATGGTTTATGGTCCAGATGATGTATGGAGAAGCTTTGCAAGGTTTGTTTGGCTGTTTATGGGCTAGGGAGGGAGATTCGAATGAATCTGCAGAATGAGGGTGAAGAATGGCAGTGGGGTGCTTTGGCTGTTTCAGGCTTATGCTTTGGGTGATTTCTACTCAATGATCCATGGTGAGTTGAATGGAGGAAAAGGTTTTAGTGTTTGCTTGCTGTGGAAGGGAATTCGAAGGAAGTTGCAACTTGGAGTGTTTTTGTGAATGTGTCTAGTGTGATGGTTTCAGCCTTGCTTCTCCTTATGGCTAGCTTGCAAATTGATAACATAAACAAATCTGATTGGCTGGATGATGTGACTTGTGCTTTTGTGATTGGTAAGTTTGCTTTTGCCAAAAGTCAAAAATCTTGTAAGAGAAGCATGGGCTTGATACTAGCTTGGTACAAGGCTAGGTCTGGCGCATCATGGTGTGGTGAGAGAGCCAGCAAGGTCCAAAGGCCAAGGCAGCAAGTTGAGGGAGCATGATCATGAGTTTTGCAACTTGTTGCTTTATGGTTCACATGTGAAGAAAACCTTGTTACACAAACCAAACCATAGGCAAACTTGATCCAATTCTGATTTTCAGCACTTAGAGAATGTTTATGTGTTGGTTTGAAATGAATTAGAGGCTACATTTGGCTTTGGTTCAAGACTTTGCAAAATTTCCATTTGAAGCATGCCTTAGAAATTAATGATTTTTGCCAACTTTGCATTGCCATAACTTTTGATCCAAGAAGAGTTTGATCATGTTCTTGTACTTTTTGAAAAGGGAAAGATGAGATCTACAACTTTCATGACCAAAGTTTTTCCATTTGAAGCCTTTTTGGACCAAGAATCAAAGCTTGAAAATTGACCTAAAATGATGTATTCTTGAAAAGTCAACTATGCCCAAAAAGTCAACCTTTGCAAAAACCCTAAATTCTTGATTTCTATGAACTTCAACCTTCTTCCATGATCAAATAAAGATCATATACACTCAAAATGATGAAGATTACCCATTGGTTGGGTCATTGGGGGCCTCAGATGCCCTGATTTTGCACTGACTTGTCTGAAAAGTCAACCCTTGATCAGATGACTTCCCCATGGAATTTCTTCATGAAAATTGATATGTATACTCCCTATACCATATAGAGATCAATGGAAACAAGAATGACCAAAAAACTTGGAGTTATGGCCTCTGAAACCAAAACCCTAATTTTCAGTCAACTGTGCAGTTCAAACTGGCTCTGCATCACCTCAAACCCTAGTTCTTGTGATTCCTTTGCAATTTTGACTTTTAGGAGATGAAATATGATATAAGAACACACATGGACCACTTTGAGTTGATTGGTGGCCTTTGGAATGGCTCAAGAGGCTTTGGGATTGCTCAGATCACAAACCCTAGGTGCAGATGCCTTGAAAGCTATGCAGTGAATCAAAAATGATATGTGAGATGATATGATGGTGTTTATGCATATGAGATGATCATAAGCCATGGTGTGAATGGGTGAGGGCAAATTTGGGGTGTTTACACAATCCTGCTGCTTTCGACCTAACAGCTTCCGACAATGCTTACTGTTCCATGTACCTCCATCCTACGCATGGTTTCCAGTGGGATAAAGAAGTAATTGGGGAGACGAACTACATTTGGGGAACTGCCCATGTCAACCTAACTGGATGGGGGAGTGAATTCAGTGAAAATGACTGAAGTTGCAGCAATGGAAAGGATTTCGGCTTATATGGCCGAAAAACAACTCAGAACGGCCCTTGAGGCTGAAGTTAGAAATATGGCTGTCGAAGCCAGTACTCAGGTTGTCGAAGGACAACATCCTCAAGAAAATATTGAGGAGCAACATGCAAATCAGAGTTTTGAAGAAGACTCAAATGGTGAATGGCAGAATCAAAGACTTGATGCCATTTATGATGACGAACCTTTGGGGTTCGAAAAGGATCCAACCTCCACCAATATGAAAATGGTGGCACAGGATCCTTTAGAGGAGATTAATCTGGGACTGGGGGCAGAGAAAAGGCCCACTTACATCAGTGCCAAGTTGAATTCTCAACTCAGAGTCGAAATAATCCAACTGCTGAATGAGTTTAAAGATTGCTTCGCGTGGGATTATGACGAAATGCCTGGTTTAGACAGAAGTTTGGTGGAATTGAAGTTGCCAATACTAGAAGGGAAGAAGCCAATAAAGCAGACCCCCAGACGTTTTGCACCTGAGATTCTGTCGAAAATCAAAGAAGAAGTCGAAAGGCTTCTAAAATGCAAATTCATCCGTACAACAAGGTATGTCGAATGGATTGCTAATATTGTTCCTGTGATCAAGAAAAATGGCACGTTAAGGGTGTGTATTGATTTTAGAGATCTAAACTCAGCCACCCCTAAGGATGAGTATTCTATGCCAGTGGCAGAAATGCTAGTAGATTCTGCAGCAGGCCATGAGTATTTAAGTATGCTTGATGGCTATTCTGGCTACAACCAGATTTTCATTGCTGAAGAAGACGTTCCAAAAACAGCTTTTCGTTGTCCAGGAGCAATAGGAACATATGAGTGGGTAGTCATGCCCTTTGGTTTGAAAAATGCTGGAGCTACTTACCAAAGGGCCATGAATTCTATTTTTCATGATTTCATCGAAACATTTATGCAAATTTATATAGATGACATTGTGATTAAATCTGCTTCAGGCTTGGACCATATTAACCATCTTCGACAGTCCTTTGAAAGGATGAGGAAGTTTGGTTTGAAAATGAATCCTCTTAAATGTGCTTTTGGTGTGCAGGCAGGGAATTTCTTAGGCTTTGTGGTCCACAAGAAAGGGATTGAAATTAATGAGAACAAAGCTAAAGCAATAATGGAAGCAAAAGCACCATCGACAAAGAAGGAATTTCAGTCTCTACTAGGGAAAATCAACTTTCTCAGAAGGTTCATCTCCAACCTTAGTGGAAAGACTCAGGCCTTCTCACCTCTGCTTCGACTGAAGAAGGAAGGTTTCACTTGGGGGCAAGAGCAGCAAGATGCCTTCGACAAGATCAAGGAGTATCTGGCAAATCCTCCAGTTTTAATATCTCCTTGTCAAAAAAGAAGCATGAGGCTCTACATATCAGCATCTGACAGAACATTAGGAAGTATGCTTTGTCAAGAAGATGAACATGGCGTCGAAAGAGCCATTTATTATCTCAGCAGAGTCTTAAATGATGCTGAAACTAGATATAGTATAATAGAGAAATTATGTTTATGTGTATATTTCTCTTGTATAAAATTGAAGCATTATATAAAACCCGTTGATGTACATATATCTTCTCATTTCGACGTAATAAAACATATGTTGTCTAAGTCTATTTTACATAGTCGAATTGGAAAATGGGCTTTAGCCTTGACTGAATATTCTTTAAAATACATGCCTCTAAAAGCTGTTAAAGGGCAAGTAGTTGCTGACTTTATAGCTGACCACTCCATACTTGGAGATGAGACAAATTATGTCGAAAAAGAGCCTTGGAGGTTATATTTTGATGGTTCCAGTCATAAAAATGGAACAGGTGTTGGGGTATTAATTATTTCTCCTAATAAAATTCCAACAAAGTTCAAGTATAAAATAGAAGGATTCTGTTCAAATAATGAGGCAGAATATGAAGCTTTAATTGCTGGACTTGAAATTTTGTTGGAATTGGGGGCAACAGAGGTCGAAATAATGGGTGACTCTGAATTGGTGATAAAACAATTGACAAAAGAGTATAAATGTGTCAAAGAAAATTTGATCATGTACTTTGTGATAGCCAACAGACTCCTCAAGAGATTCGACAGTGTAGTTTTTAGACACATTCCCAGATTAGAAAATCAAGAAGCAAATGACTTAGCTCAGTTGGCTTCAGGGTATAAAGTGTCGAAGGAAAATCTGATGAAGGTTGTCGAAGTGAGAGGCAAAGTCTTATCCACCAAACTGTCCCCATCTGATTTGGAGACAATGAGATTGGGATATGGTGATGAGGAAAACTTTGAGATTTTCAATGTAAGTGATCTAGAAGTTGGAGATTGGAGAAAACCCATCAAAGATTATTTACAAAATCCAAATCAGACAGTCGAAAGAAAGATAAAGTACAGAGCCATAAGCTATGTCCTCTTTGGAAATGAACTGTTTAAAAAGACTGCAGAAGGAGTTCTACTAAAATGCCTAGGAGAGACTGAAGCTTACATAGCTTTGTCGAATGTGCACAGTGGTGCATGTGGTGCTCACCAAGCAGGACATAAGATGAAATGGCTATTATTTCGACAAGGAATGTATTGGCCAACCATGTTGAAAGATTGTGTCGAATTCGCAAAGGGTTGTCAGGAATGTCAAATCCATGCAGGCATACCTCGTGTGCCAGCAAGTGAGTTACATTCTATTATAAAGCCTTGGCCATTCAGAGGTTGGGCTTTAGATTTGATTGGTGAGATTCGACCAGCTTCTTCAAAAGGGCAGAAGTACATTTTAGTAGGAGTAGACTATTTCACTAAGTGGATTGAAGCCATACCTTTGACAAATGTAGATCAGGAAGCAGTCATAGACTTCATCCAGAAACACATAATGTATAGGTTTGGAATACCAGAAACTATAACCACTGATCAAGGATATGTGTTTACTGGAAGAAATATGCAGGCATTTGCAAAAGAGACAGGTTTTAAGTTGTTGACTTCGACACCCTATTATGCCCAAGCAAATGGTCAGGTCGAAGCAGCCAACAAAGTGGTAATAAATCTGATAAAGAAGCATGTGGGTAAAAAACCCAGAAATTGGCATAAGACCCTGGATCAAATCCTTTGGGCTTGTCGAACATCTCCTAAGGAAGCAACTAATTCTACCCCATTTAAATTAACCTATGGACATGATGCAGTATTGCCTGTCGAAATTTGTTTACAGTCAATACGAATTCAAAGACATCATGAGATTCCATCTGAAATTTATTGGAGTATGATGATGGATGAATTGGTTGATTTAGACGAAGAAAGGTTGCGTGCTTTAGAACTAATAAGAAGGCAGAAAGAGAGAGTTGAAAAGTTTTATAACAAAAAAGTAAAATTCAAAGCCTTTTTAGTAAATGATTTAGTTTGGAAAGTGATCTTGCCCATGGAGAAGAAAGATAGAGTGATGGGAAAATGGTCCCCTAAATGGGAAGGACCTTTCAAAATTCTAAGAGTTTTTTCCAATGGAGCATACGAAGTCGAAGAAATAGGAAAAGATAGAAGAATGCTGAAAATAAATGGGAAGTACTTGAAGAAGTATAAACCAACATTGCAAGAAATAAAAATAGGAACAAATTAAAATTGCAAACGAAACTTGTCTTCGCCAAACAAATGGCGTAAAATAGCATTACATATAAAAGTGCTAAAAGAAAATATCCTTAAACAAATAAAATTCCTAAGTCCTATTACAAAATCACTGTCGAAGGAATGTGGCTTTGAGCTCGTCGAATTTTTTCTTTTGGAGTTGAATTCGACGCTCACAAAGGCTCTTGCTGACAGTCATTTCGTCAAGCTCCCTGTGAAGTTGCTGGGCTGTTTCTGCATGTTGTAGCCCCTTCTGGAGTTCACTGTCTATTGCTTCCTGATTTGGTTTTTGGAGAGAGACCTGGCGTTATTTTTCTTGAAGGATTTTTCTTTGGAGATCAGCAATCTGGGCTTGGTAAGCTTGAATATTGCTTTCACACTCAGCAGCAGCTTTAGTGTATTCGTCAGAAAGCTTATTCAGCTCTGAAATCCTTTCTGTCGAAGAAGCCACTGTGTTCCATGCTGAAACTTGCTCCTCAGACTTGGCTGTGATCTTTTGGGAGAATTCTTTTTGTCGAACCAGATCAGCGCTAACAGAATCAATCAAAGATATCAAATCCATCACCAAATGGCTTTCCTCAGTCGAAGCCTCCAACAAATTGGCACTTTTCAGGAGTTTCTTTAGATCATGTTGAGCAGAAGTATTCTCAGCCAAGACTTCAAACAGGTCAACTCCAAGGATCCTTGTCTTGATCTCATCCATAATGACACTGATTGGTTGAAGGTCAGAAGTGGCCCCTGAAGCTGTCGAACCACTGGGAGAGGAATCTTGGAAGTTATACCTGGTGTCGAGCAAAGCTTTTAAGTATTCAAAGGGTTTTCTAACCTTCAAGCTCTCAATCTCTTCATGTGATAAACTTGTCGAATCAGTACCCAAAGAGGTTTCGACAGGAACCTTTGATGAAGAAGGAATAGTTTGAGAAGTTCCTCCAATACTCAGGTTGACTTCTGGTTGATTCGACAGAGTGACCTCCTCTTCGACATTTTCTTTGTCAGTTGGTGTGGTGTCAGTTGGACCTGGGGCTTGTACATCCTGAACAAGGGCGTCTTCGTCCGTTTCTGGTATGACAGCTGGTGTTGGAAGTGGTGCATCTTGATCTGGAATTATTTTTTCTGCAGTGGGGTCTGGTCGAAAAGGAGAGTTGTTGTCAGAAGACTCAGAATCACTGAGGTCGAATTCATCCAAGGTTTGAGGTCCATGGACACCTGCATCTGGAGTGGCATCATCTTGAAGCCTGTCAGCCAGAGTCCTTTCAGAATTAGAAGGGGCATGCTCTTCTTGGATTGTAGAAGTCTCTTCGACATCAATGACAACCTACAGGAAACATGAAAGAAAGTTATAAGATAGATACATGCAGTCAAGATATGGGAATATTGTTTGTCGAAGTAATTACCTAAGGGATTTCAGTGTGTGCACTTGAGTCTCCACTTCTTTCACTCCTTGTGGGAATTTGGTTGACTGGGCTGGCAGGTGGAGTTCGTCTTTGGACTATTGATCTTTGAGATGCTACTGTTTTGATCCTTAGACCTTTGTTTCTTTTCAAAGGCTGGGGTTCAGGGGATTCGTCTTCAGACTCTTCGACGCTTGCCTCCTTTTCTTCTGTTTTCCTTTTCTTTGCTGGGGTACGAGTTACCTACAAGAGAAAGAAAAGAAGTGTTCAGTATAAGAAAATGTTAAGTGCACAAATAAGGAGGGATATTCTATTGTGTCGAAACCTTCTTGGCAGTTGTAGGAGATTTTTCGACTGTCTTAGAAGAAGTTCCTTCGCCAGCAGTCTTCCTGACAATTCTAACAGCTGAAAGAGAAAAGTTGTATGAACATTGATATAATAATAAAAAGAGTTAGAAGCAAAAAGAAGAATGTAATTTCTTCGACACCTTCAAGAATGGGTTCGTCCACAGTAACATGTTCTATCCCAATATGAAGGTGCCCAGTGAAGTTGTGCAGATGATACTTCGTCGCAACCACGCGTTCGGCAGGTTTTTTGTTTCTTTCACGGAGCAGTTTTAAATCAGATCCACATACAAACCAATCTGGAAATGGAGGACACAAGGCCACTCCAAATTCTGCAGAAGGGAGTGGAGGGAATTTTGGAGGAAAAGTTGTGAATGCAAAGTTATAGTGTGCATGTGGTGGAAGAGATGAAGGAAACCACAACTTATTTAATTTCTCTGTGAATTTGAATTTTAAAGATACTGTTGCTTCAGCTATGGTTCGACGAAGATCATCAGGCCTGTAAATAGTTTCAAAATACTTTTGAAACTTTTGAACTTCTTTGATGTGCTGATCTGTACCTTTTTTCTTCTTGTCCTGCACAAAGGTAAAAGCATTTGTCAGAAGAGTAGTGAAGGTTGCTACGTCGAAAAATCTGTTGATGTAATATTCTTTCCACCAGCCGTCGAACTCTTCAGTACAGAGGAAGTTTGGTATAAAGATGGTGGGATAGACTTCCAGAGTTGGGTCGAAAAACTTGTTGTACAGCTCTAAACTTCTGTCGAAATGGTGGAATGAGTTGTAGAAAATGATAGCACCTTTCTTGTGGTAGATAGGCTTCGTCTTCGTCTGGATTAATCCAAACTGCCTAGCTACCAGATTGGGTTGGTAAACAATGAGAGATACCTTTGTGTTGTTAAGGCTATGATGAGAAAAGAAGTGTCTGGGCATGAGAAAAGCTTCCCAAATGGAGATGTAGGAGTCTTCGTCTTTCTGATTCTCCACTGGGAGTCTTCTGGTAAACCATCTTGGACCTACTTGTCTGTTGGCGAATGGTGCCATTGAAGGAGAAAATTTGTAGCGTTTGGCGAACATCATGATGTAGCCAGTGAATGCTTGTTGAAGACTTGTATTATCATCTGTAGGGGTCAGTTGAACCAGCCTAGGCCATTCGACACACCTTTCTTTTACTGCTTCTTCGACAACAGGCATTTTGGTGGGGATGAAGTTTTCAAAAGTGGCATTCAGCCATAGTTGTAGAAGCCAAAAGGGGCCTGTAAGACTGATGTTACCTTTGTCTTTGAGGGTTTTGAGGTTGCTTACACTTTCACTTAAAGATTCGTAAAGGTTCGCCAAAAGTAGCTCACTCAGGCAGAATGCAACTCCATTATGAAGCTGATTAGCCATAATGATAAAACTTCTGGCCACCTGAAGGGATTTTGTACAGAATACGAATTTGGACAACCACAGGCTGAGGAAGGCAATGTGCTCTTTATCAGAGACTTCTTCATTGCTTTCACCTTGGTGATGGGCTATGAAGACAGAGTACCCAGCATGCTTTGTGTCGAAGCCTATGGGATCCTTGTTCAAGTGTTCAGGGTTAAATATTTCCCCTAAAGGACTAAGGCCAGTTATGGCTGCTATGTCGAATAGGGTGGGAGTCATCATTCCACAGGGTAAGTGGAAAGTATTGTAAGTACTATCCCAAAAGTACAAGGAGGCTAACAGCATGTTTTGGCAATAACGGGGACCCTCCTTCGACAATTGGATTAAGTCATAAATGCCAGTTTTCTTCCAAAATTTTTCTTTGGCTTTTTCGACCCTAGTAAGCCATGTTAGGTACTCAGAGGGATCTTTCGTCAAAGGGGGACTCCTAAAAATCCTATTTTGATTTAGATAAGACATATCTATCTCTGTCGAAGCCATAAGGACTTCAGGTTCTTTTGATGAGGCTTCGACAGGTTTAGGGTTTTTGTTAGTAGCTATGGGTTTGGAAGCAGAATAGCAAGGGTAAAATTCTTTTAAACGGTTAGGGTCCACAGTGGGATCAAAAATAGGACCTAACATAGCATGATGAATTCCAGAAACAGAAATGGGAATCATTACCTGTGACCTGTAAATGCTTGCCTTTTCCCTTTCATTTGGGGGCTCTGGAAAGTACTGTTGGTGCTGTGTTTGTGTAGGCCCAGATAATACGTGAGCAGGAGGAAGATCCCTGGTCTTCTTTGTCTTCTTTGCACTTTGTCCAGTGGTAGTTTTTGGAGGAGCCATTGATTAGATGAAGAGATTGAAGGAAGCAGAAGCTCTGAAAAGTCTTGAAATGGAGTTTTTACGTTTGGAAGAGAAGAGGTGAGAAGGTGGAAAGTGTGAAATGTTATTGAAAGTGGTATTTATAGAGTTTGAAATAAATGATTAATATTAAATAGAGGGAAAATGAAAAGATTTCTTTTAATTGGGAAGTGGAAACGTGTGTTTTTGATCCCTTAGTGGAAGTTAGAAAATGGCAGTTGGTAGGAGGCCATGATTTACCTACAATCTAGGGTTATAGGAGATTGTGTAAAAACGTGGGTTAGACATGACGTTTTGGTAAAGTGGAAATCATGATGTTTTCTTGGGACTCAACAAAATCACTTTACAATAAATGCAACTGACAGGAAGTCAAAGGTCATTTCGACAGCAAAAGATATTTCTCCAAGGATAGTCGAAAACATCTTTGCTGGGGGGCAATTTGTAAACCCATAATTTCGACAAGACTGAAATTAAGGGTTTTGAGATTATCTTTGTCGAAAGATAATAAAAGGAAGGAATTTCAAGGATTGCTGACAGGGTTTAAAACCCCATTACTTCGACAGAGAAGTAAATGTTGTTCTGGCAGAATAAAGTTGGGAAGTTATTTGTGACTAAGTATTTGGCAGAGGAAAGTTCTCTTTCAACGGTTCGACGGAAGATAGTCTTTCAATGATTTCGACAGAAGAGGACATTTGACAAAAGAGTATTTGGCAAGTGCTGAAGAGTTTTTGTTTCTTCTTTAAAAGGGTTTCGACAGTTTGAAGAGTTACAAGGGTTTCGTCACCAAGGAAGAGATTCAAATTCAAAAGGTTGTAACCTTTGGCAGTTGGACACATGGAGGTTTCAGAGAAGAAATTTACATGCAGGCTGACACTTGTCGTTTAGTTATAGTTTTTCCGTTCTAAGCAGTTATTTTGTTTATGTATAAATAGGATAGTTTGTGGCTAGAATGTGTGTGTGAAAATTGATACAAAATTCCTGTAAAAAACTCTAAGTACCCAGTGTGAGAGAAAATGAGTCTAGTATTTGGAACAATGTACGTTTGAACACCAGTTATATTTCAAAGTCATTTAAATTACTTGTTCATTTATCAAGTTTAATTTCATTTTCAAGCTTTTATTTATTCTTCTGCAAGTTTTTAGCTTTTCGACATTTCTTCTTATGCTTGTTCAAAATCTTTACTTTATTTCATTTTAAACTTAAAACTTTATTTTTTCTTGCAAAAATCAAAGTTCTTAATACTTTGACAATACTGATAAAACAAACCACAAATCAGTCACCAAATTCTAAGAAGATTTCGACAAAAACAATGCACATGTATCCCAGGACTTGTATGGTTGGTCCTGCAAGTAACCCAGTTTTCTGAAGAAATTGGTTAACCAGAGGTTGTTCGCCAGAAATCACTGCGAACAGGGCAGTAGTCAACTTCTTCTTTAATCCCACAAAACTCTTTTCACATGCAAAATCCCACACATAAGCCTGACTCTTTTAAGTTAACTGGGTCAAAGGTAACGCCAATTTTGAAAAGCCTTCAATAAACTTCCAGTTTTAACCTACCAATCCTAGAAAATTTCGGATTTCTGTATCAGACTTTGGAGTCTCTCAATTCAACACATCATCAATTTTCGAAGGATCCATAATAATTCCATCATTTGAAATCAAATGATCAAGGAAACTTACTTCCTTCAGCCAAAATTCACACTTTGACAATTTAGCATACAATTTCTTCTTTCTCAAAATCTGCAAAACAATCCTAAGATGTTTCGCGTGTTATTCTTCCGACTTAGAATATATCAGAATGTCATCAATGAAAACCACCACAAACTCATCCAGATATGCATGAAAAATAGTATTCATGTACTACATAAACACACCAGGTGCATTGGATACACCGAAAGGCATCACAGTATATTCATAGTGACCATATCTCGTCCTGAAAGCCGTCTTCGGAATATCATTAGGCTTAACTCGAATCTGATGATAACCAAACCTCAAATAAATCTTTCTAAACACACAAGACCCTACCAATTGATCCATCAAATCTTCAATTCTTGGAAGTGGATACTGTTGCACCCCAAAATTTGCCCTCACAAGACAAGACTTTGTGTACTAAGAGGTTCACAAGGTTCACAAGACATCTCATGAGGTTCACAAGGTTCACAAAGTTCACAATCAGTCAGAAGATTTGACATTTCCCTCAAACAATGCATCCTCCTAAGCAATGCATCCTAAACTAGGGTTTCGACTTTAATCAGGCTAAATGGACTTCCAAGACTTCAAGTGAGCTTCATAACATCTTATATGTGTTTAAGAATCCCCATGACAAGTTTCAAGACTTTTCCCAAAGGTTTGCTCAGTCAGATGATCAGATATGTTAAAATCAGTCAAAGTAGTTAAAAAGTCAAACTGAGGTCAACTGTGGTCAAACCAAAGTCAAACTTCATGATTTTTTGCCAACATCAAGTATATGAAGTAAAATTCATCATTTGATCAAGGGTTGATCATGATTCATCAAGGAGATTTCATATCATCAAGAATCAGGAGTTTCTAAATTAGGGTTTTCACAAGAAAAGTCAACTGAACTTTGACCAGCCATAACTTTCACATGCTTCATCAAAAATTTTCCATCCAAAGCTCATTTTTAAGGAAATTGAATTCTCTACAACTTTGTGTCTCACAAGCCAATCCCAAAAATGCTTCATTTGGAAGGTATGAGCTAAGACATTATAGGTCATTTCAAAAGTCAACAAAAAGTCAACATCTTCCAAAGAGCATAACTTGATAATGGTAAAAGATATGGATATGAGACCAAAGAGATTTGTTAGAGGACTCTTTAAGCTTTCCAAAATGTCCAAGAACACCTTCATATCCTTAAAATTGAGGGACTTACGTCCTTGCAAAGTTGGGAAAGTTTTGATAGGTTTATGAAGCAAATGGGGTCTTAAAACCATAATTCACCAAATGGGCTTGCTTTTTTATGATCCAAACACTTCCATGACATCATGCACGAATTAAAAATTAATTATTCATATTTTTATTCATTTTATTTTATTTATTATGATTTTTTACATTAAAAATCATTTTAAATCAAAATAAAATATAAAAGTGTGAATATTTGATTTGATTTTGGTTCTAGAAGGTCTTAATGATTATTTAGAAGTGATTGAAACTATATAAAATCAGATCAATCAAAAATAGTAAGAAGATATCAATTTTTTTTCTCAATATTTGATTTGATCTTTGTTCTAGAAATTCTTAAAGGCCATTTAGAGATGATTGAAATCATATAAGATCATATCAATCAAAAATAGTAAGAAGATATCAATTTTTTTTCTCAATATTTGATTTGATCTTTGTTCTAGAAATTCTTAAAGGCCATTTAGAGATGATTGAAATCATATAAGATCATATCAACCAAAAATAGTAAGAAGATATCAATTTTTTTTTCAATATTTGAAAGCATATATTTTTCAATCTCAAGTGATCCAAAAGTCCAAAGTAGAATATGATTTTTTTGATCTAATTACACTCATTATATATACATGAAGAGATCACAACACAAAGGGAGGAATTTGGCTGCTTCCAAGAGTAAGAACAATACTTTAAATTTTCATAAAAAATTCATAATTCGGATTCTATTTTGCAGGCTATATCAAAGTGTTTTGAAGGTTGCAATCTCTTCCTTGATCATCCTTGATGCTATCCCAATGCATTACATCATCCAAAACTCATTAAAATGCATAAACCGATTTCATCTTTAGCTTGAAATTTGATTTTTCGATTTCAATGATACAAACAATATAAATGAAATTTGATTGTATATTATTGTTCATGATGATGTTTGTAATGTTTCTGGATATTTTGATTTAATGTTTGATGCAGAAACAGCTAAGTGCCATTGCTAGAGCTTGGGTTCGAATCCCAACCCCAGGTAAGTTTTGTTTTTTCATTCAATTTCTCATTATTTTCCTTATTGTTTTGTTTTATATTTAATATAAATTATATTTCTTATAAGAAAATATATTTAAATAATCATATGTAATATATATATATATATATATATATATATATATATATATATATATATATATATATATATATATATATATATATATATATATATATATATATTAACTTCGTATTTTTCTAAAAGGGATCTCTAATTTATTTTCTAAAAATTTTAATCTTAGTTTTTTTAATTAAAATATGTATATATTATTATTATATATTTAATTTTGTAAATAGTTAAATTAATATTGTAATTTAAATTATAAACCCTAATTCTATTTTCTTTAAAATTCCTAACCCTAATCTTTAAATATTAAAATTAATTAAACTTTTCTAATATCTAATTAAAATAATTAATAATATTTTCTTTGTAAATAATTATTATATGGTTTATTATTATTATTATTCATATCATCTTATTTTCATCTCAAAAATTATTTAAAGTTGTTTATTTAAATCTAAAAATACTTAATTAAATTATATATATATTTTGTATATTATTACTAACCTTTTCTTCTTATAATTATCACTAACCTTTTTTATTGTTTATACTTATCATTTTATTATATAATTGTTATTTAAATTGTTTTTATTATAATGTAACTGTAAAAGCCATGTAATAGTTGTAGCTCTTATTGTTTATTTATAAATATATTTCTATGGTTAGTAAAATAGGGAGTGATAACATGTTTGCTTTAAAATTAACTTAGATCACTAATTATAAGATAAATATTTGAATTTGTACACGCACACACGTAAGTCGATCTTTGATCGCCATCTCACTTCTTAAGGGTTACCTCTCATGTTGCATAAATAAAAGGTCAAGTAAGGTGTATAAAGCAAAGTCCCTTCTCTCATTAACATCATCTTGTCCTTTAAAGAATTATAAGATCAAGTCCCGTCATGGTTGCCTTCGTAAATGATCTTGTCCCTTTTCGAATAAAAGATGATAAGTACCTTCAAATTGCTAAGTACACCTTACAATTGCCTAATCACAGATGTCCCTTCACTTGTCCCTTCTAACATCCAAGGTAATGACTACCTATTCCTTAATAATAGGGATAGTTTTACCATTGAAAGAACATTCAAGAACAGTAAAGATTTAATCATAGGGTAGGTTCCTCTTAAGTACTTGCTCACTTATTCAAAAATACTTCATTACACTTCACATTTTCAAACAATTTTCAAAACAAAGTCTTTATATATATCCGTACAAGGATCATTATAAAGAACTTAAGAAAAATTTTAATCACACACTACACTTCTCAAAACAGTTTAAAGTGAGCTAAGTAACTAAGAGCCCATGGATAACCATGGATGTAAAGGGTGCTAACACCTTCCCTTTACATAACCTACCCCCCGAACCCAAAAATCTTTTAAGGTCTTTCCTGTTCTTTTATGCCCTTTCCTTTGGATAAAATAAAAGTCGGTGGCGACTCTTGCTATCCGCAACATTTAACTAAAGTCAGTTCTCCCACCGTGTTACAGAACTGGCGACTCTGCTGGGGATTTAATAAAAGAGAGGTACCCTTAGGAATTAGATCACTTTAAAATTGTTTGCCTTGTTTGCTTTATACTTATCTTGTTGGGTGCTCTTATGTGTGAAAGATCCTAACCCGGATCTAGTGTACCTTAGGTAAATGGAAATAGACCAAGGAAACTGTACGGCGTATACCGATATGGTTGATCTGGTGGCCATAGTTAGTGTGACTTCTTGGTTGGTGCTTATGTTCCTTAAGTCAAGTTGAGGATAATATGAGGCTGCCATATGTTGTCAATGCACTAACTAACTTTTAGAACCCTAGTCATCCCATCTTGGCCTTTAGAAAGTAGTGAGATAACCGGCTTTGGTGAAGACTGAAGTTGGTTGATACTCGATACTACGCTCATTGAGATCTTAAACTTGGAGGGTTTTGGTTAGCAAGTAAGTTGCCTACTGAAAAACCACCCTTGTGAAGGATCAATGATATTGAGATCCCTTAGAACCTGGTTACTTTTATAGGACAGGATGAACCAACTAAACTTCAGGGGAGGGTACTTACTTTTAAACCTCATGCAAGCCTTTAAATCTAGGGCTATGGTGTGACTTGTTTGTGTGTGCCACATGTTTGTGATTGAGCATAACATCATAACATCATCATGCATCATAAGCATAGCATTTTCACTAACCATTTCAAGGACCAAAGGATTTATCTTTGTTCTTTGTTGCAGGTCATGGCTTCTACTCGTAGGAATACTATCAGGATCAACTTTGTAGGAATACCTCTTAAGCTTAAGGAATTGGTTTCTCAGGTTTCTGAAAACTCCCAGTTCATCAAGAGACATGGTCACCTACTAGATCTAGTCACTTCATGGTTCAATGAAGACGTGATGAGTGTTCTGTTTCAGTTCTTTGACCCTAAGCACCATTGCTTCACATTCCCTGACTATCAGCTGGTTCCTACAATGGAAGAGTTCTCTAAACTTTTGGGTATACCTGTCCTTGATCAGAAACCATTCACAGGTTTGGAAAAGGAGCCTAAACCTGAGGTTATTGTTGCAGCTCTACATCTGAAGAAGTCAGACATTGTTCTAGAAACGAGAAGTGGAGTTAAGGGTATTCTTGCTAAGGTGTTGATAGAGAAGGCTCAAGTATTCTTGAAGGATATGAGATATGATGCTTTTGAAGAGATCTTAGCCTTGCTGATTTATGGCTTAGTGTTGTTCCCCAATCCAGATCAGTTCATAGACGTTCATGCCATCAACGTATTTCTGAGTCACAATCCAGTGCCTACATTGCTTGGAGACATTCTGCACTCTCTTCATACTCGTACTACAAAGGCACGAGGAACTCTGATGTGTTGCATACCTTTGCTATCTAGGTGGTTTATTTCTCACCTTCCTCGATCAGTAATGAAGAATGAGCAAGGGTTCAGGTGGTCCAAGAGGATTATGTCACTCTCTCATTCAGATATCCATTGGTGCTCCAGATCTATGGAGAATGTCACTATCATTGACCGTTGTGGGGAGTTTCCTAATGTGCCACTTCTAGGCATAAGAGGAGGCATTACTTATAACCCTTCTTTAGCTTTACGACAGTTTGGTTACGCTCGGAGTGATGGTCCTCATGATATGTTGATTCAGGGTATTGTGTTTGATTACGACAACGATCTGCAAGGTTACCGTCAAAGGTTCATACGAGCATGGGGAAAAGTGAACAAGGTTGACAGCAAGACTCTGGAACCCAAGTACACTATTCCTATGGAAGCTTACCTCAGATGGGTGCGATCCCGTGCTCAGACTCTCATGATGCCATATCCTGCTATCCTGCCAGTTACCATGGAACCTGTTGCTGAAGGAGATACTTCTTATACCATCCTTCACCCAGACATGCCCACTGACATGGAAGACTTACAGAGGTCCTGGATCCAGTTGAAGGAGCAAAGGGATACTTTCGAGGCTCATTACAAAGCAAGTCAAGAAAGAATCCTGGAGCTAACAAAGCAACTTCACGAGGAGCAGAATCTCAACTCATACCTCAACACAAAGAGGAAACGTCCATGGGAGACTTAAAACCCCATCTTTTGTATTTATTTCATTTCATTTTGTAAGCCCAAGGGGCAAACAAATTTATTACTAATAAAAGTTTACTTTCTTGATTGTTTAAGCAAATTTAAATCCTGCGGTCCTTGAAAACATTGCATACGCATTTATGCACCATATCATTGCATCATAGGTTCCTTATATACAGGTATCTTATCTTTTCGCTGTTTATTTAAAGCAGGAATGGCTCTTGAACAGACTGTCAAAGATCTCCAGGCTCAGAATGCACAATTCCAAGAGTTGATTCTGAACTTGTCCAAGGGACAAGATGAGTTGAAGACACTGCTGGCTAAGAAGAAGAATCCTGAGGACAATAAGGTTAATCAGTTGGAACAACTGCAAGCTGAGATGACAGAAATGAGGATCCAGATGAATGACCAGGTGGCTCTTATTCAAAGTTTAGCTCAGGGGCAAGAAGAGCTAAGAACCTTTGTTCACAAACTTCAAAGTAGTGGAGTCAGGAATCTAATTGTCAGTCAACCTCCGTTAAAACAAGCTGATTTGGTTGAAAGGAAAATGAGGATAAAAGAAGGTAAGAGACAGGTTGCCATTGATTGTTCTTCAGTTGAAAAAGAAAGACCTGATAAGGTTAATCCACCTCAACACAAGGAATATAGAAGGCAGTTTATCAAGTTCAACACTCCAATGTCACAAGTTCTGCAATGCTTGTTGGAGATGAAACTAATTTCTTTGAAAAGTTCTCCTCAAAATCCTAATACTGCCTCTCCTCACTATAATTCCAAGGAAAGGTGTGAGTATCACTCCAACAGTCCTGGACATGATACTAATAACTATTGGGCATTGAAGAAAAAGATTCAAGACCTGATTGACGAAGGAATCCTAGAGGTTACTCCAGAAGGTCAAGTTGAGTTCTACTATCGTCCATCAAACACCGAAGCTGCAAGACAAGTTGCCCAAGGTAGCAAGAAAGGAAGCCTACCTATTCCTGTTGAGATATGGGGCACCTTGGGACATCCAAGTGGAAAATTTGATTTCATGGTGAAATATACTGCTCCTGAAAGTTCACAGATTGCAATTGAAGACATTCAGCCAACTGGATGGGACAACATTTGAATTTTCATTTGTAATTTCTTTTATTTGTTTAAACACTTACTATTATGTTAAACTTTTGTTTTCATTAATGCATTGCATATGTCTGTCTTGAATTAATCCATTCGTTTCACTATATTTAAAACTATGCTTCTTATTTCTATCATGTGATATTTAACTCATGATAAAGCTATAAGCTTATAGAGGGAGGATGACGAAAACAATACCATAATATTAGGCAGTATGCTTTTGAACAAACTATGCTGACGATGTACAGGCATTGTTTCAATTCCTAAACAGTGGAGATATAAGGAAGTTAATCCCTAGTCAACCCTTTTGAGCCTATGAAGTAGGAGTTTTTATTCTCGCACAAATTAAAACCCTTATTCATAACCCGAGGCAGGGTAGTTACTCGGTTAACTCAAATATGCCAATTATCTGTGTTGTACACAACTAATGATGGTTCTCTGTAATCATTAAACCTGACAGTCAATATCCAGCAAAAGAAAAACCCACTAAGTCAAAACCTATGAAGGAGACATAGTAAAGAAATTAAGACATCCCGCTGACTGTAATTTTGAAACAAACAGTTCAGGCAAAAAGAAGGGATAACAAAGTCAAAAGAAAAAAGAGGTCATTATGAATCCTCAACAAAGAAAGATGACTGAATGTTCAAATAAATTTTGGTTTCTGAACCATCACAAATGTCAGTGTTACAATCCCAAACTCCTTTGAGCCTCAATTCATAAGTTAACTAAGCATAGGACTGAAGAACATCATGGAGATTGGGTTGGGTACAAATAAAATTTGAGCCTTTATCCTTTGTTTCTTAAACCATGAACCAGGCCACGTTATAACCCTTTAAAAGTCCTAACTGAAGCATGGTTAGTTCGAAAGCGTACTGCTACAAAAAGGTATCCTGACTCCTTTAAGGCTTATTATAAAACTTGAGTTAATATCACAGTTTTCACAAAAAATTGTTTTTCTAAAATAACTCTTTTTCAAAACTTCAAGACAGACATAAGCATTGCATTTTTGAATATATCTGTTTGCATATACCTGAGTGTTTGATAAACAGAGAAACTTACAGGATGAATGTTCAAAGTCCTTCCGATAAACAAAGTTGCTTCCTGGATCAAAGTCCATGTATACAAAGGGGCATAGTCATTATCTCCCAATCAAGGGGGCAGGCCATGATACTTCCTAACTCATTTGGGGAAATTAGGACATAATTCAATTATGCTTAAGTAGCCAGGGGAAGATCTCCTCATCTATCTGAATTACCAAGGGTAACATTACGAAGTTCATGATGTCAAGGGCATATTATTGTGGGGAATTCTACTTATTTCTCTTAAGGTAATTACATTCAGATACTTCCAATATGGGACAATTCATCCTCAACCAAGGGGCAATGCTTTCTTTTCAAATCTAATACCCGAAGCGTATATGGTCCATCACAATTTAAAGACACGTTCCTCTCATTGTATTACCTTGATATTGGATTCTCAGCAGAAGCCATTGTGGAAATTAATTGTCTACGCCAGTAGTATCAGATGGTGTCAGTATCATGTCTTCAGATCCAGATATGAGGATTTCTGGGAAGGTATTCAGGAAAGTTAAGAATCTCAGGAGCTCTAAATCCAATTGGTTATACACTCTCGAAATTAAAACGATTCTGTTTTCAAGTTCAGCTTTATTTTTCCCTCTGAATCCAGATTTACTCTTACCCTATTTCCATAAGCGAAAACGTTCATTGGTTGTGTTTGAATGTATGTATGCTTTTGAATATGATTGATGTTTACCAGAAATGCATAAAATGCTTAATATGATTGATGTTTACCAGAAATGCATGAAAATGCAGTAATAGTATTTACTTAAGACGAACGAGGGAGGGAATGCAACGAAGCTTCACCAGTTCATCCCCACAAGACAGCTACAAATCCCCAGTAGGGCAAATCCATCTTCATAAATACTTCGAGTTATATCTCCCCTGGAATTTATATCCATCTCTTTTATCCTCAGACGGATAGTCAGGAATTTATTCCTTCAATAGGAGTACGACGAACGAAGACGGGAGGTTATGAATACCATACTATCGAACGAAGACGGGAGGTTATGGATACCTTACTATCGAACGAAGACGAGAGGTTATGGATACCTTACTATCGAACGAAGACGAGAGGTTATGGATACCTTACTATCGAACGAAGACGGGAGTTTTATGAATACTATGTTATCAAACGAGACGGGAACAAGTTCCCCATATTCTTCACTATATGATCCAACAGAACGAGTTCCCCATATTTTTCACTATATGATCCAACAGAACGAGTTCCTCATATTCTTCAGCAACAAATTGGGATTTATTTTCCCTAGCCAGCAGTTGATATACGAAGATATCCAGACGCTTCAATCTGCATGATGCATACATACATCATTTACATCATACCATAACATATATATCCATAAGTACATAATACGTTACTTAAGTGCATCATACTATGCAGGCATACATAATGCATAAACTAATATTTCCCTTGCAGGATAGTTATATGCAGGTAAAACAATATCAACAACTTACAACGGGTCAGAAATGATCCATACACTACTCAAGATGTCCTCGAATAGCAGGAAAACGGTCTGTAAAAAGATCCATTCCCTGGTTCAAGACATCTTTCAGAAGAACAAATCCTTACGTTCTTTTGACCCTTAAGAGCAAATCCTGACACTCTTTTGGCCCCTTGTTCAAGACTTTTTCAGAAGAACAAATCCTGACGTTCTTTTGACCCTTAAGATCAAATCCTGACGCTCTTTTGGCCCCTTGTTCAAGACTTTTTCAGAAGAACAAATCCTGACGTTCTTTTGACCCTTAAGAGAAAATCCTGACGCTCTTTTGGCCCCTTGTTCAAGACTTTTTCAGAAGAACAAATCCTGACGTTCTTTTGACCCTTAAGAGCAAATCCTGACGCTCTTTTGGCCCCTTGTTCAAGACTTTTTCAGAAGAACAAATCCTGACGTTCTTTTGACCCTTAAGAGCAAATCCTGACGCTCTTTTGGCCCCTTGTTCAAGACTTTTTCAGAAGAACAAATCCTGACGTTCTTTTGACCCTTAAGAGCAAATCCTGACGCTCTTTTGGCCCCTTGTTCAAGACTTTTTCAGAAGAACAAATTCTGACGTTCTTTTGACCCTTAAGAGCAAATCCTTACACTCTTTTGGCCCCTTGTTCAAGACTTTTTCAGAAGAACAAATCCTGACGTTCTTTTGACCCTTAAGAGAAAATCCTGACGCTCTTTTGGCCCCTTGTTCAAGACTTTTTCAGAAGAACAAATCCTGACGTTCTTTTGACCCTTAAGAGCAAATCCTGACGCTCTTTTGGCCCCTTGTTCAAGACTTTTTCAGAAGAACAAATCCTGACGTTCTTTTGACCCTTAAGAGCAAATCCTGACGCTCTTTTGGCCCATTGTTCAAGACTTTTTCAGAAGAACAAATCCTGACGTTCTTTTGACCCTTAAGAGCAAATCCTGACGCTCTTTTGTCCCCTTGTTCAAGACTTTTTCAGAAGAACAAATCCTGACGTTCTTTTGACCCTTAAGAGCAAATCCTGACGCTCTTTTGGCCCCTTGTTCAAGACTTTTTCAGAAGAACAAATCCTGACGTTCTTTTGACCCTTAAGAGCAAATCCTGACGCTCTTTTGGCCCCTTGTTCAAGACTTTTTCAGAAGAACAAATCCTGACGTTCTTTTGACCCTTAAGAGAAAATCCTGATGCTCTTTTGGCCCCTTGTTCAAGACTTTTTCATAAGAACAAATCCGGACGTTCTTTTGACCCTTAAGAGCAAATCCTGACGCTCTTTTGGCCCCTTGTTCAAGACTTTTTCAGAAAAACAAATCCTCACGTTCTTTTGACCCTTAAGAACAAATCCTGACGTTCTTTTGGCCCTTGAATAGCAAGCAAACGGTCTGTAAAAAGATCCATTCCCTGGTTCAAGATATTTTTCAGAAGAAAAAATCCTGACGTTCTTTTGGCCCTTGAATAGCAGGAAAACGGTCTGTAAAAAGATCCATTCCCTGGTTCAAGATATTTTTCAGAAGAACTAATCCTGACGTTCTTTTTACCTTGGAGAGTAGGCAAATGATCTGTACAAAGATCCATTCCCTAATTCAAGATATTTCCAGAAGAGATAATCGCCACGAAGATTTATTTCTACTGGTCCATTCAGCAATTCAAATCATGTTGCATAAATGATTCAGAGACGGCCTATACAAAGACCTAGTACTGATATCCAGTATCAACATAAAGACATCATCACATCCTGATACTTTAGATGGCATCTCCAAGCCCATCTCCAGTTCATCCTGATGGCATCTTTAAGCCCATCTCCAGTTCATCCTAATGGCATCTCTAAGCCCATCTCCAGTTCTTCCAAGTGGCATCTTCAAGCCCACTCAAGCATAGACAACTAATCATCAGTATCACTTTACGTGCCGGCGAGTGCAAATTTTTGGGCTTTTGTGTTCAATCCCCTTCAACCTTCCAGGTCACGAATGGCACATATACCAATCTAACCCCTCAGGTTTCAGAAAATTGAACAGGGGCAGCTGTTGCACCCAAACATTTGCCCTCACAAGACAAGACTTTGTGTACTAAGAGGTTCACAAGGTTCATAAGACATCTCATGAGGTTCACAAGGTTCACAAAGTTCACAATCTGTCAGAAGATTTGACATTTCCCTCAGACAATGCATCCTCCTAAGCAATGCATCCTAAACTAGGGTTTCGACTTTAATCAGGCTAAATGGACTTCCAAGACTTCAAGTGAGCTTCATAACATCTTATATGTGTTTAAGAATCCCCATGACAAGTTTCAAGACTTTTCCCAAAGGTTTGCTCAGTCAGATGATCAGATAGGTTAAAATCAGTCAAAGTAGTTAAAAAGTCAAACTAAGGTCATCTGTGGTCAAACCAAAGTCAAACTTCATTATTTTTTGCCAACATCAAGTATATGAAGTAAAATTCATCATTTGATCAAGGTTTGATCATGATTCATCAAGGAGATTTCAGATCATCAAGAATCATGAGTTTCTAAATTAGGGTTTTCATAGGAAAAGTCAACTGAACTTTGACCAGCCATAACTTTCATATGCTTCATCAAAAATTTTCCATCCAAGCTCATTTTGAAGTAAATTGAATTCTATACAACTTTGTGTCTCACAAGCCAAGCCCAAAAATGCTTCATTTGGAAGGTATGAGCTAAGACATTATAGGTCATTTCAAAAGTCAACAAAAAGTCAACATCTTCCAAAGAGCATAACTTGATAATGGTAAAAGATATGGATATGAGACCAAAGAGGTTTGTAAGAGGACTCTTTAAGCTTTACAAAATGTCCAAGAACACCTTCATAGCCTTAAAATTGAGGGACTTATGTCCTTGCAAAGTTGGGAAAGTTTTGAGAGGTTTATGAAGCAAATGGGGTCTTAAAACCATAATTCACCAAATGGGCTTGCTTTTTTATGATCCAAACACTTCCATGACATCATGCACGAATTAAAAATTATTTATTCATATTTTTATTCATTTTATTTTATTTATTATGATTTTTTACATTAAAAATCATTTTAAATCAAAATAAAATATAAAAGTGTGAATATTTGATTTGATTTTGGTTCTAGAAGGTCTTAATGATTATTTAGAAGTGATTGAAACTATATAAAATCAGATCAATCAAAAATAGTAAGAAGATATCAATTTTTTTCTCAATATTTGATTTGATCTTTGTTCTAGAAATTCTTAAAGGCCATTTAGAGATGATTGAAATCATATAAGATCATATCAATCAAAAATAGTAAGAAGATATCAATTTTTTTTCTCAATATTTGATTTGATCTTTGTTCTAGAAATTCTTAAAGGCCATTTAGAGATGATTGAAATCATATAAGATCATATCAACCAAAAATAGTAAGAAGATATCAATTTTTTTTCCAATATTTGAAAGCATATCTTTTTCAATCTCAAGTGATCCAAAAGTCCAAAGTAGGATATGATTTTTTGATCTAATTACACTCACTATATATACATGAAGAGATCACAACACAAAGGGAGGAATTTGGCTGCTTCTAAGAGTAAGAACAATACTTTAAATTTTCATAAAAAATTCATAATTCGGATTCTATTTTGCAGGCTATATCAAAGTGTTTTGAAGGTTGCAATCTCTTCCTTGATCATCCTTGATGCTATCCCAATACATTACATCATCCAAAACTCATTAAAATGCATAAACCGATTTCATCTTTAGCTTGAAATTTGATTTTTCGATTTCAATGATACAAGCAATATAAATGAAATTTGATTGTATATTATTGTTCATGATGATGTTTGTAATGTTTCTGGATATTTTGATTTAATGTTTGATGCAGAAACAGTTAAGTGCCATTGTTAGAGCTTGGGTTCGAATCCCAACCCCAGGTAAGTTTTGTTTTTTCATTCAATTTCTCATTATTTTCCTTATTGTTTTGTTTTATATTTAATATAAATTATATTTCTTATAAGAAAATATATTTAAATAATCATATGTAAATATATATATATATATATATATATATATATATATATATATATATATATATATATATATATATATATATATATATATATATATATATATATATATATATATTAACTTCATATTTTTCTAAAAGGGATCTCTAATTTATTTTCTAAAAATTTTAATCTTAGTTTTTTTTATTAAAATATGTATATATTATTATTATATATTTAATTTTGTAAATAGTTAAATTAATATTGTAATTTAAATTATAAACCCTAATTCTATTTTCTTTAAAATTCCTAACCCTAATCTTTAAATATTAAAATTAATTAAACTTTTCTAATATCTAATTAAAATAATTAATAATATTTTCTTTGTAAATAATTATTATATGGTTTATTATTATTATTATTCATATCATCTAATTTTCATCTCAAAAATTATTTAAAGTTGTTTATTTAAATCTAAAAATACTTAATTAAATTATATATATATTTTGTATATTATTACTAACCTTTTCTTCTTATAATTATCACTAACCTTTTTTATTGTTTATACTTATCATTTTATTATATAATTATTATTTAAATTGTTTTTATTATAATGTAACTGTAAAAGTCATGTAATAGTTGTAGCTCTTATTGTTTATTTATAAATATATTGCTATGGTTAGTAAAATAGGGAGTGATAACATGTTTGCTTTAAAATTAACTTAGATCACTAATTATAAGATAAATATTTGAATTTGTACACGCACACACGTAAGTCGATCTTTGATCGCCATCTCACTTCTTAAGGGTTACCTCTCATGTTGCCTAAATAAAAGGTCAAGTAAGGTGTATAAAGCAAAGTCCCTTCTCTCATTAACATCATCTTGTCCCTTTAAAGAATTATAAGATCAAGTCCCGTCATGGTTGCCTTCGTAAATGATCTTGTCCCTTTTCGAATAAAAGATGATAAGTCCCTTCGAATTGCTAAGTACACCTTACAATTGCCTAATCACAGTTGTCCCTTCACTTGTCCCTTCTAACATCCAAGGTAATGACTACCTATTCCTTAATAATAGGGATAGTTTTACCATTGAAAGAACATTCAAGAACAGTAAAGATTTAATCATAGGGTAGGTTCCTCTTAAGTACTTGCTCACTTATTCAAAAATACTTCATTACACTTCACATTTTCAAACAATTTTCAAAACAAAGTCTTTATATATATCCGTACAAGGATCATTATAAAGAACTTAAGAAAAATTTTAATCACACACTACACTTCTCAAAACAGTTTAAAGTGAGCTAAGTAACTAAGAGCCCATGGATAACCATGGATGTAAAGGGTGCTAACACCTTCCTTTTACATAACCTACCCCCCGAACCCAAAAATCTTTTAAGGTTTTTCCTGTTCTTTTATGCCCTTTCCTTTGGATAAAATAAAAGTCGGTGGCGACTCTTGCTATCCGCAACATTTAACTAAAGTCAGTTCTCCCACCGTGTTACAGATACTTATTCTTGATATTCATATTATCCAACTGTCGATAATCGACACACAACCTTACTGCCATCTTTCTTCTTCACTAACAACATCGTAGCACCCCACGGAGAAACACTTGGTCGAGAAAACTTCTTCTCAAGTAATTAATCGAGTTGCTTCTTCAACTCATGCAATTCGGACACTGACATCTGATAAGGATTCATCGACACAGGACTAGTACCTGGTACAAATCCACTACAAACTCTACTTCACGTTCTGGAGGCAAATCACTTATGTCGTCCGGAAACACATCTGTAAATTCACCGACAACTGGTAATTCGACACCTACAGCCTCCAAATCAACTTGCAATGATACAAACATTGCAAACATTTGAGCTTCATATCTTAGAAGTCCATCCACTTTTTTAGGCGACAAGAACATCAACTCACCTTAGTCACCAACCTCCGAAAACTCTACCATATTAGCATAACAATTGATATGCACAAAATTGAACTCTAACCAGATCATCCCCAAAATAACATCTATTTGGTGCAAGGGTAAACACACCATATCCATCAAGAAACGTTTCCCAAAAATAGACAAAGGACAACTTAAACACACATGAGTAGTAGTGACATAACCATTTGCAGGCAAATCTATCACCATACCACCATTCATATCAGACAATTTCAATCCCAAACTGGACGCGCACTTAAGTGAAATAAACGAATGATTAACACCAGTGTCAATAATAGCAATCAACTTAACATCATTAATAAATCATGTACCTCGAATAAAATTATCCTCCTTAGGAACTTCTGAGCCACTCAAAGCAAACACTCTGCCATTGGTATGGGCAGCTGTAACATTCTTCTTCAGTTTCTAACATTGAGTACTGATGTTTCCCTCTTCACCATAGTTGAAACAAGTTGGTCCTTCATTTGGGCAATCGCCAACCCGGTCACCTCTCTTGACGCATCTGTAGCATGTCATCACTTGGTTGTTGCACACATAAGACTTGTGACTAGATTCTCCATATTTGTAACACTTGAAAGGAACGTAACCCATTCCCCCGCTTGTTTTCTTCCCATCCAAAACCTTATGTTTTCCCTTATCAGCTGGAGTCACATAAGGTTTTCCTCGAAATTGGTCTTCTTCTTTCTTCTCACCCAATTGCTTGTAGTGAGCAGATCGAGCTCGACTATCTTCATCATAAATCCTGCTCTTATCCACCAACTCAATATACCTACGAATCTGTTGACATCCAATCCCTTGTTATTTCCGGTCTCAGCCCATTCTCGAACTTAAGACACTTGGAAAGTTCAGCATCAGCACGGTTGTAGTGAGGACAAAATTTCACTAGCTTCACGAACTTTGCAGCATATTCTGCCATAGTCATATTTCCTTTCTTCAACTCAAGGAATTCCATTTCCTTCTTACCATGAGCATCCTTAGGAGAATACTTTCCCAAAAAAATATCTTTGAACACAACCCAAGTCACTACGGTACCAACATCTTCTAATCGTTGACGAGTATTATCCCATCAGTCCTCAGCTTCTTCCAACAACATATGAGTAATAAATTGCACCTTCTGAGCATCAGTGCACATCATCACTCGAAAAATCTTCTCAATCGCATTAAGCCACTTTTGTGCGCCATCCGGGTCATGAGTACCCTCAAACTTCGGCAGGTTATTCCCTTTAAACTTGTCCAAAGCACGAAACTTATCAGGAACATTATTCTGAGTCGTAGCTTGAGCAAGTGCAGCCACCGCATCCGTGAGAGCACGATTTGTAGCCATTCTGCATATCACCAACAGCGTAAAAAGAACGAATCATCAACATTGTACTCATACGCGACAACTGACAAGAACTAACAACAGCATGACTCGACCGGACAGACCGACCTTCTCTTATACCACTAATGTATCACCCTTTTTACCCCAACACAAAATATACATATACTTCATTTAAAAATCTGAGTAAACCAAAAAAGGGCGTCACATTTTATTCAAAACATCAAAAATATATGTGTCATGTCCTGTAACACGGGTTACATCATGTCTTTTTCAATTAACCATTCACTATGCAGCGGAAAACATAAACTTCAAATAATCATCATGAAATATCAATAATTCAACATACTTCGAAATTAAGTCAATTCAACATAATCGAGTTCAAACTAGAACTTTACACACAAAACAAAACAAAATAAAAGAACACTAAGGTTCACCATCGTTCCCAACCAAATGTTACATGACACATAGCAGGACACCATTCTTACATCTAACAAATGCAAACAAATAAGAATGAGTTCAACTAAACTCCATGCACCGATATCTATCCTTCTTGAGTATTTGTGTGTTACCCACATAGAGGGAACATTCAAATAGGCAGTGAGTAATGACAATCCGATATAAATGACATAAAGCAAAGATAAGTATGCAATGTTCATCATATAGCTACACTCCATAAATTCTCACCCCTCACATTACACAACTCATCAAAACATCCAATCAACACAAATGCATCATGCTATGCCACCAAGAATGAAATGCAACTTCATAAATGCATGTGGTACCGATTTCAAAATGTGATGGACAATGGGCCATCTAACCTCCACAAGGGAGCACAACATAAACAACATCACCCTGATCCACACAATGGGATCAAAGTCTCCAACATCATAGGTATGTCATGAATGCAAGACGCAACAACACCATCATATCAACATGGTAAATCAACAACTTGCATCCGCATACATGAAATATTCATCACATAATTCAACATACATCTCAACATGTCATTTATACATCATTAACGATTATTTAATACTTCTTAACATCATGGTTGTCATAAAAGTCATAAGATAATCATTAAAACATTAAAACCACACATGGCAACAAGTACAACACATCACAACATCATTACATAATATCTACACACTATCAAATAATTGTCTACAATTAAAACACAAAATTTTCACTTCCAGGACTCTCTAAGTACACCTGGGCTCACGCTAAGCACGTTGGTCACTACCTGGAAGAGGCAAAAAGTCTTCATAGCGCGCTAAGCGGGCTCGACCACGCTAAGTGGGATGTGCGATTTTGACCCAAAAACCCTGCGATAACACCATAACCCCTGCTATGAAAATCACACCCAAAACTAGTCTTTTACCCCCTTTACTCACAGATTTCAGTATTAGAACCTATCTCTAATACACAAACATCATCTACAACAAACATCACACAACCATTCACCAAAATACACCAATTCTACACATCAAAATCCTAGGTTTTTGCCCAAAACCCCAACTACCCACGATACCTAAACTATACATCATAAACTTTGAAATGTGATACTCCCCATCATTTAAAATGTCGCTTCCTTACAGTTTTTCCTTGAATTCACCAGAGATCCTTTAAGCCCTGGCCTTTTCTCCTTTTTTCTTCATAGTTTTTCCTCTTTTTCTCCAAAATGTTACGAATGAACAAATCCCCCTTCATACTAATCAGTAAATCATACCCCTAATACTCTTTTCCCACTTTACCCTCAACTTAGTCTCCACAAATGACCAACACACCCTCAAGATCTCTAATTATCGTATTTTAATTAAATAATAATAATTTTAATAATCTAATATAATTATCCTTACTATTACTATTTATTAAAATAATTTATACTAGTCTTATCAACCAACACAACAAGATTCAACAAACACCAAATATTCACAACAACAAGCTACAAAATTAAATCACGAAATTGGGGCGTTATACTAACACCCCTTAGGTCTTAGTCAACTTAAAACAACAGTTAAAAAGAGTGCAATACAAAACCAAAAAGGACAAGATCACGAAAGATAAAACTATAAATAACAAAAAATGTTAACCGGGGCTCGATGGCCCGACAAAAATATTATAGGAGAAAATAAAAACAAAGAGAATAGGGAACAAAAAGACCCTCAAATATCAGCTTCTGGCTTCGAAGATCCTAGACAACCTCTAGCATCTTCTCTTGGAACAATGGTGAAAGTATTTAGCTTATCAGCGGGGACATAAATGTTGGGACAAAGCTCTCTTGCTTGCTCTAACATTTGATCCCAGGGCCTACCCATGGAATTCCATAGTCTGCTAAAGAGATTCTTGAGATCTCTTTCATGCAACAACCACCTCTTCCTTAAGAACTTTTATAGTATTTATCAAGTCATTCTTATTCTGATGAAGAAGTTTTTTATCTGCTTCAAATGTTTGGCACGCCTCAGACAGTTCTTCAGAAGCCTTCTTCTAGTGCACATCTCCCTTAGAAAGAGATGCCTTCAACCTCGTTATCTGAGCAGCCAAAGTGACGGAAGATCGTACCATTCCACCTCTTTCTATAAAGGGTTGTTATACTCGATATTCGCACGTAGTTCGTCCAACTCCTTCTCAACTTCGGCATTGCCCAACTTAAGGGCCTCGTGTTTCTCCTTCATATCATCTCACTCCCTTGATATAGGTCTCTAGAGCCCGATACATCATCATGGCCAACAACTACCATTGAAATCAGGGATTCGACCTTGAATAAGGTACCTGAAGAGTCTGCAAAAATGACCCCGCATGTTAGTTGCAGATAAGCTCTAGACAAAATCTAAGTCCTCACTAGCTACGACATCAACAAATTTCTCTAGCGTGTTTGGCAACCGAGGTGGAAGAATGGCATGAAGCTAGAAGAAAGGAGTAAGAGCCTCCTGCTCGAAAACTTCCAACAAGTGAGCACATTTGGAAGAACCCTTTTTTAACAGGGGTAAATAGACTATCACCTGACTTTTATTTACAGAAAATGAAGAAGGAGAGAGCTCATGAAAAGAAAATACAGTCGTCGCAGTAGTCAACTTTTCCACCTTATGGGTTATGCTTCGGCTAGCATTTACAACTACCGTCGGGGGAGTCACTAGAAATCGAATCCGGCCCCTAGAGCAGGAGTAGAAGCAACAACATGAGCCATCGACATCCTTCCAAATAAGTTGATCATAAGACCCTAATCCTTGAGAGCGCAAGAGCCTTCTACAATTGTTTCATGTTATCCACAAGGCATGAATAACATTGAGAAAAATTAACCCTAATCCCCATCCCCTGAGATATTTTTTGCCTCTCGACATGACCGAAAGCACGAATCAATCAATTTCTTCTTTTGCTGATAAGGTAGTACCTCATTAGGGCCAAATCCTTCTTCATGGTCATGCCCTTTATACTAATCACACAATTCTTATTTCATTTTCACCTATTTTAAGGACAAACGTTTTAACCTAGAGTGGTAAGAAGAAAGAGACCCGTGGAAATTAGCTCTAGACCAGTACTTTGAGAAATTGCTCTTGCAAGAGTGGGTGCATCCCACTGAGTATGAAGACAAACAAAAAGAAAGATGATCCCCAAAAGTGACAAGTCTCACCATCATGAAACGTTCAAGAAAATCACCATAGCCAGTGGTGAAAGGGTTGAACCAAGGAACCTGGGGGAGAAGGGAAACCAATTCCTGGTTCCAGGTATCATATTGAAAAATATGGGCCATCAAAAAAGGATTTAAAAAGAGCCTCATAGAATATTTCCAAGCCATATGCTCAGCACTTGAAACAACTTCATATAAGCCTAAGCTCTAAGATGAATCTGCGAGGGAGCAACTTTCAATTGATCCATCACTGCCATCTCAAAATAAGAAAAAAAGGAAAATGTACCGCCAACCCAATGAAGAGTTATTCGTATAGAGGAACCAAACACTCTTCAAATGAGTTGCATATCCCTTCTCCAGACCTATTGGAAGAATCAATCATTCCAAGAAATTGTCAACCGTTATGTCAGCTTTTGTTATAGTCAGGGCCGGTCATGTGCAAGAGCAGCAAGCTCTATCGCACAGGACCTCAAGTTTTGAAAAGTGTAAGTGTTTTCATTAATATTAATAGATATAAAAAATGTTATAATAAAAACTCAATAAAATAAAATAAAAAAGTTGTAGCATAAAAACTCAATACATCAAAAAAAATTGAGATGGATCAAATATCAAAAATAATTATAATTAAATTTGTTTTTAATTAATATATAATAATATTTTTATATGTCATTTTCAATAATTTTATTTGCATTCTTTAAAATAAAATTGGACTCAGTTTTCAAATTAAAACAGAACTTCCGAACTTATTGATCCGTCCCTGACTATAGTCTATCTTATATACCTAGGGTTGTTCAAAAAAACCATGAACCGAACCGAACCTCCGAACTGGACCAAACTGAAGTTAAATTAACTGAATCATTATATTTGGTTAGTGAACTAAACCATATTGCATGAAACAGTTCTAGAATTGTACCGAACCGAAACTCAATTGAATTGAAACTATAACAGAACTGAACTGAAACTGAAAATTAAAAATAACAAAAACAAGTTTTAAATTTTTTAAAAATAAAATTTGAAATTTTTTTATTGGTTCGGTTTGGAAAATTTGTCTTCTAACGGTTTTGTATGGTTCGAAATTTCTAAATGGTATACCAAACAAATGGTTTTGGTTCGATTCGTTCTAACTAAAATTGAAACGGTTCGGTTCAGTTCGAATAATTTTTTATTATGATATAGTTCGGTTTGATTCAGTATAGTTTTATCTATGAACAACCCTATATATACCCTTAAAAATAGTCATATTCTTCACAGATAAAAAACGAAAAACGAAATTATTATCATGTCTACTTGCTCATAATAGGTTATGTAAGAAATCATCAACTCAACTTTATTAACCAGATATTCAATTTGTATTAGTCATCTAAATCTTTGAATTTTTTACTATAATAACCATCATTTGGACTATTAATGTCCAAAGTAACCAACATTGGACCATATTTTTCATTATACCCATGTTTCAAACAAAAAAAAAATTATTTTACACGGGGGCGCTAATAGCATTGGAGCCTCCCTTAGAAAAATAGGAGGGCGTCAATAGGGTTGGAGCCTCCCATAAACTTTAAGGGGGGCGCCAACAGCACAAGAGCCTCCCTTTTGACGATTTTTCTTTTATATTTTAAATAATTAAGGTAAAAAATACTATTTAATAATAATAATTAAAAAACCATAATTAATATATATATATATATATATATATTAATAATTATGTTACATTGATATAAATTAAACATTAATGTCTACGATTTGGTCATCCGAATCGACCGCCTGTGCCACATCCTCTTGGTCAGATGTCTCTTCGTGGTCATTCAGGCCGTTGTGTTGGTTGCACAAGAGGAGTTTCATAAGGAATCATTTTCGATGGAGGTGGAAGATCAGTTTAAAAAAGGCCGCGCTTGGTAGCCCAATTATGGTCGACAAATCCATCAAAGTCGTCCTAACTAAAAGGGTTGCATGTGCCTACATAGTTTTGTTGGGGTGGTTGGGATGATGAGCCAATCTCGAGACAGTAGTCTGGTTGGTTGAACGGTGATAATAGCGTGAATGATATAGTGAGTAAAAAATGTTATGGAGTTGGAATGATTGAGAGAATAATTAGTTTGGTGGTTGTGTTGCTTGGTATAGGTGGGAGTATGATTGGGAGAATGATTGGCTGGGTGGTCCAGTTTGTAAGTATGATTGATAGTATGGTTGAAAGTATGATTTGTTGGGTAGTTGGGTTTGTTGGAATATGGTGGATTGGTAGTGGGTTTATTCGTTGTATTGTGGTTGTGTGTATAGCATTATAATTTCTTTTGAGCCACGATAATTTAACCTTTTGACCCCTCAAATCTCTTAGAGTCACAGGTAAAACTAATAATTCCCTAGTAATAATTAAATGAATATTTGCGTCACCATTCATTGCTTTACCGTCAATGGATAAACCCAATAACGTATATGTGTCGTCAAGGGTTATCGTACATTTATCTACACCACATTTATCTACACCAACATTATTATCTAGACCACATTTCACTAAAAATATAATAATTTTATTTAAATTTTATATAAATATTTCATTTACAAATTTTCCTAGGGCCTCTAAATATGTTGGGTCGGCACTGTATATCATGTTATTAACCACATTTATCTACACCAACATTTAACTACACCAACATAATTTTCTACACCACATTGTACTGGAAAAATATATCTATAACCAATTATGTTATTCATGTGCATGTTAATGGAGAGACATACGTATTTGATATATTGGGTTTTGGTTTTCAAAATATCGATGTTACCTGGTTTACAATTAGCAGGAAATCAAATTTCTTGCATTTCAAAGAGCGATTAGAGTAAAAATTAAGGTCTGATCCAATATCTCAAATTATCTATAAAAATCCCGTTTTTTTTTAAATAATCAGGTGAAATATTTTCAACACAAGATATGATATGATGAGGATGTTCAGAGCATGTTTCAGAGTCATGAACATTCTGGATTCGATTATATTGAGTTGTAACTATAACTTAGTCAACATCCGAATTCCAAAACTTTCGGCGATTCGCAAGTGATAGATCAATCACAACTATTTGACCAGCCTTCAACAATCGAGCCAGATGAATTTGATGTTGTAGATAACATGGAAGAAGAAAATGAGGTTATGGTTGATCAAATGATGAATTTGTTTGTAACTGGAGACTACACTGCAGTCACTCCACTGGAAGACATAGGTGTAGATACAAAGGCAGTACCATTGAGTTATGTCTATTGTCCTCCCCAGCACATGACTAACTTGCAGTTGGATGGAGACGGACCATCATCAGATATTTTCTACAATCCTTCTCAACAGATTGAAGGTGTTTTAAAAATGGGGAACCAATGTCGCACTAAAGCCTATTGTGTGAAATTTGTCATCAAATTTCACATGGATAATTCTTGTGATTTTGATGTAGATCACACTGATGCAAAACATTATGTGGTAGTATGTCGTAACAAACCATGCAAGTTTTGGTTAGCATTCCTTTCGGAAGAGAAGTGATTGTTGGGAGATAGGTTCAATGGAACCACCTCATAGTTGTACAACCACCATGTTTCGTCAAGATCATGGTAAATTAAGTTTTCAGTTAATATGCAGATACATTTTGCATCTTGTGGGCAAATATCCATCTGTAAAAGTGAGCATAATAATCTCTCATATAGTTGACTGGTTCAACTATACACCTTCCTATAGAAAAGCTTGGATTTCAAGAATGAAGGCAGTTGAACAACTGTATGGTAATTGGGAGAAATATTATAACCAACTACCACAATCTTTGGTTGCACTTCAAAAATATGTTCCTGGAACAATTGTTATATTGGATTCACTTCCAGCATATACTCTAGATGGAACCTGTGTCGAGGGAAATAGAATATTCTCACGCCTCTTCTGGGAATTTCAATTGTGCATCAAAGGTTTTGCATACTGCAAACCTATTATTCAAGTCGATGGAACATGGTTGTATGGAAAATACAAAGGAACATTGCTAATGGCGGTTGCACAAGATGGTAACAATAATATATTTCCAATAGGTTTTTCTCTCGTTGAAGGTGAGACGGGTGGAGGATAGAGTTTCTTACTTAAGAATCTCAAAACACATGTTGCTCCGCAACCCAGTTTATGTTTGATTTCCGACAGACATGTGTCTATTGTGAGTGCTTACAATAATCCTGCAAATGATTGGCACACTCCTTCTTCTGTCTATGTATTTTGTATAAGACACATTGCTCAAAATTTCATGCGGGAAATCAAAGACAAAAATCTACGTAAAAAAGTTGTGAATGCGGGGTATGCCTTAAACCAACCATCATTCTTGTACTACCGTGAGGAAATAAGAATGTCAAAAGGAGACGCATTAAAATGGGTTGATAACATACCAGTGGAGAAGTGGACCAAGGCATTTGATGGGGGACGCCGATGGGGCCACATGACGACAAATCTTGTGGAGTCCATGAACGGCGTATTGAATGACACTAGAAGCCTTCCCATCACTGCATTAATGAGAGCAACCTATTATAAGTTAGGAACATTATTTGCGAAAAGGGGAAAATGGAGCGCGATCTTGGATTCAGGGAAATTATTCAATGAAACGTGCATGAAATTTATGAAGGAGAAAACTATTAAAGAGGCCTCACATCGAGTTAGGGAATTTGACCATCATGATAGCATCTTCATTGTTGACGAGACAAAGGATCACAATGAAGGTCGACCAATGGGATACTATCGGGTGGAGATTAATAAAAATTGGTGTGACTGCGGAAAGTTTCAAACATTTTGTATACCTTGTTCTCATGTCATTGCAGCTTGTTTGAGTGTTAGTCATGATCCATTCTACCTACTATCAGACGTTTACAAGGTCGTTAACTTATTCAGTATCTACAACAATAGCTTTCTAGTGATAGCCAATGAGGATTATTTGCCAACATATCAAGAGGAAACCATTTGCCATAATAAAAATATGAGAAGAAACAAAAATTGTCGCCCCAAAGGCACGCGAATGAGGACAAAAATGGATACATATGAGAAAATGGAAAGATTGTGTGGATTATGTCATCTTCCCGGTCATACACGAAAATATTGTCCCAATGTTGGAACAAGTTCTAGATAGAATTATTTATGGTTTTTATAATTTTTGTAACCTTCAATTTAATATATGGATAACAACTTTTGGTTACAAAATAACAGACTGAAAGATAACAACAACTAACACACCATAAAAACTAAGAGATAACAACAATTAAAACAATATCATTAGCTCCAAACATCATATCCCTAATGTCGTTGTCATTTTTTATTCACACTCAGTCCCGCTTTATATTACCATTTTCTAGCGAGAAATATGATACAAGTCTTTCTATACTTCTAATTCTTTCTCCATCTGGAATCTCTTCATCTAACCAACGATTCAAATTCCTTTCTAGTTGCTCTAAATTTTGGATGTTCCAAAATAGCATCCTTATCGGAGGCTTGACTGGTGAAAAAATAACATGCTCATATCTCCTAAGATACATAATAGAATCTGCAGAAGAAAAAAAAAGAAAATTTTTAAGAAAATGAGAAGAGTTGTGAACAAATTTGCAAATATATCTTACTTATTTATACAAAAAATGATCCTATTAAAATAATAATATATTTAATATATTCAAAATATTTAAAAAAATAAATTGTTCAATGGAGACTCCAGGTGTATTGGCGCCTCCTACAAATTTTTAAGGGATGCTCCATTGCTATTGGCGTCCCCTTAAATTTTATGGGAAACTCCAATCTTATTGACGTCCTTCTATTTTTCTAAGGGATACTTCAATGTTATTGACGCCCCCGTATAAAATATTTTTTTTTTTAAACATGGATAAAATGAAAAATATGGACCAATGTTAATTACTATAGGCATTAATTGTCCGAATGATGGTTATTATAATAATAAATTCTAAATCTTGATCAAAATACTATATCTCCTAATTTAAAATATACTCCAAGTCTAACTCAATCCAAGAATTGGCCATGTGCACGACTTACAATCACAATATAGATGGTCATTATCTAATGTAGGACACTAAACATGAATGGTCCACTGACATATACCAATTCCCCTATAGCACATTCTAGAAATTGAAAACAAGGGTTCATACTTTGCAATGCCAAAAACCACAGAATCCATTCCTGACATGAAGAGTAACCAACTAGTTTGTCGGCTTAATCCATTCAAAGACATGTTTCTGTCCATACAAAATTGATACTTCAAATGCATCTACCTAGTTATTTTACCTGTGGCATTAAGTAATCCAAAATTGTAATACTGGCTATTTGAGTAAACATCTTTTATTCATTAAAGATTAAACTTAGCTGATAAATTGTATGTTTGGTTTATCAAAACATACAATTAATCCTATGATTTTTGTCTCATTCTAGTTAAAAAAATTTAAAGATTCTATTTTTTTTTTTAAAGGTTTTATTGATTTTGTTTTTGTTATTGTTGTTGTTAATGTAGTTGTTCTTGTGTTTATTGTTTGCGTTAGATATAATTAACATTTTATATTCCGATAAAAGTTCTTAATATAATCCGATAAAGGAGATGGTTGTTAAGAAATGCAATCATTTTTAAAAATGATTTGGTGTGGAGCATCAAAGTTTTAGTTTGGAGATGGTCTTGTATTGGAAATATTACATCCTTCAATTATAATTTTTTACGAGATTTTAACAAATTTCTTTTGTTTTATTTATGTTAAGGCTCAATTGAATTGTAATTTTCTTTTCGAGCTTTGTCTCTTTTTTTTCTTAAGCAGATTGAGAATCCTTAATTTTCTTTTTAATATTTTTAATATATTTTGTTTATAAAAAAAAACATTATTGAAAGTGAATCCACTAATATTTCACCACAATTGAAAGAATGAACTTACTACATTTTAATTTCTTCTCATTTTCATCTTAAAAGAATACTTATTTAATCTAAATCATAAAGTTAATATCAATATATTTCTTCCCGTCTTGTTAAAAAGATACCCTTAATTCCATAAAGTAGCATGTTTAGTTCATATGTTAAATCAAATATATTAATTTCATTGATTTTCAGTGTATTTTATTAAAATTAAAATGGCTAGATTAAGTTTTGATCACTTGTTTTATCAAATTTACGGGTTTTAGTCCTTCTATTTTTTTTTAAACAGTTTTGTTTCCCCATCCCAATTTTAATCTATTGTTCATGTATGAATTATGCACGGTTCATGAACAGTACATGAATAATCAGTATTTTTTTTCCAAAATTGTAATGAGACAAAAACTACTTAAAAAGAAAATATGAGACTAAAACTGTGAATTTGATAAAACAAGGAACTAAAATTGTAATTTAACCAATTAAAATTTAAAAAAATGAATATATATATATATATATATATATATATATATATATATATATATATATATATATATATATATATATATATATATATATATATATATTGATAAAAATAAAATAAAAAAGACAAATCAACATTCAAGTGTTAGATGATTACAAGCTAATCAATATCATTATCTAATATAGAGTAATGATTGTTTCTATAGTAAACTCTCTCAGTCAGACAATGATATGTTGCCGTCAATAAATTGGAGTTACATTGTCATAGATATTATATTTGATTTATATGCAATAATCTTAAATTCTGTATTTTTGAGTTATATAATAAATACTAAATATATATTTTTTAAATCATTAGATTGAGATCAGACGGTCAAAAATATTTCAGCCGTATAATTGTATGATTTTTATTGACAGTAAAAAAATCAGTTTTATCTGTATCAAAAACCCATATCGTCAATAAAAATTCTACAATTACGCAGCAACTGAAATATTTCTAACTGTCTGATTTTTTTATTCAATATTTTCTAACGTGTTAGTGATAAGTCGAAAGAATCAGTCACGGATTAACGACGAAGATGGTAGAATTAAACATAGAATCACATTTTGTACACAGCATTAACTAACTCATTGTAATGCATGTGTTAGTGTCGACAATGTGAACGTGAGCAACGAGTTACAAACACTTACGTAACGTTTAACAACTGTATGGAAATGAGGTTGTCTAGGTACGACTCTCAGAAGCAATGTATCTTGTTTAGAAGTGACTGCTGAACCAGCAACATTGGAGGCTACCTCCATTTCACCTCGTGATCAAGCAGCCATCCGTACTATCACTCCATGTTTGTGATGATTTTCGTTTCATATGACATACATCTAGTAGGGTTCTCCACTTCACTACAGGCTACAGCTATTATGCATACAAAATGGTTTGTCTCTTGTCAATTATACCTCATAGACCCCCCCGGCAGGTATTTTTTGGTTCAATCATTGATTTCTGGAAATATTTGGTTAATCGTTTTGTCACTCTTTATCACCACAATATTTGCTTTAACATTATCTTTCTAATATTCATTCTAACTCTTATATCAACTTGAAAACTCTAGCTTAATAAAAGATAAATGTTAACAATAAATCGTAAATGACTTGATGATAAATTATTATTCTATTTTGTTACACGTTTAGCTTTACTATTTTGGTTAATATATACACCATATTGATTATTTTATTAATTATTTAAGAGTTAAAATTATTCATACAAGAAACACCTTTGTAAATTTTATAATTTCAAAGCATTATCAGGGTTGCATAAAAGGGGAAAATATAAAAACAACTTTTTGAATTTTCATTCAAAATTCTGCTATCAGTATAGTATGCGTAAATAGCTAGGGTTATTTCAATAAATGGACAAAGGCCTCTTTGGATAAACATTAAACATAATAATAGACTAATGACAATTGCTATTGCACTCTCCATTTAAAATGGATAGAAATTATTAAACTATGTTGGTTTTCTTATCTCTCTTAAATTAGAAGTTGGGTCTCTTAACAATACTCATGGGCTCATAAAGAACCTTGTCATCAAGGTTCACATTATGGTGGCCACGTGGCAAGGTATGAGTGGTTAAGGGATTAAATTTGGCTTGGGAGGAGAGAGGGATAAGTAAGTCGGTTTTGTAGGATTTAAAGGGGAATGACCTGGTTGGATTTTTGGTTGGGAGGGGTGAGGTGGTGTTGTCCGAGTGGTTGGGAGGGGAAATCGAAAATTTTGGGGAAGATTTAAGAGATGGAGGGATATTTTTAATTTTGGTGGTTGGAGGATAAAATAGTTCAAAAGGTGTAAAGTGGTTTGTGGAAAAAGAAAACACATCGTGTGGTGTAGGGAAAATGGTGATGTTCAAGGATGGATTTGTAAGTGTGTTTGCAGAATTGGGGAAGCGTCAATCGGATTTGGGGAAGTGCATGGATATTCATTAGGTGTAATGAGGCAATAGAATTGGTGTGTATGAGTTGGCGCAGTTGGTGAAAGTGGTTTGGGTTGGGTTTCATGTTGGATATCCTTTCAATGTCAAGGATGTGTCATTGTGTGTAAAGGTGATGGATGGGATCGAAAAATCTCATTGAATTGGACCCAAAATGCATAACCACGTCATGCCAAGAACAAATTTCGCCCATTCTATTGGTAATAAGTAAAAGGGAAGGTTGAACGGTTTGTCTTAGATGAGACTTCAAACATTATTGTAGATGCCTTGACATTGTAAATGGAAGCTATTTCCCACCATAACGGAAAATTGAGGGATTTGAGTTACTGTTATGTTTAGATGTTGTGCAATGCGAGGTTGGATGATGTTATGAGTATTGCATGTATCAACTAGAACCATTACCGAAAGACTTCCAATTAGTCTTGTGAACTTAAGTGTTTAGGGGGGGGGGGGGGGAATTGGCCAATCAATGCCTGAGTTGACAACTGGAAATAAGTATCACCAAGGTTTGATTTAGCAGGTTCTGGTTCAATGGTGTCTTTTACAAATTCTTGAGATTCTTCTTCAGCCAATAGTAGAAGAAGCTTGCTAGAAGAGCACTTGTGTCCGGTAACAAATTTTTCATCACAGTTATAACATATGTCTTGGGCCCATCTATCTTGTAATTGGGCTTGGGTTAAGCGTTTAATGGGCAATTTTGGTGGAATGGATGTGGGTTGAGGTTTGGGGGATATGGGGTTACTTGGGGAAATTTATAGTTTGGGATTTTGAAGTTTGAGGGTTGTGGAAATTAGGATTTGGTCTAGGATAAGGGGTGGTGAAGTTCTTTTAGAACTTGGGCTTTACACCGTTGAGCTTAGACTCAAAGAGTTTGACAAAACCAATAGCTTGGGAAATTGAGAGTGGTCTATGAATGGCCATTTCATTTTGAATTTTATGGATTAATCCTGAAATAAAACAATTCAGAATTACTTCTTGGGACAAGCCTACCACTTGATTGCCCAAATTTTCAAACTTAGTTTGATAATCCATAACAAAACCTTCTTGTTTTAACTTAAATAATTATGCTTGTTGATTAGCACATGTAAGCGAAAGCATCACCCTTCATGTAAAACCCAACTAATGTTATATGATTTTCAGGCAGTAATTGATTAAAAAAAAACTATTAAAAACACGAGTCTGCTTGAAATAACCAGTCTAAGGGATCTTAACCATCAAATATAAGAAGTTCCAATTTAGGGGTTCTAATAAGGGGTGATTGGGGATATGATGAATTTGTGCTAAAGGGTATTGTTGGAATATAGGAATATTGTAAGGTTGTGTGTTGGAAAATACATTGGGGGAAATATTGTAGGGTTGTTCCATATAAGTTTGGTGGTTGAAATTGGGTTGTGGTTGTGCTGATGTGTTTCTATTTGTAGCAGAAAAATTTGGATGAGTGTATGTACTATTATATACAACATATTTAGTAAATGGGGGTAGTAGGGGAAATAATAGTTGTGATAGTAGATGTATAACTAAGGGTATTCATGATATTGGCTTCTTTCCATTTTAAGCCATCAACTTATGAGCATAGTCATGATATTGTTATGTCTAAAGTAAAAATAAATAAATTATGATGGTTATCCATTCTAGTGTGGATCTCCTTAATTTTCTACTCCATATATTGACTTGCTTTGTGGAATATTTCATCTATTTCAAGATGATTATAGTTGATTGCATTGTCAATATGATCATGGGTAGTTTGAATAGCTTCTTCTAAATCTTTAGAAAAGGGTTGGAAGGTTTATGAGGCATGTATTCAAGGAATGAAAACACCAATGATAGAATATACTAAGGCTAATCTAGATCTATAAATGCATAAGAAGAGAAAACATAAAAATAACTTTTTGAATTTTCATTTAGAATTTTACTATCAACATAGTAACCTTAAATATATAGGGTTATCTCAATATAAATGGGACAAGGCCTCTTTTAATAAACATTAAACATAATAATAAAGACTAATGACAATTGTTAGTGAAAATTTGATCTTTGTTATGACTGACTTTATGATTCACTTATGTGTATGATCCATTGTTTGAATAATATATGGTTTTCAAATGATATGAATTTATTCTTAGTTATAGCTAAGGGGTTCATAATATTGTTAACAGGTTTGTTCGGATTTTTAAATTCGGATCCACCCCATCGTCCTGAAGTAAAGACCCAGACAATGCATAAAATTGTTTAGGGGTGCGTCTGGATTTGGAACTTCGGATTCACCCCTTTGTTTAACACACATAAAGACAATATTGTTCTACGGAATAGTCCAAAAATTGAAATTGAAATACATTTTTACTTGAATGGGGGTGCTTTTGTGATGAAGAGATTTGATTTATAATTGGTGCGTCCGAATTTCAATCTTCAGACTATGCAAAAGGGAAATTTTTAATTTTCAAAAGGTTAATAAAAAATTTCATCGGGTATGGGATGCAGTGAACACCACCCATCTGTTAGAAAATTTATTTTCCCACCTTTATGGTGTGGGTAACACCTCTGAAAATCCAAAAATTCTCTCAGGTTTTTTTTGTGGAGATGCATATCTGAACGCACCAAAGCCCATTTTTGCCAAAATTTAGTCTGGAGATGCTTCGCGAATATTTATGGGGTGAATTCGCGGGTGTATCTCTGAAATCTTCTCTGCATGTTTTCTGGGTAAAAACATCGTCCTAAGTTTTTTTGTTTTTTTTATCCAAATTCATTTTAATTTGATTAACATTGGCATTATTTTATTCAAACATTAATAAACACGAACATCATTGAACAAGGTAACTCATTAATTAAAAAAGCATATTATCATATTACAAATATTGTTCTCAAAGTATGGGAAAAAAAATACTAAATCATCCCAAAATACAAATAAAAATATACTTTACTGTGTATCCCTAATCCTAACCCCCTGGTGTAATACCCCAAAATTTGCCCTCTCATTTTCATGCCATTTAGCATATCCTTTCATACATTGCATTGTATTTAGATCACAATTGTATCATAAACATACATGAATATACATCTCCATTTGAGCTTTCACAGGTTGCGACTGACCTTTATTTCTTCATGCGGCACGTGCACAAGAATCTCAGAAGAAACCAAAAGTTCTCGGTTGATTCAGAGGAGTTTAAGCAGAATATCAGTTTTATGGTGCAGTTTGCAAAAGTTGTAACTTATGCTCGGAAACTCATTTTTGGCTTGAAACTCAATAGTTTAAACTGTTTCGGTATTCTCTACAACTTTTGTGTTCGGCTCGGAGGCCAATTCATCAAGGAAAATGACGGGAATTATTTGTTTTTGAAATTTCGGTTTCGCCGATTAACTGTGCTAGAGGTATTCAAGAGTTTGTAACTTCTGATTTGGTCAACATGTCTGAGAGATTCATATGCCAAAAGTTACGTCTTGATATCCTTTCCAATTTTTGGGTTTTGAACAAGAACTAATTCTTTGAAGAAGATCTCAGAATGTGTGAGTCTTTAGAGTCGACATAGTGAAAAACAGTGCTGAACCGGTGAGTTTTGAACACTAAAAAATTCATAACTCTTGGCTCGTTCATCGAATTGATGTCGTTTCGGTGCCTAAAATTCTGTTTAGATGTTATCTTAATTATATAAATTCAGTTTGGGTTAGGTCCGAGCGGAAGGATCTCGAAAATGCGAATTACCAGTAAGGTTCTTTGATGCAGTGCACTATCTGTCAGATTTTGTAAAATTCATAACTCGGTCAATTTTCATCGGATTTCACTCGTTCTTGAATCGTTGGTTCACAAATTTTATCCTCTTCAAGTTCAAAGATAAACGCGAGTTCGAACAGTGCTCCAAAGATTGTCGTTTTGGTTTATTTCATAAAACTGAAGTGCTGAACCGAAGAAAAAGACTGAAAGTGGTTTCACGAGAAAATTCATATCTCCCTCTTCGTTTGTCCAGTTGAGCTTACATTTTAACATCAGGTCACTGACTCATAGATCTACAACTTTTCTGACAAAGTCGAGTCGAGATTATGCTTCGAAGAGGTTGACCTCGTCACATTTTCGAGTAACGGACACCAAATAAGCCGAAAAATCAACTTATTCAGTGATGTCTTGCAACTTAAACGTATCGATCGCACTCGATTTTGATCCTATGACTTCCGTTCTTTTTGCGTTGCAACCGTGATTTAGAGGCGGACGATGTTGTGGAAGGCTCAGAATCGAAATTTCTTGCCGAAGATATTGTTATTTTCACTTAAGCTGAAATTCTACCTTTTGCCTTTCATTTTACACTCCACTATATATTCTTTTGACCCACAATTTGTCTCATAACTTCAATCATAATTTACAAACACCAAAAAACTCTCACAAACCCTCTCTAAAGGATCAAATTTCATTCTCTCAACTCTTTCTCAAGAACACAACAACAACTTCATCAAGAACTCAAGAACACAACAATTCCGATCAAGCTTCCGGTAGCCGAGCCGCCACGAACCACCACCTCCGGTCAACTTCACCACCGTGCGACCACCATCTTACACCTCCGGTAGCCACACGACCTCTCCCCCTATCCTCCGTTCACGATCACGTCTCATTTCCTTCGGATTCACAATTTCTTCGTCGATTCTTCATTCAGTAAGCTTCTTAAACTTTAATTCATGAATAATTGTTGCATTGTTTCTTGAATTGAATTTTGAAGTTTAATTAATATTGTGGAGATTATTTGCATTGATTCTTGATGTGGTTGTTGATTGATACTTGATTAATTGATCCTAATAATTGTTGTTGTGCATAATTGGAAATGATTGTTAAAATTGACATAGACTAATCGATGCATGTTAGATGTTTGATAAAATTCTTAAGAGAGTTAATTATTGTGACTTGATATTGATTGAAGTGCTTGACTTTTAAATTCATGCTTGTTTCAATGTGCAAATTTGAAATAGGATAGGTTGAGGCTTAATTGTTGATGTTGTTAATGTATCGCGTGTCGAGAATATGTTTTGGTCGTAACTTCCTAACCGTAGCACGTTTTCGCGAATGTGAATAGTGTAAATTGACTTTGTTGATTATTCCGGAGCCATTGGTGAACTTTTTAGTTGATTTCGGACAATTTTTTTCGGCTATTTTGCTATTGCCAGCCGATGAAATTGGCCAAAAAGTATCACTTCCGAGCGGAGTTTTCAAAAACCGATTGCATATTTGAATCCGTTGGCACGTTTGCAAGTTACCATGCGATTTTCGTTCAATTCTGAGTCGGTGATTTTTGACGCGTTTTTTCGTTTTAAGGCTTTTTAAGTTCAGTTTGGTGCGATTTTGATGCATTGATCTTGTTTTGACTTGTACTTATGTTTGTTGATCATTTTCCATTCATTGCATGTAAATTTGTTCGATTCCGGTTTGAGTTTGCATGTTGTTTATGTTAGAGCATAAGTGCTGCCCCGTTTTGAAACGTAAATTTCAATGCATGTCCATGACTCGTATATTCATATTTCTAATTGATTTGGAGTTGTGAGGCATAGGTGCAACTTCCGGTTGCACCTCTTTTTAGTTTCTAATGCGTTTGTTGAGTTCATGAAAGGTTCTCGCAAAGATCTTAACGACGGTCATTTGGTTGGTATTCCACTTTATTTGTGGGATACCTTTGGATTCAAATGATATTTTGTGCCGTTGTTTTTGTTTCGATTATGGGGAATCTTCACAAAGCAATTATGGAAGATGAGCATTTATTTTGCTCATGGGAGATTACAAGGCTTGGCTTGAAGTTTTTTTGAATTTCTTTTATGTGAAAGAATCGGCACTTCGATCAAGTAAGTAATTCTGACTTTCCACTTTTACACATCATTCTAGTTGTATGCGACTTAGGATCATATAACTTAAGGTGCATATTGAACCCTCCCACCTGAGGCATTGGATTTATTTGTGATATATATTGATATGTGTTGATTTCGGAGTTTAGGGATTAGGTTACGGATTAGAGATTTCGATTCCTTTCACTTTCCCTTAAAATATCGTTTTTTGTCCGTTTCGTCGCAATTATTAAAAATAGTTTCGGGTGTGATAAAATTCTGGAAAAATTCATGAGTGATCCTCATCCTCTTAATTAATTTGTCATATTTTTTGTTTTCAGATTTGGGTGGTTTTAATAATTAATTTGGATTTTAGATCACAAGCTGTCCCAAAAGGAATGTTTTGACATAAGGGACCAAAAAACAATTTTTCCCCATAGATGTGAGACCTATTTTTTTTATATGATTAATCACTGTAATTTGTGACATTATGATTCTCATTAAGCATTTTTTTCATAATTTTTAGTGCCCTTTTTGATCCACTTTGTGGAGTTGTTTTTCGGCGATCATGCCTTGTTATCCCAATCGTTAAGGAATTGTTTTGGCATTTTGGTGCATAATTTTGTGGAATCCTTTTAGAACATGTAAGATAATGACTATATCATTCCATGGATTTAATGTCATAATGTTTTAATCCTTTTTGCTATTTTTCCATGTCACCTAGATCATAGGTTGATTCATGTGTCTATTTGCTCCATAACCTAAATGATGGGAAGGCATTCATGCCATTTGCTTGGAATACTTTTTGGTAACTTTAGGAGTTGATTATAGGTAATTTTAATGTCTTTAATTCCAGTCATATGTCACTTTTTGAACCATACTCATTTGGTTTGTTTTAGTGTTTCAAAGTGCATACTTATGTGAATTAACTTTAACCTAAACTAGATTCTCTCTCCTCTAAATAATAACATGAATCATGTGGAAATCATAAATGGCGATCCATGAATTCTAATTGCATATTATATCTTGTATTCTACTGATCAATAATCATTTCATGCATATTCACATGTCATTCATACTTAACTTGCATTCTTTGTGATCTTATGCGATGTTTGCTCCATTTCTTCTCACATCTTCTTCTCCTTACTCCATAGGACTAAACCATTGTATCCATGATGGTATGTTCATTCATCTACATTCATAAGCATTCACTAATGACTTTGATACTCATTTCATGTATTAATTCATGCTTGTAAGCCATATGCACTCATATTTCATCCTTGAACCCTAACTTGCATTTAGGTGAATTTATGTGAACTTCTTGTACATAGTTTGACATAGTTTGATCTTGTGAGGTATCCTAACATACCTAGGGACCTATAGCATATAGCTAATGACTTTATAAGTCATGTAACCTTTAGGTATCTTCACCTTTAGACTTAGGTCTTATTTTGAATCCTAGTTCCATTCTAGGACGTTTATGGTAGTTAATCGCTTTTATGCTTTGATTTTACTTTCAATATGCATTGTCATGCTAACTTTTGTTTTGTAGGGGGGAAGATTGAGGTAAGCCTCACTTCATTCCTATCTCTTATGCATTATAATTGTGTTTGCCTTAGCACCTTGTGCTTTGCTCATAGGCTTTCCCCTTTCTTAGAACAACTTAACTTCCTTAGGAAGTAAGTTGAGTTCTAATTCTCTTTTCTTCTTTTCCTTTTCCTTAGGTTTAGATTACCTCATAAACCATAGGATCACCTTTTGTACATAATAACTAAATTAGAGTTGTGTCTTAGTCCCCCTTAGTTTTCTCCTTTTCTCAACTTGAGTCTTTCTTTCTCACCTCATTAAGAAAATAATAAATATACCTAATAAAGGTTGAACGTTCTTATACGCCATGAGACTTTGTTGCGGAGTACTTATACGCGTCCTGTTTCGGGGCGAGGTGTAAGTATTTACCACAATGGATAGGTCTTAGTATGAGAATGTTTACAAACAAATTCAAAACACTTCTCATAAAAGACAAAAACAAACATAATAAGCGACTTTCCTGCAGGAACTTCTTTTCTCACCTCATTCATTCTGAACGCGAACTTGCGACGACTTGTCTCGCATGCAAGACGGTAAACGCACTCGTACCAGATGGGCCTGCAACACCTGAGCATAGACATACGCAGTTCCAGCTATAAAAAACACAAACAAATAGTTCCCTCCTTAGTTAGGTGAACTACGTCGACTCTGATCCTCATTATCCCGATGAGGTACGTAGGCAGCGGGGTAGGGCCCGTTCGAGCACATTCTTTATTTTCCCTACATTTTCCCCATTCTTTATTTTTGTTCTTTTTTCCAATTCCCTTCTCATTCCAGTTCCAGTTAGCAGTTCTTTCTTTCAGCAGCACTTTATTTCTCACCCTTTGAAACAAAACAAGCAAGCGTGGATCCCGTCGGGTACGGTGGACGATTTGGGGTGCTAATACCTTCCCAATTCGTAACCGACTCCCGAACCCAAATCTTTGGTTCGCAGGACCTTGTCCTTTCCTTCTTCCTCAGGTTTGTGCAACATTACCTTTCCCATTCATTCGGGATAAAAATGTTTGGCTGGAGACTCTACCTTTTTCGCGCCACTTTCGCGTTTGTACTAGGATGAAAATCCCGGGAGCGACACCTGGCTCCTTCTTTAGCGTCGGTAACCCAAGGAATTTTGTGTCTCGGTAAGAATGGGCGTTGTCGCTCCCCGGATTTCCATCCTGGTACAAACGCGAAAGTGGCACGGAAGAAGGTAGAGTCGCCAGCCAGGCATTTTTATCCCGAAGGAACAGGAATGGTAATGCTGCACAAACCAGAAGAAAAGAAAAGGAAGGACACGGGTCCTGCGAACCAAAGAGACTGAATTCGGGAGTCGGTTACGACCTGGGAAGGTATTAGCACCCCAGATCGTCCGCCGTACCCGACGGGATCCACGCTTGCGAAGAAACTGTTTCAAAGGGTGAAAGAAATGAAAGCTGCTGCGAAGAAAAGGAACTGAACTGGATAAAAAGAAAATAAAAGGGAACTGAAAAAGAAATGAAAAGGAAAAATGTAGGGAAAATAAAGAGTGTGCTCGAACGGGCCCTATCCCGCTACCTACGTACCTCATCTGGACAATGAGGATCAGAGTCGCTGTAGTTCCCCTAACTAGGGGGGAAAGATTGCTTGTGTCTTAAGGCTTGAACTGCCTATGTCAATGCTCAAGTGTTGCAGGCTCGGACGACGAGTGTGTTACCGTCTTGCAAAATGACAAGTAGGAGCAAGTTCGTACGATGAGAGTGAAGGTGATGAGAAGAGAATTCCCGAAGGAGAGACGTTTATTGTTTGTTTGTGTTTTTTAGAGCTTTTTTTATTTGTGTGGCACAAGGAAGTGAACTCAAGCTCTTTTCCATGGAATGTGTACTTGTTACTACATTCCAAGATGGAATAATAGAACAAGCACACCCAAGTAAGGAGAAGATCCCCAAAACTTGATTCCAGAGATTAGGGCCTAAGCTCACTAACTCATTGAATTTATTAAGTGTTTTTGTAATTAAAATGAAGAAGTGTGTTTTATGACTTTCTTGATGAAGATGGTCTCATGATCATACTTGTGCATCATGATAGACAAGCTTGTACTATCCCAAGATGGGAAGACTACAAGTGCTCCATGGAATAAGGCTATTACACAGAAGATCATTTCAATCCTTATTGAATGCTTTTTATAGTTTTTGTTTGAGAGGAGAAGAGAAAGAAACAAAAGATCTTAAAGGTAAAATCTAATGGGAAGATTACTCCTAATGTTAACATGCATGGGATTCCTAAGTTAGTGAGGCTTACTATCCTACAGAAGAAAGAGATAAGGAAAGAAGAAGGAGAAAGAAGAAGGGAAGAAGATAGAAAGGATGTCCTAAGCACATCAAACACAAATAAGAAAGCATAATGAAAGGAGAAAAGAAAAGAATTGGAGATGTGGGAATCTCATCCACACCTCTCACTTACGAAAGCCCCTGAAATGGTTAAAAGCATAAACAAGTGATATGACAAAATCAAATAAGAGCAAATGAAATACAAGTGGACAAACGATCAAGCCAAGACATCACAACCAGAATTGAAACTTCAATCTCAAGTGCCAAGATCAAACATACAACATAAGATGAGAAATGGATCCAACAACTCAACACAAAGCAATGCAAATCCCTATGACAAGACAAGACTCTTATGAGATAACACAAAGCATACAAAGCAAACAATCATCACACACTTCAAGACCAGAACCCTAACATGTCAAGAATGTGCCTAAGAATCACAAGAGATTAAGAAGAGAAGCATAAAAACTTAAACATTATCCACATGAGAAACATATAAGCATAAGAAGTGAAGTGAACATGTTCATAAGTGAGTGAACTTCAAAGATAAGCAAACACAAGACTTCTCAAAGCACAAACATCAATCCAAGACCAGGGGGATATCCTCATTCTAAAAGAGTTCTAAACAACCTAAGGGAGTTGGCACAAGTGCCCTCCTATCCTAAGGATTAAGCATATGACCAAAAAGGATGCAAAAAGATAGAAGCAAACAATAAAATTCATATTAAATCACGAATTCATCCAAAAATTCCACAAATTAGCATAAAGGATCTTCAAACATCTAATATTAACATGCCAAAGGGATAGGATCAAAGTCAGAAGTAAAGTGGGTTAAAGGGATGCCTAAACATGGATTAGGGTTATGAAACTTCACACACAAGTTACAGACCAAAAATAATCAAGCAAGCTTCTAAAAATCATTACAAAAATCATCAACAAACTACATCTCAACATGAATCCAGAGCAAAAAGAATCAACTCAAAATTCCCAAGGATGATCAAGATATGAAATTCACAAGTCAGCATGTATTTAAAATGAATTAAAAATAATTAATAAAAGAAGAAATTAATTCCTACATGGAAAATAAAAATAAATGAAAAATAAAAATATCAAAAACTAAAGAAAACTCAAAATAACATTCATGAATTAATTTGGGATTTTTGAGAACTTCTAACTGTTTTAAAAAAATTAGAAAGCTAACTGAAATAAAATTAAAAAAAAAAGGAAATGGGCCAGGGGTGCAAATAGAAGTGGATTCAGTTCAATTATGATGGGCTGAGAAAGGGAGGGGGTGCGAATAGTAGAGGGAGGCCCAATGACCCTGTGCAGGTTTATGAACATTAAGGTGGAAATTCAATAAAAGCTGGAAAAAGAACAAACCATCAGATCAATCTCACGCATCATGTGAAGTCAACAGATTAACCAAAGTCAAACAATCAACAAACCCTAGCACACGCACACAGTAATTATGGTGAACTGGCATACACCTGGCATTATTCAGACTAAAACAAACACGTGAGAGGGAGGCTCTCTCATTAATGTGCTGGCAACGTTTCCTTCGTCCAGATCAAACACACACACGGCCATTACGTCTTCCTCATCCAACTCATTTCCAAAATCTGGTGACCGGAGCTAGGGCTCCGGCACCGGAAAATTCAAACTCAAGAACAAACCACCACAGAAATTAATCAAACTCTTCAGATCACACAATTCAAGTATGCTGAGCTCAAAAATCACATCAAAATTTCCATCAGATCCATGAATCAAACAAATCGAACACAAACAGTTTTGTACATCAAACTTCAAATCAACATAACAAGCTTAATATCCACTCATTTTTCAATCTAAACACATCAGTGAGCTCAAAGAAACAAGTAGATCACATTGCCATCATTCAATTTCATTTTTAGATCTAAGAGTTTGGAGCTAACCTTGCAGATCTGGAAATAAGCCACAAGAAGACTCCAAATGATGCAGATCCACGCCTTAGAGCTTCTCCTTGCAAAATAAATGCAAGAGAGGTCTTGAATCGTCCTAGATCTAGCAACCCGACACCATCTGCAACTGATATGCACTGGTATGAAACTTGCACAAAAGCTTGAATGAATGGTTGCTTCTGGTTCCTTACACCTCAGGGAGAAAGAATGTGCAAAGATTTTGAGGAATCGGTGAGTGTATGAAGAGATTCGATGAGAAATGCAAGTTATGCAAAAACTTGAGAATGAGAGTATCAGTGAGAATGAGACTGAATTCTTTCTATAAATGATTTATATATGATGTATGTATTATGCTGATTAGGGTTTGCATTGAGTAGTGGCAGGATTTGTGTGAGAGGGATCATTTTGAAAAAAAATGCATGAACTTTGTAATGATGTGAATTGCTCGTGCAATCCTCTCTCCTTGTGCACATGTTGCTCTCATTTCATCCCTTGATTACCCTTGAATCAATCTTGGCCCTTGGATATAAGCTGATCATGCTTTGTGAATGTTTTTTCCTTTTTGCACTTAGAGAAATATCTTGTACCTCATGCACGAATTTTGAACTTTCTCTTGGGCCAAATGTGTTTCATGCCATGCCTTGTGATATTGAAATCCTAATTTGCCCATAGGTTGGCTTGAAAATGACTTAAGTTAGTTTTTGCAAATGGTGTAATCTTGGAAATGTGATAAAACCCTAAAAATGGATGAATTTCGATTGACCATAACTTTTGATTCATGAAGGCTATGAAAATGCACTTGTACTTTTTAAAAATGGGAGACCATACTCTACAACTTTCAAGTTTAATGGAAGCTCATTTGAGGTCATCTTCATCATGAAAGAAGGCTTTGAAAATTAGGGCAAAACTTGCCAAAAATGGAAACTTTCATTACAAGCCATATGCCAAAAATGGAAAGTTCTTCAAAACCCCTTAATTCTTGATCTTTGACTTTGCCAAACCTCTTCTAAGGTCTTAAGGACATCCCTTAACTTGAAAAATGGGATTGGACCCCTTGAATTCTCACAGTTGACTTTTAAATTGCACAGTTGACTTTTAAATTGCACAGTTGACCAATTTCTTCTCATGCAAGCAACTGGTGAAATAACTTCCTTCCACAAGGAATTTTCTCACCAAATTTCATCCATAGGAACCTCTTATCATGTGAAGAGCTTTTCCCACATGAAATAGCCAAAGTCACAAAGAATTCCTGCTTGAAAGTGAAACCCTAATTTGGGAACCATTGTGTAGGAGCTTGCCCTAGCTTGGATTCTCTGATGACCTCCCAACCTTCTGTGCTCTTGTAAGGGATCTTGAACTTGTGAATGTCATGTAGACCCTTAATGGGACTTGGACAAGTCTACTTGGCCTCTTGCTATAGCTTGTAATGCCTCAAATACACCAATAGTTGATCATATGCCCAATGCTAGAACATGAGAATGTTATGCCTTGTTTTTTCTATGCAAAGATGCCAAGGATATGGCATGCTTATGATGATTATGATATGATGATGATGCTTAGAAAGAAGAGGGTAAATTTGGGGTGTTATAGATGGCCCTATTCAAGCAACTGTTAATCTGAAAAGGACGGTAGCACGGGCTATCGACCGTTTAAGATGAACTGTGGTTGGATACCAAGAAAACCTGAAATTTGCACTCTGCTGGAGAATGCAAGCAATGGGAAATAAACCTAACCAAATGACGCTTTGGCGACTGAAATGAGGAGAAAGCAGACGAGCTCCTTCCAAGTTGAATTGGTACTTCGGATGGAAAAACTTAGACAGACGAGTCTTCTTCGAACAAACCTGTTACGCCAGGGATTGGACATACGAACCTCCTTCAGATAACCCGTTACGCCAGTACCAGTAACCATTTTGACGTTTAATCCCACCGTCAGGACTTCAAACATCTTCAACACAGACGAGTATTGGATGATCATCAAGAGAACACAGACGAGTGCCATAAGTCAATGATACAAACGAATATCAGACGATGATCTAAGAAACGCAGGCGAACGCTTCAGGTAATGATACAGACAAATATCAACTACTGATATATACGAATACCAGAAATCCAACATAGACGAGCATTTGGGGTAGTAATACAGACGAGTACCAGAAATCCAACACAGACGAGCATTTGGAGTAGCAATACAGACGAGTATCAGAATGATTATCAAATCGGTACATATGGATATAAGCTAACACAGACTGAGAGAATACAGACAAGCAACAAGCAGATATCAAACACAGAAGATTGTTGGGGAATACAGACGAGCACCAAACAACTATCAAACACAGACGGGTGTTGGGGAGTGCATACGAGCACATAAGCAAAGATCAAACACAGCCGAGTGTTGGGAAATGCAGACGAGCAACAAACGAAGTGCCCTGATTGGCAGTAAAATCTCAATTCTGCAGGGGAGAACAAGGTCAAGAAGCTTTAAAACTTAACTCTGGCTGGGGGATGAATAATTGTCTGTGTCATCATATTAGCCAAAAATAAATTGGCGACTTCTCTAGGGAATATTTCAATGATGGGATTGAAACCCAAACATGAACTCTGTGGGGAAATCAAGCGTTCCGCTGCCTGCTGGGAATACTTCACTTGTGGAAAGATAATCCCCTTGGGGATGAAAGCTCTTTAATTAGCCTGGAAAATCAGCTGGGAATTAACTTCATCTGATCTATCTCCGTTGGGGAGAACTCTTTCTGCCTGGGAAAATGTAATACCATCCTGCAAAACTTGCAACAACAATATACACATACGTGCCCCGGGGACTTGCATGGTATGATTTGTTCATCCATCGTCACCCGACACTCAAAGATGGTTTTAAATGTTTCCTTGCAATGTCATTATTTTAGAAAAATCAACATGTTTCAAATGCAATGTTCTTTTTGCCAAAAATTCAGGACATTTTTGCAAACAAAATAAACAAACACAACACAGCTTTATACTGAATATTCATTTATTGAGAGGCCTCTGAATAGGAAAAATTTTACATCAGGAAGAAACTACCTAGAAAGAGGTAGCTACCGTAAAAATTGAGAAAAGAAACTATCCTAATGGCAATGTGCACGGAATTCTAATGAGTTTCCTTCTTGCTATGACCAGCATGTCTTCAAAACTTTATGTTCCTCCCGTTTCTTTTTTGAAGAAGATGAGGGGACTGATTCCTATCCTTCTGATATTGTCAGGCTGTACGAAACGGTGATTGGTTCAGATTACCCGGATCACAGTTGTTCGCTTATTCCCTTGTTTTGCGTGGATCACCCTTTCGGGTTTTCAATCCACCGGGATACCCTTTTTTGCCTGAGTTGTCCGATGTGGCTTTTCAACTCAGCGGATGTAAATTTTTTTTATTTGTTTTCCCTAACTTTTGCCCGAGCTTTTTATTCTGTTTTTAGCTCGCCGGGATGCCCTTTTCTTGCCTGGACTTTAATTCTGTTTTTGTGTCCAGCGGGTCTTTTTATGCGAAGTTTTTTTTAACTGCGTCTGAGTTAACAGGGGATTGGAAATCTTCTCCATCCATAGTAGTGAGCAACAACACCCCACCTGAGAACACTTTCTTTACTATGAATGGGCCTTCGTAGTTCGGGGTCCACTTGCCCCTGTGATCTGAACCTGGAGGAACGATCCTCTTGAGCACAAGCTCGCCTACTTGATACTCCTGAGTACGTACTCGTTGGTCGAAAGCTCGCTTCATTCTCCTCTGATAAAGCTGACCATGACAGATAGTTGCTAATCTCTTTTCCTCAATTAGATATAATTGATTGTATCGAGCACATACCCACTCAGCCTCATCAAGATTCACATCCATGATCACACACAATGAAGGAATTTCCACCTCAACAGGCAAGACTGCCTCCATACCATATACCAATGAGAAGGGAGTTGCCCCGGTTGACGTCCTGACTGACGTTTGGTACCCATGAAACGCAAATGGTAACATCTCATGCCAATCCTTGTAAGTAACAACCATCTTTTGCACAATCTTCTTAATATTCTTATTTGCTGCCTCTACCGCACCATTCATCTTTGGTCGGTAAGAAGAAGAATTGTGATGCTGAATTTGGAAGTCCCGACACAATTTTGCCATCATTTTGTTATTTAAATTGGAACCATTGTCAGTAATGATTCGCTCAGGCACTCCATATCTGCAAATAATGTCCCTTTTCAGAAACCTGGCTACCACTTGACGAGTGATGTTGGCATAGGATGCTGCTTCAACCCACTTAGTGAAGTAATCGATCGCAACCAAAATGAAACGATGACCATTTGAAGCAGTAGGCTTTATCTTTCCGATCATTTCAATGCCCCACATAGAAAAGGGCCAAGGAGATGACATGACGTTGAGCGGGCTGGGAGGAACATGCACCTTGTCTGCATAAATCTGGCATTTGTGGCACTTACGGGCGTACGAACAACAGTCTGCATCCATTGTTAGCCAATAGTACCCCGACCTCAACAATTTCTTGGCCATAACATGTCCTCCTGCATGAGTACCAAAAGATCCCTCGTGGACTTCTTGCATTAACATACTTGCTTCGTGTCTATCCACACATCTGAGCAAGACCATGTCAAAGTTCCTCTTATACAAAACCCCATCTGTATTCAAGAAGAAACTAGCAGCAAGTCGCCTTAAGGTCTTCTTGTCATTGGATGATGCCCCAGTTGGGTATTCTTGTTTTTCCAGAAAAAGCTTAATATCATAGTACCAAGGTTTCTCATCAGACACTGCATCCACAGAGAAAGTGTAAGCTGGTGTGTCAAGCCTGGAAATGTCAATCCTGGGCACATAGTTCCAACACAAGACTTTGATGGACGAAGAAAGAGTAGCCAATGCATCGGAAAATTGATTCTCATCTCGTGGTATATACTGCAGCTTAAATGTTGTGAAGAACGTCAACAGTCTTCTGGCATAATCCCTATAAGGAATTAAGTGTTCTTGATGTGTATACCACTTGTCGGTAATTTGATTGATAACGAGGGCTGAATCTCCAAATATATTGAGGGTCTTAATCCGAAGATTAATAGCCTCCTCTATTCCCATTATGCACACCTCGTATTCCGTTTCATTATTGGTGCAGCCAAAAGTAATTCTAGCAGCGAAGGGAAAATGAACACCTTCGGGAGTGATAAGAACAACACCAACTCCGCGTCCGTTGATATTGACTGTCCCATTAAACATCAACTTCCATTTGGATTCAGGGTCTGGCCACTCCTCCTGAAGTGGTTCCTCGCAATCTTTTGCTTTGAGGTACATGATGTCCTCATTAGGGAAATCAAATTTCATTGGCTGATAGTCGTCTTCCAATGGTTGCTGTGCAAGATAATCTGACAACACACTTCCTTTGATGGCTTTTTGGGAAGTATATTGTATATCATACTCTGTTAAGATCATTTGCCACCTTGCAACCCTTCCGGTTAACGCTGGTTTCTAGAAAATATACTTGACAGGGTCCATTTTTGAGATTAGCAATGTGGTGTGAGTCAACATATATTGTCTCAGTCGGCGAGCAGCCCATGCCAAAGCGCAACAAGTTTTCTCGAGCAATGAATAACGGGATTCACAGTCGATAAACGTTTTGCTAAGGTAGTAAATTGCATGCTCTTTTCGACCAGACTCGTCATGTTGGCCTAGAACACACCCCATCGACCCCTCTAACACAGTCAAGTACATGATAAGTGGCCGTCCTGGAACTGGAGGCATTAGAATCGGAGGTGTCTGCAAATATTCTTGTATCTTTTCAAAGGCTCTTTGACAATCCTCATTCCACCTGACCCTCTGTTCTTTTCTCAACAATTTGAATATTGGCTCACACATGGCAGTTAGATGAGATATAAACCGCGAAATGTAGTTCAATCTCCCTAAAAACTTGCGCACTTCTTTTTCTGTTTTCGGTGCAGGCATATCTTGTATTGCTTTTACTTTTGCAGGATCCACCTCAATTCCTTTCTGGCTAACAATAAAACCCAGCAATTTACCAGAACGTACTCCGAAAGTACACTTGTTTGGATTTAACCTCAATTTGTACTTTATCAATCTATCAAACAACTTTTTGAGATTGACCAGATGCTCTTCTTCGTCCCGGGACTTGGCAATCATGTCATCCACATAGCATTCAATTTCTTTGTGTATCATGTCGTGGAACAAGGTTACCATGGCCCATTGATACGTTGCCCCGACGTTCTTCAACCCAAAGGGCATAACCTTGTAGCAGAATGTACCCCACGGGGTAATGAACGTTGTTTTCTCCATGTCTTCCGGTGCCATCTTGATCTGATTATACCCGGAGAAGCCATCCATGAAAGAAAATACCGATAACTGAGCGGTGTTATCTACCAGGACATCAATGTGAGGTAATGGAAAGTCATCCTTGGGACTTGCTCTGTTTTGATCCCGATAATCAACGCACATCCGAACCTTGTCGTCTTTCTTTGGTACAGGCACAATGTTAGCTATCCAAGGTGGGTAACTAGTTACGGCAAGGAATCCGGCATCCCACTGCTTTTGGACTTCCTCCTTGATCTTCATCGCCATATCAGGACGAGTTCTTCTCAGGTTTTGTTTCACCGGAGGACAGTCTTCTCTTAGTGGCAGCTTGTGCACAACAATGTCAGTATCTAGTCCTGGCATATCTTGATACTGTAACACGGTGGGAGAACTGACTTTAGTTAAATGTTGCGGATAGCAAGGGTCGCCACCGACTTTTATTTTATCCAAAAGGAAAGGGCATAAAATAACAGGAAAGACCTTAAAAAGATTTTGAGTTCGGGGGGTAGGTTATATAAAGGGAAGGTGTTATCACCCTTTATATCCATGGTTATCCATGGGCTCTTAGTTACTTAGCTCACTTTAAATTGTTTTGAGAAAGGTGTAGTGTGTGATTAGAAATTTTCTAAGTACTTTATAATGATCCTCGTATGGATGTATATAAAGACTTTGTTTTGAAAATTTGTTTGAAATGTGAAGTGTAATGAAGTATTTTGAAAAGGTGAGTAAGTAATTAAGAGGAACCTACCCTATATTAAGTCTTTACTGTTCTTATATGTTCTTTCAATGGTAAGACTATCCCTATTATTAAGGAATAGGTAGTCATTACCTTGGATGTGATAAGGGACATGTATAGGGACATCTGAATTTAGGCAACTGCAAAGTGTCTTTAGTAATATGTAGGGACTTATCATCTTTTATTCGAAGGGACAAGATCATTTATCTTAGGCAACCTCGAAGGGACTTGATCTTATAAACTTAAAGGGACTTGATGATATTAATGGAGGGACTTTGCTTTAAGACACCTTACTTGACCTTAGAATTAGGCAACATGAGGAGTAACCCTAGAAAGTATGAGATGACGATCAAAAATCGACTTACGTGTGTGAGTGTTTGTATTCATGTAGTTATCTTGTTTAAATTAGTTATTCTAAGTTATTTTAATTACACATAGTTATTCACACCCTATAGTTACTAACCATGGCAATAAAATATTTACAAAAAATAAAATAGAGACAAAAATAAACCTACGACAATTACATGGCTTTCGCAATTACATAATAATAGAAATAATTAATAATAAATATAATGAATAAACAATAATTTAAAGGTTAGTAATAATAAGAATCATAAGAAAAAGAGGTTAGCACAAATATAAAGAATAGAAAATTTTAAGAGAATAGTTTTTTTTAAGTTAAATAAACAATTTTAAAGAATTTTTAAAAGAAAATAGAATAATTATAATAATAATAAACAATATAATAGTTATTTAAACAAATGATTAATTATTAAATTATAGTTTATAACATAATTAAATTAAATATTAAAGTTGATAAAAATTAGGGTTAGGGAAAATTAGGTTTTAGAAATTAGGGTTTTAATTACTTTATTTACAAAATATATACATAATAACAATATAAATATATTACAAAATAAATAGAAACAATTTTACATTTAAGAAAATAAATTATGATTTTTTTTGAGAATATAAAGAAAATAGTATAATATTATTTAGAAAATAATTTTATGATTTATATTTAATAGTTTAAACAAAATAAAGTTTATTATGTAAAAAAAATAGAAAATAGGAAGAAAATATGAACAATTGACTAAAAAGATAGGACCTGGGATTTGAACCCAGGTCCCTTACCTCAATACGCAGCATCAAAACCACTCAGGCCAGCATGCGCTGGTGATAATATTATGGAACGGATTCATTATATTTTAATCTTGCTAAAACAAAATAATAATGAACAAAAATGTGGGAACCTGGATTCGAACCCCTGAACCCTCAGTCAACAAGCAAACACTCCAACCATCCAGCCACATGGGCGCATCTGCTATACCATCCACAACAAATCATAATATATTAAGTTATACGAATAAATGGAAAAAATAAGTAAAAGAATGCTGCAACCAAGAATCGAACCAAAGCCCTGAGCAACAATACACGCAACCCTTACCACTGGGCCAACCTGCACTTGTTGAAACAAAATAGAAAATAATTATAAAAATATTAAATTGAATTTTGAATTTTTCAGATGGCGCCAATGGATCATCTTCTTCCTCTGGACCTGCAGAATTACCTGCAAATATATCCACAATATTTCCTGTGAATTTACCTGCCTATGAAACCTGCCAATCTCATACCATCATCAATATGTAACGATTCATCAAAATGATCACATAGTTGTGATCCCCAAACCTCATACAGTTCATTTATGGCATTAAAATTGATTTATAATGTCTAAATCAAAGAACCCTAATTTTGGTTCAAGAACCCTAATAATGGCCGCGAGCAAATTAGGTCATGAAACTTCAAGTTTTTTATCCAGAAACATTCTATACATCATCATAATCAACAATATGAGGTTAAAAATCATTAACAATATGCAAATAAATAGAATCGAAAAATCACAAATGTCAAGTTATTTGAATTCTGTTGATGCGTATGGGGGCATTTTGAGTGATGCAAATGATCAGGATAGCTTTAAGAAGCATCAAGGATCATGTCTCCACCTTTAAAACTCTTTGGAATGGCCTCTAGCAAGGAATCCGAATCAAGCTTTTTGTATGAATTTTTGAAGTTTGAATATGGTTCTTGAGGCTGCCAAATTTGTGTCTTATGCTTGCTATATGTTGTATATATATCATATAACAGAATTAGGTTAAAAAATCAATCCAACCTTTGGACTTTTGGATCCATAGAGATTGAAAAAGATATGCCTTTAAAATATTGAAAATTTTGATATATCCTTGCTATTTTTGAATGATCTGATTTTGTATAGTTTCAATCACTTCTAAATGACCATTAAGACTTTCTAGAACCAAAATCAAATCAAATATTCACACTTTTATATTTTATTTTGATTTAAAATGATTTTTAATGTAAAAAATCATAATAAATAAAATAAAATGAATAAAAATTTGAATAAATAATTTTTAATTCGTGCATGATGTCATGGAAGTGTTTGGATCATAAAAATGCAAGCCCATTTGGTGAAATTTGGTTCTAAGATCCCATTTGCTTCATAAACCTCTCAAAAATTTCCCAACTTTGCAAGGGCACAAATCCCTCAATTTTAATGCTATGAAGGTGTTAATGGACATTTTGGAAAGCTTAAAGAGTCCTCTAACCAAACTCTTTGGTCTCATGTCCATATCTTTTACCATTCTCAAGTTATGCCCATTGGAAGTTGTTGACTTTTTGTTGACTTTTAAAAAGACTTATAATGTCTTAGCTCATACCTTCCAAATGAAGCATTTCTGGGCTTGGCTTGTGAGACACAAAGTTGTAGAGAATTCAATTTCCTTCAAAATGAGCTTTGGATGGAAAAATTTTGATGAAGCATGTGAAAGTTATGGCTGGTCAAAGTTCAGTTGACTTTTCCTGTGAAAACCCTAATTTAGAAACTCCTGATTCTTGATGATCTGAAATCTCCTTGATGAATCATGATCAAACATTGATCAAATGATGAATTTTACTTCATATACTTGATGTTGGCAAAAAAATCATGATGTTTGACTTTGGTTTGACCACAGCTGACCTCAGTTTGACTTTTTAACTACTTTGACTGATTTTAGCCTATCTGATCATCTGACTGAGCAAATCTTTTGGGAAAGCCTTGAAACTTGACATGGGGATTCTTGAACACATATAGGATGCTATGAAGGTAACTTGAAGTCTTGGAAGCCCATTTATCCTGATGAAAGTCAAAACCCTAGTTTAAGATGCATTGCTTAGGAGGATGCATTGTCTGAGGGAATTGTCAAACTTTCTGGCTAATTGTGAACCTTGTGAACCTCTTGAGATATCTTGTGAATCTTGTGAACCTTGTGAACCTCTTGGGACACCTCAGTACACAATGTTTTGTCTAAGTGAGGGCAAATTTTGGGGTGCAACAGCTGCCCCTGTTCAATTTTCTGAAACCTGAGGGGTTATATTGGTATATGTGCCATTCGTGACCTGGAAGGTTGAAGGGGATTGAACACAAAAGCCTAAAAATTTGCACTCGCCGGTGCGTAAAGTAACACTGATTATTAGTTGTATATGCTTAAGTGGGCTTGAAGATGCCACTCGGAGGAAACGGAGATGGGCTTATAGATGCCATCCATAATATCAGGAGGTGATAATATCTTTATGTTGATACTGAATATCAGTACTAGGTCTTCATGTAGGCCGTCTCTGAATCGTTTATGCAACATGGTTTGAGTTGAATGCTAGCACTAGATCTTCGTATAGATCGTCTCTACATTATCTCTGGGAAAAAGAATATCCTTCATTAAGTGGCAGGGCTTAGATCTTCGTATAGATCGTCTCTGAACCATATCTAAGAACATACTTTAATTTAAGTGTCAGAACCAAATCTTCGTGGCGATTTTTTTCCGAATTAAGTATCAGCACTAGATCTTCGTATAGATCGTCTCTGAACTGTTTTGAATTGTTGAATAGACCAGTGGAAATAAATCTTCGTGACGATTATCTCTTCTGGAAATATCCTGGATTAGGGAATAGATCTTCGTATAGACCGTTTGCCTACTATCCAAGGATAAAAGAATATCAGGATTAAATCTTCGTGAGAGTATATCCTTTGAAAATATCCTGGATTAGGGAATAGATCTTCGTATAGACCGTTTGCCTACTATCCAAGGATAAAAGAATAATGATTATCAGCAATGAATCTTCGTGGAGATCATCCCTGAATTAAGTATCAGCACTAGACCTTCGTATAGATCGTCTCTGACCTGTCTGGAGATATCCTGGATTAGGGAATAGATCTTCGCATAGACTGTTTGCCTACTATCCAAGGACAGCTTGAATATCTGGATTAAATCCCCTGAAAATATCCTGGATTAGGGAATAGATCTTCGCATAGACCGTTTGCCTACTATCCAAGGACAACTTGAATGAAGTATCAGCACTAGACCTTCGTGTAGATCGTCTCTGACCTGTTGTTAGTATTTTATTCGTATATAACCATCCTGCAAGGAAAAGGTTAGTTTATGCAATATGTATGCATGTATGGCATGGTGTATCTAAGTAAATGTATTATGCATTTATGGATATGTTATGGTATGATGTAAATGATGTATGTATGAATCATGCAGCTTGCAGCGTCTGGATATCTTTGTATAACAACTGCTGGCTAGTGAAAATAAATCCCGATTCGTTGCTGAAGAATATGAGGACCTCGTTCCCGTCTTGTTTGCTAGTATAGTATTTATAACCTCCCGTCTTCGTTTGTCGTACTTCTATTGAAGGAATAAGTTCCTGAGTATCCTGACTGAGGATAAAAGAGATGGACATAAATTCAAGGGGAGATGTAACTCGAAGTATCTATAAAGATAGATTTTCTCTACTGGGGATTTGTAATTGTCTTGTGGGGATGAACCGGCGAAGCTTCGTTGAATTCCTACCTTAGTTCGTCCTTGGTAAATACTATTACTGCATTTTATGCATTTCTGGTAAACATCAAGCATACATACATTCAAACACAACCAATGGACGTTTTCGTTTATGTAAATAGGGTAAAAGTAAATCTAGATTCAAAGATGAAATTTTATTTATATTACAAAGTGACCTATACATAGGCAAGTTTTTACAAGGAGACAGAAATCCTAGTAAGAGGAATTCGTCGTAAAATTTTTACAAAACAAAGAAAACAGCTATGTGAGAAATAATCCTATTGAGTTTCAATTCTATTATTGCCATTATCTTCAAGTATCTCATCTTCTGCTGTTGAGATGGAAACGATTGGATTGATCTTTATCTGTTCGAACTTGAGTTAAGTAACACAACTAGTTGGGGCTACATGAGTGATCCAAACGAGACATAGTCATACACTTTAATCCCTAACTTTTGCCTGGATTGCCCTTTCAGGTTTTCAATCCACCGGGATACCATTTTTTGCCCAAGCCGCCTTTTCAGATTTTCGACTTGCCGGGTGTACACTTTTTTATATATATCCCTAATTTTTGCCCGAACCCTTTTGGTTCGCCGGGATGCCCTTATTTTTGCCTAGGCCAGTCAACCTAGCAGGTCTCTTTTTATGCGTAGTATTTTTTAACTATGTCTGCGTTTACGGGCTGTGGGAAGTCTTCACCATCCATAGTAGTAGGCATCATGGCACCTCCTGAGAATACCCTCTTGACTACAAATGGCCCTTCGTATGTAGAAGTCCACTTGCCCCTAGGATCACCCTGTGGTAATATGATACGCTTGATTACCAAGTCACCAACCTGATATACCTTTTGCTTAACCTTCTTATTAAAAGCTTTGATCATCCGTTTCTGGTACATCTGACTGTGACAAACAGCTTCCAGCCTTTTCTCATCAATCAAATTTATCTGGTCAAGTCGATTCTGAATCCACTCATCTTCATCCAAGCCTGCATCCTTCATGATTCTTAAGGAGGGGATCTGAACTTCAATGGGCAGAACTGCTTCCATACCATAGACTAAGGAGAATGGGGTTTCCCCTATTGAAGTACGTATTGTAGTACGATAACCATGAAGAGCAAATGGCAACATCTCATGCCAATCTTTGTAAGTAACAGTCATCTTATGTAAAATCTTCTTGATGTTCTTATTAGCAGCTTCTACTGCCCCATTCATTTTCGGACGATACGGAGAAGAGTTGTGATGCTTAATCTTGAACTGCGTGCAGAGATCAGTAATCATGGTATTGTTCAGATTAGAGCCATTGTCCGTGATAATCCTTTCAGGGATGCCATACCTACATATGAGATTATTCTTAATGAATCGAGCCACCACATTCTTAGTAACAGATGCAAATAAAGCTGCCTCCACCCACTTAGTAAAGTAATCAATAGCAACCAGGATGAAACGATGCCCATTAGAAGCAGTAGGCTTGATTTCACCAATCATATATATGCCCCACATGGCAAAATGCCAAGGAGCAGTCAACACATTCAATGGAGCTGGAGGTATATGCACTTTATCAGCATAGATTTGACCCTTGTGACATGTTCTGGAATGTTGATAGCAGTCAGCTTCCATGGTAGACCAATAGTAACCTGCTCTCAATATCTTCTTTGCCATGGTATGACCACTAGAATGAGTGCCAAAGATCCCATCATGCATATCTTCCATAATCTCTGTTGCTTCTTTCTTATCCACACAACGAAGCAAAGTTGAATCATGATTGAGCTTGTACAAAATTTCATTACTCAAGAAGAACTTAGCAGAAAACCTCCTCAGAAACTTCTTATCTTTGACAGATGTCCCTTCAGGGAACTCCTGTGTTTCAAGATATCTTTTCACTTCATAGAACCAAGGCTTCCCCTCTGCTTCTTCAGTGTCAATCTCATTGCAGTATGCAGGCTTCTCAAATCTGTCAATAGTAATTTTGGAAGCTTCACCATCCCAGCTAATCTCAAACATAGATGCCATGGTGGCTAATGCATCTGCCAACTGATTCTCTCTTCGTGGAATATGTCCAAAAGTAATCTCTTCAAAATATGGGATCAACGACAACACGTTCTCTCTGTAAGGAATAAGATTTTCATGCTTGGTATCCCAATCTCCTTTAATCTGACTCACTACCAGGGCTGAATCTCCATATACGTCCAGGAACTGAATCTTCATATCAATGGAAGCTTTGATACCCAGGATACATGCCTCATACTCAGCCATGTTATTGGTATAATAGAAACAAAGTCTTGCAGTAATCGGGGTATGATAACCTTCAGGGGAAATGATCACAACACCAACACCATTACCAAGTGCATTAGAAGCTCCATCAAAAACCATGGTCCATTGAGATCCTTGTTCAGGTCCGTCATATTGTTCAGGTTCTTTGGTAATAATCATAATGTCTTCATCAGGGAACTCAAAACTCATTGACTGATAATCATCCGCTGCTTGATGAGCCAGATGATCAGCTACAACACTTCCTTTAATGGCCTTCTGAGTAGTGTATTGTATGTCATATTCTGTTAAGATCATTTGCCATCTTGCTATTCGTCCGGAGAGAGCAGGTTTCTCGAATATGTACTTGATTGGGTCCATCTTTGAAATCAATAGGGTAGTATGAATCAACAAATACTGTCTTAGTCGGCGAGCAGCCCATGCCAAAGCGCAGCAAGTTTTCTCGAGCAGTGAGTATCTTGTTTCACAGTCGGTAAAATTTTTGCTAAGGTAGTATATTGCTTGCTCTTTTCGACTAGACTCGTCATGTTTCCCCAACACACACCCCATTGAGTTGTCTAATACTGTTAAGTACATAATCAAGGGTCTTCCATCAACTGGTGGCATCAATATTGGAGGTTCTAGGAGATATCTCTTGATTTCATCAAAGGCTGTCTGGCATTCATCATTCCACTCCATTACCTGATCTTTCTTCAACAACTTGAAGATTGGCTCACAGGTAGCAGTTAATTGGAAAATAAATCTTGCAATGTAATTCAGTCGTCCCAAGAAACCTCTAACTTCCTTCTCAGTACGGGAAGCTGGCATATCTTGTATGGCTTTCACTTTTGCAGGGTCTACTTCAATACCTTTTCCACTGACAATGAAACCCAGGAGTTTACCAGATCTAACTCCAAAAGTACACTTGTTTGGGTTCAATCTCAGCTTGTATTTCTTCAACCTTTCAAACAGCTTATGCAGATGATCAAGGTGTTGTTCTTCATTCTGGGACCTGGCTATCATATCATCCACATATACCTCTATCTCATGATGAATCATATCGTGAAACAAAGCCACCATAGCACGCTGATATGTTGCCCTGACACTCTTCAAACCAAATGGCATCACTTTATAGCAAAAGGTGCCCCACTGTGTAACAAATGTAGTCTTCTCCATATCTTCAGGTGCCATCTTGATTTGATTGTTACCAGAGAAACCATCCATGAAAGAGAATACCTTATGCTGAGCAGTGTTGTCTACCAGAACATCAATATGAGGAAGTGGAAAGTCATCTTTAGGGCTAGCTTTATTCAAATCTCTGTAATCCACACACATGCGTACCTTTCCATCTTTCTTAGGTACTGGTACCACATTTGTAACCCATTGAGGATAAGAAGTCACAACTAAGAACCCTGCATCAAATTGTTTCATTACTTCTGCTTTAATCTTTTCTGACATTTCAGGACACATGCGACGAACCTTCTGCTTCTTTGGACGACAACCTTCTTTTACCGGTAAACGGTGAACCACAATGTCTGTATCCAACCCTGGCATATCTTCATAGGACCAACCAAATATTTCCACATAATCACGTAACATCTGAATTAGTCTGCTCTTGATACCATCTTCTAGTTCAGCCCCTATCTTGACCTCTTTCCTGTTTTCTTCAGTTCCCATATTCACAACTTCGATTGGCTCTTCTTGTGGCTGTATAGCTTTCTCTTCTTGTTGTAACAACCTAGCAAGCTCTACAGGTACTTCACAATCTTCCTCCTTTCTATCTTTAGCCTGATAGATCAGATTCTCGAAATTATAATTGGCAATAGTAGAACTGTTATCAACAGGATCCAGAGTGGATGAGGATCTGCATTTAGTGATGTGGGTGTGTGTAAGAACACATAGCTGATAAAACAAAAATAAAAATAAAAGAAAGACAAGGAGCACAATATTTACGAAAACGAAACGTCCATTGATTTTTACTGAATGAAGTATGCAAATGAAATGACATCCCGTAACAAGCATGCCATTGTGCCCCGGGTAAGGCACAAGGCTTAAAAGTTTGATTGTTCGAAATTACAAACTTAAAATAAAAAACACAGTAATAGTATTTACTCCTGACTAAAGGAGATAGGAATAACGTCTTCGATCTTCCAGTTGTTGAGCCCATCACCCATGGTAGGAAAGATCCAATCATCCAGGTTGTAGTCTTCATTACAGTCACCCACAACATTGATTTGATCTCTCATGACCCCTTGATTGGTGATACGAACAGCACGAGCACGACGAACAGCCTTCTGGGACTCTACAGTGAAACCCAAACCAAACTTGTCAAACTTGTAAGGAATGTCAAGAAGCTGACCCCAAATAGTACAACCACCTTCTTCAACCACAACTCTAGCATCTTTGAGGGAGGCCATTGTAGGAGGGATTCTGGTAACCACAGGAACTTTCTTAACAATAGGGGGAGCTTCAGTAGCAGGAACGACCCAAGGAACTACCTCAAATGTCTGGAAAGGAGTCTCAACATATTCACCCTCCACCTCAACATATTTAAAAGTATTCACATGACTGACCATATATTCTTCCTCACCATAAACAGTGATGATCTTTCCCTTCACCGGATATTTCAACTTTTGATGTAGAGTGGAGGTCACAGCACCTGCCCCATGGATCCAGGGGCGCCCAAGCAAACAGGAGTACGCAGGACGAATATCCATTACATAGAAAGTATAGTCTAAGACTTGAGAGCCTACTTTGATCGGGAGATCTACTTCTCCATGTACCACTCTTCTTGAGCCATCAAAGGCCCTCACCACTACATTACTTGGTCTTAAAACCATATCTTCAGGACTGAGCTTGTCCAGAACCTCTTTGGGGAGTACATTTAATGAAGAACCATTGTCCACCAGCACATGAGAGAAGGTAGTGCCTTTACATTCAATGGAGATATGCAAAGCTCTATTATGGTTTCTCTTGGCAGGAGTCAAGTCAGCATCAGAAAAGCCTAACCCATTATCATAAGTCAGATGTGCAACACAATTCTCAAATTGATCTACAGAGATTTCGTTTGGTACATGAGCAGTCTTCAGGAACTTGATTAAGGCTTTAGCGTGAGCCTCAGAACATAGCAACAAAGATAACATGGAGATTTTGGAGGCAGTATTCCCCAACTGGTCAACAATATCATAATCACTCTTACGAATGATCTTCGTCACTTCTTCCATCTGTTTAGAAAGATTTTCAGCAGTCGGTGCTTCAGCTTGCACAGGTTCAACCACAGGACCTTTGCCCCGAGCATCAGTACTTGGCCCAGAAGTGGAGGTAGTAGTTGGAGTAACTGCATCTTTGGAGGTAGCCTGAGGAGAGAAAATTCTTCCACTTCTAGTGATTTTACTAGATCCAACAATATTATCAACATCAAGATTATCATCAGTAATATGCGCATCAGTCAAAGGTTCCTGCTTAACACCATGAATATAAACATCAGAACCGTAATTCCAGGGTACGGTTTTATCAGAAGTATAAGGAATAGGGCCAGGAGTGGTAACAATCATGGGAGGCACTCTAACTTCAGCAACAGTCTTCACCAGGCCTTCAGCAGTAATTTTGATAGGTCTTTTATGAGTGATCTTGACAGGACCCTTTGAGGTAATCTTCACTGGCACTTTATCAACCATGTCCACATCTTCAACCTTCGCACCTCGAGTTAGATGTTCACACATACTTTCCACAGAAGGTGTCCTCTCAAACAATATAGTGTAATTGTCCATGAGACGTTGAATACCATCTTTCAACTTCCAGCAGCTATCAGGTTTGTAGGCACAATAAAAATAGTCTTCATTACAACCTGGAAAGAATCTAGCCTGCACCAGCTTCTTCTTAATAATGGATAAGGGAGTGGTCACATCTGCAACTAAGGAAACATATGAGACTTCATCAACAACATTAACAGTCTTCTCATGATTGGGCATGGGAGCAGTGATCACATTTGGAGTCCCAGGAGGGTCAAATTCAATCTCCCCAGCTTCAATCATATCTTGAATCTTGTTTTTTAACACCCAACAGTTGTTGGTGTCATGTCCCGGACAATTAGAATGATAGGCACATCGTGCATTAGAATTGTACCGAGGAGAGGAAGTATTGGGATTCTGAGGAGGGTCCTTCAAAGTAATGAGTTCCCCTTTCAACATGTGTTGCAAGGCTTGGGCCATTGACATGTTGATCTTGGTGAACTTTCTTCTAGGCTTCTGCTGATTGTTTTGTGGTAGCTCTGGTGTTGTATGAGTAGGATTGGAAATGTGGACTGCTCCCACAGATTGGTGACTCCTGTTATGATTATGTTGACCATACACAGCATTAGACTCCTTCTTTCCACTAGGGGGCTTCTTAGCAGTGCTTGATGAAGAGACACTTACCTGTATTTTACAACTTCTTATACCACTCTCCACACGTTCTCCAGTCATTATCAGCTCGGTGAAACCAGATGATGAGCTTCCAATGAGGTGACTATAGAATGGACCATTCAGCATACTCATAAACATATCCACCAGCTCCCTGTCAGTCAGAGGAGGTTGAACTCTGCCAACCAGGTCTCTCCATTTTTGGGCATACTCTTTGAAATTCTCCTTAGCACCCATTGACATGCTTTGGAGCTGCATGTGAGTAGGTGTTAAATCAGCATTGTATTGGTATTGCCTATAGAAGGCCTCAGCAAGATCATTCCAATCACGAATATTGACACTTTCCAATTGATAGTACCATTCCAATTGAGCTCCAGATAAGCTCTCTTGGAAGAAATGAATCCATAACTTCTTATCAGCAATATATGGTTGAATCCTCCGGACATAGGATCTCAGATGCAACTTAGGACATGAAACCCCATCATACACCACAAAAGCAGGAACTTTGAAGCCAATAGGTATAATCACTCCAGATACTAAACTCAGATCTTCAAAATCAAGCCCAGAAGATTTTTGTAGTTCCATAGCATTCATTCTATCTACCAGCATCTTGTACTTATCCTCACTAGGGTCATGATAATAATTTGCTTCAAAATCAGAATCTCCCATAGTATCATGAAGACTACCTCCCTCTTTCTCAGAATTTTCAGACTCAGAATCCTCAATTTGTTCCTTTGTCTTGATAGGACCTCTGAATCTTCTTCCCAGATTGATAAGGCCTCCTGATTTTCTAGTCTTCTTCTTCTTAGCCAGCAGTGTCTTCAACTCATCTTGTCCCTTGGACAAGTTCAGGATCAACTCTTGGAATTGTGCATTCTGAGCCTGGAGATCTTTGACAGTCTGTTCAAGAGCCATTTCTGCTGAAATAAACAGTGAGAAGATAAGATACCTATATATAAGAAACCTGTGATGCAATGATATGGTATGTAAATGCATATGCAATGTTTTCAAGGACCGCAGGATTTAAATTTGTTTAAACAAACAGAAAGTAAACTTTTAGTAGTAATTAAATAAACTTGTTTGCCTCTTGGGCTTACAATAAAAATGAAATGAATACAAAAAATGGGGTTTTAAGTCTCCCATAGACGTTTCCTCTTTGTGTTGAGGTATGAGTTGAGATTCCGCTCCTCGTGAAGTTGTTTTGTTAGCTCCAGGATTCTTTCTTGACTTGCTTTGTAATGAGTCTCAAAAGTATCTCTTTGTTCCTTCAACTGGATCCAGGACCTTTGTAACTCCTCCATGTCAGTGGGCATGTCTTGGTGAAGAATGATATAAGGAGTATCTCCTTCAGCAACAGGCTCCATGGTAACTGGCAGGATGGCAGGATATGGCATCATAATAGTCTGAGCACGAGATCGCACCCATCTGAGATAAGGTTCCATAGGAATAGTGTACTTGGGTTCCAGAGTCTTGCTGTCAACCTTGTTCACTTTACCCCATGCTCGTATAAACCTTTGACGGTAACCTTGCAGATCGTTGTCGTAGTCGAACACAATACCCTAAATAAGCATGTCATGAGGACCATCACTCCGAGCGTAACCAAACTGACGTAGAGCTAAAGAAGGATTGTAAGTGGTGCCCCCTCTTATGCCAAGGAGTGGCACATTGGGGAATTCCCCACAACGGTCAATGATAGTAACATTCTCCATATATCTAGAACACCAATAAATGTCTGAATGAGAAAGTAACATGATCCTTTTAGACCACCTGAACCCTTGTTCATTCTTCATCACTGATCGAGGAAGGTGAGAAATAAACCACCTAGATAGTAAAGGTATACAACACATCAGAGTTCCTCGTGCCTTCGTAGTACGAGTGTGGAGAGAGTGTAAGATGTCTCCAAGTAATGTAGGCACTGGATTGCGAGTCAGAAATATGTTGATGGCGTGTACGTCTATGAACTGGTCTGGATTGGGGAACAATACTAAGCCATAGATCAATAGGGCTAAGATCTCCTCATAAGAATCATAACTCATAGCCTTCTGGAACACTTGAGCCTTCTCCATCAATACCTTAGCAAGGATACCCTTAACTCCACTCCTTGTTTCTAGGACAATGTCTGATTTCTTCAGATGTAGGGCTGCAGCAATGACTTCAGGTTTAGGCTCTTTTTCCAAGCCTGTGAAGGGTTTCTGATCAAGGATAGGTATACCCATAAGCTTAGAGAACTCTTCCATTGTAGGAACCAGCTGATAGTCGGGGAATGTGAAGCAATGGTGTTTAGGATCAAAGAACTGAAATAGGACACTCATCATGTCTTCATTGAACCCTGAAGTGACTAAATCCAGCAGGTGACCATGCTTCATGATGAACTGGGAGTTTTCAGAAACTTGAGAGACCAATTCCTTAAGCTTAGGAGGCATTCCTACAAAGTTGATCCGTATAGTATTCCTACGAGCAGAAGCCATGACCTGCAACAAAGAACAAAGATAAATCCTTTGGTCCTTGAAATGGTTAGTGAAAATGCTATGCTTATGATGCATGATGTCATGATGTTATGCTCAATCACAAACATGTGGCACACATAAACAAGTCACACAATAGCCCTAGGTTTGAAGGCTTGCATGAGGTTTAAAGGTAAGTACCCTCCCCTGAAGTTTAGTTGGTTCATCCTGTCCTACAAAAGTAACCAAGTTCTAAGGGATCTCAATATCATTGATCCTTCACAAGGGTGGTTGTTCAGTAAGCAACTTACTTGCCAACCAAAACCCTCCAAGTTTAGAATCTCAATGAGTGTAGCATCGAGTATCAACCAACTTCAGTCTTCACCAAAGCCAGATATCTCACTACTTTCTAAAGGCCAAGATGGGATAACTAAGGTTCTAAAAGTCAGTTAGTGTATTGACAACATATGGCAGCCTCATATTATCCTCAACTTGCTTAAGGAACATAAGCACCAACCAAGAAGTCACATTAACTATGGCCACCAGATCAACCATATCGGTATATGCCGTACAGTTTCCTTGGTCTATTGCCATTTACCTAAGGTACACTAGATCCGGGTTAGGATCTTTCACACATAAGAGCACCCAACAAGTAAAGTAAAGCAAACAAAGCAAACAAGTTTAAAGTGATCTAATTCCTAAGGGTACCCCTCTTTTATTAGTCCCCAGCAGAGTCGCCAGTTCTGTAACACGGTGGGAGAACTGACTTTAGTTAAATGTTGCGGATAACAAGAGTCGCCACCGACTTTTATTTTATCCAAAAGGAAAGGGCATAAACGAACAGGAAAGACCTTAAAAAGATTTTGAGTTCGGGGGGTAGGTTATATAAAGGGAAGGTGTTAGCACCCTTTATATCCATGGTTATCCATGGGCTCTTAGTTACTTAGCTCACTTTAAATTGTTTTGAGAAAGGTGTAGTGTGTGATTAGAAATTTTCTAAGTACTTTATAATGATCCTCGTATGAATGTATATAAAGACTTTGTTTTGAAAATTTGTTTGAAATGTGAAGTGTAATGAAGTATTTTGAAAAGGTGAGTAAGTAATTAAGAGGAACCTACCCTATATTAAGTCTTTACTGTTCTTATATGTTCTTTCAATGGTAAGACTATCCCTATTATTAAGGAATAGGTAGTCATTACCTTGGATGTGATAAGGGACATGTATAGGGACATCTGAATTTAGGCAACTGCAAAGTGTCTTTAGCAATACGTAGGGACTTATCATCTTTTATTCGAAGGGACAAGATCATTTATCGTAGGCAACCTCGAAGGGACTTGATCTTATAAACTTAAAGGGACTTGATGATATTAATGGAGGGACTTTGCTTTAAGACACCTTACTTGACCTTAGAATTAGGCAACATGAGGAGTAACCCTAGAAAGTGTGAGATGGCGATCAAAGATCGACTTACGTGTGTGAGTGTTTGTATTCATGTAGTTATCTTGTTTAAATTAGTTATTCTAAGTTATTTTAATTACACATAGTTATTCACACCCTATAGTTACTAACCATGGCAATAAAATATTTACAAAAAATAAAATAGAGACAAAAATAAACCTACGACTATTACATGGTTTTCGCAATTACATAATAATAGAAATAATTAATAATAAATATAATGAATAAACAATAATTTAAAGGTTAGTAATAATAAGAATCATAAGAAAAAGAGGTTAGCACAAATATAAAGAATAGAAAATTTTAAGAGAATAGTTTTTTTTAAGTTAAATAAACAATTTTAAATAATTTTTAAAAGAAAACAGAATAATTATAATAATAATAAACAATATAATAGTTATTTAAACAAATGATTAATTATTAAATTATAGTTTATAACATAATTAAATTAAATATTAAAGTTGATAAAAATTAGGGTTAGGGAAAATTAGGTTTTAGAAATTAGGGTTTTAATTACTTTATTTACAAAATATATACATAATAACAATATAAATATATTACAAAATAAATAGAAACAATTTTACATTTAAGAAAATAAATTATGATTTTTTTGAGAATATAAAGAAAATAGTATAATATTATTTAGAAAATAATTTTATGATTTATATTTAATAGTTTAAACAAAATAAAGTTTATTATGTAAAAAAATAGAAAATAGGAAGAAAATATGAACAATTGACTAAAATGATAGGACCTGGGATTTGAACCCAGGTCCCTTACCTCAATACGCAGCATCAAAACCACTCAGGCCAGCATGCACTGGTGATAATATTATGGAACGGATTCATTATATTTTAATCCTGCTAAAATAAAATAATAATGAACAAAAATGTGGGAACCTGGATTCGAACCCCTGAACCCTCAGTCAACAAGCAAACACTCCAACCATCCAGCCACATGGGCGCATCAGCTATACCATCCACAACAAATCATAATATATTAAGTTATACGAATAAATGGAAAAAATAAGTAAAAGAATGTTGCAACCAAGAATCGAACCAAAGCCCTGAGCAACAATACGCGCAACCCTTACCACTGGGCCAACCTGCACTTGTTGAAACCAAATAGAAAATAATTCTAAAAATATTAAATTAAATTTTGAATTTTTCAGATGGCGCCAATGGATCATCTTCTTCCTCTGGACCTGCAGAATTACCTGCGAATTTATCCACAATATTTCCTGCGAATTTACCTGCCTATGAAACCTGCCAATCTCATACCATCATCAATATGTAACGATTCATCAAATTGATCACATAGTTGTGATCCCCAAACCTCATACAGTTCATTTATGGCATTAAAATTGATTTATAATGTCTAAATCAAAGAACCCTAATAATGGCCGCGAGCAAATTAGGTCATGAAACTTCAAGTTTTTTTATCCAGAAACATTCTATACATCATCACAATCAACAATATGAGGTTAAAAATCATTAACAATTTGCAATTAAACAGAATCGAAAAATCACAAATGTCAAGTTATTTGAATTCGGTTCATGCGTATGGAGGCATTTTGAGTGATGCAAATGATCAGGATAACTTTAAGAAGCATCAAGGATCATGTCTCCACCTTTAAAACTCTTTGGAATGGCCTCTAGCAAGGAATCTGAATCAAGCTTTTTGTATGAATTTTTGAAGTTTGAATATGGTTCTTGAGGCTTCCAAATTCGTGTCTTATGCTTGCTATATGTTGTATATATATCATATAACAGAATTAGGTTAAAAAATCAATCCAACCTTTGGACTTTTGGATCCATAGAGATTGAAAAAGATATGCCTTTAAAATATTGAAAATTTTGATATATCCTTGCTATTTTTGAATGATCTGATTTTGTATAGTTTCAATCACTTCTAAATGACCATTAAGACTTTCTAGAACCAAAATCAAATCAAATATTCACACTTTTATATTTTATTTTGATTTAAAATGATTTTTAATGTAAAAAATCATAATAAATAAAATAAAATGAATAAAAATTTGAATAAATAATTTTTAATTCGTGCATGATGTCATGGAAGTGTTTGGATCATAAAAATGCAAGCCCATTTGGTGATATTTGGTTCTAAGATCCCATTTGCTTCATAAACCTCTCAAACATTTCCCAACTTTGCAAGGGCACAAATCCCTCAATTTTAATGCTATGAAGGTGTTCTTGGACATTTTGGAAAGCTTAAAGAGTCCTCTAACCAACCTCTTTTGTCTCATGTCCATATCTTTTACCATTCTTAAGTTATGCCCTTTGGAAGTTGTTGACTTTTTGTTGACTTTTAAAAAGACCTATAATGTCTTAGCTCATACCTTCCAAATGAAGCATTTCTGGGCTTGGCTTGTGAGACACAAAGTTGTAGAGAATTCAATTTCCTTCAAAATGAGCTTTGGATGGAAAATTTTTGATGAAGCATGTGAAAGTTATGGCTGGTCAAAGTTTAGTTGACTTTTCCTATGAAAACCCTAATTTAGAAACTCCTGATTCTTGATGATCTGAAATATCCTTGATGAATCATGATCAACCCTTGATCAAATGATGAATTTTACTTCATATACTTGATGTTGGCAAAAAAATCATGATGTTTGACTTTGGTTTGACCACAGTTGACCTCAGTTTGACTTTTTAACTGCTTTGACTGATTTTAGCCTATCTGATCATCTGACTGAGCAAATCTTTTGGGAAAGCCTTGAAACTTGACATGGGGATTATTGAACACATATAGGATGCTATGAAGGTCACTTGAAGTCTTGGAAGCCCATTTAGCCTGATGAAAGTCAAAACCCTAGTTTAAGATGCATTGCTTAGGAGGATGCATTGTCTGAGGGAATTGTCAAACTTTCTGGCTAATTGTGAACCTTGTGAACCTCTTGAGATATCTTGTGAATCTTGTGAACCTTGTGAACCTCTTGGGACACCTCAGTACACAATGTCTTGTCTAAGTGAGGGCAAATTTTGGGGTGCAACAGATACGACCAGGCGAAGATATCCACATATTCACGTAACATACCAATCAACTCCTTCTTTACCCCGGCCTGCAGACTGGCCCTAATTTTTATCTCTCTCTTTACGTCTTCAGTCCCGATGTTGATGATCTATATTTCTTCCTGATGAAGCTGAATGACCCTTTCCTCCTTTTTCAACAACCTGACCAATTCTTCCGGGAGTTCACAGTCTTCCTCAACCCCTTCATCAGCTTGGTAGATAGGATTGTCGAAGTCATGCATGGACATAGCAGGAACGTTATCCCTAGAATCCGAATGATCAACACTGCACAGATGATGTGCTTATTTCAGAATCTGTTCTTTTCAAAAGAGACGCAGACACACAAAACACAGGAAAAGGGAAAACATTGCCATTTTATTTTTAGAGTCATAAGGTCTTTTATTCTCAGAGGTTGAGTTTCTTCCACTTGGTCTGGGCCTGTTTTCCATTCTTTTGAGAATTTTGTTAAATTGTCTTCCAAGCATAACAATTGATTCTGATAAGTTGTCCTCAGAGCCTGCTTCATGACTTTCTTCTTCTTTATCAGTGTTTGAGACCAGGGTTATGCTTTTGTTTTTCTTCACAATTGTATCATTCATTCCCATCTCAAAGGTTTGTAGGGAACCAATGAGCTCCTCAACCTTCATTGTGCAGATGTCCTGAGCTTCTTCTATGGCAGTAACCTTCATGTCAAACCTCTTTGGCAGTGATCTGAGAATCTTCCTTACCATCTTTTCATCACTCATCTTCTCTCCCAAGGCACCAGAAGTATTAGCAATTTCCAGGATGTTCATGTAAAACTCATGAATGGTCTCATCTTCCTTCATCCTCAAGTTCTCAAACTTGGTGGTGAGAAGTTGAAGTCTTGACATCTTCACCTTTGATGTTCCTTCATGAGTAGTTTTGAGAGTGTCCCAAACATCCTTGGCCAGCTCACAGTGATGCACAAACCTTAATATGTTCCTGTCAATGCCATTGAATAAGGCATTTAAGGATTTGGAATTTCCAAGTGCTGAATCTTCTTCCTCCTTGCTCCACTCTTCTTCAGGCTTCATCACTTTTGCCCCATCCTTATTGTCTTGGACAGGGTGCTCCCATCCTTTGTTAACTGCTTTCCAAGCCCTGCTATCAAGAGATTTCAAGAATGCTACCATTCTTGGCTTCCAGTAATCATAGTTGGATCCATCCAAGATAGGTGGTCGATTCACAGATCCTACATCTCTGTCCATGTTCCCAAAATTTGTAGTCCCTAGATCTCACCCAGATATACAGGCAGGGTGCCTGCTCTGATGCCAATTGAAATTCTGGGATCAGATACGTGATGTCGAATCAGATGTTTAAACACTTGAAATCTTTAAACAAAACTTAATGAGCTTGTAAATTAAACAACACAGGAAATTGTTAACCCAGTTCAGTGTATCTCCACACTTACATCTGGGGGCTACCAAGCCAGGAAGGAAATCCAATATAAGTAATATTAATTATGGAGTTAAACCAACCAGTTTAATCCTTCACTTAATATCTACCCAAGGCAATTTCTACCTAAGACTCAACTTAGATATGAGTACCTACTCACTCCCCCTCAATCACACAGTGATCTTTTACAATGATTAATAAAATTGAAGTCACACTTCAAACACAACAGCTTGATCTTACTTAAAAGTTTCAATCAAGACACAATTCACTTTTTGCTTAAAAGCTCATAAAGTGACAAACAATTAAAACCTGTTATACTTTACAAACACCCTGTACAGTCTTCTAAAATTCGTACTCTTTTCTGAGAGTTTCAGTTCCTTAAATAGATGCTTGGCTTGTGGGCTTTTTGCAAATTATCCAGACCTTGATAAATCCCATAGTCATCACCTTGAATTAGGGTTAGTTATTTTGTTATCTCCTTGAATCAAGGTGAGTTAGTTATTCTGTTATACTGAAACCAGATAACTAAGCTTCCTAAAGATGCGCCTTGGAGTGCTTATCTCTTTACAGTTAATTCCAGATAAATTCCCTGAATTTACTCACTTCTGTTATGCATCATTTAAGTCAGATAGCAGGTTTGCAATGTCACAACATCTGGTGTGACATCCTGATGTCTTGGACTAAGTTCATTAACTTTTACTTTATTTGTCAATGTCACAACATCTGGTGTGACATCCTGAACTAAGTTCATAACTTCTTGTTTGTCAAAAATTCTGCCAATTCTTAACATCTACAAACTCCCCCTTTGGCTAATTTTTGGCTAACACAATCTTCTGGTTTTATCAGAGAACAACAGAGTTCTTTTATCAGAGAGCAGCAGAGTTCTTTTCTGTTGAATCATGTGAGGGCTATTAATTTTCTCCCCCTCAAACCTGTATGTATACTTATATGACTTGTTCAACAGACTTTGATATACCAATGAGCATTAAAAAAACTTAGTTCAGAAGACAGAAATTAATTTCAGCATTGTTCATCAAACAGGCATTAACAGCAACAGACATTGTTCACTTCTCCCCCTTGTTAGACAGAAATTTGGGGCCAAACATTACATAAGCAGAGAGAAAAAAACATTCAAAATTACAAATCAGAAGTACAATGCAGAACAGACAATACAATTTTCACCACACTCAGCTTCACTCAGACTCAGCATACTCTGTATCTTCTTCATCCTCAGACTCAGCATCAGATTCATCAACATCTCCAGCAACTTCCTCCAGCTCTAGTCTTTAATTATGTTCTCCAGCTTTTTCTTCCTTTCATCCAGCTCTTTGCAAGTAGTCTTGAGCTCTGCAATCAAGGTTTCCTTTGATATGGGAGTCTTAATAGCAGATGGCCCAGCAGATGGCCCACTTGGAGCTTTAACATCTGCAGCATGATGGCTCAGAAACAATTTGTAGTGAAAGGACAATGGACTCTCTCTCTTGCAGACAGAATCCTTATCAGTAAGGATGCCTGGATATTGGTTGAGAATGATTCCACAATGCAGAGAGGGAAAAGCTATTGGAAGCTTGGTTGCTGATGTTCCTGCATGCTTTAGTGTTTGATCAAAGATATAAGCCCCATAGTCCAACTTTGTTTGGGTGCCTACAGCACAGATGAACCTTCCTAGCCCAGTAGCTATAGATGAAGTGTGGTTTGTGGGGACCCAGTTTACTGTTCCAATCCTATGCAGCATAGCATACTTCCTTGTTAGCAAGCTGACAGATAGTTTGCCTTTGACTGGCCATGACTTGACCTGGTTGGCAGTGATGATTTTGCAGACTTGGTTGTCAGTTTTGCCCAGCTCATTTGGCCCATCTGATTCTCTCCCCAGGTAGTGATTTATCACCCTAGGAGAAAAATCAACACATCTCCCCCTCACATATACCTTCCTGAAATCCTCAGATTTCCCATCAGCACACCCCTCTTGAAGATTAACTATAAACTCTTTGACCAGCAGCTCATAACAGGGAGAAAAGTTGGAGACAGTTTTGAATAAACCAGCATTGGAGATTAAATATATTACCTCAGTGCACTCCAAAGCATTGCTGCCCAGCTCTCTTTCCAAAGCCACCCTTCTTTGATAGACATACTTCCACTTGCTCACACTAGAGACATGGTGGAAGGACACATTGTCCAGAGGTGCTTCAGGAATAGCAGTGGCAGTCCTGGGAGGTGCTGGCTTCTTCCTTGGTTGGGATGTTGGGACATCTTCCTCAACATCAGAGTCAGATGGAGTTGTAGCCTTCCTCTTCTGGGTGCTTACCTTACTCCATTGCTTAGTAGGTCCAAAGGCAACTTTGACCTTGTCCTTCTTGGGAGTTGACTGTTTCTTTTCAGGAGTTGCATGTGCAGCTGGCTTCTTCTCCTTCCTAGCCCTAAGCCTCTTGGCTATGCTAGGATTAACAGATGCTATGATCTCTGTGTCAGAGTCATCATCTAGGTTTTCAACAGGAGGAGGTTGGGAAGCCTCTTTTTCAGCAGCTTGATCATCAGGGGCTTGAACATCAGTATCTTGATCATTATCAGTTGGGGCTTTGTCCTGGCCCTCAGATGCTTCAACATTTCTTGGGCCATCCTGTTGAGCAGGTACGTCCTCTTCAGCCTGGTTGCTTGAGTCTTCTTGAGGAGCAGGCATACTGTTCAGGGGAACAGACACCCCAGGCACAACTCTTTGTTCAGAAAGGATCCTGTTGACAAGCTGTTTGATGGATGCGTCCACATAAGCAGAAGCTTTGGGGGTGCTGGAAGATGAAGGAGTTCCCTTGCTTTTGCTGAAAACTGGCTCCTTAGCTCTTCTTGCATGGGGAGTCCTGGGTTTTTGAGCAATAAGAATGCTTCCTTTGATCTCATCTACAGGAGTAGCATCCATTGGTACTACAGAAATTGGAGTTGCGTGCACTACATCTTCTTGATTGAGACCCTCATCAATGGAGTTAGGGTTTTGATGTTGAGACATTTTTTCGATTGTAGTGGAAAAGGAGTTAGGTGTGATAGATTTGGATGAGTTTAGAAATTTAGCTTTAGCATGCAAAACGTTTAGTGGAGCTAATGAGGATGTGAGGAGTTGAAAGCACGTTTGTACATTTATAGAATCCGTTACTAGTGGAATTTTTAAGAGTGGAATACAAACAGTTATTGGCCAGATTGGTGCTGCCATCTGGTGATCATGCCACACGATGTCATAAGACATGCTGGCACTTCTCTATAACTGCTATATTTCACATATGCAGATTCCCAATTTACCCCTTAGGTTTTCAAATTGGGTAGCATCCAAAGCCTTAGTAAATATGTCAGCTAATTGCAGCTCTGTGGCTACATGCTCTAATGTGATCACCTTCTCTTCCACAAGGTCTCTAATGAAATGATGTATGATATCTATGTGCTTAGTTCTGCTGTGTTGGATAGGATTTTTGGAGATGTTAATAGCACTTAAATTGTCACAGTACAATGTCATGACATCTTGTGGGACATTGTATTCTGTGAGCATTTGTTTCATCCATACCAGCTGAGAACAACTGCTACCAGTTGCAATATATTCAGCTTCAGCAGTGGATAAGGACACACAATTTTGTTTCTTGCTGAACCAAGAAATTAAATTGTTCCCTGGAAAGAAGCATCCTCCTGATGTACTCTTTCTATCATCAGCACTTCCAGCCCAGTCAGCATCACAAAATCCAGTGAGGATTGGTTCACAACCATGAGAGTACATTATACCATAATCACATGTACCACTTACATATTTCAAGATCCTCTTCACCTGGTGTAGATGGCTCACTTTTGGTCCAGCTTGATATCTTGCACACACACCTATTGCAAAAGCTATATCTGGTCTGCTAGCTGTAAGATATAGTAGGCTTCCAATCATGCTTCTGTACAAGCTTTGGTCCACACTCTCACCTTTGTCATCCTTTGTCAGTTTTAAATGAGTGGGGGCAGGTGTTCTCTTGTGACTTGCATTGTCCATCCCAAACTTCTTGACAGTGTTCTTTGCATACTTGCTTTGGGATATGAACATGGAGTCCTCCATCTTCTTGATTTGCAGTCCAAGGAAGTAGGTTAGTTCTCCCACTAGGCTCATCTCAAACTCAGACTCCATTTGAGTAACAAAATGTTTAACCATCTTGTCTGACATCCCACCAAACACTATGTCATCCACATATATCTGAGCAATCATAACCTTTCCTTCTTCATCCTTTACAAACAAGGTTTTGTGTATTCCACCTTTCCTGTATCCATGTTTAGTGAGAAAGGTGGTCAATCTTTCATACCATGCTCTGGGAGCTTGCTTTAGACCATACAGAGCCTTCCTCAGCTTATATACATGGTCTGGACAGCTTGGATCAACAAATCCCTTAGGTTTCTCCACATATACTTCCTCATTAAGGTACCCATTTAGAAAGGCACTTTTAACATCCATCTGAAATAGCTTGAACTTTAGGATGCAAGCAATTCCTAGGAGTAGTCTGATTGATTCAAGCCTTGCTACTGGTGCAAAGGTTTCATCAAAATTTACTCCCTCGATTTGTGTATATCCTTGAGCTACAAGTCTAGCCTTGTTTTTTGTAACTACTCCCTGCTCATTAGACTTGTTTTTGTACACCCACTTAGTGCCAATCACATTAATGTCATCAGGCCTAGGAACAAGATCCCATACTTCATTTCTTGTAAACTGGCCTAATTCTTCCTGCATAGCAGAAATCCAGTACTCATCATTCAGAGCTTCCTTGATGTTCTTAGGTTCTATCTTTGAAACAAAGCAGGAGCCTGAGATCACCTCTCTTGATCTAATGATGACACCTTTGTTGGGATCACCAATTATCAGTTCTTTAGGATGATCTTTCTGGATTCTGATGGAGGGAGGTTTGTTGGATTGCTCTGGCCTTGCCTCAGTTAGAGTGAAGTCAAGATTATCACTTTTTATTTCAACTTCAGTTTGATTGTCAGCAGATGTTCCAACATCATCAGCAACATATGCATGGGCATCATCAATAATCACATTTATTGACTCCATTATAACCTTGGTTCTGGAGTTAAATACTATGTAAGCTCTGCTATTTATGGATTATCCAAGAAATATCCCTTCATCACTCTTAGGGTCCATCTTCCTTCTTTGATCCCTATCAGCCAGAATGTAGCACTTACTTCCAAACACATGAAAGTACTTGACTGTAGGTTTTCTACCCTTCCAGACTTCATATATGGTGGATAAAGTTCCCTTTCTTAGTGTGACTCTATTATGTATGTAGCATGCTGTGTTCATAGCTTCAGCCCAAAAGTACAGGGGTAACTTTTTAGCATGAATCATGGCTCTAGCTGACTCCTGAATAGTTCTGTTTTTCCCTTCAACAATCCCATTCTGTTGAGGGGTGATAGGAGAAGAATACTCATGATTGATCCCTTCTGAAGAGCAGAAGTCTGAGAATTTTTTATTCTCAAACTCCTTTCCATGTTCACTTCTTATTCTGACCACACAGCTTGCTTTTTCTCTTTGGATTCTATAGCAAAAATCTTTAAATACATCAAACACATCAGACTTTTCTTTGATGAAGCTTATCCAGGTATATCTTGAGAAGTCATCAACAACCACATAGGCATATCTTTTTCCACCAAGAATCTCTATCTGCATTGGTCCCATAAGATCCATATGCAATAATTCCAAAACTTTGGAAGTTGTCAGATGTTGGAGCCTTGGGTGTGACATCTTGGTTTGCTTTCCTATTTGACATTCTCCACACACTTTACTTTCATCAATCTTAAGTCTTGGGATCCCTCTTACAGCCTCCATAGATATGATCTTCTTTATTCCTCTGAGATGAAGATGACCCAGTCTTTGATGCCACAACTTCACTTCTTCTTCTTTGGCTAAGGAACAAGTAGATGTGAGGCTGAAATCTTGGGGTTCCCACATATCACAGTTGTCTTTTGATCTGGCTCCTCTCATGACAACGTTCTGTTCTTTATCAGAAACTATGCACTCAGTTTTGGTGAAGTTGACACTGTAACCTTGGTCACATAACTGACTTATGCTGATCAAGTTAGCAGTTAATCCTTTTACCAACAGCACACCATCTAGACTTGGTACACCTGAGCAGTCCAGGGTCCCAACTCCCTTGATTTCTCCCTTTACTCCATCTCTAAAGGTTACATAGCTGGATGAGTGTGACTTTAAATCTACTAGCAGATTCTTCAGACCAGTCATGTGCCTTGAACAGCCACTGTCAAAATACCAGTCTTCTTTAGCAGATACTTTGAGAGATGTGTGTGCTATGGAGGCAACAACCTGCTTGGACCATTTGTGCCTGTTGTGAGGTTTGCTTTGTTGCATCTGCCCTGGGTAGTGTCCATCTCTAGAGTTCCAATGTTGCATGTTGACCTTGTTCTTAGGCATGTACTGGTAGCTTTGATCAGCATGAAGACTAGCTTTAGGTATCCAAATTTTCTTGGTGACCTCTGTCTTCTGCTTAAGAGGGTGTTGTGACTTCTGATTGGGGTATCCATGCAGCTTGTAGCAAAAAGGTTTGATGTGACCAAACCTTCCACAGTGATGGCATCTCCATCTTTGATATTTCTTTTTCATCATGTTTTTGTCATGATGTTGAGACATCTGCTTGAACATCTTGTTTGACTTCATGGGATTTGAAGTTGTTTGGCTGGTGCTAGCCTCAAAGATTTGAGCTTTATTAAAACCCATCCCAATCCTATCCCCTGAGTGCTTGTTGTTGTTGAGAATGACATCCAGTGTTTTTGAGCCACTGTTCAGCATTCTGACAGATTTGGACATGTGATCCATTTTGGAGTTGAGTAGGCTGACTTCACTTTTCAAAGTGTTAATGATTTCTAGATGACTTTCCTTTTCAGCCTTTAATTCCTCAATCTGCTTCTTCTGCTATTTATTTTCCATGCATACTTCAGTGCTCCTTTTACACAGCATCCTGTAAGATGATTCAAGCTCTTAAAATGTCAGTTCCTCATCACTGGATCCCTCTTCAGTTTCACATACTCCAGCTAGAGCAATGATGTGCTTTGCAGATTCTTCTTCTAACTCACAACCTGAGTCTTCATCTGACCAGGACACAGAGAGACCTTTCTTTTGCTTCTTTAGATAGGTTGGACATTCACTTCTAATGTGTCCATACCCTTCACATCCATGACATTGGATCCCTTTTCCTTGGTTAGTATTCTCATCATAGTTTGACCTTCTATTAGAGTCATAAGGTATTTTATTCTCAGAGGTTGAGTTTCTTCCACTTGGTCTGGGCCTGTTTTCCATTCTTTTGAGAATTTTGTTAAATTGTCTTCCAAGCATAGCAATTGATTCTGATAAGTTGTCCTCAGAGCCTGCTTCATGACTTTCTTCTTCTTTATCAGTGTTTGAGACCAGGGCTATGCTTTTGTTTTTCTTCACAATTGTATCATTCATTCCCATCTCAAAGGTTTGAAGGGAACCAATGAGCTCCTCAACCTTCATTGTGCAGATGTCCTGAGCTTCTTCTATGGTAGTAACCTTCATGTCAAACCTCTTTAGCAGTGATCTGAGAATCTTCCTTACCATCTTTTCATCACTCATCTTCTCTCCTAAGGCACCAGAAGTATTAGCAATTTCCAGGATGTTCATGTAAAACTCATGAATGGTCTCATCTTCCTTCATCCTCAAGTTCTCAAACTTGGTGGTGAGAAGTTGAAGTCTTGACATCTTCACCTTTGATGTTCCTTCATGAGTAGTTTTGAGAGTGTCCCAAACATCCTTGGCCAGCTCACAGTGATGCACAAGCCTAAATATGTTCCTGTCAATGCCATTGAATAAGGCATTTAAGGCTTTGGAATTTCCAAGTGCTGAATCTTCTTCCTCCTTGCTCCACTCTTCTTCAGGCTTCATCACTTTTGCCCCATCCTTATTGTCTTGGACAGGGTGCTCCCATCCTTTGTTAACTGCTTTCCAAGCCCTGCTATCAAGAGATTTCAAGAATGCTACCATTCTTGGCTTCCAGTAATCATAGTTGGATTCATCCAAGATAGGTGGTCGATTCACAGATCCTACATCTCTGTCCATGTTCCCAAAATTTGTAGTCCCTAGATCTCACCCAGATATACAGGCAGGGTGCCTGCTCTGATGCCAATTGAAATTCTGGGATCAGATACGTGATGTCGAATCAGATGTTTAAACACTTGAAATCTTTAAACAAAACTTAATGAGCTTGTAAATTAAACAACACAGGAAATTGTTAACCCAGTTCAGTGTATCTCCACACTTACATCTGGGGGCTACCAAGCCAGGAAGGAAATCCAATATAAGTAATATTAATTATGGAGTTAAACCAACCAGTTTAATCCTTCACTTAATATCTACCCAAGGCAATTTCTACCTAAGACTCAACTTAGATATGAGTACCTACTCACTCCCCCTCAATCACACAGTGATCTTTTACAATGATTAATAAAATTGAAGTCACACTTCAAACACAACAGCTTGATCTTACTTAAAAGTTTCAATCAAGACACAATTCACTTTTTGCTTAAAAGCTCATAAAGTGACAAACAATTAAAACCTGTTATACTTTACAAACACCCTGTACAGTCTTCTAAAATTCGTACTCTTTTCTGAGAGTTTCAGTTCCTTAAATAGATGCTTGGTTTGTGGGCTTTTTACAAATTATCCAGACCTTGATAAATCCCACAGTCATCACCTTGAATTAGGGTTAGTTATTTTGTTATCTCCTTGAATCAAGGTGAGTTAGTTATTCTGTTATACTGAAACTAGATAACTAAGCTTCCTAAAGATGCGCCTTGGAGTGCTTATCTCTTTACAGTTAATTCCAGATAAATTCCCTGAATTTACTCACTTCTGTTATGCATCATTTAAGTCAGATAGCAGGTTTGCAATGTCACAACATCTGGTGTGACATCCTGATGTCTTGGACTAAGTTCATTAACTTTTACTTTATTTGTCAATGTCACAACATCTGGTGTGACATCCTGAACTAAGTTCATAACTTCTTGTTTGTCAAAAATTCTGCCAATTCTTAACATCTACAATAACCACACCCTGGGAATACTTGCCCTTTCAACAATCTGTCTTTCACCACCAGCAATGAAGTCTTCACTTCCTCCACATTCAAAATCATGTTTAACCTCTCACCGCTATCAACAACACTTATCCTGGATCCTCCATGATTTGGAATGGGGTTTGATGTAACATTTGGAGGCGGTGCAAAGTTAATCGCCTTTGAGTCAATCAAGTCTTGGACCTTATGTTGCAATGCCCTGCACTTCTCTGTTGAGTGCCCGGGAGCTCCTGAATGAAATTTGCATCTTGCATTAGCATCATACCCCACTGGAAGCTCTCCAGGTGGAGGTGGTGCTAATGTCCTCAATTGAACCAAGTTTAAATCTAACAACCTTTGAAGCAGTGCCGTGTATGTCATTGGGATGGCTTCAAGCACCCTGTTAGCTGGACGAGCTTGTCTCGGTTGATATGGTCTTTGTTGATAATTATTGCGCTATGGATGTTGTTGTTGTTGTTGCTGTTGTGGTTGAGTTTGTTGCACTGGACTTGATGGAATAGTGACAGCTGCAACTTGCTCATAGGATCCTCTGTATCCTCGGCCCCTGCCTCGGCCATACACAACATTAGTTTCTCCCTCTCTTCTTCTTGGAGGTCCATTAAAAGCTTTTCTAACACCGCTTGAGCTACCTGCACTAGTGTCTTGAATTTTCCCCATCTTTAGAAGAGTTTCAACCCTCTCTCCTGCTATCACAATGTCATTAAAATTTGTTGCTGAACAAGACGCCAGCCTCTCAATAAACACACCCTGTAGTGTTCCCATGAACATGTCCGCCATTTCATTTTCCAACAAGGGAGGTTGTACTCTAGTAGCAAGCTGACGCCTCCTCTGAGCGTACTCCTTGAACCCTTCTTTAGCATTCTGAGACATGGTCTGCAACTAAGTACGATTTGGATCCATATCCAAATTATACTGATACTGTTTCACAAATTCCTCGGCTAAATCCTTCCAGCTTCGAATACTAACCCTGCTCAACTTCATGTACCACTCCAAGGAGGCTCCCACAAGGCTATCCTAGAAGTAATACATCCACAGCTTCTCATCGTCCGTATGTGCAGCAATGTTTCCTACAAAAGACTGGAGGTGAGTTTTCGGGCACGTCGCGCCGTTGTACTTATCAAAAGTAGGAACCTTGAACTTGTAGGGAATTCTAAACCCCGGCACCAAGCCCAAGTCAGTGATATCAAACCCCAGAGAACTCTGAGATTGAATGGCACGAATCTGCTCAGCCATCTCTTCGAACCTTCTGTTCATGTCAATTCCTTGGCCTTCTGCTTCGTCCAGCAAAGTGAATTGTTCATCCTGCCCATCCATCTGCACGTTATTTACTCCATCATTGACAATGGTAACCCCTGGTTGCACTACAGGGATTTCTACGTGACGGGCGCCAGCCCCATTGCGATTACCTCCATCTGCTGTCCCATTATTCCTGGCCTGATTGTTTTCCACCATTTCGCGTAGACGCTCTTGAGTTTGACCCATCCCAGCCATGAGGGTCGTGAAGTTATCCATTCTTGTCCTTAGGTCAGCCAAATCTGCTTGCATCTGATCCATTACTCTCTCTCTCTGTTTACTTTCGTAGGATATATGTGCACCGTTGGCTGTTCACGAACCTTCCTGGGAGCTATAGTGCCTGAAATGACATAAACATTAGAAAACTAATGTACTACCTGCAAAACCACAAACACGTTATATGCATGCAATGTAACTATTCATGTTTCCAAATTCAAACATTAATATGCCCCCAGTTCTAGCTTTTCTTTACAAACAATGCTCCAAACAGCCCTTTTCGAGCATTAGTTTTCAAACTCTCTCTTTGAAGGGTGTTCAGATCCTAGCAGCCTCAAACAAACAAGCCTTACGTACTCAAAAATGGTAACTGGAATTTAACATTGCATAACACGGATAACCCACTGACAGCCAAAGTTAGAGCACAAACAAATTCCCCGAAGGGTTACAAGTCAATACATGAACAAAAAGATAAAGCAAGACTCCTACAACAAGCCTGTAGGTAGCCTGGACAACAATAAACTAAAACCCTAGGCTAAAGGAAAGACTCGGGTTCTTCTTCTGTAGCTATCACCTCTGCCCGGTTCTTCTTCATGCCTGCTCTCAGCTTAAGCTCTGCAATCTCTTTCATTGCCTCCTCCAAGGCCATCTGGCTCTGTACCAATTGTTGAATTTTCTCCCTTCGTATTTTGTGAACTTGTTCTACTTCTTATTTCTTGAAGGCCATTTGTACCTCGAAGAACTCTTCCTTTTCTTTGTACTTCTTCTGCTCCTGTTCCCTTTGGCCCTGTAACCAAGCAATGGACTGGCGAGCTTCTTGAAGAGTCTTCAAAGTCTTCTTACGCTCTGCTTCTCTTTTTGATTCCATTAGACCCAATATCTTAAAATGGGCTTCTCTCCCAGCAAACTCCTTTTCCTTAGTTTCTAAGGTGACCTGCATCCTTTGTAGTTTTTCCTCCACTTCATTCTTAGCACGATTGGCAAGGTGATACAAGTTAACCATTTCAACATTCTCTACCCGGACCTCGTGCAACTAAGCTTCCAACTTCTTATACTCTTCAAGAGAAACAGTTTTCTAACATGGCACTTCTTTGGGATACAATGGAGCTTCCACTGAAAGTGGCATGAGCAATTCCTCTACACGCTTCTGTAACCATGTAGCAAAAGGAGGATATGTCTTGGGATCCACCCTTCCAAAATCCTTCTTACCTTTCTTCACCCTGTGAGCCCAAGCCTGAGATGCCTGTATGACTAACTCTCTTTTTCCTTCCACAGAAAAGTACAAAGACTCAGTTGTTTCTTCAATACTTGGTGGATCCCTCAGAGGATAGCCAAGTTGTTTCCTGGCTAAAACTGGATTGTAACTGATCACACCCTTTCTCCCTAGCAAGGGCATATTAGCAAAATTCCCACAACTAACAAGTAGCTCATTTCCTAACAAATCACTGTTATAACCCCAAGCTATATCCTCAGAAGTTAGTCCCATTGGCCTCCTGGACCACCTCCATTCATCTTTCATCTCTTCGAAAGGGCCTGACTTTGGTAATTGCTTAGTAAACCAATCAGCAAATAATGGAGCACAACAACTCACTGGCCCACCTCTGCCTTTCTCATTCCGGTAATGAACATTGTAGTAGAAATCTCCCAACAAGGTTGGTACAGGGTTACCTTTAGCAAAAAAGGAAATCACCTCCAAACTCACAAACTCCTTTTCTCCTGGGAAAAGACTAGATCCATAAACCATCAGGGCCACCACAACACCAAAATCTCCCCACTTACTCTCTTTGGCATACTCTTCAGCCTCTGGTATAAGCACATCCCAGGGAAGTCCCCTGCCCTTACCATCCTTCAAAGCCTTCTTGACCTTAGCAGCTGGTATATGACAGACTCTGGATATGTCTTCTTCCTTGAGAACTATCTCTGATCCATAGTAAGGCAAAGTATCTCTGACAGGAATACCCAAAATACTAGAAATCTCCTCCAAGGTAGGAGCCAAAATATAATCTGGAAATACAAAACATCACAGCAAGGGATCATAGAACTGAACCAAAGTGTGCAAGCTATCCTTCTAGTCTGCAGTAGGTTTATCCATGTACTTCAAAATCTGGCCATACCTTTTTCTGAAGTTTCCTAAAACATGATCATTCATCAGCCCTGCTAGTCTCTGAACACTCTTGACTTCTGGTTGAAGAAAAGTGTAATGGACATTTTTCTTTCTTATAATCTTCTTAACTTCTGCCATCTGGAAAGCTTACAATTACCAGAACTGGGTGCTAAACTGTAAACAAAAACCTGAAAATGGAAACACAAATAGTTAATGTGAGTATGATGCAATGCAAATGCAATGCAGTCATATGATCAATCTGGAACCATCTGGATACTGGATATTATGGCCCCCTAGTGACTGAAAACCAAGATTCTCTGAACCATAACCATATGACAGGAACCCTCAAAACCAAAGACCAAGAAATCCAGAACCATATTAACCAAATCACAACAGAAAGCATACTGATAATGAAGGTATGTAGAAGCCAAGGGTTCCTGCAAACCTGTAAACCCCTCCCAATCTCACGGGTGTGCTCCGGTTCAATCATCACGGACTCTCAAAGCCAAATAGCAATAATACGTTCACCATTTCCGAGAAATGGCTCATGACCAAATCAGGGAATCGGTTTGGAATTATGTACTACTCAGGGAGGCCTCAGCTGAGTCCGGGAAAACAAGGTCATCCTATGTGAGTTCCAGGTGGGCCCTCGGGTGCGAATGGGTTTGCCACAGAATGTGGTCTGCCACTGTCACCGCTAGAGAGGGATGTTTCCACAAGGTTCTCAATGATCGGTCCCCAGCTGCACATAACTATCAAGGTTATGAAATGAGAGAGGAAGATCCCCAAATCAAGACATTTCCAAGACGGTCGCAAATCTGGGCGTGGAACTTACTACTACCCCCATGACAAGATCTCATGAGGCCAAAGTGGAACCACTCTAAGTCATAAGGTGCACTCGAGCCTTGGTAATGAGCTAGTCTCACAGTAACAGTATCACCCCAGTCCCACCAAACAGAAAATCTAGTCCAGACAGTCCAGTATAATATAATGCATGAAAATAAAATACTGAAAACTGTAAATAAAGCTGTAAATAAACTGTAAATAAACAACAGTAAAATACACAAGCAACAAAAAATAATCAACACCTAATGAAACAGAAACACGCAAATGCTAGGAGAGACTCTCAAGGGAACCTGAGATACTCTGGTTAAATATGTCCCCAGCAGATTCGCCAGCTGTCGCTCCCCGGATTTCCATCCTGGTACAAACGCGAAAGTGGCACGGAAGAAGGTAGAGTCGCCAGTCAGGCCGTTTTATCCCGAAGAAAAGAAAAGGAAGGACACGGGTCCTGCAAACCAAAGAGACTGAGTTCGGGAGTAGGTTACGACCTGGGAAGGTATTAGCACCCCAGATTGTCCGCCGTACCCGACGGGATCCACACTTGCGAAGAAACTGTTTCAAAGGGTGAAAGAAATGAAAGCTGCTGCGAAGAAAAGGAACTGAACTTGATAAAAAGAAAATAAAAGGGAATTGAAAAAGAAATGAAAAGGAAAAATGTAGGGAAATTAAAGAGTATGCTCGAACGGGCCCTACCCCGCTGCCTACGTACCTCATCTGGACAATGAGGATCAGATTTGCCGTAGTTCCCCTAACTAGGGGGAAATATTGCTTGTGTCTTAAGACTTAAATTGCCTATGTCAATGCTCAGGTGTTGCAGCCTCGGACGACGAGTGTGTTACCGTTTTGCAAAATGATAAGTAGGAGCAAGTTCGTACGATGAGAGTGAAGGTGATGAGAAGAGAATTCCCGAAGGAGAGATGTTTATTGTTTGTTTGTGTTTTTTAGAGCTTTTTTTATTTGTGTGGCACAAGGAAGTGAACTAAAGCTCTATTCCATAGAATGTGTACTTGTTACTATATTCCAAGATGGAATAATAGAACAAGCACACCCAAGTAAGGAGAAGATCCCCAAAACTTGATTCCAGAGATTAGGGCCTAAGCTCACTAACTCATTGAATTTATTAAGTGTTTTTGTAATTAAAATGAAGAAGTGTGTTTTATGACTTTCTTGATGAAGATGGTCTCATGATCAGACTTGTGCATCATGATAGACAAGTTTGTATTATCCTAAGATGGGAATACTACAAGTGCTCCATGAAATAAGGCTATTGCACAGAAGACCATTTCAATCCTTATTAAATGCTTTTTTATAGTTTTTTTTTGAGAGGAGAAGAGAAAGAAACAAAAGATCTTAAAGGTAAAATCTAATGGAAGATTACTCGTAATGTTAACATGCATGGGATTCCTAAGTTAGTGAGGCTTACTATCCTAAAGAAGAAAGAGATAAGGAAAGAAGAAGGAGAAAGAAGAAGGGAATAAGATAGAAAGGATGGCCTAAGCACATCAAACACAAATAAGAAAGCATAATGAAAGGAGAAGAGAAAAGAATTGGAGATGTGGGAATCTCATCCACACCTCTCACTTACCAAAGCCCCTGAAATGGTTAAAAGCATAAACAAGTGATATGACAAGAGCAAATAAGACCAAATGAAATACAAGTGGACAAAAGATCAAGCCAAGACATCACAACCAGAATTGAAACTTCAATCTAAAGTGCCAAGATCAAACATACAACATAAGATGAGAAATGGATCCAACAACTCAACACAAAGCAATGCAAATCCCTATGACAAGACAAGACTCTTATGAGATAACACAAAGCATACAAAGCAAACAATCATCACACACTTCAAGACCAGAACCCTAACATGTCAAGAATGTGCCTAAGCATCACAAGAGATTAAGAAGATAAGCATACAAACTTAAACATTATCCACATGAAAAACATATAAGCATAAGAAGTGAAGTGAACATGTTCATAAGTGAATGAACTTCAAAGATAAGCAAACACAAGACTTCTCAAAACACAAACATCAATCCAAGACCAGGGGGATATCCTCATCCTAAAAGAGTTCTAAACAACCTAAGGGAGTTGGCACAAGTGCCCTCCTATCCTAAGGACTAAGCATATGACCAAAAAGGATGCAAAAAGAGAGAAGCAAACAATAAAATTCATATTAAATCACGAATTCATCCAAAAATTCCACAAGTTAGCATAAAGTATCTTCAAACATCTAATATTAACATGCCAAAGGGATAGGATCAAAATCAGAAGTAAAGTGGGTTAAAGGGGTGCCTAAACATGGATTAGGGTTATGAAACTTCACACACAAGTTAAAGACCAAAAATAATCAAGCAAACTTCTAAAAGTCAGTACAAAAATCATCAACAAACTAAATCTCAACATGAATCCAGAGCAAAAAGAATCAACTCAAAATTCCCAAGGATGATCAAGATATGAAATTCACAAGTCAGCATGTATTTAAAATGAATTAAAAATAATTAATAAAAGAAGAAATTAATTCCTACGTGGAAAATAAAAATAAATGAAAAATAAAAATATCAAAAATTAAAGAAAACTCAAAATAACATTCATGAATTAATTTGGGATTTTTGAGAACTTCTAACTATTTTTAAAAATTAGAAAGCTAACTGAAATAAAATAAAAATAAAATAAAGGAAATGGGCCAGGGGTTCAAATAGCAGGGGATTCAGTTCAATTATGATGGGCTGAGAAAGGGAGGGGGTGCAAATAGTAGAGAGATGCCCAATGACCCTGCGCAAGTTTATGAACATTAAGGTGGAAATTCAATAAAAGCTGGAAAAAGAATATACCATCAGATCAATCTCACGCATCATGTGAAGTCAACAGATCAACCAAAGTCAAACAATCAACAAACCCTAGCACATGCACACAGTAATTATGGTGAACTGGCATACACCTAGAATTATTCAGACTAAAACAAACACGTGAGAGGGAGGCTCTCTCATTAATGTGCTGGCAACGTTTCCTTCGTCCAGATCAAGCACACACACGACCAGGATTACGTCTTCCTCATCCAACTCATTTCCAGAATCCGGTGACCGGAGCTAGGGCTCCGGCACCGGAAAATTCAAACTCAAGAACAAACCACCACAGAAATTAATCAAACTCTCCAGATCACACAATTCAAGTATGATGAGCTCAAAAATCACATCCAAATTTCCATCAGATCCATGAATCAAACAAATCAAACACAAACAGTTTTGTACAGCAAACTTCAAATCAACATAACAAGCTTAATATCCACTCATTTTTCAATCTAAACACATTAGTGAGATCAGAGAAACAAGTAGATCACATTGCCATCATTCAATTTCATTTTTAGATCTAAGAGTTTGGAGCTAACCTGAGCTTTGCAGATCTGGAAATAAGCCACAAGAAGACTCCAAATGATGCAGATCCACGCCTTAGAGCTTCTCCTTTCAAAATAAATGCAAGAGAGGTCTTGAATCCTCCTAGATCTAGCAACCCGACACCATCTGCAACTGATATGCACTGGTATGAAACTTGCACAAAAGCTTGAATGAATGGTTGCTTCTGGTTCCTTACACCTCAGGGAGAAAGAATGTGCAAAGATTTTGAGGAATCAGTGAGTGTATGAAGAGATTCGATGAGAAATGCAAGTTATGCAAAAACTTGAGAATGAGAGTATAAGTGAGCATGAGACTACATTCTTTCTATAAATGATTTATATATGATGTATGTATTATGCTGATTAGGGTTTGCATTGAGTTGTGGCCGGATTTGTGTGAGAGGGATCATTTTGCAAAAAAATGCTTGAACTTTGTAATGATGTGAATTGCTCGTGCAATCCTCTCTCCTTGTGCACATGCTGCTCTCATATCATCCCTTGATTACCCTTGAATCAAACTTGGCCCTTGGATATAAGCTGATCATGCTTTGTGAATGTTTTTGCCTTTTTGCACTTAGAGAAATATCTTGTACCTCATGCACGAATTTTGAACTTTCTCTTGGGACAAATGTGTTTCATGCCATGCGTTGTGATATTGAAATCCTAATTTGCCCATAGGTTGGCTTGAAAATGACTTAAGTGAGTTTTTGCAAATGGTGTAATCTTGGAAATGTGATAAAACCCTAAAAATGGATGAATTTCGATTGGACATAACTTTTGATTCATGAAGGCTATGAAAATGCACTTGTACTTTTTAAAAATGGGAGACCATACTCTACAACTTTCAAGTTTAATGGAAGCTCATTTGAGGTCATCTTCATCATGAAAGAAGGCTTTGAAAATTAGGGCAAAACTTGCCAAAAATGGAAACTTTCATTACAAGCCATATGCCAAAAATGGAAAGTTCTTCAAAACCCCTTGATTCTTGATCTTTGACTTTTCCAAACCTCTTCTAAGGTCTTAAGGACATCCCTTGACTTGAAAAATGGGATTGGACCCCTTGAATTCTCACAGTTGACTTTTAAATTGCACAATTGACTTTTAAATTGCACAGTTGACCAATTTCTTCTCATGCAAGCAACTGGTGAAATAACTGCCTTCCACAAGGAATTTTCTCACCAAATTTCATCCATAGGAACCTCTTATCATGTGAAGGACTTTGCCCACATGAAATGGCCAAAGTCACAAAGAATTCCTGCTTGAAAGTGAAACCCTAATTTGGGAACCATTGTATAGGAGCTTGCCCTAGCTTGGATTCTCTGATGACCTCCCAACCTTCTGTGCTCTTGTAAGGGATCTTGAACTTGTGAATGTCATGTAGACCCTTCACGGGACTTGGACAAGTCTACTTGGCCTCTTGCTATAGCTTGTAATGCCTTAAATACACCAATAGTTGATCATATGCCCAATGCTAGAACATGAGAATGTTATGCCTTGTTTTTTCTATGCAAAGATGCCAAGGATATGACATGCTTATGATGATTATGATATGATGATGATTCTTAGAAAGAAGAGGGCAAATTTGGGGTGTTACAGGCGTGTAAGAGCAACCAAATCATTACCATCCTAGACTATATGCCCTCACGCGTAATCCACATATTATTTTGACATATCGACAACATATTAATGGAATGGCCATCCCTTGCCTACTCATTCTCTGGGATCTCCTCATGAGCATACCTATATGGATGTCCAGGAGCATCTGGTGTCATGGTACGCTGTGACACATCATAAAACCAAGTCATGTAACCGTCCACATAAGACCATTGACTTGTGGCAGCCATACTTCGATACTCCTGTGATACTATATGACTCTCATAATACACTAGTATGTCATCACGGTGTCTGTGGACGGTGTTGTTAGGAGAAGCCACGAAGGGGGGTCTCGGAATAATCTGCACATATCCAAACGGATGCATGCATCGCTCTAATAAATACCAGCACATCAAATTTGTCCCATATGTCATCAATGCAGAGTAAAAAGAAATGTGGTCGAATGGAACAGTGACCCGGTGAGTGTTAAATGATGTCAGTTGATGTCACTGTGCTGAGTCCGATAAATATACACACGAAACGACTGTACATCATTCCCTCTCTGTGGGCAATAGGAAAGCATGTAGTTGATCCTCAGTATACTATAGCACACGATCAAACTCATGTATGCGGTGAAAGTGGGATAGGATCCATTCCTGAAAATGAATAAGAAAAAAGTATTAGTAACAAGTGTAAAAAAATGGTTTTAATATTAATAGTGGCTATGGAAATTATTGTCAACAGAGTGTAGGAGCCTGTCATTTGCTTTGTCTTCAAAAGAAACCCATCACTCAGCTTGAAGTACAGACATACCAAATAGGCTGCCCCCTAGTTTCACCAGTGAATGATCGAAACGCGATGAAATACTTAATGTATGCCACATCGATGTAGGTTGTATTTTTGTCCATAAAAATGGGCGCGCCAACCAAGAATATGAGGAAACACTTCAAAGCAGACTTCATGTGGTAAGTAACATGTTGATCGTCATTGTCGACATTCTCGGCCAAATCCAAATTGTTTTATATAGTGTTCCCAAGTAAGAAAATTATGCATGTGAACCTTCGATGCCATCACATTACATCATGGCGTCCATTAGGTCAACTCCCAAATAAATTACCATCATCTCATGGGCTTCATCATGATTGATCCTGGAATGATCAAGTAACCCCCTCCCCCTGATAGGAAGGTGTAGAAGGAAAGTAATATTATTCGGGGTGATCGTCATCTCGCCAATGGGTAAGTGGAAAGATGATGTTTCCTTATATCATCTCTCAGCAAAAGCCCCATGCATGACAGGGCTAATGTTCTTGTACACGGAGCAACATATGCTTACAAGACTGGAGTACTTGTGGACACTTTTGAACCAATGATCCTTGGGTTGATAAAGCTTCATAATCTTTTTGTTGTGGTTAATAGACTTCAAACAATCACACTCATATTAAAAAAAACAAAATATCAATCGCGATTCAAGTGTTTAAAACATATAAATAACAATCGTTAACAAAAATAACTCTTCAGCCCGAACGTGCCTGGCAACATGATCTCTATAGTATATTAGTAAGGAGGTGTCATAGGGCCCTCCTGGTCAAAGGTATGCAGGTGGAGGAATATCATCATGTGCAGCAATTGGAGCTTCCTCCCGATCTACGTGATCAGAGGAGACGTGCCCCTAGGATGAGGACCCTTGTGACAAATGGCTCCTAGAATTCGATGTTACACCTCATGAGTCCTAGGGACTGGTCCCCTCCTAACTCTAGCTTTCTTACTCTGAAGCCTAGTGTAACACCTCATTTCTACTCGACTTTAATTATCAAATCAGAGTTATAAAAATTCATCAACAAACATGGGATATCACATTTCCAACTTTAAAATCAAATAACCAAAACTTCATTAATGAAATACTTTGAAAACAAAGCAGCGGATTCAACAAAGTTACAACTTTAAAATAGCTTCAATAAAATCAAATTCAAATACTTCAACATGTTTTTCCAACATAAACAACTGAAAACTAGTTCATATACTTAATCAAAACCCACAAAGACAAAACATGTGTTCGTCCCCCCGAAGTGCTACGTATCAGAGTGACAAACACCGACTTTAGATGACAAGGTACTCGTATCTTGATTACCTGCATGTTACCAACAGAGGGAAACATTCAAACAGAAGGGGTTAGATATCGAATAACATAAATAGGATATGATAATCAATATGTAAACAAGAAAATTATATAATCACAGCACTTCACACAAAAAGCAACATCAACTTACAACTTGCAACTTACAACTAATAACGACATAAATAAAATGCAACTCGAATATGAGTCAACTTATATATGCATATGGTACCATTTGTAGTAAACTCCCAACTTGAAACATTTCCAATTTATCGAGGCATCAACAACTTATTTTCCAATCCAAGCCAACTTGAATCGAGCATTTGCTCCAACTTGAAAATATGCAAATGTATGCAACTATGAATGGCATACAACAACAACGACATAATCAACAACTTAGCAACATAACAACTTAACAACTCAGCAACATTAATCAACATTGGTCATAAGACCTACAACTTAATAATCTCCCCAAAGATCGGGACAACACGGCTTACAACGACTTATAACAACTTCAACGTGGAAAACGAAAATTTATGGCTTAATCAATTAATTTACTAAATTATTTATTTTTAAACCTTAAAATCTACTTTAATCAACTTATTTTATCTCTACTTAAAGTCTAAGATCAAACCAACTCGAAACGGATGCAAAAACAGGATGAATCGCCAAAATCTGCAATTTTTTGCACTCACTCTGCCCATACGCGTAATGCCCATCATATTATGCGTATTGCCCTTGACTGTTATGCGTAAGGCCTGTGTATTGCAAATTGTTACGCATAATGCCCTAGAGTGTTACGCGTAATGCCATATCTATTACACAAACCACTAGAAAGCCTATAATTATAACTCTTCTAGGATTTCTCACAACTTCATCATTCTATTCAATCCTAATTGGGTTTCTACATCGATTTTACTCCCAAAAAATTCTGTATCTATTCATCTATCAAGTTCTATGATTAATTTTACAAACCCTAACTTCTTCTCTATACGGTCTCTCCAACATAAACCAACAACTACAACACAACAACGATTATCACAACCAAAACAATTTTCAGAATAGCAATACAACAAAAACAACATGTTTCCTTATCAGATATCAACATGAAATCGACAACAACAATCCACAAAAAACACAGCAATGAAATTACACGAAAAACCTAACCTACATACGATCATCTAGTCCCAGTTATGGAATTCGAACTCCACTCTTACCTTGGATTGAAGGCAACTCGAATTTACTGTAGAAATCCCGCGAAAATCCTCAACCTAGCCTCTTCTTGATCTCCTCTAAGACTTGTTCTTCCTTCTCTTACAAAATTATGATTATTATCCTAATTAGGTTTTCAACTTATTTTTACTAAACTCTAACTAATCAACCTAATTACTAATGGGTCTAACTTAGCACCCCCAACTTACTACTCTTACACCACAAAACTAAGCCCATCTTATTATTATACTAATAACACTTATTTTATTTATTTCCGACTTAGTTAATCTAACTTAATCAACATAAACAACTCAAACACGCTAAACCCGCAACGTAAAACCAACTTAATCAGCTTTTATCAACTTATCAACACAAACGACACAATATACCAACTCTAACAACTTAACAACACAAACGACTAAACGAAACTTAACAACAAATAATCGGGAAAACATGCGATAATATTTAATTAAATCAATTAATTAAATATGGGTGTTACAACTTTTCCCCACTTAGAACATTTTCGTCCTCGAAAATCTTACCTTTCTCAAACAACTCAGGATATGATTCCTGCATCTTACTCTCCAACTCCCAAGTTATACTTTCTCCAGCAGCGCCCAACCAAATAAATTTCACTAAAGCAATCTCTTTGGCTCTTAAAGACTTCATTTCACGACCCTCAATTCATATCGGCATCGTCTCCACTGTGAGATTATCCCATACTTTCACATCATCCATGCTAATCACATGAGAATGATCTGAAATATACATTCGGAGTTGCAACACGTGGAACACATCATGTAAATTCGACAAGTTTGGCGGTAAAGCCACTGTATAAGCAATATTCCCAACTCTATCAGAAATCTAATATGGACCAATAAAACAAGGAGTAAGCTTCTTAGATTTCAACGCTCGGTCAACACCTATCACAAGCGTAACTCTTAAAAATACATGATCACCAGCTTGAAATTCTAAATATTTCCTTCTCTTATCATGATAACTCTTCTGCCGACTTTGAGAAGCTTTCATCTTCTCTTGAATCAACTTCACCTTATTTGTAGTCTCTCGAACTATCTCTGGTCCAAGCACCACAATTTCACCAAATTCATACCAACATAACGGAGTCCTACATCTCCGACCATACAACGCCTCAAAAGGTGCCATTTCAATACTAGAATGGTAACTGTTATTATACGTGAACTCGATCAATGGAAGATAAGTATCCCACGAACCTCCCTGCTCAAGTACACAAGCTCTCAACAAATCCTCCAATGACTGAATCATCCTCTCAGTTTGACCATCTGTCTGAGGATGATACGCTGAACTCAACCTCAACTTAGAACCCAATGCCTCTTGTAAACTCTTCCAAAACTCCGATGTAAACCTCGAATCTCGATCCGACACAATACACAAAGGAACACCATGCAACTTCACAATTACTCTGATATAAATCTCGTCTAACTTCGATACTGGAAAACTGATGTTAATAGGAATAAAATGAGCCGAATTTGTAAGCCTATCAACAATCACCTAAATCGAATCATGCCATCTTCAAATATTAGGCAATCCCATCACAAAATCCATAGAAATGTTATCCCATTTCCATTCTGGAATTTCCAACGGTTGCATCAAACCAGCAGGTTTCTGATGTTCAATTTTCGACTTTTGACTAACCAAATAAGCATACACAAAACGCGTAACATCATTCTACATCCCAGGTGTCATACCCTAATTTTTTACCCTAAGATTTTTCGCATCTCATCTGCATCTTGCATACAAACAAGATCACGTACTGATTCATTTATCCTTTTCAGTTTCGGGTTTAAGCCTCATAGGGGATCATCGTGTTTTTATTTGCTTTTATTTGTTTATGTTTACTAACCACTAATTAAAATCCAAAAAATATTTTATTTTCTTTCACTAACATTTTCAGGAAGAGGAATAGTTGAAAATGCAAAAAATAGCAGTCCTGCAACTCGAGTAAAATTTCACAGATAAAAGTCGAAGTTGATCCGCAAATAATTCAAATTTATCTGATCAAGGATTTCCCAAGTTAATTGATCATTCAAGGAATTTCAAGGTTCATGTATTTATTTTCACGCCTTCTTCGATGTACAAAAAGAATCGGGCCACAACAACCAAGCAATCACTTTTGAATAAAATATTCAAACTTTAGCTTGGTTAACGGGTTAACCATTTTCAGTGCAATTTGGTTAACGGGTTAACCAGTGTTTTCTGCGTAGGTTTTGAAAGCTGATTGCATTAACGGGTTAACCATTTCCAGTGCATTTTGGTTAACCGGTTAACCAGTGCGTAATTTGAATATTTCATTCAAATTCAGCACTTTTGGATCATTGATCTCATTGGAATATTCTAGATCCATTGCCCTCTGATTTCTCTACATCACTTTGATCATTTCCTACCATAAACCCTCACTAATCACCACTCTTTTCCATTTCCCACCAAATTTTCAATTACCAAGCCTAATTTGAATTACCAAAGCAAGCTCTATTCCACCAAATTCCCATGCCTAAGGCCTTTAAATAGCACTCTAATTTCATTCATTCAACAAGCTTTTGAGATCCAACAAATCTCTTGCAAAATACTCCCCCAAAACCAAAATTTCACTAAAGCTCTTTTTCTTTCTTTTGAAGTTATCAAGAATTCACATTGAATTCTTGATCAACTTGAGCTAAACCTTCATCCTACTCTTTTCTTGTTCATCAATTGCAGTAGATCTAGCTTGATATGGTCCAATTTGAAGAAGTGCTTTTGGTAATTCACTCTTTCCATAAACCCATACTCATCAACATTCAAGATGTAGATCATTGGTGCCTTTGATTCTAGATCCTTTGGATCTTCAATTGTTGTTTGATTGCAGGAATTTCACTTTATTTTGGTTTTAAAATTCGTGCTAATTCAGATCATGATCATCAAATGTTTGTAAAAAGGTTTTGAAAATGGATCATGCTGAATTTTAGCATTTTTTCTGCTACTGGTTCAGCGTTAATGGGTTAACCATTTTCAGTTCAATTTGGTTAACGGGTTAACCAGTGTTTTCTGCGCAGGTTTTTAAAGCTGATTGTGTTAACGGGTTAACCATTTCCAGTTCATTTTGGTTAACCAATTAACACAAGTCAGAATTGGTTTTTGGCTTATTTTAAGCCCCTTTTTGGTTCCTCTTTCTTCTTCTTCTTCCTCCTTTTTATTTTTACCTTGGGAAGCACTTTTGGGAGTGATTTCTCCTTAATTTCAATGAATTTTGGGTGTATATTAGAGTAGTTAATGTTCATTAATTCAAAACTATCTTTAAGTAAATTATTTAATTCATTTAAGGTACTTTGCATTAGTGATACATTTTCATGCTTGAATCCACCAAGAAGAGTGATTGAACTTAAGGATGGAAGAATCCCATAAGTATGATTCAATTTGGTATTCACCTTTAGTTTTGTGCGGTATTGCGTTCGGATGACGATTTACATATCGTTTATCTCGCATGCATTAGAACTAACATTGTTCACCTTAATTGGTGGTGTCCGGCCTCATTTGTAGGGTAATTACTTGGTAAATTACTCGGCGATTGCTTAACATAGACCTAAATTTGTCCTGACTTCAGAATAAAAATCTAATTGGATACTGCACTTTCATGGACCGGACCTCTTATTGGTCGCGTAATCCCAACGTGGTTGATTATTTTGCATTAAGAATCGAGACTTATGAATGTTTGATGTGTAGGTGCTTTAGGTCTCCCATTCTCCTTTCAAACTTCATTGAATTCGATCCTATTTGCCTTGATTGATCACTATAGTGTAAGATACTAAGCGGATCCGGTTGCCTTTCGATTTTGGTTACTCTTTTTGGTTGTGGTTGATTAAGTTCACCACACCATTATTATGTAAATATTATTATACTATTAATATACTAACATTTTAATTCCTTCTTGCACCTTATCCTCTTTATTTTTAATTCTTGCTCCCTTATCTCTTTTATTATGCTTTTATTATACTATATCATTCATCATTTTGTTTATGTTTATAGTGATATTCTTGTTTTTTTCCTTTGTCCATTTGGACACAAAAATATTAATAAAGGATTAAACATCTAAAAAACTTGTGACTTTAATTTTGGACTATGGCCATTATCCTTAGCATTGGACTTGGAGTTTTGGACTTAGATTTTAGGATTTTGCCCTTTGCTTAAGTTATTATGGATTGAAGATCTTGACCTTGATTTAGTTCACTTGTTTATGAAGATGAAGTCCTATTGTTTCGAAGAATGTTTGCCATACGGTTAGATCGTTCTTCCTTTTACTTTTACTTTAAGTCTTAGGATAGTCTCTTCATCTCTTCCCACTTCTTAAATTTTTAAAGCTTCTCCCTTCTTCCAAAAATCTTCTTTGTTTTCAAACATTAAACCGTTTTCATAATCAAACCTTGACTTAGGTCAAGTGGTTTTACTTTTTCAATTTTATTTCTTAATAAATGCTAAACTACATAAGCATATCGAAACTTTCTTTTCAAAATACTTTAAAAAATGCAAAACTCATTCAATTGTTTGTGTGCCCTCGTGCACTTTTCCTTTTAACCATTTTCATATGTTTAGATATGATTCATTCTTTTTAGCGGAATTATTCGCTAAATAATGACAACTTATCTTTACATTTTAAAATCAATTCAACACATTGTTTCTTTTCACTATTTGTACCACGAACTACGAGGTTTTTATCTCGCATTGCACTTTGTGGGTACGTAGGCATGAGACAGACGTCTCTTCAAACACAAAAATCTTAAAAAAACATTTCTCATCTCTTCAATCTCTTTTAAACAAACCTTTTTCAAACCAAAAAGGCAATAAATATTTCAAAGGGATCCCGTGGAGTACCACAGACATTTTGGGTGCGTAAAACCTTCCCAATTTGTAACTTATCCCCTTACCTGTTATCTGCTTGATTCTTTTAGCTTTTTGCTTTTAGATTCATTAGGATTTATTCGCTCTTTTTTCCTTTTCCATTTGGAATAAAATAAAAGCGCAGTGGCGACTCTGTTTACTTTGAGTTAAGTTAACCAATAGCTTACACTCATGATTTTACCGCTACACCAGGCTACCAAAACAACTTCTTCAAATCCTTATACATCTTAGTCACTCTTGGATGAATACTCAAATTACTTCTATGACTTTCCTCCAAAATCATTATTTTCATATCAGCATCATCATGTATACAAATCCTATCCTAAAATCTCAAAACACCATGCGCATCCAACTTAAAACCATTCTTCTCAGATTCACTACAATCAATTATTGTATCCACTAGTTTCACATCCAATTTCTGAGCTTCTCTAATATTGCCCAGAAAATCATTATTAATCTTTAGCATACCCAACATAACACTCTTCGGCGTCACTTTGCAAACCAAACTCATATCTCGAAATTGCTCAATCAACTCTGACTCTTTAACCATCATTGGCGACATATGCAATGTCTTCCTACTTAACGCATCTACTACAACATTAGCTTTACTCGGATGGTAATTCGAACCAAAATCATAATCTTTCAACAGTTCTAACCATCTTCGTTGCCTCATATTCAACTCTTTCTAATCAAACAGATATCTTAAACTCTTATAGTCACTAAACACTTCAAATCTAAAACCATACCGATAATGCCTCCAGATCTTCAATATAAAAACATTTGTAGCAAGTCCCAAATCAGGCGTAGGATAGTTCTTTTCATGAACCCTCAACTTTCTCGATGCATAAGCAATCACCTTGCCATCCTGCATAAGAACACCTCCTAAACCCATCAACTAAGCATCACAATACACAACAAATGGTTCAACTCTGCAAAACTTTCTTCACAATGCACATCCCACACAAAAGCTTTACTCTTACAAGTCAACCGAGTCAACGAAAGTGCCAACTTAGAAAATCCTTCAATAAAACCTTCGATAATAACTGGCTAATCCCAAGAAACTTCTAATCTCAGTGTCGCTCCCACCTAATGACACAGGGCCAAGAGAGGTACAGACGCGAACGGTCGGCGAAAAGAGAAAGGAATGAATAGAGTCGCCAGCTAGGCATTTTTATCCCGAAGGAAAGGTAATGCTGCATAGACCTAGGAAAGGATGGATAAGACGGTTGCGAACCAGAGAAACTGAGAAAGGGGGTTGGTTACAACATGGGAAGGTATTGGCACCCAGATTGTCCGTCGTACTCGACGGGATCCACGCTTAAAAGATTTGTGCTTTAAAGGGGTAGTGTCAGTGCAATTTGTGTATCAAAGCTGGAAAGAAATGCAAGTGTCAGTGTAAAAGAAATGTGGAGTGTATAAGAGAAGTGTCAGTGTAAGAACAGGAGTGCAAAACTCAAGACTATGAGGCTTAAAGAATAATACCGGAAGGAGGGGGAATATACAGAGACTTTTGTTCGATAACCGTTAAGTTATGCCTACGTATCCTCTCGTGCAATGAGGAAGTCAGAACACCGTAGTTCGACTCAAAGAGACTGAAAGATAATTTGACTTGTGAATTTCCTACTTGTCTATGCTCAAGTGTATGACCTGTCTGGCTCAGGTGCAAACTGTCTTGCATTAGACAGAAGAAGCAAGTTCTCGTTTGTGAGTGAATGAGATGAGAAAAGAATCCCGGAGGAGACGATTATTGTTTGTTTTTTGTGTTTTCAATCTTTTACTGCCTTTTTGAGTTTGTCATAAGAAAATGATCTTAAGCCTAAACCAATGGGTTAGTAAACTCATTACATCTTCCCTCTGATTAGGGGTAATTAGAATACCTTAAGTATGAAGTAAGCACCTCACACTTAATCACCATGGTGTAGGATTAAGATCATCAACCTACTTGTAATTATTTAGATGTTTTTGTTATTTTGTTTAGTGTTAAGTAATGAGTTTAAGCCATAATCAAAGATTTAATGGACTCATTACACCATCCTAATAGAAGGATAATAGATGAGAACATTTAAGCTGAGGAAGGCTTCTCAACTTAATCCATGATTAGGGATTAACCTCATGACAAAACAAAGCCTTTATTAAATGTATTTTAGTTAATGATAAGATTAAGAAGTGGATTTTAGGGTTTGTGAGACAACTTGAGGAGGACTTGTCCATTAACACTAGGGTTAGTCCTTCTTAACCAATTAAGGAAGAATTAGAACCCTAATGCAAGGCCCAAGTTACAAGCTTGATGTCTTGATGATTATTAAGTGAATTGATTAAAGGATTTAAACACATTAAGGGTTTAACACTTAGGATTAAAGTTATACACTCCATCCTAATAGAAGGATGCATGCATAAGCTTAATCACAAAGCCTTAAAGCCTTTAGGGTTTAGTCCTTGATTATGAGGTGAGAATAGAAGACTCAAAGATGACACAAAGGTAAAACTAAATGGGGGACTAATCAAACCCTACTTGTTATCATGCTTGGTTGTTCCTAGGGTTAATGAGGTTTGCAAGAAGAACTTCAGAGAAACCACCAGGAAGGAAGCAGATGAAAGGAGCAAGAAGCAAAGAGAAGCAAAACAACTTGCTTCACTTAAGAAGACAAGTTGCTTGAAGGAAGAAAGTAAGAGATGAACATGAATGATCAAGCTCAATCCAATACACAAGATAAAATGCAGCAAAGATGCAAGAGAGATGAGAAGAGATTGTGAGAAGTGAAGGCAAATTCACTTCTCAAAACAACTTACCACCTGAAAAGTTAGCTCAAGAAATGAAATGCAATGCAAAGGAGATGAAATGTCATGATGCAAACCAAAGTCAGAAGCATAAACATGATGTTAATGATGCTAAGAGATGATGCAAACACATGACAAGAGATGAGAGTGATCATACAAGGATATGGATGCAGATGAAGCATGCTTTGAGCCATAGAAGTTCATGAATGTTTATGAAATGAAATGAACATATGACATGGAAAATGAAAGATGCAATGATCAAACATGATTATAATATGCCCTAAGATGTATTATGAATCATGTGGATGCACAAAATGTCATGGCAAATCATTGGATGCAAGCAAATGAGAAATGGATGCAAGGGAAGGCACAAATTAGGGTTTAGGATCAACACACAAAGCAAAATTCAAAATCAGAAGCATATGACATGATAAAAAATTGAAAATGCAATCAAGGATACCCTAAACCTATACAAGCTCACTTCCCAAAGGAGGGGATCCAACTCTTAACCTAATGTGAGTTATGAATTTCCTAAGATTACTAGGGTTTTGGGGTGCCTCATCAAGAAAAACACCAAATAAATTGAAAATGCTAGATCAAATCAAACCAAATTTATCCTATAAACTACATGCCATGAAGGGTGCAATGCAAGAAGAAACAATATCAAACTCTCAAGGGTTAGGAAGAATGAATTTCTCAAAGTTTGAACCAAAATATTGCCTTAAAATGAAATTAATTCCAATGAAAATGATCAAAAGGCATCAAGAACAAAAACGAAATTTGGTTTGAGAGTTGGATAATGTTTCTAAATGTTTCTAAATGCAATGTGAATTTTTTTGTGATTTTTAAATACCTAAATGCATTTTTAATTAATTAATTTCCATTAATTAATTAAAAATAAACATTTAAATAATTTAAAAATGATTTTTAATGCAAAAAAAAAAATAAAAATATTTTTGGGTTCTGAAAATTAATTAAATCTTTGACAAAAAATTTCAGAATTTTTAAATGTATTTTACTATTTTTAATAATTCGTGCAAATTAATTATAAAATAAATGAATAAAAATTGAATTATTGAGAAGTATGCAAAATGAAGGGATCAGATTGAGTCTGGGCTAGGAGGGGTTGACTTGGCGCGCAATCCTACGGCCCAAGTTCAAACCTGGCTAATTCTATTTTATAATTAATTAATCCTAGGTTAATTTAATAAGACACTGATTAGGGCTTAATGACAAGATCCTGTCCATTCATGCGCGCGTGGGAAAGTAGATCCTAAGGCCAATATTCAAAGTTGCTAATTAATCACACTTAGCCCTAATTAAACTCAGGCGACCGGAGAGAAGCTCCGGTCGTCTTCTCCGGCTATCTCCCTCACCTGAAACACCCAAAACGCATCCCCAAGACTCCCAAATCTCCAGAATCAAACCCCCAACACTGGGTAACAAGAATCCAGGGCCAAAAACAATTTATATTAACCACACAGTGAGAATCGAAGAAAACAAATTCTAGGGCAAAAGTTTCAAAACATCATAACATGCTTGTTTCTGGCTCATTTTCAAAAATAAATGCATCCCCGTGATCAGGGCAACACATAGAACAATATTTTAACAAGAAATCAGAGTTCTGGAAAATTTGTTCATCATGTTACCTGAGATTGAGCTTTCAATCTAGGAGCTTTTTGCCTGCTTCTTTGCTTCAAAATGGCTCCAATGATCCTCTTGATGAAGCTTTGAAGCTTGGGTGGAGTTTAAAGTGGTTGGTTTAAGAGTTTGATGAAGTTCTGTTCAGTGAGGGGTGAGGATCGTGTTTCTGTTTGGGGTGGTTTCAGGAACAAATGAGGGTTGGGAAATGATCAGAGGAACATGTTGAGTGATTCTATGAAGTTTGTTTTGATGTTTGAAGCTTGTGTGCTCAGATTCGAAGGAAAGTGCATTAGAGGTGAAATCTTGAAACTATGGCTTATGAGATGTTTCAGGCTTGTGTGTGTGTTGCTTTGAGTTTCTTTTTGTCCACTTATCACACTGTGATAGGTCTGTGGAGTTGGTGTGGCCTATGCTGATTGGTATGGGCCATTTTGCATAAAGTCCATGTTAGGTGTACTTGAGGTATGGGCAAGTGGGAGGCTGTGATAGGGGCATGGTTTGGCTCAGCTGAGATCATGGAGTTCTTGTGGATCAGATTTTGTGAGCTGTAACAAGTAGAGGCATGGTTACATGAGTTTTTGCAAGTTGGTACAACTTTGGCCCCTTTGTGATTACTTGAAGCATAAGTCATGAAAATGGACAAATCTTTGATGCATTCTGGTTTTTAGGCATTGGTTTATGTTTGTGCAAAGGTTAGAAGTCCATTTGAAGTCACACTTTGCCTTGGCAAGAGGTTTTGCAACTTTGCCTCTTTGGTACAAAACTTGAAATTATGTGATTTTGTCCAACTTTGACAAGCCATAACTTTTGATCCATAATGAATTAGAATGAGTTCTTGTACTTTTTGAAAATGGGAGGATCCATTCTACAACTTTCATGACCAAAGTTTTCTCATTTGAAGCATTTTTTGAATCAAAAAGAAAGGGTTGAAAAACTTTCCCAAAATGGCAAGTTTTCATTATAAGTCACTTTCCCAAAAAGGCAACTTTGCAAATGGCTTGAAATTCTTCAATTTTGTGAACTTATAACATCTTCTATGATCAAATAAAGATCATACATATTCAAAATGATGAAGAACACCCTTTGGTTGGGTCATTGGGGGCCTCAGATGCCCTGATTTTGCACTGACTTGCTCAAGAAGTCAACTCTTGATCAGATGCCTTCCTCATGGAATTTCTTCATGAAAATTGATATGCATGATCCTTATGACATATAGAGACCCATAGAAACAAGAATGACCAAAAAATTTGGGGTTATGGCCTCTGAAACCAAAACCCTAATTCTAGATCATTTGTGCAGTTAATCCTGGCTCTGCTTCCATGCCATTCTCAGTTCTTGTGATTCTTTGACTTTCTTGACTTTGTGGGGATATAATATGATGCTTGGACATACATGGACCCGTTTGAAATGATTGATGACCTTTGGAGTGGCTCAAATGGCTCAGGGATGGCTCAGATCACAAACCCTAGATGCAGATGGCTTTGAATCAATGCAGTGAATCAAAAATATGGTATGAGATGCTATGATTGAAATTATGCAAATGAACATGATCACAAGCCATTGTGTGAATAAGTGAGGGCAAATTTGGGGTGTTTACAGCTGCCCCTATTCAAGCATGAGTTAGCCGTGCAGGATGTAAGCTACGGCTTAACAGGCAAACAAGATAACTTGTGGTTGAATACCAAAGACAGTCCAAAATTTGCACTCACAGAATGAAGAAGAAAAAGGGATATAGATTGTAAAAGAAAATAAAGTATATTTACAAAGTGCGGGTGACGCAGGACGACCGTCAAACAGAGAAAGACTGCTGGGGATGAAGCAATGACGGGGACGACCGACATACTGGGGAAAATACGGGAAGTAAAGCAATGACGGGGACGGCCGACAAGCTGGTGATATAAGAGATTATGATGGGGACGGCCATCAAGTAAAGCTATAAGACTCTCTGGGGATTAAAGATAAATGATGGGTGTCATCAAAGGTGAAGGACGATCACCTAGCAGGGGACGGCTGCTCTGTTGGGGACAAGATGAGGGACGGTCATCTAAGGTGAAGAACGATCACCTGGAAGGGTACGGCTGCCGAAAGTATCACGACATAGGACGAATGTCGGATAAAAAAGGTCGACGATGGGGACGGCCATCGGATAAGCATGATGAAGGACAATCATCAAGAGGTGAAGGACGATCACCTAGCAGGGTACGGCTGCTCTCAGGGTTTATCATGACATAGGACGAATGTCAGATAACGAGATCAACGATGGGGACGGCCACCGGATAAAATGATGAAGGACGATCATCAGGAGGTGAAGGACGATCACCTAGCAGGGGACGGCTGCTGAAAATATCACGACATAGGACGAATGTCGGATAGGAAGGGGTTCTAATGAATAGAGACTCCACTGGGGATGATGATGGACGATCATCAAAAAGGTGAAGGACGATCACCTGGCAGGGTACGGCTGCCCGAAGGTATCATGACATACGACGAATGTCAGATGGAAGAAAATAGTTTAACAAGCTTTGTTGGGGACTCTCCTGGGGAATAGTAGACACAGACGAGTGTCTAAATTCAAGAAGACATAAGTGTTTGACACGGTGTATAGATTAAAGATGCGGACGAGCATCCTTAAGACTATGATACGGACGAGTATCAGTAGAAACCAACGCTTGACGCATGCTCGGAGATGATGATACGGACGAGTACCAACTGGTTAACAAAGAACACGGACGAGTGTCGGATCTGAGGGGATTTAAGTGATATATACAAGATATGGACAAGTATCTGTATGAGTAAAAGGTCGATAAGTAACAAGTACGAGTGAAACACAGACGAGTGTTCAACTTGCTGGGGAGAGTATGATACGGACGAATATCATAAAGGGAAGTGTACAAGTTATATAAATGTAAGAGATATTCTGGAGATCTGGGGACAAGATGACACGGACGGGTGTTAGAAAAAGTGTATTATAGACAAGTATTCAGGCAACTATGCCGGGGAGGTAACACAGACGGGTGTTAGAAAGAAGTGTGTATATATATATATCTGTGGGTGTAAAGGGGACGCTTTGGCTCTCCGTTGGGGAATATGACACAGACGAGTGTCAAAAAGTATCTGTTTGCTGTATTTGTGGGTGTAATGCCTTGGCTTTCTGGTGGGGAATTGGGAAATATTCTATATATTGTTGATGGAATGTCAGCATTTACAAGCATTCAGTTTGACACATGGCCTATGATTATGCAATATGTTTGATTTTTGCCGTAATGCTCCGTATTAGACGGAATGCTACGCTCTGTGGGAAATATGATGCGAATGCTATGATTATGCAAAAGATACCGATTCGGGATTCGGATCCCGTTGCTGTGAAGATCTCGAGCTGATCTGCTTGAAGTGGACATCCCAGCTGGGGATGAGATCATTGATAGTCCTGATATGACTTTGCATGGGGAAGTAGGTCATTGATAAACCTATCTTGGTAATGAGGGACCCAGCTGGGGTCTATAGAAGCTTTCGTTGCTTTATTGTGAGACCTTCAAGCGTTGTTCTCCCGGATGGAGACTGAATCTCTGTGGGGCTGATTCCCTGTCTAGCACTTGGCTGGGGAAGGAGAGAGATCACTGGAAGATCCTCCTAAAGACTTCTTGGGGATCCTGCTGAGGATGATATTTGACAACTCAGCTGGGGATATGAGCAATTTCTGGTACATGCTCTGAAGGAAATGTTGGAGAAGTGATGCCTAGTAACTCTGATGGGGAGAAGGCATCTCTTGGTGCTGTTTGGAAGGTGTGCTGAGGAAATAATGATTTGGGCAGCCTACTGGGGAGAAGTTGTCATGCCCCATGTTGTGCTTTGAATACCTGCAATCCTGTATGACAAAGAAACGTACAAGTTCCCCGAGGTATCCCTTACTGGATTCCGTCATAGGAGTTTAGACACTCCCGGGAGCAAATATATTTCCCGTAAGCACGTATTTTTAGAAGGGAAGCATCTGTATTTATGCAATCAATATCTTAAGGACATCAGACATTTTTCAAATGAAAAATAAAATGTACGAGACAAAATATGACTGAAAATCTGGTTTTATTAATTTATGTGCCCTGAATTGGCAAGATACAGCCAGAGGAACAGATCCCCTGAAATGAGGAGATTGTTACAAATTGAGAAACAAAAAAGTGGTGGCAATGTTGACGACGCTTTAAGGAGCTTCCTCTTTTGCTATGACTTGTATGACATTGACGTTCTTCTCATCTTGCTTTCTGGAGAAGGCTGATTCTGACCGATGCTTTAACCTTTCGAAGCTTACCATGTTGCAAGTGATACAGACGAATTCAGGATGCAATTGTTCGCTTATTCCCTTATTTTGCGTGGATCGCCCTTTCGGGTTTTCAATCCACCAGGATACCCTTTTTTGCCTGAGCTGTCCAATGCGGCTTTTCAACTCAGCGGGTGCACACATTTTTTATTTATTTATTTTCCCTTATTTTTGCCCGAGTCTTTTATTCTGTTTTTGACTCGCCGGGATGTCCTATTTTTGCCTGGACTTACATTCTGTTTTTATGTCCAGCGGGTCATTTTTATGCGAAATATTTTTTAACTGCATCTGAATTCACAGGGGACAGGAAGTCCTCACCATCCATAGTACTGAGCATCAGTGCTCCGTCGGAGAAAACTTTCTTTACTATGAACGGACCATCGTAATTCGGAGTCCACTTGCCCCTGTGGTATGTATGAGGAGGGAGGAGTCTTTTCAGCACAAGATCTCCTACTTGGTACTCTCGGAGCCTGACTTTCTGATCGAAGGCCTTCTTCATTCTTTTCTGATACAGTTGCCCATGACAAATTGCAGCCAACCTCTTTTCTTCAATCAGACTCAATTGTTCGTATCGGGATCGGACCCACTCTGCTTCATTCAGCTTAACATCCATCAATACCCGTAGAGAGGGTAGTTGAACTTCAACAGGTAGGACTGCCTCCATACCATACACAAGCTGATACGGTGTTGCCCCAGTGGATGTTCGGATTGACGTACGGTACCCATGCAAGGCAAATGGTAGCATTTCATGCCAATCTTTATAGGTAACCACCATCTTCTGTACAATCTTCTTGATATTCTTGTTTGCTGCCTCTATAGCGCCATTCATCTTTGTCCTGTAAGGAGAAGAATTGTGGTGTTGGATCTTGAAGTCCCGGCACAGTTCTGCCATCATTTTGTTGTTCAAGTTGGAACCATTATCAGTAATGATTCGCTCGGGCACTCCATACCGACAGATGATATCTCTTTTCAGGAATCGGGCTACCACTTGCCTTGTAACATTTGCATATGAAGCTGCTTCAACCCACTTGGTGAAATAGTCAATAGCAACCAGGATGAATCTGTGGCCGTTCGAAGCGGTCGGTTCAATCTTGCCAATCATATCAATGCCCCACATGGCAAAAGGCCAGGGTGAAGACATCACATTCAAAGGATTGGGAGGCACATGTATTTTATCCGCATAAATCTGGCATTTATGACATTTTTGGGCATAAGCACAACAGTCTGCATCCATTGTGATCCAGTAGTAGCCTGATCTTAGCAACTTCTTAGCCATAGCATGCCCTCCAGCATGGGTACCAAAGGATCTTTCGTGCACCTCGTGCATTAACAAGTCCGCTTCTGTCTTATCAACACACCTGAGAAGTACCATGTCAAAGTTTCTTTTGTACAAGGAACCATCGGTATTTAAGAAGAAACTACCAGCTAGCCTTCTCAATGTCTTCTTATCATTGAATGATGCCCCAGGTGGGTATGATTGATCCTCCAAGAAGCGTTTGATGTCGTGGAACCAAGGCTTATCATCTTTAGCGAGGTCTGCGGAGAACACGTATGCTGGTCTGTCAAGTCTGGATACTGAAATCCGAGGCACAAAGTTGGCAGCTTGAACTTTGATCATGGATGAAATGGTAGCCAGAGCATCTGCAAACTGATTTTCATCTCGAGGGATATACTCAAGCTTGACCGTTGTGAAGAAAGTCAACAACCTTCTTGTATAATCCCGATAAGGTATCAGATGATCTTGGTGGGTGTACCATTTGCCGTTGGTTTGATTGATTACCAAAGCTGAATCTCCGAATACAATCAAAGTCTTGATCCTGAGGTCAATGGCTTCCTCAAGACCCATAATGCAAGCTTCGTATTCAGCTTCGTTATTAGTGCAGTTAAAGGTGAGCTTTGTCGAGAAAGGCATGTGAACTCCTTTGGATGTAATGAGTACTGCACCAACACCACGACCATTCATATTAACAGCCCCATCAAACATCATAGTCCATTCTTCTTCCGGGTCAGGCCCTTCAATGTGAACAGGCTCTTCATGATCTTTTGCTTTTATGAACATGATGTCTTCGTCCGGGAAGTCAAATCTCATAGGCTGGTAATCATCAATGGGTTGCTCAGCAAGATAATCAGACAATACACTGCCTTTGATGGCTTTTTGAGATGTGTACTGAATATCATATTCTGTGAGGATCATTTGCCATCTTGCAACCCGTCCGGTAAGTGCTGGCTTCTCAAAAATGTACTTGACTGGATCCATCTTTGAGATCAACAAAGTAGTGTGGGTCAACATATACTGCCTTAGTCGGCGAGCAGCCCACGCTAAAGCACAACAAGTTTTCTCGAGCAGTGAATAACGTTGTTCACAGTCAGTAAACTTTTTGCTTAGGTAGTAAATTGCATACTCTTTTCGACCAGACTCGTCATGCTGGCCCAGCACACACCCCATTGATTCTTCTAATACTGTTAAGTACATGATTAGAGGTCTTCCTTCGACTGGAGGCATAAGGATAGGAGGCTCTTGTAAGTATTCCTTGATTTTGTCAAAAGCCCTCTGGCAGTCTTCGTTCCACCTGGCCGTTTGCTCTTTTCTTAACAACTTGAACAAAGGCTCACAGGTTGTTGTAAGGTGAGATATGAACCGTGAAATGTAGTTCAATCTACCTAGAAACCCCCTAACTTCTTTTTCAGTCTTAGGTGCAGGCATTTCTTGAATGGCTTTGACTTTATCAGGGTCAACTTCAATCCCTTTCTCACTTACAATAAATCCCAACAGCTTACCGGACCGCACCCCGAATGTGCATTTGTTGGGGTTCAACTTCAGCTGATACTTCCTCAGACGCTTGAATAACTTCAGTAGATTCACCAAATGGTCTTCTTCTGTGAGGGACTTGGCAATCATGTCATCCACATAACATTCAATTTCTTTGTGGATCATGTCATGGAATAATGTTACCATAGCCCGTTGATAAGTGGCACCAGCATTCTTCATTCCGAATGGCATCACCTTATAACAGAACGTGCCCCAGGGTGTGACGAAAGTTGTCTTCTCCATGTCTTCAGGTGACATTTTGATCTGATTGTATCCTGAAAATCCATCCATGAAGGAGAACACCGAGAACTGAGCTGTATTATCAACCAATACATCAATGTGAGGTAAAGGGAAGTCATCTTTCGGGCTAGCTCTGTTCATATCCCGGTAGTCCACACACATCCTTACCCTGCCATCTTTCTTAGGCACAGGTACAATATTAGCAACCCACGGTGGATAGCTAGTCACAGCAAGGAAACCGGCGTCCCACTGCTTTTGTACCTCTTCATTTATCTTCATTGCCATATCTGGGCGAGTACGGCACAACTTCTGTTTTATCGGCGGGCAGTCTTCTTTTAGTGGCAGCTTGTGCATAACAATATCGGTGTCCAACCCTGGCATATCCTGATAAGACCAAGCAAAGACATCCACATATTCCCGAAGCATATCAATCAGTTGCTCTTTTACTGAATCTTGTAGGCATGCCCCGATCTTAACTTCTTTCACGTCTTCTTCCGTACCAAGATTAACCGTTTCAATCTCCTCCTGATGAGGAGTGATAACCTTCTCCTCTTGCCTTAACAACTTGGCTAGCTCTTCAGGTAGCTCATAATCTTCCTCAACCCCTTCATCAGCTTGATTGATTGGATTGTCAAAGTCATATGAAGTCATAGCAGTGTTGTTGTCGGTGCAGTCTGGAGGGCACTCTCTGCAAGGGTTTAGATTGGTTTATTTTAGTGATCAGTTTTTATCTTATTTAGAAAAAGTGAAAATGAAGTTATTTATTTTGAAAAACATTGCCATTTTATTTTTGTACAAAAAATGAAAAATGAAAAACAGTGAGCGGAAAAGAAAAGACTCATTTGCAAAAGATGTCCTGATATTCATTAATTTATCTTTGCACAAAATACAAAATGGCCCGATTACAAAATGAGTCTTGACATCTTGGGCAAGATGCAAGACTTGATGCATGCTTAAAAATACAGGAAATAATAATTACTCTGCGGGAGTAACCCTTATAATTTCCTGGGAAGACCAGTTTGAGACATGGCTCCCCGGGGTCCTTGGACGTATCCAGCTTTCCAGGTTGCGCTCATCTTCCGACTCATCTTCCAAGTTGTTCACAGCATCCGGGGTGAGCATCCCCCCGCTGACAAAATTGGGCTCTTTAGCAGCCTCTGATTGATCTTGTTGAGTTGGTCTGTAACCCAACCCAAATCTGTCTTCTTTCTTTTCCATGGGCAGCAGCTTGCCCCAGCCTTGGGCAGTACCCTCTTCAACAACCTTCCTGGCTTGCTGATATGATGTTATGGAGGTTCCCAGTACAGCAGATGCTTCATTAATGTTCAGGGCCTCAAACCCCTGGCTCATGGTTTCATGGATCTCCCCGTCCATTTCTATGTACTTATACGTAGCCAGCTAGCTAACAAAGATGTCCTCTTCCCCACAAATGGTGATGATTTGGCCTTCCCACTCGAATTTCAACTTCTGGTGAAGGGTAGACGTAAGAGCGCCAGCGGCGTGGATCCAGGGTCTACCCAACAAACAGCTGTAGGCCGGCTGAATGTCCATCACATAGAAGGTAGTTTTAAAAGTCTGCGGGCCAATCAACACAGGCAGATCAATCTCCCCAAGCACTGATATTTTAGAGCCATCAAATGCTCTCACCACCAAATTACTCGGACGTAGTGCCAAGCCATCATATTCCAGCTTCACCAAGGCTTTCTTTGGTAGGACATTGAGCGATGACCCAGTGTCTACCAGTACATGGGATAGAACAGCACCTTTTCACTCCAAGGTGATATGCAAAGCCTTGTTATGGTTACGTCCCTCAGTTGTTAAGTCAGCATTGGTAAAGCCCAGTCCATGACTGGTGTTAACATTTGCCACCACAGTCTCCAGCTGATTAAGAGTAATCTCTTCTGGCACGTACGCTGCGTGCAGGACTTTCAATAATGCATTCATGTGAGCTTCAGAACACATCAACAGTGATAATATGGAGATCTTTGAGGGAGTTTGGTGAAGCTGATCTACCACCTTGTAATCACTTCTTTTTATGATTCTCATGAACTCGTCTACATATTGTTCAAATGATGTCTTCTGAGTTTCTTTGACAGTCGGCTCTTCAGGTACCACACTCTTTCCTTTTGCTTTGGCAGCAGCCTCTGTTTCAGCATTAGGTCTTTGTGTTTGTGAGGCAAAAAGGCGTCCGCTTCTGGTGAAGCCTCCGCCTCCCCCAACATTATCAATTTGTGGAGAAGAGGTTGATGAATCCAAAGTGATTTTCTCCCTGTTGCAGTAAAGATCAGAGCCATAATGCCAAGGTATGGCATTGCTACTTTCATAAGGAACGGGTCCAGGTACCGTAATGGTAACTGGACTGACTGCTGCAGAGGAGGGTACTGTAATGGTGTGCGGATCATAGTAAATTGTGACGGGTGGCCTGGCAGGGGGTGCCACTGTTTGCTGTTGAAAATTGCTGCTAGGAGGAGTATATGATGGGTCATAATATATTGTAACTGCTGAGATATCTTCATTAACTCTTGCTGGTGTTGTAGAAGATTCTGCTGAATAAATGGATGCTGATGTTGTAGAAGAAAGGGTTGTTGTCATTTGATTTGTTGAAGTGATGGACGGAGCCATTGCTGACGATATTGATGAATCGGTAGGGATGATTGTTGCTGCTGTTGTAGAAGAATCAGGAATTGTTGTCAAAGGAATTGCTGGATTTGTAGGCGCCGTTGTTGAGATCTGAAGGATTCCATCCTTGATAAGACCATCTATGTCGCTTCTCAAATTATCACACCCGTTGACTGCAATGTTGCAATACCCACAACCGAGCTCACACCCGGGGAACACTTGGCACTCTAGAAGCTGAGCTTTAATTTCAACCAAGGGTGTTCGAATTTGTGCAACACTGGTGATCAAAGTAACTGGTTTGTCTTCCTCAATGGCATTAATCCTCGGCCCACCGTGATTAGGCATAGGATTTTTGTTGACATTTGGAGGGGGTGCAAAGTTGAGGGCTTTAGAATCCACCTGATCTTGGACTTTCATTTGCAATGCCCTGCATTTCTCAGTATTGTGACCAGGTGCATTGGAGTGGAAAGCACACCTGGCGTTGACATCGTAATTCCTTGGGAGATTGGAGGGATCTGGAGGTGCCAATGTCCTTAATTCAACCAGGTTGAGCTTCAGGAGTTGTGGCAAAAGTGCAGCATATGGCATGGGAATAGGATCAATCACCCTGTTTGTCTGTGATGGTCTTTATTGGAATGGACGTTGTTGTTGACTGTTGTTGTTGTTGTTGTAGGCTCTTTGTGGCGGATATTGAACTTGCTGTTGATATTGTGGTTGTTGTTGTTGAGGGTAGGCTGAGTGTTGAGGGACTGGAGCTGGAATAGTGACAGCTGCTATTGATCTGTGGGCATATTGAGGTCTGCTTCTGCTGGCATGAATGGCATTTGTCTCATTGGTCCTTCGGGGTCCCACGAAAGGCTTCCTGGGATTACTGGATGAACTTGCACCATTATCAGAAATCTTGCCCATTTTTAGCAGACTTTCAATTCTTTCACCGGCTATAACTACGTCAGCAAAGCTGGTGGAGGAAAAGGCAGACAGTCTATCAATATATGTTCCTTGCAGAGTGTTCATGAACATGTCGGCCATTTCTCTTTCCGACATGGGTGGTTGGACAGCAGCAGCAAGCTGTCTCCATCTCTGAGCATACTCCCTGAAGCTTTCCCTGGAAGATTGAGACATTCCCATTAAGAGGGTCCTGTTGGGAGCCATGTCCAGGTTGTATTGATACTGTCTGATGAAGGCTTCAGCTAAGTCCTTCCATCATCTAATAGTAGCTCTGGTCAAGTGTGAATACCACTCCCTTGAAGCCCCAGTCAGACTGTCTTCAAAGTAGAACATCCACAGCTTCTCGTCCATAGTATAAGCTTTAAGTCTTCCCAGAAAATACTGCAGGTGAGTTCGTGGACAAGAGGTTCCATTGTATTTCTCGAAGCACGGGGGTTTGAACTTGTGGGGAATTCTTACCCCGTCTACTAACCCCATATCCATTACATCAAAACCCAAGGAGTTTTGGGACTCCAAAGATCTCAATTTCTCAGCAATTTCATCAAAGCTCCTATCATAAACTTCATCTCCATCTCCCATTACAGTAAACTGCTCTTCTTGAGGATCTTCTTGCAAGATCCTGCCTGCAGCAGTATTGCCCTGCACATTCCGAGGGATGTTGGCCTCTGGATCTAGATGAGGTCCAAATACTGGTGGGTTAACATGAGGCTGACCTCCCTCATTGTTGTTGGTTCCTCCAGTGCCAGAATGAGGTTCCTCGGGGGTCTGTCTTTCTACCAATGCCCTTAACCTTTCTTGGCTCTGAGCCAAGCCAGTCATTACAGTCATGAATTGAGCCATCTGATTTCTCATCTCCACTCTTTCATTAGCCATATGAGTCCTGACCTCAGTCAGATCTTGTTGTACTTGGTCCATTTGGATACCAGGAAGGTTGTTGCGAGTAGGGTACCGGTGCGTACGGTTGACGGGGAACACTCTTCTGTGAGCAATATTTCCTGAGGTCACAACAAAGTTAGAAACAATAAAAACAAAACCTACAAAACAAAACACAAAGTTAGTATGCAATGCAGTATGCTTATTTGTTTTCCAAGGTATCCGGCTTGGTTCTTGGTTTTGACCTTTCCAGACCCCGAGGAAGATGCTTTTGACTTTGCTAAGAAAAGAAAGCTCCAAAATGGAAACAAACTAAAATACATTACACATACTGGATAATACATAGTTTGTTTTTACAACATATGCCCCCGAAGGGTCAAAATACAACACAAAAAGAAAAGTACACCAAATGAAAGCAACAACAAACAAAAAGTCAGACATCAAGTCCAAACTCATCCTCCTTAACCTCCTTCAAAAGTGCCTCAGTTACAGGACCAGCTGGATGCTCTGTAATGGTCCTAATGAGGAGGTTCCTAGTGGCAATAGCAGTGGTCAGCTTCTTGTGCCTGTCCTGGTCCTTTGATCTCTTCAAACCAGCCCTAAGCTTCAACTCTGAAATCTCCTTTTGGGCAGCCAGCAGAGCTTCCTGTTGTTTCTTTTCATTGGCCTCCAACTGCTCAATCCTGGCTTGAGTTCTCTTATCTTCTTGAGTACGAGCTTCAGTGATCCTGACCCACCTAGCTTGACTTTCTTGCAGATAGAAATCAGTCCTAGCTTTTTGAAGCTTGGCCTCCTTACAGGCATTCTTCAATATTTGCTCCCCAGCTCTTGATTTCTTGATGTAATCCTCTGCTTTCTCAATCTTGGCCAGATGCTCCACTTTAAGCTTCTCCAACCTCTCAATGTCCAGACGACCATCACTCCTCTCCCAAAGGGTCTTCTTCAGAGCTTGAGACAGATTCTCATTCCTTTCCTTCAGCTTCTCAAATTCTTCCAGGCTGACAGTGGCTGCTGGCTGTACTGTAGAAGGTCCAGGTATGTCCTCAATGGTAAAGGGCATTCCAGTGATCTGAGTTCTAGCATAGGACCATTCATAGTACTGGGCTGAAGCGACATTATTGCACCTTCCAAGAATAGCCATCCCCTTTGTCTGGATGTTGTCCCAAGCCCAGGATGCTTGTCTGACAACAGCTAGATTAGGCTTTATCTCACAATACAGGGTCTCAGCTAAATCTTGCACTCTAGGAGGGTGAACCAAAGCATAGCCCAATTGTCTCTTAAACAGCAAAAGATTGTAGTTGATGCAACCCTTCACTCCTACTAGAGGTACATTGGGGTATTGCCCACAGCTAATGATTATGTCCTTGCCCTTGGTGCTCTGGGTGCACCATCTGATGTCATCTGAAGTCAAAGTAGTAAGTCTCTTAGCCCAATTCTTCTGTTGGTGAGGATTCAGGAAGGCATCTGTCTTAGGCAAGTGTTTGAGCAGCCAAGTATGAAACAGGGGAGCACAGCATCTCACCAACTTCCCTCTCTGTTTCTCATTCCTCTGATGAATGGAATAATAGAAATCTCCCAGCAATGTGGGTACTGGGTTCCTCAGAAGGAAAAGATGAATGGCATTCTTGCTGATAAATTTGGGCTCATCTGCAAACAGTATAATCCCATATATGCTGAGGGCTAACAATGCACAAACTGCCCTCCATTCTCCCAAGGAGGCCTTCAGGATGGCCTGAGAAGTCAAAAAGTCTAAGTGCAAACCAGGGATCCCAGCCTTTGTTGTCATGTTTTGCTCAATCAAAATAGGCTCCAGGTACAGTGCTTTTTCCACTTCTCCATTGCTGGGAGAAGTCATCTCTGGGTTGAAGGGGACACCACCCCTTACAGGTACTCCAATCAATGATGAGAACTCCTCCAGCAGAGGTCCTAACTGAAAGTTCTGGAAAGTGAAGCATCTCAAAGGAGGGTCATAGAACTGTAAGCAGGTGTGAATCATACTCCTCTGAGAAGGATCCAGGTCCATAACCATATCAAGGATGCCTCCATATTGTTCTCTGAATAATGGGATGTGGTCTGGAGTGATAAGTGTCTGGACCTGCCTGATACCAGTCAACACAGGCTCAAAGAAATGGTATGAAATGTTGCTCTTCCTGGGTGCAGACATGAGTGCTGATGAAGAGCTGAAGACAAGTGCTGATGAGGATCAAGACTGATATTGGGGATGAGCCACTGATAGGCTAGTGCTGGTGATGATGAAAATAACTGAAGCAAATAACTGATGAAGACAACTGAAGCAGAGGTCTATGCAAAAGAAGGGGTCAAAACCAAACCAGATATAATGTGGATACCCTGAAAAACAAATAAACAAATGTTAAATGATGCAAATGATGAGTATACAAATGATATGCAAGGGTTTGTGATCAAGCTGGATCTGATTTATCTGTCTTGATATAAGTCCAAGTATGCTCAAGAAATCCAGATGGAGGTTTAGAAATCTAGTAACCAAGGTGGGGGACTCAAATAAAGAGTCACAAGTCCAGGGTTAAATCACAAGAACTGTCCAAAGTGAGGTACTTTTAAACCAAATAGTAACAGGGTATGATGTGGCCAAGGGTACCTGCAAACCTGTAAATAACCCAACCCCCTCACAGGTAGTGTTCTAAAACAAGGATCCTCAGACTTGGATCAGTTATGAGAAGTGTAAACACTTCTAACCCGGAGGTACAGTGTTTACAATAACCATAAAAGATCCTCCTCTAATTCACCTCAGCTTCTGAAGGTCATAATAAAGGTCATCCAGACTTAGCAGGCTTCCCAGATAGCCCTAGCACTACAGGAAATCTGTAGCACAGAGTTCTCAAGAAGAAACCCACATCTGAACTGTGTTTCATATTCCCGCACCAGACCGAAATGGAATGGGAAAGAATATGAACCACTCTAGCCTAGGTGTCACTCAGGTCCCAGGTATAGGACCTCAAACTCTCAATGAAACCCCACCCATTAAAACAACAAACCAGATCCAGCAAAAATGGCAGTATGGCAGTATGATGTATAAAACTGTAAAGAAAGCAATAAACAAGACTGTACATAAAGCAATAATACATACATAAACACATATAGCACTTAACACCCCAGTAAACACAAATCAAACAAGCGCTAGGAGGAACCCACAAAAAGAACCAGAAGCCCTGGTTACAGTATAAGGATCCCCAGCAGACTCGCCAAGTTGTCGCTCCCACCTAATGACATAGGGCCAAGAGGGGTATAGACGCGAACGGTCGGCGAAAAGAGAAAGGAATGAATAGAGTCGCCAGCTAGGCATTTTTATCCCGAAGGAAAGGTAATGCTGCATAGACCTAGGAAAGGATGGATAAGACGGTTGCGAACCAGAGAAACTGAGAAAGGGGGTTGGTTACAACCTGGGAAGGTATTGGCACCCAGATTGTCCGTCGTACTCGACGGGATCCACGCTTAAAAGATTTGTGCTTTAAAGGGGTAGTGTCAGTGCAATCTGTGTATCAAAGCTGGAAAGAAATGCAAGTGTCAGTGTAAAAGAAATGTGGAGTGTATAAGAGAAGTGTCAGTGTAAGAACAGGAGGGCAAAACTCAAGACTATGAGGCATAAAGAATAATACCGGAAGGACGGGGAATATACAGAGACTTTTGTTCGATAACCGTTAAGTTATGCCTACATATCCTCTCGTGCAATGAGGAAGTCAGAACACCGTAGTTCGACTCAAAGAGACTGAAAGATAAATTGACTTGTGAACTGCCTACTTGTCTATGCTCAAGTGTATGACATGTCTGGCTCAGGTGCAAACTGTCTTGCATTAGACAGAAGAAGCAAGTTCTCGTTTGTGAGTGAATGAGATGAGAAAAGAATCCCGGAGGAGACGATTATTGTTTGTTTTTTGTGTTTTCAATCTTTTACTTCCTTTTTGAGTTTGTCATAAGAAAATGAGCTTAAGCCTAAACCAATGGGTTAGTAAACTCATTACATCTTCCCTCTGATTAGGGGTAATGAGAATACCTTAAGTATGAAGTAAGCACCTCACACTTAATCACCATGGTGTAGGATTAAGATCATCAACCTACTTGTAATTATTTAGATGTTTTTATTGTTTTGTTTAGTGTTAAGTAATGAGTTTAAGCCATAATCAAAGATTTAATGGACTCATTACACCATCCTAATAGAAGGATAATAGATGAGAACATTTAAGCTGAGGAAGGCTTCTCAACTTAATCCATGATTAGGGATTAACCTCATGACAAAACAAAGCCTTTATTAAATGGATTTTAGTTAATGATAAGATTAAGAAGTGGATTTTAGGGTTTGTGAGACAACTTGAGGAGGACTTGTCCATTAACACTAGGGTTAGTCCTTCTTAACCAATTAAGGAAGAATTAGAACCCTAATGCAAGGCCCAAGTTACAAGCTTGATGTCTTGATGATTATTAAGTGAATTGATTAAAGGATTTAAACACATTAAGGGTTTAACACTTAGGATTAAAGTTATACACTCCATCCTAATAGAAGGATGCAGGCATAAGCTTAATCACAAAGCCTTAAAGCCTTTAGGGTTTAGTCCTTGATTATGAGGTGAGAATAGAAGACTCAAAGATGACACAAAGGTAAAACTAAATGGGGGACTAATAAAACCCTACTTGTTATCATGCTTGGTTGTTCCTAGGGTTAATGAGGTTTGCAAGAAGAACTTCAGAGAAACCACCAGGAAGGAAGCAGATGAAAGGAGCAAGAAGCAAAGAGAAGCAAAACAACTTGCTTCACTTAAGAAGACAAGTTGCTTGAAAGAAGAAAGTAAGAGATGAACATGAATTAGCAAGCTCAATCCAATACACAAGATAAAATGCAGCAAAGATGCAAGAGAGATGAGAAGAGATTGTGAGAAGTGAAGGCAAATTCACTTCTCAAAACAACTTACCACCTGAAAAGTTAGCTCAAGAAATGAAATGCAATGCAAAGGAGATGAAATGTCATGATGCAAACCAAAGTCAGAAGAATAAACATGATGTTAATGATGCTAAGAGATGATGCAAACACATGACAAGAGATGAGAGTGATCATACAAGGATATGGATGCAGATGAAGCATGCTTTGAGCCATAGAAGTTCATGAATGTTTATGAAATGAAATGAACATATGACATGGCAAATGAAAGATGAAATGATCAAACATGATTCTAATATGCCCTAAGATGTATTATGAATCATGTGGATGCACAAAATGTCATGTCAAATCATTGGATGCAAGCAAATGAGAAATGGATGCAAGGGAAGACACAAATTAGGGTTTAGGATCAACACACAAAGCAAAATTCAAAATCAGAAGCATATGACATGATAAAAAATTGAAAATGCAATCAAGGATACCCTAAACCTATACAAGCTCACTTCCCAAAGGAGGGGATCCAACTCTTAACCTAATGTGAGTTATGAATTTCCTAAGATTATTAGGGTTTTGGGGTGCCTCATCAAGAAAAACACAAAATAAATTGAAAATGCTAGATCAAATCAAACCAAATTTATCCTATAAACTACATGCCATGAAGGGTGCAATGCAAGAAGAAACAACATCAAACTCTCAAGGGTTAGGCAGAATGAATTTCTCAAAGTTTGAACCAAAATATTGCCTTAAAATGAAATTAATTCCAATGAAAATGATCAAAAGGCATCAAGAACAAAAAAGAAATTTGGTTTGAGAGTTGGATAATGTTTCTAAATGTTTCTAAATGCAATGTGAATTTTTTTGTGATTTTTAAATACCTAAATGCATTTTTAATTAATTAATTTCCATTAATTAATTAAAAATAAACATTTAAATAATTTAAAAATGATTTTTAATGCAAAAAATAAAAATAAAAATATTTTTGGGTTCTGAAAATTAATTAAATCTTTGACAAAAAATTTCAGAATTTTTAAATGTATTTTACTATTTTTAATAATTCGTGCAAATTAATTATAAAATAAATGAATAAAAATTGAATTATTGAGAAGTATGCAAAATGAAGGGATCAGATTGAGTCTGGGCTAGGAGGGGTTGACTTGGCGCGCAATCCTACAGCCCAAGTTCAAACCTGGCTAATTCTATTTTATAATTAATTAATCCTAGGTTAATTTAATAAGACACTGATTAGGGCTTAATGACAAGATCCTGTCCATTCATGCGCACGCGGGAATGCAGATCCTAAGGCCAATATTCAAAGTTGCTAATTAATCACACTTAGCCCTAATTAAACTCAGGCGACCGGAGAGAAGCTCCGGTCATCTTCTCCGGCTATCTCCCTCACCTGAAACACCCAAAACGCATCCCCAAGACTCCCAAATCTCCAGAATCAAACCCCCAACACTGGGTAACAAGAATCCAGGGCCAAAAACAATTTATATTAACCACACAGTGAGAATCGAAGAAAACAAATTCTAGGGCAAAAGTTTCAGAACATCACAACATGCTTGTTTCTGGCTCATTTTCAAAAATAAATACATCCCCGTGATCAGGGCAACACATAGAACAATATTTTAACAAGAAATCAGAGTTCTGGAAAATTTGTTCATCATGTTACCTGAGATTGAGCTTTCAATCCAGGAGCTTTTTGCCTGCTTCTTTGCTTCAAAATGGCTCCAATGATCCTCTTGATGAAGCTTTGAAGCTTGGTTGGAGTTTAAAGTGGCTGGTTTAAGAGTTTGATGAAGTTCTGTTCAGTGAGGGGTGAGGATCGTGTTTCTGTTTGGGGTGGTTTCAGGAACAAATGAGGGTTGGGAAATGATCAGAGGAACATGTTGAGTGATTCTATGAAGTTTGTTTTGATGTTTGAAGCTTGTGTGCTCAGATTCGAAGGAAAGTGCATTAGAGGTGAAATCTTGAAACTATGGCTTATGAGATGTTTCAGGCTTGTGTGTGTGTTGCTTTGAGTTGCTTTTTGTCCACTTATCACACTGTGATAGGTCTGTGGAGTTGGTGTGGCCTATGCTGATTGGTATGGGCCATTTTGCATAAAGTCCATGTTAGGTGTACTTGAGGTATGGACAAGTGGGAGGCTGTGATAGGGGCATGGTTTGGCTCAGCTGAGATCATGGAGTTCTTGTGGATCAGATTTTGTGAGTTGTAACAAGTAGAGGCATGGTTACATGAGTTTTTGCAAGTTGGTACAACTTTGGCCCCTTTGTGATTACTTGAAGCATAAGTCATGAAAATGGACAAATCTTTGATGCATTCTGGTTTTTAGGCATTGGTTTATGTTTGTGAAAAGGTTAGAAGTCCATTTGAAGTCACACTTTGCCTTGGCAAGAGGTTTTGCAACTTTGCCTCTTTGGTACAAAACTTGAAATTATGTGATTTTGTACAACTTTGACAAGCCATAACTTTTGATCCATAATGAATTAGAATGAGTTCTTGTAATTTTTGAAAATGGGAGGATCCATTCTACAACTTTCATGACCAAAGTTTTCTCATTTGAAGCATTTTTTGAATCAAAAAGAAAGGGTTGAAAAACTTTCCCAAAATGGCAAGTTTTCATTATAAGTCACTTTCCCAAAAAGGAAACTTTGCAAATGGCTTGAAATTCTTCAATTTTGTGAACTTCTAACATCTTCTATGATCAAATAAAGATCATACATATTCAAAATGATGAAGAACACCCTTTGGTTGGGTCATTGGGGGCCTCAGATGCCCTGATTTTGCACTGACTTGCTCAAGAAGTCAACTCTTGATCAGATGCCTTCCTCATGGAATTTCTTCATGAAAATTGATATGCATGATCCTTATGACATATAGAGACCCATAGAAATAAGAATGACCAAAAAAATTGGGGTTATGGCCTCTGAAACCAAAACCCTAATTCTAGATCATCTGTGCAGTTAATCCTGGCTCTGCTTCCATGCCATTCTCAGTTTTTGTGATTCTTTGACTTTCTTGACTTTGTGGGGATATAATATGATGCTTGGACATACATGGAACCCTTTTAAATGATTGATGACCTTTGGAGTGGCTCAAATGGCTCAGGGATGGCTCAGATCACAAACCCTAGATGCAGATGGCTTTGAATCAATGCAGTGAATCAAAAATATGGTATGAGATGCTATGATTGAAATTATGCAAATGAACATGATCACAAGCCATTGTGTGAATAAGTGAGGGCAAATTTGGGGTGTTTACACTCAGTAGCCGACTTTTGAGTTTCCCATTGCAACACAACATCTATCTTAGAAGGATCCACCGCAATACCACTACCTGAAATCACATGGCAAAGAAAACTGACTTCCTCAATCAAAATTCACACTTGGACAACTTCGCATACAACTTCTTATCCTTTAAGACTTCCAATATTGTCCTCAAATGCTCTGCATGCTCTTTTTCTGACTTAGAATAAACCAAAATATCATCTATAAACACAACCACAAAACGATCCAGATAAGTATGAAAGATATGATTCATGTACTCCATGAATACTCCCGGTGCATTAGTTACACCGAAAGGAATCATTGAATACTTATAATGTCCATACCGTGTTCTGAACGTCATCTTTTGAATATACTTATCTTTCACCTTAATCAGATGATAGCCTGATCTCAAATTGATCTTGCTAAACACACAAGCACCTACCAACTGATCCATCAAATTATCTATTATTAGCAACGGATGCTTATTCTTAATAGTCACCTTGTTCAACTGTCTATAATCCATATAAATCCTCATACTTCCATCTTTCTTCTTAACCAACAAAACTGGAGCTCCCCACAGCGATACACTTGATCTCACAAACTTTTTCTCAAGAAACTCTTATAACTGCTTCTTTAATCCAACATTAGTTTCTCCCTCTCTTCTTCTTGGAGGTCCATTAAAAGCTTTTCTCACACCGCTTGAGCTACCTGCACCAGTGTCTTGAATTTTCCCCATCTTTAGAAGAGTTTCAACCCTCTCTCCTGCTATCACAATGTCATTAAACTTTGTTACTGAACAAGACGCCAGCCTCTCAATAAACACACCCTGTAGTGTTCCCATGAACATGTCCGCCATTTCATTTTCCAACAAGGGAGGTTGTACTCTAGCAGCAAGCTGACGCCACCTCTAAGCGTACTCCTTGAACCCTTCTTTAGCATTCTTAGACATGGTCTGCAAGTGAGTATGATTTGGAGCCATATCCAAATTATACCGATACTGTTTCACAAATTCCTCGGCTAAATCCTTCTAGCTTCGAATACTAACCATGCTCAGGTTCATGTACCACTCCAAGGAGGCTCCCACAAGGCTATCCTGGAAGTAATACATCCACAGCTTCTCATCGTTCGTATGTGCAGCAATTCTTCCTACAAAAGACTGGAGGTGAGTTTTCGGGCACGTCATGCCGTTGTACTTATCAAAAGTAGGAACCTTGAACTTGTAGGGAATTCTAACCCCCGGCACCAAGCCCAAGTCAGTGATATCAAACCCCAGAGAACTCTGAGATTGAATGGCACGAATCTGCTCAGCCATCTCTTTGAACCTTCTGTTCATGTCAATTCCTTGGCCTTCTGCTTCGTCCAGCAAAGTGAATTGTTCATCCTGCCCATCCATTTGCACGTTATTTACTCCATCATTGACAATGGTAACCCCTGGTTGCACTACAGGGATTTCTACGTGACGGGCGCCAGCCCCATTGCGATTACCTCCATCTGCTGTCCCATTATTCCTGGCCTGATTGTTTTCCACCATTTCGCGTAGACGCTCTTGAGTTTGACCCATCCCAGCCATGAGGGTCATGAAGTTATCCATTCTTGTCCTTAGGCCAGCCAAATCTGCTTGCATCTGATCCATTACTCTCTCTCTCTCTCTCTCTGTTTACTTTCGTAGGATATATGTGCACCGTTGGCTGTTCACGAACCTTCCTGGGAGCTATAGTGCCTGAAATGACATAAACATTAGAAAACTAATGTACTACCTGCAAAACCACAAACACGTTATATGCATGCAATGTAACTATTCATGTTTCCAAATTCAAACATTAATATGCCCCCAGTTCTAGCTTTTCTTTACAAACAATGCTCCAGACAACCCTTTTCGAGCATTAGTTTTCAAACTCTCTCTTTGAAGGGTGTTCAGATCCTAGCAGCCTCAAACAAACAAGCCTTACGTACTCAAAAATGGTAACTGGAATTTAACATTGCATAACACGGATAACCCACTGGCAGCCAAAGTTAGAGCACAAACAAATTCCCCGAAGGGTTACAAGTCAATACATGAACAAAAAGATAAAGCAAGACTCCTACAACAAGCCTGTAGGTAGCCTGGACAACAATAAACTAAAACCCTAGGCTAAAGGAAAGACTCGGGTTCTTCTTCTGTAGCTATCACCTCTGCCCGGTTCTTCTTCATGCCTGCTCTCAGCTTAAGCTCTGCAATCTCTTTCATTGCCTACTCCAAGGCCATCTGGCTCTGTACCAATTGTTGAATTTTCTCCCTTCGTATTTTGTGAACTTGTTCTACTTCTTATTTCTTGAAGGCCATTTGTACCTCGAAGAACTCTTCCTTTTCTTTGTACTTCTTCTGCTCCTGTTCCCTTTGGCCCTGTAACCAAGCAATGGACTGGCGGGCTTCTTGAAGAGTCTTCAAAGTCTTCTTACGCTCTGCTTCTCTTTTTGATTCCATTAGACCCAATATCTTAAAATGGGCTTCTCTCCCAGCAAACTCCTTTTCCTTAGTTTCTAAGGTGACCTGCATCCTTTGTAGTTTTTCCTCCACTTCATTCTTAGCACGATTGGCAAGGTGATACAAGTTAACCATTTCAACATTCTCTACCCGGACCTCGTGCAACTGAGCTTCCAACTTCTTATACTCTTCAAGAGAAACAGTTTTCTAACATGGCACTTCTTTGGGATACAATGGAGCTTCCACTGAAAGTGGCATGAGCAATTCCTCTACACGCTTCTGTAACCATGTAGCAAAAGGAGGATATGTCTTGGGATCCACCCTTCCAAAATCCTTCTTACCTTTCTTCACCCTGTGAGCCCAAGCCTGAGATGCCTGTATGACTAACTCTCTGTTTCCTTCCACGGAAAAGTACAAAGACTCAGCTATTTCTTCAATACTTGGTGGATCCCTCAGAGGATAGCCAAGTTGTTTTCTGGCTAAAACTGGATTGTAACTGATCACACCCTTTCTCCCTAGCAAGGGCACATTAGCAAAATTCCCACAACTAACAAGTAGCTCCTATCCTAACACATCCCTGTTATAACCCTAAGTTATATCCTCAGAAGTTAGTCCCATTAGCCTCCTGGACCACCTCCATTCATCCCTCATCTCTTTGAAAGGGCCTGACTTTGGTAATTGCTTAGCAAACCAATCAGCAAATAATGGAGCACAACAACTCACTGGCCCACCTCTACCTTTCTCATTCCGGTAATGAACATTGTAGTAGAAATCTCCCAACAAGGTTGGTACAGGGTTACCTTTAGCAAAAATGGAAATCACCTCCAAACTCACAAACTCCTTTTCTCCTGGGAAAAGACTAGAACCATAAAACATTAGGGCCACCACAACCCCAAAATCTCCCCACTTACTCTCTTTGGCATACTCTTCAGCCTCTGGGATAAGCACATCCCAGGGAAGTCCCTTGCCCTCACCATCCTTCAAAGCCTTCTTGACCTTAGCAGCTGGTATATGACAGACTCTGGATATGTCTTCTTCCTTGAGAACTATCTCTGATCCATATTAAGGCAAAGTATCTCTGACAGGAATACCCAAAATACTAGAAATCTCCTCCAAGGTAGGAGCCAAAATATAATCTGGAAATACAAAACACCGCAGCAAGGGATCATAGAACTGAAGCAAAGTGTGCAAGCTATCCTTCAGGTCTGCAATAGGTTTATCCATGTACTGCGAAGAAAAGGAACTGGACTGGATAAAAAGAAATTAAAAGGGAACTGAAAAAGAAATGAAAAGGAAAAATGTAGGGAAAATAAAGAGTGTGCTCGAACGGGCCCTACCCCGCTGCCTACGTACCTCATCTGGACAATGAGGATCAGATTCGCCGTAGTTCCCCTAACTAGGGGGGAAAAGATTGCTTGTGTCTTAAGGCTTGAACTGCCTATGTCAATGCTCAGGTGTTGCAGCCTCGGACGACGAGTGCGTTTCCGTCTTGCAAAATGACAAGTAGGAGCAAGTTCGTACGATGAGAGTGAAGGTGATGAGAAGAGAATTCCCGAAGGAGAGACGTTTATTGTTAGTTTGTATTTTTTAGAGCTTTTTTTATTTGTGTGGCACAAGGAAGTGAACTCAAGCTCTTTTTCATGGAATATGTACTTGTTACTACATTCCAATATGGAATAATAGAACAAGCACACCCAAGTAAGGAGAAGATCCCCAAAACTTGATTCCAGAGATTAGGGCCTAAGCTCACTAACTCATTGAATTTATTAAGTGTTTTTGTAATTAAAATGAAGAAGTGTGTTTTATGACTTTCTTGATGAAGATGGTCTCATGATCAGACTTGTGCATCATGATAGACAAGCTTGTACTATCCCAAGATGGGAAGACTACAAGTGCTCCATGGAATAAGGCTATTGCACAGAAGACCATTTCAATCCTTATTAAATGCTTTTTATAGTTTTTGTTTGAGAGGAGAAGAGAAAGAAACAAAAGATCTTAAAGGTAAAATCTAATGGGAAGATTACTCCTAATGTTAACATGCATGGGATTCCTAAGTTAGTGAGGCTTACTATCCTAAAGAAGAAAGAGATAAGGAAAGAAGAAGGAGAAAGAAGAAGGGAAGAAGATAGAAAGGATGGCCTAAGCACATAAAACACAAATAAGAAAGCATAATGAAAGGAGAAGAGAAAAGAATTGGAGATGTGGGAATCTCATCCACATCTCTCACTTACCAAAGCCCCTGAAATGGTTAAAAGCATAAACAAGTGATATGACAAAAGAAAATAAGAACAAATGAAATACAAGTGGACAAAAGATCAAGCCAAGACATCACAACCAGAATTGAAACTTCAATCTCAAGTGCCAAGATCAAACATACAACATAAGATGAGAAATGGATCCAACAACTCAACACAAAGCAATTCAAATCCCTATGACAAGACAAGACTCTTATGAGATAACACAAAGCATACAAAGCAAACAATCATCACACACTTCAAGACCAGAACCCTAACATGTCAAGAATGTGCCTAAGCATCACAAGAGATTAAGAAGAGAAGCATACAAGCTTAAACATTATCAACATGAGAAACATATAAGCATAAGAAATGAAGTGAACATGTTCATAAGTGAATGAACTTCAAAGATAAGCAAACACAAGACTTCTCAAAGCACAAACATCAATCCAAGACCAGGGGGATATCCTCATCCTAAAAGAGTTCTAAACAACCTAAGGGAGTTGGCATAAGTGCCCTCCTAGCCTAAGGACTAAGCATATGACCAAAAAGGATGCAAAAAGAGAGAAGCAAACAATAAAATTCATATTAAATCAAGAATTCATGCAAAAAATTCACAAATTATCATAAAGGGTCTTCAAACATCTAATATTAACATGCCAAAGGTATAGGATCAAAATCAGAAGTAAAGTGGGTTAAAGGGATGCTTAAACATGGATTAGGGTTATGAAACTTCACACACAAGTTAAAGACCAAAACTAATCAAGCAAGCTTCTAAAAATCATTACAAAAATCATCAACAAACTCCATCTCAACATGAATCCAGAGCAAAAAGAATCAACTCAAAATTCCCAAGGATGATCAAGATATGAAATTCACAAGTCATCATGTATTTAAAATGAATTAAAAATAATTAATAAAAGAAGAAATTAATTCCTACGTGGAAAATAAAAATATATGAAAAATAAAAATATCAAAAATTAAAGAAAACTCAAAATAAAATTCATGAATTAATTTGGGATTTTTGAGAACTTCTAACTATTTTTAGAAATTAGAAAGCTAACTGAAATAAAATAAAAATATAAAAAAAAGGAAATGGGCCACGGGTGCAAATAGCAGGGGATTCAGTTCAATTATGATGGGCTGAGAAAGGGAGGGGGTGCGAATAGTAGAGGGAGGCCCAATGACCCTGCGCAGGTTTATGAACATTAAGGTGGAAATTCAATAATAGCTGGAAAAAGAACAAACCATCAGATCAATCTCACGCATCATGTGAAGTCAACAGATCAACCAAAGTCAAACAATCAATAAACCCTAGCACACGCACACCGTAATTATGGTGAACTGGCATACACCTGGCATTATTCAGACTAAAATAAACACGTGATAGGGAGGCTCTCTCATTCATGTGCTGGCAACGTTTCCTTCGTCCAGATCAAACACACACATGGCCAGGATTACGTCTTCCTCATCCAACTCATTTCCAGAATCCGGTGACCGGAGCTAGGGCTCCGGCACCGGAAAATTCAAACTCAAGAACAAACCACCACAGAAATTAATCAAACTCTCCAGATCACACAATTCAAGTATGCTGAGCTCAAAAATCACATCAAAATTTCCATCAGATCCATGAATCAAACAAATCGAACACAAACAGTTTTGTACATCAAACTTCAAATCAACATAACAAGCTTAATATCCACTCATTTTTCAATCTAAACACATCAGTGAGCTCAGAGAAACAAGTAGATCACATTGCCATCATTCAATTTCATTTTTAGATCTAAGAGTTTGGAGCTAACCTGAGCTTTGCAGATCTGGAAATAAGCCACAAGAAGACTCCAAATGATGCAGATCCACGCCTTAGAGCTTCTCCTTGCAAAATAAATGCAAGAGAGGTCTTGAATCCTCCTAGATCTAGCAACCCGACACCATCTGCAACTGATATGCACTGGTATGAAACTTGCACAAAAGCTTGAATGAATGGTTGCTTCTGGTTCCTTACACCTCAGGGAGAAAGAATGTGCAAAGATTTTGAGGAATCAGTGAGTGTATGAAGAGATTTGATGAGAAATGCAATTTATGCAAAAACTTGAGAATGAGAGTATCAGTGAGCATGAGACTGCATTCTTTCTATAAATGATTTATATATGATGTATGTATTATGCTAATTAGGGTTTGCATTGAGTAGTGGCAGAATTTGTGTGAGAGGGATCATTTTGCAAAAAAATGCATGAACTTTGTAATGATGTGAATTTCTCGGGAAATCCTCTCTCCTTATGCACATGCTGCTCTCATTTCATCCCTTGATTACCCTTGAATCAATCTTGGCCCTTGGATATAAGTTGATCATGCTTTGTGAATGTTTTTGCCTTTTTGCACTTAGAGAAATATCTTGTACCTCATGCACGAATTTTGAACTTTCTCTTGGGCCAAATGTGTTTCATGCCATGCCTTGTGATATTGCAACCCTAATTTGCCCATAGGTTGGCTTGAAAATGACTTAAGTGAGTTTTTGCAAATGGTGTAATCTTGGAAATGTGATAAAACCCTAAAAATGGATGAATTTCGATTGGCCATAACTTTTGATTCATGAAGGCTATGAAAATGCACTTGTACTTTCTAAAAATGGGAGACCATACTCTACAACTTTCAAGTTTAATGGAAGTTCATTTGAGGTCATCTTCATCATGAAAGAAGGCTTTGAAAATTAGGGCAAAACTTGCCAAAAATGGAAACGTTTATTACAAGCCATATGCCAAAAATGGAAAGTTCTTCAAAACCCCTTGATTCTTGATCTTTGACTTTGCCAAACCTCTTCTAAGGTCTTAAGGACATCCCTTGACTTGAAAAATGGGATTGGACCCCTTGCATTCTCACAGTTGACTTTTAAATTGCACAGTTGACTTTTAAATTGCACAGTTGACCAATTTCTTCTCATGCAACTAACTGGTGAAATAACTGCCTTCCACAAGGAATTTTCTCACCAAATTTCATCCATAGGAACCTCTTATCATGTGAAGGACTTTTCCCACATGAAATGGCCAAAGTCACAAAGAATTCCTGCTTGAAAGTGAAACCCTAATTTGGGAACCATTGTGTAGGAGCTTGCCCTAGCTTGGATTCTCTGATGACCTCCCAACCTTCTGTGCTCTTGTAAAGGATCTTGAACTTGTGAATTTCATGTAGACCCTTCATGGGACTTGGACAAGTCTACTTGGCCTCTTGCTATAGCTTGTAATGCCTCAAATACACCAATAGTTGATCATATGCCCAATGCTAGAACATGAGAATGTTATGCCTTGTTTTTTCTATGCAAAGATGCCAAGGATATGAAATGCTTATGATGATTATGATATGATGATGATGCTTAGAAAGAAGAGGGAAAATTTGGGGTGTTACAAAGGTCAATCGCAAACTCAACTTCTCTCTCAGGTGGTACATCAGGAATTTTATCAAGAAACACTTCAAGAAATTCCTTCACTACTTGCAACTCTTCAATCTTAGCCTTACTCTCTACTGACAACGACGCCATCAACATAAACATCTGGGCTTCTTCTTTCATCAACTTCTACAACTCTCTAAACGAAAACAACCTAATTCCTTCCTCTTCTAGAGTAGAAAACCTCACCGACTTACGAAAACAATTAATATGAACATAGTTATACTCTAACCAATTCATACTTAGGATTACATCCATCTTAGTCAACGGGAAACACCCCAAATCAACATAAAAATCTCTATCAAAGATAGACAACAGACAACTCAAACACACTAGAGAATTAGTCACCGATCCCTTAGCCGGAATCTCTACGACCATTTCTCCTTTCATCTCATACAACTTAAGCCCCAATCTCTTAACATAGTCTGCAGCAATAAAACAATGGGAAGCACCCGTGTCAATAATAGTAAGTAAAGTAATACTATTAATGAAACACGTACCTCTGACGAGATTGTCCTTATTAGTTATCTGAGTCCCAGCCAAAGTGAACACTTTTCCTCCAGACTTTTCATTCTTTGGCTTCTGGCACTGGCTACCAATATGCCATTCTTCACCATAGTTAAAGCAGATCATCTCTTTATGCATGCAATCAGATATCGCATGCCCAGCTTTTCTACAACGGAAACAACATTTCACATCATCCTACACACATTCCTCTTGTGTCCAGCTTGCCCATACTTGAAACAAACAATACCAGCAAGAGCATTTCCCCCACTAGTTCTTTGACCCGAAGCAACTTTCTGCTTACCCTTGTCAGCTGGAGTATCATAAGGCTTGCCACGGTTTTGCTGATTCTTGCCCTTTCGATCAGTAACAATCTTGTAATGAGCATTATTATCTTCCTCGAAGATCCTGTAACTATCAACCAGGTCAGCAAAAATATGAATCTTCTGATACCCTACAGCTTTCTTAATCTCTGAACGCAACGTGTTATCAAACTTGTACACTTCGAAAATTCAGCAGTTGTCACATTATGGTGTGTATAAAACTTTGACAACTCCATGAACTTTGCAGCATAATCCGTCACCGACATATTTCCCTACTTCAGTGCAAGAAATTCAATCTCCTTCTTACCATGCACATCTTCAGGGTAATACTTCCGCATAAACTCTCTATGAAAAACAGCCTAAGTGATCTTTTCATCTGCAGCTTCCAACCTCTCTCTGGTTTCCAACCACCAGTCATCAGCCTCCACTGCCAACATATGAGTTACAGAATGAACCTTATGTGCTGGAGTGCAATCTATCACACAGAAAATCCTCTCAATTTCTTCCAACCAGACCAATGCAGCATCAGGGTCATACTTGCCCTTGAATGTAGGTAGATTCTCCTTCTGAAAAGTCACAAAGGTACAAAACTCATCATTCCCACCAGCATTCGGTAAGTTATGCACAGCCTAAGCCATTGCTTGCATTGCAGCAGCCAGCACAACATCATTTCTTCCAGCCATCTCAACTTAACACTACAACACAACAAAAGTTAGAACTACATAACAATACTCGATTGTTAGACAACTACGACTCGACAGCTTGGTCAGACACACCGACCGCTCTGATACCACTAATGTAACACCCCATTTCTACCCGACTGTAATTATCAAATCAGAGTTATAAAAATTCATCAACAAACATGGGATATCACATTTCCAACTTTAAAATCAAATAACCAAAACTTCATTAATGAAATACTTTGAAAATAACGCAGCGGATTCAAAAATTACAACTTTAAAACAACTTTAATAAAATCAACTTCAAATACTTCAACATGGTTTTCCAACATAAACAACTGAAAACTAGTTCATAAACTTAATCAAAAGCCACAAAGACAAAACATGCGTTCATCCCCCTGAAGTTATATGTATCAGAGCGACAAACACCGACTTTAGACGACTAGGTACTTCTATCTTGATCACCTACACGTTACCAACAGAGGGCAACATTCAAACATAAGGGGTGATATATCAAATAACATAAACGGGATACGATAACCAATATGTAAGCAAGAAAATCATATAATCACACCACTTCACACAAAAAGAAACATCAACTTACAACTTGCAACTAAAAACTGATAACGACATAAATAAAATGCAACTCGAATGCCACTCAACTTATATATGCATGTGGTACCATTTAGAGTAAACTCCTAACTTGAAACATTGCCAGTTTATCGAGGCATCAACAACTTATTTGCCAATCCAGGCCAACTTGAATCGAGCATTCGCTCCAACTTAAAAATATGCAAATGTATGCAACTATAAATGGCATACAACAACAACGACATAATCAACAAGTTAGAAACATAGCAACTTAACAACTCAGCAACATGAATCAACATGGTTTATAAGACCTGCAACTTAATAATCTCCCCAAAGATCGGGACAGCACGACTTATAACAACTTCAACGTAGAAAACAACAATTTACGGCTTAATAAATTAATTTACTAAATTATTCATTTTTACACCTTCAAATCTACTTTAATCAACTTATTTTATCTCTACTTAAAGCCTAAGATCAAACCAACTCGAAACGGATGCGAAAACCGGACAAATCACCAAAAATTGCATTTTTTTGCACTCACTCTACCCATACGCATAATGTTCATCATGTTACGCATATTGCCCTTGACTGTTACGCGTAAGGCCTGCGTATTGCTAAGTTTTATGCGTAATGCCCTAGAGTGTTACGCGTAATGTCAGATCTGTTACGCAAACCACCAGAAAGCCTACAATTCCAACTCTGCTATGATTTCTCACAACTTCATCATTCTATTCAATCCTAATTGGGTTTCTACATCGATTTTACACTAAAAAATGTATTTATTCATCCATCAAGTTCTATGATTAATTTTACGAACCCTAACTTCTTCTCTATACGATCTCTGCAACATAAACCAGCAACTACAACACAACAACGATTATCACAACCAGAACTGTTTTCAGAATAGCAATACAACAATAATAACATGCTTCTTTATCAGATATCAACAAGAAATCGACAACAATAATCCACAGAAAACACAGCAACGAAATTACACGAAAAACCAACCTACATACGATCATCTAGCCCCGGTTATGGAATTCGAACCCCACCCTTACCTTAGATTGAAGGCAGCTTGAATTCATTGTAGAAATCCCGCGAAAATCCTCAACCTAGCCTTTTCTTGATCTCCTCTAAGACTTGTTCTTCTTTCTCTTACAAAATTTTGATTATTCTCTGTAACACCCCAAATTTTCCCTCTCCCTTTTATCATCATAAGCATATCATATCTTTAGCATTTAGCATAGAAAAATGAGGCATAACACTCACATGTTCTAGCATTGGGCATATGATCAATCATTTGAGAATTCAGGAGTCTACAAGTCAAAGCAAGGGGCCAAGTGACATTGAAAAGGATTCACAAGGATTCCTCATGCCCTATACAAGCTTAAAGTTGCCTACAAGAGCCAAGAAGGGTGAAGGATCACTAGGAGATCATGGATGCAGTCACTTCCTACACAGGTGAACCCTAAATTAGGGTTTTTCTTTTGGGAAGGGATCTCTTGCATCTTTGACCAATTCTTGTGGTCAAAGTCCTTTATATAGTTGTCGCTCCCAAAGATTTGCATCCCGGTACAAGCGCGAACGGTCGGCAAAAGGAACAATGAGAACACACAGCCGTGAACTCACTGGAGATGAATAGAGTCGCCAGCTAGGCATTTTTATCCCGGAGGAAAGGCAATGCTGCATAGACCTAGAAAGGTATGGATAAGACGGTTGCGAACCAGAGAGACTGAGAAAGGGGGTTGGTTACAACCTGGGAAGGTATTAGCACCCAGATTGTCCGCCGTACTCGACGGGATCCACGCTTGAAAGATTTGTGTTTTAAAGGGGTAGTGTCAGTGCAATTTGTGTATAAAATAGCTGGAAAAGAATGTACAGGTGTCAGTGTAAGAAGTGTGAAGTGTAATATATACAGTGTCAGTGTAAGAACAGGAGTGAAATGCTCAAGAGTATGAGGCTTAAAGAATAAAGCTGGAAAAAAGGGGGAATATACAGAGACTTTTGTTCGATAACTGTCAAGTTATGCCTACGTATCCTCTCGTGCAATGAGGAAGTCAGAACACCGTAGTTCGACCCAAAGAGACTGAAGGATGAATTGACTGTGAACTGCTTGCTTATCTATGCTCAAGTGTATGACCTGTCTGGCTCAGGTGCAAACTGTCTTGCATTAGACGGAAGAAGCAAGTTCTCGTTTATGAGTAAATGAGATGAGAAAAGAAACCCGAAGGAGACGATTGTTGTTTGTTTTTTGTATTTTCAGTCTTTTATTGCCTTTTGAAGTTTGTCATAAGTTAATGAGCTTAAGCCTAAACCAATGGATTTAGTAAACTCATCACATCTTCCCTCTGATTAGGGGTAATGAGAATACCTTAAGTGTGAAGTCAGATTCTCACACTTAATCACCTATGGTGTAGGATTAAGATCATTGACCTACTTGTGATTATTTAGATGTTTTTGTTGTTTTTGTTTAGTGTTAGGTAATGAGGTTAAGCCATAGTCAAGGATTTAACAGACTCATTACACCATCCTAATAGAAGGATAATAGATGAGAATGTTTAAGCTGAGGAAAACTCCTCAACTTAATCCATGATTAGGGATTAAACTCATGACAAAACAAGCTTTTGATTAAGTGGATTTTATTTAATGATATGATGATGAAGTGTTTTTTATGATTTGTAAGACAACTTGAGGGGGACTTGTCCATTAACACTAGGGTTAGTCCTTCTTAACCAATTAAGGAAGAATTAGAAACCTAATGCAAGGCCCAAGTTACAAGCTTGATGTCTTGATGATTATTAAATGAATTGATTAGAGGAGTTAAACACATTAAGGGTTTAACACTTAGGATTAAAGTTATACACTCCATCCTAAGAGAAGGATGCAGGCATAAGCTTAATCACAAAGCCTTAAAGCCTTTAGGGTTTAGTCCCTGATTATGAGATGAGAAGGGAAGACTCAAAAGAGACACAAAGGTAAAACTAAGAGGGGAGACTAATAAAAACCATAATCATTGTCATGCTTGGTTGTTCCTAAGGTTTGTGAGGTTTTCAAGAGAAGTCTTCAATGGAAACACCAGGAAGCAGATGGAAGGATCAAGAGAAGCAAAGTAACTTGCTTCATTCAAGAAGTCAAGTCACTTGAAGAAAGAAGGTAAGAAGAAGAAGAATGAGCAAGCTCAAACTCAAATACAAACAAAAATGCAGCAATGGATGCAAGAGAGAGATGAGAAAGAAGTATGAGAAGTGAAGGCAAATTCACTTCTCAAAATCACTTACCACCTGAAAGGTTAGAAAAGAAATGCAATGCAATGCAAAATGGGATGGGATGACATGATGCAAACCAAAACCAGAAGCATATTTATGATGATAATGATGCTATGAGATGCTACAAACATGAAACAACACATGAGAAAGATCACACAAGTTCATGGGTGCAAATGAAGCAAGCTAAGGAGCAAGAACATACATGAAAAGTTATGAAGTACATATGGCATACAACATGGCTAATACATGATGCAATGATCAAACATGCTTTCAATATGTATTATGATGTTAAATGAATCAAGTGGAGGCATGGAATGTCATGGCAAGTCATGTTATGCAAGAAGATGCAAGATGGATGCATATGAAAGCCCAAATTAGGGTTTATGAACAATGCAACAAACAAAAACCAAAACCAGAAGCAAACAACACTATAAAAAATTGAAAATGCACTCAAAGGCCCCCCAATCCTATACTAACCCACTGCCCAAAGGAGAGGTCCCAACTCTTAACCAGTTTCAAGTTATGATTTTTCTAAGTTTTCTAGGGTTTTAGGGTTCCTTAACAAGAAAATTACCAAACAAATTGAAAATGAAAGATCAAATCATGGCCATTTAATCTCACAAACTACATGCTAAACACAATGTAATGCAAAAAGAATCAATGTCCAACTCTTCATGGATAGGCAGAAATGATTTTTTTAACTTTGGATCAAATTAATGCATAAAAATGATTTTAATTCAATGAAAAATTCTCAAACTGCATCAAGATCAAAAAATAAATTTGGTTTGAAGGTTGGACAATGTTTCTAAATGTCTTAGAACATTTCATGAATTTTTTGGTGATTTTTAAATACCTAAAAGTATTTTTAATGAATTAATTCTCATTAATCAATTAAAAATAAACTTTTAAATATTTAAAAATACTTTTTTAATGCTAAAAATGAAAATAAAAATATTTTTGTGTTTTAAAAATTAATGAAACTCTTGACAAAAAGTTTCATAATTTTTAAAACAATTTTGCTATTTTAAATAAATTATGTAAAACAAATGAGAAAAAATGAAATAAAAATCAAAATAAACTGAAGTAAGCAGAAGGAGAGGCTGAGATTGATTCTGGGTTTCAAAAGGTTTGACTGGGCGCGCATCTGGACGGCCCAGGTTCAAACCAGCCTAATTCTAATTAATTAAATATTAATCCATAATTAAATCTTAATGACAAGATCTAAGCCATTGGATGCGCGCGGGAAAAGACTTGGTCAACTCATCCAACGCCTGAAATTCAAACTGGAAGCCCTAACCCTAATCACACACTAATGACTTTCAGGTGGCCGGAGAAGACTTCCGGTCGTCTTCTCCGGCCAGCACCCTCCCTGAAAATTGCTAACTTTCACCCTAGCTCACTAAAACCTAATTTCTCTGCCCAGAATCCATCCCCAAACATCATAGAGTAAGAATCAACAGCCAAAACACATTTATTTTACATAATAAAGCTGAATCGAAGCAAAAGGGGTTTAGGTCAAAAAATTTCAGGAACAACATACATGCTCAAAACTCCATGATTTTCGAAACAAAACATATCATCATGATCAGTGGAACATAGGGAATCAATTAAGAACTTAAAAACAAGCTCCTGGAAAAAATGTTCATGAAGCTCACCTGAACTGGAGCTTTGGCCTCTGACACTTTTTGGCTAGTTTCCTGCTTGCAATCTACTCCACTTGACCTCCTGAGAAGCTTTCAATGCTTGGAAAGGGTTTGTGGTAGCTGGTTTGAAAGTTTGATCAGGTTCTGTTCAGGATGGTGTAAGAATCGTATTTCTGATTCTTTGAGCTTTGGAATGTTTTTAAGGGTGCTTAGTGATCAGGGAGGGATGTTGAAAAGGTTTATGAAGTCTGCTTGTGTGTTTGTGAGTTGTGGAGAGAGATTCGAAAGGTTTTGCTTGAGGGGGTGATTTTGTGAATGTCTTGTTCTTGTGTGTTTCAGCCTTGCTTTCTATGTGAAATGGCTAGCTTTTGGCTTGCATAAAGTAATCTCATTGGTCAGATGATGTGACCTGGCCTGCTGTGATAGGTAGGTTCACTTTTGCAAAATGTCAACTTTGGTGTAAGGAAGGCATGGGCTGAGTTCTAGCTTGGTACAAGAGTGTGGGCTGGCGCAGCATGGTGATGGGAGAGGCTAGGGCTGGTTCAATGGCCAATGCAGCAAGTGGGTGAAGTGTGATGAGTGGTTTTGCAACTTGATCACTTTTGGTTCTTATGGAACTATCTTGCTACACAAGCCATGAAACATGAGAAATTTTGGTTCAAATCTGATTTTTAGAAGTTGTGTGATCATGTTGAGTGCATTAGAAGCCCATATGATGACTGAATTGGCCTTGAAAGGAGAATTTGCAACTTTGCCTTTTGGTGCATGACTTGAAAATTAGTGATTTTGGCCAACTTTAACACACCATAACTTTTGATCCGAGATGAATTAGGTCATGTTCTTGTACTTTTTGAAAAGGGAATGATCCATTCTACAACTTTCATGACCAAATTTTTTCCATTTGAAGCATTTTTGGATCAAAAAGTAAGGTTTGAAAAGTGGCATAAAATGACATATTCTTTAAAAGTCAACCATGCCCTAAAAAGTCAACTTTGCAAAAAACTTGTAATTTTTGAATTTTGTGAACTTCAACCTTCTTCCATGATCAAATAAAGATCAAATACACTCAAAATGATGAAGATCACCCCTTGGTTGGGTCACTGGGGGCCTCAGATGCCCTGATTTTGCACTGACTTGTCCAGAAAGTCAACTCTTGATCAGATGACTTCCCCATGGAATTTCTTCATGAAAATTGATATGCATACTCCCTATACCATATAGAGACCAATGGAAACAAGAATGACCAAAAAATTTGGAGTTATGGCCTCTGAAACCAAAACCCTAATTTTAGGTCAACTGTGCAGCTAAACCTGGCTCTGCATCCATACCAATCCCAGTTCTTGTGATTCTTTGGCATTCTTGACTTTGAGAGGATATAATATGATACTTGAGCACACATGGACCCCTTTGAAGTGATTGATGACCTTTGGAATGGCTCAAGAAGCTCTTGGATTGCTCAGATCACAAACCCTAGATGCAGATGATCTTAGAAACAATGCAAAGATTCAAAATTGTGGTATGAGATGTTATGATTGAGTTTATGCATACGAAATGATCACAAGCCATGGTGTGAATGGGTGAGGGCAAATTTGGGGTGTTTACAATAGTATTTGAAGCCTAGGGATGAAATTTGGTGAGAAAACTCATTAAGGAAGTCAGTCAATTCATCAGTTAATTGTAAAATAAGATATTGGTCAACTGTGCAATTAAGAAGTCAACTGTGAGAATTCAAGGGGTCCAATCCCATTTTTCAAGTCAAGGGATGTCCTTAAGGTCAAATAAGGGCTTTGGTGGTGGAAAAAATCAAGAATCAATAGGTTTTGAAAGACTTTTCATTTTTGGCATGTGACTTGTAATGAAAGTTACTATTTTTGGCAAGTTTTGCCCTAATCTTCAAAGGTTTCTTTCATGATCAAGATGGCCTCAAATGATTTTTCCTCAAACATGAGGTTTTTAGGGCTTTTTCTCCCCTTTCCAAAAAGTACAAGAACTCATCTATAGCATTTGTGGTTTGGAATTTATGATCATTTGAAGTTGGACTTATTTTAGGGTTTTACATGAAAACCAACTTTCTACCAAGTTGCAAAATGGTTTGTAACTTATTTCCAAGGTGACCTATGAGCAAATTAAAGTCACAATATCATAATACATTGCATGAAAAGATTTTGGCTCAAATAAAAATTCAAAGAAACCGTGCATGGGAAGGGAGATATTTGCCAAAGTGCAAAAATGCAAAACATTACACAAAGCATGATCCAAGGTTTCTTTTGGTCCAAGTTTGATCCAAGGGTGGAGAATGAGTGAGTGCAAGTCAGAATGTGCACTTGAACAAGGATGAGCACGCACAAGTGATGCTATCACATTCTTTATGCAAAATTTCAAAATCATCCCACACACTCTCTTCTCACGTGCATTCTTTTGCAAACCCTAATCAGCATGAGCACACACCATATATAAGCCATTGCACATGAATTTGGAGGCTCATCTTCTCTCATTTCTCAGATTCAACTTTCTTGCATTTTTTGCATTTGCCTTCGAATCTCATCACACAATCACACATTGCCAAAACAAATCACATATCCTTGATCCTTGAAGTATAAGGAACACAAAACCACCATCAATTGCAGCTGAAACCAAAGATTTCATACCTTGCAAGTTTGGTGCAACTACATTCGGATTCTAAGATCCAGAGAGTTTCAAGAGTTCTCTTGCATTTATTTTTTAAGGAGATGTTTCAAGGCCTTGATCTGCACCTTTTGGAAGCTTATCTTGAGCTATTTTGAGTTCTGCAAATCTCAGGTGAGTTCTAAATCCGTGGATCTGGATCTTGAATTTTTTGTTTGATAAATGATCTTCATGCTTCCCTGAGTTCATTGATGTGGTTACTTTTGAAAATGATCGAGAAATGAGCTTGTATGGTTAGATTTCAGTTTGATCCATGATTTTGTTTGTCTTCGATTTTCTTTATTGAGTGATATATTGAGAAATCTAAGATCATATTTGAACTCAGCGCGTTTGATTTGTTAGATCTGGAGTTTTTGATTCATTTTTGTGATGTTTTATTCTTGAGGATGCGTTTTCCGGCGCCGGAGCTAGGGCTCCGGTCGCCGGTTTCTGGAAATTGGTTTAAGAGTTTGAATGGGGAAGACGAAGTTCTTGCCCTTGGATGTTTGATCTGGATGGATGAGAATTGGCCAACGCATTAAAAATGCATGCTCCCTTGCATATGCCCTCTATTTCTTATTTTGTTTCTGATAATGCAAAATGCCTACCAATACATTATAGCTATGATGCACACACGCGTGTTTCACTTGGATTGTTGACTTGTTTGTAATTTTGACTTGATCCTGAGCTTTGCTTTGATCTAATGGCCTTTATTTTTTCCTGATTAAGTGAATATCCACCATATTATTATGAGTAACACGCTGGATTGGTTGGGCTTGAGATGCTATTTGCGCCCCCCTTTGTTGCAGGCCCATCCATTTAAACTGGATTATTTTGCCCCCTGCACCTCCTGGGTTTATTTCTTTTGTTTTTATTTTGTTTTATTAATTGTTTTCTTTCTGATTTTTTTAAAATAGCTAGAGATATCTAAAAAATCACAAAAAAATAATGGACATCAATTTTAATTTTCTTTAATTTTGTATGTTTTTATTTTCCATTTTTTTTATTTTTCGTATTAGAATTAATTGTTTAGTTTATTATTTCTTTTAATTCTTTTGAAAAATGCATGATGTCTTGTTTAATTTCTATTTTGATCATAGATTTGAATTTTTACTTGGTTCTTTTTGCTTTGGATCATGGACATGATATAGTTTGTTAGGGATTAATCTCATTATTTTTAGGAATTTGTAAGTTAATTTTTGTCAAGTTGCTTTGTGCATAATATTCAAAACCCTAGTTGCAATGTAGGAGCACCATTACCCTAGTTTGCTTCTGTTTGTGGACCCATCCTTTTGGCATGTTGTTTTTATGAGTCTAAGGAACATTTTTGTTTAATTGTGGAATTTTTTAGTGATGTTTGGATTTAATAGGAATTTTCTTTCTTACTTGCCCTAGTTTGTGTCCTTTATTGTTATATGCTTGCTTCTTAGGTTAGGAGGGCACCTGTGCCAAATCCTATAAGATGTTTAGAGACCTCTTGACATGTGTATAAGTCTCTGGTCCTTGTATGATGTTTGCATCTTGATTGGCTTTGAAGTATTTGTTCTTAAAGGTTTTCACACTTGTGTGTATGCTCACATCACTTCATATGTTCATATGCCTCTCATGTGTGATCTTAATTGAATTTGTATGCTTTCTTGTATGTTCTTATTTGTTACTTAGATACTTGTTGGCCATGTTAGGGTTCTGGACTTGAGTTGTATGGTACATGTTTAGCTTGTATGCTTTCCTTTCATCTCATATGTGTTTTGTTTCTTCATGGTGACTTGTGATACTTTGTGATGACTTGTTTGCCCTAATCCTTTCATGATGTGGTTTGTGTGATATTAACATGTGAATGGAGTGTCTTGTTTCTGTTTGTAAGGCCTTGATATGATCTTTTGCTTGTTTGTATCTCATTTGTGCTTAATTGCTCTCCTTTGCCTTCTTGGTGTTACTTGTGTATAAGTTAACCTTTGCATGTAGGTGCATATGGCAAGTGAAGTGTGGATGACATCCACATTTCAAGTCTTTATCTCATCTTCTTATTTTTTTCTTTCTCATTTGTCTTTGTGATGTGCCTTATGTCATCTAAGTGTTTAACTTCATCTTTTCCCCCTTTAGAAACAACTTATCTCCTTTAGAGGAGTAAGTTGTATTCTAGTTCTTCTTTATTCTCCTTCTTTCTTCTTTCCTTCTTCATTAGGATAGATTTCAAACCACACTAACCTTAGGACCACCTTTGCATGATAACTTTAGGATTATACTTTCCTCATTAGATTTTACCTTTAAGATCCTTTTGTTCCTTTCTCATCTCATCTCAAAACAAAAACCATAAAAAACACCTTAATAAGGAAAGAAGTGACTTCTTGTGTATAGCCTTATTCCATGGAGCATATGTATTCATTCCATCTTGGAATAGTACACTTGTCTAGCATGATGCACAAGTCTGATCATGAAGTCGTCTTCACCAAGAAAACCATAAAAAAATATTTCTTCATTCTTAATTACTAAAACATCTAATAAGTTCAACAAGTTAGTGAGCTTAGGCCATTGCCCTTGGAAACAAGTCTTGGATAAATTCTCCTTACTTGGTGTGCTTGTTCTATTATTCCATCTTGGAATGTAGTAGCAAGTACACATTCCATGGAAAAGAGCTTGAGTTCACTTCCTTGTGCCACACTCATAAAAAACTCATAAAAAAACATTGGACAAACAATAAACGTCTCTCCTTCGGGACTTCTTTTCTCATCACCTTCACTCTTTTCGTACGAACTTACTCCTACTTGTCATTTTGCAAGACGGTAACGCACCCGTTGTCCGAGCCTGCAACACCTGAGCATTGACATAGGCAGTTCAAGCCTTAAGACACAAGCAATCTTTCCACCCCTAGCTAGGGGAACTACGGAGACTCTGATCCTCATGTCTAGATGAGGTACGTAGGTAGCGGGGTAGGGCCCGTTCGAGCACTCTTTTATTTTCCCTACATTTTTCCCCTTTCTTTTTTTATCCAGTTTCAGTCTTTCTTTTGCAGCAGTTTTCATTTCTTCACCCTTTGAAATAGTTTCTTTGCAAGCGTGGATCCCGTCGGGTACGGCGAACGATCTGGGGTGCTAATACCTTCCCAGGTCGTAACCGACTCCCGAACTCAGTCTCTTTGGTTCGCAGGACCTGTGTCCTTCCTTTTCTTTTCTTCTGGTTTGTGCAGCATTACCATTCCGGTTCCTTCGGGATAAAAATGTCTGACTGGCGACTCTACCCTTTTCCGCGCCACTTTCGCGTTTGTACCAGGATGGAAATCCAGGGAGCGACATTCTCCTAATTAGGTTTTCAGCTTGTTTTTACTAAACTCTCACTAATCAATCTAACTACTAATGGGTCTAACTTAGCACCCCCAACTTACTACTTTTACACCACAAAACTAAGCTCATCTTACTATTATACTAATAACACTTATTTTATTTATTTCCGACTTAGTTAATCCGACTTAATCAACGTAAACAACTCAAACACATTAAACCCGCAATGTAAAACCAACTTAATCAGCTTTTATCAACTTATCAACACAAACAACACAATATAACAACTCTAACAACTTAACGACACAAACGACTAAATGACATTTAACAACAAATAATCGGAAAAACACGCGATAATATTTAATTAAATCAATTAATTAAATATGGGTGTTACACCTCGCCCTCTCATGTCAAACGTATACATGTTTGGTTTCACGGTCGAGTCTCAATCTGCCATCGTTGTTTGCAGCTATTTCTCCTTAAACGAACGAGAAAAAGACATCAATTTGCATCCAGGACAGTTTCAAATATGCGTCTCCGAAAACCAGTAAGGATGCAATTCATATATGCATCTCGAAAAAAGCTCGTACTGCAACAATGACAGAAACGGATACTAGTCTTACCCTAACAACCCAAAATGCAACCAAATCCATAATGCATGTCTCTATTACGAATTTGACTACTACCTAATGCATTTATAACAAACTATTTTACCTAATACATTTATCAAAACTCATAATAAGTTAAATGAGAAACTTATTCAAAAAAGTGTTGAGGATGAATGAGTGGAATTAGTTGGGATTAAAATGCTTGAAGTAGAAGTGGTGTTTATCCTTGAAAAAACTTGAAAAATGGACCGGATGTATATTTCTCACAAACTCCAATAGTATCCCAAAAACGTTTTTGAAAATAAAGAAGGAGAAGAGGGAGGGTCTGGAGCGCGTTATACATACTTTAAACACGTTCAAAGATGCATTTTTGAATAACCACTGAATTTGAAATTAAGGGTTAATTTGAAGATTCATCTGCGGACAAACACTTTTGTATATGTATCTCCGAATTCAATTTAAACAAAGTAAGGAAAATGTGCATTCGAATATGTATCTCCAAAAACTGAAAACATTTTTTACTTTCTATCAAGGATTGGAGAGAACATATAAGAGTGAAAAAAGAAATTGCACATATGTTATAGCTTAATAATGGCCCAAAAGTGATGTACCAACCATTATAATCATAATCAATTGATTTTACCTTTAAACCTCGGTATTAATAAAAACTAGTATTTATATTAGATTAAGGGTCCGTTTGTTTTGTTTTGTTTTAATGATTTTCTTAATGTAACATAATTTTATGGAAAAAAATTACAAATAAATTTTTCATAAAATTTTCAAATGAAAATTTTGTTTGAATAATTATTTTTAAAATGTTATTTTAGATATTTCATCATTTTATCGAAAAAAAAATTGAATATCTAAATTTCAAAAAATAACTTAATTTTGAAGCTATTTCATAAAAATCATTTCCGAGATACAACTTTTTTCAAAATTGTGATTTCGACTATTTTTTTATTTTCAATAATATATATTTATATTTTACGATGTCAAAATTAGTCTTTCAATTTAAAAAAATGAATAATAAAAAAATTATAATATTTTAAAAAACGGCTTTACAAATTCTATTTTTAAAAATACAAAAAAAATCTATTTTTTTTAAAACTAAAACAAACGAGCCCTAAAACGCACCAATTTTCACTTCAAATGTGTTTTTAACTAAAAAAAAGAAATACAAATTCTTGATTTTAACTAAACTAAAATTACATTAGGTTAAACAGATTATTATACGACCTTTCTTTCAAATGTTTAAAGACATCCAAACATATCACTTCTAAGTTCTAACTCATCTTTTTCAATAAATAAAAAATAAAAAAAATCACGTCACACTCATACTTAATTCAATTATATTAATCAAATCATTGATTACAAACTCAGAGAATGATTTCAAACTTGCACCCATTTTCATAAGATCAAAACCTTTAGGAATAGCTTAATCAAAGAGCAATTCAATTTTAATCTGACTTGCAAGCAATGAAAGAAATCTAGGCAGGAAGATTACAAAACATGGACAAGTACATAGATCAGTAAAGAGGCTTCAACTTAAAAAGCCAGTGTTTGCTTTACTTTTGAATGTAACAACATCCTATAACAAATAACTAAATTGTGAGGAGAAAGGGACACTTGAGCATAACTTATCAGCCCCGATAAAGCACTAATACAGACGCGCGACATAAGATGTGACACCGACACATAAACACCGTTGAATATAAATGCATGTGCGGTGTTGAACACCAACCATGCTTTCAATCTGAATCGTTGGTGCTACGTAGATCAGCCCTCGTTGTATAACAGGTGTGATGATAACCGAGCCAACACGCTCATATGATAAAACTATATGAACTCTATTAGGATTGTATTGAGAACGGCACTAGTAACCTTAGGACAAGCCTTTGAATTCGTCTTTGAGTGGTTACTGTGTTGATGTGGCATTTGTATCAGCAACCCAATACTGCTTGACAGCAACTAGTATCTTTTCTGGAACAAGTGGACCATCCTCATGGTCAACCAATTTAGTATTCCATCTCATTCCTCCAACAATTTTCTTTACCTTGATTAAGATATCGACTTCATCGCGGAATATTACAGCACCTTCTGGTCGTAAAATCCGGTCCATCTCCAGAAGAATGTCTTCTATGTTACATCTGCGCATTTTAAACTCGTTATCTAAAAATCATTTTAATACCATCTCAACAACAATCTACAATGCACATAACCGAGGAAAATACTCACTTGTCTTTGTACAGACTAAAGAGACCATTGCTATGAATGAGGTCGTACGTCCTTGGATATGTAGAGAAAGCTTCACACCTGGACCATAGAGAAACAATACAAGACATTGCCGACATTTTCATATTATTAATCAAGAAAAAGAAATGAAATCTTACAAGATTAGTATTATCTGAGATTCAAACACACATTTCAACTTACGTATAAACAATCACGAAATACTGTGAATAAAATAGGAGGAAATTAGAAAAACATACCAATCATGATAAATGCCTATAAGTCCTCGCTGATATATAACACCCAGAGTATGTTTGTCAGCTATAGTAGGAACAACGTTCATGACCCATAGCTTAGGAGATTGAATCGCAGCAGCGAAACTACCCAAACCAGCATTCATATCCATGATATTGCGATACCTTCCAGAGTCCAAGAGTTTATTTATTTTCTTGTAAGCAGTTACATGTTTTTTCCACTTTTTGCTATCATCTTGATACGACTCAGCAGAAATTCCAGGAACAGAGCCACTGGCAATTTTAGGAGGAACGGCATAAAGTCTCTGTGGAAAAGGCTTAAGATCTCCGTGGACTTTAGGATTAGGAGTAACACACGCCTCCATTTTCTTATTCCTGCAACATCAAAAAAAAAAAAAAAAAACTTAGATTTTCCTCCATTCTCACAACTATCGTGCACAATTTTTTCTTAGATTTATCAGTGCTCGAATGACTTCACGGTTAGTGGAAATAAATTGAATACTACCAAATTGACACTGAAAGAAATGCATACCAAGCATCATCGGCATCGGTTGATTCACAGAATTTTACACCAGAATCTTCTTGTCTGCTTCGACATGTTTCAGAGTCGATAGTTTTCTGCCAGACACCAATTTCATGTTCCTCGGATTTCTTTTCCCAGCAAAGGAGTTTAGCAACCTCTTCAATCTTTCTTTGTTCTTCCTCGAGATCCTCCTTAGGTCTTTGCCAAGCTTTGTAATGAACCTTCCAATGGATTGGAGGCCCCGAAAGCACCCAATAACCACCCGGTCTTAGAACGCGGTCAACTTCCATCATATAAATTCCACCTGCCAATCATAACCCAAAATAAACTTTTAAATAGCTTTTATCACGAGTCGTGTGATATATGGTGCCAAATCAAACAGAATAAGAATGCGAAGATAAGCATTTCGTACAAAATAAGTTAAAGATCTTAATGTAAATTTCTCACCATTTGCTCCCCAAGGAATTAAGCAACGAGAACAATGAGCCATATCAAAGGCTGCAGAGGGATAAGGCAGTTTTATGGTTCCTAGGACACCAATAACGGCAGGTACACCCCTTTCAAGGGCAAATTGTACTTGTGCTTCGTGAGAGTCTCTTGGTGCAAATGACATGGCGATAACATTTCTGCGCCAAAGATATGCCCCCCAACTAGCAACCTGTTGGAAACAACCATACATTATTATGGATACATAGCTAAAACAAACTAACTTAATGCTATAGTGCCACTATAATTGCTATTCGACACACTTTATACTAAATGGTGTATTGAAGAACAATGGCAACTTATTCAAATTTTGCAATGCTATGACGGCATAGCGCCGCTATAGCCAGTCTTTGACAACTCTGAACTCTAACTATGCTGCAATATCAAATTAACATGAACAAAATCGCAAAAGAATTTCATACAAGCCCAAAGAAATTTGCAATAACAAACGTACCCCACAACCAGTGTCCAATGCTGTCCTGACTGTTCCATTCTCTATCGGTATCACAGAAGCAATTTGATCGATATATTTGTCAGCCCCTTGAGGAAATTGAGTTCCACCACCAGGGAACCTAAACACATTTCCCTCATATTGGATCCAGTTCTGAATAGCCTTCTCAACCGTAAGACTCTTGTAAGGTGCATTTGCATACGGAACATAATCACGGCTCTTCGGCCATGGAAATGGTGTTACATACCCTTTGGGTGCAGGTATCAAACAATGTAACTTCTCTTCCTCACGGGGGCAATGCCTCTCTCGATAAATCATGTTATCTCTAGAAAACGTCATGGCTCGCTTTTGATCATGGCAGGGCGTGTAATCAGTATATCGAGCTTTACAAGGTTTAAATACCTTAGGTTTTGAATCAACCCCGTCAATTTTACTAACTTCTCCACCATGGTGAGAATCAAAACTTAAATTCGGAACTATATCACACTCAACGCCTTTCTTAGTAATCTCCAAGGCTAAACCATCTCCCTTTCCAAAACCACTTTGTTGCCAAGAGCCCAATACATAGAAGAAACAACACAAACCGGCGACTATAAAGATCTGCACAGATCTTCTAGTCCTACTATCAGCTAAACTTGGTTTTGCCATAAAAACCTGAAAATGAACAATTCCTAATAAGAAGAATTACATAAACTAAAAGATTAACAAATTCCAAAAATTAACTTTAACTTCTACACTATCAACTCAAGATTGTGCATTAGTCATGAGTGAATCAAATGGGATCAGGCTACACAACATGCAATGCAATATGCAAGATGCACACTAATGAACAAACCCAGAGCTAGAAATGAAGATGACCCACCAAATCTCACTAAACAAAAATTACAAGTGAAACAAAATTGACATAAAAAACTCAAATTTATCAGTACCCATTTAGAAAAAAAACATTTTTTTTAATACCCATTTCGAAAAAAGTCATTTTTTTTATAAAATAAGCAAGATGTGGGAGAAGAAAAAGAGACAAACAAAGGGAGAGAAGTTAGTTTTACCGATCACGTGAAGGTGGAGAGAGCAATGGTTGGAGAAGATCTGGGATTTGTTTTCAAGTTATAAAAGGAATGAGAAACAAATCAGGGTTTTGTTTTGGAGTTTGATACTGTGAGAAAAGGTAGAGGAGTCAATGGAAAGTCGCTATCTAAAACCCTACAATTCAACGGAATCAGTCATGTTCAGATGAACAACGTAGGAAAGAGGAAAAAGGAAAAAATTGGAAAATTTAGAAGAAAAAAATAAATGGAAATTATATCATTTTTTTTAATGAGTTGGGTTTATTTTTACTTAATTTTAGATTTTACTTTGATTTTTTAATTAATAAATGTTATTTTTTAATTTTTCCAAAACAATTATGTTAGTTAATTTGATCATTTTTCCTTAAACTTTTATTTAAAACATTAACTTATGTTGATGTGACAAATTGTATACAGTGAATTAATGTGATCTTCCACTTCCTTCCAAACTATTGCTCATTCTTAGTGGAAAATTTCTTGGTTCCTTACAAAAATTCAAAATCATCCATTTTTAACTTTTTCATTATTTTTTGTAAGTTATCTTCTTTTTGAGTTCCATTATTAAAAATCATGATTTTCTCCAATTTGTTTTAAGATATGTTTATACTTAGATTCTTTTACATTTTTAATTTTTAAAATACTAAAGATTTTGATCAATGGTTCGAATTCAAACAATCAAAATTTTGGTTATGTTAAATTTGTACTTAGAAGATACGAGAGAAGGGAATGTTATTATCAAGAGGAATGTATTCTTCCTATTTTGACAATATGACCAATTTAAACTTTGAAAAAAAATTACAAAAATCACATTGATAATGATGGAATTTTTGTAAATGCTTAAATGATGAAATTAATAATAAAATAGATTTGAAGATTAAAAGGAAAAAGAAAAAATTCAAATTTAAGAATGGCCTTGTTAACACAAAAGGATGATTAAAGATGTAAATATGCATATTCTTTTAGGGGTGAATTTAGTGTTATTAATCATGTATTTTAAATAGTGTAGGTTTAGGGTTGAATTCAGTGTTATTAACCATGTACTTTAAATAGTGTGGGTTTAGGGTTGAATTCAGTGTTATTAACCATGAATTTTAAATAGTGTACTGGTAAAAAATTACAGTTATGTGTGTTTCCCCTATAAAGGCAGGAAGACTCATAGGTCTTAATAGGTGTATAGCACTTTTTAGTGGTGGGGACTTGCTCATGGCGGCGAGTAGCCATGTACGGTAGTGTTTGAGACTATTTAAGGGACCAGCTCGCGTGAGGTGAGAGGTCTTGTTGGTGGTCAGCGTTACTTGATTGCATTTGGGCGGTTAGGTTAGTCGTGTGTGTTAAGGAAGTAACGAGTGTAATGCTCTTTTAGTTGTGGAGAGTGTGTATGACTTAGAGTTTGTCTCCATCTCTTTGAGATGAGACGTATTTATAGAGATCATTGTGACCTAGGGTTTCTCGAAAAGGGTCATTGTCCACTTAGTCAATAGTGGACAGTTGGACTCATATTTCAAAGGGAGTTGTGGGTCAGTTGATGACCTCGACTTTATTTCTACCCCAGAAAGTGTCTTATTTAATTTTTCTCGCATATGGGCAAGGGAAAACTACAAGGCGATGCGATAGAACCTTTTGGACGACATCCATCTGTTGGATCTCCTTGGGCGGTATAAAGGCATTGCCATAGGCGAGACCCTTTATAGTTATAACACTACTTAGTCCCTCAAGCACGAGGCTTTCGGTAGAAGATGAAGTATTTTTATATCACAACTCGTGGGAGTATCCTGAGAATCTGTATTTTTTCTCTTAAGTTTTTAGCCTTCATTATGAAACATGGCTCCTTAGTCACAGTGCATGCAATGTAACTTGTTATGATTTCCTCGATCAAGAGCTTAATGGACTTTGAGATCATATATCCTTTATGTGCCGTTATGTGTGGCCTGGCTTATGGGACACCAAGTCCTTCAGGCGAGGCGTTCTACTTCTTGGACGGGACATTTATCGAGTCCTCAAGCAAGACTAATGACCTTGTATCGAGGGCGGGACATGGGTCACACCTCTTAGGTGTGATTTATTTGATATGATCCCGCTCGAGTAGACACTAAGTCCTCAGAAGGAAGATTAGTTATCCTAAATTAGTATAGCCTTAAATATCAACAAGGGTGTTTACATGGAAGTTCAACACTCATATTCATATTGCCTTGATAGGAGGAAAGGATCTTCGTCAAAAAGTCCAACACAATGTACTTCCTCAAGGGGAGACAAGAACCTTCGTCGAGAAGTCCAGGACAACGTATCACCTCGAGGGGCGGCAAAGCCCTTTGTCGAGAAGTCCAGTACATTGTAACGCCTAGAGGGGTGGCAATTACCTTTGTCGAGAATTTCAACACAATGTATCGCCTCGAGGGGCGGCAAGGACCTTCGTCTAGAAGTCCAACACAATGTATCGCTTTGAGGGGCGGCAAGGATGTTCGTTGAGCGTAATAAGCTTTTTAGAAAGGGAATATCCCTTTTGAAAATAAAATATTTAATTAATCATTCATAAGTACATTAGCATGGTATATATTGGAGAATTACAAATAATTCTAACTGTAATAATATCAAAGATGAAGAGCATTTCAGGTCCTAAGCAAAAGTAACCCTTTGAGTTCCTACAGCTTGTATGCTCCGTGTGACATCTTCTGATATATGTGGTATGGTCCTTCCTAGTTAGGTTGCAGTTTCCTCTGTTGTGCATGTAGAACTACTTCTTTCAAGACAAGGTCTCCGTCTTGCATCTCTCTCGATCTAACCTCGGAGTTATGCTCTTATCGGCCATGTGTTTGGCGGCAAATTTCCAGGCAGAGGAGTTGAACCAAATAATAATATACAAACAAAGCAATGGTTATTAAGATCTATCTGAGATGTCAAGAACACCAAGTTCCAAATGGATAAAGAAGAAAGGATTGGTAGCTAGTGGTTTTGTAAAAATATCGGCTAGTTGATTTGAACTATCAACGTGCTCAAACACCACATCACCTTTCTCTACATGATCCCTAAGGAAATGATGTCTTATTTCAATATGTTTAGTGCGTGAATGAAGAATAGGATTTTTGGTAAGATTAATTGCACTAGTGTTGCCACACAAAATTAGAATTTGTTTGAAAGAGATATTGAAGTCGAGCAATTGTTGTTTTAGCCATAAGATTTGGGCACAACAATTTCCGACTGCAATATACTCCGCCTCTGCAGTTGATAAAGCAACAGAAACTTTCTTTTTGCTATGCCAACTAACAAGAGAGTTTGAAAAGAAATGACAAGATCCACTTGTGCTTTTCCTATCCACTTTGCAACCGGCAAAGTCGGAGTCGGAAAAACCTACCAAAGAGCAATCACTACCCTTAGAATACCATAAACCAAACTTAGACGTACCACAAAGATACCTAAGTATGCATTTAACTGATTTTAAATGTGATTCCTTAGGGCAAGATTGAAACCTAGCACACATACATACACTAAACATAATATCTGGATGCGATGCAGTAAGATAAAGAAGAGATCCGATCATACCTCAATACCTTTTTATATCTACATCCTTACCCTTTTCATCACAATCAAGACTTGCCGCAGTAGGCATTGGTGTATCAATAGACTTGGAGTTTGTCATATCAAACCTTTTGAGCAATTCATTGCAATATTTAGTCTGACTTATGAAGGTTCCATCTTCAAGTTGTCTAATTTGAAGTCCGAGGAAGAAATTTAGCTCCCCCATCATGCTCATCTCAAATTCACCTTGCATAGAACTTGAAAATTCTTTGACCAACTTCATGTTAGTAGATCCAAAAATAATATCATCTACATATACTTGAACTAATATAGAATGTTTTCCTTCATGTTTAATAAAGAGAGTAGTGTCAACCTTTCCTTTTGAAAAACCTTGATTGATTAAAAATTTGCTTAGGCGCTCATACCAAGCTCTAGGAGCTTGTTTGAGACCATATAAAGCACGTTTTAGTTTGTAAACATGATTTGGTTTTTCAAAGTTTTCAAATCCAGGAGGTTGACACACATAAACCTCTTCATTTATATATCTGTTAAGGAAGGCACTCTTAACATCTATTTGATATAATTTGAAGTTTTGTGAACAAGAAAATGCAAGTAAAAGGCGTATAGCCTCAAGGCGGGCAACAAGAGCATAAGTTTCCTCATAGTCTATGCCTTCCTCTTGGTTATACCCTTGAGCAACAAGATGGGCCTTGTTGCGAATAATAGTGCCATTTTCATCCAATTTGTTCCTAAAAACCCATTTGGTGCCAATTACTCGATGATCTCGCGGAGGTGGAACAAGGTCCCAAACCTCATTTCTTTTAAATTGATTTAGTTCCTCTTGCATGGCTAGGAACCAATTTTCATCAAGTAAGGCTTCTTTGACATTTTTAGGCTCAATTTGAGATATAAAGGCATGATAAAAACAAAAGTTACTTAGTCTTGATCTAGTAATGACACCCTTTGAGATATCTCCAATGATGTTATCGATAGGATGATCTTTTGATTTCTTCCATTCCAATGGTAGATCATTTTGAAAGGATGCTTGACCTTCATCTTTGAGACTAGACACATCAACCGGCTCCTTATTAACAAAATCCGGAAAGGGTTCCACACGAGAAATATCAATGTCTTTAACAATCTCACTAGAGGAGGTACCTGCACCAATAACAACACTACCTTTTCCAACAACATTCGGATAAGTTTCATCAAAAGATATTGTCGTTCCCGGGATTTTCATCCTAGTACAAACGCAAAAGTGGCGCGGAAAAGGTAGAGTCGCCCGCCAGGCATTTTTATCCCGAAAGAAAGGGAAAGGTAATGCTGCACAAACCTGAGGAAGAAGGAAAGGACAAGGTCCTGCGAACCAAAGATCTGGGTTCGGGAGTCGGTTACGACTTGGGAAGGTATTAGCACCCCAGATCGTCTGCCGTACCCGACGGGATCCACGCTTGTTTGTTTTGTTTCAAAGGGTGAGAAATAAGATGTTATTGAATAAATGAACTGCTAACTGGAATGAGAATGAGAAAGGAACTGGAAAAAAGGAGAATGGAAATAATGGGGAAAATGTAGGGAAAATAAAGAATGTGCTCGAACGGGTTCTATCCCGCTGCCTACGTACCTTATCGGGAAAATGAGGATCAAAGTCGACGTAGTTCGCCTAACTAAGTCGGGAACTATTTGTTTATGTTTTTTATGGCTTTAACTGCTTATGTCTATACTCAGGTGTTGCAGGCTCGTCTGGTACGAGTGCGTTTACCGTCTTGCATGCGAGACAAGTCGTTGCAAGTTCGCGCTGAGAATGAATGAGATGAGAAGAGAAGTTCCCGCAGGAAAGTCTCTTATTGTTTGTTGTTTGCTTTTTAAGAGTTTTGTATGAATTTTGCACAAGGAAGTGAATTCAAACTCTTTTCCATGGAATGTGTACTTGCCACTACATTCCAAGATGGAATAATAGAACAAGTACACCAAGTGTCGCTCCCACCTGATGACACGGGGCCAAGAGGGGTACAGACGCGAACGGTCGGCGAAAAGAGGAGAGTACACACAAGGGTGAACTCAGAAAAGAAAAGAGTCGCCAGCTAGGCATTTTTATCCCGGAGGAAAGGTAATGCTGCATAGACCTAGAAAGATATGGATAAGACGGTTGCGAACCAGAGAGACTGAGAAAGGGGGTTGGTTACAACCTGGGAAGGTATTAGCACCCAGATTGTCCGTCGTACTCGATGGGATACACGCTTAAAAGATTTGTGTTTTAAAGGGGTAGTGTCAGTGCAATCAGTGTATAAAAGAGCAGGAAAAGAATGTATAGGTGTCAGTGTGAGAGAAGTGTAAAGTGTAATATATACAGTGTCAGTGTAGGAATAAGATGCCCAAGATCATGAGGTTAAGAGAATGGTGCTGGAAAGAGGGGGAATATACAGAGACTTTTGTTCGATAACTGTTAAGTTATGCCTACGTATCCTCTCGTGCAATGAGGAAGTCAGAACATCGTAGTTCGGCTCAAAGAGATTGAAAGGTGAATTGACTTGTGAACTACTTGCTTGCCTATGCTCAAGTGTATGACCTGTCTGGCTCAGGTGCAAACTGTCTTGCATTAGACGGAAGAAGCAAGTTCTCGTTTGTGAATGAATGAGATGAGAAAAGAATCCCGGAGGGGGCGATTATTGTTTGTTTTTGTGTTTTCAATATTTTATTGCTTTTGAAGTTTTGTCATAAGTTAATGAGCTTAAGCCTAAACCAATGGGTTAGTAAACTCATCACATCTTCCCTCTGATTAGGGGTAATGAGAATACCTTAAGTGTGAAGTCAGCTTCTCACACCTAATCACCTTTGGTGTAGGATTAAGATCATTAACCTACTTGTGATTATTTAGATGTTTTTGTGGTTTTTGTTTAGTGTTAAGTAATGAGATTAAGCCATAATCAGGGATTAAACAGACTCATTACACCATCCTAATAGAAGGATAATAGATGAGAGTGTTTAAGCTGAGGAAAGCTCCTCAACTTAATCCATGATTAGAGATTAACCTCATGACAAAACAAAGCCTTTATTAAGTGGATTTTAAATAATGATATGATTAAGAAATGAGTTTTATGATTTGTAAGACAACTTGAAGGGGACTTGTCCATTAACACTAGGGTTAGTCCTTCTTAACCAATTAAGGAAGAATTAGAACCCTAATGCAAGGCCCAAGTTACAAGCTTGATGTCTTGATGGTTATTAGATGGATTGATTAAAGGATTTAAACACATTAAGGGTTTAACACTTAGGATTAAAGTTATACACTCCATCCTAATAGAAGGATGCAGGCATAAGCTTAATCACAAAGCCTTAAAACCTTTAGGGTTTAGTCCCTGATTATGAGATGAGAAGAGAAGACTCAATGAGACACAAAGGTAAAACTAAGTGGGGGGACTAATAAAAACCCTAATCATTGTCATGCTTGGTTGTTCCTAAGGTTTGTGAGGTTTACAAGAAAGATCTTCAGAGAAACCACCAGGAAGCAGATGAAAGGAGCAAAGAGAAGCAAAGTAACTTGCTTCATTTAAGAAGACAAGTCACTTGAAGAAAGAAAGTAAGAAGAGCAAGAATGAGCAAGCTCAATCTCAAGCACAAGACAAAAGGTAGCAATGATGCATAAGAGGAGATGAAAAGAAATTGTGAGAAGTGAAGGCAAATTCACTTCTCAAAGTAACTTACCACCTGAAAAGTTAGTGAAAGAAATGCAATGCAATACAAAATGAGATGAAATGACATGATGCAAACCAAAACCAGAAGCATGAGTGTGATGATAATGATGCTATGAGATGATGCAAACATGAAATAAGGCATGAGGATGATCATACAAACATGTGGAGGCAAGAGAAGCATGCTTAGAATCATGAACATACATGAAAAGTTATCAAATGCAAATGACATACAACATGGAAAATGAAATATGCAATGATCAAACATGATTCTAACATGTCCTAAGATGTATTATGAATCAAATGGATGCACAAAATGTCATGGCAAGTCATGGTATGCAAGAAAATGGAAGATGGATGCAAATGAAAGCCCAAATTAGGGTTTATGATCAATGCACAAAACAAAAATCAAAACCAGAAGCAAACATCATGATAAAAAATTGAAAATGCATTCAAAGGAACCCTAACCCTACACAAACTCACTGCCCAAAGGAGGGGATCCAATTCTTAACCTAGTGAAAGTTATGAATTTCCTAAGATTTCTAGGGTTTTAAGGTACCTTGACAAGAAAAATGTCAAACAAATTGAAAATGCAAGATCAAACCATGCGAATTTAATCCTACAAACTACATGATATGCAAGACACAATGCAAAAAGAATCAAAGTCCAACTCTCAAAGACTAGGCAGAGATGAATTTTTGAACATTGGATCAAAATAATGCTTTGAAATAGAATTAATTCCATGAAAAATTGTCAAAATGCATCAAGATCAAAAAAGAAATTTGGTTGGAGGGTTGGACAATGTTTCTAAATGATTTTAAATGTTTCATGAATTTTTTGGTGATTTTTAAATACCTAAAAGTATTTTTAATTAATTAATTCTCATTAATTAATTAAAAATAAACTTTTAAATGATTTAAAAATATTTTTTAATGCAAAAAATAAAAATAAAAATGTTTTTGGTTTCTGAAAATTAATAAAAGTTTGTATAAAAATTTTCAGAATTTTTAAAATTGTTTTGCTATTTTAAATTAAATGGAGAAAATAAATGCAATTAAATGAAAAATAAAAATGAATTAAACTGAAAAAAAGAAAAGTCAGCACAATCAATGGCTGACATTCAAACATACGCGCGCGGGAGTGGACTTGGCGCCATATCCAAGGGCTGAGATTCAAATTCACATAATTATGATTAACCCTAATTAATCAAACCCTAATGACTTTCAGGCGACCGGAACACTGTTCCGGTCGTCTTCTCCGGCCAAACACTCAAGTTATCTCTCTTAATACGCATCCCCAGGCCCTAAAACTCTCCAGAAATGATCCTCTCTCCAACCCCAACAAGAATCAGCCATCAAAATTCATTTATCCATCATCAAATCCATGAATCGAAGCAAAATGCATTTAGGTCAGAAAAGTTTCAGAAGCAACATACACACTCAATACTCAATCATTTTCGAAACAAAACATATCAGCATGACCAGTGGAGCATGGAGAATCATTTAGAAACTTAAAAACATGTTTCTGAAAAAAAAAGTTTGAGATGGTTACCTGAACTGAAGCTTTGGTTTCTGGTACTTTCTGGCTGGTTTCCTGCTTGCAATCAACTCCACTGGACCCCCTGAGAAGCTTTCAATGCTTGTTTGGAGTTTATAATGGGTGGTTTGAGAGATGGCAGGAGTTCTGTTCAAGGTGGGGTGGAAATCGTATTTGTGATTTTGGGAGTTTAAGGCAATGGTGATGGGTGCTTTGTGATCAGGAAAGTGTGTTGAGTTGATTTGTGAAGCTGGTTTGTATGTTTGTAGCTTGTGCAATCAGTTTCGAATGCTTTTGCAAAATGGTGTGGAAATGAGAGAGCAGTGTTGGAGAGTGTTTCAGGCCTGTGTTGTATGTGTTTTGGCTTGCCTTTTGTTTGCATAAACTATTGTGATAGGTCAGATGAGGTGATGTGTGCTTTTGTGATAGGTATGGCTCAAGTTGCCAAAATGTCAAAGTTGTGTAAGAGAGGCATGGGCTACTTGCTAGCCAAGGACAGATGGGGTGTCCTGCGCAGCAATATGTGTGGAGAAACCTTGGATTGTTTGTGAAGTCAGCCAGCAAGTGGATTCACACTTGAGTGAGTTTTTGCAACTTGCCTCACTTTTGCTTCCTTTGAAATTTCTTGCTCCATAAGCCATAAAAATGAATGATCCTTTGGTGCAATCTGACTTTTAGGCCTTGGTACATGCTTGCATGAAGATTAGAAGTGTATTTGATAGCTCAATTTTCCTTGACAAGTGAATTTGCAATTTTGCCTCTTTGGTAGAAAACTTCAAATTTTGTGATTTTTGCCAACTTTGACAAGCCATAACTTTTGATCCAAAATGAATTAGGTCAAGTTCTTGTACTTTTTGAAAAGGGAATGATCCATTCTACAACTTTCATGACCAAAGTTTTTCCATTTGAAGCATTTTTGAATCAAAAAGCAAGGGTTGAAAAAGTTTCCCAAAATAGCAATTTCATTAAAAGTCAAACTTTCCCAAAAAGTCAACTTTGCAAATGACTTGAAATTCTTCAATTTTGTGAACTTCCAACTTCTTCTATGATCAAATAAAGATCATATACAATCAAAATGATGAAGAACACCCTTTGGTTGGGTCATTGAGGGCCTCAGATGCCCTGATTTTACACTGACTTGCTTGAAAAGTCAACTCTTGATCAGATGACTTCCCCATGGAATTTCTTCATGAAAATTGATATGCATACTCCCTATACCATATAGAGACCAATAGAAACAAGAATGACCAAAAAAATTGGAGTTATGGCCTTTGAAACCAAAACCCTAATTTCAGGTCATCTGTGCAATCAAACTTGGCTCTGCTTCCATGCCATTTTCAGTTCTTGTGATTTTTTGACATTCTTGACTTTGAAAGGATATAATATGATGTTTGAACACACATGGACCCCTTTGAAGTGATTGATGACCTTTGGAGTGGCTCAAGAAGCTCTTGGATTGCTCAGATCACAAACCCTAGATGCAGATGACTTTGAACCAATGCAGTGAATCAAAAATGTAATGTGAGATGGTATGATTGAGTTTATGCATATGAGAAGATCACAAGCCATGGTGTGAATGGGTGAGGGCAAATTTGGGGTGTTTACAGCTGCCCCTATTCAAACATGAGTTAGCTGTGCAGGATGTAAGCAACGGCTTAACAAGCAAACAAGATAACTTGTGGTTGAATACCAAAGACAGTCCAAAATTTGCACTCACAAAATGAAGAAGAAAAGGGATATAGATTGTAAAAGAAAGTAAAGTATATTATAAAGTGCGGGCGACGGAGGACGACCGTCGAGCAGAGGACGACTGCTGGGGAAAGAGCAATGACGGGGACGGCCGACATGTTGGAAAAAATGCGGGAAATAAAGCAATGACGGGGACGGCCGACATGCTGGGAAAATGCGGGAAATAAAGCAATGACGGGGACTGCCGACATGCTGGGGATAAAAGGGATTATGATGGGGACGGCCATCAAGTAAATCTATAAGATTCTCTGGGGATTAACGAAAAATGATGGGGACGGCCATCAAGTTCATAAAGTAATGTAAACAAACGATGGGGACGGCCATCGGGCTAAACTGATGAAGGACGATCATCAGGAAAAGGAAAAGGGACCACGACGGGGACGGCCATCGGGTTAAAGAATAAATGAAATAATGATGAGGGACGGTCATCAAAGGTGAAGGACGATCACCTGGCAGGGTACGGTTGCCGAAAATATCGCGATACAGGACGAATGCCGGATAAAAGGTCAACGATGGGGATGGCCATCGGATGAGCATGATGAAGGACGATCATCAAGAGGTGAAGGACGATCACCTAGCAGGGGACAACTGCTCTCAAGGTTTATTATGACGTAGGACGAACGTCAGATAACAAGATCAACGATGGGGACGGCCATCGAATAAAATGACGAAGGACGATCATCGAAAGGTGAAGGACGATCACCTAGCAGGGGACGGCTGCTCTCGAGGTTTATCATGATGTAGGACGAACGTCAGATAACAAGATCAACGATGGGGACGACCATCGGATAAAATGATGAAGGACGATCATCAAAAGGTGAAGGACGATCACCTTAGCAGGGGACGGCTGCTAAATATCACGACATAGGACGAATGTCGGATAGAAAAGGTCAACGATGGGGACGGCCATCGGATGAGCATGATGAAGGACGATCATCAAGAGGTGAAGGATGATCACCTAGCAGGGTACGACTGCTCTCAAGGTTTATCATGACATAGGACGAATGTCAGATAGAAAAGAAATTTTGCTTTGCTGGCGATCTACTGGGGAATAGTAAACACGGAAGAGTGTTTATATCCAAGAAACAAAAGGTATAAGTGTTTAGATGTTTGTGTATAGATTAAAGATGCGGACGAGCATCCTTAAGGCTACGATACGGACGAGTATCGAGTAGAAACAAATACTGACACGTGTTCAGAGATGATGATACGGACGAGTATCAACTGGTTAACAGAGAACACGGATGAGTGTTGAATCTGAGGGGACTCTTCTGGGGAATAGTAGACACAGACGAGTGTCTATATTCAAGAAGACAAGAGTTTTTGACACGTGTATGGATTAAAGATGCGGACGAGCATCCTTATGACTATGATACGAACGAGTATCGGGTAGAAACAAACGCTTGACGCATGTTCTGAGATGATGGTACGGACGAGTACCAACTAGTAAACGAAGAACAAGGACTAGTGTTGAATCTGCGGGGATTTAAGCGGTATATACAAAATATGGACGAGTACCTGTATAAGAGTGACATAAGTATGAGTGGTGTACAGGAGAATGTTTATCTTGTTGAGGAGGGTGACACGGACGAGTGTCAAAAGAAAAGAGTGTAATATAAACAAGTATATGTTTTGCAAAATGTTTAGGCAACTGCGCTGGGGAAGATGACACGGACGGGTGTCAGGGAATCTGTATAAAGATGTATCTGTGAGTGCAAAGAGGAAGCTCTGGCTTTCCACTGGGGGTATGACACGGACGGGTGCCAAGAAGTATATGTAATATAAGTGTCTGCTTGTAAAGAAGGCTCGGGCGACTTTACTGGGGAATCATGACACGGACGGGTGCCAAAAGGAGTGTGTATTTGTATTTACAAGTGTAAGGCAAATGCCTTGGCTCTCTGGTGGGGAATTTGGGGAGTTTGTTGTATACTGTTGATGGGTTGTCAATATTCACAAGTGTTTGATTCAGAACATGGCTTAAGTTTATGCAATATGTTTGATTTTTGTCGTAATGCTCCGTATTAGACGGAATGCTACGCTTTGTGGGGAGAATATGATGTTAATGCCATGATTATGCATAGATATCGATCCGGGATTTGGATCCCGTTGCTATGAAGATCTCTGGTCGATCTGCTTGAAGTGAATATCCCAGTTGGGGATGAGATCATTGACATATGGGACTCTGCTTGGGGATATAGGTCACTGATAGACCTATCTTTGGTAATGAGGGACCCAGTTGGGGTTTGTAGAAGCTTTCGTTACTCCGTTGTGGAATCCTCAGGCATTGCTCTTTCGGATAGAGGCTGAAGCTCTGTGGGGAGGTGGTTCCCTGTCTTTGCACTTAGCTGCAGAGGAAATAAATGGCAACTCGGATGGGAAAGAAGAAAGACCATGGGAAGGTCTTCTTGGAGATTTCTGTAAGGGATCTTGCTGAGGACGATACTTGACAACTCAGCTGGGGAGAAACCTTCATGCCCTATGCTGTGCTCTGAATACCTGAAAAGATAGAGAAGCGCACAAGTAATCCCGAGGTATCCCTTACCGGATTCCATCATAGGAGTTTAGACACCCCCGGGAGTAAGTATATTTCCTGCAAGCACGTATTTTTTAAAAGAGAAGCATTTGTATCTATGCAATCAGTATCTCAGGGACATCGAACATTTTTGCAAATGAAAATGAAGTGTACGGGGCGAAACATGACTGAAAATCTGATTTTATTAATTCATGTGCCCTGAATTGGCAAGATACAGTCAAAGAAACATATCCCCTGAAATGAGGAGATTGTTACAAATTGAGAAACAAAATGTTGGCAATGTTGTCGACGCTTCAAGGAGCTTCCCTTCTGCTATGACTCGTATGACATTTGACGTTCTTCTCGTCTTGCTTTCTGAAGAAGGCTGACTCTGACAGAAGCTTGACCCTTTCGAGGCTTACCAAGTTGTAGGTGATACAGACGAATTCAGAATGCAGTTGTTCGCTTATTCCCTTATTTTGCATGGATCGCCCTTTCGGGTTTTCAATCCATCAGGATACCCATTTTTGCCTGAGTTGTCCAATACGGCTTTTCAACTCAGCGGGTGTACATTTTTGTTTATTTTCCCTTATTTTTGCCCGAGTCTTTTATTCTGTTTTTGACTCGCCGGGATGCCCTATTTTTGCCTGGACTTACATTCTGTTTTTGTGTACAGCGGGTCTTTTTATGCGAAGTATTTTTTAACTGCATCTGAATTCACAAGGGACGGGAAATCTTCACCATCCATAGTGCTGAGCATCAGTGCTCCACCAGAGAAAACTTTCTTTACTACGAATGGTCCTTCATAGTTCGGGGTCCACTTGCCCCTGTGGTCTGTATGAGGAGGGAGGAGTCTTTTCAGCACAAGATCTCCTACTTGGTATTCTCGGTGCCTGACTTTCTGATCGAAGGCTTTCTTCATTCTTTTCTGATACAACTGCCCATGACAGATTGCAACCAATCTCTTCTCTTCAATCAGACTCAGTTGTTCGTATCGGGATCGGACCCATTCTGCTTCGTTCAGCTTAACATCCATCAGTACCCGTAGGGAGGGTAGTTCAACCTCAACTGGTAGGACTGCCTCCATACCGTACACAAGTTGATACGGTGTTGCCCCAGTGGATGTTCTGATTGACGTGCGGTATCCATGCAAGGCAAACGGTAGCATCTCATGCCAGTCTTTGTATGTGACTACCATCTTCTGCACAATCTTCTTGATATTCTTATTAGCTGCCTTAACAACGCCATTCATCTTTGGCCTGTAAGGAGAAGAATTGTGGTGTTGGATCTTGAAGTCCCGGCATAGTTCTGTCATCATTTTGTTGTTTAAGTTGGAACCATTATCAGTAATGATTCGCTCGGGAACTCCGTATCGGCAGATGATATCTCTCTTCAGTAATCTGGCTACCACTTGCCTTGTAACGTTTGCATAGGAAGCTGCTTCGACCCATTTGGTGAAATAGTCAATGGCAACCAAAATGAACCTGTGGCCATTTGAAGCAGTCGGCTCAATCTTTCCAATCATGTCAATGCCCCACATAGCAAAGGGCCAGGGTGAAGACATCACATTCAAAGGATTGGGAGGCACATGCACCTTATCCGCATAAATCTGGCATTTATGGCATTTTCTGGCGTAGGCACAACAGTCGGCATCCATTGTGATCCAGTAATAACCTGATCTTAACAATTTCTTGGCCATTGCATGTCCCCCAGCATGGGTACCAAAGGATCCTTCGTGTACCTCGTGCATCAACAAGTCTGCTTCTGTTCTATCAACGCATCTGAGGAGTACCATATCAAAGTTTCTCTTGTATAGGGAACCATCAGTGTTCAGGAAGAAACTACCAGCAAGTCTTCTTAAAGTCTTCTTATCATTGGAAGATGCCCCAGGCGAGTATGTTTGATCCTCCAAGAAGCACTTAATGTCATGGAACCAAGGCTTATCATCTTTAACAACATCTGCTGCGAACACATATGCTGGTCTGTCAAGTCTGGACACTAAAATTCGAGGCACAAAGTTGGCAGCTTGAACTTTGATCATGGATGAAATGGTGGCAAGAGCATCTATAAAATGGTTCTCGTCCCGAGGGATATACTCAAGCTTGACTATTGTAAAGAAAGTCAATAACCTCCTTGTATAATCCCTGTAAGGTATCAGATGATCCTGGTGTGTGTACCATTTGCCGTTGGTTTGATTGACTACCAGAGCTGAATCTCCGAATACAGTTAAAGTCTTGATCCTGAGGTCAATGGCTTCCTCAAGACCTATAATGCAAGCTTCGTATTCAGCTTCGTTGTTAGTGCAGTTAAAGGTGAGTTTTGCCGAGAAAGGCATGTGAACTCCTTTAGGTGTAATGAGTACTGCACCAACACCACGACCATTCATATTAACAGCCCCATCAAACATCATAGTCCATTCTTCTTCCGGGTCAGGCCCTTCAGTGTGAACATGCTCTTCATGATCTTTTGCTTTTATGAGCATGATGTCTTCATCAGGGAAGTCAAATCTCATAGGCTGGTAATCATCAATGGGTTGCTCGGCAAGATAATCAGACAATACACTGCCCTTGATGGCTTTCTAAGATGTGTACTGAATGTCATATTCTGTGAGGATCATTTGCCATCTTGCAACCCGTCCGGTAAGTGCTGGCTTCTCAAAAATGTACTTAACTGGGTCCATCTTTGAAATCAATAAAGTGGTGTGGGTCAACATATACTGTCTCAGTCGGCGAGCAGCCCACGCTAAAGCACAACAAGTTTTCTCGAGCAGTGAATAACATTGTTCACAGTCGGTAAACTTTTTGCTTAGGTAGTATATTGCATACTCTTTTCGACCAGACTCGTCATGCTGGCCCAGTACACACCCCATTGACTCTTCTAATACTGTCAAGTACATGATTAGAGGTCTTCCTTCAACTGGAGGCATAAGGATTGAAGGCTCTTGTAAGTATTCCTTGATCTTGTCAAAAGCCTTCTGGCAGTCTTCGTTCCACCTGACCGTTTGTTCTTTTCTCAGCAGTTTGAACAAGGGTTCACAAGTTGCTGTAAGGTGAGATATGAACCGTGAAATGTAGTTCAATCTACCTAAGAAACCCCGAACTTCTTTTTCTGACTTTGGCGCAGGCATTTCTTGAATGGCTTTGACTTTATCTGGGTCAACCTCAATCCCTTTCTCACTTACAATAAATCCCAGCAGCTTACCGGATCGCACCCCGAATGTGCACTTGTTGGGGTTCAACTTCAGTTGGTACTTCCTCAGACGCTTGAATAGCTTCAACAGATTTACCAGGTGGTCTTCTTCCGTGAGGGACTTGGCAATCATGTCATCCACATAACATTCGATTTCTTTATGGATCATATCGTGGAATAATGTCACCATAGCCCGTTGATATGTCGCACCAGCATTCTTCAGTCCGAATGGCATCACCTTGTAACAGAACATGCCCCAGGGTGTGATGAAGGTTGTCTTCTCCATGTCTTCAGGTGACATCTTGATCTGATTGTATCCTGAAAATCCGTCCATGAAGGAGAACACCGAGAACTGAGCCGTATTATCCACCAATACATCAATGTGAGGTAATGGGAAGTCATCTTTTGGGCTGGCTCTGTTCAGATCCCGGTAGTCAACACACATTCTTACTTTGTCGTCTTTCTTAGGCACAGGTACTATATTAGCAACCCACGGTGGATAGCTAGTTACAACAAGGAACCCGGCGTCCCACTGCTTTTGTACCTCTTCTTTGATTTTCATTGCCATGTCAGGGCGAGTACGGCGCAGTTTCTGTTTAACCGGCGGGCAATCTTCTCTTAAAGGAAGCTTGTGCATAACAATGTCGGTGTCCAACCCTGGCATATCTTGATAAGACCAAGCAAATACGTCCACATATTCTTGAAGCAGGTCGATCAGTTGGCTCTTCACTGAGTCTTGTAAGCAGGCCCCGATTTTAACTTCTTTCACGTCTTCATTTGTACCTAGATTAATCGTTTCGACCTCCTCCTGATGAGGAATGATAACCTTTTCCTCTTGTCTCAACAACCTGGCTAGTTCTTCAGGAAGCTCGTAATCTTCTTCAACCTCTTCATCAGCTTGATTGATTGGATTGTCAAAGTCATACGAAGTCATAGCCGTGCTGTTGTCGGTGCGGTCTGGAAGGCACTCTCTGCAAGGGTTCAGTTTGTTCATTTTAGTGATTGATTTTAATCTTGTTTAGAAAAGTGAAATGAAGTTGTCATTTTGAAAACACTGCCATTTTGTACAAAAAGAAAAATGGAAAAAACAGTGAGCGGAAAAAAGAAAAGACTCATTTGCAAAAGATGTCTGATTATCATTGATTGATCTATTTGCACAAAATTACAGATGGCCCGATTACAAAATGAGTCTTGTCATCTTGGGCAAGATGCAAGACTTGATGCATGCTTAAAATGCAGGAAATAATAATTACTCTGCAGGAGTAACTCTTATAATTTCCTGGGAAGACCAGTTTGAGATACTGCTCCCCGGGATCCTTGGACGTATCCAACTCTCCAGGTTGCGGTCGCTTTCATCCTCGTCTTCCAAGTTGTTCATGGCATCTGGGGTGAGCATCCCCCCACTGACAAAATTGGGCTCCTTAGCAGCCTCTGCTTGATCTTGTTGAGTTGGTTTGTAACCCAACCCAAATCTATCCTCCTTCTTCTCTACATGTAGCAACTTGCCCCAGCCTTGGGCAGTCCCCTCTTCAACAACCTTCCGGGCTTGTTGATAAGATGTCATTGAGGTTCCAGGTACAGCGGATGCTTCGTTTATGTTCAAGGCCTCAAACCCTTGACTCATAGTTTCGTGGATCTCCCCATCCATCTCAATGTATTTGTATGTAGCCAGGTGGCTAACAAAGATATCTTCCTCTCCACAAATAGTAACGACTTGGCCCTCCCACTCGAATTTTAACTTCTGGTGAAGGGTTGACGTCACGGCGCCAGCGGCGTGTATCCATGGTCTACCCAATAGACAGCTGTAGGCAGGCTGTATATCCATCACGAAGAAGGTCGTTTTGAAAGTCTGTGGGCCAATCGTTATAGGCAACTCAATCTCTCCCAGAACTGATCTCTTAGAACCGTCAAAGGCTCTCACTACCAAGTTACTTGGGCGTAATGCCAATCCCTCATACTCCAGCTTCACAAGGGCTTTCTTAGGTAGGACATTGAGGGATGACCCTGTGTCTACCAGTACATGGGAAAGAACTGCACCCTTACACTCCATGGTAATGTGCAAAGCCTTGTTGTGATTGCGACCTTCCGTAGTCAAATCAGTGTTGGTAAATCCTAGTCCATGACTAGCGTTAACATTTCCAACCACGTCCTCTAACTGATTGACGGTAATCTCCTCTGGCACATAAGCTGCGTGCAAGACTTTTAGTAGTGCGTTCCGATGAGCCTCGGAGCACATTAGCAATGATAGAATGGAGATTTTGGAAGGTGTCTGGTGAAGCTGGTCTACTATCTTGTAATCACTTTTCTTGATGATTCTCATGAATTCATCAACCTCTTGATCAAAAGGGGTTTTCAAAGCTTCTTTAGCAACTTGTTCTTCTTGCACCAGGCTCTTCCCTTTTGCTTTGGCAGCAGCTTCTGCTTCAGCAATGGGTCTTGGAATCTGCGGGGCAAAGAGACGTCCGCTTCGAGTGAAGCCTCCACCTCCCCCCACATTGTCTATTTGTGGTGCAGAAGTTGATGATTCCAGAGTGATTTTCTGTCCTTCGCAGTATAGATCGGAGCCGTAATGCCAAGGGATGGCATTATTGCTTTCATAAGGGACTGGCCCAGGCACTGTGATAGTGACTGGACTGATAGCAGCTGCAGAAGGGACCATGATAGTATGTGGATCATAGTATATTGTAACTGGTGCTCTGGCAGGAGCGGTATTTTGTGAGTTGTAGGCAGAATCATTTGCAGGATCATAATAAATTGTAACCGTTGAGATACTTTCATTGTCTACTGTTGATGTTGTAGGAGACACTGTTGACTGGATGAGTGTTGCTGTTGTAGGGGATTCTGAATGAAGGGGTGCTGAGGTTGTAGAAGAGATGTTTGTTGATATTTGGTCCGTTGAAGTGACAGATGAAGCATTTGTTGATGAGATTGAAGAGTTGTTTGGAACAATTGTTGTTGCGGTTGTAGAAGACTCGGGAATTGTTGTTAAGGAGATTGCTGGATTTGGAGGTGTTGATGTTGTGATTTGAAGCAGGCCACTCTGGATGAGACCATCTATGCCACTTTGTCGCTCCCGATAAATGGGACTGTCCCCGATAAAGGTACAGACACGAACGGTCGGCGAGAGGGACAATGAGAACACACAGCAGTGAACTCACTGGAGATGAAAAGAGTCGCCAGCTAGGCATTTTTATCCCGGAGGAAAGGCAATGCTGCATAAGCCTAGAAAAGAAATGGATAAGACGGTTACGAACCAGAGAGACTGAGAAAGGGGGTTGGTTACAACCTGGGAAGGTATTAGCACCCAGATTGTCCGCCGTACTCGACGGGATCCACGCTTAAAAGATTTATGTTTTAAAGGGGTAGTGTCAGTGCAATTTGTGTATAAAATAACTGGAAAAGGATGTACAGGTGTCAGTGTAAAAGAAGTGAAGTGTGATATATACAGTGTCAGTGTAAGGATAAGAGTGAAATGCTTAAGATCATGAGGCTAATAAGAATGAAGCTGGAAAGAGGGGGAATGTACAGAGACTTTTGTTCGATAACTGTTAAGTTATGCCTACGTATCCTCTCGTGCAATGAGGAAGTCAGAACACCGTAGTTCGACCCAATGAGACTGAAAGGTGGATTGACTTGTGAACTGCTTACTTGCCTATGCTCAAGTGTATGACCTGTCTGGCTCAGGTGCAAACTGTCTTGCATTAGACGGAAGAAGCAAAGTTCTCGTTTGTGAGTGGATGAGATGAGAAAAGAATCCCGAAGGAGACGATTATTGTTTGTTTTTGAGTTTTCAGTCTTTTATTGCTTTTGAAAGTTTGTCATAAGTTAATGAGCTTAAGCCTAAACCAATGGATTTAGTAAACTCATCACATCTTCCCTCTGTTTAGGGGTAATGAGAATACCTTAAGTGTGAAGTCAGATTCTCACACTTAATCACCTTTGATGCAGGATTAAGATCATTAACCTACTTGTGATTATTTAGATGTTTTTGTTGTTTTTGTTTAGTGTTAAGTAATGAGGTTAAGCCATAATCAAGGATTAAACAGACTCATTACACCATCCTAATAGAAGGATAATAGATGAGAATGTTTAAGTTGAGGAAAGCTCCTCAACTTAATCCACGATTAGGGATTAAACTCATGACAAAACAAGTCTTTGATTAAGTGGATTTTATTTAATGATATGATGATGAAGTGATTTTTAGGGTTTGTAAGACAACTTGAGGGGGACTTGTCCATTAACACTAGGGTTAGTCCTTCTTAACCAATTAAGGAAGAATTAGAACCCTAATGCAAGGCCCAAGTTACAAGTGTGATGTCTTGATACTTATTAAGTGAATTGATTAAGAGATTTAAACACATTAAGGGTTTAACACTTAGGATTAAAGTTATACACTCCATCCTAAGAGAAGGATGCAGGCATAAGCTTAATCACAAAGCCTTAAAGCCTTTAGGGTTTAGTCCCTGATTATGAGATGAGAGGAGAAGACTCAAAAGAGACACAAAGGTAAAACTAAGAGGGGAGACTAATCAAAACCCTAATCATTGTCATGCTTGGTTGTCCCTAAGGTTTGTGAGGTTTGACAAGAGAAAATCTTCAATGGAACCACCAGGAAGCAGATGAAAGGAGCAAAGAGAAGCATAGTAACTTGCTTCATTTAAGAAGACAAGTCACTTGAAGAAAGAAAGTGAGATGAACAAGAATGAGCAAGCTCAATCCAAACACATACAAAGAATGGAGCAAGGGTGCAATAGAAATGGAAAGAGATAGTGAGAAGTGAAGGCAAATTCACTTCTCCAAGTCACTTACCACCTGAAAAGTTAGAAAAGAAAACACAATGCAATGCAACATGAGATGAAATGGCATGATGCAAAACCAAACCAGAAGCAAATACATGATGTCAATGATGCTATGAGATGCTACAAACCAGAAACAACACATGTGGATGATCATACAAACTTATGAATGCAAATGAAGCAAGTTAAGACACATGAACATACATGGAAAGTTATGAGATGCATATGGCATACAACATGGAAAATGAAAGATGCAATGACCAAACATGCTTTCAATATGTCTTGTGATGTCAAATGAACCAAATGGATGCTTGAAATGTCATGGCAAGTCATGTTATGCAAGGGAAATGCAAGATGGATGCATATGAAAGCCCAAATTAGGGTTTATGAATCATACATCAAACACAAACCAAAATCAGAAGCAAACAACATTACAAAAAATTGAAAATGCACTCAAAGGACCCCTAATCCTATACTAAACCAATGCCCAAAGGAGAGGTCTCAACTCTTAACCAAACTCAAGATATGAATTTCTAAAGGTTTCTAGGGTTTTAGGGTTTCTAAACAAGAAAATTGTCAAACAAATGGAAAATGAAAGATCAAATCATGGCCATTTACTCTCAAAAACTACATGCTAAACACAATGCAATGCAAGAAGAATCAATGTCCAACTCTTCATGGATAGGCAGAAAATGATTTTTGGAACTTTGGATCAAATTAATGCATAAAAATGATTTTAATTCAATGAAAAATTCTCAAAATGCATCAAGATCAAAAAAGAAATTTGGTTTGAAGGTTGGACAATGTTTCTAAATGTCTTAGAACATTTCATGAATTTTTTGGTGATTTTTAAATACCTAAAAGTATTTTTAATAAATTAATTTTCATTAATCAATTAAAAATAAACTTTTAAATATTTTAAAATACTTTTTAAATGCTAAAAATAAAAATAAAAATATTTTTGTGTTTTAAAAATTAATGAAACTCTTGACAAAAAGTTTCATAATTTTTAAAACATTTTTGCTATTTTTAATAAATTATACAAAACAAATATGAAATAAATGAATAAAAATAAAGAAAATGGAAAAGTCAACAGAATGGAAGGCTGGGATTGATCCTGGGTTTGAAACTGCTGACCACGCGCGCTATCCAAGGGCTGTGGTTGGTTCAGATTAAATTAATTTAATTAAGATTAATTAGAACTAACTAAAGGGATTAGGGCTAACTGAGTGAATCCAGGCCACACATGCGCGCGGGAGGTCAACACAGTCAAACAATCCAACGCCCAAGATTCAAATGGAATTAATTACAGGGATTAGGGCTAATTAAACTCAGGTGACTGGAGGGGAGCTCCGGTCATCTTCCCCGGCGACCCCAAAACCCTAAAACATGATTCAGGCCACTATTCTTCAAATTAATGCCAGGGAAATGATCCTCTAACAACCTAGGTCATGAATCCATCCTCAAACATTATTTAAACCACAAGAAACAAGCAAATCGAAGGAAAGAAATTTCACGGGTGAAATTTCAGAACAGCAATACAAACTCATCTCTCACTCATTTCCAATTCTAAAACCATCCCCATGATCAGCAAGACATAAGCAACCAGTTTATAACTTAAAATGCAAGATTTGGGAGAAAATGTTCATGTTCATACCTGAGCTGGAAAGCTTCAATATTGAGCTTCCAGAGCCTCCTTTGCGTGCAAATGAACTTCTTTGACTCCCCTGATGCTAATGGAAGGCTTGGAATGAGCTTAGACAAGCTGCTTTGAGAAATCCAGTTCTGGTGTAGCAGAAAATGGAGTTTGTGTGTGAGTGGTTTCAAGCTCTGTTAATGGTTGATTATGGTTCCTTTTGATGTGCTTGACTTGTTGGTGAAAAGAGTTTGGATGTTTGGTGGCTGTATATTGAGATTCGAAGAGAGAAAAGTTTTTGGACAGTTTTGTGATATGCTGTGTTCTGGCCAGCTTCAATGCCCAATGCTTTGCTATATCATCTCCAACTTGTGTGGATAGACTGTGAGGCAGGTCAGTAGGGTGGCTGAGCACTGTGCCAAGAGTATGGGAGCCTTTTGCAAAAAGGTCAAGTTTGTGTCCTTGAGAGTATGGGTCATGGCAGCAGCAGGTTCAAGTCATGTCTTGCTCCAGCTTGAGTTGAGGAGGGCCCTTGGATTGTTTGTAGCTGACTGCAACATGTGGATGACAAGCTATGCTAGCTTTTGCAACTTGACAACTTGTGTTTCCTCATGATTTTGTGCCATACACATGAAAAATTGCTTGCTGAATTTTGTAGCATAACACTTCTTTTAGTCATGGCAATGCTTAAAAATCAGCTAGAGACCACATAATTCCTTGGTGAATGGTTTTGCCAAGAATCCCCCCTTTTGCACTTTTATGAAAAATGCTTTATGGAACTTTGAAAATCAAGGCAAGCCATCCAAAATTCCTTGGGCCAAATCTGTTTTTGGGGTCATGTGTGATCATGTAATGCAGCTTTGAAGTCATTTTGAAGTCACTTAGAATGCTTGGTTCATGAAATTGCAAGTTTTCCTTTTAGTGCATAACTTGAAAATTAGTGATTTTTGCCAACTTTAACACACCATAACTTTTGATCCAAGATGAATTAGATCATGTTCTTGTACTTTTTGAAAAGGGAAAGATCTAGTCTACAACTTTCATGACCAAAGTTTTTCCATTTGAAGCATTTTTGGATCAAAAAGCAAGGCTTGAAAAATGGCATAAAATGACATATTCTTGAAAAGTCAACTGTGCCCAAAAAAGTCAACTTTGCAAAAACTTCAAATTCTTGAATTTTGTGAACTTCAACCTTCTTCCATGATCAAATAAAGATCATATACACTCAAAATGATGAAGATCACCCCTTGGTTGGGTCATTGGGGGCCTCAGATGCCCTGATTTTGCACTGACTTGTCCAGAAAGTCAACCCTTGATCAGATGACTTCCCCATGGAATTTCTTCATGAAAATTGATATGCATACTCCCTATACCATATAGAGACCAATGGAAACAAGAATGACCAAAAAATTTGGGTTTATGGCCTCTGAAACCAAAACCCTAATTTTAGGTCAACTGTGCAGTCAAACCTGGCTCTGCTTCCACACAAATCCCAGTTCTTGTAATTCTTTGGCATTTTTGACTTTTAGGGGATGTAATATGATATAAGAACACACATGGACCCCTTTGAAGTGATTGATGGCCTTTGGAGTGGCTCAAGAAGCTCTTGGATTGCTCAGATCACAAACCCTAGATGCAGATGACTTTGAATCTATGCAGTGAATCAAAAATGGGATATGAGGTGGTATGATTGAGTTTATGCATATGAAATGATCACAAGCCATGGTGTGAATGGGTGAGGGCAAATTTGGGGTGTTTACACACTTCTCAAGTTATCACACCCATTCACTGAAATGTTGCAATAAGCACATCCTAGCTCACATCCAGGGAACATTTGACATTCAAGGAGTTGAGCTTTAATCTCTACCAAGGGTGTCCGAATCTGCCCCACACAGGTTATCAAGTAAGACGGCTTATCTTCTTCATTAGCATTGATTCTGGGTCCTCCGTGGTTTGGCATAGGATTTTTACTGACATTTGGCGGGGGTGCAAAGTTTAGAGCTTTGGAGTCCACTAGATCCTGTACTTTCATGTGCAAAGCTCTACATTTATCTGTACTGTGGCCAGGTGCATTTGAGTGAAAAGCACATCTGGCGCTGGCGTCATAATTTCTGGGTAGACTGGAAGGATCTGGAGGTGCCAATGTCCTTAGCTCAACCAGGTTGAGTTTCAGGAGTTGCGGCAATAATGTGGCATAAGGCATAGGGATCGGATCAATCACCCTATTGGCCTGAGATGGTCTCTGTTGAAACGGTCTTTGCTGATTGTTGTTACTGGTGTTGTTGTTGTTATAATTTCTCTGAGGTGGATACTGAGCTTGTTGCTGGTAGTGGGATTGTTGCTGTGGTTGGTATGCTGGTAATGGATGAATTGGAGCGGGAATGGTGACAGCTGCCACAGACCTATGAACATATTGGGGCCTGCCCCTGCTGGTATGGATAACATTAGTCTCACCAGTCCTTCTTGGGCCCACAAAAGGCTTTCTTGGGTTGCTGGACGAGCTAGCACCGTTGTCAGAAATTTTGCCCATCTTTAACAGGCTCTCAATTCTTTCTCCAGCTATTACTACATCCGCGAAGCTGTTGGAAGAAAAGGCAGCTAGCCTATCAATGTATGTCCCTTGGAGGGTGTTCATAAACATGTCGGCCATCTCCCTCTCCGACATGGGTGGCTGGACAGTAGCAGCAAGCTGTCTCCACCTCTGGGCATACTCCCGGAAGCTTTCTCTGGATGATTGTGACATTCCCATCAGGAGGGTCCTGTTGGGAGCCATATCCAAGTTGTACTGGTATTGTCTAATGAAGGCCTCAGCCAGATCCTTCCAGCACCTGATGGTTGCTCTAGTCAAGTGAGAGTACCATTCCCTTGAAGCTCCTGTTAAGCTATCCTCAAAATATAACATCCATAGCTTTTCATCCATGGTATATGCCTTCAGCCTCCCCAGAAAGGATTGCAAGTGGGTTCGCGGACAGGAAGTTCCGTTGTACTTCTCAAAGCACGGAGGTTTAAACTTGTGGGGAATCCTGACCCCGTCCACTAAGCCCATGTCCATGACATCAAAACCCAAGGAGTTTTGAGACTCCAAGGACCTTAATTTTTCAGCAATTTCATCTAGCCTTCTGTCATAGGCCTCATCCCCAGCTCCCATCACTGTGAACTGATCTTCCTGGGGGTCTTCTTGGAGTACTCTGCCTGTAGTAACATTCCCTTGTACATTAGCAGGGATGTTGATCTCTGGATGAAGATGAGGGCCATACACAGGTGGGTTGATATGAGGCTGTACCCTCTCATTATTGCTTGTTCCACCAGTCCCTAGATGGGGGTCTTCCTGAGTCTGCCTCTCTACCAATGCTCTTAATCTTTCTTGGCTCTGTGCCAATCCATTCATTACCTCCATAAACTGGGTCATCTGATTTCTCATTTCCAGTCTCTCATTGGCCATTTGAGTCCTGACCTCTGTAAGGTCCTGTTGTACCTGGTCCATCTGTATACCCGAAAGGTTGTTGCGGGTAGGATATCTGTGTGGACGGTTGAGTGGGAACACCCGACGTCGAGCAATAGTTCCTGAACCACAACAGAGTTAGTAACAAAAACAAAACAAAACCTACAAAACAAAACAAAGGTTAGTATGCAATGCAATATGCTTATTTGTTTCCAAGGTATCCGGCTTGGAACTTGGTTTTGACCTTTCCAGACCCTTGAGGAAGATGCTTTTGATGTTGCTTGAAAGAACCCAGATAAAACAAACCAAATACATATATTACAAAAAGTGAATGATACATAGTTTGTTTTTTACAAATCATGCCCTCTGAGGGGTCAAAATACAACACAAGAAAGAAAAGTACAATGAAAAGAAAACAACAACAAGCAAAAAGTCAGACACCAAGACCAAACTCATCTTCCTGAACTTCCTTTAGAAGTGCTTCAGTCACGGGATCAGCTGGACGCTCCGTGAGGTTCCTGATGAGAAGATTCCTGGTAGTAACAACTGCAGTTAGCTTCTTGTGTCGACTCTGGTCCTTTGACCTCTTCACACATGCCCTAATCTTCAACTCTGAGATCTCTCTCTGGGCTGCTAGCAGGGCTTCCTGTTGCTCTTTTGCACTAGCCTCCAACTGCTCAATCTTGTCTTGAGTCCTCTTATCTTCCTGAGTACGAGCTTCGGTGATCCTGACCCACCTAGCTTGACTCTCTTTTAGATACAAATTAGTCCTGGACTTCTGGAACTGAGCCTCCTTGCAGGCATTCTTCAAGATCTGCTCTCTAGCCCTTGACTTCTTGATGTAGTCTTCTGACTTCTCAATCCTGGCTAGATGCTCCACCTTTAGCTTTTCTAACCTTTCGATGTCCAGACGACCATCACTCCTCTCCCAGAGGGTCTTCTGTAGAGCCTGAGTCAGATTCTCATTTCTCTCTTTCAGTTTCTCAAACTCCTCTAAGCTGACAGTGGCAAGAGGTGGTGATGTGGATGGCCCAGGTGCATCCTCAATAGTGAAGGGCATCCCAGAAATTTGAGCCCTGGCATGAGACCACTCATAGTACTGAGCTGAGGCCACATTGTTGCATCTCCCAAGAATAGCCATTCCCTTGGTCTGGACACTGTCCCAAGCCCAGGATGCTTGCCTGACAATAGCTAGATTAGGCTTAACCTCACAATAAAGGGTTTCAGCCAAGTCTTGTGCTCTAGGAGTGTGGACCAATGCATAGCCCAATTGTCTTTTGAATAACAGAGGGTTGTAGTTGATGCAACCCTTCACTCCTATCAGGGGTACATTGGGGAACTGCCCACAACTAGTAATGATGTCCCTGCCCTTGGTACTCTGAGTGCACCACCTGATGTCAGCTGAGGTCAAAGCAATGAGTCTTCTAGCCCAGTTCCTCTGCTGGTGAGGATTCAAGAATGCATCAGTTTTGGGCAAGTGTTTGAGCAACCAGGTATGGAACAGGGGAGCACAACACCTCACCAACCTTCCTCTTTGCTTTTCATTCCTTTGGTGAACAGAGTAGTAGAAATCTCCCAGTAAGGTGGGCACTGGGTTCCTCAGAATGAAAAGATGGATTGCATTCTTGCTAATAAACTTAGGCTCATCTGCAAAAAGTATAACCCCATATATGCTGAGGGCTAACAAAGCACAGACTGCCTTCCATTCCCCCAAGGAGGCTTTCAGAGTAGCCTGAGAGGTCAAGAAATCCAAATGTAGACCAGAGATTCCAGCCTTGGTAGTCATGTTCTGTCCAATCAGAGAGGGTTCCAGATATAGTGCCTTTGCCACTTCTTCATTACTAGGAAAAGCCATCTCAGGGTTGAAAGGGATACCACCCCTGACAGGTACACCAACCAATGATGAATACTCCTCTAATAAAGGCCCCAACTGAAAATCCTGAAAGGTGAAGCACCTCAGAGGGGGATCATAGAACTGTAGGCAAGTGTGAATCAAGCTCCTCTGAGAAGGGTCCAAATCCATAACCACATCAAGAATGCCTCCAAAATGTTCTCTGAATAGTGGTATATGGTCTGGAGTGATAAGGGCCTGGATCTTCCTGATGCCAGTCAGCTCAGGCTCAAAGAAATGGTATGAGATATTGCTCTTCTTGGGTGCCATGTTTGCTGATGAAGAGCTGAGACAGATGCTGATGATGATGACTGATACTAGAAGATGGGCCACTGATAGGCTGATGCTGGTGATGCAGGTGACTGAAGCAGGTAGCTGATGAATGTAGCTGAAGAAGGTAGCTGAAGCAGATAGCTGGTGAACAAGGGCCTATACAGATGAAGGGGTCAAAACCAAGCCAAAATATAATATGGATACCCTGAAAAACAAATAAGCAAATGTTAAATGATGCAATGATGATGTATGCAAATGATATGCAAGGGTTTGTGATCAAGCTGGATCTGATTACTGCCTTGATATAAGTCCATGTATGTCTAAGAAGTCCAGATGGAGGTTCATAAGTCCAGTAACCAAGGTGGGGGACTCAAATAAAGAGTCACATGTCCAGGGTTAAAAATCACAAGAACTGTTCCAAAATGGAGTACTCTTAATCAAAACAAAGTAACAGGATATGCTGAGGTCAGGGGTACCTGCAAACCTGTAAACATCCCAACCCCCTCACAGGTGGTGTTCTAAAACAAGGATCTTCAGACTTGGATCAGTTATGAGAAGTGTAAACACTTCTAACCTGGAGGTACAATGTTTACAATAACCATAAAAGATCCTCCTCTAATTCACCTCAGTTTCTGAAGGTCATAGTAAAAGGTATTCCAGACTTAGCAGGCTTCCTAGATAGCCCTAGCACTACAGGAGATCTGTAGCACATAGTTCTCAAGAAGAAACCCATATCTGAACCGTGTTTCATATTCCCGCACCAGACCGAAATGGAATGGGAAAGAACATGAACCACTCTAGCCTAGGTGTCACTCAGGTCCCAGGTATAGGACCTCAACTCTCAATAGAACCCCACCCACCAAAACAACAAAACCAGATCCAACCAGCACAGTATGACAGTATGATATATGTAAAGCTGTAAAGAAAGCAATAAAACAACTGTACATAAAGCAATGACATAAATACATAAACACAAATAGCACATAACACCCCAGTAAACACAAATCAAACAAGCGCTAGGAGGAACCCACAAAAAGAACCAGAAGCCCTGGTTGCAGTATAAGGTTCCCCAGCAGAGTCGCCAAGCTGTCGCTCCCACCTGATGACACGGGGCCAAGAGGGGTACAGACGCGAACGGTCGGTGAAAAGAGGAGAGTACACACAAGGGTGAACTCAGAAAAGAAAAGAGTCGCCAGCTAGGCATTTTTATCCCGGAGGAAAGGTAATGCTGCATAGACCTAGAAAGATATGGATAAGACGGTTGCGAACCAGAGAGACTGAGAAAGGGGGTTGGTTACAACCTGGGAAGGTATTAGCACCCAGATTGTCGGTCGTACTCGACGGGATCCACGCTTAAAAGATTTGTGTTTTAAAGGGGTAGTGTCAGTGCAATCAGTGTATAAAAGAGTAGGAAAAGGATGTACAGGTGTCAGTGTGAGAGAAGTGTAAAGTGTAATATATACAGTGTCAGTGTAGGAATAAGATGCCCAAGATCATGAGGTTAAGAGAATGGTGCTGGAAAGAGGGGGAATATACAGAGACTTTTGTTCGATAACTGTTAAGTTATGCCTACGTATCCTCTCGTGCAATGAGGAAGTCAGAACACCGTAGTTCGACTCAAAGAGACTGAAAGGTGAATTGACTTGTGAACTACTTGCTTGCCTATGCTCAAGTGTATGACCTGTCTGGCTCAGGTGCAAACTGTCTTGCATTAGACGGAAGAAGCAAGTTCTCGTTTGTGAATGAATGAGATGAGAAAAGAATCCCAGAGGGGGCGATTATTGTTTATTTTTGTGTTTTCAATCTTTTATTGCTTTTGAAGTTTTGTCATAAGTTAATGAGCTTAAGCCTAAACCAATGGGTTAGTAAACTCATCACATCTTCCCTCTGATTAGGGGTAATGAGAATACCTTAAGTGTGAAGTCAGCTTCTCACACCTAATCACCTTTGGTGTAGGATTAAGATCATTAACCTACTTGTGATTATTTAGATGTTTTTGTGGTTTTTGTTTAGTGTTAAGTAATGAGATTAAGCCATAATCAGGGATTAAACAGACTCATTACACCATCCTAATAGAAGGATAATAGATGAGAGTGTTTAAGCTGAGGAAAGCTCCTCAACTTAATCCATGATTAGGGATTAACCTCATGACAAAACAAAGCCTTTATTAAGTGGATTTTAAATAATGATATGATTAATAAATTATTTTTATGATTTGTAAGACAACTTCAAGGGGACTTGTCCATTAACACTAGGGTTAGTCCTTCTTAACCAATTAAGGAAGAATTAGAACCCTAATGCAAGGCCCAAGTTACAAGCTTGATGTCTTGATGGTTATTAGATGGATTGATTAAAGGATTTAAACACATTAAGGGTTTAACACTTAGGATTAAAGTTATACACTCCATCCTAATAGAAGGATGCAGGCATAAGCTTAATCACAAAGCCTTAAAACCTTTAGGGTTTAGTCCCTGATTATGAGATGAGAAGAGAAGACTCAATGAGACACAAAGGTAAAACTAAGTGGGGGGACTAATCAAAACCCTAATCATTGTCATGCTTGGTTGTTCCTAAGGTTTGTGAGGTTTACAAGAAAGATCTTCAGAGAAACCACCAGGAAGCAGATGAAAGGAGCAAAGAGAAGCAAAGTAACTTGCTTCATTTAAGAAGACAAGTCACTTGAAGAAAGAAAGTAAGAAGAGCAAGAATGAGCAAGCTCAATCTCAAGCACAAGACAAAAGGCAGCAATGATGCATAAGAGGAGATGAAAAGAAATTGTGAGAAGTGAAGGCAAATTCACTTCTCAAAGTAACTTACCACCTGAAAAGTTAGTGAAAGAAATGCAATGCAATACAAAATGAGATGAAATGACATGATGCAAACCAAAACCAGAAGCATGAGTGTGATGATAACGATGCTATGAGATGATGCAAACATGAAACAAGGCATGAGGATGATCATACAAACATGTGGAGGCAAGAGAAGCATGCTTAGAATCATGAACATACATGAAAAGTTATCAAATGCAAATGACATACAACATGGCAAATGAAAGATGCAATGATCAAACATGATTCTAACATGTCCTAAGATGTATTATGAATCAAATGGATGCACAAAATGTCATGGCAAGTCATGGTATGCAAGAAAATGGAAGATGGATGCAAATGAAAGCCCAAATTAGGGTTTATGATCAATGCACAAAACAAAAATCAAAACCAGAAGCAAACATCATGATAAAAAATTGAAAATGCATTCAAAGGAACCCTAACCCTACACAAACTCACTGCCCAAAGGAGGGGATCCAATTCTTAACCTAGTGAAAGTTATGAATTTCCTAAGATTTCTAGGGTTTTAAGGTACCTTGAGAAGAAAAATGTCAAACAAATTGAAAATGCAAGATCAAACCATGCCAATTTAATCCTACAAACTACATGATATGCAAGACACAATGCAAAAAGAATCAAAGTCCAACTCTCAAAGACTAGGCAGAGATGAATTTTTGAACATTGGATCAAAATAATGCTTTGAAATAGAATTAATTCCTTGAAAAATTGTCAAAATGCATCAAGATCAAAAAAGAAATTTGGTTGGAGGGTTGGACAATGTTTCTAAATGATTTTAAATGTTTCATGAATTTTTTGGTGATTTTTAAATACCTAAAAGTATTTTTAATTAATTAATTCTCATTAATTAATTAAAAATAAACTTTTAAATGATTTAAACATATTTTTTAATGCAAAAAATAAAAATAAAAATGTTTTTGGTTTCTGAAAATTAATAAAAGTTTGTATAAAAATTTTCAGAATTTTTAAAATTGTTTTGCTATTTTAAATTAAATGGAGAAAACAAATGCAATTAAATGAAAAATAAAAATGAATTAAACTGAAAAAAAGAAAAGTCAGCACAATGAATGGCTGACATTCAAACATACGCGTGCGGGAGTGGACTTGGCGCCATATCCAAGGGCTGAGATTCAAATTCACAAATTATGATTAACCCTAATTAATCAAACCCTAATGACTTTCAGGCGACCGGAACACTGTTCCGGTCGTCTTCTCCGGCCAAACACTCAAGCTATCTCTCTTAATACGCATCCCCAGGCCCTAAAACTCTCCAGAAATGATCCTCTCTCCAACCCCAACAAGAATCAGCCATCAAAATTCATTTATCCATCATCAAATCCATGAATCGAAGCAAAATGCATTTAGGTCAGAAAAGTTTCAGAAGCAACATACACACTCAATACTCAATCATTTTCGAAACAAAACATATCAGCATGACCAGTGGAGCATGGAGAATCATTTAGAAACTTAAAAACATGTTTCTAAAAAAAAAGTTTGAGATGGTTACCTGAACTGAAGCTTTGATTTCTGGTACTTTCTGGCTGGTTTCCTGCTTGCAATCAACTCCACTGGACCCCCTGAGAAGCTTTCAATGCTTGTTTGGAGTTTATAATGGGTGGTTTGAGAGATGGAAGGAGTTCTGTTCAAGGTGGGGTGGAAATCGTATTTGTGATTCTGGGAGTTTAAGGCAATGGTGATGGGTGCTTTGTGATCAGGAAAGTGTGTTGAGTTGATTTGTGAAGCTGGTTTGTATGTTTGTAGCTTGTGCAATCAGTTTCGAATGCTTTTGCAAAATGGTGTGGAAATGAGATAGCAGTGTTGGAGAGTGTTTCAGGCCTGTGTTGTATGTGTTTTGGCTTGCCTTTTGTTTGCATAAACTATTGTGATAGGTCAGATGAGGTGATGTGTGCTTTTGTGATAGGTATGGCTCAAGTTGCCAAAATGTCAAAGTTGTGTAAGAGAGGCATGGGATACTTGCTAGCCAAGGACAGATGGGGTGTCCTGCGCAGCAAGATGTGTGGAGAACCCTTGGATTGTTTGTGAAGTCAGCCAGCAAGTGGATTCACACTTGAGTGAGTTTTTGCAACTTGCCTCACTTTTGCTTCCTTTGAAATTTCTTGCTCCATAAGCCATAAAAATGAATGATCCTTTGGTGCAATCTGACTTTTAGGCCTTGGTACATGCTTTTATGAAGATTAGAAGTGTATTTGATAGATCAATTTGCCTTGACAAGTGAATTTGCAATTTTGCCTCTTTGGTAGAAAACTTTAAATTTTGTGATTTTTGCCAACTTTGACAAGCCATAACTTTTGATCCAAAATGAATTAGGTCAAGTTCTTGTACTTTTTGAAAAGGGAATGATCCATTCTACAACTTTCATGACCAAAGTTTTTCCATTTGAAGCATTTTTGAATCAAAAAGCAAGGGTTGAAAAAGTTTCCCAAAATGGCAATTTCATTAAAAGTCAAACTTTCCCAAAAAGTCAACTTTGCAAATGACTTGAAATTCTTCAATTTTGTGAACTTACAACTTCTTCTATGATCAAGTAAAGATCATATACAATCAAAATGATGAAGAACACCCTTTGGTTGGGTCATTGAGGGCCTCAGATGCCCTGATTTTACACTGACTTGCTTGAAAAGTTAACTCTTGATCAGATGACTTCCCCATGGAATTTCTTCATGAAAATTGATATGAATACTCCCTATACCATATAGAGACCAATAGAAACAAGAATGACCAAAAAAATTGGAGTTATGGCCTTTGAAACCAAAACCCTAATTTCAGGTCATCTGTGCAATCAAACCTGGCTCTGCTTCCATGCCATTTTCAGTTCTTGTGATTTTTTGACATTCTTGACTTTGAAAGGATATAATATGATGTTTGAACACACATGGACCCCTTTGAAGTGATTGATGACCTTTGGAGTGGCTCAAGAAGCTCTTGGATTGCTCAGATCACAAACCCTAGATGCAGATGACTTTGAACCAATGCAGTGAATCAAAAATGTAATGTGAGATGGTATGATTGAGTTTATGCATATGAGAAGATCACAAGCCATGGTGTGAATGGGTGAGGGCAAATTTGGGGTGTTTACACCAAGCAAGGAGAATTTATCCAATACTTGTTTCCACAGATTAGGGTCTAAGTTCACTAGCTTGTTGAACTTAATTACATGTTTTTGTGGCTTTTGTGAAGAAATGTCTTTTAGATTTTTCTTTGTGAAATAACCCCTTGATAAGACTTGTACATCCTTATAGAAAGCCTACACCACTCCAATATGGAATGAATGCAAGTTCCTCATGGAATAAGGCTATACACAAGGGATCCTTTCATACATTTATTACGTCTTTTTGGATTTTGTTTGAAGATGAGAAGAGAAAGACTCAAGAGGAAAAGGTCAAAGCTAATGGGGACTAAGACACAACCCTAAGTTATCTTATTATGTACAAGTGTGATCCTATGGTTAATGAGGTTTTCTAACCTAATGAGAAGAAAGAACAAGTTAGAATTCAACTTACTTCCTAAGGAAGTTAAGTTGAATCTAAAGAGAGAAAGAGGAAACCTATGAACAAGGCATAAAGTGCCAAGGCAAGGCAAATAAATGCATAAGAGATAAAGAATGAAGTGATTACCTCATCTTCCCCCCTACAAAACAAGAGTTAGCATGACAATTCATATTGAAAGCATAAACAAATGGCAAACTTCACACAAGAACTCACACTAACCTAGGAAAGATGTTAATGAACTTCTATGGTCAATACCAAAGCCTAAAGCATCTTATAAGGTGACATACCTAAAAAGTCAGTAGCTAAACCAATTCAAAGGTTTCTAAAGGAATTAAGTGAATTAAAGTCAAAGTATGCCCTAAGGCACCACTAAACCCTAAGGATGAAGTTAGAAAGATAACCTAAGTGATTACTATTGCTAAAATCCATTAAACTCAAAGGTAAATGAAAAATTCAGAACTTAACACTATAGGGAAGTGAAGGAAATGAAAGGATCAAATGAGCAAGGAGGGGTTCAAGTTAAAGGTATTCTAGTATGAGATTGAAAAGTGAGAAGAAAACACATTGAAACATGGTTATAAAGATGAAACAAAAGGACTTAGAGAAATATTCAAAAATAACCAAAGGGGCTTGATAAAAAAGTAAAATGGAGATTATACTTGGAAAATGTTCACAAATGGTGGGTTAAGAAGCATCCTAAGGCTAGGTGTTCAAATTAGGGTTTCTAAGGTCCTTTAGGTGACAAATGAAGTTCAAAAGGAAGCAAAATGGTTCTAAAATTGAGATGAACATGTGTGGATGATCAAAAAACACTTATAAGACTCAAAACAATGACAAGATAAAGTTGGTTTATGTACAAATTGAAATTGAAATGTTTAAGATGGAAGGAAGAGAGGGATTAGGTTAAAAGTGGGACAAATGTGACTTAGAACTCATGTAAACCCTAAGAATAAAAGGTAAGGACCCAAGGATGGTTTTCAATGTTAGAAGACCTATAATATGACTCACAAGAACCAGAAACAAGATCTTAGACTAATGGCATGAGTGCCTTATGCTAATGGGACCAAAGGAAGGGAACAAAAGGATCAAAGACATGACTTATGAACCAAACAACTTGAAAAAATACTAAATGACCTTGAAAAATTATGAAACTTGACAACTTAATACAAAATCCAAAGAGTAGCATACATACAAAAAATCTCACAAAAATTCCTATTTTTGAGTGGTATAAGGCTCATTGGAACACAATTAGGGTTTATATGATCAATGTGGAAACCAAAGACTCAAAAGATCTTAAAAAAGACCTAAAAATCCAGAGAAAAATATTTTGGGGAAGTTTAATGAGCTATTAAAAGAAAGCAAAAAGAATGGGCCATTTATGTTTATGGTTTAAGAGAACAAAAATGCACAAGATGATTGGTCAAAATATGAGAAAAATAGAATTAATTCATATGAGAAATTAATTCTGACTAAAATATTAAATAAAAATGAAAACAAAAATTATAGAAAATTAGGGAAAAATATGAAAAATGTCCATGAATTAATTGGGAATTTTTTGATTCAATTTGGTATTTTTAATAATATGAAACGAAATTGGAATAAAAGAGAAAAAGAAAATAAAAGAAACAAATTGTATGGGCCTAGGGGGTGAGAAAATCAATAAACAATGAACTAAACTGGGCTTGAGTATGCACGCTGGGGTGTTATTAGAAACTGAGGCCCAATCCCCAAATGCACAGGGTCCATGGTGATATGGTGTACCTTGGGTCAACTTATTGACTCTTTCTAGGCTTTCTGATTCATCCTGCGTCTCACAATAATCCTCATAAAAATGAATTATCCAGTAAAAGAGAAGGACTCATGGTATGTACTTAAGGATGCACACACATGAATACTCAGGAACCCTAACCCTAACACGTGAAGGGAACATGCCTCATCAATATGCTGGCATCATCTGGAACGCAGGATCAGAAAGATCCAAGGGTTGGGACTTAAAGCTGGCTAACAATTAGGGTTACTATTCATGGGACCGGAAGTGACCTCCGGTCATCTTCTCTGGTTACCTATGGCCTAGGGTTTCTTAAATTCTCCATGAAAATGATTCCTACAATCACCATTGCACTCGCCTTTCATCCCTGATCAACAATCTAGCATTATTTTTCACTTAGGGTTCTTGAAACGTGCGAATCAAATCAAACAAAAACCAACCTGAAAACTGCATCTACACACCTAATGTGTCTATCAACTAGCCAGATATCATAATGCTTCTAACAAGCTTTAAACAATAAGAATCAAGCAAAAAGAGAAGAAATCGTGCAATTGAGATTCAAGATGAAACCTGGAAATGGAGTGGTTCAGATGTTGAAGAAAACCAGAGAGTAGGTTCCTATTATGCTCATTGCTTGATCTTGATGTTCAACTGAGTGACATACACCACCACACCACTTGAATCTTCACTAATTTGATGAGAATGCAGAAGTTGTTGATGCTCTTGTTTTTTATCATTTAAACTGGTTCAGCCATGAATGATGATCCAAAGATGATGGTAGTGAAGGATTGATGAAGAAAGCAAAGTAACATATGAAGATCACTGTGAAATCTAACAAAATGCAAGAATATGCAGAACCAATATCTTGGAGATTCAAGCTAGATCAGTCATGGATCTTGAGCACAGTGTGATAATGGTGATGAATTGAGGAAGAACAGGATTGAATTGATGGAGATGAAGCTGGATCGAAACAAAACTGCACTGCAAATCTTCTGCTACACCAGAGAAAAATTCAGAGCATTTTGAGATGTGGTGTGTGTGATTTCGAGAAAATGCCAATCCTTAGTGCAATTTTGTTAGAGACCAAGCTTATATACCTAGAGTTAAGTCTAACTAACTCTAGTTGATGGTTAGAACTAGAGTTAGTTCTTTACCTGAGGTCAATTGTGTAATTCGAATATGGAGATCAATGAAGTTGCATTGGCTTGGCTCGAATGATTGTCTATGGTGATATACATGTTGCTTACCATGAGGGTGAGTGCAATGTTGTATGAAGCTACTCATGAATTCAGTACTTGGAGGATCCTTTGGCTAGTCATTTTATGGAGTACATGGCAGCTTGGGGTGTATGAGCATGTATGAGATGATTGGTACTCAAAATGTATTAAACTCATGATCCACAACAGCTGCATATGGTACACAACTTGAATTAGCTTGAACTTATCTTGATATTTGATGGCTTGGAATGCAAGAAAACAGTTGCATATGGTGATCTTGTAATGGAGATTTCTTCATGAGCAAGACATCAAATGAGGCAATGTTTGTGATCCAATTGAAGCATATATTTCAGAGAATCTATTTGATGTTCAACCCAAAATGATACATGGCCTTACAACACCTCAAAAAGACCATTGAAGTTCATGCCATGATGCTGCAAACTTGGCCTGCATTTCCTGCCCTTGGCCTGGCAAGATGCCTTGTGTCTTGGCAGTTTGAAGCCATATACTTTACCTCTCCATAACTTTTAAACCATTGATCAAACAAAAAATCTTTGAACATCAAAGTTGTTAGAAACATGGAAATGAACAACTTTGTAGTTAAAAGAAAATTCATTTGAGGCCTCTAACATGGAGAGAATTGACTTGCATTGTGACCCACCACCTGCTTGAAGAAATGTCTTGCCTGGCGTGTGCAGGAGGCAAGGCCTGCCTTGGCTTTTTGCCCTAGCTTGCCTTGATTTGCACCAACTTTGAATGATCATATCTCACTCAATTTTGATGCTATGAAAGAGTTACACATATGGATTTGAAGCTCAAGATGCCCTCTTTAATTGGCTCAAAGTATAATTTTGATATCCCTCATATTTTGGGAGAAGGCCCCATTCAAAGTAGCTGCAAAAAAGGCCAAAACTTGTCATTTTTGGAAACCCTAATTTTCCAAAAATGGTAAGTTTTGGTTTTCTTGATTTCTCTTAATTCCTCCATCATTTCTTGATCAAATTTGAAACATAGGATCCTTGTAACCCTAATTTCATGATTTTGATCTCAAAAAGTCAGTAGTTGACTTTTTCTTCAGCATGGTTGACTTTTCCCCAAATTCCTGTTTTTCAATCATCTGACCAATTAAACCTCTTCCAAAATGAATTTGTGGATGAAATTTGAACCCTATACACTTGTTGTCATATAGAATACAATAGAATCCACTTTTTCTCAAAAATTCATGGAGAAGCCCTTCACAATTGAACCCCTAATTTGGACCATTTCCTTAGGAAAGGTTGCATTGCTTGCCTTCTGGGATCAAACCAAAACTTTCCATAACTTGGGGCTTCACATACGAACTTGTGGGATGTTGTGGACCCTTAGCATGATGTTGAGAAGCTTTGTGACCCTTTGATTGCCTTTGCATAGCCTTCAGTTGCTCCATCCATTGACCACATGCCTATGCCTCAGCTATGCTACACATGATGCAATGTTTTTGATTATTTTATGAACTTGTGTATGCTAATGCTATGCCAAATGTTGAGGATATGAGAGGGAAAATTTTGAGGTATTATAGCTTCCCCTATTCAATTATTTGCAAGCTTGAATGACTAATTGCGAAAGCTCTTAGACATTCAAGATATGGAGTAATTGAATACTCGAATAAACCTGGAAATTTGAACTCGGAGTAATAAAATATGCTGGGAAGAATACCATCCTCAAATGAAAATTCTCAAAAGATCCTCGGATCTAACACAAAGCCATCCTCGAATGGAGACACGATGGTATACCGGCCTTAGTTGATAACCAGAAACACAAAGACTGACCTCAGCCAGACTTTGCAAAAGAGACAAACTGACCTCAATCAATAAGCTCAAAATGGTCTATCATCCTCGAATGATAGCCACACCAACAAGACCAACCTCAGAAGGACTTGAAGAAGAGAATGCCATCCTCGAATGACAACTCAGAAAAGATCCTCGGATCTAACACGAAACCATCCTCGAATGGAGACGCAATGGCATACCGACCTTAGTCGATAACCCTAAACACAAAGAATGACCTCATACAGACTTTGCAAAAGAGACAAACTGACCTTAATCAATAAGCTCAAAATGGTCTATCATCCTCGAATGATAGCCACAACAACAAGACCAACCTCAGAAGGACTTGAATAAGAGAATGTCATCCTCGAATGAAAAGAAAATAGGACAAGATGGAATGGGATAATTGTACATAAACGAGAGCCTAGGAAAACAGGACCATTGTACAAAACGAGAACCTGCGACGCGATTGTTGTACAAAACAAGATGCGGAATGGGTGACAAACATTGACTTGAAAAGACAAGGATGTCTGGAAAATGGTACTGGCATCCTCTGTGGGGAGTACTTCAGGTTGAGAAGATGTTACATGTCTTAGGTAAGGCCTCAAAACTGACCCATGATGGCATGCATATGCTTGGATTTATGGTGTAATGCTCCATGAGGATGGAAATGCTACGCTTTGGAGGATGCAAATGTAATGATGATTATGCAAATGCAAATGCAAAGGATCTCCCAGAAAGGAGACTGCAAGTATCCCAGATGGCTTGACTGGGAAGAACTGGTGATCACTGCATTGATCTGGTTAGTCCTGGTGAGAGGAAACAACTCTGCGGGGAACGTTGTTAATGATTCACCGGATCTGAACAGCCGCCACTGCCAAAAATAAATTTGACTTTGAGATTGGAGAGCCAAGACCCTGTTGGAGATGGACCCTTCTTGTACTCTGGTGGGGAAGTGAAAATCCTCTGACTAGGCGGGGAACTGGAAGTATGACACTGCTGAGGAAGCAACTTGCTGGGGAGGAAAGACACTCCTTGTACTGCTGGGAATTGCCCCTGTGTTGAAGGGAAGTCTCTACTTTGGGTGGACACCAATATTTTGCTGCCTTGTTGGGGGAGAGCTTCAACTTCACTTCTATTGGGGATAACTGGAGACACCCGGGAAAACACCTGTTCTTATTCAAGTAAAATGAAATGTTCTTCCTGAAAATTGGCTTTTAGCTTTGTTAACAACTCCTGTACTCGTACCTGCATAAACACAATTGATAGTGCCTGCAACATGGAGAGTTAGTTTGGGACCTGTATGCCTCAGGCTCATAGCATGAATCATTATCTGGGCATCTTGACACCCTTTCAAAGTTGTATTAAATGTTTTCGTCCTCCTGCATGAGTTAGAAAGCATTCAAATGTTCACAACACGATATAAATCACAATTTGCTGGACGTTTTCGCAATGAATCAATGCTAGATGAAAAACAAAAACCAGAAGCGAATAGTCACAAGCTGACTGAAATCAATTTTTATTGATTCGAAAAAACGGCCATGAATAGGCAGTACAAAGGAAGCAATTACATGGAAAGAGGAAATAGCCAAAAAGGAAAACAAACTATCCTATTAGCAATGTAGGAAGTGGATCTCATCAAATTTCAACCCGGTTATGACTCGTATATCTTCAAGACGATCTAATCGCTCTTCCCCTTGAGAAAGGTAATTGAACTGGTCTTCAACCCTTAGAATAACCTCAGTTGCAGATAGGTTACGAATTTCGCAGATCGCAGTCGTTCGTGTTAGTCCCTCTTTTGCGTGGATCTCCCTTTCGGGTTTTCAATCCACCGGGATACCCTTTTTTGCTTGAGTTGTCCGATGTGGCTTTTCAACTCAGCAGGTGTACATTTTTTCCAAGATTTCCCTAATTTTTTCCTGAGCCTTTTATTCTGTTTTTGGCTCGCCGGGATGCCCATTTTTGCCTGGATCTTCATTCTGTTTTTATCCAGCGGGTCCTTTTTTACACAAAGTATTTTCTTACCGCGTCTGCGTTGACAGGGGACTGGAAGTCTTCTCCATCCATGGTTGTCAGCATCAAGGCTCCACCTAAGAAAACCTTTTTAACCACGAACGGTCCTTCATGATTAGGTGTCCATTTGCCCCTATGATCGTTAAGAGGAGGAAGAATCCTTTTCAGCACCAGGTCCCCTGGTATGTACCTTTGTGGTCGTACCTTCTTATCAAAAGCCTGCTTCATCTGCCGCTGATACAACTGTCCATGGCATACAACTACTAGACGTTTTTCTTCAATGAGGCTCAATTGATTATATCTGGATCGGAGCCACTTAGCTTCATCTAGCTTAATGTCCATCATAACCTCAACGAGGGGATTTCCACTTCAATTGGTAGAACTTCCTCCATACCATACACCAGTGAGAATGGGTTTTCCCCTGTTGAGGTGCGCACTGACGTTCTATACCGATGTAAAGCGAATAGTAGCATCTCATGCCAGTCTTTGTATGTTACAACCATCTTCTGCACGATCTTTTTGATGTTCTTATTGGCCGCCTCGACGCTGCCATTCATCTTCGGGCGATATGGAGAAGAGTTGTGATGTTATATTTTGAAATCCCGACACAAGTAAACCATCATCTTGTTGTTGAGATTAGAACCATTATCAGTAATGATTCTTTTGTGAATTTCGTACCGGAAAATGATGTCTCTTTTAATAAACCGGGCTACCACTTGTTTAGCAACATTGGCATAAGATGCCGCTTCGACCCACTTTGTGAAATAGTCTATAGCAACCAGGATGAAGCAGTGACCGTTGGAAGCTGTCGGCTCGATCTTGGCAATCATATCAATGCCCCACATGGAGAACGACCATGGTGAAGACATGACACTCAATGGATTCGGAGGCACATGGACCTTATCGGCATAAATCTGACACTTGTGACATTTACGGGAGTATTTACAGCAATAGGATTCCATGGTGATCCAATAATATCCCGATCTCAACAATTTATTGGCCATAAAATGTCCTCCAGCATGGGTACCAAAGGAGCCTTCATGAACCTCTTGCATCAACAGGTCTGCTTCGTGTCTATCCACGCATCTGAGCAGAACCATGTCGAAGTTTCGCTTGTATAGCACACCATCTTGACTCAAGAAGAAACCACCTGCTAGTCTCTTGAGGGTCTTCTTGTCTTTACTGGATACCCCAGCCGGGTATTCTTGAGCCTTCAAGAATTGCTTGATATCATGATACCAAGGTTTGTTATCTTCAACAAAGACATAAGCAGGTGTAAACACCCCAAATTTTCCCTCACCCATTCACACTATGGCTTGTGATCATCTCATATGCATAAACACAATCATATCATCTCATATCTCATTTTTGATTCACTGCATAGTTTCTAAGTCATCTGCATCTAGGGTTTGTGATCTGAGCAATCCAAGAGCCTCTTGAGCCACTCCAAAGGCCATCAATCACTTCAAAGGGGTCCATGTGTGTTCTTATATCATATTACATCCTCTCAAAGTCAAAAATGCAAAAGAATCACAAGAACTGGGATTGGTATGGAAGCAGAGCCAGGCTTGACTGCACAGTTGACCTAAAATTAGGGTTTTGGTTTCAGAGGCCATAACTCCATTTTTTTTGGTCATTCTTGTTTCCATTGGTCTCTATATGGTATAGGGAGTATGCATATCAATTTTCATGAAGAAATTCTATGGGGAAGTCATCTGATCAAGGGTTGACTTTCTGGACAAGTCAGTGCAAAATCAGGGCATCTGAGGCCCCCAATGACCCAACCAATGGGCATTCTTCATCAATTTGAGTGTATATGATCTTTATTTGATCATGGAAGAAGTTTGAAGTTCACAAAAATCAAGAACTTGAAGTTTTTTGCAAAGTTGACTTTTTAGGGCATGTTTGACTTTTCAAGAATATGTCATTTTGTGCCATTTTTCAAGCCTTGATTCTTGATCCAAAAATGCTTCAAATGAGAAAACCTTGGTCATGAAAGTTGTATAATACTTTTTTCCCTTTTCAAAAAGTACAATAACATGATCTAATTCATTTTGGATCAAAAGTTATGGTGTGACAAAGTTGGCAAAAATCACTTATTTTCAAGATGTGCACCAAATGAGAAATTTGCAAAATCATGAACCAAGGCTGTTTGTAACTTCTAGTTCACTTCAAACCAATGTACAAACATCACATGGGTTCTAAAAATCAGAATTGGACCAAAGTTTCTCATGATCATGGTTTGTATAACAAGACTTTTTCATGAAGTTCCAAAAGTAACCAAGTTGCAAAACCATCATGATGCTTCTTACCACTTGTTGCATTGGCCTTTGAATAACTCTAGCCTCCCATACACACCATGCTGCGCCAGCCCTAGCCATTGTACCAAGCTAGAACCCAAGCCATACCTCTCTTACAAAAAAGTTGACTTTTGGCAAAAGCAAACATCCCAATCACAGCAGGCCAGGTCACATCATCTGGCCAATTGGGATTGTTTATACTTTCCATTTGCTAGCCAAACATAACACCAAGCCAAGCTAAAACAGATCACAACACACCATACACAAAACACACCCCATTTGCATTTCTCTTCGAATCTCTCTGCCCAGCTCACAAACATTAAAACAAGTTCCACTACTCAACTCACCATGCCTCATTAAGCCAAAACCAACAAAGAACCAAGCCTGAATCAAGCAAGAACACCACTTCTCCATTTTCACTCCAACTTGCAGTTTCTTTCGAAACTCACTCCACAGGCCATAAACATCCAAACAAACTCCACAAACCTTCTTAAAACATCACCCTGATCACAAAGAACCACTCACATTGGCCTGAAACTGCCTGCATCACCATTGCCATTTTCAACTGAGCTTGAGCAGAAGCTGTTCAAACTCTTCATCTAGCCAGCATAAACTTCTCCAAAGCATTCAAGCATCATCAAGAGGTCATAAGGAGTGGATTTCACAAGGAGGGGAGGTCAGAAAGTTGCTGGAGTGAAAGCTTCGAATCTCAGGTAGCTCAAGAACTTTTTTTCCAGAAATGGATTTTTAAGTTCTAAACTTGTTCTCCATGCTTCACTGATTGTCCTGTTGCTTTTAGTTTTGAAAATGGTGATGAAATGAGAATTTAATTGCTTTCTGAAACTCTGTTGACCTAAAAAATGTTTTGTTCGATTCATGGTTATGGGGAAAAATAAATGTTGTTTGTGATGGGGTTTTGATTCAGTGGATCATGGGAATCATTTCTGTATGCTTGGTTTTCATTTTTGTTGCGTTTTGAAGTTTTTAGGGATTTTCAGGTGGGGTTCCCACCGGAGAAGACGACCGGAGGATGTACCTGGACCCTCCACAGTGCCACCTCCAGCCACTGTCAGCCTGGAGGAATTTGAGAAGCTGAAGGAAAGGAATGAGAATCTGTCTCAAGCTCTGAAGAAGACCCTCTGGGAGAGGAGTGATGGTCGTTTGGACATTGAGAGGTTGGAGAAGCTTAAAGTAGAGCATCTGGCCAAGATTGAGAAAGCAGAAGACTACATCAAGAAATCAAGAGCTGGAGAGCAAATATTGAAGAATGCCTGTAAAGAGGCCCAGTTTCAGAAGGCTAAGACTGATCTCTATCTAGAGGAAAGTCAAGCTAGGTGGGTCAGGATCACTGAAGCTTGCACTCAGGAAGATAAGAGAACTCAGGCCAGGATTGAGCAGTTGGAGGCCAATGAAAAGAGACAACAGGAAGCTTTGCTGGCAGCCCCGAAGGAAATTTCAGAATTGAAGCTTAAGGCTGATGTGAAGAGGTCAAAGGACCAAGACAGGCACAAGAAGCTGACCACTGCTATTGCCACCAGAAACCTTCTTATCAGGAATATCACAGAGCATCCGTCTGGTCCTGTAACTGAAGAACTTTTGAAGGAGGTTAAGGAGGATGAGTTTGGTTTAGATGTTTGACTTCTTTGTTTGTTGTCATTTCCATTTGATGTACTTTTCTTTTATGTTGTATTTTTGACCCTTCAGGGGCATATGTTGTAAAAACAGACTATGTATTATTCACCAGCTATAATGTATTTGTCAGTTTGTTTCACTGAGTTTTCTTTCTCTCAAAACAACATCAAAGCATACTCCTCAGGGTCTGGAAAGGTCAAAACCAAGAGCCAAGCCGGATACCTTGGAAAATAAATAAGCATACTGCATTGCATACTGACTGTTGTTTTGTTTTGTAGGCTTTTGTTTTGTTGTTACTAACACTGTTGTGCTTCAGGAATTATTGCTCGCCGTCGGGTGTTCCCTCTCAACTGTCCGCACAGATATCCTACTCGCAACAATCTTCCTGGTATCCAAATGGATCAAGTACAGCAAGATCTGACAGAGGTTAGAACTCAGATGGCTAATGAGAGGCTGGAGATGAGAAACCAAATGACCCAATTCATGGAAGTAATGAATGGCTTGGCTCAAAGTCAAGAAAGGTTGAGGGCATTGGTAGAAAGACAAACCCCGGAAGAACCTCCTCTGGGAACTAGAGGAACAAGTAACAATGAAAGGGGACAGCCTCATGTTAACCCACCAGTATATGGGCCTCATCTGCATCCGGAAGTCAACATCCCGGGTAATGTGCAAGGAAATACTATTGGAGGGAGGATCTTACAGGAAGACCCCCAAGAGGAGCAGTTTACTGTAATGGGAGCTGGGGATGAAGTTTATGATAGGAGGTTTGATGAAATTGCTGAGAAGTTAAGATCTCTAGAGTCTCAAAATTCCCTAGGTTTTGATGTCATGGATATGGGGTTAATGGACGGGGTAAGAATTCCCCACAAGTTTAAACCCCCGTGCTTCGAGAAGTACAATGGAACTTCCTGTCCACGAACTCACTTGCAGTCTTTCCTGGGAAGACTTAAGGCATATACTATGGATGAGAAACTGTGGATGTTTTACTTTGAAGATAGTTTGACTGGGGCTTCAAGGGAGTGGTACTCTCACTTGACCAGAGCTACTATCAGGTGCTGGAAGGACTTAGCTGAAGCTTTCATCAGACAGTACCAATACAATCTAGACATGGCTCCTAACAGAACCCTTCTGATGGGAATGTCTCAATCCTCCAGAGAAAGCTTCAGGGAGTATGCCCAAAGGTGGAGACAGCTTGCTGCTGCTGTCCAACCACCCATGTCGGAAAGAGAAATGGCCGACATGTTTATGAATACCCTGCAAGGAACATATATTGATAGGCTAGCTGCCTTCTCTTCCACCAGCTTCGCAGACGTAGTCATAGCTGGAGAAAGAATTAAGAGCCTTCTGAAGATGGGTAAGATTTATGATAATGCTGCAAGTTCGTCAAGTAATCCCAGAAAGCCTTTCGTGGGACCTAGAAGAACCGGTGAAACAAATGCCATTCATGCCGGCAGGGGCAGACCTCAGTATGTCCACAGATCAGTAGTAGCTGTCACTATTCCAGCTCCGATTCCTCAGCAACCAACATATCAACCACAAAAACAACCACATTATCAACAGCAAGTTCAGTATCCGCCACAAAGAACCTACAACAACAACAACAACAATCAACAACAAAGACCTTTCCAGCAAAGACCGTCGCAGGCAAATAGGGTGATTGATCCTATCCCTATGCCTTATGCTGCCTTATTGCCACAACTCCTGAAACTCAACTTGGTTGAATTAAGGACATTGGCACCACCAGATCCCTCTAATCTGCCAAGAAACTATGATGTCAACGCCAGATGTGCTTTCCACTCCAATGCACATGGCCACAATACTGAGAAATGCAGGGCTTTACAAATGAAGGTACAAGATCTGGTAGATTCTAAAGCCCTCAACTTTGCACCCCCTCCAAATGTCAACAAGAATCCCATGCCCAATCATGGAGGACCAAGAATTAATGCTATTGAGGAAGATAAGCCGTCTTTCTTAATCACCAGTGTTGGACAGATTCGGACACCTCTGGTAGAAATTAAAGCTCAGCTTCTAGAATGCCAGATGTTCCCCGGGTGTGAGCTCGGTTGTGGTTATTGCAACATTTCGGTCAACGGGTGTGATAATTTGAGAAGCGGCATAGATGGTCTTATCAAAAGTGGTATACTTCAGATCACAACATCAGCACCTGCAAATCCAGCAATCTCTTTAACAACAATTCCTGACTCTTCTACAACTGCAACAACAATCATTCCGACCAATTCATAAATATCATCAACAATGGCTCCATCCATCACTTCAACAAATCAAATGTCATCAACCATTCCTTCTACAACATCAGCACCCGTTTATTCAGCAGGATCTTCTACAACACCAACAGAAATTAATGAAGATATCTCAGCAGTCACCATTTACTATGATCCATCAGATGTTCCCCCAAACAACAACTTTCAACAACAAATAGTGGCACCTCCTGCCAGATCACCAGTCACCATTTACTACGATCCGCACACCATTTCAATACCTTCCTCTGCTGCAGTCAGTCCAGTTACCATCACGGTGCCTGGACCCGTTCCATATGAAAGCAGTAATGCCATACCTTGGCATTATGGCTCTGACCTCTACTGCAACGGGGAGAAAGTCACTTTGGATTCTTCAACCTCTTCTCCACAAATTGATAATGTTGGGGGAGGCGGAGGCTTCACCAGAAGCGGACGCCTTTTTGCCTCACAATTACAAAAACCTAATGCCGAAGCAGAAGCTGCTGCAAAAGCAAAGGGGAAGAGTGTGGTACCTGAAGAACCATGCCGCTGGCGCTGTTACGTCTACCCTTCACCAGAAGTTGAAATTCGAGTGGGAAGGCCAGATCATCACCATCTATGGTGAAGAGGACATCTTTGTTAGCCATCTGGCTACGTACAAATACATTGAAATGGATGGAGAAATCCATGAAACCATGAGCCAGGGGTTTGAGGCCCTGAACATAAATGAAGTATCTGCTGTACTGGGAACCTCCATGACATCTTATCAGCAAGCCAGGAAGGTTGTTGAAGAGGGTACTGCCCAAGGCAGGGGCAAGCTGCTACCTGTGGAGAAGAAGGAGGACAGATTTGGGTTGGGTTACAAACCAACTCAACAAGATCAATCAGAGGTTGCTAAGAAGCCCAATTTTGTCAGCGAGGGGATGCTCACCCCAGATGCAGTGAACAACTTGGAAGATGAGTCGGAAGATGAGCGCAACCTGGAGAGCTGGATATGTCCAAGGATCCCGGGGAGCCGCGTCTCAAACTGGTCTTCCCAGGAAATTATAAGGGTTACTCCTGCAGATTAATTATTATTTCTTGTATATTTTAAGCATGCATCAAGTCTTACATCTTGTCCAAGGTGTCAAGACTCATTTTGTAATCGGGCCATCTTGTAATTTTGTGCAAACAGATCAATCAATGAATATCGGACATCTTTTGCAAATGAGTCTTTTCTTTTCCGCTCACTGTTTTTCATTTTTCTTTTTGTACAAAAATAAAGTGGCAATGTTTTCCAAAATGACAACTTTATTTCACTTTTCTAAACAAGATTAAAATCAATCACTAAAATGAACAATCTAAACCCTTGCAGAGAGTGCCTTTCAGACTGCACCGACAACAACACAGCCATGACTTCGTATGACTTTGACAATCCAATCAATCAAGCTGATGAAGGGGTTGAAGAAGATTATGAGCTTCCTGAAGAGCTAGCCAGGTTGTTAAGGCAAGAGGAGAAGGTTATCACTCCTCATCAGGAGGAGGTCGAAACAGTTAATCTTGGTACGGAAGAAGATGTGAAAGAGGTTAAGATTGGGGCCTGCCTACAAGATTCGGTAAAAGAGCAACTGATTGATATGCTTCGGGAGTATGTGGATGTCTTTGCTTGGTCTTATCAGGACATGCCAGGGTTGGACACCGATATTGTCATGCACAAGCTGCCTTTAAAAGAAGACTGCCCACCGGTAAAATAGAAGTTGCGACGTACTCGCCCAGATATGGCAATGAAGATTAAAGAAGAGGTACAAAAGCAGTGGGACACCGGTTTCCTTGCTGTAACTAGCTATCCGCCGTGGGTTGCTAATATCGTACCTATGCCTAAGAAGGATGGCAAGGTGAGGATGTGTGTAGATTACCGGGATCTGAACAGAGCCAACCCGAAAGATGACTTCCCTTTACCTCACATTGATGTATTGGTGGATAATACGGCTCAGTTCTCGGTGTTCTCCTTCATGGACGGATTTTCGGGATATAATCAGATCAAAATGTCACCTGAAGACATGGAGAAGACAACTTTCATCACACCCTGGGGCACGTTCTGTTACAAGGTGATGCCATTCGGACTGAAGAATGTTGGTGCAACTTATCAACGGGCTATGGTAACATTATTCCATGACATGATCCACAAAGAAATAGAATGTTATGTGGATGACATGATTGCCAAGTCCCTTACAGAAGAAGACCACCTGGTAAATCTATTGAAGTTATTCAAGCGTCTGAGGAAGTACCAACTGAAGCTGAACCCCAACAAGTGTACATTCGGGGTACGGTCTGGTAAGCTGTTGGGATTTATTGTAAGTGAGAAAGGGATTGAAGTTGACCCTGATAAAGTTAAAGCCATTCAAGAAATGCCTGCACCTAAGACAGAAAAAGAAGTTCGAGGTTTCTTGGGTAGATTGAACTACATTTCACGGTTCATATCTCACCTTACAGCAACCTGTGAGCCTTTGTTCAAGCTGTTAAGAAAAGAACAAACGGTCAGGTGGAATGAAGACTGCCAGAGGGATTTTGACAATATCAAGGAATACTTGCAAGAGCCTCCTATCCTTATGCCTCCAGTTGAAGGAAGACCTCTGATAATGTACTTGACAGTATTAGAAGAGTCAATGGGGTGTGTGCTGGGCCAGCCTATGAGATTTGACTTCCCGGATGAAGACATCATGTTCATAAAAGCAAAAGATCATGAAGAGCCTATTCACACTGAAGGACCTGACCCAGAAAAAGAATGGACCATGATGTTCGACGGGGCTGTTAATATGAATGGTTGTGGTGTTGGTGCAGTACTCATTACACCTAAAGGAGTTCACATGCCTTTCTCGGCAAAGCTCACCTTTAACTGCACTAACAACGAAGCTGAATACGAAGCTTGTATTATGGGTCTTGAGGAAGCCATTGACCTCAGGATCAAGACTTTAACTGTGTTCGGGGATTCAACTTTGGTAATCAATCAAACCAACGGCAAATGGTACACACACCAAGATCATCTGATACCTTACAGGGATTATACAAGGAGGTTATTGACTTTCTTTACAATGGTCAAGCTTGAGTATATCCCTCGGGACGAGAATCAATTTGCAGATGCTCTGGATACCATTTCGTCCATGATCAAAGTTCAAGCTGCCAACTTTGTACCTCGGATTTCAGTATCTAGACTGGACAGACCAGCATATGTGTTCTCAACAGATGTTGTTAAAGATGATAAGCCTTGGTTCCATGACATTAAGTGCTTCTTGGAGGATCAAACATACCCACCTGGGGCATCTTCCAATGACAAGAAGACATTAAGAAGGCTAGCTGGTAGTTTCTTCCTGAATACCGATGGTTCCCTTTATAAGAGAAACTTTGATATGGTACTCCTCAGATGCGTTGGTAGGACAGAGGCAGACTTGTTAATGCACAAGGTGCACGAAGGATCCTTTGGTACCCATGCTGGAGGGCATGCAATGGCTAAAAAGTTGTTAAGATCAGGCTACTATTGGATCACAATGGATGCAGACTGTTTTGCTTATGCCAGAAGATGTCATAAATGCCAGATTTATGCGGATAAATTACATGTGCCTCCCAATCCTTTGAATGTGATGTCTTCACCATGGCCCTTTGCCATGTGGGGCATTGATATGATTGGCAAGATTGAACCGACTGCTTCAAACGGCCACAGATTCATCTTGGTTTCTATTGACTATTTTACCAAGTGGGTTGAAGCAGCTTCTTATGCAAATGTTACAAGGCAAGTGGTAGCCAGATTCCTGAAGAGAGATATCATCTGTCGGTATGGAGTGCCCGAACGAATCATTACTGATAATGGTTCCAACTTAAACAACAAAATGATGGCAGAGCTGTGCCGGGACTTCAAGATCCAACACCACAATTCTTCTCCTTACAGGCCAAAGATGAATGGCGCTGTTGAGGCAGCAAATAAGAATATCAAGAAGATTGTGTAGAAGATGGTAATCACCTACAAAGACTGGCATGAAATGCTATCGTTTGCCTTGCATGGGTACCGTACGTCAATCAAAACATCCACTGGGGCAACACCGTATCAGCTTGTGTATGGTATGGAAGCGGTCCTACCTGTTGAAGTTGAATTACCCTCCTTGCGGGTATTGATGGATGTTAAATTGAATGAAGCAGAATGGGTCCGGTCCCGATACGAACAACTGAATCTGATTGAAGAGAAGAGATTGGCTGCAATTTGCCGTGGGCAGTTGTATCAGAAAAGAATGAAGAAAGCCTTCGATCAGAAAGTCAGGCTCCGAGAGTACCAAGTAGGAGATCTTGTGCTGAAAAGACTCCTTCCTCCTCATACAGACCACAGGGGCAAATGGACTCCAAACTATGAAGGGCCATTCGTAGTAAAGAAAGTTTTCTCTGGTGGAGCACTCATGCTCAGTACTATGGATGGTGAAGACTTCCCGTCCCCTGTGAATTCAGATGCAGTTAAAAAATACTTCGCATATGTTGCTCCCAAAAGATGAGACCGGGCTCAAATGAGGTACAGACGCGAACGGTCGGCGAAAGGGGGGGTGTGAGTACACACAGGAGTGAACTCATAGGGAATGAAAAGAGTCGCCAGCTAGGCATTTTTATCCCGAAGGAAAGGTAATGTTGCATAGACCTAGAAAGATATGGATAAGACGGTTGCGAACCAGAGAGACTGAGAAATGGGGTTGGTTACAACCTGGGAAGGTATTAGCACCCAGGTTGTCCGTCGTACTCGACGGGATCCACGCTTAAAAGATTTGTGTTTTAAAGGGGTAGTGTCAGTGCAATTTGTGTATAAAAGAGCTGGAAAGAATGCAAGTGTCAGTGTAAAAGAAGTGTGAAGTGTACAAGTGAAGTGTCAGTGTAAGAATAAGGGTGAAATGCTCAAGATCATGAGGCTTAAAGAATGATGCTAGAAGGAGGGGGAATATACAGAGACTTTTGTTCGATAACTGTTAAGTTATGCCTACGTATCCTCTCGTGCAATGAGGAAGTCAGAACACCGTAGTTCGACCCAAAGAGACTGAAAGGATGAATTGACTTATGAATTGCTTTCTTGTCTATGCTCAAGTGTATGATCTGTTTGGCATAAATGCAAACTGTCTTGCATTAGACGGAAGAAGCGAGTTCTCGTTTGTGAGTGAATGAGATGAGAAAAGAATCCCGGAGGAGACGATTATTGTTTGTTTTGAGTTTTCAGTCTTTTATTGCTTTTGAAAGTTTGTCATAAGTTAATGAGCTTAAGCCTAAACCACTGGGTTAGTAAACTCATCACATCTTCCCTCTGATTAGGGGTAATGAGAATACCTTAAGTGTGAAGTCAGCTTCTCACACCTAATCACCTTTGGTGTAGGATTAAGATCATTAACCTACTTGTGATTATTTAGATGTTTTTGTGGTTTTTGTTTAGTGTTAAGTAATGAGATTAAGCCATAATCAGGGATTAAACAGACTCATTACACCATCCTAATAGAAGGATAATAGATGAGAGTGTTTAAGCTGAGGAAAGCTCCTCAACTTAATCCATGATTAGGGATTAACCTCATGACAAAACAAAGCCTTTATTAAGTGGATTTTAAATAATGATATGATTAAGAAATGAGTTTTATGATTTGTAAGACAACTTGAGGGGGACTTGTCCATTAACACTAGGGTTAGTCCTTCTTAACCAATTAAGGAAGAATTAGAACCCTAATGTAAGGCCCAAGTTACAAGCTTGATGTCTTGATGATTATTGAGATGGATTGATTTAAAGGAGTTAAACACATTAAGGGTTTAACACTTAGGATTAAAGTTATATACTCCATCCTAATAGAAGGATGCAGGCATAAGCTTAATCACAAAGCCTTAAAGCCTTTAGGGTTTAGTCCCTGATTATGGGATGAGAAGAGAAGACTCAAAAGAGACACAAAGGTAAAACTAAGTGGGGGACTAATCAAAACCCTAATCATTGTCATGCTTGGTTGTTCCTAAGGTTTGTGAGGTTTACAAGAAAGATCTTCAATGGAAACACCAGGAAACAGATGAAAGGAGCAAAGGAGAAGCAAAGTAACTTGCTTCTTTTAAGAAGACAAGTCACTTGAGGAAAGAAAGTAAGATGAAGAAGAAAGAGCAAGCTCAATCTCAAACACAAAACAAAATGCAGCAAGGATGCATAAGAGGAGATGAAAAGAAGTTGTGAGAAGTGAAGGCAAATTCACTTCTCAAAGTGACTTACCACCTGAAAAGTTAGTGAAAGGAATGCAATGCAATGCAAAATGAGATGAAATGACATGATGCAAATCAAAACCAGAAGCATACACATGATGCTATTTATGCTATGAGATGATGCAAACATGAATCAAGGCATGAGGATGATCATATGAACATATGGATGCAAGAGAAGCATACTTAGAACCAAGATCACACATGAAAAGTTATGAAATGCAAATGACATACAACATGGCAAATGAAAGATGCAATGATCAAACATGCTTCTAATATGTCTTAAGATGTCTAATGAATCAAATGGATGCACAAAATGCTATGGCAAGTCATCGTATGTGAGCAAATGCAAGATGAATGCAAATGAAAGCCCAAATTAGGGTTTATGATCAATGTACCAAACAAAAACCAAAACCAGAAGCAAACATCATGATAAAAAATTGAAAATGCATTCAAGGGAACCCTAGCCCTACACAAACTCACTGCCCAAAGGAGGGGTTCTAACTCTTAACCTAATTAGGGTTATGAATTTCCTAAGATTTCTAGGGTTTTAGGGTACCTTGACAAGAAAAATATCAAACAAATTGAAAATGCAAGATCAAATCATGCCCATTTAATCCTACAAACTACATGACATGCAAGACACAATGCAAAAAGAATCAAAGTCCAACTCTCAATGGATGGGCAGAAATGATTTTTTGAAGTTTGGATCAAAATATTGCCTTGAAATGATTTTAATTCCATGAAAATTTATCAAAAGTCATCAAAATCAAAAAAAGAAATTTGGTTTGAGGGTTGGACAATGTTTCTAAATGATTTTAAAGGTTTCATGAATTTTTTAGTGATTTTTAAATACCTAAAAGTATTTTTAATTAATTAATTCTCATTAATTAATTAAAAATAAACTTTTAAATGATTTAAAAATATTTTTTAATGCAAGAAATAAAAATAAAAATGTTTTTGGTTTCTGAAAATTAATAAAAGTTTGTACAAAAATTTTCAGAATTTTTAAAATTGTTTTGCTATTTTAAATTAAATGTACAAATTAAATGAATAAAAATGAAAATAAAATGAATTAAAACTGAAAAATAGAAAAGTATGCAAATCAAAGGGCCAGGATTCAAACATACACGCGCGGGAGTTGACTGGCGCGCGCATCTGGACGGCCAGAATTCAAATTTCGTTAATTAATGATTAAACCCTAATCCAGCCCTAATTACTTTCAGATGACCGGAACAGTGGTTCCGGTCATCTTCTCCGGCTAGCTCATCTCTCAATCTCTCTCAAAACACCATGAAATCATGCCAAACTCTCCAGATCAACTCAACTAACCTCCCTAAACAACAATCCAGCAACAAATTCCATTTATTTCTACTCAAGAACAAGATACGAATCAAACATCAAAAACTGCCAAAATTTCAGAAATACAATACAACCTCATTTCTCAATCTTTTTCAAAAGTAAAAGGTTCAGTGAACTCAGGGAAGCATGCTTTATCATTTAGAAACAAGAAAAGAGAGTTCTGGAAAAATGAATTTCCATGGCTACCTGAATCGAAGCTTTAGTTTCTGGCACTTTCTGGCTGATGTCTTGCTTGCAATCAACTCCCCTGGACCTCCTGAGAAGCTTTCAAGGCTTGTTTGAAGTTTGCAATGGCTGGTTTGAAAGATGGCTGAAGTTCTGCTCAATGAGGGGCAGAAATCGTATCTTTGATTCAGTGGCTTTCAGGCTGTTTTAAGGGTTGGTTTGTGTTCAGTGAAGCATGGTGAGATGGTTTGTGAAGTTGGTTTGTGTGTTTGAGGTTTGTGCAAGCAGTTTCGAAAGCTTTTGCAAGATGGTGTGAAAACGAGAATCCTGAGTTATGGATGGTTTCAGGCCTGTGTTTTGTATGCTTTGGCTTGCTTTTGATTTGCATAAACAATTGTGATAGGTCAGATGAGGTGATGTGTGCTTTTGTGATAGGTATGGCTCAAGTTGCCAAAATGTCAAAGTTGTGTAAGAGAAGCATGGGCTACTTGCTAGCCAAGGGCAAAAGGTGTGTCCTGCGCAACATGATGTGGGGAGAACCCTAGGACTGATCAGCAAGTCAGCAAGCAAGTGGATTGTAACTTATGATGAGTTTTGCAAGTTGGTTCACTTTTGCTTCTTATGAAAAATCTTGCTCCATAAGCCATAAAAATGTGTGATCCCTTGGCCCATTCTGAACATTAGAGGTCACATGATCATGTTGTGTGGAAATGATACACATTTGAGGCCTTTAGAACACTTGAACAAACCATTTTGCAAAATGTCCCTTTGGTAGAAAACTTCAAATTTTGTGATTTTAGCCAACTTTGACAATCCATAACTTTTGATCCAAAATGAATTAGGTCATGTTCTTGTACTTTTTGAAAAGGGAATGATCCATTCTACAACTTTCATGACCAAAGTTTTTCCATTTGAAGCATTTTTGAATCAAAAAGTAAGGGTTGAAAAAGTTTCCTAAAATGGCAATTTCATTAAAAGTCAACTTTCCCAAAAGGTCAACTTTGCAAAAGACTTAAAATTCTTCAATTTTGTGAACTTCAAACATCTTCTATGATCAAATAAAGATCATACATAATCAAAATGATGATGAACACCCTTTGGTTGGGTCATTGAGGGTCTCAGATGCCCTGATTTTGCACTGACTTGCTTGAAAAGTCAACTCTTGATCAGATGACTTCCCCATGGAATTTCTTCATGAAAATTGATATGCATACTCCCTATACCATATAGAGACCAATAGAAACAAGAATGAACAAAAAACTTGGAGTTATGGCCTTTGGAACCAAAACCCTAATTCTAGGTCATCTGTGCATTTAAGCCTGGCTCTGCTTCCATGCCTTTTTCAGTTCTTGTGATTTTTTGACTTATTTGACCTTGAGAGGATATAATATGATGTTTGAACATACATGGACCCCTTTGAAGTGATTGATGACCTTTGGAGTGGCTCAAGAAGCTCTTGGATTGCTCAGATCACAAACCCTAGATGCAGATGACTTTGAACCAATGCAGTGAATAAAAAATGTGGTATGAGATGTCATGATTGAACTTATGCATATGAGGAGATCACAAGCCATGGTGTGAATGGGTGAGGGCAAATTTGCAGTCTTTCCTGGGAATACTTAAGGCATATACTATGGATGAGAAACTGTGGATGTTTTACTTTGAAGATAGTTTGACTGGGGCTTCAAGGGAGTGGTACTCTCACTTGACCAGAGCTACTATCAGGTGCTGGAAGGACTTATTTGAAGCTTTCATCAGACAGTACCAATACAATCTAGACATGGCTCCTAACAGAACCCTTCTGATGGGAATGTCTCAATCCTCCAGAGAAAGCTTCAGGGAGTATGCCCAAAGGTGGAGACAGCTTGCTGCTGCTGTCCAACCACCCATGTCGGAAAGAGAAATGGCCGACATATTTATGAATACCCTGCAAGGAACATATATTGATAGGCTAGCTGCCTTCTCTTCCACCAGCTTCACAGACGTAGTCATAGCTGGAGAAAGAATTGAGAGCCTTCTGAAGATGGGTAAGATTTATGATAATGGTGCAAGTTCGTCAAGTAATCCCAGAAAGCCTTTCGTGGGACCTAGAAGAACCGGTGAAACAAATGCCATTCATGCCGGCAGGGGCAGACCTCAGTATGTCCACAGATCAGTAGTAGCTGTCACTATTCCAGCTCCGATTCCTCAGCAACCAACATATCAACCACAAAAACAACCACATTATCAACAGCAAGTTCAGTATCCGCCACAAAGAACCTACAACAACAACAACAGCAATCAACAACAAAGACCTTTCCAACAAAGACCGTCGCAGGCAAATAGGGTGATTGATCCTATCCCTATGCCTTATGCTGCCTTATTGCCACAACTCCTGAAACTCAACTTGGTTGAATTAAGGACATTGGCACCACCAGATCCCTCTAATCTGCCAAGAAACTATGATGTCAACGCCAGATGTGCTTTCCACTCCAATGCACATGGCCACAATATTGAGAAATGCAGGGCTTTACAAATGAAGGTACAAGATCTGGTAGATTCTAAAGCCCTCAACTTTGCACCCCCGCCAAATGTCAACAAGAATCCCATGCCCAATCATGGAGGACCAAGAATTAATGCTATTGAGGAAGATAAGCCGTCTTTCTTAATCACCAGTGTTGGACAGATTCGGACACCTCTGGTAGAAATTAAAGCTCAGCTTCTAGAATGCCAGATGTTCCCCGGGTGTGAGCTCGGTTGTGGTTATTGCAACATTTTGGTCAACGGGTGTGATAATTTGAGAAGCGGCATAGGTGGTCTTATTAAAAGTGGTATACTTCAGATCACAACATCAGCACCTGCAAATCCAGCAATCCCTTTAACAACAATTCCTGACTATTCTACAACTGCAACAACAATCATTCCGACCAATTCATCAATATCATCAACAATGGCTCCATCCATCACTTAAACAAATCAAATGTCATCAACCATTCCTTCTACAACATCAACACCCGTTTATTCAGCAGGATCTTCTACAACACCAATAGAAATTAATGAAGATATCTCAGCAGTCACCATTTACTATGATCCATCAGATGTTCCCCCAAACAACAACTTTCAATAACAAATAGTGGCACCTCCTGCCAGATCACCAGTCACCATTTACTACGATCCGCACACCATTTCAATACCTTCCTCTGCTGCAGTCAGTCCAGTTACCATCACGGTGCCTGGACCCGTTCCATATGAAAGCAGTAATGCCATACCTTGGCATTATGGCTCTGACCTCTACTGCAACGGGGAGAAAATCACTTTGGATTCTTCAACCTCTTCTCCACAAATTGATAATGTTAGGGGAGGCGGAGGCTTCACCAGAAGCGGACGCCTTTTTGCCTCACAATTACAAAAACCTAATGCCGAAGCAGAAGCTGCTGCAAAAGCAAAGGGGAAGAGTGTGGTACCTGAAGAACCATGCCGCTGGCGCTGTTACGTCTACCCTTCACCAGAAGTTGAAATTCGAGTGGGAAGGCCAGATCATCACCATCTGTGGTGAAGAGGACATCTTTGTTAGCCATCTGGCTACGTACAAATACATTGAAATGGATGGAGAAATCCATGAAACCATGAGCCAGGGGTTTGAGGCCCTGAACATAAATGAAGCATCTGCTGTACTGGGAACCTCCATGACATCTTATCAGCAAGCCAGGAAGGTTGTTGAAGAGGGTACTGCCCAAGGCTGGGGCAAGCTGCTACCTGTGGAGAAGAAGGAGGACAGATTTGGGTTGGGTTACAAACCAACTCAACAAGATCAATCAGAGGTTGCTAAGAAGCCCAATTTTGTCAGCGAGGGGATGCTCATCCCAGATGCAGTGAACAACTTGGAAGATGAGTCGGAAGATGAGCGCAACCTGGAGAGCTGGATATGTCCAAGGATCCCGGGGAGCCGCGTCTCAAACTGGTCTTCCCAGGAAATTATAAGGGTTACTCCTGCAGATTAATTATTATTTCTTGTATATTTTAAGCATGCATCAAGTCTTACATCTTGTCTAAGGTGTCAAGACTCATTTTGTAATCGGGCCATCTTGTAATTTTGTGCAAACAGATCAATCAATGAATATCGGACATCTTTTGCAAATGAGTCTTTTCTTTTCCGCTCACTGTTTTTCATTTTTCTTTTTGTACAAAAATAAAGTGGCAATGTTTTCCAAAATGACAACTTTATTTCACTTTTCTAAACAAGATTAAAATCAATCACTAAAATGAACAATCTAAACCCTTGCAGAGAGTGCCTTTCAGACTGCACCGACAATAGCACAACCATGACTTCGTATGACTTTGACAATCCAATCAATCAAGCTGATGAAGGGGTTGAAGAAGATTATGAGCTTCCTGAAGAGCTATCCAGGTTGTTAAGGCAAGAGGAGAAGGTTATCACTCCTCATCAGGAGGAGGTCGAAACAGTTAATCTTGGTACGGAAGAAGATGTGAAAGAGGTTAAGATTGGGGCCTGCCTACAAGATTCGGTAAAAGAGCAATTGATTGATATGCTTCGGGAGTATGTGGATGTATTTGCTTGGTCTTATCAGGACATGCCAGGGTTGGACACCGATATTGTCATGCACAAGCTGCCTTTAAAAGAAGACTTCCCACCGGTAAAACAGAAGTTGCGACGTACTCGCCCAGATATGGAAATGAAGATTAAAGAAGAGGTACAAAAGCAGTGGGACACCGGTTTCCTTGCTGTAACTAGCTATCCGCCGTGGGTTGCTAATATCGTACCTGTGCCTAAGAAGGATGGCAAGGTGAGGATGTGTGTAGATTACCGGGATCTGAACAGAGCCAGCCCGAAAGATGACTTCCCTTTACCTCACATTGATGTATTGGTGGATAATACGGCTCAGTTCTCGGTGTTCTCCTTCATGGACGGATTTTCGGGATATAATCAGATCAAAATGTCACCTGAAGACATGGAGAAGAAAACTTTCATCACACCCTGGGGCACGTTCTGTTACAAGGTGATGCCATTCGGACTGAAGAATGTTGGTGCAACTTATCAACGGGCTATGGTAACATTATTCCATGACATGATCCACAAAGAAATAGAATGTTATATGGATGACATGATTGCCAAGTCCCTTACAGAAGAAGACCACCTGGTAAATCTGTTGAAGTTATTCAAGCGTCTGAGGAAGTACCAACTGAAGCTGAACCCCAACAAGTGTACATTCGGGGTACGGTCTGGTAAGCTGTTGGGATTTATTGTAAGTGAGAAAGGGATTGAAGTTGACCCTGATAAAGTTAAAGCCATTCAAGAAATGCCTGCACCTAAGACAGAAAAAGAAGTTCGAGGTTTCTTGGGTAGATTGAACTACATTTCACGGTTCATATCTCACCTTACAGCAACCTGTGAGCCTTTGTTCAAGCTGTTAAGAAAAGAACAAACGGTCAGGTGGAATGAAGACTGCCAGAGGGATTTTGACAAAATCAAGGAATACTTGCAAGAGCCTCCTATCCTTATGCCTCCAGTTGAAGGAAGACCTCTGATAATGTACTTGACAGTATTAGAAGAGTCAATGGGGTGTGTGCTGGGCCAGCATGATGAGTCTGGTCGAAAAGAGTATGCAATATACTACCTAAGCAAAAAGTTTACCGACTGTGAACAACGTTATTCACTGCTCGAGAAAACTTGCTATGCTTTAGCGTGGGCTGCTCGCCGACTAAGGCAGTATATGTTGACCCACACTACTTTGTTGATTTCAAAAATGGATCCAGTCAAGTACATATTTGAGAAGCCAGCACTTACCGGATGGGTTGCAAGATGGCAAATGATCCTCACAGAATATGACATTCAGTACACATCTCAGAAAGCCATCAAGGGCAGTGTATTGTCTGATCATCTTGCTGAGCAACCCCTTGATGATTACCAGCCTATGAGATTTGACTTCCCGGATGAAGACATCATGTCATAAAAGCAAAAGATCATGAAGAGCCTATTCACACTGAAGGACCTGACCCAGAAGAAGAATGGACTATGATGTTCGACGGGGCTGTTAATATGAATGTTTATGGTGTTGGTGCAGTACTCATTACACCTAAAGGAGTTCACATGCCTTTCTCGGCAAAGCTCACCTTTAACTGCACTAACAACGAAGCTGAATACGAAGCTTGTATTATGGGTCTTGAGGAAGCCATTAACCTCAGGATCAAGACTTTAACTGTGTTCGGGGATTCAACTTTGGTAATCAATCAAACCAACGACAAATGGTACACACACCAAGATCATCTGATACCTTACAGGGATTATACAAGGAGGTTATTGACTTTCTTTACAATGGTCAAGCTTGAGTATATCCCTCGGGACGAGAATCAATTCGCAGATGCTCTGGATACCATTTCGTCCATGATCAAAGTTCAAGCTGCCAACTTTGTACCTCGGATTTCAGTATCTAGACTGGACAGACCAGCATATGTGTTCTCAGCAGATGTTGTTAAAGATGATAAGCCTTGGTTCCATGACATTAAGTGCTTCTTGGAGGATCAAACATACCCACCTGGGGCATCTTCCAATGACAAGAAGACATTAAGAAGGCTAGCTGGTAGTTTCTTCCTGAATACCGATGGTTCCCTTTATAAGAGAAACTTTGATATGGTACTCCTCAGATGCGTTGGTAGGACAGAGGCAGACTTGTTAATGCACAAGGTGCACGAAGGATCCTTTGGTACCCATGCTGGAGGGCATGCAATGGCTAAAAAGTTGTTAATATCAGGCTACTATTGGATCACAATGGATGCAGACTGTTGTGCTTATGCCAGAAGATGTCATAAATGCCAGATTTATGCGGATAAAGTACATGTGCCTCCCAATCCTTTGAATGTGATGTCTTCACCATGGCCCTTTGCCATGTGGGGCATTGATATGATTGGCAAGATTGAACCGACTGCTTCAAACGGCCACAGATTCATCTTGGTTGCTATTGACTATTTTACCAAGTGGGTTGAAGCAGCTTCTTATGCAAATGTTACAAGGCAAGTGGTAGCCAGATTCCTGAAGAGAGATATCATCTGTCGGTATGGAGTGCCCGAACGAATCATTACTGATAATGGTTCCAACTTAAACAACAAAATGATGGCAGAGCTGTGCCGGGACTTCAAGATCCAGCACCACAATTCTTCTCCTTACAGGCCAAAGATGAATGGCGCTGTTGAGGCAGCAAATAAGAATATCAAGAAGATTGTGTAGAAGATGGTAATCACCTACAAAGACTGGCATGAAATGCTATCGTTTGCCTTGCATGGGTACCGTACGTCAATCAGAACATCCACTGGGGCAACACCGTATCAGCTTGTGTATGGTATGGAAGCGGTCCTACCTGTTGAAGTTGAATTACCCTCCTTGCGGGTATTGATGGATGTTAAATTGAATGAAGCAGAATGGGTCCGGTCCCGATACGAACAACTGAATCTGATTGAAGAGAAGAGATTGGCTGCAATTTGCCATGGGCAGTTGTATCAGAAAAGAATGAAGAAAGCCTTCAATCAGAAAGTCAGGCTCCGAGAGTACCAAGTAGGAGATCTTGTGCTGAAAAGACTCCTTCCTCCTCATACAGACCACAGGGGCAAATGGACTCCAAACTATGAAGGGCTATTCGTAGTAAAGAAAGTTTTCTCTGGTGGAGCACTCATGCTCAGTACTATGGATGGTGAAGACTTCCCGTCCCCTGTGAATTCTGATGCAGTTAAAAAATACTTCGCATATGTCGCTCCCAAAAGATGAGACCGGGCTCAAATGAGGTACAGACGCGAACGGTCGGCGAAAGGGGGGGTGTGAGTACACACAGGAGTGAACTCACAGGGAATGAAAAGAGTCGCCAGCTAGGCATTTTTATCCCGAAGGAAAGGTAATGTTGCATAGACCTAGAAAGATATGGATAAGACGGTTGCGAACCAGAGAGACTGAGAAATGGGGTTGGTTACAACCTGGGAAGGTATTAGCACCCAGGTTGTCCGTCGTACTCGACGGGATCCACGCTTAAAAGATTTGTGTTTTAAAGGGGTAGTGTCAGTGCAATTTGTGTATAAAAGAGCTGGAAAGAATGCAAGTGTCAGTGTAAAAGAAGTGTGAAGTGTACAAGTGAAGTGTCAGTGTAAGAATAAGGGTGAAATGCTCAAGATCATGAGGCTTAAAGAATGATGCTAGAAGGAGGGGGAATATACAGAGACTTTTGTTCGATAACTGTTAAGTTATGCCTACGTATCCTCTCGTGCAATGAGGAAGTCAGAACACCGTAGTTCGACCCAAAGAGACTGAAAGGATGAATTGACTTGTGAACTGCTTTCTTGTCTATGCTCAAGTGTATGATCTATTTGGCACAAATGCAAACTGTCTTGCATTAGACGGAAGAAGCGAGTTCTCGTTTGTGAGTGAATGAGATGAGAAAAGAATCCCGGAGGAGACGATTATTGTTTGTTTTGAGTTTTCAGTCTTTTATTGCTTTTGAAAGTTTGTCATAAGTTAATGAGCTTAAGCCTAAACCAATGGTTTAGTAAACTCATCACATCTTCCCTCTGATTAGGGGTAATGAGAATACCTTAAGTGTGAAGTCAGCTTCTCACACCTAATCACCTTTGGTGTAGGATTAAGATCATTAACCTACTTGTGATTATTTAGATGTTTTTGTGGTTTTTGTTTAGTGTTAAGTAATGAGATTAAGCCATAATCAGGGATTAAACAGACTCATTACACCATCCTAATAGAAGGATAATAGATGAGAGTGTTTAAGCTGAGGAAAGCTCCTCAACTTAATCCATGATTAGGGATTAACCTCATGACAAAACAAAGCCTTTATTAAGTGGATTTTAAATAATGATATGATTAAGAAATGAGTTTTATGATTTGTAAGACAACTTGAGGGGGACTTGTCCATTAACACTAGGGTTAGTCCTTCTTAACCAATTAAGGAAGAATTAGAACCCTAATGTAAGGCCCAAGTTACAAGCTTGATGTCTTGATGATTATTGAGATGGATTGATTTAAAGGAGTTAAACACATTAAGGGTTTAACACTTAGGATTAAAGTTATATACTCCATCCTAATAGAAGGATGCAGGCATAAGCTTAATCACAAAGCCTTAAAGCCTTTAGGGTTTAGTCCCTGATTATGAGATGAGAAGAGAAGACTCAAAAGAGACACAAAGGTAAAACTAAGTGGGGGACTAATCAAAACCCTAATCATTGTCATGCTTGGTTGTTCCTAAGGTTTGTGAGGTTTACAAGAAAGATCTTCAATGGAAACACCAGGAAACAGATGAAAGGAGCAAAGGAGAAGCAAAGTAACTTGCTTCTTTTAAGAAGACAAGTCACTTGAGGAAAGAAAGTAAGATGAAGAAGAAAGAGCAAGCTCAATCTCAAACACAAAACAAAATGCAGCAAGGATGCATAAGAGGAGATGAAAAGAAGTTGTGAGAAGTGAAGGCAAATTCACTTCTCAAAGTGACTTACCACCTGAAAAGTTAGTGAAAGGAATGCAATGCAATGCAAAATGAGATGAAATGACATGATGCAAATCAAAACCAGAAGCATACACATGATGCTATTTATGCTATGAGATGATGCAAACATGAATCAAGGCATGAGGATGATCATATGAACATATGGATGCAAGAGAAGCATACTTAGAACCAAGATCACACATGAAAAGTTATGAAATGCAAATGACATACAACATGGCAAATGAAAGATGCAATGATCAAACATGCTTCTAATATGTCTTAAGATGTCTAATGAATCAAATGGATGCACAAAATGCTATGGCAAGTCATCGTATGTGAGCAAATGCAAGATGAATGCAAATGAAAGCCCAAATTAGGGTTTATGATCAATGTACCAAACAAAAACCAAAACCAGAAGCAAACATCATGATAAAAAATTGAAAATGCATTCAAGGGAACCCTAGCCCTACACAAACTCACTGCCCAAAGGAGGGGTTCTAACTCTTAACCTAATTAGGGTTATGAATTTCCTAAGATTTCTAGGGTTTTAGGGTACCTTGACAAGAAAAATATCAAACAAATTGAAAATGCAAGATCAAATCATGCCCATTTAATCCTACAAACTACATGACATGCAAGACACAATGCAAAAAGAATCAAAGTCCAACTCTCAATGGATGGGCAGAAATGATTTTTTGAAGTTTGGATCAAAATATTGCCTTGAAATGATTTTAATTCCATGAAAATTTATCAAAAGTCATCAAAATCAAAAAAAGAAATTTGGTTTGAGGGTTGGACAATGTTTCTAAATGATTTTAAAGGTTTCATGAATTTTTTAGTGATTTTTAAATACCTAAAAGTATTTTTAATTAATTAATTCTCATTAATTAATTAAAAATAAACTTTTAAATGATTTAAAAATATTTTTTAATGCAAGAAATAAAAATAAAAATGTTTTTGGTTTCTGAAAATTAATAAAAGTTTGTACAAAAATTTTTCAGAATTTTTAAAATTGTTTTGCTATTTTAAATTAAATGTACAAATTAAATGAATAAAAATGAAAATAAAATGAATTAAAACTGAAAAATAGAAAAGTATGCAAATCAAAGGGCCAGGATTCAAACATACACGCGCGGGAGTTGACTGGCGCACGCATCTGGACGGCCAGAATTCAAATTTCGTTAATTAATGATTAAACCCTAATCCAGCCCTAATTACTTTCAGATGACCGGAACAGTGGTTCCGGTCATCTTCTCCGGCTAGCTCATCTCTCAATCTCTCTCAAAACACCATGAAATCATGCCAAACTCTCCAGATCAACTCAACTAACCTCCCTAAACAACAATCCAGCAACAAATTCCATTTATTTCTACTCAAGAACAAGATACGAATCAAACATCAAAAACTGCCAAAATTTCAGAAATACAATACAACCTCATTTCTCAATCTTTTTCAAAAGTAAAAGGTTCAGTGAACTCAGGGAAGCATGCTTTATCATTTAGAAACAAGAAAAGAGAGTTCTGGAAAAATGAATTTCCATGGCTACCTGAATCGAAGCTTTAGTTTCTGGCACTTTCTGGCTGATGTCTTGCTTGCAATCAACTCCCCTGGACCTCCTGAGAAGCTTTCAAGGCTTGTTTGAAGTTTGCAATGGCTGGTTTGAAAGATGACTAAAGTTCTGCTCAATGAGGGGCAGAAATTGTATCTTTGATTCAGTGGCTTTCAGGCTGTTTTAAGGGTTGGTTTGTGTTCAGTGAAGCATGGTGAGATGGTTTGTGAAGTTGGTTTGTGTGTTTGAGGTTTGTGCAAGCAGTTTCGAAAGCTTTTGCAAGATGGTGTGAAAATGAGAATGCTGAGTTATGGATGGTTTAAGGCCTGTGTTTTGTATGCTTTGGCTTGCTTTTGATTTGCATAAACAATTGTGATAGGTCAGATGAGGTGATGTGTGCTTTTGTGATAGGTATGGCTCAAGTTGCCAAAATGTCAAAGTTGTGTAAGAGAAGCATGGGCTACTTGCTAGCCAAGGACAAAAGGTGTGTCCTGCGCAGCATGATGTGGGGAGAACCCTAAGACTGATCAGCAAGTCAGCAAGCAAGTGGATTGTAACTTATGATGAGTTTTGCAAGTTGGTTCACTTTTGCTTCTTATGAAAAATCTTGCTCCATAAGCCATAAAAATGTGTGATCCCTTGGCCCATTCTGAACATTAGAGGTCACATGATCATGTTGTGTGGAAATGATACACATTTGAGGCCTTTAGAACACTTGAACAAACCATTTTGCAAAATGTCCCTTTGGTAGAAAACTTCAAATTTTGTGATTTTAGCCAACTTTGACAATCCATAACTTTTGATCCAAAATGAATTAGGTCATGTTCTTGTACTTTTTGAAAAGGGAATGATCCATTCTACAACTTTCATGACCAAAGTTTTTCCATTTGAAGCATTTTTGAATCAAAAAGTAAGGGTTGAAAAAGTTTCCTAAAATGGCAATTTCATTAAAAGTCAACTTTCCCAAAAGGTCAACTTTGCAAAAGACTTGAAATTCTTCAATTTTGTGAACTTCCAACATCTTCTATGATCAAATAAAGATCATACATAATCAAAATGATGATGAACACCCTTTGGTTGGGTCATTGAGGGTCTCAGATGCCCTGATTTTGCACTGACTTGCTTGAAAAGTCAACTCTTGATCAGATGACTTCCCCATGGAATTTCTTCATGAAAATTGATATGCATACTCCCTATACCATATAGAGACCAATAGAAACAAGAATGACCAAAAAACTTGGAGTTATGGCCTTTGGAACCAAAACCCTAATTCTAGGTCATCTGTGCATTTAAGCCTGGCTCTGCTTCCATGCCTTTTTCAGTTCTTGTGATTTTTTGACTTCTTTGACCTTGAGAGGATATAATATGATGTTTGAACATACATGGACCCATTTGAAGTGATTGATGACCTTTGGAGTGGCTCAAGAAGCTCTTGGATTGCTCAGATCACAAACCCTAGATGCAGATGACTTTGAACCAATGCAGTGAATAAAAAATGTGGTATGAGATGCCATGATTGAACTTATGCATATGAGGAGATCACAAGCCATGGTGTGAATGGGTGAGGGCAAATTTGGGGTGTTTACAGCTTCCCATATTCAAACATGAGTTAGCTGTGCAGGATGTAAACAACGACTTAACAGGCAAACAAGATAACTTGTGTTTGAATACCAAAGACAGTCCAAAATTTGCACTCACAGAATGAAGAAGAAAAGGGATATAGATTGTAAAGGAAAAATAAAGTTTATCATACAGTGTGGGCGACGGAGGACGACCGTCGAGCAGAGGACGACTGCTGGGGAAGGAGCAATGACGGGGACGACCGACATGCTGGAAAAGTGCGGAAAATAAAGCAATGACGGGGACGGCCGACATGATGGGGATAAAAGGGATCATGATGGGGACGGCCATCAAGTAAAGCTATAAGATTCTCTTGGAGATCAATGAAAAATGATGGGGACGGCCATCAAGTAAAGCTATAAGATTCTCTTGGAGATCAATGAAAAATGATGGGGACGACCATCAAGTTCATAAAGTAACCAACGATGGGGACGACCATCGGGCTAAACTGATGAAGGATGATCATCAGGAAAAGGAAAAGGGACCACGACGAGGACGGCCATCGGGTTAAAGAATAAATGAAATAATGATGAGGGACGGTCATCAAAGGTGAAGGACGATCACCTAGCAGGGGACGGCTGCTCTGAAAGGGGTAAGATGGGGGACGATCATCTAAGGTGAAGGACAATCACCTGGCAGGGTACGTCTGCCGAAAATCACGACACAGGACGAGTTTCGGATAAAAGGTCAACGATGGGGACGACCATCGGACGAGCATGATGAAGGACGATCATCAAGAGGTGAAGGACGATCACCTAGCAGGGGACGGCTGCTCTCAAGGTTTATCATGACATAGGACGAATGTCAGATAACAAAATCAACGATGGGGACGGCCATCGGATAAAATGATGAAGGACGATCATCAAGAGGTGAAGGACGATCACCTAGCAGGGTACGGCTGCTCTCAAGGTTTATCATGACATAGGACGAATGTCAGATAAAAAGAAAAATTGCTTTGTTGGCGATCTACTGGGGATATAGTAAACACGGAAGAGTGTTTATATCCAAGAAAAAAGCATAAGTGTTTAGATGTTTGTGTATAGATCAAATATGTGGACGAGCATCCTTAAGACTACGATACGGATGAGTATCAAGTAGAAACAAATACTGACACGTGTTCCGAGATGATGATACGGACGAGTATCAACTGGTTAACAAGGAACACGGACGAGTGTTGATTCTGAGGGGACTCTTCTGGGGAATAGTAGACACAGATGAGTATCTATATTCAAGAGGACAAAAGTGTTTGACACGGTGTATGGATTAAAGATGCGGACGAGCATCCTCAAGACTATGATACGGACGAGTATCAGGTAGAAACAAACGCTTGACGCATGCTCTGAGATGATGATACGGACGAGTACCAACGGGTTAACAAAGAACACGGACGAGTGTTGAATCTGCGGGGATATAAATGGTGTATACAAGATACGGACGAGTATCAGCATAAGCATGATTGGTGTATATTTATGTGTTCAACCTGCTGGGGAGAGTGACACGGACGAGTGTCAAAAGGAGGGGAGTATAGTATAAACAAGTATCTGATATACAAAGTGTTTATGTTATTGCGCTGGGGAGAATGACATGGACGGATGTCAAGGGATTGTATATATAAGTATATGTGAGTGCAAAGAGGATGCTTTGGCTCTCTGCTGGGGATATGACACGGACGGGTGCCAAGGAGTATATACTAATGTTTGGGTATGCAAGGCAACTGCTTTAGCTCTCTGTTGGGGAATCTGGGGGGTATTCCGTATGTTGATGGATTGTTATTATTCACAAGTGTTTGATTCAGAACATGGCTTATGATTATGCAACATGTTTGATTTTTGCCGTAATGCTCCGTATTAGACGGAATGCTACGCTTCATGGGGGTGAATATGATGCGAATGCCATGTTTATGCAAAGATACCAATCCGGGATCCGGATCCCGTTGCTGTGAAGATCTCAGGTCGATCTGTTTGAAGTGGACATCCCAGCTGGGGATGAGATCATTGGTAGATCTGATGAGATGCATCTGCTTGGGGAAATGGGTCAATGATAGACCTATTCCAGTAAATGAGAGACCCATCTGGGGTTTGTAGAAGTTTTCGTCACTTTGTTGTGATTCCTCCATGCGTTGCTCTTCTAGATTGAGGCTGAAACTCTGTGGGGAGACGATTCCCTGGCTTTTGTACCTGGCTGAGGAAGAAGAATGATTGGCACCTCGGCTGGGGAGAAACAACAAGTGGCAACTTGGCTGGGGAGAAAACACTTTGGGTGCTAAGACTGAGTGAACGTTGATTTGCCAGCTTGCTGGGATGAAGCCTACATGCCCCATGTTGTGCCTTGAGTACCTGCAATCCTGAAAAGGGCAGAGAAATGCACAAGTGATCCCGAGGTAACCCTTACCAGATTCCGTCATAGGAGTTAGACACTCCCGAGAGTAAGTATATTCCCTGCAAGCATGTATTTTTTAGAAGAAAAACATCTGTACTTATGCAATCAGTATTTTAAGGACACCAGACATTTTTGCAAATGAAAATGAAGTGTACGGGGCGAGACATGACTGAAAATCTGATTTTATTAATTCATGTGCCCTGAATTGGCAAGATACAGTCAAAGAAACGTATCCCCTGAAATGAGGAGATTGTTATAAATTGAGAAACAAAATGCTGGCAATGTTGTCGACGCTTCAAGGAGCTCCCCTTCTGCTATGACTCGTATGACATTTGACGTTCTTCTTGTCTTGCTTTCTGAAGAAGGCTGATTCTGACAGAAGCTTGATCCTTTCGAGGCTTAACAGGTTGTAGGCGATAAAGACGAATTCAGAATGCAGTTGTTCGCTTATTCCCTTATTTTGCATGGATCGCCCTTTCGGGTTTTCAATCCATCGGGATACCCATTTTTGCCTGAGTTGTCCAATGTGGCTTTTCAACTCAGCGGGTGTACATTTTTTTGTTTATTTTCCCTTATTTTTGCCCGAGTCTTTTATTTTGTTTCTGACTCGTCGGGATGCCCTATTTTTGCCTGGACTTACATTCTGTTTTTATGTCCAGCGGGTCATTTTACGCGAAGTATTTTTTAACTGCATCTGAATTCACAGGGGACGGGAAGTCTTCACCGTCCATAGTACTGAGCATTAGTGCTCCACCCGAGAAAACTTTCTTTACTACAAATGGTCCTTCGTAATTCGGAGTCCACTTGCCCCTGTGGTCTGTATGAGGAGGGAGGATTCTCTTCAGCACAAGATCCCCTACTTGGTACTCTCGGTGCCTAACTTTCTGATCGAAGGCTCTCTTCATTCTTTTTTGATATAACTGCCCATGACAGATTGCAGCCAATCTTTTCTCTTCAATCAGACTCAGTTGTTCGTATCGGGACCGGACCCATTCTGCTTCGTTCAGCTTAACATCCATCAGTACCCGTAAGGAAGGTAATTCAACTTCAACAGGTAGGACTGCCTCCATACCATACACAAGCTGATACGGTGTTGCCCCAGTGGATGTTCTAATTGACGTGCGGTACCCATGCAAGGCAAACGGTAGCATTTCATGCCAGTCTTTGTAGGTGACTACCATCTTCTGCACAATCTTCTTGATATTCTTATTAGCTTCTGTAGCACCCCAAATTTGCCCTCTTCATTTTAAGCATCATATCGCATCATAGTCATCATAACGGATCATGTCTTTAGCATTTTGCATAGAAAAATGAGGCATAACACTCACATGTTCTAGCATAAGGCATATGATCAACCATCTGGAAAGTTCGAAGCACCACAGATAAAAATCGAGAGCATGGTGACCAGGCAAAAATTTCACAGGATCACTCTGCACAAGCTCTGTACCATGTTCAAAGCTTAAAAAGAATGAAAGGATCAAAATCAGCTTGAAACGGCGGGCGCCGGCATCATTTTTGAAGTTTCCCACCAAAAGGGGGGAAATTCAAATTTTGCATGCGTTAACCGGTTAACGCATATGGTTAACCGGTTAACAGCTGCGAAATTTGAATTTCCAGCAGCAAATTTCAGCATGTGGTTTTGGCTCCATTTTCCAATTTTCTGATTTTTATTCATTTGAATTTCATTTGAATTTGAGAAGGATCTAGAGCATGTATCCAAACCTCTTTCCAACCCTAAAACCTAATCACATTACCAAGCCATATTTTTTGGATCCCAAACCAAGATTTTGGGCCCCAACCCTAAACCATATATATTCCATTTCTCTCCAAACCAAGGGATCTCTCCCTCATTTTTCACTCTCATTTCTGAATTTTCATTGCTCTCACTCACAATTCTCTCACTTTTCTCTCCCAATTTTCCAAATTACTCCAAGTTCCTCTTTGAAGATCACACAACCTTGCATTGAGGTGTGTAGATCTTGGAACTAGACCTCCATCCATAGCTTCATTGCACCTTTTTGCTGGTTTTATTGAAGATTCAGATCTGGTTGGAGATCTAGAAGTGCTTGTGGATCCAAAATTCTGCATCAAGAGCTTGATCTTGCATTCATTTTGCATGGAGTGTGGAGCTTAGCATCGGATCTTCAAAGTTTTGCGCGAGATCTATCATTTTCAGCATAATCAACAATTACCAAAGCATACCTCCGCTTTGTAGGTTGGTTTAATTTCGGATCCAACTCTGTTTTTAGCTTATTTGCATTGCTTGTGCTTTAGATCCACCATGTGTTTGTGTAATTGATTGTGTTGCATGATTTGATTGTTTGATTGGTGTCCGGATCCGATTGTTAGTGTTCATGAGCATAATGTTATGGATTGATGTGCATTGATCTATTTTTCCATGTGTAATTGAGTGCTGGTCTGGTGCAGCTTATTTGAATAAGCTGTTTTTGAAATGCTGTTTTCTGCAGGAATTTGCTGCTGTTTTTACAGTGTTAACCGGTTAACGCATATGGTTAACCGGTTAACGCCCTGTTTTTCTGCGTGTTTGGTGCAGGTTTTGACTGGTTAACCGGTTAACGCATATGGTTAACCGGTTAACACTGATGCAGAATGGTTTTTTGGGGCTGTTTTGAGTTTGTTTGATCCCTTTGCTTGTGCTAATTGTCATGACTCATTGTATGATCATTAATCATGATGTTTTAAGGTGGTTTGCTTGCTGGTTGATGTATGCTTTCATGTTCTCGACGCGTAAGTCGTGTATTTGCAATGTTGGCATGATTGTTTGATTTTTGTTTTCAAGTACCTTTGAGCATGATTGATCCCATGATTGTTTCTTGGTCAATTTGCTGGATTTTTGCTAACTTTTCAGGGGCTCATGGTAAGAGAAGTGTGGATGTTTATCCACATTTCAACTTTTTTCATCTTTCCTCTTTTGTTATTTGAACTAACCCTTTGTTGTTGGGCTTAGGCCTTTCTCATCCCTTCTTCTATCTTCTTCTTCTCTTCTTCATTAGGATAGAAACCTCACAAACCTAGGATCATCCATGCATGTTAACACTTAGGATTATTTTAGTCCCCCTTTAGCATTTTACCTTTATGATCCTTTTTGGTTCTTTTCTCTTCTCATCTCAAAACTCTTAAAAAAAACACTTTAATAAATGTGAAGTGATGCATTGATCCATAGCCTTATTCCATGAGGTATGCTTGTAGTCTTCCCATCTTGGGATAGTACAAGTTTGCCTTGTGATGCACAAGTCTGATCAAGGTATCTTCTTCATAAAAGAAAAGCCTAAAAAACACTTCTTCATGTAAATAACCAAAAACACTTAATAATTAAGCAAGTTAGTGAGCCTAAGCCCTAATCTTTGGGTTCAAGTTTTGGGGATCTTCTCCTTACTTGAGTGTGCTTGTTCTATTATTCCATCTTGGAATGTAGTGACAAGTGCACATTCCATTGGGGAGAGCTTGAGTTCACTTCCTTGTGACACACTCATAAAAGCTTCTAAAAACACAAACAAACAATAAGCGTTTTTCCTTCGGGAATTCTTTTCTCATCTCCTTCGCTCCGTCCGCGAACCTGCTCCTACTTGTCACTTTGCAAGACGGTTACGCACTCGTCGTCCGAGTCTGCAACACCTGAGCAATGGCATAGGCAGTTCAAGCCTTAATTCACAAGCAATTTTCCTTTGTTACCCCTAGTTAGGGGAACTACGGCGTCTCTGATCCTCATTATCCCGATGAGGTACGTAGGCAGCGGGGTAGGGCCCGTTCGAGCACAATATTTATTTTCCCTACATTTTTCTCTTTGTTTCTTATTTCGGTTCTTTTCTAGTTCTAGTTTTATTTTCTTTTGCTGCAGCTTTCATACCCTCACCCTTTGAAACAGTTTCTTTTGCAAGCGTGGATCCCGTCGGGTACGGCGGATGATCTGGGGTGCTAATACCTTCCCAGGTCATAACCGACTCCCGATCCCAGTCTCTTTGGTTCGCAGGACCCGTGTCCTCTTTCTTTCTTCTGGTTTGTGCAGCATTACCATTCCCTCTCTTCGGGATAAAAATGCATGGCTGGCGACTCTATTCTTTTTTCCGCGCCACTTTCGCGTTTGTACCAGGATGGAAATCCTCGGGAGCGACAGCTTGGCGACTCTGCTGGGGATCGAACCCAGAATCTCTGGTTCCCCTGAGAGTCTCTCCTAGCGCTTGTTTGTTTCTGTTTCATTGGGTGATGTTTGTTTGATGTGGCTTATTGTATTTTATTGTTGTTTATTTACAGCTTTATTTACAGCTTTATTTACAGTTTTTAGTATTTATTTTCCGCATCATATATGTCATACTGGACTGTCTGGACTGGTTTTCTTTGGTGGGATGGGAGTTACTGGTTCTTGAGAGATGTGAGCCAAGTACCCGGCTCGAGTGCACCATAGGACTTAGAGTGGTTCCACTTTGGCCTCATGAGATCTTGTCATGAGGGTAGTAGTGAGTTCCACACCCAGGTTGCGATTGTCTTGGAAATGTCTTGATTTGGGGATCTTCCTCTCTCATTACATAACCCTGACAGTTATGTGCAGCTGGGGACCGATCATTGAGAACCTTTGTGGAAACAACCCTCTCCAGTGGTGACAGTGGCAGACCACATTTTGTGGCAAACCCATTCGCACCCGAGGGTCCACTGGGAACTCGCATAGGATGGCCTGGTTCTCTTATAAGAACTCAGTTAAAGCATCTGGTCGTATGACATTAGTACTGTATCCTACGGGCTGAATGTACTATTGTTTCTCGATTTCAGCACTTGAAGCTGGGGACTTATAAGGGATGCTTGTTTTTCCCGGACTCAGCTGAGGCCTCCCTGCGTAGTACATAATGCCTAACCGATTCCCTGATTTGGTCATGAGCCATTTCTCGGAGATGGTGAAAGTATTATTGCTATTCGGCTTTGAGAGTCCGTGATGTCTGACCCGGAGCCTTTTACCTGTGAGATTGGGGGGTGTTTACAGGTGTGCAGGAACCCATGACCTCAACATACACTCATTTGTTCAGTTATGATCTTTGGTCCGGTGAATAAGATTTGTGGTTCCGAAGTTATGGTCCTGGAATTCTGGATTTCTTGATACTGTGATTCTGATCAGAGGGTTGTGATTATCAGAGGGTGTGACTCAGTGAACTGTTGAGATTGCTAGTTATTCAGAGGGCTTTGTCAGTGTGCCAGTTCAGATGGTCCCCGTTGGTCATATGTTTGCATTGCATTGCATTTGCATCATTCTTTGCATTAACTGTTTATGTTTCCCATTTTTCAGGGCATTGCTCGCATTTGTTCCCAGTTCTGGTATTCTTATCTCCATGGCAGAAATCAAAAGAGATCCAAGAAAAAAGAATGTGCATTATACCTTTCTTCAGCCGGAAGTTAAAAGTGTTCAGAGGTTAGCAGGTTTGATGAACGATCAAGTCTTAGGAAACTTCAAGAAAAGATATGGCCAGATACTGAAGTTTGTGGACAAGCCTACTACAGACCAAAAGGACAGCTTGCATACCTTGTTGCAATTTTATGATCCCTTGCTGCGTTGCTTTGTTCTTTCAGGTTACATCTTAGCTCCGACATGGGAAGAGATCTCCAGCATGCTGAGTATTCCGATCAGAGAGACATTGCCGTTCTACGGGTCAGAGGTTGTGCTCAAAGATGAAGACATAGCCAAGGTTTGTAGGTTGCCAGTTGTTTCGGTCAGAAAGGCTTTGCAAGAGAGTAAAGGCAGAGGTCTACCCTGGAGCGTGCTTATCCCAGAGGCTGAGAAATATGCTACAGAAGCTAAGTGGAACGACTTTGGAGCTTTGCTTGCATTGATGGTATATGGGTCTAGCTTGTTTCCCGGAGAGAAAGAGTTTGTCAGCTTAGAAGTGATCTCAATCTTTGCAAGAGGCAATCCAGTGCCTACTTTATTGGGTGACTTTTATTTTAGTGTCCACTACAGAAACGAGAAGGGTAGAGGTGGTCCAGTGGTCTGCTGTGCTCCTTTGTTTGCCGAATGGTTCGCTAGACAGTTACCTAAATCAGGTGCCTTCAAGGATCTGCGAGATGAATGGAGATGGTCCAGAAGGCTGATGGGATTGACTGAAGAAGACATTGCTTGGGGTTATGACAGGGATTTGCTAGGAAAGGAGTTGATGGTTAGTTGCGGGAGGTTTGCTGGAGTACCTTTGCTAGGAAGGAAAGGTGTCATCAGTCACTACCCGACATTAGCCAGAAGGCAGTTTGGCTACCCTTTGAAGGATCCTCCCCAGATGGAGATGTTTGCTGAATCCTTATATTTTCCTGCTGACGGAAACGGAGAGCTAGTCCAACAAGCCGTTCAATCCTGGGATCACAGGAAAAGGAAAGGGAAGAAAGACTTCGGCCGAGTTGATCCCAAGGCATATCCACCATATGCTGAATGGTTGCAAAGGCATATCGAGGCAGTTCTCATGCCTTTTTCAGTCGAAGCTCCACTTTATCCTCGAGAGGTACCAAGTCCGAGCAGTACGGTTTCCTTGGAGGAGTACAAGAAGCTAGAAGCTCAGCTGCAAGCGGTCAGAGTAGAGAATGTTGAGATGGTAAGCTTATACCACCAGGCTAATAGAGCTAAGAAGGAAGTCGAAGACAAGCTGCAGAAGCTCCAAGCTTCCTTGGAAAACAAAGAGAAAGATTTTGCCGGAAGAGAAGCCCATTTCCATCGATTGGGTATGATGGAAGCGCAAAGAGAAGCCAAGCACAAGGAGACTTTAAAGACTCTCAAGAGCGCTCGACAGTCCATTGTTTGGCTGAAAGGCCAAAGGGATGAAGACCAAAAGTAATTCAAAGAGAAGGAAGAGTTCTTTGAGATTCAGATGGCTTTCAAGAAAGAGGAAGTGGAACAAGCCCACGCCATCCGGAGGGAGAGGACCCAGCAGCTAGTCCAAAGTCAATTAGCTCTGGAGGAAGCCAGGAAAGAGATTGAAGAGCTCAAGCTGAGGGCAGGTGTCAAGAAAAGCAAGGCGGAGGTGGCAGAGCCGGGATCCTTAGCTTAGTTTTTTTTTCAGACTACCTACAGGCTTGTTGTAGGAGTCTTGCTTTTATTTCTTTTATCTTTATGTACTGGTTTGTAATCCTTCGGGGAATATTCTGGGATGTATTCTGACTTTTAGCCTATAGTGGTTTGTCCCTACTCAGTATTAATGTACAAGTTATCGTTTTGAATGTGCAAGACTCGTTTGTCTAGATACTGCTAATATTTGAACACTTATCAAAGAGAAAGTTTGAAAGATAAAAAGTGGTTGCCGAGATAGATGCCAGAACTGGGGCATGCCAAATGTTTAAAGTTGGGAACATGAACAGTTGCATTGCATTGCATATAACCTGTTTGTCTGTTTTGCAGGTGTCGCATCAATTACTAACGGGTTTTGTGTTTCAGGCGCAATAGCTCCTCGTAAGGTTCGAGAACGACCAGCAGTGCACAGATACCCAACCAAGGTTAACAGAGAGAGAGCCATGGATCAAATGCAGGCAGATTTGGCAGATCTGAGGCAGAGAATGGACAACTTCATGACGTTAATGGCCGGAATGGGGCAGAATCAAGAACGTTTGCGAGAGATGGTGGAGAATCAGAATCGAAACGCTGCTGCTGCTGCTAATGCTGATAATCATGCCGGTGCGGGCGCACGACAGGCTGGACCTCAGGTTATACAACCAGGGGCGACTGTAGTCAATGAAGGGATGCATAACATTCATGTGGACCACCAGGATGACCAGTTCACTTTGCTTGATGAAGCCGAGGGTCAAGGGGTCGAAATGAACAAGAGGTTTGAAGAGATGGCCGAGCAGATCAAGGCTATTCAGTCCCAGAGTTCTTTGGGATTCGATATAACAGACTTGGGCTTGGTTCCGGGAGTCAGAATTCCGTATAAGTTCAAAGTTCCTACTTTCGAGAAGTACAACGGCACTGCTTGCCCAAAGACCCATCTGCAATCGTATGTTGGGAGAATTGCTGCGCATACAGACGATGAAAAACTATGGATGTATTACTTTCAGGATAGCTTGGTGGGAGCTTCTCTTGAGTGGTACATGAAGCTCAGCAGGGTTAATGTCAAGAGCTGGAAAGATCTCGCTGAGGCCTTCGTGAAGCAGTACCAGTATAACATGGACATGGCTCCGAATCGCACCCAGTTGCAACATATGGCTCAGACAGCAAAAGAAGGCTTCAAGGAATACGCTCAGAGGTGGCGTCAGTTAGCTGCCAGGGTGCAACCACCACTGTTAGAGAATGAGATGGCCGATATGTTTATGGGTACCCTCCAGGGGGTATTTCTTGAGAGGCTGGCGTCAAGTTCTGCTACAAAGTTCAACGATATTGTCATTGCGGGAGAAAGGGTTGAAACGCTGTTGAAAATGGGGAAGATACAAGACCCCGGTGCTAGTAGTTCAAGTGGAGCGAGGAAAGCTTTCAGCGGACCTCCGAGAAGGCGAGAAGGTGAGACCAATGCTGTATTCGGTCGAAGCCAGGGCCGTGGTTACAGAAGACCTTATGGGCATGTGGCTGCTGTCACTATTCCTGCAGCTCCCGTACAACAAATGTTACCTCCACCACAACAACAGCAACAACAGCAACAACCTAGAGCCAACTACCAGCAAAGACCTTATCAGCCGAGGCCGACTCGTCCTGCTAACAGAGTGATAGAAGCTATTCCCATGACATATGCTGCCTTGTTGCCGAGACTACTGGATTTGAACCTTATTCAATTGAGGACTTTGGCACCACCACCTCCTGGAGAGCTTCCAGCTGGTTATGATGTCAACGCGCGATGCGCTTTTCATTCAGGGGCACCCGGGCACTCAACCGAGAAGTGCAGGGCGCTACATCATAAAGTTCAAGATCTCGTGGATTCAAAGGCAATCAACTTTGCACCACCACCGAATGTCCACTCGAACCCTATACCTCACCATGGCGGGGCAAGAGTTAATGCTGTTGAGCGTGATGACAAGTCGAGTTTGGTACTAAGTATTGGTGAAGTCAAGACGCCGTTGAAAGTGGTGAAAGAGAGACTGTTGAAGGGTCAAGTGTTTCCTGGTTGTTCTCTCGATTGTGAAGACTGTGCAAGTGCTGTGAATGGCTGCGAGAAATTGAAGACGGGTTTGCAAGAGTTGATTGATGATGGATCTCTGCAATTTAGCAAGATTAGTAATGAAGAGGCTGATGATGTGTCAACCGTTACTATCTTCTATGACGAAGCTGATATGCCCGTCAGACAGAGGCCGGTTATCACCTACGCTCCTCAGATTAGTCCTGTGACTATAACGGTACCTGGGCCAATGCCGTATAATGATGATAGAGCCATTCCGTGGCATTATGGTTCTGATGTCTATGTGGCGGGACAGAAGATGGAAAGTAGACCTGTTGCTGATTTGACCATTGAGAATGTAGGAGGTGTTGGAGGTTTTACTCGAAGTGGCCGTTTGTTTGCTCCTCCTGCACTGAGAAAGGATCCCGAGGCCGAAGCTTCATCTAAAGACAAAGGAAAGCAGACTGTGAATGATGAGTCGAATACTCCTGTGGTTGGGCAGGGGACATTTGAGAAAGAGGTAGAGGAATTTATGAAGATCATCAAAAGGAGTGACTATAAGGTAGTTGACCAACTGAATCAGACACCTTCAAAGATCTCTATCTTGTCACTGTTGATGTGCTCACCTGCACACCGAGAAGCCTTGCTGAAAGTACTTCAAATGGCTTACGTTCCTCAAGAGATTACGGTCAATCAACTTGAAGCTGTTGTCGGAAGTGTCAATGCTAGCCATGGCTTGGGCTTCACTGACAGAGATCTTACTTTGGAAGGAAGAAATCACAATAAAGCACTGCATATCACGATGGAATGCAGGGGCGCTGTGTTATCCCATGTTCTGGTGGACACAGGCTCTTCGTTGAACGTGCTCCCGAAAAAGGCGTTGATGAAGCTTGACATTGATGGGGTTATCCTGACGCCGAGTGATCTGGTGGTTAAAGCTTTCGATGGTTCAAGAAGATCAGTTTTCGGAGAGGTTGAGTTGCCTGTCAAGATAGGCTCTCAAGTCTTCAAGAGTGTCTTCTATGTCATGGACATCCAGCCTGCGTATAGTTGCTTGTTGGGCAGACCGTGGATACACGCAGCTGGAGCTGTCACCTCAACTTTACACCAGAAGCTTAAGTATGTGGTGGACGGCCAGGTCATCACAGTTTGCGGGGAAGAAGATATATTCGTCAGCCACCTGTCGACATTTAAATATGTAGAAATGGACGGAGAAATTCACGAGACTTTGTGCCAAGCTTTTGAGGCAGACGTCAGTATCTTGACTCCGGTGAAGAAAAACAACGAAGGCACGTCAATTCATTCTTACCGGGAAGCAAAAGAGGCTGTCCAATCAGGAAATGCCCAAGGCTGGGGCAAGCTACTGGAGGTGGGAAAGAAGGGTGACAAATTTGGCTTAGGGTATCAACCTGGAGGGTCTACTCAGAGTGGTAAAGCTATCTCATTTACAAGTGCTGGGTTGCTCAACCGTGATCAAATCTGTACGGCAAGTCAAGACGGAGATGGTGACAAGGACTGGGACAACAATTGGATCCGCCCGTGTGCACCCGGCGAGGAGCTAGGAAATTGGTCTGCTGAGGACATCGTTCAAGTCACCTGGCTCTCAAAGTAATTGTTTGTTTCCTTTTATTAGCATACTGCATTGTCAAATCCAGCATTCTGCCCAAGATGCTTGGATCCATTGTATTGGGCCACCATGTTGTGTATCGCATTGTTGTTTTGCCATGAAATAAAAGGACATTTTCAGACAAACTGTGTTCCCTTTCTTTGTTTTTAAACTTTTTCACAAAAAAAAACAATATAAAAATGGCAATGTGTTTTTCTTTTTTGCTTTGTGTTAGCGTCTCTTTTCAAAATAAGCAGATTCTAAATAAGCACATCATTTGTGCAGTGCTGATCATCCGGATTCCATGGATAACGTTCCTGCTATGACTATGCATGACTTTGATAATCCAGTCTACCAAGCTGATGAAGGGGTTGAGGAAGACTGTGACCTCCCTGAAGAATTGGTCAGATTGTTGAAACAAGAGGAACGGGTTATTCAGCCTCATCAAGAAGAGATTGAGACCATCAACATTGGCAGTGAAGATGCAAAGAAAGAAATCAAGATAGGAGCCAATCTGCAGGCCGACGTCAAACAAGAGCTGATCAGTATGCTGAGAGAGTATGTAGATATCTTTGCTTGGTCATATCGAGATATGCCAGGGTTGGATACCGACATCGTGATGCATAAGCTACCTCTGAGAGAAGACTGTCCTCCTGTGAAGCAAAAATTGAGAAGAACTCGCCCGGATATGGCGATGAAGATCAAAGAGGAGGTGCAAAAGCAGTGGGAGGCCGGATTCCTTGCCGTGACTAGTTATCCGCCTTGGGTAGCTAATATCGTACCAGTACCTAAGAAGGACGGCAAGGTCCGAATGTGCGTTGACTATAGAGATTTGAACAGAGCAAGCCCGAAGGATGATTTTCCGTTGCCACACATTGATGTGTTGGTCGACAATACTGCTCAATTCTCAGTGTTCTCCTTCATGGATGGATTCTCCGGTTATAATCAGATAAAAATGGCGCCGGAAGACATGGAGAAGACAACGTTCATTACCCCGTGGGGAACGTTCTGCTATAAGGTCATGCCCTTTGGTCTGAAGAACGCAGGGGCAACTTATCAACGGGCAATGGTCACATTGTTCCATGACATGATCCACAAGGAGATAGAATGTTATGTGGATGATATGATTGCAAAGTCCAAAGACGAAGAGGAGCATTTGGTTAATTTGAAGAAGCTGTTTGACAGATTGATCAAGTACAAACTGAGGTTGAATCCGAACAAGTGCACCTTCGGAGTGCGTTCTGGAAAGTTGCTGGGTTTCATTGTAAGTCAAAGGGGAATTGAGGTAGATCCTGCTAAAGTGAAAGCTATTCAAGATATGCCTGCACCAAAGACAGAAAAAGAAGTGCGCGGGTTCTTAGGTAGATTGAACTACATTTCTCGGTTCATATCTCACCTAACCGCCACGTGCGAACCGATATTCAAACTGCTAAGAAAAGAGCAGACGGTCAGGTGGAATGATGATTGCCAAAGAGCTTTCGACAAAATAAAGGAATATTTGCAGGAACCTCCAATTCTGATGCCTCCAGTGGAGGGGAGACCATTAATCATGTACTTGACCGTGCTAGAAGGGTCGATGGGGTGTGTGCTCGGCCAACATGACGAGTCTGGTCGAAAAGAGTATGCCATTTATTACCTTAGCAAAAAGTTTACCGACTGTGAATCCCGATACTCACTGCTCGAGAAAACTTGCTGCGCTTTGGTATGGGCTGCTCGCCGACTGAGGCAGTATATGTTGACCCATACCACACTTCTCATTTCCAAGATGGACCCCGTCAAGTACATCTTTGAGAAACCAGCATTGACCGGAAGGGTTGCTAGGTGGCAGATGATTTTAACTGAATACGACATCCAGTACACTTCTCAGAAAGCTATCAAAGGAAGTGTATTGTCGGAATACCTTGCTCAGCAACCTCTTGAGGATGACTATCAGCCGATGAGATTTGATTTCCCTGATGAGGACATCATGTACCTCAAAACAAACGATTATGAGGAACCACTTCCGGAGGAGGGGCCTGACCCTGAATCCAAATGGAAGTTGATGTTTGATGGGGCCGTCAATATCAATGGTCGTGGAGTTGGTGCCGTACTCATTACTCCTGAAGGTGTTCACTTACCCTTCGCTGCCAGAATTACTTTTGGCTGCACCAACAATGAAGCGGAATACGAGGCGTGTATAATGGGAATAGAGGAGGCAATTGATCTGCGGATTAAGAACCTCGATATATTCGGAGATTCAGCCCTCGTCATTAACCAAATTACCGGCAAGTGGTATACACATCAAGAGCATCTGATTCCGTACAGGGATTATGCTAGAAAACTGTTGACATTCTTCACAACAGTTGAACTCAAATACATACCACGCGACGAAAATCAATTTGCCGATGCTTTGGCTACTCTCTCTTCGTCGATTAAAGTCATGTGTTGGAACTTTGTGCCCAGAATTGACATCTCCAGGCTTGACTCTCCCGCTTATGCTTTCTCTGTAGACGCCGTGTCTGACGAGAAACCTTGGTATTTCGATATCAAGTTATTCCTGGAGAAGCAAGAATGCCCAACAGGGGCATCTTCCAAAGACAAAAAGACCTTGAGACGACTCGCTGCTAGTTTCTTCTTGAACACAGACGGGGTTTTGTATAAGAGGAACTTCGACATGGTCTTGCTCAGATGCGTGGATAGACACGAAGCAAGCCTGTTGATGCAGGAAGTCCACGAGGGATCTTTTGGTACCCATGCAGGAGGGCACGCCATGGCAAAGAAACTGCTGAGATCAGGGTATTATTGGATGACAATGGATGCAGACTGTTGTTCATTCGCCCGAAAGTGCCACAAGTGCCAAATATATGCAGATAAAGTGCATGTTCCGCCTAACCCGCTGAATGTCATGTCATCTCCTTGGCCTTTCTCCATGTGGGGCATTGACATGATCGGGAAGATCGAGCCAACTGCTTCGAACGGTCATCGCTTCATTCTGGTCGCGATTGATTACTTTACCAAGTGGGTAGAAGCAGCGTCTTATGCCAATGTCACTCGTCAAGTGGTGGCAAGATTTCTGAAAAGAGATATCATATGCAGATATGGAGTGCCCGAAAGGATCATTACTGACAATGGTTCTAATCTCAACAACAAGATGATGGCAGACTTATGTCGGGACTTCAAAATACAGCATCACAATTCTTCTCCTTACCGACCAAAGATGAATGGTGCGGTAGAGGCAGCTAACAAGAATATCAAGAAGATTGTGCAGAAAATGGTTGTCACCTACAGGGATTGGCATGAGATGTTACCGTTTGCTTTGCATGGGTACCGAACGTCGGTCAGGACGTCGACAGGGGCAACTCCCTTCTCTCTGGTCTATGGCATGGAAGCAGTCCTGCCTGTTGAAGTGGAGATTCCTTCACTTCGCGTGATGATGGATGTCAAACTGGATGAGGCTGAATGGGTGCGTGCTCGTTACAACCAGCTATGTCTAATTGAGGAAAAGAGATTAGCGGCTATCTGTCATGGTCAGCTTTATCAGAGGAGAATGAAGCGGGCATTCGATCAACGAGTACGTACTCGAGAGTATCAAGTGGGAGAGCTTGTGTTGAAGAGGATCGTTCCTCCAGGTTCAGATAACAGGGGCAAGTGGACCCCGAACTACGAAGGACCATTCATAGTGAAGAAAGTATTCTCAGGAGGAGCACTGATGCTCACCACTATGGATGGAGAAGACTTCCCATCTCCTGTTAACTCGGACGTAGTTAAAAAATACTTCGCATAAAGAGACCCGCTGGACACAAAAACAGAATGTAAGTCCAGGCAAGAAAAGGGCATCCCGGCGAGCTAAAAACAGAATAAAAAGCTCGGGCAAAAATTAGGGAAATGAATAAAAAAAAATGTACACCCGCTGAGTTGAAAAGCCGCATTGGACAGCTCAGGCAAAAAAGGGTATCCCGGTGGATTGAAAACCCGAGAGGGCGATCCACGCAAAATAGGGGAATAAGCGAACAACTGTGATCCGAGTTATCTGAACCACGTCATCGTTTTGTACAGTTTGACAATACCGGAAGGATAGGAAGCAGTCCCCTTGTCCTCTCAGAAAGCCAAAACAGAATGGAGAGTCTTGAAGACATGCAGGTCATAGCAGAAATGGAACTCCTGGGAATGCCGCGTACGTTGCCATTAGGATAATTTCTTTTCTCAATTTTTATAGTGGCTACCTCTTTCCAGGTGGTTGCTTCCTGATGTAAATCTTTGCCTATTCAGAGGCCATTCAATAAAAATAATATTCAGTCAAAAAGCTGTGTGTGTTTATTTTTGTTTACAAAATGTCCTGAATTTTTGGCAAAAATAGCATTGCATCTAAACATGGTGATAATTTTGAAAAGAAAACTGACATGCAGGGAAACTGTAACCCTCTTTGAGCGTCGGGTGACGATGGATGAACCGATCATTCCATGCAAATCCCCGGGACACGCGTGTGTTTTCTGTTGTTGCAGGTTGCAGGTTGGCGTCGCATTCTCTCAAGCGATTTAATATTCCCCGGCGGAGTACCTCCCCAGCCGAGTACTTCCCCAGTAGGGTATCCCCCAAGCAGAGATTTCCTTTCCCAGCAGGTATCTGAAGACTGGCATCTCCAGCAGAGATTTTTTCTCCAAGCAAGCCTTGACAGCCGCCCAAGCAAGCTTTTCTTCCCCAGTGAAGTAGCATTTCATTCTTCCTCAGCGGAATATATCCAGCAGGTGCCCGAAAGCCTGACATCATCAAAGATGGAATTAGTAGTCCATTATCCCCATCAGAGTATGCCTATCAGGTACCTGAAAGCCTGATATCCCCTCAGAGTCTTGAGTTATCAGATGCTCTCCCCAGTCAGAGTGTTTGCCCAAGAAGCTTCTCCAGCCAAGTCTGAGGATGTTCCTGTTCCCACAGTGGTCATATTTGATTTTCGCTTCCGTCAGTGAAATATGTCCCCAGCAAAGTTGCCGTACTTTGGGTATTTGATGATGCAGCCAGGTATTCATCACCTCAGTCAGAATGTGTATCCAGACCTCTTGACTTGGATTACCCTGCAGAGTCGTATCTCTTATTGCCGATCAGGCATCCGTTTGTTGCTCGTCTGCAATCTTCAACACTTGTATGTGTTGTCTTTAAGCGGAGTTATCCCCAGCAATAATGTATCATGTTTTATTGCTGCTCGTTTGCATCTTTCAACACTCGTATGTGTTAGCTCGGTGGTATTGCTCGTTTGCTTTCCCCAATAGAGTCTATATCTATTAGCACTCGTCTGTGCTCGCATCTTTATTTGATGCCCATCCTCTTTCAGCACTCGTCCGTGCCTTTTCCCCGGCAGTTTCCTCTTTATTTGAGGTACTCTCCAGCAATCTTCTGTGCTAGCATCTTTGTTTGATGACCATTCGCAGCTCTCGGCACTCGTCCGTGCTTGTTAGTCTTTGAAGTTTTCTCTCCCCAGCGAAGTTGCCTGTACTCGTTGGGGCGCGTATCTTCATTTGGTGCTCGTCCGCATCCCTGCAGCACTCGCCCGTGCATGTCGTTCCTCTTTATTTGAGGCGTATTCCCTAAGAAGTGCCCAGTGCTCGTCCGTGCTCGCATCTTTATTTGATGCTCGACCGCATCTTTTAGCACTCATATGTGCTTGTTACTCCTTTGAAGGTTGCTCGGCGCCCGTCCGTGCCTGTTGCTCATCTGTTGCTCGTCCGCAACTCCTCAACACTCGTTTGTGTTTGATTGTATCCGTTGTTGTTTGCTCGTCTGCAAATCCCAGCACTCGTCTGTGCTTGGAGATGTCCCCAGCATCGTCCGCAACCCCTTTACACTCGTCTGTGTTCTGATATGATATTTGTTGTTGCTCGTCTGCAACCTCCCAGCACTCGTCTGTGTTCGGTATGGGATCCTTCGCTGCACTCGTCTGTGCCTTGATATGTATTCTCCGCTATTGCTCGTCTGCAACGACCCGGCACTCGTCTGTGTTTGGTTAAAGCTCGTCTGCTTTTATTCCCCAGAAGTCGTTTGTGTTTTGAAGCTCGTCTGCTTTGCCTGGATACTCGTCTGTATCATCCTCGGCACTCGTCTGTGCTAGCTTGCACCTGAATGGGAAGATATCTCTGTGACTACTTCAAATGCTCGTCTGTGTTTGAACTTCCGGTATTCGTCTATACCAGTGGCTGATACTCGTCTGTATCATCGCCTGAAACACTCGTCTGTGTTTCTCAGATCACCGTCTGATACTCGTCTGTATCATTGACTTAGGGCACTCGTCTGTGTTGTCTTGATGATCACCCAATACTCGTCTGTATTGAAGAGGTTTCGAATCCTGACAGTGGGAATTAAATGTCGAAATGGTTACCGGTCCTGGCGTAACAGGTAAATCCGAAGGAGGCTCGTCTGTCTCAAGCACCAATTATGGTAGCTGCACCTGGCGTAACAGGTTTGCTCAGAAGACTCGTCTGTCTTATACCATATATCCGCGGATAATATATGAAGAAGGTTCGTCTACCTTGGTTGCATGTCTATCCCACAGACTTATATGCATTTCCGGAGCCTGCGTAAGGGTTATCCGAAGAAGACCCGTCCGTCTTATTCCACTTATCTGCGTAAGGATTAGTGAAGGAGATTCGTCTATCTCAGGATACTTTGAAGTTCTTTAAGGGCTCGTCCGCTCTCTGCACCTGGCGTCACAGGTCATTCGAAGACTCGTCTGTCTCAGATTATTGTCTTGAAGTGTTGAAGGACTCGTCTGTCCAGCTCCTGGCGTCACGGGATTGTTTGAAGACTCGTCTGTCAATTTGTTCTTATTTCAGATATCATTTCCAACTTGGAAGAAGCTCGTCCGCTTCTTTCTCCCCTGCAGTCCCCAGAGCGTCATCTGGTCGGGTTTATTTCCCGGTGTTGCATTCTTCGTCAGAGTGCAAATTTCTGGTCTTTTTGGTATTCAATCACAGTTTATCTTGAATGGTCGATAGCTCGCTGCTATCGTCCTTTTCGGATTAACCGATGATTGAATAGGGGCAGCTGTAGCACCCCAAATTTGCCCTCTTCATTTTAAGCATCATATCGCATCATAGTCATCATAACGGATCATGTCTTTAGCATTTTGCATAGAAAAATGAGGCATAACACTCACATGTTCTAGCATAAGGCATATGATCAACCATCTGGAAAGTTCGAAGCACCACAGATAAAAATCGAGAGCATGGTGACCAGGCAAAAATTTCACAGGATCACTCTGCACAAGCTCTGTACCATGTTCAAAGCTTAAAAAGAATGAAAGGATCAAAATCAGCTTGAAACGGCGGGCGCCGGCATCATTTTTGAAGTTTCCCACCAAAAGGGGGGAAATTCAAATTTTGCATGCGTTAACCGGTTAACGCATATGGTTAACCGGTTAACAGCTGCGAAATTTGAATTTCCAGCAGCAAATTTCAGCATGTGGTTTTGGCTCCATTTTCCAATTTTCTGATTTTTATTCATTTGAATTTCATTTGAATTTGAGAAGGATCTAGAGCATGTATCCAAACCTCTTTCCAACCCTAAAACCTAATCACATTACCAAGCCATATTTTTTGGATCCCAAACCAAGATTTTGGGCCCCAACCCTAAACCATATATATTCCATTTCTCTCCAAACCAAGGGATCTCTCCCTCATTTTTCACTCTCATTTCTGAATTTTCATTGCTCTCACTCACAATTCTCTCACTTTTCTCTCCCAATTTTCCAAATTACTCCAAGTTCCTCTTTGAAGATCACACAACCTTGCATTGAGGTGTGTAGATCTTGGAACTAGACCTCCATCCATAGCTTCATTGCACCTTTTTGCTGGTTTTATTGAAGATTCAGATCTGGTTGGAGATCTAGAAGTGCTTGTGGATCCAAAATTCTGCATCAAGAGCTTGATCTTGCATTCATTTTGCATGGAGTGTGGAGCTTAGCATCGGATCTTCAAAGTTTTGCGCGAGATCTATCATTTTCAGCATAATCAACAATTACCAAAGCATACCTCCGCTTTGTAGGTTGGTTTAATTTCGGATCCAACTCTGTTTTTAGCTTATTTGCATTGCTTGTGCTTTAGATCCACCATGTGTTTGTGTAATTGATTGTGTTGCATGATTTGATTGTTTGATTGGTGTCCGGATCCGATTGTTAGTGTTCATGAGCATAATGTTATGGATTGATGTGCATTGATCTATTTTTCCATGTGTAATTGAGTGCTGGTCTGGTGCAGCTTATTTGAATAAGCTGTTTTTGAAATGCTGTTTTCTGCAGGAATTTGCTGCTGTTTTTACAGTGTTAACCGGTTAACGCATATGGTTAACCGGTTAACGCCCTGTTTTTCTGCGTGTTTGGTGCAGGTTTTGACTGGTTAACCGGTTAACGCATATGGTTAACCGGTTAACACTGATGCAGAATGGTTTTTTGGGGCTGTTTTGAGTTTGTTTGATCCCTTTGCTTGTGCTAATTGTCATGACTCATTGTATGATCATTAATCATGATGTTTTAAGGTGGTTTGCTTGCTGGTTGATGTATGCTTTCATGTTCTCGACGCGTAAGTCGTGTATTTGCAATGTTGGCATGATTGTTTGATTTTTGTTTTCAAGTACCTTTGAGCATGATTGATCCCATGATTGTTTCTTGGTCAATTTGCTGGATTTTTGCTAACTTTTCAGGGGCTCATGGTAAGAGAAGTGTGGATGTTTATCCACATTTCAACTTTTTTCATCTTTCCTCTTTTGTTATTTGAACTAACCCTTTGTTGTTGGGCTTAGGCCTTTCTCATCCCTTCTTCTATCTTCTTCTTCTCTTCTTCATTAGGATAGAAACCTCACAAACCTAGGATCATCCATGCATGTTAACACTTAGGATTATTTTAGTCCCCCTTTAGCATTTTACCTTTATGATCCTTTTTGGTTCTTTTCTCTTCTCATCTCAAAACTCTTAAAAAAAACACTTTAATAAATGTGAAGTGATGCATTGATCCATAGCCTTATTCCATGAGGTATGCTTGTAGTCTTCCCATCTTGGGATAGTACAAGTTTGCCTTGTGATGCACAAGTCTGATCAAGGTATCTTCTTCATAAAAGAAAAGCCTAAAAAACACTTCTTCATGTAAATAACCAAAAACACTTAATAATTAAGCAAGTTAGTGAGCCTAAGCCCTAATCTTTGGGTTCAAGTTTTGGGGATCTTCTCCTTACTTGAGTGTGCTTGTTCTATTATTCCATCTTGGAATGTAGTGACAAGTGCACATTCCATTGGGGAGAGCTTGAGTTCACTTCCTTGTGACACACTCATAAAAGCTTCTAAAAACACAAACAAACAATAAGCGTTTTTCCTTCGGGAATTCTTTTCTCATCTCCTTCGCTCCGTCCGCGAACCTGCTCCTACTTGTCACTTTGCAAGACGGTTACGCACTCGTCGTCCGAGTCTGCAACACCTGAGCAATGGCATAGGCAGTTCAAGCCTTAATTCACAAGCAATTTTCCTTTGTTACCCCTAGTTAGGGGAACTACGGCGTCTCTGATCCTCATTATCCCGATGAGGTACGTAGGCAGCGGGGTAGGGCCCGTTCGAGCACAATATTTATTTTCCCTACATTTTTCTCTTTGTTTCTTATTTCGGTTCTTTTCTAGTTCTAGTTTTATTTTCTTTTGCTGCAGCTTTCATACCCTCACCCTTTGAAACAGTTTCTTTTGCAAGCGTGGATCCCGTCGGGTACGGCGGATGATCTGGGGTGCTAATACCTTCCCAGGTCATAACCGACTCCCGATCCCAGTCTCTTTGGTTCGCAGGACCCGTGTCCTCTTTCTTTCTTCTGGTTTGTGCAGCATTACCATTCCCTCTCTTCGGGATAAAAATGCATGGCTGGCGACTCTATTCTTTTTTCCGCGCCACTTTCGCGTTTGTACCAGGATGGAAATCCTCGGGAGCGACAGCTTCCTCAACAGCGCCATTCATCTTTGGCCTGTAAGGAGAAGAATTGTGGTGTTGAATCTTGAAGTCCCGGCATAGCTCTGCCATCATTTTGTTGTTTAAGTTGGAACCATTATCAGTAATGATTCGCTCGGGAACTCCGTATCGACAGATGATATCTCTCTTCAGAAATCTGGCTACCACTTGCCTTGTAACATTTGCATAGGAAGCTGCTTCGACCCACTTGGTGAAATAGTCAATGGCAACCAGGATGAATCTGTGGCCATTTGAAGCAGTTGGCTTAATCTTGCCAATCATATCAATGCCCCACATAGCAAAGGGCCAGGGTGACGACATCACATTCAAAGGATTGGGAGGCACATGCACCTTATCCGCATAAATCTGGCATTTATGGCATTTTCTGGCGTAAGCACAACAGTCAGTATCCATTGTGATCCAGTAATATCCTGATCTTAGCAACTTTTTAGCCATTGCATGTCCTCCAGCATGGGTACCAAAGGATCCTTCGTGCACTTCATGCATTAACGAGTCTGCTTCTGTCCTGTCAACGCATTTGAGGAGTACCATATCAAAGTTTCTCTTGTACAGGGAACCATCAGTGTTTAGAAAGAAACTTCCAGCAAGCCTTCTCAAAGTCTTCTTATCATTGGAAGATGCCCCAGGTGGGTATGTTTGATCCTCCAAGAAACACTTGATGTCATGGAACCAAGGCTTATCATCTTTGGCAATGTCTGCTGCAAATACATATGCTGGTCTGTCAAGTCTGGATACTGAAATTTGAGGTACAAAGTTGGCAGCTTGCACTTTGATCATGGATGAAATGGTAGCCAGAGCATCTACAAATTGATTCTCGTCCCGAGGGATATACTCAAGCTTGACTGTTGTGAAGAAATTCAAGAACCTCCTTGTATAATCCCTGTAAGGTATCAGATGATCTTGGTGTGTGTACCATTTACCGTTGGTTTGATTAACTACCAAAGCTGAATCTCCGAATATGGTCAATGTCTTGATCCTGAGGTCAATGGCTTCCTCAAGACCCATAATGCAAGCTTCGTATTCAGCTTCGTTGTTTGTGCATTTGAAAGTGAGTTTTGCCGAGAAAGGCATGTGAACTCCTTTAGGTGTAATGAGTACTGCACCAACACCACGACCATTCATATTAACAACCCCATCAAACATCATGGTCCATTCTTCTTCTGGGTCAGGCCCTTCAGTGTGAACAGGCTCCTCATGATCTTTTGCTTTTATGAACATGATGTCTTCATCAGGGAAGTCAAATCTCATAGGCTGGTAATCATCAATAGTTTGCTCAGCAAGATATTCAGACAATACACTGCCCTTGATGGCTTTCTGAGATGTGTATTGGATGTCATATTCTGTGAGGATCATTTTCCATCTTGCAACCCGTCCGGTAAGTGCTGGCTTCTCAAAAATATACTTGACTGGATCCATCTTTGAGATCAATAAAGTGGTGTGGGTCAACATATACTGTCTCAGTCGGCGAGCAGCCCACGCTAAAGCACAACAAGTTTTCTCGAGCAGTGAATAACGTTGTTCACAGTCGGTAAACTTTTTGCTTAGGTAGTATATTGCATACTCTTTTCGACCAGACTCGTCATGCTGGCCCAGCACACACCCCATTGACTCTTCTAATACTGTCAAGTACATGATTAGAGGTCTTCCTTCAACTGGAGGCATGAGGATTGAAGACTCTTGTAAGTATTCTTTGATCTTGTCAAAAGCCTTCTGGCAATCTTCGTTCCACCTGACCGTTTGTTCTTTTCTTAGCAATTTGAACAAGGGTTCGCAGGTTGCTGTAAGGTGAGATATGAACCGTGAGATGTAGTTCAATCGGCCTAAGAACCCTCGAACTTCTTTTTCTGACTTTGGTGCAGGCATTTCTTGAATGGCTTTGACTTTATCAGGGTCAACTTCAATCCCTTTCTCGCTCACAATAAATCCCATCAGCTTACCAGATCGCACCCCGAATGTGCATTTGTTGGGATTCAACTTCAGTTGGTACTTCCTCAGACGCTTGAATAGTTTCAGTAGATTTACCAGGTGGTCTTCTTCAGTGAGGGACTTGGCAATCATGTCATCCACATAACATTCGATTTCTTTATGGATCATATCGTGGAATAATGTCACCATATCCCGTTGATATGTTGCACCGGCATTCTTCAGTCCGAATGGCATCACCTTGTAACAGAATGTGCCCCAGGGTGTAATGAAAGTGGTCTTCTCCATGTCTTCAGGTGACATCTTGATCTGGTTGTATCCTGAAAATCCGTCCATGAAGGAGAACACCGAGAACTGAGCCGTATTATCAACCAATACATCAATGTGAGGTAAAGGGAAGTCATCTTTTGGGCTGGCTCTGTTCAGATCCCGGTAGTCCACACACATCCTCACCTTGCCATCCTTCTTAGGCACGGGTACAATGTTAGCAACCCACGGCGGGTAACTAGTCACGGCAAGGAACCCGGCGTCCCACTGCTTTTGTACCTCTTCTTTGATCTTCATTGCCATGTCTGGGCGAGTACGACGTAGCTTCTTTTTAACTGGTGGGCAGTCTTCTCTTAAAGGCAGCTTGTGCATAACAATGTCGGTGTCCAACCCTGGAATATCCTGATAAGACCAAGAAAACACATCCACATATTCACGAAGCAGGTCAATCAGTTGTTCCTTTACTGAGTCTTGTAAGCAGGCCCCGATCTTAACCTCTTTCACGTCTTCATCTGTACCAAGATTAATCGTTTCGACCTCCTCCTGATGAGGAGTGATAACCCTTTCCTCTTGTTTCAACAACCTGGCTAGCTCTTCAGGAAGCTCATAATCTTCTTCAACCCCTTCATCAGCTTGATTGATCGGATTGTCAAAGTCATACGAGGTCATAGCCGTGCTGTTGTCGGTGCGGTCTGGAAGGCACTCTCTGCAAGGGTTCAGTTTGTTCATTTTAGTGATTGATTTTAATCTTGTTTTAGAAAAGTGAAATAAAGTCGTCATTTTGAAAACATTGCCATTTATTTTTTTGTACAAAAAGTAAAATGGAAAAACAGTGAGCGGAAAAGAAAAAGAAAACTCATTTGCAAAAGATGTCTGATATTTCATTGATTAATCTTGTTGCACAAAATTACAGATGGCCCGATTACAAAATGAGTCTTGTCATCTTGGGCAAGATGCAAGACTTGATGCATGCTCAAAATACAGGAAATAATAATTACTCTGCAGGAGTAACTCTTATAATTTCCTGGGAAGACCAGTTTGAGATACTGCTCCCCGGGATCTTTGGACGAATCCAACTCTCCAGGTTGCGGTCGCTTTCATCCTCATCTTCCAAGTTGTTCACGGCATCTGGGGTGAGCATCCCCCCACTGACAAAATTGGGCTTTTTAGCAGCCTCTGCTTGATCTTGTTGAGTTGGTTTGTAACCCAACCCAAATCTATCCTCCTTCTTCTCTACGGGCAACAACTTGCCCCAGCCTTGGGCAGTCCCTTCTTCAACAACCTTCCGGGCTTGTTGATAAGATGTCATTGAGGTTCCAGGTACAACGGATGCTTCATTTATGTTCAAGGCCTCAAACCCTTGACTCATAGTTTCGTGGATCTCCCCATCCATCTCAATGTATTTGTAAGTAGCCAGATGGCTAACAAAGATATCTTCCTCTCCATAAATAGTAACGACTTGGCCCTCCCACTCGAATTTTAACTTCTGGTGAAGGGTAGACGTAACTGCGCCAGCGGCATGAATCCAAGGTCTACCCAACAAACAGCTATAGGCCGGCTGAATGTCCATCACGTAGAAGGTCGTTTTAAAAGTTTGTGGGCCAATAGTTATAGGCAACTCAATTTCTCCCAGAACTGATCTCTTAGAACCGTCAAAGGCTCTCACTACCAGGTTACTGGGGCGTAATGCCAATCCTTCATACTCCAGCTTCACAAGGGCTTTTTTAGGTAGGACATTGAGGGATGACCCTGTGTCTACCAGTACATGGGAAAGAACTGCACCCTTACACTCCATGGTAATGTGCAAATCCTTATTGTGATTGCGGCCTTCCGTAGTCAAATCAGTGTTGGTAAATCCTAGTCCATGACTAGCGTTGACGTTTCCAACTACAGCTTCCAACTGATTGACGGTAATCTCCTCTGGCACATAAGCTGCGTGCAAGACTTTTAGTAGTGCGTTCCGATGAGCCTCGGAGCACATTAGCAATGATAAAATGGAGATCTTGGAAGGTGTCTGGTGAAGCTGGTCCACTATCTTGTAATCACTTTTCTTGATGATTCTCATGAATTCATCAACCTCTTGATCGAAAGGGGTTTTCAAAGCTTCTTTAGCAGCTTGTTCTTCTTGCACCATGCTCTTCCCTTTTGCCTTGGCAGCAACTTCTGCTTCGGCACTGGGTCTTGGAATTTGCGGGGCAAAGAGACGTCCGCTTCGAGTGAAGCCTCCGCCTCCCCCCACATTGTCTATTTGTGGTGAAGAAGTTGATGATTCCAAAGTGATTTTCTGTCCTTCGCAGTATAGATCGGAGCTGTAATGCCAAGGGATGGCATTATTGCTTTCATAAGGGACTGGCCCAGGCACTGTGATAGTGACTGGACTGATAGCAGCTGCATAAGGGACCATGATAGTATGTGGATCATAGTATATTGTAACTGGTGCTCTGATAGGAGTGGCATTTTGTGAGTTGTAGGGAGAATCATTAGCAGGATCATAATAAATTGTAACTGTTGAGACACTTTCATTGTTTGCTGTTGATGTTGTAGGAGACACTGTTGACTGGATGGGTGTTGCTGTTGTAGGAGATTCTGAATGAAGGGGTGCTGAAGTTGTAGAAGGGATGTTTGTTGATATTTGGTCCTTTGAAGTAACAGATGAAGCATTTTTTGATGAAACTGAAGAGTTGTTTGGAACAATTGTTATTGCAGTTGTAGAAGACTCGGGAATTGTTGTTAAGGAGATTGCTGGATTGGTAGGTATTGATGTTGTGATCTGAAGCAGGCCATTCTGGATGAGACTATCTATTCCATCTCTCAAGTTATCGCACCCATTTACTGAAATGTTGCAATAAGCACATCCTAGCTCACATCCGGGGAACATTCGACATTCAAGGAGTTGAGCTTTAATCTCTACCAAGGGTGTCCGGATCTGCCCCACACTAGTTATCAAGTAAGACGGCTTATCTCCCTCAATAGCATTGATTCTAGGTCCTCCATGGTTTGGCATAGGGTTCTTACTGACATTTGGTGGAGGTGAAAAGTTTAGAGCTTTGGAATCCACTAGATCCTGTACTTTCATGTGCAAAGCTCTACACTTCTCTGTACTGTGGCCAGGTGCATTTGAGTGAAAAGTACATCTGGCGTTGGCGTCATAATTTCTGGGCAGACTAGCAGGATCTGGAGGTGCCAATGTCCTTAGCTCAACCAGGTTGAGTTTCAGGAGTTGTGGCAGTAATGTGGCATAAGGCATAGGGATTGGATCGATCACCCTATTGGCCTGAGATGGTCTCTGTTGAAACGGTCTTTGCTGATTGTTGTTGCTAGTGTTGTTGTTGTTATAATTTCTCTGAGGTGGATATTGAGCTTGTTGCTGGTAGTGGGGTTGTTGCTGAGGTTGGTATGCTGGTTGTGGATGAATTGGAGCGGGAATGGTGACAGCTGCCACAGACCTATGAACATATTGGGGTCTGCCCCTGCTGGTATGGATAGCATTAGTCTCACCAATTCTTCTTGGGCCCACAAAAGGCTTTCTTGGGTTGCTGGACGAGCTCGCACCGTTGTCAGAAATTTTGCCCATCTTTAATAGGCTCTCAATTCTTTCTCCAGCTATAACTACATCCGCAAAGCTGGTAGAAGAAAAGGCCGCAAGCCTGTCAATGTATGTTCCTTGAAGGGTGTTCATAAACATGTCGGCCATCTCCCTCTCCGACATAGGTGGCTGGACAGCAGCAACAAGCTGTCTCCACCTCTGGGCGTACTCCCGGAAGCTTTCTCTGGATGATTGTGACATTCCCATCAGGAGGGTCCTGTTGGGAGCCATATCCAAGTTATACTGGTATTGTCTAATGAAGGCCTCTGCCAAGTCCTTCCAACATCTGATGGTTTCTCTAGTCAAGTGAGAGTACCATTCCCTTGAAGCTCCTGTTAAGCTATCTTCGAAATAAAACATCCATAGCTTTTCATCCATGGTGTAAGCCTTCAGCCTCCCCAGAAAGGATTGCAAGTGGGTCCGTGGACAGGAGGTTCCGTTGTACTTCTCAAAGCACGGAGGTTTAAATTTGTGGGGAATCCTGACCCCGTCCACTAAGCCCATGTCCATAACATCAAAACCCAAGGAGTTTTGAGACTCCAAGGACCTTAATTTTTCAGCAATCTCATCTAGCCTTCTGTCATATGCTTCATCCCCAGCTCCCATCACTGTGAACTGATCTTCCTGGGGGTCTTCTTGCAGTACCCTACCTGTAGTAGCATTCCCTTGTACATTAGCAGGGATGTTGATCTCTGGATGAAGGTGGGGTCCAAATACAGGTGGGTTGATATGAGGCTGAACCCTCTCATTGTTGCTTGTCCCACCAGTCCCCAGATGGGGGTCTTCCTGAGTCTGCCTTTCTACCAAAGCTCTTAATCTTTCTTGGCTCTGTGCCAATCCATTCATCACCTCCATAAACTGAGTCATCTGATTCCTCATTTCCAATCTCTCATTGGCCATTTGGGTCCTGACCTCTGTAAGGTCCTGTTGTACCTGGTCCATCTGTATACCCGGAAGGTTGTTGCGGGTTGGATATCTGTGTGGACGGTTGAGTGGGAACACCCGACGTCGAGCAATAGTTCCTGAAGTCACAACAGAGTTAGTAACAAAAACAAAACAAACCTACAAAACAAACAAAGGTTAGTATGCAATGCAGTATGCTTATTTGTTTCCAAGGTATCCGGCTTGGCACTTGGTTTTGACCTTTCCAGACCCTTGAGGAAGATGCTTGTGATGTTGCTTGAAATAAACTCAGATAAAAACAAACTAATACGTATATTACGAAAAGTGAATGATACATAGTTTGTTTTTTACAATACATGCCCCTGAGGGGTCAAAATACAACACAAAAAGGAAACGTACAATGAAATGAAAGCAACAACAAGCAAAAGTCAGACACCAAGACCAAACTCATCCTCCTGAACTTCCTTTAGAAGTGCTTCCGTCACAGGATCAGCCGGACGCTCTGTGAGGTTCCTGATAAGAAGATTCCTGGTAGTAACAGCTGCAGTTAGCTTCTTGTGTCGACTCTGGTCCTTTGACCTCTTCACACCAGCCCTAATCTTCAATTCTGAGATCTCTTTCTGGGCTGCTAGCAAGGCTTCCTGTTGTTCTTTTGCATTTGCCTCCAACTGCTCAATCTTGTCCTGAGTCCTTTTATCTTCCTGAGTACGAGCCTCGGTGATCCTGACCCACCTAGCTTGACTCTCTTTCAGGTACAAATCAGTCCTGGCCTTCTGGAACTGAGCCTCCTTGCAGGCATTCTTCAAGATCTGCTCTCCAGCTCTTGACTTCTTAATGTAGTCCTCTGACTTCTCAATCCTATCTAGATGCTCCACCTTTAGCTTTTCCAACCTTTCAATGTCTAGCCGACCATCACTCCTCTCCCAGAGGGTCTTCTGTAGAGCCTGAGTCAGATTCTCATTCCTCTCTTTCAATTTCTCAAACTCCTCCAGGCTGACAGTAGCTGGAGGTGGTGTTGTGGATGGCCCAGGTGCATCCTCAATAGTGAAGGGCATCCCAGAAATTTGTGCCCTGGCATGAGACCACTCATAGTACTGAGCTGAGGCCACATTGTTGCATCTTCCAAGAACAGCCATTCCCTTGGTCTGGACATTGTCCCAAGCCCAGGATGCTTGCCTGACAATAGCTAGATTAGGCTTAATCTCACAATAAAGGGTCTCAACCAAGTCTTGTGCTCTAGGAGAGTGGACCAATGCATAGCCCAACTGTCTTTTGAATAGCAGAGGGTTGTAGTTGATGCAACCCTTTACTCCTATCAGGGGTACATTGGGGAACTGCCCACAACTAGTAATGATGTCCCTGCCTTTGGTGCTCTGAGTGCACCACCTAATGTCAGCTGAGGTCAAAGAAATGAGTCTTCTAGCCCAATTCTTTTGCTGGTGAGGATTCAAGAATGCATCAGTCTTGGGCAAGTGTTTGAGCAGCCAGGTATGGAACAGGGGAGCACAGCATCTCACCAATCTTCCTCTTTGCTTTTCATTCCTTTGGTGAACAGAGTAGTAGAAATCTCCCAGCAAGGTGGGCACTGGGTTCCTCAGAATGAAAAGGTGAATGGCATTCTTGCTAATAAATTTAGGCTCGTCTGCAAAAAGTATGACCCCATATATGCTAAGGGCCAACAAAGCATAGACTGCCTTCCACTCTCCCAAAGAGGCCTTCAGGATGGCCTGAGAAGTCAAGAAATCCAAATGTAGACCTGAGATTCCAGCCTTGGTAGCCATATTCTGCCCAATCAGAACTGGTTCCAGATACAAGGCCTTTGCCACCTCTTCATTACTAGGAAAAGCCATCTCAGGGTTGAAAGGGACTCCACCCCTGACAGGTACACCAACCAATGATGAATACTCCTCTAATAAAGGCCCCAACTGAAAATCCTGAAAGGTGAAGCACCTCAGGGGGGGATCATAGAACTGCAGGCAAGTATGAATCAAGCTCCTCTGGGAAGGGTCCAAATCCATGACCACATCAAGTATGCCTCCATAATGTTCTCTGAACAGTGGTATATGGTTTGGAGTAATCAAGGTCTGGACCTTCCTGATGTTAGCCAACCCAGGTTCAAAGAAATGGTAGGAGATGTTACTCTTCTTGGGTGCCATGTTACTGAAGAAAAGCTGAGACAGATGCTGATGATGACTGATACTAGAAGAAGGGCCACTGACAGGCTGAGACTGGTGATGCAGGTGACTGAAGCAGGTAGCAGATGGGGATAGCTGAAGCAGATACTGATGAAGATAAGTCTATGCAGATGAAGGGGTCAAAACCAAGCCAAAATATATGATGGATACCCTGAAAAACAAATAAGCAAATGTTAAAATGATGCAATGGTGATGTATGCAAATGATATGCAAGGGTTTGTGATCAAGCTGGATCTGACTGCTGCTTTGATATAAGTCCATGTATGTTCAAGAAATCCAGATGGAGGTTCATAAGTCCAGTAACCAAGGTGGGGGACTCAAATAAAGAGTCACATGTCCAGGGTTAAAAATCACAAGAACCGTCCCAAAATGGAGTACTCTTAATCAAAACAAAGTAACAGGGTATGCTGAGGCCAAGGGTACCTGCAAACCTGTAAACAGCCCAACCCCCTCACAGGTGGTGTTCTAAAACAAGGATCCTCAGACTTGGATCAGTTATGAGAAGTGTAAACACTTCCAACCCGGAGGTACAGTGTTTACAATAACCATAAAAGATCCTCCTCTAATTCACCTCAGTTTCTGAAGGTCAATACTAAAGGTCATCCAGACTTAGCAGGCTTCCCAGATAGCCCTAGCACTACAGGAAATCTGTAGCTCAGAGTTCTCAAGAAGAAACCCATATCTGAACCGTGTTTCATATTCCCGCACCAGACCGAAATGGAATGGGAAAGAACATGAACCACTCTAGCCTAGGTGTCACTCAGGTCCCAGGTATAGGACCTTAATTCTCAATAGAAACCCACCCACCAAAGCAACAAACCAGATCCAGCCAGAACAGTATGACAGTATGATATATGTAAAGCTGTAAAGAAAGCAGTAAACAACTGTACATAAACAAAATAAATATACAACACAAATAACACATAACACCCCAGTAAACACAAATCAAACAAGCGCTAGGAGGAACCCACAAAAAGAACCAGAAGCCCTGGTTACAGTATAAGGGTCCCCAGCAGAGTCGCCAAGCTGTCGCTCCCAAAAGATGAGACCGGGCTCAAATGAGGTACAGACGCGAACGGTCGGTGAAAGGGGGGGTGTGAGTACACACAGGAGTGAACTCACAGGGAATGAAAAGAGTCGCCAGCTAGGCATTTTTATCCCGAAGGAAAGGTAATGCTGCATAGACCTAGAAAGATATGGATAAGACGGTTGCGAACCAGAGAGACTGAGAAAGGGGGTTGGTTACAACCTGGGAAGGTATTAGCACCCAGGTTGTCCGTCGTACTCGATGAGATCCACGCTTAAAATATTTGTGTTTTAAAGGGGTAGTGTCAGTGCAATTTGTGTATAAAAGAGATGGAAAGAATGCAAGTGTCAGTGTAAAAGAAGTGTGAAGTGTACAAGTGAAGTGTCAGTGTAAGAATAAGGGTGAAATGCTCAAGATCATGAGGCTTAAAGAATGATGCTAGAAGGAGGGGGAATATACAGAGACTTTTGTTCGATAACTGTTAAGTTATGCCTACGTATCCTCTCGTGCAATGAGGAAGTCAGAACACCGTAGTTCGACCCAAAGAGACTGAAAGGATGAATTGACTTGTGAACTGCTTGCTTGTCTATGCTCAAGTGTATGATCTGTCTGGCACAGATGCAAACTGTCTTGCATTAGACGGAAGAAGCGAGTTCTCGTTTGTGAGTGAATGAGATGAGAAAAGAATCCCGGAGGAGATGATTATTGTTTGTTTTGAGTTTTCAGTCTTTTATTGCTTTTGAAAGTTTGTCATAAGTTAATGAGCTTAAGCCTAAACCAATGGGTTAGTAAACTCATCACATCTTCCCTCTGATTAGGGGTAATGAGAATACCTTAAGTGTGAAGTCAGCTTCTCACACCTAATCACCTTTGGTGTAGGATTAAGATCATTAACCTACTTGTGATTATTTAGATGTTTTTGTGGTTTTTGTTTAGTGTTAAGTAATGAGATTAAGCCATAATCAGGGATTAAACAGACTCATTACACCATCCTAATAGAAGGATAATAGATGAGAGTGTTTAAGCTGAGGAAAGCTCCTCAACTTAATCCATGATTAGGGATTAACCTCATGACAAAACAAAGCCTTTATTAAGTGGATTTTAAATAATGATATGATTAAGAAATGAGTTTTATGATTTGTAAGACAACTTGAGGGGGACTTGTCCATTAACACTAGGGTTAGTCCTTCTTAACCAATTAAGGAAGAATTAGAACCCTAATGTAAGGCCCAAGTTACAAGCTTGATGTCTTGATGATTATTGAGATGGATTGATTTAAAGGAGTTAAACACATTAAGGGTTTAACACTTAGGATTAAAGTTATATACTCCATCCTAATAGAAGGATGCAGGCATAAGCTTAATCACAAAGCCTTAAAGCCTTTAGGGTTTAGTCCCTGATTATGAGATGAGAAGAGAAGACTCAAAAGAGACACAAAGGTAAAACTAAGTGGGGGACTAATCAAAACCCTAATCATTGTCATGCTTGGTTGTTCCTAAGGTTTGTGAGGTTTACAAGAAAGATCTTCAATGGAAACACCAGGAAACAGATGAAAGGAGCAAAGGAGAAGCAAAGTAACTTGCTTCTTTTAAGAAGACAAGTCACTTGAGGAAAGAAAGTAAGATGAAGAAGAAAGAGCAAGCTCAATCTCAAACACAAAACAAAATGCAGCAAGGATGCATAAGAGGAGATGAAAAGAAGTTGTGAGAAGTGAAGGCAAATTCACTTCTCAAAGTGACTTACCACCTGAAAAGTTAGTGAAAGGAATGCAATGCAATGCAAAATGAGATGAAATGACATGATGCAAATCAAAACCAGAAGCATACACATGATGCTATTGATGCTATGAGATGATGCAAACATGAATCAAGGCATGAGGATGATCATATGAACATATGGATGCAAGAGAAGCATACTTAGAACCAAGATCACACATGAAAAGTTATGAAATGCAAATGACATACAACATGGCAAATGAAAGATGCAATGATCAAACATGCTTCTAATATGTCTTAAGATGTCTAATGAATCAAATGGATGCACAAAATGCTATGGCAAGTCATGGTATGTGAGCAAATGCAAGATGAATGCAAATGAAAGCCCAAATTAGGGTTTATGATCAATGCACCAAACAAAAACCAAAACCAGAAGCAAACATCATGATAAAAAATTGAAAATGCATTCAAGGGAACCCTAGCCCTACACAAACTCACTGCCCAAAGGAGGGGTTCTAACTCTTAACCTAATTAGGGTTATGAATTTCCTAAGATTTCTAGGGTTTTAGGGTATCTTGACAAGAAAAATATCAAACAAATTGAAAATGCAAGATCAAATCATGCCCATTTAATCCTACAAACTACATGACATGCAAGACACAATGCAAAAAGAATCAAAGTCCAACTCTCAATGGATGGGCAAAAATGATTTTTTGAAGTTTGGATCAAAATATTGCCTTGAAATGATTTTAATTCCATGAAAATTTATCAAAAGTAATCAAAATCAAAAAAAAGAAATTTGGTTTGAGGGTTGGACAATGTTTCTAAATGATTTTAAAGGTTTCATGAATTTTTTGGTGATTTTTAAATACCTAAAAGTATTTTTAATTAATTAATTCTCATTAATTAATTAAAAATAAACTTTTAAATGATTTAAAAATATTTTTTAATGCAAGAAATAAAAATAAAAATGTTTTTGGTTTCTGAAAATTAATAAAAGTTTGTACAAAAATTTTCAGAATTTTTAAAATTGTTTTGCTATTTTAAATTAAATGTACAAATTAAATGAATAAAAATGAAACTAAAATGAATTAAAACTGAAAAATAGAAAAGTATGCAAATCAAAGGGCCAGGATTCAAACATACACGCGCGAGAGTTGACTGGCGCACGCATCTGGACGGCCAGAATTCAAATTTCGTTAATTAATGATTAAACCCTAATCCAGCCCTAATTACTTTCAGATGACCGGAACAGTGGTTCCGGTCATCTTCTCCGGCTAGCTCATCTCTCAATCTCTCTCAAAACGCCATGAAATCATGCCAAACTCTCCAGATCAACTCAACTAACCTCCCTAAACAACAATCCAGCAACAAATTCCATTTATTTCTACTCAAGAACAAGATACGAATCAAACATCAAAAACTGCCAAAATTTCAGAAACACAATACAACCTCATTTCTCAATCTTTTTCAAAAGTAAAAGGTTCAGTGAACTCAGGGAAGCATGCTTTATCATTTAGAAACAAGAAAAGAGAGTTCTGGAAAAATGAATTTCCATGGCTACCTGAATCGAAGCTTTAGTTTCTGGCACTTTCTGGCTGATGTCTTGCTTGCAATCAACTCCCCTGGACCTCCTGAGAAGCTTTCAAGGCTTGTTTGAAGTTTGCAATGGCTGGTTTGAAAGATGGCTGAAGTTCTACTCAATGAGGGTCAGAAATCGTATCTTTGATTCAGTGGCTTTCAGGCTGTTTTAAGGGTTGGTTTGTGTTCAGTGAAGCATGGTGAGATGGTTTGTGAAGTTGGTTTGTGTGTTTGAGGTTTGTGCAAGCAGTTTCGAAAGCTTTTGCAAGATGGTGTGAAAATGAGAATGCTGAGTTATGGATGGTTTCAGGCCTGTGTTTTGTATGCTTTGGCTTGCTTTTGATTTGCATAAACAATTGTGATAGGTCAGATGAGGTGATGTGTGCTTTTGTGATAGGTATGGCTCAAGTTGCCAAAATGTCAAAGTTGTGTAAGAGAAGCATGGGCTACTTGCTAGCCAAGGACAAAAGGTGTGTCCTGTGCAGCATGATGTGGGGAGAACCCTAGGACTGATCAGCAAGTCAGCAAGCAAGTGGATTGTAACTTATGATGAGTTTTGCAAGTTGGTTCACTTTTGCTTCTTATGAAAAATCTTGCTCCATAAGCCATAAAAATGTGTGATCCCTTGGCCCATTATGAACATTAGAGGTCACATGATCATGTTGTGTGGAAATGATACACATTTGAGGCCTTTAGAACACTTGAACAAACCATTTTGCAAAATGTCCCTTTGGTAGAAAACTTCAAATTTTGTGATTTTAGCCAACTTTGACAATCCATAACTTTTGATCCAAAATGAATTAGGTCATGTTCTTGTACTTTTTGAAAAGGTAATGATCCATTCTACAACTTTCATGACCAAAGTTTTTCCATTTGAAGCATTTTTGAATCAAAAAGTAAGGGTTGAAAAAGTTTCCTAAAATGGCAATTTCATTAAAAGTCAACTTTCCCAAAAGGTCAACTTTGCAAAAGACTTGAAATTCTTCAATTTTGTGAACTTCCAACATCTTATATGATCAAATAAAGATCATACATAATCAAAATGATGATGAACACCCTTTGGTTGGGTCATTGAGGGTCTCAGATGCCCTGATTTTGCACTGACTTGCTTGAAAAGTCAACTCTTGATCAGATGACTTCCCCATGGAATTTATTCATGAAAATTGATATGCATACTCCCTATACCATATAGAGACCAATAGAAACAAGAATGACCAAAAAACTTGGAGTTATGGCCTTTGGAACCAAAACCCTAATTCTAGGTCATCTGTGTAGTTAAGCCTGGCTCTGCTTCCATGCCTTTTTCAGTTCTTGTGATTTTTTGACTTCTTTGACCTTGAGAGGATATAATATGATGTTTGAACATACATGTACCCCTTTGAAGTGATTGATGACCTTTGGAGTGGCTCAAGAAGCTCTTGGATTGCTCAGATCACAAACCCTAGATGCAGATGACTTTGAACCAATGCAGTGAATCAAAAATGTGGTATGAGATGCCATGATTGAACTTATGCATATGAGGAGATCACAAGCCATGGTGTGAATGGGTGAGGGCAAATTTGGGGTGTTTACAGCATAAAAATGACCCGCTGGACATAAAAACAGAATGCAAGTCCAGGCAAAAATAGGGCATCCCGGCGAGTAAAAAAAAATCAGAATAAAAGACTCGGGCAAAAATAAGGGAAAATAAATAAGAAAATGTACACCCGCTGAGTTGAAAATCCGCATTGGACAACTCAGGAAAAAATGGGTATCCCGGTGGATTGAAAACCTGAAAGGGCGATCCACGCAAAATAAGGGAATAAGCTAACAACTGTATTCTGAATTCGCCTGTATCAACTTACAACCTGGTAAGCTTCAAAGGGGTCAAGCTTCTTTCAGAATCAGCCTTCTTCAGAAAGCAAGGTGAGAAGAACGTCAAATGTCATACGGGTCATAGCAAAGGGAAGCTCCCTGAAGCGTCATCAACATTGCCGATACCTTTTATTTCTCAATTTGTAACAATCTCCTCATTTTAGGAGATATGTTTCTTTGACTGTATCTTGCCGATTCAGGGCACATGAATTAATAAAATCAGACTTTCAGTCATGTTTCGTCTCATACATTTTACTTTCATTTGCAAAAAATGTCCGATGTCATTAATTTGTTGATCGTATAAATACAGATGCGTCTTTCCTAAACTACATGCTTGCAGGAAATATGCTTACCCCCGGGAGTGTCTAAACTCCTATGATGGAATCTGGTAAAGGATACCTCGGGATTACTTGTGCGTTTCTCTGTCTTTTCAGGATTGCAAGTATTCAAAGCACGACATGGGGCATGAAAGCTTCATCCCAGCAAGCTGGCAAATCATTATCTACTCAGTCTTAGCACCGAAGGTGCCATCTCCCCAGCTGAGTTGCCATTTATTATCTCCTCCTCAGCTGAAGTGCAAAAGCCAGAGAACCATCTCCCCACAGAGTTTCAGCCTCTATCCAGAAGAGCAACACCTGGAGATCTCACAACAGAGTAACGAAAGCTTCTACAAACCCCAGCTGGGTCCCTCATTACCAGAATAGGTCTATCTGCGACCTATATCTCCAAGCAGAATTTCATATGTCGGATCTACCAATGATCTCATCCCCAGCTGGGATGTCCACTTCAAGCAGATCGGCCAGAGATCCTCGCTACAATGGGATCCGAATCCCGGATCGGTGTCTTTGCATAATCATGGCATTCACATCATATTCTCCCCGCAGAGCGTAGCATTCCGTCTAATACGGAGCATTACGACAAAAATCAAACATATTGCATAATCATAAGCCGTGTTCTGAATCAAACACTTGTAAATACTGGCAATCCAGCAAGAAAACTCTCCAAATTCCCCGGCAGAAAGCCAAGACATTTTCCTTACACTCATAAATACAAATGCACACTCCTTTTGGCACCCGTCCGTGTCATAATTCCCCAGTAAAGTCACCTGAGCATTCTTTACAAACAGACACTTATACATTACAGATACTTCCCGACACCCGTTGTAAACACCCCAAATTTGCCCTCACCCATTCACACCATGGCTTGTGATCATCTCATATGCATAAACACAATCATATCACCTCATATTACATTTTGATTCACTGCATAGGTTCTAAGTCATCTGCATCTAGGGTTTGTGATCTGAGCAATCCAAGAGCTTCTTGAGCCACTCCAAAGGCCATCAATCACTCCAAAGGGGTTCATGTGTGTTCTTATATCTTATTACATCCTTTAAAAGTCAAAATGCAAAAGAATCACAAGAACTGGGATTGGTGTGAATGCAGAGCCAAGTTTGACTGCACATTGACCTAAAATTAGGGTTTTGGTTTCAGAGGCCATAACTCCAAATTTTTTGGTCATTCTTGTTTCCATTGGTCTCTATATGGTATAGGGAGTATGCATATCAATTTTCATGAATAAATTCCATGGGGAAGTCATCTGATCAAGAGTTGACTTTTCAGACAAGTCAGTGTGAAATCAGGGCATCTGAGGCCCCCAATGACCCAACCAAGGGATGATCTTCATCATTTTGAGTGTATATGATCTTTATTTGATCATGGAAGAAGGTTGAAGTTCACAAAAATCAAGAATTTGAAGTTTTTGCAAAGTTGACTTTTTAGGGCATGGTTGACTTTTGAAGAATATGTCATTTTATGCCACTTTTCAAGCCTTGCTTTTTGATCCAAAAATGCTTCAAATGGAAAAACTTTGGTCATGAAAGTTGTAGAATACATTTTTCCCTTTTCAAAAAGTACAAGAACATGACCTAATTCATTTTGGATCAAAAGTTATGGTGTGACAAAGTTGGCAAAAATCACTAATTTTCAAGATATGCCTCAAATGAGAAACTTGCAATTTCATGTACCAAGCATTCTTGTGACCTCTAATTGACATCAAACCATTACACAAGCATCATGTAAGTCCTAAAGTTCAGATTGGACCAAGGTTTCCTCATGTTTTATGGCTTGTAAGGCAAGAAAGTTTCATATGAACAAAAAGGGAACCAAGTTGCAAAAGCTCATGATCACTTCCATCCACTTGCTGCATTGGCCATTGAACCTTCCTAGCACTCCACACACACCTTGCTGCGCAGCCCATGCCTCTTGTACCAAGCTAGAACTTAGCCCATACCCTCCTTACAACAAAGTGGACTTTTTGCAAAAAGTAAACATCCCAATCACAGCAGGCCAGGTCACATCACCTGACCAATGGGAGTTCTTTATGCAAAGCAAATGCTGGCCATAACACATAACAAGCAAGGCTGAAACAGATCACAACATCACATACACAAAATCACCCCTTCAAGCATTTCTCTTCGAAACTCTCTGCCCAACACATAAACACAAAAACCAAATCCATTGATCAACTCACCTTGCTTCATTGAGCCAAAACTAGCAAGACTTAGGCCTGAATCAAGCAAGAACACCATTCCTCCATTTTCACTCCCAGAAGCAAAACCATTCGAAACTCACTCCACAGGCCATAAACACCCAAACAAACTCCACAAACCTTCTCCACTCATCATCCTGATCACAAAGAACCACTCACATTGGCCTGAAACAGCCTGAATCACCATCACCATTTTCAATTGAGCTTGAGCAGAAGCTGTTCAAACTCCCTAACCAGCCAACATAAACTCCTCCTAAGCATTCAAGGATCATCATGGGACCAAGTAAAGTGGATTGCATCAAAGGGAGAGGTCAGAAAGTTGCTGGATTGAAAGCTTCGAAACTCAGGTAGCTCAAGAACATTTTTTCCAGAAATCGTTTTTTAAGTTCTTAAGTTGTTCTATATGCTTCACTGATTGTTCTGATGCCTTTAGTTTTGAAAATGGTGGAGAGATGAGAGTTTACCATGCTTCTGAAACTTTTTGCCCTAGAAATTGATTGATTTGATTCAGCCATTTTATGAATGATAAATTTGTTTTGATTTAGGGTTTTGATTTGTGAGTGAGTGGGAATCATTTCTGTGTTTTTAGATTTCGTTTTAGATGCGTTTTGAAGGAGTTTGAGGTTTGGGGTGAACGGAGAAGATGACCGGAACACTGTTCCGGTCATCTGAAAGTAATTAACGGTGGGATTAGGGCATAAGCATTGATTAGCTGAGTTTGAATTCTGGCCTTTGGATGTGGCGCCAAGTCAAAACGCGCGCATGTGAGTTTGAATGAGAGCCATCAGATCTGTTGACTTTTCTTTTCCAGCATTTAAATTCATTTTATTTTCCTTTTATTTCATTTGATTTCTATAATTTATTTAAAATAGTAAAAATTGTCTAAAAATTATGAAACTTTTTCTCAAGAATTTCATTAATTTTTAAGACACAAAAATATTTTTATTTTCATTTTTAGCATTTAAAATGTATTTTTAAATATTTAAAAGTTTATTTTTAATTGATTAATGGAAATTAATTTATTAAAAATACTTTTAGGTATTTAAAAATCACCAAAAAATTCATGAAATGTTCTAAGACATTTAGAAACATTGTCCAACCTTCAAACCAAATTTCTTTTTTGATCTTGATGCATTTTGAGAATTTTTCATTGATTTAAAATCATTTTTATGCATTAATTTGATCCAAAGTTCAAAAAATCATTTCTGCCTATCTATGAAGAGTTGGACATTGATTCTTCTTGCATTGCATTGTGTTTAGCATGTAGTTTTTGAGTTTAAATGGCCATGATTTGATCTTTCATTTTTCCATTTGTTTGGTAATTTTCTTTTTTAGGAACCCTAAAACCCTAGAAATCTTAGAAAAATCATAACTTGAAAGTGGTTAGGAGTTGAGACCTCTCCCTTGGGCATTGGTTTAGTATAGGATTAGGGGTCCTTTGAGTGGCATTTTCAATTTTTTTAATCTTAGGGTTTGCTTCTGATTTTGATTTTTGTTTGATGTATTGTCCATAAACCCTAATTTGGGCTTCCATATGCATCCATCTTGCATTCTCTTGCATAACATGACTTGCCATGACATTCCATGCTTCCATTTGATTCATTTGACATCATAAGACATATTGAAAGCATGTTTGATCATTGCATCATGTATTTGCCATGTTGTATGTCATGTGCACTTCATAACTTTTCATGTATGTTCATGGTTCCTAACTTGCTTCATTTGCATTCATGAACTTGTATGATCATTTCCATGTGCTGCCTCATGTTTGTAGCATCTCATAGCATCATTAGCATCATGTATATGCTTCTGGTTTTGTCTCTCATCATGCCATCTCATCCCATTTTGCATTGCATTGCATTTCTTTTCTAACCTTTCAGGTGGTAAGTGATCTTTGAGAAGTGAATTTGCCTTCACTTCTCATAACTTTTCTTTTCATCTCTTGTATCCATTGCTGCATTTTTGTTATGTGTTTGAGTTTGAGCTTGCTCATTCTTTTTCTTCCCACTTTCTTTCTTCAAGTGACTTGACTTCTTGAATGAAGCAAGTTGCTTTGCTTCTCTTGATCCTTTCATCTGCTTCCTGGAGGTTCCATTGAAGACTTCTCTTGAAAACCTCACAAACCTTAGGAACAACCATGTATGACAATGATTAGGGTTTTGATTAGTCTCCCCTCTTAGTTTTACCTTTGTGTCTCTTTTGAGTCTTCTCTTCTCACCTCATAATCAGGGACTAAACCCTAAAGGCTTTAAGGCTTTGTGATTAAGCTTATGCCTGCATCCTTCTCTTAGGATGGAGTGTATAACTTTAATCCTAAGTGTTAAACCCTTAATGTGTTTAAATCTCTTAATCAATCCATCTAATAATCATCAAGACATCACACTTGTAACTTGGGCCTTGCATTAGGGTTCTAATTCTTCCTTGATTGGTTAAGAAGGACTAACCCTAGTGTTAATGGACAAGTCCCCCTCAAGTTGCCTTACAAATCATAAAATCCACTTCATCATCATACCATTAAATAAAATCCACTTAATCAAAGGCTTGTTTTGTCATGAGTTTAATCCCTAATCATGGATTAAGTTGAGGAGCTTTCCTCAGCTTACACATTCTCATCTATTATCCTTCTATTAGGATGGTATAATGAGTCTGTTTAATCCCTGATTATGGCTTAACCTCATTACTCAACACTAAACAAAAACAACAAAAACATTTAAATAATCACAAGTAGGTTAATGATCTTAATCCTACATCATGGTGATTAAGTGTGAGAAGCTGACTTCACACTTAAGGTATTCTCATTACCCCTAATCAGAGGGAAGATGTGATGAGTTTACTAACCCAGTGGTTTAGGCTTGAGCTCATTAACTTATGACAAACTTTCAAAAGCAATAAAAGACTGAAAACTCAAAAACAAACAATAATCGTCTCCTCCGGGATTCTTTTCTCACCTCATTCACTCATAAACGAGAACTTGCTTCTTCCGTCTAATGCAAGACAGTTTGCACCTGAGCCAGACAGGTCATACACTTGAGCATAGGCAAGTAAGCAGTTCACAAGTCAATTTACCTTTCAGTCTCTTTGGGTCGAACTATGGTGTTCTGACTTCCTCATTGCACGAGAGGATACGTAGGCATAACTCAACAGTTATCGAACAAAAGTCTCTGTATATTCCCCCTCCTTCTAGCTTTATTCTTATAGCCTCATGATCTTCAGCATCTTATTCCCTTCCTTATACTGACACTGTGCATTTATACACTTCACTTCTTTTACACTGACACCTGTACATCCTTTTCCAGCTCCTTTGATACACAAATAGCACTGACACTACCCCTTTAAAACACAAATCTTTTAAGCGTGGATCCCGTCGAGTACGACGGACAATCTGGGTGCTAATACCTTCCCAGGTTGTAACCAACCCCCTTTCTCAGTCTCTCTGGTTCGCAACCGTCTTATCCATCTTTTTCTAGGCTTATGCAGCATTGCCTTTCCTCCGGGATAAAAATGCCTAGCTAGCGACTCTATTCATCTCCAGTGAGTTCACGGCTGTGTGTTCTCATTGTCCCTCTCGCCGACCGTTCGCGCCTGTACCTTTATTTGGGCCAGTCCCATTTATCGGGAGCGACAGCTTGGCGACTCTTCTGGGGATCCTTATACTGCAACCAGGGCTTCTGGTTCTCTTTGTGGGTTCCTCCTAGCGCTTGATTGATTTGTGTTTACTGGGGTGTTATGTGCTATCTGTGCTTGTATATTTGTTTTTGTTTATTTGCTTTATGTACAGCTGCTTTTATTGCCTTTCTTTATAGCTTTGTGCATATATCATACTGTCATACTGTGCTGGCTGGATCTGTTTTGTTGCTTTGGTGGGTGGGTGTCCTATTGAGAGTTGAGGTCCTATACCTGGGACCTGAGTGACACCTAGGCTAGAGTGGTTCATATTCTTTCCCATTCCATCTCGGTCTGGTGCGGGAATATGAAACACGGTTCAGATATGGGTTTCTTCTTGAGAACTCTGTGTTGCAGATTTCCTGCAATGCTAGGGCTATCTGGGAAGCCTGCTAAGTCTGAATGACCTTTAGTATTGACCTTCAGAAGCTGAGGTGAATTAGAGGAGGAACTTTTATGGTTATTGTAAACACTGTACCTCCGGGTTAGAAGTGTTTACACTTCTCATAACTGATCCAAGTCTGAGGATCCTTGTTCTAGAACACCACCTGTGAGGGGGTTGGGCTGTTTACAGGTTTGCAGGTACCCTTGGCCTCAGAATACCCTGTTACTTTGTTTGTTAAGAATACTCCATCTTGGAACAGTTCTTGTGATTCTAAACCCTGGACATGTGGCTCTTTATTTGAGCCCCCCACCTTGGTTACTGGATTTATAGACCTCCATCTGGATTTCTTGGACATATTTGGACCTACATCAGAGCAATTGATCAGATCCAGCTCAGTCACAAACCCTTGCATATCATTTGCATACATAAACATTGCATCATATTGACATTTGCTTATTTGTGTTTCAGGGTATCCATCTTCATTTGGTTTTGGTTTTGACCCCATCTTCAGCATTGACCCATCTTCATCAGCATCTGCTTCAGTTATCAGCTATCTACTCCAGTCACCTGCACCAGCCAATCAGTGGCCCATTCATCAGCACTTGTCTCTACTCATCTTCAGCATCATGGCTCCTAAAAAGAGCAACATCACCTACCACTTTTTCCAGCCAGAGCTAGCTGACATCAGGAGGATTCAGACCCTGCTCACTCCAGATCACATACCATTGTTCAGGGAACATTATGGAGATATACTTGATATGGTTATGGATCTGGACCCTTCACAGAGAAGCCTGATCCACACTTGCCTTCAATCTTATGATCCCCCATTGAGATGTTTCACTTTTCAAGACTTTCAGTTGGGCCCTCTATTAGAAGAATACTCATCATTGGTTGGTGTGCCTATCAGGGGTGGAGTCCCTTTCAACCCTGAAATGGTCTTTCCTGGTAATGGAGAAGTAGCAAAGGCTTTGCATCTGGAACCTGTTCTGATTGAGCAGCATATGACTTCCAAGGCTGGAATCCCTGGCTTTCATCTGGATTTCTTGATCTCTCAAGCTACCCTGAAAGCTTCTTTAGGAGAGTGGAAAGCTGTCTGTGCTTTATTGGCCTTGAGTATATATGGAATTGTGTTGTTTGCAGATGAGCCTCGATTCATTAGCAAGAATGCAATCCATCTTTTCATCTTGAAGAACCCAGTGCCCACTTTATTAGGGGATCTCTATTACTCAGTGCATCAGAGGAATGAAAAGCAGAGGGGAAGATTGGTGAGGTGTTGTGCTCCTTTGTTCCATACTTGGCTTCTCAGGCATTTGCCCAAGACAGATGCATTTTTGAACCCTCATCAGCAAAGAAACTGGGCTAGAAGACTCACTGCTCTAACTTCAGCTGATATCAGATGGTGCACCCAAAGCACCAAGGGCAGGGATATCATCACCAGCTGTGGGCATTTTCCCAATGTGCCCCTAATAGGAGTTAAGGGTAGTATTAACTACAACCCTCTGCTGTTCAAAAGACAACTGGGCTATGCACTGGTCCACACTCCTAAGGCACAGGACTTGGTTGAGACTCTTTATTGTGAGAACAAGCCTAATCTGGCTATTGTTAGGCAGACTGCTTGGGCCTGGGATAGTGTTCAAACCAAGGGAGTAACCATTCTGGGGAAGTGCAACAATGTGGCATCAGCACAATATTATGAGTGGTCCTATGCCAGGGCTCAATTCTCTGGAATGCCCTTTACCATGGAGGATATGCCTGAATCATCTTCAGCACCACCCCCTGCCACTGTCAGTGTGGAAGAGTTTGAGAGCTTGAAAGAAAGAAATGAGAAGTTGACTCAGGCTTTGCAGAAGACCCTCCAGGAGAGGAGTGATGGCAGGTTGGACATTGAGAGGCTAGAGAAGCTGAGAGTGGAGAACAAATTCTGAAGAATGCTTGCAAGGAAGCCCAGTTCCAGAGAGCAAGGACAGACTTGTATCTGAAGGAGAGTCAGGCTAGGTGGGTCAGGATCACCGAGGCTCGTACCCTGGACGACAAGAGGGTCCAAGACAAGATGGAGCAACTGGAAGCTAGTGCAAAAGTGCAGCAAGAAGCCCTGGCAGCAGCCCAGAGGGAGATATCAAAGCTGAAGATCAAAGCTGGAGTGAAGAGGTCAAAGGACCAAAGTCAGCACAAGAAGTTAACTGCAGCTGTTACTACCCGGAATCTCCTCATCAGGAATCTCACGGAGCGTCCAGCTGATCCTGTGACCGAAGCACTTCTCAAGGAAGTTCGTGAGGATGAGTTTGGTCTTGGTGTTTGACCATTTGCTTGTTGTTGCTTTCATTCCGTGTATTTTTCATTTTTCTTGTAATGTATTTTGGCCCCTCAGAGGGTTTGTAAACAAACTATGTACCATTTGTCTTTTGTAATATATGTGTTAGTTTGTTCAACTTTGAAAGCAACATCAACAGCATCTTCAAGGGTCTGGAAGGGTCAAAACTGAGTGCCAAACCGGATGCCTTGAGAACAAATAAAGCATACTGCATTGCATGCTAACCTTTTGTTTGTTTTGTAGGTTTTTGTTTTATTGTTGCTAACTCTGTTGTGATGTTCAGGAACTATTGCTCGGCGCCGGGTATTTCCCCTCAACCGTCCGCACCGTTATCCAACCCGTAACAACCTCCCGGGCATACAGATGGATCAGATGCAGCAGGACCTTACAGAGGTCAGGAACCAAATGACCAACGAGAGGTTGGAAATGAGGAACCAGATGACTCAGTTTATGGAAGTAATGAACAACTTGGCTCAGAGTCAGGAAAGATTGAGGGCCATGGTGGAAAGGCAAAATCAAGAAGATCCACATATAGGGACTGCCGGCACCAGCAACAACGAGAGGGTCCAACCTCATGTCAATCCCCCAGTCTTTGGACCCCATCTTCATCCAGAGGTCAATATTCCTGCAAATGTTCAAGGGACTGCCACTGCAGCCAGGGTATTGCAAGAAGACCCCCAAGAGGATCAATTCACAGTAATGGGTGCTGGAGAAGAAGCTTATGATAGAAGGCTGGATGAGATAGCTGAGAAATTGAGGTCCTTAGAGTCTCAAAACTCTTTGGGTTTCGACGTCATGGACATGGGCTTGGTAGACGGGGTCAGGATCCCCCATAAGTTTAAGCCTCCTTGTTTTGAAAAATACAACGGGACTTCATGCCCCCGGACTCATTTACAATCATTTCTGGGGAGGTTGAAGGCCTATACTATGGATGAGAAGCTCTGGATGTTCTATTTCGAAGACAGCTTGACAGGAGCTTCAAGAGAATGGTACTCTCATCTAACGAGAGCAACTATCAGGTGTTGGAAGGACCTGGCAGAGGCCTTCATCAGACAGTATCAGTATAACTTAGACATGGCACCCAACAGGACCCTCCTAATGGGAATGTCACAGTCGTCAAGGGAAAGTTTCCGAGAATATGCCCAGAGATGGAGGCAATTGGCTGTCGCTGTTCAGCCACCTATGTCTGAGAGGGAAATGGCAGATATGTTTATGAACACCCTTCAGGGGACATACATTGACAGGTTGGCTGCTTTCTCTTCCACTAGCTTTGCAGATGTTGTCATAGCCGGGGAGAGAATTGAAAGCCTATTAAAGATGGGTAAGATTTCTGACAATGGTGCTAGCTCGTCCAGTAGTACAAGGAAGCCTTTTGCAGGCCCAAGAAGAACTGGCGAGACCAATGCCATCCACACCAACAGGGGCAGGCCCCAATATGTCCATAGGTCTGTGGCAGCAGTCACCATTCCCGCTCCAGCTCATCCTCAACCAGCTTATCAACCTCCGCAACAAAACTATCAGCAACAACCTCAGTACAATCAACAAGCTCAGTACCCTCCGAGAAATTACAACAACAGAAACACCAACAACAATAATCAGCCAAGGCCATTCCAGCAGAGGCCTTCTCAAGCTAACAGGGTAATCGATCCGATCCCTATGCCATATGCTACATTGCTGCCACAACTCTTGAAACTCAACCTAGTTGAGCTAAGGACGTTGGCACCTCCAGATCCCAACAGTCTACCCAGGAATTATGACTCCAACGCCAGATGTGCTTTCCATTCAAATGCACCTGGCCACAGTACAGAAAAGTGCAGAGCCTTGCACATGAAGGTACAAGACCTGGTAGACTCTAAAGCTCTGAATTTCGCACCACCACCTAATGTCAACAAAAATCCTATGCCAAACCACGGGGGTCCCAGAATTAACGCTATTGAAGAAGACAAGTCGTCTTATTTAATAACCAGTGTGGGTCAGATCTGGACACCGTTGGTAGAAATTAAGGCTCAGCTCCTCGAATGTCAAATGTTCCCGGGGTGTGAATTGGGGTGTGCTTACTGCAATATTTCAGTAAATGGGTGCGATAACTTGAGGAATGGCATAGATGGTCTTATTCAGAGTGGCCAACTTCAAATCACCACATCATTCCCTACAAATCCAGCAATCTCACCAGCAACAATTCCAGTGGCTTCTACAACTGCAACAACCATTGTTCCTAACAATTCTTCGGTTTCATCAGCAAGTACCTCATCTGTCATTTCAACTGACCGGATGTCAACAAATGTTCCTTCTACAACTCCAGCACCACTCCATTTTGAAACTCCTACAACAACAACGTCCATCCTTCCCACAATGTCTCCTACAACATCAGCAACAAATCATGAAGATGTCTCAACTGTCACAATATTTTATGATCCTGAAAACAACTCCGCCTACAACTCAGAAGGTGCTGCTCCCATCAGAGCACCAGTCACAATTTATTACGATCCACAGACTATCACAATTCCTTCCGCAGCTGCAGTCAGTCCAGTCACTATCACAGTGCCTGGACCAGTACCTTATGAAAGCAGCAATGCCATCCCGTGGCATTACGGCTCTGACCTGTACTGTGAAGGACAAAGAATCACTTTTGAATCATCAACCCCTGCACCACAAATTGACAATGTGGGAGGAGGCGGAGGCTTCACTCGAAGCGGACGTCTTTTCGCTCCACAAATTCAGAGACCCACTGCCGAAGCAGAAGCTGCTGCCAAGGCAAAAGGGAAAAGCTTGGTGCAGGAAGAGCAGACTGTTAAAGAAGCTTTGAAAACACCCTTCGATCAAGAGGTTGATGAGTTCATGCGAATCATCAAAAAGAGTGATTATAAAGTAGTGGATCAGCTTCATCAGACGCCTTCCAAGATCTCAATCCTATCATTGCTTATGTGCTCCGAAGCCCATCGGAATGCACTACTCAAAGTCTTGCACGCAGCTTACGTGCCTGAAGAGATCACTGTCAATCAACTGGAAGCTGTAGTTGGAAATGTTAATGCTAGTCACAGACTAGGGTTCACCAATACTGATTTGACTACGGAAGGCCGCAACCATAACAAGGCCTTGCACATAACCATGGAATGTAAAGGTGCTGTCCTTTCCCATGTGCTGGTAGACACGGGGTCATCCCTCAATGTCTTACTTAAGAAGGCCCTGGTGAAGCTAGAATATGATGGATTGGCGTTGAGACCCAGCAACCTGGTGGTGAGAGCCTTTGATGGTTCAAAGAGATCGGTTCTGGGAGAAATTGAATTGCCCATAACGATTGGCCCGCAGACTTTCAAAACGACCTTCTACGTGATGGATATACAGCCTGCCTACAGCTGTCTATTGGGTAGGCCATGGATTCACGCCGCTGGCGCCGTGACCTCAACCCTTCACCAGAAGTTAAAATACGAGTGGGAGGGACAAATCGTTACAATCTGTGGAGAGGAGGATATTTTTGTCAGCCACCTGGCTACCTATAAGTATATTGAGATGGACGGGGAGATCCATGAAACGATGAGCCAAGGTTTCGAAGCCTTGAATGTCAATGAAACATCTGCTGTGCCTGGTACTTCAATATCATCATACCAACAAGCCCGGAAGGTTGTTGAGGGAGGAAATGCCCAAGGCTGGGGCAAACTGTTATCGGTGGAGAGGAAAGAGGATAGATTTGGGTTGGGTTACAAACCAACTCAACAAGATCAAGCAGAGGCTGCGGAAGAGCCCAACTTTGTTAGTGGGGGGATGCTCACCCCTGATGCTGTCAACTGTTTGGAAGACGAGTTGGAAGAAGAACGCAACCTGGAAAGCTGGATTCGTCCAAAGATCCCGGGGAGCAGTATCTCAAACTGGTCTTCCCAGGAAATTATAAGAGTTACTCATGCAGAGTAATTATTATTTCCTGTATTTTTTATAGCATGCATCAAAGTCTTGCATCTTGCCCAAGATGACAAGACTCATTTTGTAATCGGGCCATCTGTACTTTTTGTGCAAACAAGATTAATCAATGAAATATCAGACATCTTTTTGCAAATGAGTCTTTTTTTTTCTTTTCCGCTCACTGTTTTTCCATTTTTTTTCTTTTTGTACAAAAAAATAAATGGCAGTGTTTTCAAAATGACAACTTTATTTCACTTTTCTAAAATAAGATTAAAATCAAATCACTAAAATGAACAAACTGAACCCTTGCAGAGAGTGCCTTCCAGACAGCACCGACAACAGCACGGCTATGACTTCGTATGACTTTGACAATCCTATCAATCAAGCTGATGAAGGGGTTGATGAAGAATATGAGCTTCCTGAAGAGCTAGCCAGGTTGTTAAGACAAGAGGAAAAGGTTATTACTCCTCACCAGGAGGAGGTTGAAGTGATCAATCTTGGTACAGATGAAGACGTGAAAGAAGTTAAAATCGGGGCCTGCTTACAAGACTCAGTGAAGAGGCAACTGATTGACCTGCTTCAAGAGTATGTGGACGTGTTTGCTTGGTCTTATCAAGACATGCCAGGGTTGGACACCGACATTGTTGTGCACAAGCTACCTTTGAGAGAAGAATGTCCACCGGTTAAACAGAAACTGCGCCGTACTCGTCCAAACATGGCTATGAAAATCAAGGAAGAGGTACAAAAGCAATGGGACGCCGGGTTCCTTGCCGTAACTAGCTATCCACCGTGGGTTGCTAATATAGTACCTGTGCCTAAAAAGGACGGCAAAGTAAGAATGTGTGTTGACTACCGGGATATGAACAGAGCCAGCCCGAAAGATGACTTCCCTTTACCTCACATTGATGTATTGGTGGATAATACGGCTCAGTTCTCGGTATTCTCCTTCATGGATGGATTTTCAGGATACAACCAGATTAAGATGTCACCTGAAGACATGGAGAAGACAACCTTCATCACACCCTGGGGCACGTTCTGTTACAAGGTAATGCCATTTGGGCTCAAGAATGCTGGTGCAACATATCAACGGGCTATGGTAACATTATTCCACGATATGATCCATAAAGAGATAGAATGTTATGTGGATGACATGATTGCCAAGTCCCTTACTGAAGAAGATCACCTGGTAAATCTGCTCAAGTTGTTCAAGCGTATGAGGAAGTATCAGCTGAAATTGAACCCCAACAAATGCACATTCGGGGTGCGATCCGGTAAGTTGTTGGGATTTATTGTGAGTGAGAAAGGGATTGAAGTTGACCCTGATAAAGTCAAAGCTATTCAAGAGATGCCTGCACCGAAGACAGAAAAAGAAGTTCGAGGGTTCTTAGGTCGATTGAACTACATTTCAAGGTTCATATCTCACCTTACAGCAACTTGTGAACCCTTGTTCAAATTGTTAAGAAAAGAACAAACGGTCAGGTGGAATGAAGACTGTCAGAAGGCTTTTGACAAGATCAAGGAGTACTTACAAGAACCTCCAATCCTTATGCCTCCAGTTGAAGGAAGACCTCTGATCATGTACTTGACAGTATTAGAAGAGTCGATGGGGTGCGTGTTGGGCCAGCATGACGAGTCTGGTCGAAAAGAGTATGCAATATACTACCTAAGCAAAACGTTTACCGACTGTGAACAACGTTATTCACTGCTCGAGAAAACTTGCTGTGCTTTAGCGTGGGCTGCTCGCCGACTAAGGCAGTATATGTTGACCCACACCACTTTATTAATCTCAAAAATGGACCCAGTTAAGTACATATTTGAGAAGCCAGCTCTTACCGGACGGGTTGCAAGATGGCAAATGATTCTTACAGAATATGACATCCTGTACACCTCTCAAAAAGCCATCAAGGGCAGTGTATTGTCTGAATATCTTGCTGAGCAACCCATTGATGATTACCAGCCTATGAGATTTGACTTCCCTGATGAAGACATCATGTTCATAAAAGCAAAAGACCATGAAGAGCCTGTTCACACTGAAGGGCCTGACCCGAAAGAAGAATGGACTATGATGTTTGATGGGGCTGTTAACATGAATGGTCGTGGTGTTGGCGCAGTACTCATTACACCTAAAGGAGTTCACATGCCTTTCTCGGAAAAACTCACTTTCAACTGCACTAACAACGAAGCTGAATACGAAGCTTGCATTATGGGTCTTGAGGAAGCCATTGACCTCAGGATCAAGACATTGACCGTATTCGGAGATTCAGCTCTGGTAATCAATCAAACCAACGGCAAATGGTACACACACCAGGATCATCTGATACCTTACAGGGATTATACAAGGAGGTTACTGACTTTCTTTACAACAGTCAAGCTTGAGTATATCCCTCGGGACGAGAATCAGTTCGCAGATGCTCTGGCTACCATTTCATCCATGATCAAAGTTCAGGCTGCCAACTTTGTACCTCAGATTTCAGTGTCCAGACTTGACAGACCAGCGTATGTATTCACAACAGATATTGTCAAAGACGATAAGCCTTGGTTCCATGACATTAAATGCTTCTTGGAGGATCAAACATACCCACCTGGGGCATCTTCCAATGATAAGAAGACTTTGAGAAGGCTTGCTGGTAGTTTCTTTCTGAACACCGATGGTTCCCTGTACAAAAGGAATTTTGATATGGTACTCCTCAGATGTATTGATAAGACAGAAGCAGATTTGTTGATGCATGAAGTGCACGAAGGATCTTTTGGTACCCATGCCGGAGGGCATGCCATGGCTAAGAAGTTGTTAAGATCAGGCTATTACTGGATCACCATGGATGCAGACTGTTGTGCCTACGCCAGAAAATGCCATAAATGCCAGATTTATGCAGATAAGGTGCATGTGCCTCCCAATCCTTTGAACATCATGTCTTCACCCTGGCCCTTTGCTATGTGGGGCATTGACATGATTGGCAAGATTGAACCGACTGCTTCGAATGGCCACAGATTCATCTTGGTCGCCATCGACTATTTCACCAAGTGGGTTGAGGCAGCCTCATATGCAAACGTCACAAGACAAGTGGTAGCCAGATTTCTGAAAAGAGATATCATCTGTCGGTATGGAGTGCCCGAGCGAATCATTACTGATAATGGTTCCAACCTGAATAACAAAATGATGGCAGAGCTGTGCCGGGACTTCAAGATCCAACATCACAATTCTTCTCCTTACAGGCCAAAGATGAATGGCGCTGTTGAGGCAGCGAACAAGAACATCAAGAAGATTGTGCAGAAGATGGTAGTCACTTACAAAGACTGGCATGAGATGCTACCGTTTGCCTTGCATGGGTACCGCACGTCAATCAGAACATCCACTGGGGCAACACCGTATCAGCTTGTGTATGGTATGGAAGCAGTCCTACCTGTTGAAGTTGAATTACCCTCCCTGCGGGTACTGATGGATGTTAAACTGAGTGAAGCAGAGTGGGTCCGATCCCGATTCGAACAACTGAGTCTGATTGAAGAGAAAAGATTGGCTGCAATCTGTCATGGGCAGTTGTATCAGAAAAGAATGAAGAAAGCCTTCGATCAGAAAGTCAGGCACCGGGAGTACCAAGTAGGAGATCTTGTGCTGAAGAGAATCCTCCCTCCTCATACAGACCACAGGGGCAAGTGGACTCCAAATTATGAAGGACCATTTGTAGTAAAGAAAGTTTTCTCTGGTGGAGCACTGATGCTCAACACCATGGATGGTGAAGATTTCCCGTCCCCTGTGAATTCAGATGCAGTTAAAAAATACTTCGCGTAAAAATGACCCGCTGGACATAAAAACAGAATGAAAGTCCAGGCAAAAATAGGGCATCCCGGCGAGTCAAAAACAGAATAAAAGACTCGGGCAAAAATAAGGGAAAATAAATAAAAAAAGTGTACACCCGCTGAGTTGAAAAGCCGCATTGGACAGCTCAGGCAAAAATGGGTATCCCGATGGATTGAAAACCCGAAAGGGCGATCCATGCAAAATAAGGGAATAAGCGAACAACTGCATTCTAAATTCGTCTGTATCGTTTACAACTTGGTAAGCTTCGAAAGGATCAAGCTTCAATCAGAATCAACCTCCTTCAAAAAGCAAGATGAGAAGAACGTCAAAAGTCATACGAGTCATAGCGAGAGAGGAAGCTCCTTAAAGCGTCGTCAACACTGCCAGCATTTTGTTTCTCAATTTGTAACAATCTCTTCATTTCAGGGGATTTGTTTCTTTGACTGTATCTCGCCAATTCAGGGCATATGAATTAATAAAATCAGATTTTCAGTCATGTCTCATCTTGTACATTTTTATTTGCAAAAAATGTCTGATGTCTTAAAGAAAAACGATTGCATGAATACATATGTTTATCTTCAAGAGTAAAAACATGCTTGCAGGGAATATGCTTACTCTCAGAAGTATCCTAACTCCTATGACGGAATCCAGTAAGGGATACCTCGGGATTACCTTGTGCGTTTCTCTATTCTTTTTCAGGATTGCAGGAATCCAGAGCGCAACTTGGGGCATGTAAGCTTCATCCCAGCAAGCTGGCAAATCAACACACAATTTTAGCACCCGAAGCGCTCTCTCCCCTACTGAGTTGCCTTTCATGACTCCTCCCAGCTGAGTCGGCCATTTATTACTTATCCCCATCAGAATGGGCAGGTATCACAGGAGATGCCCATATCCCCGGCTGAGTCAAGAAGCTACCGTAACAGAATCCCTAGGGAGGTCTCTCAATGATCTCTCTTCCTCCCACAGAGTTTCAGCCTCTATCCAGAAGAGCAACACCTGGAGATCTCACAACAGAGTAACGAAAGCTTCTACAAACCCCAGCTGGGTCCCTCATTACCAGAATAGGTCTATCTGCGACCTATATCTCCAAGCAGAATTTCATATGTCGGATCTACCAATGATCTCATCCCCAGCTGGGATGTCCACTTCAAGCAGATCGGCCAGAGATCCTCGCTACAATGGGATCCGAATCCCGGATCGGTGTCTTTGCATAATCATGGCATTCACATCATATTCTCCCCGCAGAGCGTAGCATTCCGTCTAATACGGAGCATTACGACAAAAATCAAACATATTGCATAATCATAAGCCGTGTTCTGAATCAAACACTTGTAAATACTGGCAATCCAGCAAGAAAACTCTCCAAATTCCCCGGCAGAAAGCCAAGACATTTTCCTTACACTCATAAATACAAATGCACACTCCTTTTGGCACCCGTCCGTGTCATAATTCCCCAGTAAAGTCACCTGAGCATTCTTTACAAACAGACACTTATACATTACAGATACTTCCCGACACCCGTTGTAAACACCCCAAATTTGCCCTCACCCATTCACACCATGGCTTGTGATCATCTCATATGCATAAACACAATCATATCACCTCATATTACATTTTGATTCACTGCATAGGTTCTAAGTCATCTGCATCTAGGGTTTGTGATCTGAGCAATCCAAGAGCTTCTTGAGCCACTCCAAAGGCCATCAATCACTCCAAAGGGGTTCATGTGTGTTCTTATATCTTATTACATCCTTTCAAAGTCAAAATGCAAAAGAATCACAAGAACTGGGATTGGTGTGAATGCAGAGCCAAGTTTGACTGCACATTGACCTAAAATTAGGGTTTTGGTTTCAGAGGCCATAACTCCAAATTTTTTGGTCATTCTTGTTTCCATTGGTCTCTATATGGTATAGGGAGTATGCATATCAATTTTCATGAAGAAATTCCATGGGGAAGTCATCTGATCAAGAGTTGACTTTTCAGACAAGTCAGTGTGAAATCAGGGCATCTGAGGCCCCCAATGACCCAACCAAGGGATGATCTTCATCATTTTGAGTGTATATGATCTTTATTTGATCATGGAAGAAGGTTGAAGTTCACAAAAATCAAGAATTTGAAGTTTTTGCAAAGTTGACTTTTTAGGGCATGGTTGACTTTTGAAGAATATGTCATTTTATGCCACTTTTCAAGCCTTGCTTTTTGATCCAAAAATGCTTCAAATGGAAAAACTTTGGTCATGAAAGTTGTAGAATACATTTTTCCCTTTTCAAAAAGTACAAGAACATGACCTAATTCATTTTGGATCAAAAGTTATGGTGTGACAAAGTTGGCAAAAATCACTAATTTTCAAGATATGCCTCAAATGAGAAACTTGCAATTTCATGTACCAAGCATTCTTGTGACCTCTAATTGACATCAAACCATTACACAAGCATCATGTAAGTCCTAAAGTTCAGATTGGACCAAGGTTTCCTCATGTTTTATGGCTTGTAAGGCAAGAAAGTTTCATATGAACAAAAAGGGAACCAAGTTGCAAAAGCTCATGATCACTTCCATCCACTTGCTGCATTGGCCATTGAACCTTCCTAGCACTCCACACACACCTTGCTGCGCAGCCCATGCCTCTTGTACCAAGCTAGAACTTAGCCCATACCCTCCTTACAACAAAGTGGACTTTTTGCAAAAAGTAAACATCCCAATCACAGCAGGCCAGGTCACATCACCTGACCAATGGGAGTTCTTTATGCAAAGCAAATGCTGGCCATAACACATAACAAGCAAGGATGAAACAGATCACAACATCACATACACAAAATCACCCCTTCAAGCATTTCTCTTCGAAACTCTCTGCCCAACACATAAACACAAAAACCAAATCCATTGATCAACTCACCTTGCTTCATTGAGCCAAAACTAGCAAGACTTAGGCCTGAATCAAGCAAGAACACCATTCCTCCATTTTCACTCCCAGAAGCAAAACCATTCGAAACTCACTCCACAGGCCATAAACACCCAAACAAACTCCACAAACCTTCTCCACTCATCATCCTGATCACAAAGAACCACTCACATTGGCCTGAAACAGCCTGAATCACCATCACCATTTTCAACTGAGCTTGAGCAGAAGCTGTTCAAACTCCCTAACCATCCAACATAAACTCCTCCTAAGCATTCAAGGATCATCAGGGGACCAAGTAAAGTGGATTGCATCAAAGGGAGAGGTTAGAAAGTTGCTGGATTGAAAGCTTCGAAACTCAGGTAGCTCAAGAACATTTTTTCCAGAAATCGTTTTTTAAGTTCTTAAGTTGTTCTATATGCTTCACTGATTGTTCTGATGCCTTTAGTTTTGAAAATGGTGGAGAGATGAGAGTTTACCATGCTTCTGAAACTTTTTGCCCTAGAAATTGATTGATTCGATTCAGCCATTTTATGAATGATAAATTTGTTTTGATTTAGGGTTTTGATTCGTGAGTGAGTGGGAATCATTTCTGTGTTTTTAGATTTCGTTTTAGATGCGTTTTGAAGGAGTTTGAGGTTTGGGGTGAACGGAGAAGATGACCGGAACACTGTTCCGGTCATCTGAAAGTAATTAACGGTGGGATTAGGGCATAAGCATTGATTAGCTGAGTTTGAATTCTGGCCTTTGGATGTGGCGCCAAGTCAAAACGCGCGCATGTGAGTTTGAATGAGAGCCATCAGATCTGTTGACTTTTCTTTTCCAGCATTTAAATTCATTTTATTTTCCTTTTATTTCATTTGATTTCTATAATTTATTTAAAATAGTAAAAATTGTCTAAAAATTATGAAACTTTTTCTCAAGAATTTCATTAATTTTTAAGACACAAAAATATTTTTATTTTCATTTTTAGCATTTAAAATGTATTTTTAAATATTTAAAAGTTTATTTTTAATTGATTAATGGAAATTAATTTATTAAAAATACTTTTAGGTATTTAAAAATCACCAAAAAATTCATGAAATGTTCTAAGACATTTAGAAACATTGTCCAACCTTCAAACCAAATTTCTTTTTTGATCTTGATGCATTTTGAGAATTTTTCATTGATTTAAAATCATTTTTATGCATTAATTTGATCCAAAGTTCAAAAAATCATTTCTGCCTATCTATGAAGAGTTGGACATTGATTCTTCTTGCATTGCATTGTGTTTAGCATGTAGTTTTTGAGTTTAAATGGCCATGATTTGATCTTTCATTTTTCCATTTTTTTGGTAATTTTCTTGTTTAGGAACCCTAAAACCCTAGAAATCTTAGAAAAATCATAACTTGAAAGTGGTTAGGAGTTGAGACCTCTCCCTTGGGCATTGGTTTAGTATAGGATTAGGGGTCCTTTGAGTGGAATTTTCAATTTTTTTATCTTAGGGTTTGCTTCTGATTTTGATTTTTGTTTGATGTATTGTCCATAAACCCTAATTTGGGCTTCCATATGCATCCATCTTGCATTCTCTTGCATAACATGACTTGCCATGACATTCCATGCTTCCATTTGATTCATTTGACATCATAAGACATATTGAAAGCATGTTTGATCATTGCATCATGTATTTTCCATGTTGTATGTCATGTGCACTTCATAACTTTTCATGTATGTTCATGGTTCCTAACTTGCTTCATTTGCATTCATGAACTTGTATGATCATTTCCATGTGCTGCCTCATGTTTGTAGCATCTCATAGCATCATTAGCATCATGTATATGCTTCTGGTTTTGTCTCTCATCATGCCATCTCATCCCATTTTGCATTGCATTGCATTTCTTTTCTAACCTTTCAGGTGGTAAGTGATCTTTGAGAAGTGAATTTGCCTTCACTTCTCATAACTTTTCTTTTCATCTCTTGTATCCATTGCTGCATTTTTGTTATGTGTTTGAGTTTGAGCTTGCTCATTCTTTTTCTTCCCACTTTCTTTCTTCAAGTGACTTGACTTCTTGAAGGAAGCAAGTTGCTTTGCTTCTCTTGATCCTTTCATCTGCTTCCTGGAGGTTCCATTGAAGACTTCTCTTGAAAACCTCACAAACCTTAGGAACAACCATGTATGACAATGATTAGGGTTTTGATTAGTCTCCCCTCTTAGTTTTACCTTTGTGTCTCTTTTGAGTCTTCTCTTCTCACCTCATAATCAGGGACTAAACCCTAAAGGCTTTAAGGCTTTGTGATTAAGCTTATGCCTGCATCCTTCTCTTAGGATGGAGTGTATAACTTTAATCCTAAGTGTTAAACCCTTAATGTGTTTAAATCTCTTAATCAATCCATCTAATAATCATCAAGACATCACACTTGTAACTTGGGCCTTGCATTAGGGTTCTAATTCTTCCTTGATTGGTTAAGAAGGACTAACCCTAGTGTTAATGGACAAGTCCCCCTCAAGTTGTCTTACAAATCATAAAATCCACTTCATCATCATACCATTAAATAAAATCCACTTAATCAAAGGCTTGTTTTGTCATGAGTTTAATCCCTAATCATGGATTAAGTTGAGGAGCTTTCCTCAGCTTACACATTCTCATCTATTATCCTTCTATTAGGATGGTATAATGAGTCTGTTTAATCCCTGATTATGGCTTAACCTCATTACTCAACACTAAACAAAAACAACAAAAACATTTAAATAATCACAAGTAGGTTAATGATCTTAATCCTACATCATGGTGATTAAGTGTGAGAAGCTGACTTCACACTTAAGGTATTCTCATTACCCCTAATCAGAGGGAAGATGTGATGAGTTTACTAACCCAGTGGTTTAGGCTTGAGCTCATTAACTTATGACAAACTTTCAAAAGCAATAAAAGACTGAAAACTCAAAAACAAACAATAATCGTCTCCTCCGGGATTCTTTTCTCACCTCATTCACTCATAAACGAGAACTTGCTTCTTCCGTCTAATGCAAGATAGTTTGCACCTGAGCCAGACAGGTCATACACTTGAGCATAGGCAAGTAAGCAGTTCACAAGTCAATTTACCTTTCAGTCTCTTTGGGTCGAACTACGGTGTTCTGACTTCCTCATTGCACGAGAGGATACGTAGGCATAACTCAACAGTTATCGAACAAAAGTCTCTGTATATTCCCCCTCCTTCTAGCTTTATTCTTATAGCCTCATGATCTTGAGCATCTTATTCCCTTCCTTACACTGACACTGTGCATTTATACACTTCACTTCTTTTACACTGACACCTGTACATCCTTTTCCAGCTCCTTTGATACACAAATAGCACTGACACTACCCCTTTAAAACACAAATCTTTTAAGCGTGGATCCCGTCGAGTACGACAGACAATATGGGTGCTAATACCTTCCCAGGTTGTAACCAACCCCCTTTCTCAGTCTCTCTGGTTCGCAACCGTCTTATCCATCTTTTTCTAGGCTTATGCAGCATTGCCTTTCCTCCGGGATAAAAATGCCTAGCTGGCGACTCTATTCATCTCCAGTGAGTTCACGGCTGTGTGTTCTCATTGTCCCTCTCGCCGACCGTTCGCGCCTGTACCTTTATTTGGGCCAGTCCCATTTATCGGGAGCGACACCCGTCCGTGTCACATCCCGAGTAAAAAGCCAAAACGTCCTCTTTACACTCACGGATACATATATCCATACAGATTCCCTGACACCCGTCCGTGTCACCTTCCCCAACATAGCTACCTGAACACTTTGTAAAGCGTATACTTGTTTATATTACACTTTTCCCTTTTCTTTGACACTCGTCTGTGTCATATTCTCCCCAGCAAGTTAAACACTTGCCTGTACACCACTCATACTTGTCACTTTTGTTTTACTCATACAGGTACTCGTTCGTACTTTGTATACACCACTTATACCTCCTCAGATTCAACACTCGTCCGTGTTCTCTGTTAACCAGTTGGTACTCGTCCGTACCATCATCTCTGAACACGCGTCAGCGTTTGTTTCTACCTGATACTCGTCCGTATCATGGTCTTAAGGATGCTCGTCCGCATCTTTAATCCATACACGTGTCAAAACACTTATGTCTTCTTGAATCTAGACACTTGTCTGTGTCTACTATTCCCTAGAAGAGTCCCTTCAGATTCAACACTTGTCCGTGTTCTTTGTTAACCAGTTGATACTCGTCCGTATCATCATCTCTGAACATGTGTCAGCGTTTGTTTCTACTTGATACACATCTGTATCATAGTCTTAAGGATGCTCGTCCACATCTTTAATCTATACACCGTACCCAAACACTGATACCTCTCATTTCCTGGATATAGACACTCGTCCGTGTTTACTTGTCCCGACAAATTCCATTGAATCATGATCTTGTTATCTGACATTCATCCTATGTCATGATACCTTGTCGGCAGCCGTACCCTGCCAGGTGATCGTCCTTCACCTTTGGATGACCGTCCCTCATCCTTTCCCCAGCGGAGTCTCTATTTCATTAGAACCCCTTTTCTATCCGACATTCGTCCTATGTCGTGATATTTTTAGCATCCGTCCCCTGCTAGGTGATCGTCCTTCACCTCCTGATGATCGTCCTTCATCATTTTATCCTATGGCCATCCCCGTCGTTGATCATGTTATCTGACATTCGTCCTATGTCATGATACCTTCGGAGTAGTCGTACCCTGCTAGGTGATCGTCCTTCACCTCTTGATGATCGTCCTTCATCATGCTTATCCGATGGCCGTCCCCATCGTCGACCTTTTATCCGGCATTCGTCCTATGTCGCGATGCTTTTGGCAACCGTACCTTGCCCGGTGATCGTCCTTCACCTTAGATGACCGTTCCTCATCTTATCCCCAACAGAACAGCCGTCCCCTGCTAGGTGATCGTCCGTCACCTTTGATGACCGTACCTCATCATTTATGTTTACCTATAATCCCTAGAGAGTCTTATAGCTTTACTTGATGGCCGTCCCCATCACAATCTCCCATATCCCCAGCATGTCGGCCGTCCCCGTCATTGCTCCTTCCCCAGCAGTCGTCCTCTGCTCGACGGTCGTCCTCCGTCGCCCGCACTTTTTTAATATACTTTATTTTCTTTCACAATCTATATCCCTTTTCTTCTTCATTCTGTGAGTGCAAATTTTGGACTGTCTTTGGTATTCAACCACAAGTTATCTTGTTGCCTGTTAAGCCGTTGCTTACATCCTGCACAGCTAACTCATGTTTGAATAGGGGCAGCTGTAAACACCCCAAATTTGCCCTCACCCATTCACACCATGGCTTGTGATCTTTTCATATGCATAAGTTCAATCATAACATCTCATATTGCATATTTGCTTCACTGCATTAGTTCAAAGTCATCTCCATCTAGGGTTTGTGATCTGAGCTATCCTAGAGCTATTTGAGCCACTCCAAAGGTCATCAATTACTTCAAAGGGGTCTATGAATGTTCAAGCATCATATTATATCCTCTCAAGATCAAAGAAACCAAAGAATCACAAGAACTGAGAATGGCATGGAAGCAGAGCCATGTTTGACTGCACAGATGACCTAGAATTAGGGTTTTGGTTTCAGAGGCCATAACTCCAATTTTTTTGGTCATTCTTCTTTCTATTGGTCTCTATATGATATAGGGATCATGCATATCAATTTTCATGAAGAAATTCCATGGGGAAGGCATCTGATCAAGAGTTGACTTCTTGAGCAAGTCAGTGCAAAATCAGGGCATCTGAGACCCCCAATGACCCAACCAAAGGGTGTTCATCATCCTTTTGATTATGTATGATCTTTATTTGATCATGGAAGATGTTAGAAGTTCACAAAATTGAATAATTTCAAGCCATTTGCAAAGTTGCTTTTTTGGGAAAATGACTTGTAATGGAAACTTGCCATTTTGGGAAACTTTTTCAACCCTTTCTTTGTAATTCAAAAATGCTTCAAATGGGAAAAATTTGGTCATGAAAGTTGTAGAATGGATCATTCGCTTTTCAAAAAGTACAAGAACTCATTCTAATTCATTTTGGATCAAAAGTTATGGCTTGTCAAAGTTGGGAAAAACCACATAATTTCAAGTTTTCTACCAAAGAGGCAAAGTTGCAAAATCCCTTGCCAAGGCAAATTGAAACCTCAAAGTGACTTCTAAACTTTACACAAACATAAATCAAGGCCTAAAATTCAGAATGCACCAAGAGTTTGTCCATTTTCATGACTTATGGATCAAGAAACTTCAAAAGGGCCAAAGTTGATTAAAGTTGCAAAACATCATTCAAACCCTAATCCATTTGATGGCTGGCTTCAAAACTGATCCCATGGCCCTCCTCCTTTCTTGCTGCGCAGGACACCCCTCTTGTCCTTGGCTAACTATTGGCCCATACCTCTCTTACACAAAGCTTGACTTTTTTGCAAAAGACTCATACCAATCACAATAGGGCACAACCACTCCACAGACCTATCCATGAGTGATAAGTGGACCAAAGGCAAGCCATAACACCACACAACTCATGCTGAAACACACTCCAAGCCATAGTTATCAAAAACCCTCCAACTTGCAAAACGATTCGAATCTCCCAGCTCACCCAACCACTCTTCAAACCAACTTCACCATTGCTCTCAAAATGACTCACTGACCCAAAACCATCCATTGAAACAGCCAAAAGCTTCACATAAACCAAACACGATTTCTTCCCCTCTCTGAGCAGAACTCAATCAATCTCACAAACTAGCCAAAATAAACTCCAAACAAGCTTTGCAAACACTTGAGGAAGGTCAGTAGAGTTGATTGGAAGCAAGGAACTGGTCCAGAAGCTCTTGGGTTGAAAGCTTCGATTCAGGTAGCCATTGAAATTCATTTTTCCAGAAGCTCTATTTTAAGTTGTTAAATGGTTAAGTTTGATTCCCTGAGTTCAATGAACCTTTTATTTTTGAAAATGATGAAGAAATGAGTGTGTATGATCTGACTGAAATTTCTGCCATTTTTGAACTTTGCTTCGAATCTTGTTAATGGTGAGAGATAAATCCCATTTGAGGGCAGGGATGAGCTTAGGGAGGTGAGAGGAAGTGATCTGGAGCTTTAGAGCTCCAGAAATGACCTAGGGAGTGAGTTTGAGTTTTTCAGGGAAGGGGGTCACCGGAGAAGACGACCGGAGCTCGTCTCCGGTGACCTGAAAATAATTAGGGTTAGCCAAGTTTGAATGTGGACCCTTGATCTGGTTGACTAAGTCTGACCCCCGCGCGTTTCAATGGCCTGGATATATCATTAAAGCCCTAATCCCATTAAATTAAATTAATTAATTAGGTTTAGTCAGTTTAAATGCCAGCCGTAGGATAGCGCGTGCAGTCAACCCTGGACTCTCAGCTTTGAATCTCAGCCTTCAGATCTGCTTACTTTCATTTATTTTCATTTTAATTCATTTTCTTTTGATTTATTTTGCACGAATTAGTTAAAATAGCAAAAAATGTTTAAAAATTATGAAAATTTTTGTCAAGGTTTTCATTATTTTTTCAGAACACAAAAATATTTTTATTTTTATTTTTTGCATTAAAAATTATTTTTAAATCATTTAAATGATTATTTTTAATTAGTTAATGAAAATTAATTAATTAAAAATACTTTTAGGTATTTAAAAATCACAAAAAAAATTCATATAGCATTTAGGAACATTTAGAAACATTGTCCAACTCTCAAACCAAATTTCTTTTTAGATCTTGATGCCTTTTGTTAATTTTCTTTGGATTTAATTTCATTTCAAGGCAATATTTTGTTTCAAACTTCAAAAATTCATTTCTTCCTAACCATTGAGAGTTGGATGATGATTCTTTTGACATTGCACTTTGCATAGCATGTAGTTTATAGGATAAAATTGGTTTGAATTGATCTTGCATTGTCAATTTGTTTTGCATTTTTCTTGACAAGGTACCTTAAAACCCTAGCAATCTTAGGAAATTCATAACTTTCACTAGGTTAAGAGTTGGATCCCCTCCTTTGGGCAGTGAGTTTGTATAGGTCTAGGGTATCTTTGATTTCATTTTCAAATTTTTATCATGTCATTTGCTTCTGGTTTTGGATTTTTGCTTTGTATGGTGCATGAAACCCTAATTTGTGCCTTCCTTTGCATCCCTCTTCCATTTGCTTGCATACCATGACTTGCCATGACATTTTGTGCATTCATTTGATTCATAATACATCTTGAGACATATTAGAATCATGTTTGATCATTGCATCTTTCATTTGCCATGTTATATGTCTTTTGCATTCCATAACTTTTCATGAACATTCATGGTTCAAAGCATGCTTCTCTTGCATTCATATGTTTGTATGATCATTCTCATCTCTTATCATGTGTTTGCATCATCTCTTAGCATCCTCAACATCTTGTTTATGCTTCTGGTTTTGGTTTGCATCATCACATTTCATCTCATTTGCCTTGCATTTCATTTCTTATGCTAATATTTCAGGTGGTAAGTTGTTTGAGAAGTGAATTTGCCTTCACTTCTCATAATCTCTTTTCATCTCTTTCAAACTTCCTTTGCTGCATTTTGTATGTGTATTAGAGTGAGCTTGCTCATTCATGTTCATCTCTTACTTTCTTTCTTCAAGCAACTTGTCTTCTTAAGTGAAGCAAGTTGTTTTGCTTCTCTTTGCTCCTTCTCCTTTCATCTGCTTCCTTCCTGGTGGTTCCTTGAAGATCTTTCTCTCTTGAGCCTTATAAACCTTAGGACCTCCAAGCATGATAACAATTAGGTTTTGATTAGTCCCCCCGTTAGTTTTACCTTTGTGTCATCTTTTGAGTCTTATCCCCTCATCTCATAATCAAGGATTAAACTTTAAAGGTTTTAGGGTTTTGTGATTAAGCTTATGCCTGCATCCTTCTATTAGGATGGAGTGTATAACTTTAATCCTAAGTGTTAAACCCTTAATGTGTTTAACTCCTTTAATCAATTCACTTAATAATCATCAAGACATCCAGCTTGTAACTTGGGCCTTGCATTAGGGTTCTAATTCTTCCTTAATTGGTTAAGAAGGACTAACCCTAGTGTTAATGGACAAGTCCCCCTCAAGTTGTCTTACAAAATCATAAAATCCACTTATTAATCTTACCATTAACTAAAATCCACTTTAATAAAGGTTTTGTTTTTTCATGAGGTTAATCCCTAATCATGGATTAAGTTGAGGAGTCTTCCTCAGCTTAAATATTCTCATCTATTATCCTTCTATTAGGATGGTGTAATGAGTCTGTTTAATCCCTGATTACGGCTTAAACTCATTACTTAACACTAAACAAAACAACAAAAACATCTAAATAATTACAAGTAGGTTAATGATCTTAATCCTACATCATGGTAATTAAGTGTGAGATGCTGACTTCACACTTAAGGTATTCTCATTACCCCTAATCAGAGGGAGGATGTGATGAGTTTACTAACCCATTGGTTTAGGATTAAGCTCATTAACTTATGACAAAATTCCAAAAGCAATAAAAGACTGAAAACTCAAGAGCAAACAATAATCGTCTCCTCCGGGATTCTTTTCTCACCTCATTCACTCACAAACGAGAACTTGCTTCTTCCGTCTAATGCAAGACAGTTCGCACCTGAGCCAGACAGGTCATACACTTGAGCATAGGCAAGCAAGAAGTTCACAAGTCAATTTATCTTTCAGTCTCTTTGGGTCGAACTACGGTGTTCTGACTTCCTCATTGCACGAGAGGATATGTAGGCATAACTTAACAGTTATCGAACAAAAGTCTTTGTATATTCCCCCTCTTTCAGTCTTATTCTTTTAGCCTCATAGTCTTGAGCTTCATACTCCTGTTCTTACACTGACACTTCTTTTATACACTTCACATTTATTTTACACTGACACTTGCATTCTTTCCAGCTTTGATAAACAAACTGCACTGACACTACCCCTTTAAAACACAAATCTTTTAAGTGTGGATCCCGTCGAGTACGGCGGACAATCTGGGTGCTAATACCTTCCCAGGTTGTAACCAACCCCCTTTCTCAGTCTCTCTGGTTCGCAACCGTCTTATCCATATCTTTCTTAGGTCTATGCAGCATTACCTTTCCTTCGAGATAAAAATGCCTAGCTGGCGACTCTATTCATTCTCTTCTCTTTCGCCGAACGTTCGCGTCTGTACCCCTCTTGGCCCGGTGTCATTTGGTGGGAGCGACACTAAGGTAATAAATGGCATGCTCTTTTTAACCAGACTCGTCCTGCTGACCCAGCACACATCCCATTGATCCTTTGAGCACAGTAAGATACATGATCAAAGGTCTCCCTGGCACAGGAGGCATGAGAATTGGAGGTTCTAGAAGGTATTCTTTGATTCAGTCAAAAGCTTGCTGACAGTCTTCATTCCACTTAATTGCCTGATTTTTCCTCAGAAGCTTAAAGATGGGCTTACATGTGGCTGTTAGGTGAGAGATAAACCGTGCAATGTAATTTAGTCTCCCTAAGAAACCATGCACTTGCTTTTCGGTCTTTGGCTCAGGCATCTCTTGGATGGCTTTTACTTTGGCTGGATCAACCTCAATTCCCCGCTCACTAACAATGAAACCAAGTAGCTTACCGGAACGGACCCCAAAGGTGCACTTGTTTGGATTCAACCTCAATCTGAACTTCCGGAGTCTGTCAAACAACTTTGCTAGATTGACCAAGTGCTCTTCTTCTATTTGGGATTTTGCTATCATATCATCAACATAAACCTCAATTTCATGATGAATCATATCGTGAAATAGCATCACCATTGTCCGTTGGTAAGTGGCCCCAGCATTCTTCAGACCAAACGACATAACCTTGTAACAGAAAGTGCCCTAGGGCGTGATAAAGGTAGTCTTTTTCATATCCTCGGGAGACATCTTAATCTGGTTATAACCTGAGAACCCGTCCATGAAAGAAAACACAGAAAACTAAGCAGTATTATCAACAAGCACATCTATGTGAGGCAGAGGGAAATCATCTTTAGGGTTGGCCCTGTTCAAATCCTTGTAGTCTACACACATCCTGACCTTACCGTCATTCTTAGGGACCGACACAATATTGGCAACCCACGGAGGGTAACTAGTCACTTCCAAGAAACCAACATCAAATTGCTTTTGTACTTCCTCTTTTATCTTGATTGCCATATCAGGGCGTGTGCGTCTCAACTTTTGCTTCATTGGCGGGCAGTCTTCTTTCAGAGGCAACTTGTGTACCACAATGTCAGTGTCTAAACCAGGCATATCCTGGTAAGACCATGCAAAGACATCAACATACTCTCGAAGCATAGCAATTAGACGAGTCTTGATAGATTCTTCTAATGCGGCCCCGATCTTAACTTCTTTCTTGTCTTCTTCGGTACCCAGGTTTATCACTTCGACGACCTCTTCATGCGGTTAAATCATCTTCTCCTCCTGTTTAAGTAATCTGGCTAACTCTTCAGGTAGTTCGCAATCTTCTTCGCCTTCCTCATCGGCTTAATAAATTGGATTGTCAAAGTCAGACTTAGCCATAACAGGGTTGTCATTGATAAGATCCGGTGACGAGCACCTGCATGAATGGTGATTCATGCGAGGCTTTAGAAAAAACTTGAGAAAAAAAATGAGAAACACTGCCATTTTAAAACTTTTCTTTATTTTTTTTTTGAAAAACAAAAACAAAAATGAAAGGCAAAGAACAACATGGATGAATGTGAAACGTCAGCTTTATTTATGATTATGAATTGTGTTAGGAACAAAAGAACCCTTACAAAAAGCTACTATGCCCCGGGCAAGACATAATGCTTGAGTACAGGAAAGACAAAAACAAAGATTATTACTCTTCGAAGGAAGTGACTGAGATAAGCCTTTCAGACGACCAGTTGATAAGTTGAATCCCTGGAATAGCAGGCCTGATCCACTCATCTAAGTCACAGTCACTATCAACTGTATCGTCTTGCACGGCACTGATGCTTCCATAATCCACCACTCCCGCACTCGTGAAAGTGATCGGGCTTTGACGACCTCTAGCACTTGGTCCAGATGATGACTTCCCATGATGGTAACCAATCCCAAACATATCTTTCTTTTCTGGCACTTCTACTGGACTGCCCCAGCCTTCTCGTATCCCAGATTCTACCACTTCAAGAGCTTGCTTATAAGAGCCTATGGAAACCCCCTTCTTTGGTTCTTCAGAAGAAGCTGCCAATGAAGATGCTTGTTCAGTTTTCGGGGGCTCAAAAGCCTGACATGGAGTTTCAACTATTTCGCCATCCATCTCCACATACTTGAATGAAGCCAGATGACTAACAAAAATGTCTTCTTCCCCACTGACTGTTACAATTTGGCATTCCCAGACGAACTTTAGCTTTTGATGAAGTGTGGATGATACTGTTCCTGCTGAATGTATCCAAGGTCTTCCCAGCAAACAACTATATGCAGGTTGTATATCCATTACGTAGAATGTAGTATTGAATATTTGTGGACCTACCTTAATTGGTAAATCTACCTCCCCGAACACCGATCTCCTCGATCCATCAAATGCTCTAACTACCAGATCGTTAGGCTTTAGAATCACTCCATCATAATCCAACTTCATCAATGCTTTCTTGGGCAAAACATTCAACGATGATCCAGTATTTACCAGCACATGAGAAAGTACCGCACCCTTACATTCTAAAGAGATATGCAGTGCCCGATTATGAGCACGCCCTTCAGATGTTAGATCCATGTCTGTAAAGCCCAATCCATGACTGGAATTGACACTAGATACCACCGCTTCTAACTGATTTACTGAAATATCTTGAGGCACATAAGCCTTGTTCAGGATATTCAAGAGAGATTTCTTGTGGGAGTCAGAACACATTAGCAAAGACAAGATGGAAATCTTCGACGGAGTCTGCTGCAGATGGTCCACAATCTTGTAATCGCTCTTTTTGATAATTCTAAACAATTCTTCAGCTTCTTTATCAAAGCTGATGTCTGGATCAGTTACTGGTACGGGCTCATTGACAACCACTGGCTGCTTCCCTCTTGCCTTAGCATGGGCTTCTGCGGTGTCTCTGGGTGGTATCACACTATTTCTTAGTGTTTCCGGCGCGAATAACCTTCCACTTCTAGTAAAGCCCCCTACTCCAACATTTTCTACTTGAGTCGGGGTCGTGCTAGACGTGGCCAACTCTTGCTTCTGGCCGTTACAATATATTTCGCCACCATAATTCTAGGGAATGGCTTTATCACTCTGATACAATACTGGTCCTGCAGTGGTGATGGTTATCGGTGCCACTCTGGCCCGTGAAGGCACTTGAGATGGATCATAGAAAATGGTTATTATAGAGACTTCGCTTTCTTTTACAACTTTGTCAAACTGTAGAACCCCTTCATTAATCATGCTCTGGATCCCTGCTTTCAACTGCTCACAACCATTTGGAGTTTCAACACACCCTGGACAATCATCTTCACACCCAAGAAAAACACCCCTCTGTGACAAGCAAACTTTAACAACCCTCAACAGAGTCTGCAGGTCGTTGACATCACGCACCGAGTTTAGATTCTCCCCTTCATCAATTGCCCCAATCGTACCTCCGTGAGGAGGCATGGGGTTCTGTATTACATTAGGACTAGGAGCGAAATTAATCGCTTTAGAACTGAACAACATGTTTCAGAGCTTTGTAGTTTTCTGTGGTATACCAGGGAGCTCCGGAATGAAATTCGCATCTAGCGTTTGTATCATAACCCACGGGGATTTGGCCCGGCTTTGGGGGTTGTAGAGTTCGGAGTTGAACCATCTAGAGCTGTAGGAGATTCTTCAAAAGTTGTGAATAGGACATCGGCGGAGTTTCGAAATGTCTTTCTCTGGTCTTCTGGGGGTAATATGGACGTGGAGCTCTTTGTTGATACCCTTGTTGGCGTGGCGGCTGCGGTGGTTGGACTTGGTGTTGAGCAGGTTGAGCTGATATAGTGACGGGGGCCATTTGCTGATAAAACCCTCTATTGTTCCCTCCCCTCTGCGCGTACACTGCCCTAGTCTCTCCTTCTCTCCTCTTCATGAAGGGCTTCTTGACACCAGAACTCAGAGCGCCCCCATTCTGAATCTTCCCTTGCTTGATCCAACTTTCTACCCTTTCGCCCGTCAAGATGATATCTGAGAATCCACTTGAGGAACATCCAGCTAGCCTTTCCATGAAATGCCCAGGGAAGGTATCCAGGAACAGGTCTACCATTTCTCTCTCCAGCAAAGGTGGTTGCACTCTAGCGGCCATTTCACGCCACCTTTGCGCATAATCTTTGAAGCTCTCGGAGTTCTTCTGAGTCAGACTTTGAAGTTGAGTGCGACTGGGCGCCATGTCTATATTATATTGATACTGCTTGAGGAATCATTCTCCCAATTACTTCCAGCTTCTCACAGAGCTTCTCTCTAGCTTCATATACCATTCCAAGGATCCTCCGGAGAGACTATCCTGGAAGTAGTACATCCAGAGCTTTTCATCCCTAGTATGGGCAGCAATCTTCTGGTAGAACGACTGCAAGTGAGTTTTGGGGCAGGAGCTACCGTTATACTTGTCAAAATTAGGTGGCCTGAATTTGTGAGGAATAACCACCACGGGGACTAGACCCATGTCAGACACATCTATCCCCAAAGTATCTCTACACTCGAGGGCTTTGACTTTCTCAGCCAGCATCAAAAAGTCTTGAAGATTTCCTTCTCCGCCGAACCCCATGTCATTATTGAAAGAAGGGAACTGATCCTCCTGCATGTCTTGTACTGGAATGAAAGTTGTTGCACCCTGTTCCGGAACTTGAGGTCCACCTGGGCCATTGTTGGTGTTAGGAGGAATCACTTGGACATCAGGAATAGTTACAAGGACATTAATCTGAGGAGGGTTGAGCCCCTGAATTGCATTTCTTAAGTCTTGTTGTCCCTGAGCCATCCCTTGCATCATGACCATGAACTCTCCTATTCTGGTGCGAAATTCATTAAGCTCAGTTTGCATAGCATCCATGAGTGTCCTCTGGTTGTTGCGAGTTGCGTAACGATGCGGGATATTCTGTCGAGGATGACGAGTCTTGGCGGCCCTCGCAATCTTTGCCTGTAACACAAATAAGTTAAGCAACCTGTAGAAGACCTGCTGTAGACACCCTAAATTTGCCCTCTGGCTTTTGTATCTTTTTTCTGCTTCTCGTTTGCATATCATACGCATTTTGCATACCATTTGCATAGGCTCCTGAGACATGGGATCGATGTCATCTGAGGAATTAGGTTTTCACGTTCCTATTTGCGGATCATCAGAAGAATTCAAAGTCCTTGGCTATGCAGCCATCAATGACATTGTTTTCTTATGTTATTGTCACTCAATTAGGGTTTATTTCCCTAGTTAAGTGTTGTTCAGAGATCTCACGTTTGAATATTATTCATTAATTCATCTGGAACATCATCAGTAATTAAGGGTGAATAATAGGTCTTCTCTTTGTCAAGTTACAAGGCCACTATTTTCTTCTCAGCATCTCAGGAGCTGGTTTCAATTCAAGTTATTGGTTACAGTGGGTTATTTGTCCGTCAATGAATATTCAAAATCAAGTTGTGTTGTGCGAGATCCATCAGTTTATCAAGTAGTGAGATTTAATTCAGACGAATTCAAAGATGATTCATGATTTACCTGACCAGAGGTTCAGAAGATGATTAATTCAGATGATTGGTGTTTTAGTTGCAAATTATTCAGTGGCCTGAGACTTGTCCATTCGTTTTAATCAAGAGTTTGGTGAGGTATTCATTCACGTGACCGTTTGACAGTTTGAATTCGAAGTTCGATATCCATTCATTTCACCTTAACCAATTTTGTGCCCACGGTTAAACCATTTGTCAATATCCATTTTATAATTCAATTTTTCAATATCCATTTTTTTCTTCCAATTTTTCGATGCAAGTTAATCCATTATCCATTTTTTTCATTTTTTTCAACACACATTTCCATTTGTAAATATTTTTTTCCCACCATCCATATTTAGTCTAATTTTCCATATTAAATCCCATTAATTCATATTCCAATTATTAAAACCATATTCACTTCATATTATTAATCCATTTTGTTCATAAACCATGCTTTATTCATTATTTATTTGTTCATTTAACCTTTTCAATTATCCTCCACAAAATCATATATATATATAAAAAAAACAACAACACATCATTTTTTTTAAAGGCCCATTATCACCACATGTTCATCAGCTTTTGTACTGCTGTGGCCATTTTTCACAGAAAAGGTACAACCTTTAATTCACATACACACAATTTTCTTTCCACCAATTCAATGGTCCCACACTCCAACGGATATATTTTTCACAAATCACCTTCACCTTTTCAAAAATCCAAAACTGTTCTTAAAATATTACCAAACATAACAACCCCTCTCTTCCATTAAAAAACGGCCTCATCATGTTTCCTTCGTCATCATCTTCAACAACAATCCTTTCTCTATTCCCTTCAATCTGCAACCATCTCACCTGCAAACAACCCAAACCGGCACATTCTTCAAATCTGCAAAACAACAACCACTTCTTTCCCTTCATCGAAACCAGCAGCAACCACAACACACTCACTGCCGCCACTCTCATAGAAGCCAGAAAACGTAACAACCAAAAAAAAAACTGATACGAAACCTTCAACCTTAACAACACCACCACCTTCGAACCGTCTTCAACCTCTGCTCACATCATCACGCAAACCCTCATCAAACCAACTGTCAAACCTTTCATACCTTTTCTCCATCATCACTTTAAACACACAACCACCAAACTCATCCTTCCTCTTAACTCACCAACAACCTCTGTTTTCCCTTACATTAAACCGTATAACCCTTTCTCACAACACCAAATCGCAACCCTTCCTTCAACCAACACTAAACCCTTCGACTCAATCCTCATCGCTCAATAACAACAACCGAAGAACAACAACAAACCAACATCTCAGCAACTCAAACCTCCACCATAAACAACAATAACACAGAAACAGAACAGAAAGATGAAGAAAGTTTGAGACAAAATCATTATGGATCCGAAAACCAGAAATAGAAAAAGAGATGAAAAGTTTGTTCAGACCGACGCGGAACCGTAAGAAGTGAATCGAGAACTGAGACAAGTCGGCGATGTGATTAGGCGGCGACTTGTCAATCGGAGACGGAGAGACTCAGCGCGGGAGATATTGACGCCGTATGTTGGCGGCGCCGACACCGTGAATCTGAGACGGAGTAGATCGGAAAGGGAACCGCAACGAACCGGATAAAGGGCCATCGCGAGGGAGGAGAAATCGCGGCATGCTCATATTTGACTTTCGTCTTATACCCGGATAATTGGAATTTGTGTTTGACTTGTAAATCCGCTTTGGACTTGATATTCTTTTCTGAGCTCTTGTGCGCGTATTGAAGAGGCAGCGGACCTTCTCCGTTAGGTAACACGGAGGCCCGATTTTACTTTTTGCATACTGCTTGCATCTGGAAGTCCTACTGGTGTAGGCTCTGTTTGTGCGTTGTTCGTTTACTCCATTATGCATTCCTTATCTTCATTCTTATTCATCTCCATATCGCATTCTCATCTTATTTCTCCTTATCTTATTTCTATTTCATCCAACTCATCCTATTTCATTCTTCATTCTTATTCATCTTAATTCTTCTTTCTCATCTTCTTCTTTTCGTTCTTAACTGGAGGTGTGCTTAGGCCACCATGGAGCTTCTCCTTTCATCTTTCTCTTTTTCTTTCTTTCTTCTTTAGGATAGTAAGCCTCACTAACCTAGGACCATCCGAGCATGTGAATTTTGATTAGTCCCCCACTTAGCTTTTACCTTTGTGTCTCTTTGAGTCTTCTCTTCTCATCTAATAATCAGGGACTAAACCCTAAAGGCTTTAAGGCTTTGTGATTAAGCTTATGCCTGCATCCTTCTATTAGGATGGAGTGTATAACTTTAATCCTAAGTGTTAAACCCTTAATGTGTTTAACTCCTTTAATCAATTCATCTAATAATCATCAAGACATCACACTTGTAACTTGGGCCTTGCATTAGGGTTCTAATTCTTCCTCAATTTGGTTAAGAAGGACTAACCCTAGTGTTAATGGACAAGTCCCCCTCAAGTCGTCTAACAAATCATAAAACTCACTTCATCATCATATCATTAAATAAAATTCACTTAACCAAAGGCTTGTTTTGTCATGAGTTTAATCCCTAATCATGGATTAAGTTGAGGAGCTTTCCTCAGCTTAAACATTCTCATCTATTATCCTTATATTAGGATGGTGTAATGAGTCTGTTTAATCCTTGACTATGGCTTAACCTCATTACTCAACACTAAACAAAAACAACAAAAACATCTAAATAATCACAAGTAGGTTAATGATCTTAATCCTGCATCAAAGGTGATTAAGTGTGAGAATCTGACTTCACACTTAAGGTATTCTCATTACCCCTAATCAGAGGGAAGATGTGATGAGTTTACTAACCCATTGGTTTAGGCTTAAGCTCATTAACTTATGATAAACTTTCAAAAGCAATAAAAGACTGAAAATACAAAAACAAACAATAATCGTCTCCTTCGGGATTCTTTTCTCATCTCACTCACTCACAAACGAGAACTTGCTTCTTCCGTCTAATGCAAGACAGTTTGCACCTGAGCCAGACAGGTCATACACTTAAGCATAGATAAGTAAGCAGTTCATGAGTCAATTTACCTTTCAGTCTTTTTGGGTCGAACTACGGTGTTCTGACTTCCTCATTGCACGAGAGGATACGTAGGCATAACTTAACGGTTATCGAACAAAAGTCTCTGTATATTCCCCTCTTTCCAGCTTTATTCTTTTAGCCTCATGATCTTGAGCATTTCATTTTTGTCCTTACACTGACACTGTATATATCACACTTCACACTTCTTTTACACAGACACCTGTACATTTTCTTTCAGCCTCCTTATACACAAATTGCACTGACACTACCCCTTTAAAACACAAATCTTTTAAGCGTGGATCCCGTCGAGTACGGAGGACAATCTGGGTGCTAATACCTTCCCAGGTTGTAACCAACCCCCTTTCTCAGTCTCTCTGGTTCGCAACCGTCTTATCCATATCTTTCTAGGTTTATGCAGCATTACCTTTCCTCCGGGATAAAAATGCCTAGCTGGCGACTCTATTCATTCCCTGTGAGTTCACTCCTGTGTTTTCTCGCACCCTCTTTCGCCGACCGTTCGCGTCTGTACCTTTATTTGGGCCATTCCCATTTATCGGGAGCGACAGCTTGGCGACTCTGCTGGGGACCCTTATACTGTAACCAGGACTTCTGGTTCTTTTTGTGGGTTCCTCCTAGCGCTTGATTGATTTGTGTTCACTGGGGTGTTATGTGCTATTTGTGTTTGTATATTTTATTTATTGCTTTATGTACAGTTTTGTTTATTGCTTTCTTTACAGCTTTATATATATCATACTGTCATACTATTCCGGCTGGATCTGTTGTTTCTGTTTTGGTGGGTGGGGGTTCAACTGAGAGTTAAGGTCCTATACCTGGGACCTGAGTGACACCTAGGCTAGAGTGGTTCATGTTCTTTCCCATTCCATTTCGGTCTGGTGCGGGAATATGAAACACAGTTCAGATGTGGGTTTCTTCTTGATAACTCTGTGCTACAGATTTCCTGTAGTGCTAGGGCTATCTGGGAAGCCTGCTAAGTCTGGATAACCTTTAGTATTGACCTTCAGAAACTGAGGAGAATTAGAGGAGGATTTTTTATGGTTATTGTAAACACTGTACCTCCGGGTTAGAAGTGTTTACACTTCTCATAACTGATCCAAGTCTGAGGATCCTTGTTTTAGAACACTACCTGTGAGGGGGTTGGGCTGTTTACAGGTTTGCAGGAACCCTTGACCTCAACATACCCTCATTACCAGTACAATTGTTTGATCCGGTCACGATGATCCTGAAGTTATTGACCTCTGGTTTTCAGTTACTATTTCGGGTCATTATGCAGATCTTGTGGTTACAGACACTCGATTCTTGGTTCAGTATCCCAGATTCCAGGCAGTTTCCAGCTGTGATCCCATGTCTTTGCATCTTTTGCATCATCATTTTGCATTTCGCATTTGCATCAGCATTGCATTTCCTCCTCCAGAGAGCTCATCCTTCCTCTTTTGTCCATGACCAGCCAGCTGATTTCCCGGTACTCAGTTTGAACAAGTGGTAACAGTTAGAAGACGACAGAGTGTGTGAAGCTAGACTGAACAGTCTCAAGAGTTAAGAAGGGTCAGTTTGGAAGTCGTCAGTAGCTATGTCAGAGAACAACCGTCAGAATGTTGAGTTTCCACCTGGTTTCACTTCAATGACCAATTCGTTGTATGGTCTTTCTCCTGATGAGGATCTTCCACAAGTGAACAATCTTGCTCAAGCTCAGCCTGCACAGACCCCGATCGTGAATTAGAATGTACCTGAACCATCTGCTGTCCGAGGTGGACCTTCATCTTCTTCTGATTCTACAGATTATCAGAGTTTTGCCTTCCCTATGCCAGATTTCCAAGGGGCAATCCCTCTTGTGAAAACCAAGGATCCTCAAGTTATTGATCCTGCTGAAAGATTTCGTGTGTTGGACGAGCGACTCAAAGCCTTAGCGGATCCTGATGCCTTCGGTTTTGATGCTCTAACCCTGTGTTTGGTGCCTGGTCTTGTCATTCCTCCAGATTTCAAAACTCCGAAGTTTGAAAAATACACTGGTGTCAGTTGCCCGAAGCGTCATTTGGTGATGTTCTGTAGAAAAATGACTTCTTATGCCTGCAATGATAAGTTGATGATTCACTGTTTTCAGGACAGTTTAAGTGGGGCATCTTTAAGTTGGTACATGGATTTGGAAAGCAGTCATATCCGATCTTGGAATGATTTATCCAGAGCTTTCGTAAAGCAATACCAGTACAATATGGACGTGGCGCCCAATCGCACGCACTTGCAGAGCCTATCCCAAAGGAGTGGTGAATCTTTCAGAGAATATGCACAGCGGTGGAGAGAATTGGCAGCCCAAGTGCAACCACCACTTTCAGACAAAGAATTAATTGACCTGTTCGTGGGCACCTTGCAGGGTCCATACTTGGAAAGAATGAGTAGCATTGGGATGACAAGCTTCTCTGATTTGATGATAGTTGGAGTACGCATTGAGAGCCTGCTCAAAAGTGGAAAGATCTAGGACTTTTAGAATATCCCAGCTAGTGAAAGTGAATCTGTTGTTAGCTCCCAAGAGGAAGAATGGTATGATACCAATGCAGTCATGGACAATGTTGCATATTCTGGACCAACATCTTCTCAGAGATCATCTATTCCCGTGTCTGGTTACTCTTATGGGCATTCGGCAATGCTCAGAGCACCGTGTCAGAAACCCTGGGCCCCTCCTCGTCCAAATCTGCAATCTCATGGTCGAAGACCTCAGAATCAACTTCAGAGCCAGCCTAGGCCTCGTAACAATCTGGAAAGAAGGATTGCTCCTCTTCATCCAGTCCCCATGGCATACAGTGAACTCTTGCCACATCTAGTTCAGAGCTCTTTGGTGGTTCCTAAGCCTCTCAAGCCGTTACCAGAGCCGTACCCTCCAGGGTACAATCCTCATGAGCAGTGCGGGTATCATGGTGGATCAATGGGGCATTCAACTGAAGATTGCAAAGCTTTTCAAGCCAAAGTACAACAGTTGATCGACAAGGGCTACATCTCCTTTCCAGAAGGAAGCTTGGTTGTGCACGTCAACCTCTCGCCTGATTGAGTTCAAAGACTTCGAAGGAGCGTATCCTGATTTCGGTGGTCCAGACAAGAAGATGTCATCAGAGCTGATGATTACTGTATCCTTTTATCATTTGCATTGTAGTTTCTTTCCTGTTAGCAGCTACTTGTCTTTTAAGCAATGTTATTTTTGAATGGTAATGTTAATTTAGTGATCTTGCATTTTTGAATCAATTATGTCGCATTCGCTCATTTTTTTTTCTTTCCTTGCATCAATCAAAAAACGAAAAATAAAAAAATTGCATCCATATACCTCCCATTTATTTCACTGTTGTTTAGCAGGTTTGAGGGAGGATGATGACAACTGAATACCCATAATTGTTCAAGGTATGCTTTCAGAGTAGAACCTGCTGACGATGTACAGGCATTGCTTCAATTCCCAAACACTGGAGATATAAGGGAGATAGACCCTCGTCAACCCCTTTGAGCCTTGAAGTAGGAGTTTCTTTCCTAAACGAAAAAACCCTCACATTTAACCCGGGGCAGGGTAGTTATCAGTTAATTTGACCGAGCGTTCAAATTTCCAAAGGAGTGTGCATCCAAGGATCCATTACCTTTATTCATTACACCTCAAGAGGTCAAGGGACGTGAAACCACAATGGTTATCCCTCACCAACAAAGGAATGAGGCAGTCAACCTTTCAGCAAGTCATGACAAGCCAGTGTCACACGATTTGTTCAACAAAAATAAAAAAAAAAAGAGAAATAAAGCCCGCTAAGTCGAAAAAATGTGTGAAAACATATGACTTAGGCAAAAGTTAGGGCATCCCGCTGGACTTCAAAATCGAAAAATTCAAAAAAAAAAAAAGAAGAGAACCAGTCCAGGCAAAAGTTAGGGAGTAAAAAGAAATGAAAGAGAATTTTCCATGAGAACAAAGTCGTGTGACCAGACACAAAGTCAGAATAGGTGACTGTTACTCCAAGAAACCTCATTGGTGCGTAAACCATCAACGTCATTGGTTCCTCAATCATTACAAAACCCTTTTGAGAGGCAAGCGCTTAGGGAAAATTAGCTGAATATAGGACCGGAGAACATCAAGGAGAATGGGTGGGCACAGATAAACTTTGAGCATTAAATCTTTCTTTCTAGAACCGTGAACCAGACCACGTTATAACCCTTGAAAGTCCTAATTGAATCAAGTTCAATTCTGAAAGCATACTACGACAAGGTTGCGTAAACTGACTCCTAAAGGTTTGCTAATTCAACACTACGTTTGGACTAATCGTCCATTCGTCACACACTGTCACAACATTTAAATAAATAAATTTTCAAAAACTTGCATGTGCACTGCATTAAAATTACCATTTGTGAATGTACAGTTTTAATTGCAAGTCAGTTTGTGACACCCGGGAAGTTCCTACAAAGGACAATCAGAGGAAAACTTGATTATTCAACAATGATGACCAGAATCAAGCGCATCGTGTAGGCCTATGAATCAGGGGCATGTTATCCAGTGGTTTTGTTGACCAAGGAATCTATCAGAGTAAAGCAAGTTCCTAAGCATCAGCTGACGGAGGGACGTCATTCAAGAATTAGTTGATCAAAGTTGAATCTCCCAAGCAGGGGCAGGACACCCGGAGTTTCCGTTGACTAAGGGTCAATTCTTCTAATGCTCAGTCAGAATGAATCAAGTCGCTTACACGCTCATACCGGGGAAGGACACTTCCAGAGATCACTAAGTGCAACTCTTCACGAGAGGACATCCAGGTCTGCCATTCCAGAAATTGGATAATCAGCAACAGTCTGTTCAGAGACTCGCCCAACAGGGGCAAATTTTAGCTATGCAGAGCAAGTATATCAGTAATCTCAGAGTTCAAGACGAGTGTCGGGAAATCATGCCACCCACCGTCGCCTTTGTCACCCTTCTCAACCAGAAGCCTTGTCACATAAGACCTTTCTTCCCATCCTCGGGAGTTTTTATGGCCTTTCATAATCATTGCATAAATCATTTGCATACGTTATTCATGTCGCATATAGAGCATATGCATCATCATTGCATTGAGCATTCCCCACCAAATCAGACTCACATCCAGAGGGCCCCGTCCCCCAAACCGTTCAAAGTCCAGTTCTCGTCTGGCAAAACTTTTCAAAGTCCAGTTCTCGTCTGGCAGACAAACCCAAAGTCCAGTTCTCGTCTGGCGAACCAACTTCAAATACCAGTTCTCGTCTGGTAGGCGAATCTTGTAACCAGTTCTCGTCTGGTTACCTTTTCATTTAACCTGTTGAACGCCAGTTCTCGTCTGGTAGTCATTCTTTTTCAGAGTCAATTCTCGTTTGACAATGAACCTAAGGAGTCAGTTCCCGTCTGATGACTTATTCTTTGCCCATCAGTTCTCGTCTGTTGGCCTACCTTTAATAAACCAGTTCTCGTCTGGTATTCCACCTTCAAAGTCCAATTGCTTGGCAACCAAAAAATATATATATCTATCAGCCTGACCCTAGCGCCCAACCATCCTTGTTTCATATATTTGGTTATGAGCATACGTCTGCATTGTACATCATTTGCATTGCATCTTCATACCGCATGGTTTCTGTTTTAGCTCTGATGTGGGGCAAGAATCGTTTCAAGACGTAATCTGGGGCAGTTATCTCAAGACTTGTTGAATTTCTGCGAGAGTTTGAAGACACCGGGGCAATTCTGGATGCCAAGTCTTCTGTAAAATCCTCTGAAGACGATCTTTTTATGGATGATGCAATATGGTATGATGGAGATGTTAGGGGAATGATAGTTCACTCAAGATGATCAGTAATGCTTTTGTTGAGCTCAGAAGTTTGAAGCACTGTGTTAATTCTCAGGGAATGTCTGGTATTTATTTTACCAGCAGGGCTTTGGAAGTTTATTTCTTCCCCGAGCATAAAGATCTTCTTTCAGCCGACAAGATTCCCTCATGAGGAGTTGGTTATTCGCATTCAGTCAAAGCCAATTTTCATTGGCATATCTTCCCAGCACAGTCGTCATGCTATGCATGGGGCTTAATTTGGCTTATTTTGATCTCTAATTCTCTAGCAAAGTCTCTCCTCAGCAGAGCATTGCCAAATCTTTTCTCAACCATGCCAAAGGGTTGACACATCCCCAGCTGAGTTGGAACAGATGATAACCCCAACAGAACTTCAAGGCTAATTGAATCATTCTCGTCCCCAAGCGGACTTATCTTTCCACAGTGAAGTTTTCCCAACAGGAAGATGAAGGCTTTGCTTCCCCGCAAAGTTAGAATTATCAGAATTCCCTCCCAGCAGGATTGTGTGATCAAGCATCTTCCCTAGCCAAGTCTAAAGATGATCTTTCCCCATAGAGTCATCGGGATTCTCATTTCCAAGGGATTTCCCCAGCAGAGCAAGAAGAAATTCTCCCCAGTGGAGTCAGAGCAGGATGATCAGATCCTCAGCAGATGTTCAAAACAGTTAAACGAAGTATACCTCACGCAGAGTCGTCTTTCCTCCAGTGGAAACCTCTCCAACAAGCATCAGGTTGCCAACACTTCGTTCCCATCAGAGTTAAAAGCTTTCAACCCGTCAACAGTATACAGAATGCTCCCCAGATTCCCCAGTGGAGAGTTAAAGCTAAACAGTTGCCTTGCATTCACAAACATCAGTATATACTCCTTGTGGCACCCGTCCGTGTCATATCTCCAGCAGAAAGCCAAAGACATCCTCCTTGCACTCACATGTACTTGTATGTATATAACTTTCCTTGACATTCGTCCGTGTCATTTTCCCAGTACAGTAACCTAAACACTTTGTGTATCAGATATTTGTTTATACTATACTTTCCTCCTTTTGACACTCGTCTGTGTCACTCTCCCCAGCATATTGACCACTCATCTATACATCACTCATACTTACTACTCATGTCATACTCATACAGATACTCGTCCGTATCATGTATATATCACTTATATCCCCGCAGATTCGGCACTAGTCCATGTTCTTTGTTAACCAGTTGGTACTCGCCCGTACCACTATCTCAGAGCATGTGTCAAGCGTTTGTTTCTACCTGATACTCGTCCGTATCATAGTCTTAAGGATGCTCGTCCGCATCTTTAATCCATACACTGTGTCAAACACTCTTGTGTCTTCCTGAATATAGATACTCGCCTGTGTCTACTATCCCCAGAAGGGTCCCTTCAGATTCAACACTCGTCTGTGTTCTCTGTTAACCAGTTGGTACTCGTCCGTATCATCATCTCTGGACACGTGTTAGTATTTGTTTCTACCCGATACTCGTCCGTATCGTAGTCTTAAGGATGCTCGTCCGCATCTTTAATCTATACACAACATCTAAACACTTATACCTTTTGTCTCTTGGATGTAAACACTCGTCCGTGTTTACTATTCCCCAGTAGATAGCCAGCAAAGCAAAATTTCTTTTTATCTGACATTCGTCCTATGTCATGATAAACCCTGAGAGCATCCGTACCCTGCTAGGTGGTCGTCCTCCACCTCTTGATGATCGTCCTTCATCATGCTCGTCCGATGGCCGTCCCCATCGTTGACCTTTTATCCGGCAATTCGTCCTATGTCGCGATATTTTCGGCAGCCATACCCTGCTAGGTGATCGTCCTTCACCTTAGATGACCGTCCCTCATCTTATCCCCAACAGAGCAGCCGTCCCCTGCTAGGTGATCGTTATTCACCTTTGATGACCGTACCTCATCATCTGTTTATTTCATTTATTCTTTAACCCGATGGCCGTCCCCGTCATGGTCCCTTTTCCTGATGATCGTCCTTCATCAGTTTAGCCCGATGGCCATCCCCATCGTTGGTTACTTTACTTTATGAACTTGATGGCCGTCCCCGTCATGTTTCATTAATCCCCAGAGAATTTTACAGCTTTATCTTGGTGGCCGTCCCCATCATAATTCTTTTTATCCCCAGCATGTCGGCCGTCCCCGTCATTGCTTTATTTTCCGCACTTTTTCCTGCATGACGGCCGTCCCCGTTATTGCTCTTTACCCAGCAGTCGTCCTCTGCTCGACGGTCGTCCTCCGTCGCCCACACTTTACAATATACTTTACTTTCTTTTACAATCTATATCCCTTTTCTTCTTCATTCTGTGAGTGCAAATTTTGGACTGTCTTTGGTATTCAACCACAAGTTATCTTGTTTGCCTGATAAGCCGTTGCTTACATCCTGCACAGCTAACTCATGTTTGAATAGGGGCAGCTGTAGACACCTTAAATTTGCCCTCTGGCTTTTGTATCTTTTTTCTGCTTCTCGTTTGCATATCATACGCATTTTGCATACCATTTGCATAGGCTCCTAAGACATGGGATCGATGTCATCCGAGGAATTAGGTTTTCATGTTCCTATTTGCGGATCATCAGAAGAATTCAAAGTCCTTGGCTATGCAGCCATCAATGACATTGTTTTCTTATGTTATTGTCACTCAATTAGGGTTTATTTCCCTAGTTAAGTGTTGTTCAGGGATCTCACGTTTGAAGATTATTCATTAATTCATCTGGAACATCATCAGTAATTAAGGGTGAATAAGAGGTCTTCTCTTTGTCAAGTTACAAGGCCACTATTTTCTTCTCAGCATCTCAGGAGCTGGTTTCAATTCAAGTTATTGGTTTCAGTGGGTTATTTGTCTGTCAATGAATATTCAAAATCAAGTTGTGTTGTGCGAGATCCATCAGTTTATCAAGTAGTGAGATTTAATTCAGACGAATTCAAAGATGATTCATGATTTACCTGACCAGAGGTTCAGAAGATGATTAATTCAGATGATTGGTGTTTTAGTTGCAAATTATTCAGTGGCCTGAGACTTGTCCATTCTTTTTAATCAAGAGTTTGGTGAGGTATTCATTCACGTGACCGTTTGACAGTTTGAATTCGAAGTTCGATATCCATTCATTTCACCTTAACCAATTTTGTGCCCACGGTTAAACCATTTGTCAATATCCATTTTATAATTCAATTTTTCAATATCCATTTTTTTTCTTCCAATTTTTCGATGCAAGTTAATCCATTATCCATTTTTTTCATTTTTTTCCACACACATTTCCATTTGTAAATATTTTTTCCCACCATCCATATTTAGTCTAATTTTCCATATTAAATCCCATTAATTCATATTCCAATTATTAAAACCATATTCACTTCATATTATTAATCCATTTTGTTCATAAACCATGCTTTATTCATTATTTATTTGTTCATTTAACCTTTTCAATTATCCTCCACAAAATCATATATATATAAAATAAAAAAAACAACACATCGTTTTTTTTAAAGGCCCATTATCACCACATGTTCATCAGCTTTTGTACTGCTGTGGCCATTTTTCATAGAAAAGGTACAACCTTTAATTCACATACACACAATTTTCTTTCCACCAATTCAATGGTCCCACACTCCAACGGATATATTTTTCACAAATCACCTTCACCTTTTCAAAAATCCAAAACTGTTCTTAAAATATTACCAAACATAACAACCCCTCTCTTCCATTAAAAAACGGCCTCATCATGTTTCCTTCGTCATCATCTTCAACAACAATCCTTTCTCTATTCCCTTCAATCTGCAACCATCTCACCTGCAAACAACCCAAACCGGCACATTCTTCAAATCTGCAAAACAACAACCACTTCTTTCCCTTCATCGAAACCAGCAGCAACCACAACACACTCACTGCCGCCACTCTCATAGAAGCCAGAAAACGTAACAACCAAAAAAAAAACTGATACGAAACCTTCAACCTTAACAACACCACCACCTTCGAACCGTCTTCAACCTCTGCTCACATCATCACGCAAACCCTCATCAAACCAACTGTCAAACCTTTCATACCTTTTCTCCATCATCACTTTAAACACACAACCACCAAACTCATCCTTCCTCTTAACTTACCAACAACCTCTGTTTTCCCTTACATTAAACCGTATAACCCTTTCTCACAACACCAAATCGCAACCCTTCCTTCAACCAACACTAAACCCTTCGACTCAATCCTCATCGCTCAATAACAACAACCGAAGAACAACAACAAACCAACATCTCAGCAACTCAAACCTCCACCATAAACAACAATAACACATAAACAAAACAGAAAGATGAAGAAAGTTTGAGACAAAATCATTATGGATCCGAAAACCAGAAATAGAAAAAGAGATGAAAAGTTTGTTCAGACCGACGCGGAACCGTAAGAAGTGAATCGAGAACTGAGACAAGTCGGCGATGTGATTAGGCGGCGACTTGTCTATCGGAGACGGAGAGACTCAGCACGGGAGATATTGACGCCGTATGTTGGCGGCGCCGACACCGTGAATCTGAGACGGAGTAGATCGGAAAGGGAACCGCAACGAACCGGATAAAGGGCCATCGCGAGGGAGGAGAAATCGCGGCATGCTCATATTTGACTTTCGTCTTATACCCGGATAATTGGAATTTGTGTTTGACTTGTAAATCCGCTTTGGACTTGATATTCTTTTCTGAGCTCTTGTGCGCGTATTGAAGAGGCAGCGGACCTTCTCCGTTAGGTAACACGGAGGCCCGATTTTACTTTTTGCATACTGCTTGCATCTGGAATTCCTACTGGTGTAGGCTCTGTTTGTGCGTTGTTCGTTTACTCCATTATGCATTCCTTATCTTCATTCTTATTCATCTCCATATCGCATTCTCATCTTATTTCTCCTTATCTTATTTCTATTTCATCCAACTCATCCTATTTCATTCTTCATTCTTATTCATCTTAATTCTTCTTTCTCATCTTCTTCTTTTCGTTCTTAACTGGAGGTGTGCTTAGGCCACCATGGAGCTTCTCCTTTCATCTTTCTCTTTTTCTTTCTTTCTTCTTTAGGATAGTAAGCCTCACTAACCTAGGACCATCCGAGCATGTGAATTTTGATTAGTCCCCCACTTAGCTTTTACCTTTGTGTCTCTTTGAGTCTTCTCTTCTCATCTAATAATCAGGGACTAAACCCTAAATGCTTTAAGGCTTTGTGATTAAGCTTATGCCTGCATCCTTCTATTAGGATGGAGTGTATAACTTTAATCCTAAGTGTTAAACCCTTAATGTGTTTAACTCCTTTAATCAATTCATCTAATAATCATCAAGACATCACACTTGTAACTTGGGCCTTGCATTAGGGTTCTAATTCTTCCTCAATTTGGTTAAGAAGGACTAACCCTAGTGTTAATGGACAAGTCCCCCTCAAGTCGTCTTACAAATCATAAAACTCAATTCATCATCATATCATTAAATAAAATCCACTTAACCAAAGGCTTGTTTTGTCATGAGTTTAATCCCTAATCATGGATTAAGTTGAGGAGCTTTCCTCAGCTTAAAGATTCTCATCTATTATCCTTCTATTAGGATGGTGTAATGAGTCTGTTTAATCCTTGACTATGGCTTAACCTCATTACTCAACACTAAACAAAAACAACAAAAACATCTAAATAATCACAAGTAGGTTAATGATCTTAATCCTGCATCAAAGGTGATTAAGTGTGAGAATCTGACTTCACACTTAAGGTATTCTCATTACCCCTAATCAGAGGGAAGATGTGATGAGTTTACTAACCCATTGGTTTAGGCTTAAGCTCATTAACTTATGACAAACTTTCAAAAGCAATAAAAGACTGAAAATACAAAAACAAACAATAATCGTCTCCTTCGGGATTCTTTTCTCATCTCACTCACTCACAAACGAGAACTTGCTTCTTCCGTCTAATGCAAGACAGTTTGCACCTGAGCCAGACAGGTCATACACTTGAGCATAGATAAGTAAGCAGTTCATGAGTCAATTTATCTTTCAGTCTCTTTGGGTCGAACTACGGTGTTCTGACTTCCTCATTGCCCGAGAGGATACGTAGGCATAACTTAACGGTTATCGAACAAAAGTCTCTGTATATTACCCTCTTTCCAGCTTTATTCTTTTAGCCTCATGATCTTGAGCATTTCATTCTTGTCCTTACACTGATACTGTATATATCACACTTCACACTTCTTTTACACAGACACCTGTACATTTTCTTTCAGCCTCCTTATACACAAATTGCACTGACACTACCCCTTTAAAACACAAATCTTTTAAGCGTGGATCCCGTCGAGTACGGCGGACAATCTGGGTGCTAATACCTTCCCAGGTTGTAACCAACCCCCTTTCTCAGTCTCTCTGGTTCGCAACCGTCTTATCCATATCTTTCTAGGTTTATGCAGCATTACCTTTCCTCCGGGATAAAAATGCCTAGCTGGCGACTCTATTCATTCCCTGTGAGTTCACTCCTGTGTGTTCTCGCACCCTCTTTCGCCGACCGTTCGCGTCTGTACCTTTATTTGGGCCATTCCCATTTATCGGGAGCGACACCTGCAAAACAAAGAAAAATGCAAATGATGTGTATGCAATGCAATATGTTCCTTTTATTCCCAAGGCTTCCACTACTTTCCCATTCTGGTGCTGAAAAAGATCCCTTGCAAGAAAATCCTGTGTGACATTCAAACTTGAAGTGGTGGCATTTATTTTGTGTCTGTGCAACAGATATAACCAGAGACTTCAGGTGAATCGGAAGACAATTGGAATAACAAAGATCCTTACAAGGTACAAATTCAATATATCAAGAAAGAAAAAGTACATCAAGAAAGAGGGGATTCCCATAACAAGTCTGTGGGTAATCCAAGTCATATGCATATACAACTAAAGCTTAGGAAAGTCTACATCCTGTAATCTCCAACTGAGGCGCTTGACATTTTGCAACATCTGAGCTATATCCGGATGCGTAGGCTCCTGTACAAGCTTCTTAATTAGGATGTCCCTAAGGTCAAAGGAGGCATGCAATTCCTCAATTTGCTGTAGGAACACCTTTTCACTTTCTTGGCTTGTAATGGAGTCATTCTTGGTCCTCTTGACATCAGCTTTCAATTTCAAATCTTCTATTTCTTTCTGAGCTTCCTTTACTGCTTGCTAGCTTTCTGCTAAACTTTGGAGACGACTCTTCTCTTGGTGATAAGCCTTATGAAGGAGTTCCCTCTGTCCATCCAAATAATCTTGAAGACTCTTGACTTCTAGCTTGTGCTTGATCTCCAGCTCCTTTTGCTTCCTCAAATTGTCTTCCCATTTCTCTTGCCATAAGGTGACAACTTCATTGGCTTCATTCAAATCCTTCCTTTCCTTCCAACGCTGGGCCGCCTTGTGAATTTCAGCTAATCCCCTTTTCTTGAAGTAGATCTTTCTCTCTTGAAAATATTTCTGCTTGAGCCTAACTATCTCTTCAGCTTTGTGAGCTCTTTCCTCCAACTTTAGATTTTGCATCTTCAGTTTCTGGCATGAATTGTAAGCTTCTTGATTCTCCAACATGAGTTGTTGAACCAAGGCTTCCAACTTTTGATAACCTTGAAGAGACACTGAAGTTGTGGGTGCTACCTCCTTAGGGTAAAGAGGTGTTTCTCTAGAAAATGGGAGTAACAGGGTCTTCACACGATCCTCCAACCAGCTAGCAAAAGGATCATAAGTGTTGGGATCCACTCTCCCAAAGTCTTTTTTCCCTTTCATCACTCTAACCTCCCAAGCTTGGGATACTAGTATGCTCTTCTTGAGATTTCCTTCTGCTGGAAAGTACAAAGATTCATTTGCCTCTTCAATCAAAGGCACATCTCTTAATGGATAACTAAACTGCTTCTTGGACAAGATAGGATTGTAACTGATACCACTTTTCCTTCCTATCAAAGGAACACTTGGGAAACTACCAAAACTGACTAGTATTTCTTTGCCCATAAGGTCTCTGTTGCATCCCCATGAAATGTCAGCTGAGGTTAAGCCCATTAATCTTTTGGACCACTTCCAAGATTGTTTCAAATCCTGAAAGGGCCCGAATTTAGGGAGTTGCCTTACAAACCAATCAGCAAATAGGGGAGCACAACAATTTACATGTCCCTTCCTCTTTTCATTTCTATGGTGAACCCCGTAGTAAAAGTCACCTAGCAGAGTAGGTACTGGATTTCTTCTGGCAAATATAGTGATAGCTTCCATGTTAATTAAACCCTTCTCTCCCGGAAACAAACTAGTCCCATACACTATCAAAGCAAGCAAGGTGTTGAACTTAGCCCATTTGTTCTCAGAGGCCAGGTCCTGAGCTTCCTTGATAAGAAAATCTAAGAAAAGTCCTTTACCTTTGGTGGCATCCACTTCTCTGCTAACTTTGGAAAAATTCAGAAGGAAAGACTCAGCTATATCTTTGGATGAAGGCATCTTCTCTAAGACATAGTAAGGAGCACCATTTTTTATGGGGATTTTGAGGATGCTAGATATCTCTTCTAATGTGGGGGCCAAGATATAGTCAGGGAAAACAAAAACCCTCAGCTGTGGATCATAGAACTGCAGTAGAGAATGCAAGTTATCCCTTTGATCAGTGGTTGGCTTATTCACATAGTCTAGGATCTTTCCAAACTCTTTTCTGAAATCATCAAGCACTTTGTCACCCATCAAGCCAATTAACTTCTGAATACCATCTGTCTCTGGATGTGGGAAAGTATAATGGACATTTCTCTTCCTTGGAATCTCCATATTGAAGCAGCAAATATGACCAGAATAAGAGGTAATGAACCCTGAGAGTAGAAAGAACACAAAATGATTAATGATGTTATGATGTTATGCAAGGAAAGGCATGTGATCAGTGATGTGTCTGTGTAGTGAATCAGGTAATCAAGTGTCTGTGCAAGGCCACAACATCATCGCAAGTATCTTTTTGATCAGGAGCTCATGATTTCAGACTCCATAATTAACAGAACAAGATCATATCACTGAAGTGTACTGGCATGCATGGGTATGTTGAAGTTTTGGGCTCCTGCAAACCTGTAAACCCCTCCCAATCTCACGGGTGTGCTACTCGGGTTAAACATCACAGACTCTCAAAGCCGAATAGCAATAATATGTTCACCATTTCCGGAAAAATGGCTCATGACCAAATCATGGAATCAGTTTGGCATTATTTACTACTCAGGGAGGTCTCAGCCGAGTCCAAGGAAATAAGCATCCCTCATAAGTCCCCAGCTTCAAGCACTGAATCGAGAAACAATAGTACATTCATCCTGAAAGGTACAATACTATCGTCATATGAACAATTTGCCTTAACTAGATTCCTATGAGAGAACCAGACCATCCTATGCGAGTTCCCACTAGGCCCTCGGATGCGAGTGGATTTGCCAACAAATATGGTCTACCACTGTCATCACTGGAGAGGGATGTTTCCACAAAGGTTCTCAATGATCAGTCCCCTGACTGCACATAACTATCAAGGTAGTATATTTCCCCAGAAAGATTTCGGCGTCAATACATTTCCGAGAAGGTTGCAAGTCAAGGCATGGAACTCACTAATACCAACATAGCAAGATGCCATGAAGCCAAAGTGGAACCACTCTAAATCCTAGGTGCAATCAAGCCGGGTATTTGGCTTATCTCACAGTAATAAAACCCATCCCACAGAAAAAAAGAAACCAGCACAGTTCAGTATGATGCATGTGAAATAAATACTGAAAGCAGTAAATAAAGTTGTAAAGTAAACTATAAATGAAAACAGTAAATAAACATAACAACACATAACATATAAACACCCAAAGAAAGCAAAAACAAATAGGCTCTAGGATTGACTCTACAAGGGAAACCAGAGATTCTAGGTTCGATCCCCAACAGAGTCGCCAACTGTCGCTCACGGGATTTTCATCCTAGTACAAACGCGAAAGTGGCGTGGAAAAGGTAGAGTCGCCAGCTGTAAACACCCCAAATTTTCCCTCACTAAGTTAACACCATTTCTTGTGATCTTTCATATTTGCATAAGTTTAAGCATATCATCTCATATTGCATTTTTGTTTCACTGTATAGTTCAAGTTCATCTGCATCTAGGGTTTGTGATCTGAGCAATCCAAGGATCCATTTGAGCCACTCCAAAGGCCTCCAAGAATTCCAAGAGGGTACATGTGTGTTATATCATCATATTATATCCCTCAAAGTTCAAGGAAGTTAAGAAGTCACAAGAACTGGCAAAGCATGGAAGCAGAGCTAGGGTTTTCACTACACAAATGGCCAGAATTAGGGTTTTGGTTTCAGAGGCCTCAACACCAAATTTTTTGGTCATTCTTGTTTCTAATGTTCTTAAGATGTTATAAGGATCATGTGTACCAAGTTTGATGAGGAATTTCCTTGTGGAAGTCATCTGTTCACTGGGTAACTTCTTGAGCAAGTCAGAGTAAAATCAGGGCATCTGAGGCCCCCAACAATGGAACCAAAGTGGATTTTTCATCAAATTGAAGTTATATGATCTTTATTTGATCATTTAAGTGCTTGGAAGTTCACAAAATTGAAGAAATTTGAGCTAAACCAAAAGTTGCCAAAAATGGAAATGACTTGTAATGGAAACTTTCCATTTTGGGAAAGTTTTTCAACCTCCTCTTTCTCAACCAAAAATGCTTCAAATGAAAAATTGATGGTAATGAAAGTTGTAGATTGGATCATTCCCTTTTTAAAAAGTATAAGAACATGTTCTAATTCATTATGGAACTCAAGTTATGGCCTTGCAAAGTTGGCAAAAATCATATAATTTTCACTTTCACACCAAAGAGGATTTTTTTGCAATTTCACAATCCAAGTCATTTTGTGACCTCTAATACACTTCTATGTATCATACCAACATAGTGCATTTCCTAAGAGTCAGAATTGGCCCAAGAATCTCAAGTTTCTATGCCTTGCACATCAAAAAATCACAAAGGGGCCAAAATGTACAAAACTTGCAAAAACGCATACAACCATGCTTCCACTTGCTGAATCACCACAAAACCTTTTCCATGGTTATCCTTGAACCAAGATGACTCGAGCCATGCCTTGAGACAACCACTGAACCAGACCATACCTCAAGTACAAGTTATGTTGACATTTTGGCAACTTGCCCATACCAATCACCATAGGCCACAACAACTCCTCTGACCTATCAAAGCTTGTTATGTGGACCAAATGCAACTCATAACACACATCACACAAGGCTGAATCATCAGAATCATCAAGCTTCACAAAAATCACCCCAAAGCAAAAACCTTCGAAATTTTCTGCCCAGCCATCAAACTCCAAAACAAACTTCACCATTCATTCAAAAATGATCTATAAAGCATAAACCAACCATCAAACAAGCCTCAAAACACCCAAAACTGAAACACGATTTCTGGCCAGTTGAAGTGCAACCATACAATCCAGCCATTCTAAACTCCATCCAAGTATTGCAACTTCATCAGGGGGTCAAATAAAGAGGATTTGCACAAAAGAAGAGGTCCAAAAGCTTCAGAGGTGAAAGCTACAACTCAGGTATCAATCTTCAAACTTTTTCCAGAAGCATGATTTTAAGTTTCTAAATTGTTCCTTATGCTTTGCTGATCACCATGATCTATTTTGTTTTGAAAATGGTTGCGAAATGAGCATGTACTGACTGTCTGAAAGTTTCACCATTTTTGTGTTCTTCTTCGAATCTTGAGTTTAAGGCATGAGAAATTTGTTTTGAGGGTAGATTTAGGTTTAGGAAGGTGTGGGGAGTTGATCTGGAGCTTTAGAGCTCCTAAAAAGGCTTAGGGAAGATTTTGTTCTTGAGGGCTCGCCGGAGAAGACGACCGGAACCACTGTTCCGGTTGTCTGAGGTTTGTTTGCCCTAATTAGGGTTAGCTGAGTGATTAGTGTGAGTTTAAATCTCCACCCTTAGATTAAGTTTCGCGTGCATGAACCAATGGACCAGATCACCTCATTAATCCTTAATTTCCATTTAATTTAATTAATTAGGTTTAGTTAATTAATTAAGACTGATTTGAATTTCAGCCTTTGGATATGGCGCCAGTCAATTCTCGCCCCTTCAATTTTGAATCTAAGCCCTTGGATCCGTTGACTTCCCTTTATTTCATATTTTTAATTCATTTTATTGCATTTATTTTGTACAATTAATTTAAAATACTTAGAAAATTCCAAAAATATTTTTCTTCTGCATTTTGACTTCAAATATTTTTCTTCACCCAAAAAAAAATTTATTTTTATTTTTTGCATTAAAAAATCATTTTAAAAATATTTAAATGTTTATTTTAATTAAGTAATGGAAATTAATTAATTAAAATATCATTTAGGTTTCTAAAAATTCCAAAAAAAAATCACATTGCATCTTAGGACATTTAGAAACATTGTCAAACCATTCATACAAATTTATTTTTTGTTCTTTTTGCATTGTTCTTCATATGGCATGTAGTATCTAGCATATTTTTGTCATAAATTTATCTTGCATTTTCCATTTGATTTGCATTTTTCCTCTTAAGGTACCCAAAAACCCTAGTTTAATTAGAAAAATCACAACTTTCTTTAGGTTAAGCGTTAGACCTTCTCCTCTGGGGTGTGATATCATATGGGGTTAGGGTTCCTTTGAGTTCATTTTAATTTTTTTATCATGTGATTTGCTTCTGTTTTGACCTTATGCATCTCATGTTGCCTTAAAACCCTAATTTCTCATGTTCATTTGCATTCATCTTGCATATGCATCCATACATGAACTTGCCATGACATTTCTTGCATTCATATGGCATCTGATACATCTTAGGACATATTAGAATCATGATTGATCATTTCTTCATTCATTTGTCATGATGTGCATTCATTTCATTCCATGAACTTTCATGAACTTTCAAACTTCAAAGCATGCTTCATTTGCATTCATTCTCTTGCGTGAACATCCATGACATTTGGTATGCCTTTGCATCATGTCATAACATCATTTTCATCATGCTTATGCTTCTAATTTTAATCTTTTCCCATTCATATGCATTGTTTCATTTCATTTCTTTCCTTTATGCTAACATTTTCAGGTGGTAAGTAACTTGAGAAGTGAATTTGCCTTCACTTCTCATTTCTCTTATCTTTCTTCTTATGCATCATTGCTGCATTTTTCTCTGCTTTAGAGTGAGCTTGCTCATTCATGTTCATCTCTCACTTTCTTTCTCCAAGTTACTTATCTTCTTCAGTGAAGTAAGTAACTTGTTTCTTCTGATTCTCCTCCTTTCATCTGCTTCTTCCATTGGTGGCTTCTTTGAAGATATTTCTCAAGCCTTACAAACCATAGGAATGTCCAAGCATGGCAATAATTAGGGTTGTGATTAGTCCCCCTTTAGATTTTACCTTTGTGTCTTCTTTGTGTCTCTCTTCTCATCTCATCATTAGAGACTAAACCTTTAAGGTTTTAAGACTTTGTGATTAGGGTTATGCCTGCATCCTTCTCTTAGGATGGAGTGTATAACTTTAATCCTAAGTGTTAAACCCTTAATTTGTTTAAACCTCTTAATCAATCCATCTAAATAATCACTAAGACAATAGATTGTAACTTGGGCCTTGCATTAGGGTTCTAATTTTTCCTTTATTGGTTAAGAAGGACTAACCCTAGTGTTAATGGACAAGTCCCCCTCAAGTTGTCTTGCAAACCATAAAAATCACTTCTTAATCTCATCTCTTAATTAAAATCCACTCTAGTAAGGGCTTGTTTTGTCATGAGGTTAATCCCTAATCATGGATTAAGTTGAGGTATCTTCCTCAGCTTAAGTGTTCTCATCTATTATCCTTCTATTAGGATGGTGTAATGGGTTCACGAATCCTTGATTATGGCTTAAACTCATTACTTAACACTAAACAAAAACTCAAAAAAAATCTAAATAATCACAAGTAGGTTAATGATCTTAATCCTACATCATGGTAATTAATTTTGAGGTGTTTATCTCATACTTAAGGTATTCTCATTATCCCTAATCAAAGGGAGGATATGATGAGTTTACTAACCCTTGGTTTAGGCTTAAGCTCATTAACTTATGACAAACACAAAAAGAAATAAAAGATTGAAAACACAAAAACAAACAATAATCGTCTCCTCCGGGATTCTTTTCTCATCATCTTCACTCACAAACGAGAACTTGCTTCTTCCGTCTAATGCAAGACAGTTAGCACTCGAGCCAGACGAGTCATACACTTGAGCATAGACAAGCAAGCAGTTCAGTCAATTTATATTTCAGTCTCTTTGAGTCGAACTACGGTGTTCTGACTTCCTCATTGCACGAGAGGATACGTAGGCATAACTTAACAGTTATTGAACAAAAGTCTCTATATCTTCCCCCTCTTTCAACATTCTTTTTAAGCCTCATTCCTGAGCAATTCACTTCATTTTCTTGCACTGACACTTGTATATTCTTTTCCAGCTTTTGCACACAGATATCACAGACACCTACCCCTTTAGACACAATATTTTAAGCGTGGATCTCGTCGAGTATGACGGGCAATCTGGGTGCTAATACCTTCCCAGGTTGTAACCAACCCTCTTTCTCAGTTTCTCTGGTTCGCAACCGTCTTATCCATTTTTCTAGGTTTATGCAGCATTACCTTTCCTTCGGGATAAAAATGCCTAGCTGGCGACTCTATTCATCTTCATTTCATTTCTCCTCTCGCCGACCATTCGCGCTTGTACCGGGATGCAAATTTTGGGAGCGACACCAGCCAGGTATTTTTATCCCGAAAGAAAGGGAAAGGTAATGCTGCACAAACCTGAGGAAGAAGGAAATGACATGGTCCTACGAACCAAAGATCTGGATTCGGGAGTCAATTACGACCTGGGAAGGTATTAGCACCCGAGATAACCCCTTGATAAGACTTGTACATCATGCTAGACTTGTACATCATGCTAGACAATCCTACACCACTCCAAGATGGAATGAATGCGAGTACCTCATGGAATAAGGCTATACACAATGGAGCCTTTCATACATTTATTAAGTCCTTTTGGATTTTGTTTGAAGATGAAAAGAGAAAGACTCAAGAGGAAAAGTTCAAAGCTAATGGGGACTAAGACACAACCCTAAGTTATCTTATTATGTACAAGTGTGATCCTAGGGTTAATAAGGTTTTCTAACCTAATGAGAAGAAAGAACAAGTTAGAATTCAACTTGCTTCCTAAGGAAGTTAAGTTGAATCTAAAGAGAGAAAGAGGAAACATATGAACAAGGCATAAAGTGCCAAGGCAAGGAAAATAAATGCATAAGAGATAAATAATGAAGTGATTACCTCATATTCCCCCTACAAAACAAGATTTAGCATGACAATTCATATTGAAAGCATAAACAAATGGCAAACTTCACACAAGAACTCACACTAACCTAGGAAAGATGTAACAAACTTTGTTGCACCCCAAAATTTTCCCTCCCACAATCAATACAACCTCTCAAGACTTCTAGATAATCATAAGATCCTCAAGACTCCCAATTGGTCAAGAAGTGTGGAAGTTTCCCCAGACAAGGCCTCCTCCTAAGCAAACTGTCCAAAACTAGGGTTTTGTGTTCCCTCAGGTTAAAATGATTTTCAAGGCATCAAGTGAGATTCATAACATCCCACATGTATTCAAGAATCCCAATGTCAAGTTTCAAGGTTTTCCCAATAAGTTTTCCCAGTCAGATGATCAGATATGCAAAAATCAGTCAAAGCAGTTAAGCAGTTAAAAAGTCAAACTAAGGTCAACTGTGGTCAAACTAAAGTCAAACTTCAAGATTTTTTTCCAACATCAAGTTTATGAAGTAAAATTAATCATTTGATCAAGGGTTGATTATGATTCATCAAGGAGGTTTCAGACCATCAAAAATCAGGAGTTTCTAAATTAGGGTTTTCTAAAGAAAAGTCAACTGAACTTTGACCAGCCATAACTTTCACATGCTTCATCAAAAATTTCCCATACAAAGCTCATTTTTAAGGAAATTTAATTCTCTACAACTTTTTATCTCATAAGCCTTGCCTAAAAATGCTTCATTTGGAAGGTATGAGCTAAAACATTACAGGTCATTTCAAAAGTCAACAAAAATTCAACTTTTTCCAAAGGGCATAATTTGAAAATGGTAAAAGATATGGACATGAGACCAAATAGGTTTGTTATAGGACTCTTTAAGCTTTCCAAAATGTACAATAACACCTTCATAGCCTTAAAATTGAGGGATTTATGCCTTGTCAAAGTTGGGAGATTTTCAAGGGGTGTATGAAGAAAATAAGGGCTTAAATCTAATTTTTTCCAAATGGGCCTATCATTTTGCAACCCAATCTTCATGATAACATCAAGCACGACCCAATTCAAATATTTTCTGATTTTTATAATTTGTTTATTATTTATTTGGATTTTATTCATTAAAATTCATTTTAAATCAAAATAAAATATGAAAATACAAATATTTGATTTGATTCTTCTTCTAGAAGCTCTTAAACATCGTTTAAGTTGATTTGATACTCTCCAATTTCGTGCACAACCAATTTGGAAACATATCATTTGATTTTTTTTGATATTTTTGACCATAGCTTTCTTCACAATCAAGTAACCTTAACCCATTGCCAAAAGACCCAATTTCTAACCTAAATTGACTCTATTATATTTACACAACAAAGACATAAGGGGAGGAATTTTTTTTTGGAGAGGACAAGAAGATTATATTCATATTTCAAAATTTCACACAAATTTCAAAAGAATCCTTGAAGCATATTCATGTTTGAAGGTTGCAAACGAATCCTTGAAGCATCTTGAACATATCCCAATCATCTTCATCATCAAATTCATGCCATAATGCCCAATCCGAATTGTGTTTTTTTCTTTTGTTTTTTTTTCATGCTTTTCGATTTCATATATATACTCAATATAAATTGCATTTAACCATTGATTTGTGTTTGTTGTGAGGTATGGATGATTTCTGGACAATTATTTTGAAGTTTCATTACAGATTCAAGAAGGTCACGAGGAAGAAGATGATAGATTTGGCGCGCTGAAGATTTTTTCAAATATTTTGTCTTATATTTTATTTCATTGTTTGATTATGTAAACAGTTTCTATCACAAGCCCGCGCTTGTCCCAGTGGCAAAAGACTCAATGAAGGGCAAATGCGTGGGTTCAAACCTAGCTTATGGCATTTTTATATTATTATTCTTATTTTATTATTATTTATTTATTTATTTACATTTTATATAAATTTCTTATTATATAATATGTATTTTCCTATGTTATTTTCCAAGAGTGCCCACGGCCTAGTGGCAAGGAACTGAGGTTTGGAGCCACAACATTTTGAGGAAGAAACATGGGTTCTTCATAATTTTTTTTTTAAATTTCCTTAATTACCTTAATTTATCTTTTAAATATGGTTAACCTATTTTTTTTAATTAACTTTTTTTTCAACAAATCTTTTTTTTATTATTAAATTTAGGTTAACATTTTTATTAGTATTATTACTTTTATATTTAGGTTTATAATTAAACCCTAATTATTTTCTTAATTAAAACCTCAATTTTTTTTAAAACCTTAATCAATCTTTAATTTTTTTTTTAATTTAATTCATTTTTATAATTAATTTTATTTAAATTTATTTAAGTGTTAGGTTATTTAATATAAACTGATTATATATTTTCTTTTGTAAAACCCAGCCTTGGGACATTTTTTTTTACTAACATATTTTTTCTCATTTTTATTATATAATAGGTATTTGTTATACTTATTCAAACATAAGCGTGCGCTTCAGTGGCAAAGGACTCAATGGCAAGGCAAAGGGCTATGACATTTTTTGCCAAATTGGTTATTTCTCTCCATTTTCTTTAATTATCAAATTATATATTTTCTTTTAAATTAAAACCTTAATATTTTTAATTAATTTGAAACTTAAATTTTTTTTTATTATAAACCTTAATTTTTTTCATAAACCTTAATTTTTTCCCTAAACCTTAATTTAAAACCTAAGTCTTAATTTTTTCTTCATAAACTTTAAACCCTAAAAATTTAGCCCTAATTTTTATCTTAAAACCCAGATTTCGCCCTAATTTTTACCCTAAAATTTTTCCTAAACCTTAAAATCTTTTAAACCTTAAAATTTTTCTTAAACCCTAACCCTAATTGTTTTCTTAACCTAGTTTGCAAACTTTTTTTCTAATTTATTCACTCATTTTTATGTTATTCATTCACTGTTTGCCTGATTATGTAACTGCTTCGCCTTTGTAATAATTGATTTTTATTATTTTCCGCCATTATTATTATTATTATGTAACTGCCCCTAAGCCATGTAATAGTGTAGGAATTTTATTTTCTGCCTTTTAATTTCTGCCATTTATTTTTCATATTAACTGCGTGGTTAGTAACATAGGGAGTGCCAAGAAATAAATGAACAATGGACTTAGAAAATTAATAATCAAGATAAATATCTGAAAACAATACTCACACACGTAAGTCGATCTAAGATCACCGTCTATAGTTCCTAGGGTATCCCTCTTGGTTGCCTTATTTAAAATGGTCAAGTCCCTCGAATATAGGGGTGTCTTAAGCAAAGTCCCTTCACGTATAAATCATCAAGTCCCTACAGATTTAAAAGATCAAGTCCCTTCAAGGTTGCCTACGGAATAATGATCTTGTCCCTTCGAATAAATGATGATAGTCCTTAAGAATTGCTAAAGACACCCCTTAAGTTGCCTTCATTGACCATACGATGTGTCGCTCCCGACAAATGAAATGGATCAGATGAAGGTACAGACGCGAACGGTCGGCGAAAGGGAACAGTGAGAACACACAGCCGTGAACTCACTGGAGAATGAATAGAGTCGCCAGCTAGGCATTTTTATCCCGGAGGAAAGGCAATGCTGCATAGACCTAGAAAAAGATGGATAAGACGGTTTGCGAACCAGAGAGACTGAGAAAGGGGGTTGGTTACAACCTGGGAAGGTATTAGCACCCAGATTGTCCGTCGTACTCGACGGGATCCACGCTTAAAAGATTTGTGTTTTAAAGGGGTAGTGTCAGTGCAATCTGTGTATGAAATAGCTGGAAAAGAATGTACAGGTGTCAGTGCTGAAAAAAAAAGTGTGAAGTGTATAAATGATGTGTCTGTGTAGGGACAAAAATGAGATGCTCAAGAATATGAGGCTAAAAGAATGAGGCTAGAAAGAGGGGGAATGTACAGAGACTTTTGTTCGATAACTGTTAAGTTATGCCTATGTATCCTCTCGTGCAATGAGGAAGTCAGAACACCGTAGTTCGACCCAAAGAGACTGAAAGATGAATTGACTTGTGAACTGCTTGCCTATGCTCAAGTGTATGACATGTCTGGCTCAGGTGCTAACTGTCTTGCATTAGACGGAAGAAGCAAGTTCTCGTTTGTGAGTGAGTGTGATGAGAAAAGAATCCCGGAGGAGACGATTATTGTTTGTTTTTGTGTTTTCAGTCTTTTATTGCTTTTGAAAGTTTGTCATAAGATAATGAGCTTAAGCCTAAACCAATGAGTTAGTAAACTCATCACATCTTCCCTCTGATTAGGGGTAATGAGAATTACCTTAAGTGTGAAGTCAGATTCTCACACTTAATCACCTTTGGTGTAGGATTAAGATCATTAACCTACTTGTGATTAGTTAGATGTTTTTGTTGTTTTTGTTTAGTGTTGAGTAATGAGGTTAAGCCATAATCAGGGATTAAACAGACCCATTACACTATCCTAAAAGAAGGATAATAGATGAGAATGTTTAAGCTGAGGAAAACTCCTCAACTTAATCCGTGATTAGGGATTAAACTCATGACAAAACAAGTCTTTGATTAAGTGGATTTTAGTTAATGGTATGATGATGAAGTGATTTTTATGATTTGTAAGACAACTTGAGGGGGACTTGTCCATTAACACTAGGGTTAGTCCTTCTTAACCACTTAAGGAAGAATTAGAACCCTAATGCAAGGCCCAAGTTACAAGTGTGATGTCTTGATATTTATTAAGTGAATTGGTTAAGAGATTTAAACACATTAAGGGTTTAACACTTAGGATTAAAGTTATACACTCCATCCTAAAAGAAGGATGCAGGCATAAGCTTAATCACAAAGTCTTAAAGCCTTTAGGGTTTGGTCCCCGATTATGAGATGAGAAGAGAAGACTCAAAGAGAGACACAAAGGTAAAACTATGGGGGGAGACTAATCAAAACCCTAATTCATTGTCATGCTTGGTTGATCCTAAGGTTTGTGAGGTTTTCAAGAACAATCTTCAGAAGAACCACCAGGAAGCAGATGAACCAGATCAAGAGAAGCAAAGTGGCTTGCTTCATTCAAGAAGTCAAGTCACTTGAAGAAAGAAAGTAAGAAGAACAATAATGAGCAAGCTCAAACTCAAACACATACAAAAATGCAGCAATGCATGCAAGAGAGATGAAAAGAAAAGTTATGAGAAGTGAAGGCAAATTCACTTCTCAAGTTTACTTACCACCTGAAATGTTAGAGAGAAATGCAATGCAATGCAAGATGAGATGAAATGGTGTGATGCAAAGCAAAACCAGAAGCATGTTGATGATGATTATGATGTTATGAAGTGCTGCAAACATGAGGCAAGACATGGATATGCTCATACAAGATTATGGATGCAAATGATGCAAGTTAAGGAGCATGAATGAACATGAAAAGTTGTGAAGCATACAAGACAAATGACATGGCAAATATGCAAGGCAATGATCAAACATGTTTTCTATATGTCTTAAGATGTCAAATGAATCACAAGAATGCACAAAATGCAAAGACAAGTCATGTTATGCAAGAGAATGCAAGAGGGATGCAAGGGAAAGCCCAAATTAGGGTTTATGGATCAAACATCAAACAAAAACCAAAAACAGAAGCAAACCCTAAGATAAAAAATGGAAAATGCTACCCAAAGAAACCCTAAACCTATAATGAACCACTGCCCAAAGGGGAACTCTCAACTCTTAACCAATCTCAAGATATGAATTTTCTAAGTTATTAGGGTTTTTTAGGGTTCTTAACAAAAGAAATGTCAAACAAATTGAAATTGAAAGATCAAATCAAGACCATTTTACCCTAGAAACTACATGCCAAACACAAAACAATGCAAGAAGAATCAATGTCTCAACCTTCTCCAATAGGCAGAAATGAATTTTTGAACTTAGGATCAAATTAATGCATAAAAAATGATTTAATTCAATGAAAAATTCTTAAAATGCATTAAGATCAAAAAAGAAATTTGGTTTGAAGGTTGGACAATGTTTCTAAATGTCTTAGAACATTTCATGAATTTTTTTGTGATTTTTAAATACCTAAAAGTATTTTTAATTAATTAATTCCCATTAATCAATTAAAAATAATCTTTTAAATATTTAAAAATACTTTTTTAATGATAAAAAATAAAATAAAAATGTTTTTGTGTCATAAAAATTATTAAAACCCTTAGGAAAAAGTTTCATAATTTTTAGGAATTTTTTACTATTTTTAAATAATTGTGCAAGTTAATTGAAAAGAAAATGAATTAAAATCAAATAAAATAGGAAGTAATCAGGATGGATGGATGAGATTGATTCTGAGTTTAAATTGGTTGACTGCGCGCGTCATCCAAGGGTCCAGGCTGACTCTGATTAAATTAATTAAATTATGGATTAATTAGGCTAACACGTGGATTAGGGCTAAGCTAGCTGATCTGGGCCATCCAAAAGAGAGGGAAGTCAACAGGTCAACACTCATCTACGGCTCAAATTCAAACTAGAGTTAATGACGCAATTAGGGCATAATCACTCTCAGGTGGCCGGAGAAGACCTCCGGTCGTCTTCTCCGGCCAGCACCTCACCTGAAAAATCCCCAAACCCCTCAAATCGTATCAAAAATGAAAACTAAGAACATAGAAATGATCTCCATCCTCTCACGAATCAAACCCCTCTCTCAAAACACATTTCTTCTTCCTAAACAAGCTGAATCGAAAGAAATAAAAACTAGGGCACGCAAGCTTCAGAGACAAATTAAATACTCAAATCAAAGCCATTTCAAAAACTAAGAACATCAGGATGATCAGTGAATCACATAGAACAAGTTTGTAACAAGAAAAATGATTTCTGGAAAAATAATTTTCAAGCTACCTGAGATTTGGAGCTTTCAATTTGAGGACTTTCTGGCCACTTCTCCTTGTGCAATCCACTCCACTTGGTCCACAGAAGATGCTTGAATGCTCAAAAGGAGTTTAAGTTGGCTGGATAATGAGATTCGAAAGCTCCTGCTCAAGCTTGGTCAGAAATGGCAATGGAGTTTCTGGCACCTTCAGGTCATGGTGAGGGGTTGTTTGTGATCCTGAGGATGAATGGAGAAGGTCTGTGGTGTTTGTTTGTGTGTTTGTGAGCTAGGAAGAAAGATTCGAATGAAACTGCAAAGTGAGGTAAGGAATGGCAGTGGAGTGTTCTGGTTGTTTCAGGCTTGGGTTCTTGGTGCTGGGTGGTCTATGGGGCAAGGTGAGTTGAATGGTGAAGATAGCTTTTGTGTTTGCAAGCTGTGGAGAGGAATTCGAAGCAACTTGCAACTTGGTAGGTTTTTGTGAATGTGTGTTATGAGAGAGCTTCATCCTTGCTTAGTGTTATGTCTTGCTTGCAAATTGTCCACATAACTCTCTCTCATTGGTCAGTTGACAAGACATGCCCTTTATTGATTGGTAAGTTACCTTTTGCAAAAAGTCAAATAATGTGTAAGAGAGGTATGGCTCATGATCTAGGCAAGTACATGGCATGGGCTGGCGCAGCAAGGGTGAGGGAGAGGTCTAGCAAAGCTCAGCATCCAAGGCTGCAAGTTGTAGGAAGCATGATGAGTGGTCTTGCAAGTTGTTGTAACTTTGGTTCACATGTGAGAAAGTCTTGTTACACAAACCAAACCATGGGGAAACTTGGTCCAATTCTGATTTTTAAGGCTCAAAGAAGGTTTGTGTAATGGTTTGAAATGAATTAGAGGTCACATAATGCATTGGTTCATGACTTTGCAAAATCTCCATTTGAAACTTGCCTTGAAAATCAATGATTTTAGCCAACTTTGTCTTGCCATAACTTTTGACCCAAAAAGAGTTTGATCATGTTCTTGTACTTTTTGAAAAGGGAAAGATGAGATCTACAACTTTCATGACCAAAGTTTTCCCATTTGAAGCCTTTTTGGATCAAGAATCAAAGCTTGAAAAATGACCTAAAATGATGCATTCTTGAAAAGTCAACTATGCCCAAAAAGTCAACATTTGCAAAAAACCCTAAATTCTTGATTTCTATGAACTTCAACCTTCTTCCATGATCAAATAAAGATCATATACACTCAAAATGATGAAGATCACCCATTGGTTGGGTCATTGGGGGCCTCAGATGCCCTGATTTTACACTGACTTGTCTGAAAAGTCAACCCTTGATCAGATGACTTCCCCATGGAATTTCTTCATGAAAATTGATATGCATACTCCCTATACCATATAGAGACCAATGGAAACAAGAATGACCAAAAAATTTGGAGTTATGGCCTCTGAAACCAAAACCCTAATTTGAGGTCAACTGTGCAGTTCATCCTGGCTCTGCATCCACTCAAACCCTAGTCCTTGTGATTCCTCTGTATTTTTGACTTTGAGGAGATGGAATATGACATAAGAACACACATGGACCACTTTGAAATGATTGGTGGCCTTTGGGGTGGCTCAGGATGCCCTGAGGTTGCTCAGATCACAAAACCTAGGTGCAGATGCCTTAGAAACTATGCAGTGAATCAAAAAATGAGATGTGAGATGATAATATTGTGTTTATGCATATGAGGATGATCACAAGCCATGGTGTGAATGGGTGAGGGCAAATTTGGGGTGTTTACAGCTGCCCCTATTCAAACATGAGTTAGCTGTGCAGGTTGTAAGCGATGGCTTAACAGGCAAACAGGATAACTTGTGGTTGAATACCAAAGACAGTCCAAAATTTGCACTCACAGAATGAAGAAGAAAAGGGATATAGATTTCAAAAGGAAAATAAAGTATATTGTAAAGGTGCGGAAAACAAAGCGATGACGGGGACGACCGACATGCTGGGGATAGAAGGTAAAGCCAAGACGGGGACGGCCGACTAGCTGGGGAAATAAAATCATGATGGGGACGGCCATCAAGATAAAGCTGTAAAATTCTCTGAGGATTTAATGAAACATGACGGGGACGGCCGTCAGGTTCATAAAGGTAAAGCAAACAACGATGGGGACGGCCATCGGGCTAAAAAGGAAAAGGGACCACGACGGGGACGGCCATCGGGTTAAAGAATAAATGAAATAAACAGATGATGGGGTACGGCCATCAAAGGTGAAGGACGATCACCTAGCAGGGGACGGCTGCTCTGTTGGGGATAAAAGGAATATGATGGGGACGGCCATCAAAGGTGGAGGACGACCACCTGGCAGGGTACGGCTGCCGAAAATATCAACGATGGGGACGGTCATCGGATAGAAAAGGTCAACGATGGGGACGGCCATCGGACGAGCATGATGGAGGACGACCATCAAGAAGTGGAGGACGACCACTCAGCAGGGTACGGCTGCTCTCGGGGCTTATCATAACACAGGACGAGTGTTAGATAACCAAAATCAACAATGGGGACGGCCATTGGATAAAATGATGAAGGACGATCATCAAAAGGTGGAGGACGACCACCTAGCAGGGGGCGGCTGCTAAATATCAACGATGGGGACGGCCATCGGATGAGCATGATGGAGGACGACCATCAAGAAGTGGAGGACGACCACCTAGCAGGGTACGGCTGCTCTCAAAGTTATCATAACACAGGATGAGTGTTAGATAAAAAGGAAATTTGCTTTGTTGGCGATCTACTGGGGAATAGTAAACACGGACGAGCGTTTACATCCAAGAAACAAAAGGTATAAGTGTTTGGTATTGCGTATAGATTAGAGATGCGGACGAGCATCCTTAGACTATGATACGAACGAGTATCATGTAGAAACAAACTGACACATGTTCAGAGATGATGATACGGACGAGTATCAACGGGTTAACAAAGAACACGGACGAGTGTTGAATCTGATGGTTCTTCTGGGGGAATAGTAGACACGGACGAGCATCTATATTCAAGAAGACATAAGTGTTTGAAACAGTGTATGGATTAAAGATGCGGACGAGCATCCCTAAGACTATCACGTAGAAACAAACACTCGACGCAATGTTCTGAGATGATGGTACGGACGAGTACCAACTGGTTAACAAAGAACAAGGACTATTGTTGAATCTGTGGGGGTGTGAGTGATGGTGTATACAAGATACGGGCGAGTATCTGTATAAGTGTACCACTGAGTAGTGAGTATATATATGAGTGTTTATCTGCTGGGGAGAGTGACACAGACGAGTGTCAAAAGAGAAAAGTAGCAATATGAGCAAGTATATGGGTGGTAAAGGTGTAAGTGACTGCGCTGGGGATATGACACGGACGGGTGTCAGGAAAGCGTATATATAAGTATAAGTGAGTGCAAAGAGGATGTCTTTGGCTTTCTGCTGGTGATGTGACACGGACGGGTGTCCAAAGGTGTATATACTGGTGTTTGTGATTTTGTGAGGCAACTGCTTTTGCTGGGACCCTGGTGGGGGATTTCTGTATAATGATGATGAACGGTTTGTTATTCACAGGTGTTCTTATTCACAACATGACTTATGATTATGCTATGCATTTGATTTTTGCCGTAATGCTCCGTATTAGACGGAATGCTACGCTCTGAGGGGATAATATGATGCGGATGCTATGATTATGCAAAGAGGCAAAGACCCGGGATTCGGATCCCGTTGCTGCGAAGATCTCTGGTTGATCTGCTTGAAGTGAACATCCCAGCTGGGGATGAGATTATGGGTAGATCTAATGATGTATCTGCTTGGGGACATAGGTCACTGATTGACATATCCTTATAATGGGACCCAGCTGGGGTTTGTAGAAGCTTTCTCCCTCTCTGTTGTGATCTTCTATGCGCTGCTCTTCTGGATAGAGGCTGGAACTCTGTGGGGAGATGGTTCCCTGACTCCTGTACTCAACTGAGGATGGAATGGCAACTCGGCTGGGGAATTGTGAGAGGCAACTCAGCTGGGGATAGCAACAAGAGGCAACTCAGCTGGGGATAGAGCATTTCAGATGCTGAGATTGAGTGCATGTTGATTTGGCAACTTTGCTGGGGAAATGGGCCCCTTCCAGTGCCATGTGGAAGATAGACCGAGTTGATAATGATTCGCCTGCCTGCTGAGACGTAACTTGCATGCCCCAGGTTGCGTTCTGGATATCTGCAATCCTGCAAAGATAAGGAGACGCACAAAAAGGTCCCGAGGTATCCTTTACTGGATTCCGTCATAGGAGTTAAGTACTTTCGAGAGTAAGTATATTCCCTGTAAGCATGTGCTTTTATTTTTAGAGAAAGGCATCTGTACTTATGCAATTGTATTTTCAGAGATATCAGACAATTCTTTGCAAAACATAAATGTAAAAACGAAACATGACTGAAAATCCGATTTTATTAATTCATGTGCCCTGAATTGGCAAGATACAGTCAAAGAAACATATCTCCTGAAATGAGGAGATTGTTACAAATTGAGAAATAAAGTGCTGGTAATGTTGATGACGCTTTAAGGAGCTTCCTCTCCTGCTATGACTCGTATGACAATGACGTTCTTCTCGTCTTGCTTTCTGAAGAATGTTGATTCTGATTGAAGCTTTATCCTTTTGAAGCTTTCCAAGTTGTAAGTAATACAGACGAACTCAGAGGGCAGTTGTTCGCTTATTCCCTTATTTTGCATGGATCGCCCTTTCGGGTTTTCAATCCATCGGGATACCCATTTTTGCCTGAGTTGTCCAATGCGGCTTTTCAACTCAGCGGGTGTACATTTTTTTGTTTATTTCCCTTATTTTTGCCCGAGTCCTTTATTCTGTTTTTGACTCGCCGGGATGCCCTATTTTTGCCTGGACTCACGTTCTGTTTTTATGTCCAGCGGGTCATTTTATGCGAAGTATTTTTTAACTGCATCTGAATTCACAGGGGATGGGAAATCTTCACCATCCATGGTGCTGAGCATCAGTGCTCCACCGGAGAAAACTTTCTTTACAACAAATGGTCCTTCATAATTTGGAGTCCATTTGCCCCTGTGGTCTGTATGAGGAGGGAGGATTCTTTTCAGCACAAGATCTCCCACTTGGTACTCTCGGTGCCTGACTTTCTGATCGAAGGCTCTCTTCATTCTCTTCTGATATAACTGCCCATGACAAATTGCAGCCAATCTTTTCTCTTCAATCAGACTCAGTTGTTCGAATCGGGACCGAACCCATTCTGCTTCACTCATTTTAACATCCATTAATACCCGTAACGAGGGTAGTTCAACTTCAACAGGTAGGACTGCTTCCATACCATATACAAGTTGATACGGTGTTGCCCCAGTGGATGTCCTGATTGACGTGCGGTACCCATGCAAGGCAAACGGTAGCATTTCGTGCCAGTCTTTGTAGGTGACTACCATCTTCTGCACAATCTTCTTAATATTTTTATTTGCTGCCTCGACAGCGCCGTTCATCTTCGGCCTGTAAGGAGAAGAATTGTGATGTTGGATCTTGAAGTCCCGGCACAGCTCTGCCATCATTTTGTTGTTTAAATTGGAACCATTATCAGTAATGATTCGCTCGGGCACTCCATACCGACAGATGATATCTCTCTTCAGAAATCGGGCTACCACTTGTCTTGTAACATTTGCATATGAGGCTGCTTCAACCCACTTGGTGAAATAATCAATGGCGACCAGGATGAATCTGTGACCATTCGAAGCAGTTGGCTCAATCTTGCCAATCATATCAATGCCCCACATGGCAAAGGGCCACGGTGAAGACATTATGTTTAAAGGATTCGGAGGCACATGCACTTTGTCTGCGTAGATCTGGCATTTGTGGCATTTTCTGGCGTAGGCACAACAGTCTGCATCCATTGTGATCCAATAATAGCCTGATCTTAACAACTTCTTAGCCATTGCATGTCCTCCAGCATGGGTACCAAAAGAGCCTTCATGCACTTCATGCATCAACAAATCTGCTTCCGTCTTGTCAACACATCTAAGGAGTACCATGTCAAAGTTCCTTTTGTATAAAGACCCATCAGTGTTCAGAAGGAAACTACCAGCAAGCCTTCTCAAAGTCTTCTTATCATTGGAAGATGCCCCAGGTGGGTATGTTTGATCCTCCAAGAAGCACTTAATGTCATGGAACCAAGGCTTATCATCTTTGACAACCTCTGTTGCAAATACATATGCTGGTCTATCAAGTCTAGACACTGAAATCTGGGGTACAAAGTTAGCAGCTTGAACTTTGATCATGGATGAAATGGTAGCAAGAGCATCTGCAAACTGATTCTCATCCCGAGGGATATACTCAAGTTTGACTGTTGTGAAGAAAGTCAATAACCTTCTTGTATAATCCCTGTAAGGTATCAGATGATCCTGATGTGTATACCATTTCCCATTGTACTGATTGATTACCAAAGCTGAATCTCCGAATACGGTCAATGTCTTGATCCTGAGGTCAATAGCTTCCTCAAGACCCATAATGCAAGCTTCGTATTCAGCTTCGTTGTTAGTGCAGTTGAAAGTGAGTTTTGCCGAGAAAGGCATGTGAACTCCTTTAGGTGTAATGAGTACTGCACCAACACCACGACCATTCATGTTAACAGCCCCATCAAACATCATAGTCCATTCTTCCTCCGGGTCAGGCCCCTCAGTGTGAATAGGCTCTTCGTGATCTTTTGCTTTAATGAACATGATGTCTTCATCAGGGAAGTCAAACCTCATAGGCTGGTAGTCATCAATGGGTTGCTCAGCGAGATATTCAGATAGTACACTGCCCTTGATGGCTTTCTGAGATGTGTATTGTATGTCGTATTCTGTGAGAATCATCTGCCATCTTGCAACCCGTCCGGTAAGAGCTGGCTTCTCGAAAATGTACTTGACTGGGTCCATCTTTGAGATTAATAATGTAGTGTGGGTCAACATATACTGTCTCAGTCGGCGAGCAGCCCACGCTAAAGCACAGCAAGTTTTCTCGAGCAGTGAATAACGCTGTTCACAGTCGGTAAACTTTTTGCTTAGGTAGTATATTGCATACTCTTTTCGACCAGACTCGTCATGCTGACCTAGTACACACCCCATTGACTCTTCTAATACTGTCAAGTACATTATTAGAGGTCTTCCTTCAACTGGAGGCATAAGGATTGGAGGTTCTTGTAAGTACTCCTTGATCTTGTCAAAAGCCTTCTGGCAGTCTTCATTCCACCTGACCGTCTGTTCCTTTCTTAACAACTTGAACAAGGGTTCGCAGGTAGCCGTGAGGTGAGATATGAACCTTGAAATGTAGTTCAATCGACCTAAGAACCCTCGAACTTCTTTCTCAGTTTTCGGTGCAGGCATCTCTTGGATGGCTTTGACTTTATCAGGGTCCACTTCAATCCCTTTCTCGCTTACAATAAAACCTAGCAGCTTACCAGATCTCACCCCGAATGTGCATTTGTTGGGGTTCAGCTTTAGTTGGTACTTCCTCAATCGCTTGAACAACTTCAGCAGATTCACCAGGTGATCTTCCTCTGTAAGGGACTTGGCAATCATGTCATCCACATAACACTCTATTTCTTTATGGATCATATCATGGAATAATGTCACCATAGCCCATTGATATGTTGCACCAGCATTCTTTAGTCCGAATGGCATCACCTTGTAACAGAACGTGCCCCAAGGTGTGATAAATGTTGTCTTCTCCATGTCTTCAGGTGACATCTTGATCTGATTATATCCTGAAAATCCATCCATGAAGGAGAATACCGAGAACTGAGCCGTGTTATCCACCAATACATCAATGTGAGGTAATGGGAAGTCATCTTTCGGGCTGGCTCTATTCAGATCCCGATAGTCAACACACATTCTTACTTTGCCGTCTTTCTTAGGCACAGGTACTATATTAGCAACCCACGGCGGATAGCTAGTTACAGCAAGGAACCCGGCGTCCCATTGCTTTTGTACCTCTTCCTTAATTTTCATAGCCATGTCTGGACGAGTACGGCGCAGTTTCTGTTTAACTGGTGGGCATTCTTCCCTCAAAGGCAGCTTGTGCACGACAATATCGGTATCCAACCCTGGCATGTCTTGGTACGACCAAGCAAACACATCTACATACTCTTGAAGCAGGTCTATCAGTTGTCTCTTCACTGAGTCTTGCAGGCAGGCCCCGATTCTAACTTCTTTCACGTCTTCATCTGTACCAAGATTGATCACTTCAACCTCCTCCTGATGAGGGGTAATAACCTTTTCCTCTTGTCTTAGCAACCTGGCTAGCTCTTCAGGAAGCTCATATTCTTCATCAACCCCTTCATCAGCTTGATTGATTGGATTGTCAAAGTCATACGAAGTCATAGCCGTGTTGTTGTCGGTGCTGTCAGGAAGGCATTCTCTGCAAGGGTTAAGTTTGTTCATTTTAGTGATCTGATTTTAGTCTTGTTTTAAAAAGTGAAATAAAAATTGTCATTTTGAAAACACTGCCATTTATTTTTTGTACAAAAAGAAAAATGGAAAAACAGTGAGCGGAAAAGAAAAAGACTCATTTGCAAAAAGATGTCTGATATTTCATTGATTAATCTTGTTTGCACAAAAAGTACAGATGGCCCGATTACAAAATGAGTCTTGTCATCTTGGGCAAGATGCAAGACTTTGATGCATGCTTATAAAAATACAGGAAATAATAATTACTCTGCATGAGTAACTCTTATAATTTCCTGGGAAGACCAGTTCGAGACACTGCTCCCCGGGATCTTTGGACGAATCCAGCTTTCCAGGTTGCGCTCCTCTTCCAGCTCGTCTTCCAAACAGTTGATAGCATCGGGGGTGAGCATCCCCCCACTGACAAAACCAGGCTCTTCAGCAGCCTTTGCTTGATGTTGAGTTGGTCTGTAACCCAACCCAAACTTGTCTTCTTTTTTCTCCACCGATAGCAGTTTGCCCCAGCCTTGGACAGTTCCTTCCTCAACAACCTTCCGGGCTTGTTGGTATGATGACATTGGAGTACCAGATACAGCAGATGCCTCATTCACATTCAAAGCTTCAAACCCCTGGCTCATTGTTTCATGGATCTCCCCATCCATTTCAATGTACTTATAGGTTGCCAGGTGGCTGACAAAAATGTCCTCCTCTCCACAGATTGTGACAACTTGGCCTTCCCACTCAAATTTTAACTTTTGGTGAAGGGTAGACGTTATTGCGCCGGCGGCGTGAATCCAGGGTCTACCCAACAAACAGCTGTAGGCGGGCTGAATGTCCATCACATAAAAGATAGTTTTAAAGGTCTGTGGGCCAATTGTCACGGGCAGCTCAATCTCTCCCAGCACCGATCTCTTAGAACCATCAAAGGCTCTTACTACCAGGTTGCTGGGTCTCAATGCCAAACCATCGTATTCCAACTTCACCAGAGCCTTCTTTGGTAAGACATTAAGGGACGACCCTGTGTCTACCAGCACATGAGAAAGGACAGCTCCTTTGCATTCCATGGTTATGTGCAAGGCTTTGTTGTGGTTGCGGCCGTCCGCTGTCAAGTCAGTATTGGTGAACCCTAGCCCATTGCTAGCAGTAACATTTCCAACCACGGTTTCCAACTGGTTGACAGTAATCTCTTCAGGCACGTAAGCTGCGTGCAAGACCTTGAGTAGTGCATTCCGATGGGCTTCGGAGCACATAAGCAGTGAGAGGATAGAGATTTTGGATGGCGTCTGATGAAGCTGATCCACAATTTTATAATCACTCTTTTTTATGATTCGCATAAACTCATCCACTTCCTGATCGAACGGAGTCTTCAAGGCTTCTTTAACAGCTTGATCTTCCTGCACAGGGCTCTTTCCTTTTGCCTTGGCAGCAGCTTCTGTTTCGGCTGTAGGTCTTTGGACTGGTGGAGCGAAGAGACGTCCGCTTCGGGTGAAGCCTCCGCCTCCCCCCACATTATCTACTTGTGGTGCAGGTGCTGATGTTTCAAGAGTGATTCTTTTTCCTTCGCAGTATACGTCAGAGCCATAGTGCCAAGGGATGGCCCTATTGCTTTCATATGGTACTGGTCCAGGCACCGTGACAGTGACTGGACTGATTGCTGCTGCTGAAGGGACTGTAATTGTTTGTGGATCATAAAAGATTGTAACTGGTGCTCTGGCGGGAGCAGCACCTTCTGAATGGTAGGCGGAATTATTTTCAGGATCGTAGAATATGGTAACAGTAGAGACATCTTCATGATTGATTGCTGGTGTTGTAGGAGGTGTTGTTGGAAGGACTGATGTTGTTGTTGATGGAGATTCGAAATGGAATGAAGCTGAAGTTGTAGCAGGAGAAACTGTTGAAAACTGATCATTTGGAAGGACAGGTGAAGCACTTGTTGATGTTGCTGGTGAGTTGTTGGGAACGATAGTTGCTGCGGTTGTAGGAGGTTCTGAAACCGTTGTTGATGAAGTTGCCGGATTTGTCGGGAATGATGTGGTGATCTGGAGCAGGCCACTTTGAATAAGGCTGTCAATGCCATTCCTCAGGTCCTCACACCCATTCCATGAAATATTGCAGTAGGGGCACCCTAGTTCACACCCCGGAAATATCTGGTTTTCACGGAGTTGAGCTTTGATTTCCACCAATGGTGTCCTGATCTGATCCACACTGGTTATTAAATAAGACGGTTGGTCTTCTTCAATAGCGTTAATTCGAGGACCACCATGGTTTGGCATCGGGTTTTTATTGACATTGGGTGGAGGTGCAAAATTCAGAGCCTTTGAGTCTACCAAGTCTTGTACCTTCATATGCAGAGCCCTGCATTTTTCTGTACTGTGACCAGGTGCGTTTGAATGAAAAGCACACCTAGCGTTGGAGTCATAGTTTCTTGGTAGACTGTTGGGATCCGGAGGTGCCAACGTTCTTAGCTCAACCAAGTTGAGTTTCAGAAGTTGTGGCAGCAAAGTAGCATATGGCATTGGGATCGGATCGATCACTCTGTTAGCTTGGGATGGCCTCTGTTGGAATGGCCTTTGTTGATTGTTGTTGGTGTTGTTGTTGTTGAAGTTCCTTGGAGGATACTGATCCTGGTGATACTGAGGTTGTTGTTGGAAGTTTTGTTGCGGAGGTTGATAGACTGGCTGTGGATGAGCTGGAGCAGGAATGGTGACTGCTGCTATTGTTCTCTGAGCATATTGGGGCCTACCCCTGTTTGAATGGATGGCATTGGTCTCGCCAGTTCTTCTCGGGCCTGCAAAAGGCTTCCTTGTACTACTGGACGAGCTTGCACCGTTGTCTGAGATCTTTCCCATTTTTAACAAGCTTTCAATTCTCTCCCCAGCTATGACAACATCTGCGAAGCTAGTGGAGGAGAAAGCAGCCAACCTGTCAATATACGTTCCCTGGAGAGTGTTCATAAACATGTCTGCCATTTCCCGCTCAGACATAGGTGGTTGAACAGCAGCAGCCAGCTGCCTCCACCTTTGGGCGTATTCTCGGAAACTCTCCCTCGAAGACTGTGACATTCCCATCAGGAGAGTCCTGTTGGGTGCCATGTCTAGATTATACTGATACTGTCTGATGAAGGCCTCTGCCAGGTCCTTCCAGCATCTAATTGTTGCCCTTGTCAAGTGAGAGTACCATTCTCTTGACGCTCCAGTCAAGCTATCCTCAAAATAGAACATCCACAATTTCTCATCCATTGTATAGGCCTTCAGCCTTCCCAGAAATGATTGTAGATGAGTCCGGGGGCATGAAGTCCCGTTATACTTTTCGAAACAAGGAGGCTTGAACTTATGGGGGATCCTGACCCCATCTACCAAACCCATGTCCATAACGTCGAAGCCCAAAGAGTTTTGAGATTCTAAGGACCTCAACTTCTCAGCTATTTCTTCCAACCGTCTATCATAAGCCTCTTCTCCAGCACCCATTACTGTGAACTGGTCTTCTTGAGGGTCTTCCTGTAGTACCCTCCCTGCTGTGGCAGTCCCTTGTATATTGACAGGGATGTTGGCCTCTGGATGGAGATGGGGTCCAAAAACTGGGGGATTGACATGAGGTTGGACCCTCTCGTTGTTATTTGTGCCAGCTGTCCCCACATGGGGTTCCTCTTGATTTCTCCCTTCTACCAAAGCTCTGAGCCTCTCCTGGCTTTGAGCTAAGTTGTTCATTACTTCCATGAACTGTGTTATCTGCGTTCTCATCTCCAACCTTTCGTTGGCCATCTGGTTTCTGACCTCCGTAAGGTCCTGCTGCATCTGATCCATCTGAATTCCCGGAAGGTTGTTTCTAGTTGGGTACCTGTGTGGCCTGTTGAGGGGAAATACCCGGCGGCGAGCAATAATTCCTGAGATTCACAACAGAGGTTAGTAAAAATAAAACAAAACCTACAAAAAAAACAGAAGGGTTAGTATGCAATGCAGTTATGCTTATTTGCTCTCAAGGTATCCGGTTTGGCCTTCAGTTTTGACCCTTCCAGACCCTTGAAGATGATGCTGTTGAAGTTGCTTTCGAAATAAACCCAGATGGAAACTAACACAAATATATTACAGAAGGTGAAATAATACATCTTGTTCATTTTACAACACCAGCCCTCTAAGGGGTCAAAATACATCACAAAAACAAAAGTACATGGAATAGGAATAACAACAAGCAAATGGTCAAACTCCAAGGCCAAACTCATCCTCACGAACTTCCTTAAGAAGTGCTTCGGTCACAGGATCAGCCGGACGCTCCGTGAGACCTCTGATGAGAAGGTTTCTTGCTGCAACAGCTGCAGTCAACTTCTTGTTCTGACTTTGGTCCTTAGACCTCTTCACTCCAGCTCTGATTTCTAACTCTGATATTTCCTTCTGGGCTGCTGCCAGGGCTTTTTCCATCTGCTCCATCTTGTCCTGAACTCTCTTGTCTTCCAGGGTACGAGCCTCGGTGATCCTGACCCACCGGGCTTGACTCTCCTTCAAATACAAGTCTGTCCTTGCTCTTTGGAACTGGGCTTCTTTACAAGCATTCTTCAGAATTTGTTCACCAGCTCTAGACTTGTTGATATAATCCCCAGACTTTTCAATCTTAGCCAGATGCTCTACTCTCAACTTCTCCAATCTCTCAATCTCCCTCATACCTTCACTCCTCTCCCGGAGGGTCTTCTGCAAAGCCTGGGTTAACTTCTCATTTCTTTCCTTCAAGCTTTCAAACTCCTCCAGACTGATAGTGGCAGGGGGTGGTGCTGAAGATGACTCAGGCATGTCTTCTATGGTGAAGGGCATTCCATAGAATTGGGCCCTGGCATGGGACCACTCATAATATTGGACTGATGCCACATTATTGCATTTCCCCAGAGTGGTGATTCCCTTGGTTTGAACATGATCCCAGGCCCAGGCAGCCTGCCTAACAGTTGCCAGACTAATCTTGTTCTCACAGTAGAGGGTCTCAACCAAGTCTTGCTCCCTGGGAGTATGGACCAGTGCATAGCCTAATTGCCTCTTGAATAGCAGAGGGTTGTAATTGATACTTCCCTTGACCCCTATTAAAGGCACATTGGGAAAGTGCCCACAGCTTGTAATGATATCTCTGCCCTTGGTGCTTTGAGTACACCATCTGATGTCTGCTGAAGTGAGAGTAGTGAGCCTCTTAGCCCAGTTGCTTTGCTGATGAGGATTTAGGAATGCATCTGTCCTGGGTAGATGCTTAAGAAGCCAAGCATGGAATAATGGAGCACAACACCTCACTAGCCTTCCCCTCTGCTTCTCATTCTTCTGGTGTACTGAGTAATAGAGATCTCCTAGCAAAGTTGGCACTGGGTTCTTCAGGATGAACAAATGGATTGCATTCTTGCTGATGAATCGAGGCTCATCTGCAAACAACACAATTCCATATACACTTAAGGCCAACAGAGCACAAACAGCTCTCCATTCCCCCTGGGAAGCCTTCAGACTAGCTTGAGAAATCAGGAAGTCAAGATGAAAACCAGGGATCCCAGCTTTAGAGGTCATATGCTGCTCAATCAAAGCAGGTTCCAGGTGCAAAGCTTTTGCTATCCCTCCATTGCTGGGAAAGACCATTTCAGGGTTGAAAGGGATTTCCCTCTTGATAGGCAAACCAAACAAAGATGAGTATTCTTCTAAAAGAGGCCCCATCTGAAAGTCTTGAAAGGTGAAACATCTCAATGGAGGATCATAAAACTGAATGCAGGTGTGGATGAGGCTCCTCTGTGAAGGGTCCAGATCCATAACCATGTCCAGTATATCTCCATAACTCTCCCTGAACAAGGGTATGTGATTTGGAGTGATCAGGGTTTGGATCCTCCTGATGTCTGATAAGTCTGGCTGGAAGAAATGATAGGTGATGTTGCTTTTCTTTGGAGCCATGATGCTGAAGACTGAGTAGAGTGCTGATGAAGATGCTGAGGAGTGGGCCACTGGCTGGCTAGTGCTGGTGATAGCTGAAGCAGGTGCTGGTGAAGACAGGTCAGTACTGCAGATAGGGTCAAAACCAAAACCAAATGAAGATGGATACCCTGAAACAAATAAGCAAATGTCGATATGATGCAATGATTATGTATGCAAATGATATGCAAGGGGTTTGTGACTGAGCTGGATCTGATCAAAATGCTCTGATATAGGTCCAAGTGTGTTCAAGAATTCCAGTTGGAGGTCTAAAAATCCAGTAACCAGGGTGGGGGGCTCAAATAAAGAGCCACATGTCCAGGGTTTAGAATCACAAGAACTGTCCAACATGGAGTATTCTTAACAAAGTCAAAGTAACAGGGTATTCTGAGGTCAAGGTACCTGCAAACCTGTAAACAGCCCAACCCCCTCACAGGTGGTGATCTAGAACAAGGATCCTCAGACTTGGATCAGTTATGAGAAGTGTAAACACTTCTAACCCGGAGGTACAGTGTTTACAATAACCATAACAATTCCTCCTCTAATTCACCTCAGTTTCTGAAGGTCAATACTAAAAGGTCATCCAGACTTAGCAGGCTTCCCAGATAGCCCTAGCATTGCAGGAAATCTGCAACACAGAGTTCTCAAGAAGAAACCCATATCTGAACCGTGTTTCATATTCCCGCACCAGACCGAAATGGAATGGGAAAGAATATGATTCACTCTAGCCTAGGTGTCACTCAGGTCCCGGGTATAGGACCTTAACTCTCAATGGATCACCCACCCAACAAAACCAGATCCAGCCAGCAGTAATGACAGTATGATATATATACAAATGTAATAAAGAAAGCAGTAAAGCAACTATACATAAAGCAATAAACAAAAATAAATATAAGCACAAACAAGCACATAACACCCCAGTAAACACAAATCAAACAAGCGCTAGGAGGAACCCACAAAAAGAACCAGAAGCCCTGGTTACAGTATAAGGATCCCCAGCAGAGTCACCAAGCTGTCGCTCCCGACAAATGAAATGGATCAGATGAAGGTACAGACGCGAACGGTCGGCGAAAGGGAACAGTGAGAACACACAGCCGTGAACTCACTGGAGAATGAATAGAGTCGCCAGCTAGGCATTTTTATCCCGGAGGAAAGGCAATGCTGCATAGACCTAGAAAAAGATGGATAAGACGGTTTGCGAACCAGAGAGACTGAGAAAGGGGGTTGGTTACAACCTGGGAAGGTATTAGCACCCAGATTGTCCGTCGTACTCGACGGGATCCACGCTTAAAAGATTTGTGTTTTAAAGGGGTAGTGTCAGTGCAATCTGTGTATGAAATAGCTGGAAAAGAATGTACAGGTGTCAGTGCTGAAAAAAAAGTGTGAAGTGTATAAATGATGTGTCTGTGTAGGGACAAAAATGAGATGCTCAAGAATATGAGGCTAAAAGAATGAGGCTAGAAAGAGGGGGAATGTACAGAGACTTTTGTTCGATAACTGTTAAGTTATGCCTACGTATCCTCTCGTGCAATGAGGAAGTCAGAACACCGTAGTTCGACCCAAAGAGACTGAAAGATGAATTGACTTGTGAACTGCTTGCTTGCCTATGCTCAAGTGTATGACCTGTCTGGCTCAGGTGCTAACTGTCTTGCATTAGACGGAAGAAGCAAGTTCTCGTTTGTGAGTGAGTGTGATGAGAAAAGAATCCCGGAGGAGACGATTATTGTTTGTTTTTGTGTTTTCAGTCTTTTATTGCTTTTGAAAGTTTGTCATAAGATAATGAGCTTAAGCCTAAACCAATGAGTTAGTAAACTCATCACATCTTCCCTCTGATTAGGGGTAATGAGAATTACCTTAAGTGTGAAGTCAGATTCTCACACTTAATCACCTTTGGTGTAGGATTAAGATCATTAACCTACTTGTGATTAGTTAGATGTTTTTGTTGTTTTTGTTTAGTGTTGAGTAATGAGGTTAAGCCATAATCAGGGATTAAACAGACCCATTACACTATCCTAAAAGAAGGATAATAGATGAGAATGTTTAAGCTGAGGAAAACTCCTCAACTTAATCCGTGATTAGGGATTAAACTCATGACAAAACAAGTCTTTGATTAAGTGGATTTTAGTTAATGGTATGATGATGAAGTGATTTTTATGATTTGTAAGACAACTTGAGGGGGACTTGTCCATTAACACTAGGGTTAGTCCTTCTTAACCACTTAAGGAAGAATTAGAACCCTAATGCAAGGCCCAAGTTACAAGTGTGATGTCTTGATATTTATTAAGTGAATTGGTTAAGAGATTTAAACACATTAAGGGTTTAACACTTAGGATTAAAGTTATACACTCCATCCTAAAAGAAGGATGCAGGCATAAGCTTAATCACAAAGTCTTAAAGCCTTTAGGGTTTGGTCCCTGATTATGAGATGAGAAGAGAAGACTCAAAGAGAGACACAAAGGTAAAACTATGGGGGGAGACTAATCAAAACCCTAATTCATTGTCATGCTTGGTTGATCCTAAGGTTTGTGAGGTTTTCAAGAACAATCTTCAGAAGAACCACCAGGAAGCAGATGAACCAGATCAAGAGAAGCAAAGTGGCTTGCTTCATTCAAGAAGTCAAGTCACTTGAAGAAAGAAAGTAAGAAGAACAAGAATGAGCAAGCTCAAACTCAAACACATACAAAAATGCAGCAATGCATGCAAGAGAGATGAAAAGAAAAGTTATGAGAAGTGAAGGCAAATTCACTTCTCAAGTTTACTTACCACCTGAAATGTTAGAGAGAAATGCAATGCAATGCAAGATGAGATGAAATGGTGTGATGCAAAGCAAAACCAGAAGCATGTTGATGATGATTATGATGTTATGAAGTGCTGCAAACATGAGGCAAGACATGGATATGCTCATACAAGATTATGGATGCAAATGATGCAAGTTAAGGAGCATGAATGAACATGAAAAGTTGTGAAGCATACAAGACAAATGACATGGCAAATATGCAAGGCAATGATCAAACATGTTTTCTATATGTCTTAAGATGTCAAATGAATCACAAGAATGCACAAAATGCAAAGACAAGTCATGTTATGCAAGAGAATGCAAGAGGGATGCAAGGGAAAGCCCAAATTAGGGTTTATGGATCAAACATCAAACAAAAACCAAAAACAGAAGCAAACCCTAAGATAAAAAATGGAAAATGCTACCCAAAGAAACCCTAAACCTATAATGAACCACTGCCCAAAGGGGAACTCTCAACTCTTAACCAATCTCAAGATATGAATTTTCTAAGTTATTAGGGTTTTTTAGGGTTCTTAACAAAAGAAATGTCAAACAAATTGAAATTGAAAGATCAAATCAAGACCATTTTACCCTAGAAACTACATGCCAAACACAAAACAATGCAAGAAGAATCAATGTCTCAACCTTCTCCAATAGGCAGAAATGAATTTTTGAACTTAGGATCAAATTAATGCATAAAAAATGATTTAATTCAATGAAAAATTCTTAAAATGCATTAAGATCAAAAAAGAAATTTGGTTTGAAGGTTGGACAATGTTTCTAAATGTCTTAGAACATTTCATGAATTTTTTTGTGATTTTTAAATACCTAAAAGTATTTTTAATTAATTAATTCCCATTAATCAATTAAAAATAATCTTTTAAATATTTAAAAATACTTTTTTAATGATAAAAAATAAAATAAAAATGTTTTTGTGTCATAAAAATTATTAAAACCCTTAGGAAAAAGTTTCATAATTTTTAGGAATTTTTTACTATTTTTAAATAATTGTGCAAGTTAATTGAAAAGAAAATGAATTAAAATCAAATAAAATAGGAAGTAATCAGGATGGATGGATGAGATTGATTCTGAGTTTAAATTGGTTGACTGCGCGCGTCATCCAAGGGTCCAGGCTGACTCTGATTAAATTAATTAAATTATGGATTAATTAGGCTAACACGTGGATTAGGGCTAAGCTAGCTGATCTGGGCCATCCAAAAGAGAGGGAAGTCAACAGGTCAACACTCATCTACGGCTCAAATTCAAACTAGAGTTAATGACGCAATTAGGGCATAATCACTCTCAGGTGGCCGGAGAAGACCTCCGGTCGTCTTCTCCGGCCAGCACCTCACCTGAAAAATCCCCAAACCCCTCAAATCGTATCAAAAATGAAAACTAAGAACATAGAAATGATCTCCATCCTCTCACGAATCAAACCCCTCTCTCAAAACACATTTCTTCTTCCTAAACAAGCTGAATCGAAAGAAATAAAAACTAGGGCACGCAAGCTTCAGAGACAAATTAAATACTCAAATCAAAGCCATTTCAAAAACTAAGAACATCAGGATGATCAGTGAATCACATAGAACAAGTTTGTAACAAGAAAAATGATTTCTGGAAAAATAATTTTCAAGCTACCTGAGATTTGGAGCTTTCAATTTGAGGACTTTCTGGCCACTTCTCCTTGTGCAATCCACTCCACTTGGTCCACAGAAGATGCTTGAATGCTCAAAAGGAGTTTAAGTTGGCTGGATAATGAGATTCGAAAGCTCCTGCTCAAGCTTGGTCAGAAATGGCAATGGAGTTTCTGGCACCTTCAGGTCATGGTGAGGGGTTGTTTGTGATCCTGAGGATGAATGGAGAAGGTCTGTGGTGTTTGTTTGTGTGTTTGTGAGCTAGGAAGAAAGATTCGAATGAAACTGCAAAGTGAGGTAAGGAATGGCAGTGGAGTGTTCTGGTTGTTTCAGGCTTGGGTTCTTGGTGCTGGGTGGTCTATGGGGCAAGGTGAGTTGAATGGTGAAGATAGCTTTTGTGTTTGCAAGCTGTGGAGAGGAATTCGAAGCAACTTGCAACTTGGTAGGTTTTTGTGAATGTGTGTTATGAGAGAGCTTCATCCTTGCTTAGTGTTATGTCTTGCTTGCAAATTGTCCACATAACTCTCTCTCATTGGTCAGTTGACAAGACATGCCCTTTATTGATTGGTAAGTTACCTTTTGCAAAAAGTCAAATAATGTGTAAGAGAGGTATGGCTCATGATCTAGGCAAGTACATGGCATGGGCTGGCGCAGCAAGGGTGAGGGAGAGGTCTAGCAAAGCTCAGCATCCAAGGCTGCAAGTTGTAGGAAGCATGATGAGTGGTCTTGCAAGTTGTTGTAACTTTGGTTCACATGTGAGAAAGTCTTGTTACACAAACCAAACCATGGGGAAACTTGGTCCAATTCTGATTTTTAAGGCTCAAAGAAGGTTTGTGTAATGGTTTGAAATGAATTAGAGGTCACATAATGCATTGGTTCATGACTTTGCAAAATCTCCATTTGAAACTTGCCTTGAAAATCAATGATTTTAGCCAACTTTGTCTTGCCATAACTTTTGACCCAAAAAGAGTTTGATCATGTTCTTGTACTTTTTGAAAAGGGAAAGATGAGATCTACAACTTTCATGACCAAAGTTTTTCCATTTGAAGACTTTTTGGATCAAGAATCAAAGCTTGAAAAATGACCTAAAATGATGCATTCTTGAAAAGTCAACTATGCCCAAAAAGTCAACATTTGCAAAAAACCCTAAATTCTTGATTTCTATGAACTTCAACCTTCTTCCATGATCAAATAAAGATCATATACACTCAAAATGATGAAGATCACCCATTGGTTGGGTCATTGGGGGCCTCAGATGCCCTGATTTTACACTGACTTGTCTGAAAAGTCAACCCTTGATCAGATGACTTCCCCATGGAATTTCTTCATGAAAATTGATATGCATACTCCCTATACCATATAGAGACCAATGGAAACAAGAATGACCAAAAAATTTGGAGTTATGGCCTCTGAAACCAAAACCCTAATTTGAGGTCAACTGTGCAGTTCATCCTGGCTCTGCATCCACTCAAACCCTAGTCCTTGTGATTCCTCTGTATTTTTGACTTTGAGGAGATGGAATATGACATAAGAACACACATGGACCACTTTGAAATGATTGGTGGCCTTTGCGGTGGCTCAGGATGCCCTGAGGTTGCTCAGATCACAAACCCTAGGTGCAGATGCCTTAGAAACTATGCAGTGAATCAAAAAATGAGATGTGAGATGATAATATTGTGTTTATGCATATGAGGATGATCACAAGCCATGGTGTGAATGGGTGAGGGCAAATTTGGGGTGTTTACACGATGACCCTACGTCTGTCCCTTAATAAAATCCAAGGTAATGACTACCTATTCCTTAATAATAGGGGTAGTCTTACCCTTTAAAGAACATATAAGAACATGAGTGACTTAGTCAAGGGTAGGTACCTCCTAGTTACTTGCTCACATCTTAAAATTACTTTTTACACTTCACTTTCTTAAACATTTTTCAAAACAAGGCTTTGTATACATCCATACGAGGATCATTATAAAGTGTAAACAACCCAAATTTGCCCTCACTCTTTATCACACCATGGCTTGTGATCTTTCATTTTTGCATTTGCATAGGCATACTATCTCACATTGCATATTTGTTTCATCTGCATAGTTCAAGTTCATCTGCATTTAGGGTTTGTGATCTGAGCAATCTAAGGATCCATATGAGCCATCCCAAAGGTCTCAAAGCTTACCAAGAGGGTCCATGTGTGTTCTATCATCATATTATTCCCCTCAAAGTTCATGGAAGTCAAGAAATCACAAGAACTGGCAAGGCATAGAAGCAGAGCTAGGGTTTTCACTGCACAGATGACTAAAATTAGGGTTTTGGTTTCAGAGGCCTTAACTCCAAATTTTTGGGCCATTCTTGTTTCTAATGTTCTTAATATGTTATAAGGATCTTGTGTACCAAGTTTGATGAAGAAATTCATTATGGAAGTCATCTATTCACTGGGTAACTTCTTGAGCAAGTTAAATCAAAATCAGGGCATCTGAGGCCCCCAACAATGGAACCAAAGGGATATTTTCATCAAATTGAGGTTATATGATCTTTATTTGATCTTAGAAGTGGTTGGAAGTTCACAAGATTGAAGAATTTTGAGCCATTTGCAAACTTGCCAAAAATGGAAATGACTTGTAATGGAAACTTTCCATTTTGGGAAAGTTTTTCAACCTCCTCTTTCATGACCAAAAATGATTCAAATGAAAAATTCTTGGTCATGAAAGTTGTAGATTAGGTCTTTCCCTTTTCAAAAAAGTACAAGAACATGCCTTGATTCATCTTAGAACTCAAGATATAGCCTTTCAAAGTTGGCAAAAATCCTAAAATTTCAAGTTTCATGTCAAAGAGGGATTTTGCAAAATGACATGTTACAACATTCTAATGACTTCAAATGTGTACAAATATGCCATAACATGATCAAGCAACATCAAAGACTCAGAATTGGCCCAAGAATTAGGTCATTTCATGCCTTGAAACACAAGAAACATCAAAGAGGGAAAATATGCAAAAACCTTGTAAACCCTAGCATCAAGTGTTCCAACTGCAATCTTTCAATCCAAGGGCTCTCCATGAACTCAGCTGAGGCCAAACATGCCCAAATATAGCTCTGACTTGTGCCCATGCTTGAGGTACAACCAATGTTGACCTTTTGCAATTTACACCATACCAATCAAACTGAGCCACACCAACTCCTCTGACCAATCACACTTGCTTATACTAATCCTAAGGAACACGAAGAATAAAACACAAGCCTGAAACTATCCATAGCTCAGATTACACAAAATCCCCTCAAAACTTCATCTCTTCGAATCTCTCAACTCAGCCAACCAAAATCCAAAATTCTTTCACCAATCATCTCCATATAACCCCAGGATCATTTCCCACCCCTCATATTGGCCTGAAACACCCTCTAACCAAAACACGATTTCAGCTTCCTCTGAACTGAAACTCATAAACCAGCCTACATAAACTTGTTTCAAGCTTGCCAGAAGCACCAAGGGGTTCATTGGAGTGAAAAAGCACTAAAGAGGTGGCCAGAAAGCTCCAAAGTGTAAAGCTTCAACTCAAGTATACCTCAAGAACATTTTTTCCAGAAATGTTTTTTTAAGTTCTTAGATGAATCTTCATGATGTGCTGATGATCCTGATGTGTTTATTTTGCAAAGTGATTGAGTATTAAGAATGAATGAGTTCTCTGAAAGTTTTTGACCTAAGAATGTTTTACTTTGATTTGCCCTTTTGATGGATGATAAATGAATTTTATTTGGGGATTTAGGTTCAGGGATGTTAGGGGATAATTTCTGGGCAAGAAATTTGGAGTTTAGAAGCCTAGGGAAGGATTTAGGGTTTTTGCTCGCCGGAGAAGATGACCGGAACACTGTTCCGATCATCTGAAAGTTGTTAGGGTTAATCAGTGTAATTAGCTAGGTTTGAATCTGGACCTTTAGATCTTGGCTTCGCGCACATGCTGAACGATAGAGATTAGGTCATTAGCCCTAATTATAAATTAATTAATTTAATTAAGTCTGATTAGCTAAGTGTCGCTCACAGAATTTTCATCCTAGTACAAACGCAAAAGTGGCGCGAAAAAGGTAGAGTCGCCATCCAGGCATTTTTATCCCGAAGGAATGGGAAAGGTAATGTTGCCCAAACCTAAGGAAGAAGGAAAGGACAAGGTCCTGAGAACCAAAGATCTAGGTTCGAGAGTCGGTTACGACCTGGGAAGGTATTAGCACCCCAGATCGTCCGTCGTACCCGACGGGATCCACGCTCGCTTGTTTGTTTCAAAGGGTGTGAAAAATACGAATGCTGCTGAATAAAACTGCTAAATGGAATGGAAGTGAAATGAGAAAGGATTTGAAAAGAAAATGAAAAGAAAAGGGGGACATGTAGGGAAAATAAAGAATGTGCTCGAACGGGCCCTACCCCGCTACCTACGTACCTCATCGGGATAATGAGGATCAGAGTCGACGTAGTTCGCCTAACTAAGGTGAGAACTATTTGTTTGTGTTTTTTTATGCTGGAACTGCGTATGTCTATGCTCAGGTGTTGCAAGCTCGTCTAGTACGAGTGCATTTACCGTCTTTCATGAGAGACAATTCGTCGCGAGTTTGCGTTGTGAGTGAATGATGAGAAAAGAAGTTCCCGCAGGATAGTCGCTTATTGTGTTTGTTTTGTCTTTTAAGAGAAAATGTTTTTGAATTTATTTGTGAATATTCTCATACTAAGACCTATCCATCGCGGTGAGTATTTATACCTCTCCCCGAAATAGGACGCATATAAACACTCTGCAACAAAGTCTCGTGTCGTACAAGAAAGTTCGGTTTTTATTAAGTGTTTTATTGCTTTTCTTTATGAGGTGAGAAAGAATGACTCAAGTTGAAAAAGGACAAACTAATGGGAGACTAAGACACAACCCTAAGTTATTTATCATATACAAAATGGAGATCCTATGGTTAATGAGGTATTCTGATCCTAAGAAAGAAAAGGAAAAGAAGAAAAAAAGAGTTAGAAACTAACTTACTTCCTAAGGAAGTTAAGTTGGTTCTAAAGAACAAAAGGGGAACCTATGAACAAAGCACAAACTGCTAAGGCAAAGACAATTAAAATGCATAAGAGATAGGCATGAAGTGATGCTTACCTCAATCTTCCTCCCTACAAAACAAAAGTTAGCATGGCAATACATATTGAAAGTAAAATCAAAGCATGAAAACGATTAAGCACCATAAACGTCCTAGAATGGAACTAGGGTTAAAAATAAGACCTAAGTCTAAAGGTGAAGGTACCTAAAGGTTACATTACTTCTAAAGTCAGTAGCTACATGTTATAGGTCCCTAAGTATGCTAGGATACCTCACAAGATCAAACTATGTCAAACTATGTACAAAAAGTTCACCTAAGTTCACCTAAATGCAAGTTAGGGTTTATGAATGAAGTATGAAGACATATGGCTTACAAACATGAATTAATACATAAAATGAACATCAAAGTCAGTAGTGAATGCTTATGAATGAGGATGCATGAATATACAATCATGGATGCAATGGATTAGGCATATGGGGCGAGGAGAAGAAGATGTGAGATGAAATGGAACAAACATCGCATAAGATCGCAAATGATGCAAACTAAGGAAGAATGGCATGTGAATATGCATGAAATGATTATGGGTCAGTAGCATACAAGATACGAGATGCAATGAGAATTCATGGATAGGCTTTAATGATTTCCAAATAATTCATGTTAACAATTAGAGGAGAAGAGAAACAAGTTTAAGGCAAAATTAGCTCAAATAAAGATGCACGGAGTTCAGAATAATGAGTGAAAGAATGGTGTAAATGGAAACCACGGAGTTCAGAATAATAAGCCCAATCCACCCTAGGGAATCCGCAGGGGAGGTGGGAATAAGGAAATACGTGTATGGATAGCGATGGTGAGAAATCTGAAGCCCAATCCACCCTTTTTTCATCCTGATAGACCTAAAGGGATAAAAGAAACCCTAATTCTCTTCTCCCTGCGAATCATCCCCTCCTCCTTCATCCTGATCTTTGTGCGGAGATGAAGGTTTCGTGGCGGTTATGCTTTCTTGCTGGATTATTGTTGTCCAATTTAACTTTCTGCAGGTTGTTGGAGATTGATAGTGTGTTGATGTTGCTTGATGTAGGTCACAGATTGATGACACCGATGATGGAGAAGAGATTCGAGAGATTGAGGAAGATGAACTGATGATGCTGAGGGTTGTGCACTGGTCACTGATTGATGAAGACGATACTGATATTGATAGGAATCCTCGATGTATTAAAGAAAAATTTGGGTCAAGAATGCAGAAGAATTTTCGTTATTTTCTGTTATGATTTCTTGAGAATGTTGCAATGAAGATTCAGTTTTTTGTGGAGGGTTCTTGGAGATTGAGGGATGAAGAGTGATTGTTGGATTGAGGATTCAAGGGAGATTGAAGAAGAAGAAGTTGTAGAAGGTGAAGATGAAGATGAAGATTGGAAAAAAAATAGAGACTGGAGCTGGTGAAGAAGAAAAAATTAGAGGATTCTGCAGATGATTTTCTGTTTTTGTAGGATTCAGTTTTCTGTTATGGATTTGCTATATCAGTTAGAGATGTAACTGATTTTTCTGGTTTTCTCCCCCTTTTGTAACTATAACTTTTTTGAAGTTATAACTGAAGTTTTTATTTTTGTAATCCCTCTTTTTTTTTATCTGTTATATGGACTTGAGATGAATATAATGGACCAAGTGTGAACTCATGTTGCATTTTGTAAGTAAGGCCCAAAAAACTAAATTCACCATTAAAAGAAGAAAACTTCAATTAATAGTAAATCTAATTAATATTGGGCCCTTTTTTAAGAGAATGAATATCTAGACATGGTTTAGAAATATGGACGGACCCATGAATAATCGGATGACCCAATGAATTCGACTATGATTATTAGGTAATGACCCGAGGTTTGAAATATATATTAAATGGATTGAATGGTTATTGAGAAATGGATTATTTCGATAATTGGACTTTTTCTTTAAAAAAAAAAGAAAAGGAGGATTGGACCTTGTGGACTAAATGAATTCAAAGGTGGTATGTAGTTTATAATTGAATCAAGATGAGTATGACTCGACATGGATATCGATTAATTACATGAATACACAAATGAATACTGAAGTGGTTTAGAAAAAGAGACAGGCTTAAATCGGGTGAACTGTGGAATTGAGTATAAACTTGAACACCTCATTTCCAAATAAACCAATGACCATACACTTTTACTTAACTCAAGTCGAACATTTGAGCACAAACCATTTCTCTAGAATTATGACGGTCACATGATCAACATTTTGAATTCATCAGATAACCATACATAGGATGTGAAGCCCTAAATCCATAATCCATGAAACAAACTCCAGTGAAATAGAAACCATAAACCCATGGAATAATCTGGTTCTCCATAGGGCATTAATCCCATGCCTGAGGTAATCAATGCAGAAGTATGATTGCAAGTGTTATGACCTAATGGGAAATGCATATGAATACGAAGCGATAAACCAGTTAAGGTAAAAAGAATGAGGGAAAATTTTGAGGTATTACAGCTGCCCCTATTCAATCATCTACAGACCTGAATGAATAATTGCAACACTTTTAGACGTTCAAGGTATGGAGTGATTGAATACTCGAATAAAACCTGAAAATTTGAACTCAATGGATAGTAGAAATGCCATCTGCCCTTTTATTTATTTATTTATATATTTTTTGTTTTGACTTCTGAATAGGTAGCGGGGAATAGAACCAGATGGAATGGAATCAATGCAATCATTGCGACTACTGAGCGAATCAAAGACACAACGAGGGTGCCTGTTGGAGAAACAGGGCTTAACAAAACCATCAATAAAACGGAAACTCATCAATGTGATTGCTGGGCAGGACTAAGTCACAAAGAAACACACGCGACTGCTGGGCAGGACCAAGCCACGGAGGAAGGAGCCTTTTGTACAAAACAGGGCTTGGAAAGACAAAGGAGAGAAGCAACATCAACCGATTTACGACTCATATAAGATCAACCGATCCAACCAGGAAATGGTATCAACCGATCCATAACCAAGAAAAAGTGAGAACGTAACATCATCTGATTTACGACTCAAAGAAGATCAACCGATCCAACCAAGAAATGGTATCAACCGATCCATAACCCAGAAAAAACGAGAACGTAATATCATCCAATTTACGACTCAAAGAAAATCAACCGATCCAACCAGGAAAATGAAACCATCGTACTGAGACGAGACCAAAAAGAAACATGATCATTGTACTTAAATGATCACCCGACATGAAAACGCTGTACTGAAACTGGGACGCGGAAAAATGAGATTGTTGTACTGAAACAAGGCCCGAAGACGAGACTACTGTACATAAACGGAGACTCGAAAGGAACGAGATCGTTGTACTTAAACAGAGACACGAAAAAAATGAGATTGTTGTACTGAAACAAGACTCAACTAGGGATAACAAACAAGACTTGGTAGAAATAACCACACTGGGAAATGGAGTTGCATTTTGTGGGGAATAAAATGTGCTGGGAAGAATGCCATCCTCGAATGACCACTCACACAGGATCCTCGGATCCAGTACTAAAACCCTCCTGGAATAGAAACACAATGGTATACCGGCCGCAGGCGATAACCATCAACAACAAAGACTGACCTCAGACAGACTTTGTGAAAGAGACAAACTGCCCTCGATCAATAAGCTCAAAAAATGGACCATCATCCTCGAATAATAGCCACACCAAAACAAACAAAACCAACCGCAGAAGGACTTGAAGAAAAGAAATGCCATCCTCGAATGACAATTCAAAAGATCCTCGGATCTAAAACGAAACCATCCTCGAATGGAGACGCAAAGGTATACCAACCTCGACCGATAACCAAACACAAAGCTGACCTCAGACAGACTCTGCAAAAGAGACAAACTGGCCTCGACCAATAAGCTCAAAATGGTCTATCATCCTCGAATGATAGCCACAACAACAAGACCAACCTCAGAAGGACTTGAAGAAAATAATGCCATCCTCGAATGACAATTCTCAAAAGATCCTCGGATCTAACACGAAACCATCCTCGAATGGAGATGCAAAGGTATACCAGCCTCGACTGATAACCAAACACAAAGATGACCTCAGACAGACTTTGCAAAAGAGACAAACTGACCTCAATCAATAAGCTCAACATGGTCTATCATCCTCGAATGATAGCCACAACAACAAGACCAACCTCAGAAGGACTTGAAGAAAAGAATGCCATCCTCGAATGACAATTCTCAAAAGATCCTCGGATCTAACACGAAACCATCCTCGAATGGAGACGCAAAGTTATACCAGCCTCGACTGATAACCAAACACAAAGCTGACCTCAGACAGACTTTGCAAAAGAGACAAACTGACCTCAATCAATAAGCTCAACATGGTCTATCATCCTCGAATGATAGCCACAACAACAAGACCAACCTCAGAAGGACTTGAAGAAAAGAATGTCATCCTCGAATGACAATTCTCAAAAGATCCTCGGATCTAACACGAAACCATCCTCGAATGGAGACGCAAAGGTATACCATCCTCGACTGATAACCAAACACAAAGCTGACCTCAGACAGACTTTGCAAAAGAGACAAACTGACCTCAATCAATAAGCTCAACATGGTCTATCATCCTCGAATGATAGCCACAACAACAAGACCAACCTCAGAAGGACTTGAAGAAAAGAATGCCATCCTCGAATGACAATTCTCAAAAGATCCTCGGATCAAATACGAAACCATCCTCGAATGGAGACGCAAAGGTATACCATCCTCGACTGATAACCAAACACAAAGTTGACCTCAGACAGACTTTGCAAAAGAGACAAACTGACCTCAACCAATAAGCTCGAAAAGTGGACTATCATCCTCGAATAATAGCCACAACAACAAGACCAACCTCAGAAGGACTTGAAGAAAAGAATACCATCCTCGAATGACAATTCTCAAAAGATCCTCAGATCTAACACGAAACCATCCTCAAATGGAGACGCAAAGGTATACCAGCCTCGACTGATAACCAAACACAAAGCTGACCTCAGACAGACTTTGCAAATGAGACAAACTGACCACAATCAATAAGCTCAAAAAGTGGACTATCATCCTCGAATAATAGCCACAACAAAACAAACAAGACCAACCGCAAAAGGACATGGAGAAAAGAATGCCGTCCTCGAATGACAATTCTCGAAAGATCCTCGGATCTAACACGAAACCATCCTCGAATGGAGACGCGCTGGTATACCGGCCTTAGGAGATAACCAGAAACAACAAAGAAAATAGGATAAGATGGGATGGGATCGTTGTACATAAACGAGAGCCTAGGCAAACAGGACCGTTGTACGTAACGGGAACCTGTGACGCGACTGTTGTACCAAACAAGACGTGGAATAAGTGACGAACATTGACTTGGAAAGACAAGGATGTCTGAAAAATGACATTGGTAACCTTTGTGCGGAGTACTTCAGGTTGAGAAGATGTTATAGGTCGTATGTAATATACCTCAAAACTGGCCCATGCTGGCATGCATATGTTTGAATTTATGGCGTAATGCTCCATGATGATGGAAATGCTACGCTTTAGAGGATGCAAATGTGATGATGATTACTAAATGCAAATGCAAATGAGATCTCCTGATAAGGAGACTGCAAGTATCTTAGATGGCTTGACTGGGGAGAAACGATGATCACTGCATTGATCTGGTTAGTTCTGGTGAGGAGGAAACAACTCTGCGGGGAACGTTGTTAATGATGCACCGACTCTGAACTGCCGACATTGCCAAAAATAAATTGGACTTTAAGATTGGAGAACCAAGACCCTGCTGGAGATGAACTCTTCTTGCACTCTGATGGGGAAGTGAGGACCTCCTGACTCGGTTGGGAACCAAAGGCAAGACAACGCTGAGGGAGCTAACTGTTGGGGAGGAATGACACCCCTTATACTGCTGAGAATTGCCCCTGTCTGAAGGGAAACTTCTGCTTGGGGATGACACCCACCTTCTGCTACCTTGCTGGGAGAAATTTCAGCTTCCACTTTACTGGGGATGACAGATAATGTCAATGATAAAGCTTCCCGCTGAAGATAAGAGCTCAAGTTGCCACTTGCTGGGGATAAGAGATAAATCCTCTCATGTTGGGAATGAGAGATGTAAGGCGTCTCATGCTGGGGATGAGAGACCATGATATCCTTCTGCTCAAGAAGTAACCTTCCATTTGCCGCACTACTAGAGAAGGGATTGTCTAATGAGACTTTCTAAGGAATTTTGATCAGTGAAGCTTGCTGATGAAATAACTCTTGAAGTACTGTGCTGACAATGGCTTTGTTCCCAGCCCCTATGTTGATAGATTGCCAACTAATCACGAGTGATTAATGGTTCTTTGCAATTTCCATCTCGCCTCAGATTAAGGTCCATCAGAAGAAAATGTCTCAAGAGGATTTTATAGAAAACATGGCATACGAAATGCCTCAGTGTCTTCAAACTCTTGGAGAGATTCGTCGGATCTCGAAATAACTGCCCCAGACTGCATGGTCTGTGCAAGGATTTGCCTCGCAAGGTTTCATGAAAAACCTCATATCACTGTGAGATATTCTGCCCCAATATTTTGAACCTTGGATAGGTTCTTATGATTTACCTTCTTCGGGAGAGAGTGCTTCTCATGTTCTTGGGATGGCCTGCCCCGATACGAGCCTTGAAGTGATCACCTCTGACTGACTGTGCTTTGAAGAAAACGCCCATACTACATACTCCTGGAGAGATTTGAATCTCGAAGTAATTGCCTCTGTTTGTTTGAAATTTGAATAAATGCCTCAGACTCATGGCTCTTTGAGAGATTTGAATCTCGAAGTGATTGCCCCAGCTTGGCTGAATTTTGAAGAAATTGCTCGATATGATTGCTCCGGATTGGCTGGCTCTTTGAGAGATTTGAATCTCGAAGTGATTGCCCCAGCTTGGCTGAATTTTGAAGAAATTGCTCGACATGATTGCCCCAGATTGGCTGGCTCTTACCACGACTTGTTGGGAAAGTCCCCACTCAATGGAATTTCTTGAAAAGTGCACCTCGATGGACTGAACTTCGGAAGTTTCAGACTTCTCAACTTGGCAAGATTAAGCTTCTGGACTGAAATTTCGTATGTGAATTTTTATGATGCCCAACAAATATATGCAAGCAGAAAATGTTTATTCTAAGAATGAAAATTCTAATGCAACACACATGTTAATCTTGAAGTTTTACTAAAAAAAGATGTCACAAACCTTTATGAGCGAATCACTGGTTAAGATACGACATTAATTTTTTTGAATAATAGAAAGCATGCACATGCAACACCAACAAAGATCTTTTAGAACAACTCATAGGAGTCAGGAACGCGGTCTCGTGGTAGCACGCTCTCAAGATAACCCTGCTTTAGTTAGGACTTTTGAGGGTTGTATCGTGGCCTGGTTCACGGTTATAGAAACAAAGGATATAGGCTCAAAGTTTATTTGTGCCCACCCATCTTCGTGATGTTCTCCATTCCTATGTTCAGCTAGCTTTCACAAGCGCTCACCTCTCAAAAAGGGTTTTGTGATGGTTAAGGACCCAATTACTCTAACGGTTTAAGCACCAATCAGATTGTTGTTTGGAGTCAGTCCCCTCTCCTATCTTTGGTGTCTGTGCCACACGACTTTCTTCTTGTTTAAGGATCTTTCTTGTGTAATACTTTTCGTTTTTCGCTTTTGCATTCTTTTGCTTATCCCTAACTTTTGCCTTGACTGATTCTTGTGAATCTTTGATTGTGAAGTCCAGCGGGATGCCCTAATTTTTGCCTAAGTCGTTTGTTTTCAAGTTTCGACTTAGCGGGCTTTTTCACTTATTTTTTTTCAATTTTTTTGAACAAATCATGTGACACTGGTTGTCTTGATTGCTTTGAAAGGGTCGTGACTGTCTCACTTCTTAGTTGATGAGGGATAACAATTGTGGTTTCCGGTGTCTGGACCTCTTGCTTGGGATAACCATTGTGGTTTCTGGTTATTGGACCTCTTGATTTGGTACAACGAAAGGTAATGGATCCTCAGATGTGCACTCCTTTTTGAAATTTGAACGCTCGGTCAAACTAACTGACGCCTACCCTGCCCCTGGGTTAAATGCAAGGGTTTTTTCATGCAAAAATAAACTCCTACTTCAAGGCTCAAATGGGTTGGCGAGGGTCTATCTCCCTTATATCTCCGGTGTTTAGGATTTGAAACAATGCTTGTACATCGTCAACAGGGTCTTTCTCAAAAGCACACAATTAGAGTTTTTGCGTTTTCATTTCGTCATCCTCCTTGATAGAGTTTAAGCATAATAATTGGTATTGCAATGCACATACACAAAATCATGAGTGAATACGAATGGATTACTTCAAGAAAAACATGTGCATTTTATTATGGCTATCATTCAAAAACAAATAAGTTTCATGCATGCATAAAAATGTTTAAACAAACAATATAAACTACAAATGAAAATGAAGTAAAGAAGCTGAACATTGTCGTCATTGAGGAGTCTTGACTCCGTCTGGACTTATTACTTCTGAAGATGCCCTTGCAAACGAGGATGTCAATTTGATGCGGAGACTCCAATATGTGGGTAGACTTTCTGGCATGATGACCTTTGAGTCGATCAAATTTTGCACCTTGTACTTGAACACCTCACAGTTGTCAACGGTATGCCTAAATGCCCCTGAGTGGTACTTGCATCTAGCCTTTACATCGTGGTTGACATTATTGAGGAGGCCTGACTCCGTATGGACTTATTGCTCTCAGAGACTTTCAGCAGTCAGCAGTCTGGATGCTCATTCTGTTACTTATTCGGTGCCATATTCTCACTTTTACTTGGAATTGAAACCCCAAAGGAAGCTTTGTCGGAGATGATCCTGATGCGGCTAGCTCAACCAATTTGAATCTGAGCAAATGAGGAAACTTTTTGCGCGTACGACCTCAGAATATGATCAAACTTCTTCTCAGGTTGTTCTGGCCTTTACCTTTATGCTCTGCCCCTATGATTCTCTTAGGAAGCTCAAGTTGGATGCTGACAAATGACATCTGGAGGGAAGAGGTTGATAAAGTTAATACATAAGGTTGATAAACTTGAACACCTCATTTCCAAATAAACCAATGACCATACACTTTTACTTAACTCAAGTCGAACATTTGAGCACAAACCATTTCTCCAGAATTATGACGGTCACATGATCAACATTTTGAATTCATCAGATAACCATACATAGGATGTGAAGCCCTAAATCCATAATCCATGAAACAAACTCTAGTGAAATAGAAACCACAAACCCATGGAATAATCTGGTTCTCCATAGGGCATTAATCCCATGCCTGAGGTAATCAATGCAAAAGTATGATTGCAAGTGTTATGACCTAATGGGAAATGCATATGAATACGAAGCGATAAACCAGTTAAGGTAAAAAGAATGAGGGGAAATTTTGAGGCATTACACTAAGTTTGAATTGTAGCCCTTAGATCACGCGCGAGATGAGAGTTTAAATGTGGGCCTTTGATTCTGATTACTGCTGGTCTTTGAGATTTTTCAATGAATTAGGGTTCTTAAAAATGTTCATTTTCTAACCCTAACTTCAAAAATTCATAACCCTAGAACCAAGTTGAGTTTGTGAATGATTCTTTTTGCCTTGCTTTGTACATGCCCTTTAGCATCTAAAAACATTTTTGTTTCATTTTTATCTTTCATTTTCAATTTGTTTGGCATTTTACATTGAGGATCACCCAAAAACCCTAGCAAACTTAGAAAATCCATAACTTCTTCTAGGTTTAGCTTCTGACCTCCCCCTTTGGATGGTAACCTAGTATAGGTTTAAGGTTTCTTTGAGTGCATTTTCAAATTTTTATCTTGTGCATTGCTTCTGTTTTGGTCATGTGCATCTCATACATTCGTAAAACCCTAATTTTACATGTTCATTTGCATTCATCTTGTATATGCATCAATACATGAACTTGCCATGACATTTCTTGCATTCATATGTCATCTTAGACATCTTAGGACATGAAAAAATCATGTTTGATCATTTCTTCAGCCATTTGGTATGCTTTGCATTCATAATATTTCATGAACATACATGTGTTTTCAAGCTTCTAACTTGCCTTCATTTGCATCCATCTCTTGTATGATCATACATATGAATCATGTGTGACTTTGTATCATCTCATAACTCATTTGCCTTGCATATGCACTTCTGAATTTGATCATAGCACCTTTGCTTGTTGCATTTGCATTTCATTTCTCTCTTTATATGCTCAACTAACATTTCAAGGGCTTATGGTAAGTTGTTTAAGGCGTGGATGTGCATCCACATCTAACTTCTATTTCTCTCTTATTTTTGTAAATTATACTTGTGTTTGAAGTGAAGTTCATTCACTTGTGCCTCTTCCTTTATTTTCTTTCTCTTAGGTTCACTTATCTTCTCAAATGAAGTAAGTAACCTTTCCTTTCTTCTCTTTCTCTTTTCATCTGCTTCTTCCTTGGTGGACATCTTGAAGACTTCTATTGAGCCTCACAAACCATAGGATAACCAAGCATTATAACTTTAGGGTTGTATATAGTTCCCCTTTAGTCTTTCACCTTTGAGTCTTCTTTGAGTCTCTCTTCTCATCTCTTAATCAGAGACTAAACTCTTAAAGTTTTAGGACTTTGGAATTAGGGTTATGCTTGCATCCTTCTCTTAGGATGGAGTGTATAACTTTAATTCTAAGTGTTAAACCTTTAGTTTGTTTACATCTCTTAATTAAAACACCTAATAACCATTAAGATATAAGCTTGTAACTTGGGCCTTACATTAGGGTTCTTTCTCTTCCTTTTGGTTAAGAGGGACTAACCCTAGTGTTTAATGGACAAGTCCTCCTCAAGTGGTCTTGCAAACTTAAAATCCACTTCTTAATATCACCCTTAATTAAAATCCACTTTAATAAAGGTTTGTTATCTAATGACTTTAATCCTTAACCATGGATTAAGTTGAGGTATCTTCCTCAGCTTAAGTGTTCTCATCTATTATCCTTCTATGAGGATGGTGTAATGAGTTCACTAATCCTTGATTAAGGCTTAAACTCATTACTTGGCACTAAACAAAAACCCAAATAAACACCTAATTAATCACAAGTAGGTTAATGATCTTAATCCTACATCATCATGGCAATTAAGTTGGGATGTTTATCTCATACTTAAGTAGGCTCATTATCCCTAATCAGGGAGGATATAATGAGTTTACAAGCCCTTGATTTAGGTTTAAGCTCATCAACTTATGCAAAACAACAAAAACAATAAAAGACTAAAAACACAAAAACAAACAATAATCGTCTCCTTCTGGATTCTTTTCTCATCACACTCACTCATAAACGGGAACTTTCTTCTTCCGTCTAATGCAAGACAGTTAGCACTCGAGCCAGACGAGTCATACACTTGAGCATAGACAAGCAAGCAGTTCACAGTTAATTTATCTTTCAGTCTCTTTGAGTCAAACTACGGTGTTCTGACTTCCTCATTGCACGCGAGGATACGTAGGCATAACTTAACAGTTATCGAACAAAATTCTATGTGTCTTCCCCCCCTCTTTCAACATTCTTCTTAAGCCTCAGTCCCTGAGCATTCACCCTTTTGCACCGACACCCGTATATTCTTTTCCAGCCTTTGCACACAGATAACACATACACTTACCCCTTTAAACACAATAATTTAAGCGTGGATCCCGTCGAGTACGACGGACAATCTGGGTGCTAATACCTTCCCAAGTTGTAACCAACCCCCTTTCTCAGTTTCTCTGGTTCGCAACTGTCTTATCCATCTCTTTCTAGGTTTATGTAGCATTACCTTTCCTTCAGGATAAAAATGCCTAGATGGAGACTCTATTCAGTTCACTTTATTTCATCTTTTCGCCGACCGTTCGCGCTTGTACCGGGATACAAATCTTCGGGAGCGACAACTTGGCGACTCTGCTGGGGATTCTTATCTTGCAACCAGGGCTTCTGGTTCTTTTTGTGGGTTTCTCCTAGCGCTTGTTTGATTTGTGTTTACGGGGGTGTTATGTGCTACTTGTGCTTATTATTTATTGCTTTATTTATTGCTTTCTGTATAGCTTTATTTATTGATTTCTTTTACAGTTTTATGCATTTCATACTGTTATTATCATATCATTGGTGCTGGATCTGTGTTTACCTTGGTGGAAGGGATTTTTGAGTGATTAAGGTTCCATACCAGGGACCTGAGTGACATATAGGATAGAGTGGCTTCATATTCTTTCCAATTCCATTTTGGTCTGGTGCGGGAATATGAAACACGGTTCAGACATGGGTTTCTTCTTGAGAACTCCGTGCTACGGATTTCCTGTAGTACTAGGGCTATCTGGGAAGCCTGCTAAGTCTGGATGACCTTTTTATGACCTTCAGCATCTGAGGTGAATTAGAGGAGGATCCTTTATGGTTATTGTAAACACTGTACCTCCGCGTTAGAAGTGTTTACACTGCTCATAACTGATCCAAGTCTGAGGATCCTTGTTCTAGAGTAATACATGTGAGGGGGTTGGGATGTTTACAGGTTTGCAGGAACCCTTGGCCTCATCATACCTTGTTACTAGTTTTGTTAAGGTTGTATCATTTTGGATTGTTCTTGTGAAACCCTGGACTTGTGACTCTTTATTTGAGTCCCCCACCTGGTTACTGGTTTTTTAAGCCTCCATCCGGACTTATAAACACACATGGACCCTATCAAGGCAGATAACAGATCCAGCTCTTGATCACAAACCCTTTGCATATCATTCTGCATACATCATTTTGCATCATTTAACATTTGCCTATTTGTTTTATAGGGTATCCACCTTCTTATCTTTGGTTTGGTTTTGACCTGTTCTACTGCTCAGATTCCTCCAATTGTCTCCATCATAGACTCTTCTTCAGCACCTTCTCCAGTTATCTTCATAAGTCTTCAGCAGTTACCTTCATCAGGGTTTCTCCTCAGTTTTCTTCACCAGCATCCATTGTCAGCATGGACACCTCCAGGAAGAGCAACATCACCTATCATTTCTTTGAGCCCACTTTGACAGGCATCAGACAGATCCAGTCTCTCATCACTCCTGATCATGTCCCTTTATTCAGGGAACATTATGGAGGCATATTGGACATGATCATGGACCTGGATGCATCCCAGAGGAGCATGATTCACACTTGCTTGTAGTTTTATGACCCTCCTCTCAGATGCTTCACATTCCCTGATTTTCAGTTGGGACCTTTGCTAGAAGAATTTTCCATGTTGTTAGGTGTCCCCATCAAGAGAGGGATTCCTTTCAATCCTGAGATGGTTGCTCCCAAGAATGAAGATATAGCTAAGGCCTTGCACTTGGAGCCTACCCTCATTGATCAGAGCATGACCACCAAGGCTGGAATCCCAGGCCTTCACTTGGACTTCTTGATCTCCCAGGCCACCCTGCATGCTGCAGCAGGGAAGTGGGATGTTGTTTGTGCACTTCTAGCCCTCAGCATATATGGAGTTATCTTGTTTGCAGACGAGTCAAAGTTTGTAAGCAATAATGCTATTCACCTATTCTTATTGAGGAACCCAATTCCTACCTTGCTTGGAGACTTCTACTATTCAGTGCATCAAAGGAATGAGAAGCAAAGAGGAAGATTGGTCAGATGTTGTGCACCCCTCTTCTATTGTTGGTTGTTAAGGCACTTTCCGAAGTCAGACACTTTCCTGAACCCTCATCATCCAAGGAACTGGGCTAAGAGATTGATTGCCCTTACATCAGAAGACATCAGATGGTGCACTCAGAGCACCAAGGGCAAAGATATCATTACTAGCTATGGGAAATATCACAATGTACCCTTGATTGGAGTAAAAGGTTGCATCAACTACAACCCTTTGTTTTTCAAAAGGAAATTAGGGTATGCTTTGGTACATCCCCCAAGAGGGCAAGATTTGACAGAAACCCTCTATTGTGACATCCAGCACAACCTTGCCATTGTCAGACAGGCAGCCTGGGCCTGGGACAACATTCAGACTAAGCGAACATCTATTCTTTGCAAGTGCAACAACATAGCCTCAACTCAGTATCTTGACTGGTCTCGCACCAGGTGGCAGATCACCCAGATGCCATTCACTTTAGAGGATGTACCTGGTGTGAAGTCTAGCTTCTCCATGATCAACACGTGTTTTTGATGAAGACACATCTCTTAGCTACAATTCAATAAGAAGGCAAAGATGTTTTTTTCAAGATAAATGCATCATGTTCAAAGACTTATTTCAAGAAGATGTTTCATGAAGGTATATTAGCAATTATTCACAAATATTAAAGTCTTATATGCTCAATCAAAAACTAATATCATGGCATAATCATCTCTTAACCTTAGCATAATTTAAATTTGCATTTTTCAAGTTTAAGCTTGTGTAAATCGATTTCACTATACATGCAATCGATTTACATCTGTTTGTTTTAAGCATTTTTGGCTTTTTAACTTGGTGCAATCGATTTGCATTTTCATGCAATCGATTGCATGTTTCAAAATTTTGAAAAATTTGTTAACGTATGCATGTGCAATCGATTTGCATTATAGTGCAATCGATTCCAACCTGTACAAATTTGAAAAATCAGTATTTTTCATAACACCTCTTCATGTATCTTTTCATGGAACCTTTTCATGATGTATTGGCATTTGTTCATGAATTTTTTGTTGTTATTACATTGTTTCATAAGGGTGTTATGTGCATATAAATTCAAAACTTTTTCAAATCATTTGTCACCTCTTTCAAAAATATTTTTATAGAAAAAAATTCACAAAACTCTTAAACTTTTGACAAGAATTTTTCTGCATTACTTCATATCATATAATCAGAAAATTCTTGAGCTATCTAATATTTTATGATTGTGAATTATTGTTAGTAAATGAGAAGATCAATTGTTATATTGATAAAAAAAATCAAAGCTTCAAATTTCTATCTTATAAAATTCAAAATTATTGTTTTGTTCTTGTTATCCGGATTGTGGATACAAGAAGTCTTTTATTGAGAGGATTGTTCTCAATAAGACATAGTGGAAAATTCCAAGAGGATTGATCTTGGTGAATATAGTTTAGTGACTTATATAGAAAGACTAGGAAGAGTCTTGTATTTGTCCAAAACTATAGTAAATTCTCTTTCATGTTGAAAGGGGAGTGAAGTACTCTCAGATTGTGAGGGGAACCACTATATATCGCGTGTCCACTTTACTTTTCCACTTTACCGCATTTTAAACTTAGAATAATAATCAAGAATTATTCCTCCATCGATAAAATTCCGGAAAAATTTCTAAGAACCTAATTCACCCCCCTCTTAGGCGCACTCGTATACTTACAATTGGCATCAGAGCAACTTATAGGTAACTTGTTCCTAGTGATCCAGCATGGCTTCCGCAAGCACACATCCGGTTTTCAAAGACGGTGGAAGTAGCAACAAGCCTCCACTCTTCTCCGGCGAATACTTTGATTTTTGGAAAATCAGAATAAGAGCACATCTTGAAGCCCAAAGAGAAGGCATATGGGAAGCAATCGAAGAAGGTCCACATAATCTGGTTAACGTGATCAATGGCATTAGAACCGCAAAGTTAAAAAATACTTATGATGAAGATGATAAGAAGAAGATCCTGAATGAGAAGAAGGCAATCAACATACTCCAAAGCGCTCTCAGTATGGACGAGTTCTTCCGCGTATCACAATGTAAATCAGCAAAGGAGATTTGGGATAACTTGGTAGAAACGCATGAAGGAACAACATAAGTAAAAAGATCAAGGCTTAGTACTTTGAGTCAAGAGTATGAGATGTTCCGTATGCAGCCCGGGGAATCTATTGTTGCCTTACAAAAAATATTCGTTCATCTAACAAATCACTTGATTGCTCTCGGGAAGACCTTCACCAACGACGATCTTAACTTGAAAGTCCTAAGATCCTTGACAAGGGAATGGCAACCGAAAGTGACCGCTATTTCGGAAAAAAAGAGTCTCTCAACAATGACATCCACATCCCTCTTTGGCAAACTTCAAGAGCACGAATTGGAACTTGGAAGGCTCGAGAAGTTAGAAAGTAAAGAGAAAAATTCCAAGGGAATTGCTTTGAAGATTGACACGAAGGATGACAAAGATGACGAGACTTCCGAAGATGAGAACTTCATGCTTCTTGTTAAAAAGCTTGGTAAGTTTTTTAACAAAAATAAAAATTCCTCTTTTCCTAAAAAGAATAAACATTTCAAGAAGAAGGATACATCCACATCGATTCAAGAAGTCACATGTTATGAATGTGGGAAGCAAGTTCACATAAAGCCGGATTGTCCAAGACTTGCAAGGAAAGGAGGATTCAAAGGCAAGAAGGATTTCAAGAATAAAAAGGCTTATGTTGCTTGGGACGAAAATGAAGTTAGTTCCTCATCAGAATCAGAGAGCGAGGAATGTGCAAATATGGCTCTAATGGCTTCACATCACTCCGATGAAGAAAATGACGAGGTTAGTAGCAACTTTTCTATTTATGATAATGATGCACAAGATGTAATAGATGAACTCTTAAAAGAATGCAAGACTTTGTATAAAAGTATTTCATCCCAAAAGAAATAAATTTCATCTTTAGAAGAAAAAATATTGCTTTAGAAAAATATATTGAAAGTGAAAAGCAAAAGTTGATGAATGAAAAACAAAGTCTTGTATGTAAAAATTGTGAGTCTTTATCTTTCCAAATTGTTCAACTTAAAAGAGTTTTAGAAAGATATGAAAAAGGTCAAATTGGCTTGGAGGAAATTCTTAGGAACCAAAGGTATCCTAATGATAGAAGTGGATTAGGATATTCTAAGTTTTCCAAACCAAGCACAAATGAGACTATTTTTGTTAAAGCAAGTGAACAAGTTGTTAAAGAAAAGGCAAACAATTCTAAAAATGTGCATCAAAGTCATAGAAAGAAAAGAATTGTTAAGAAAAAGAGTTATGTTCCTAGATATAGAAGTCATTTTCAACCTACTTGTTTTTATTGTGGAACCAAAGGACACACACCTAATGCTTGCTATGTGCGCAACATTGGTGTTGCTAAAGGGCATTATGCGTGGGTTGAAAAGGGTACTAACTATCAAGGACCCAAAGCAATTTGGGTACCTAACAATACTTGATTTTTTTTGTAGGTATGCTTGAAAACAATTTCGAATCAATGGTATCTTGATAGCGGTTGTTCAAAGCATATGACCGGTGACATCAACAAATTTTCAAGTCTATCACTTAAGGCCAAAGGATACGTTACTTACGGTGATGATAATAAAGAAACAATTCTTGGAGTTGGAACCGTTGGTGCACCTCCTCATACAATCATCGAAGACGTCCTTTATGTGGAAGGCCTTAAACACAACCTTCTTAGCATAAGTCAATTGTGTGACAAAGGGTTCCGAATCAACTTCACAAAGGAGGAATGCTTGATAGAACATGAAGTCACCCATGACCTATTGCTAAAAGGTAAAAGAATTAATAACATTTTCATGACTTCTTTTGATGACTCTTCCTTGAAGGTAAAGTGCTTAATGGCAAACAACAACGAGGCATGGCTTTGGCATAAGAGATTTGCTCACATTCACATGGAGCATTTAAACAAATTAATAAAGCATGATCTAGTTGTTGGTCTTCCGAAGATAAAGTTCATCAAGGACAAGTTATGTGATGCTTGCTAAAAAGGGAAGCAAACCAAAACATCCTTCAAATCCAAGAAAGTGATATCTACTTCAAGACCACTACAATTGTTACATATGGATATTTTCGGTCCATCAAGAACAAAAAGCTTCGGAGGTAACGTTTATGCTTTAGTTATTGTTGATGATTTCTCTCGATACACATGGACATTGTTTTTAGTGCAGAAAAGTGATGCCTTCAAAGCATTCAAGAAGTATGCCAAGAAAATTCAAAACAAGAAGTCACTCTCAATAGTCTCCATTAGAAGCGACCATGGTGGAGAATTCCAAAACTCATCATTTGAAGATTTTTGTGAAGAACATAGAATCTCTCACAACTTTTCTGCACCAAGGACTCCTTAACAAAACGGTGTCGTAGAAAGGAAGAATAAGGCATTAGTGGAACTTGCAAGAACAATGCTTAGCGACTCAAATCTTCCTAAATATTTTTGGGCGGATGCGGTTAGCACGGCTTGTTTTGTAAGCAACCATGTTAATATTTGACCAATTCTCAAGAAGACTCTGTATGCGTTATTCAAGGGTAGGAAACCAAACATATATGTTTTCCACATATTCAGATGCAAATGATTCGCACTCAACAACGACAAGGACAATCTTGGTAAGTTTGATGAGAAGTCCGAAGAAGGTATATTTCTTGGTTATTCTCTCTCAAGTAGAGCTTTTAGAATTTTCAATAAACGAACACTTACTATTGAAGAATCTATTCATGTTTCGTTTGATGAGACTAACCCCTCAAAAGAGGATAATATTATTGTGGATGATGATGATGATGTAGTAGATATATCACAACAACAAAAGGAGACATCAAAAGAACAAGCAATATCACAAGAAGATGACTCACCAATTATTGAAGAACATCAAGATCTTCCGAAAGAATGGAGAACTCATAGAGATCACCCAATAGATAAAGTTATTGGTGATATTAGCCAAGGCGTTGCAACTCGACTAAATCTAAAGGATGCTTGTCTCAACATGGTTCATATCTCAAATTGAACCAACCAAAATCGATGAAGCCTTAGGCGATGATAAATGGATAATAGCTATGCAAGAAGAACTTAACCAATTCGAAAGGAATCAAGTTTGGACTCTAGTACCAAAACCAGAAAACAAACACATCAAAGGAACAAGATGGGTGTTCAAAAACAAACTTGACGAGAACGGAATCATAGTTCGTAACAAAGTAAGATTGGTCGCACAAGGCTACAACCAAGAAGAAGGAATCGACTTTGATGAAACGTTCGATCCGGTAGCAAGGTGTAAACACCCCAAATTTTACCTCACCCATTCACACCATGTCTTGTGATATTTTCATTTGCATAAATTCAATCATAGCATCTCATACCACATTTTTGATTCACTGCATTGCTCCTAAGTCATCTATATCTAGGGTTTGTGATCTGAGCCATCCCTGAGCCATCTGAGCCATTCCAAAGGTTATTGATCACTTCAAAGGGGTCTATGTATGTTCAAGCATCATATTATATCCTCAAAAAGTCAAGGAAGTCAAAGAATCACAAGAACTGAGAAAGGCATGGAAGCAGAGCCAGGTTTGACTACACAGAGGACCTAGAATTAGGGTTTTGGTTTCAAGGGCCATAACTCCAATTTTTTTGGTCATTCTTGTTTCTATTGGTCTCTATATGTTATAAGGATCATGCATATCAAGTTTCATGAAGAAATTCCATGGGGGAGGCATCTAATCAAGAGTTGACTTCTTGAGCAAGTCAGTGCAAAATCAGGGCATCTGAGGCCCCCAATGACCCAACCAAAGGGTGTTCTTCATCATTTTTAATGTGTATGATCTTTATTTGATCATGGAAGATGTTAGAAGTTCACAAAATTGAAGAATTTCAAGCCATTTGCAAAGTTGCCTTTTTGGGAAAGTGACTTGTAATGAAAACTTGCCATTTTGGGAAAGTTTTTCAACCTTCTCTTTTTGATTCAAAAATGATTCAAATGAGAAAACTTTGGTCATGAAAGTTGTAGAATGGATCATTCCCTTTTCAAAAAGTACAAGAACTCATTCTAATTCATTTTGGATCAAAAGTTATGGCCTTGCAAAGTTGGATAAAATCATTGAAATTTCACTTTTGCACAAAATGGAAAACTTGCAAATTCTCATGACAAGCCTTTATGTGACTTCAATGTGACCTCTAATCATCATACAAACATGAATCATGACCTAAAAATCAGATTGCACCAAAGAACCTCCCATTTTCATGACTTATGCCTCAAGTAATCACAAAAGGGCCAAAAGATCACAAAGTTGCAAAACCTCACAAAAACCCTAATCCACTTGCAAGTTGGCCTCAAAATCATTTCCATGGTCTGCCTTGATTCAAGCTGCAATAGACATGATTTTGTTCTAGCCCTAAAACAGCCCATACCTCATAGTACACCTAGACTTGACTTTTTGCAAAAGGGGCCATACCAATCAAGTTGTGCCACCAACAACTCTCTGCCCTATCACAGCTTGATATGTGGACTAAAAGAGACTCAAAACACACAACAAGCCAGCCTGATCTCTCTCATAAGCCATAGTTCACAAAACTCTCCTTTTATGCACTTTTCATTCGAATCTCCTCACACAAGCTAAAAACATCAAAACAAACTTCATAGAATCACTCAACATGTTCCTCTGATCATTTCCCAACCCTCATTTGTCCCTGAAACCACCTCAAGCAGAAACACGATTCTCACCCCTCACTGAACAGAACTTCATCAAACTCACAAATCAGCCACTATCCAATCCAACTAAACCTCAAAGCATCTTCAGGGGGACCATTAGAGAAGTTTTGAAGCAAGGAGGCAGTTTGAAAGCTCCAAACTGAAAGCTTCACTTCAGGTAGCTTCGAAAATCTTTTTTTCCAGAAACCTTGTTTTAAGTTATTAAAATGATCTACATGCTCCCCTGAATGCAATGAGCTTTGAATTTTTGAAAATGATGAAGAGATGAAGATGTATGGTCTGTCTGAAACTTTGCCCGTGAAATTGATTTTTGCTTGTTTCCCTTGATTCATGAAAAATAAATAGGTTTTGTTGTTGGATTCTTGTTTAAGATGTTTGGTTGAGTGAATCTGGAGATTTTGGCATGTTTTAGTGAGGTTTTGAGAGAGATAGGATGAAGGTCTCGCCGGAGAAGACGACCGGAAGTCTTCTCCAGCCACCTGAGGGTCATTAACCCTAATCTGAGTAATTAGACAACTTTGAATTTGGACCATGGATTTTGTTGACCTATGTTGACTCCCGCGTGTTTGAAGGGCTCAGATCACCCCATTAAGCCCTAATCCACGTCATTAGGTTAATTAATTAGGGTTTTAGGTTAATTGAGTCAGTTCAAATGTGGGCCGTCCAGATGCGCGCGGGTCAATTCCCTCCTTTTCTCTTTGAATCTCATCCAGTGGATGTGCATACTTCTCATTAATTCATTTTTATTTTCATTTTATTTGATTTATCTTTTACAATTCTTAAAAATAGTAAAATACATTAAAAAATTCTGAAAATTTTTATCAAATCTTTTATTAATTTTCAGAACCCAAAAATATTTTTATTTTTATTTTTTGCATTAAAAATCATTTTTAAATCATTTAAATGTTTATTTTTAATTAGTTAATGAAAGTTAATTAATTAAAAATACATTTAGGTATTTAAAAACCACAAAAAAATTCACATTGTATTTCAAAACATTTAGAAACATTATCAAACCCTTAAACCAAATGTCTTTTTTGTTCTTGATGCATTTTGATCATTTTTTTTGGAATTAAATTCATTTTAAGGCAATATTTTTGTGCAAACTTTGAAAACTCCATTCTGCCTAACCTTTGAGAGTTTGATGATGGTTCTTCTTGCATTGCATCCTTCATGGCATGTAGTTTATAGGATAAAATTGGTTTGAATTGATCTTGCATACTTGCTGCATTACCTTTGTATTAGAGTGATCTTGCTCATTCATGTTCATCTTACTTTCTTTCTTCAAGCAACTTGTCTTCTTAAGTGAAGCAAGTTGTTTTGCTTCTCTTTGCTTCTTCCTCCTTTCATCTGCTCCTCTCCTTGGTGGTTATCAGAAGATCTTCTTGCCAACCTCATTAACCCTAGGAATAACCAAGCTTGATAATAATTAGGGTTTGATTAGTCCCCATTTAGCTTTTACCTTTGTGTCATCTTTGAGTCTTCTCTTCTCATCTCTTAATCAAGGACTAAACCCTAAAGGTTTTAAGGCTTTGTGATTAAGGTTATGCCTGTATCCTTCTATTAGGATGGAGTGTATAACTTTAATCCTAAGTGTTAAACCCTTAATGTGTTTAAATCCTTTAATCAATTCATCCTAATAATCACTAAGACATCAAGCTTGTAACTTGGGCCTTGCATTAGGGTTCTAATTCTTCCTTAATTGGTTAAGAAGGACTAACCCTAGTGTTAATGGACAAGTCCTCCTCAAGTTGTCTTACAAACCATAAAACTCACTTCTTAATCTTACCATTAACTAAAATCCACTTAATAAAGGCTTTGTTTTGTCATGAGGTTAATTCCTAATCATGGATTAAGTTGAGGAGTCTTCCTCAACTTAGATGTTCTCATCTATTATCCTTCTATTAGGATGGTGTAATGGGTCCATTAAATCCTTGATTATGGCTTAAACTCATTACTTAACACTAAACAAAAACAACAAAAACATCTAAATAAATGCAAGTAGGTTAATGATCTTAATCCTACATCATGGTGATTAAGTGTGAGATGTTTACTTCATACTTAAGGTATTCTCATTACCCCTAATCAGAGGGAGGATGTGATGAGTTTACTAACCCATTGGTTTAGGCTTAAGCTCATTTTCCTATGACAAACTCCAAAAAAGTAATAAAAGATTGAAAATACAAAAAACAAACAATAATCGTCTCCTCCGGGATTATTTTCTCATCTCATTCACTCACAAACAAGAATTTGCTTCTTCCGTCTAATGCAAGACAGTTTGCACCTGAGCCAGACAGGTCATACACTTGAGCATAGGCAAGTAAGCAGTTCACAAGTCAATTCACCTTTCTGTCTCTTTGAGTCGAACTACGGTGTTCTGACTTCCTCATTGCACGAGAGGATACGTAGGCATAACTTAACAGTTATCGAACAAAAGTCTCTGTATATTCCCCCTCTTTCCAGCATCATTCTTTAAGCCTCATAATCTTGAGCTCCTTATTCTTGTTCTTACACTGACACTTCTCTCATACACTTTGTAGATGTTTAAGAATTGGCAGAATTTTTGACCAACAAGAAATGTTGAATTCAGTTCAGAATGTCCTATCAGATGTTGGGACATTATCAAACAGAGTATGTGAACTTATTTCAGGATGTCTCATCAGATGTTGGGACATTGTGTAAATAACTTCAGTTCAGTTTTTCAGGATGTCCCAACAGATGTTGAGACATCTCAGACCTGCTACCAGAATTAATTAATGATTAACTGATCAGAGATATTTAAGGAGAGTTATCTGGAATTAATTAATGATGGTTAAAAACAGAACAAGGCGCATCTGTAGGGAGTTTTATATTGAAGATTCAGATTAAAACAGAAGACCTAAATCACCTAGAATCTAGGAGGTAACAAACCCTAAATTCAAGGTGGAAGCTGCATGCGCATTAGGGCTGGATCCTCTGCAGAAAGCCCAAATTACAGATACCTATTTAAGCAACAGAAACTCATAGAATTGAGTACGAATTTTAGAAGACCAAATAGGGTGTCTAGTGTTTTAATAGCAGGTTTTTTAATTGTACCACTTTATAAGCTTTTAAGCAAAAGTGCATTTGTGACTTGATTGAAACTGTTAAGTAAGATCAAGCTGTATTGTTTGAAGGATGTCTTCAATTTTTGTAAACTTGTAAACTTGATCACTGTGTGATTGAGGGGGAGTGAGTAGGGTACTCTTATCTAAGGTGTGTCTTAGGTAGAAATTGCATTGGGTAGTTATTAAGTGATAGATTAAACAGGGTGGTTTAAGTCTAGAATTAATAATACTTATAATGGATTTCCTCCTGGCTTGGTAGCCTCCAGATGTAGGTGTGGTTATACACTGAACTGGGTTAACAAACTTCTGTGTTGTTTACTTTTCTTGCTATTTAAGTTTTGGTTAAATTTGTCAAGTGTCCTATCAAGTGTTGGGACATCTCTTAGGACATCTCATACCTGATCACAGAATTTCAATTGGCATCAGAGCAGGCACCCTGCCTGTTTATACTGGGTGAGATCTAGGGAATACAAATTCTGTAACATGGACAGAGATTTAAGGTCAGTAAATAGACCACCTATACTGGATGGATCTAATTATGACTACTGGAAGCCAAGAATGAGTGCATTCTTAAGGTCACTTGACAACAGGGCATGGAGAGCAGTCAATGTTGGATGGGATCATCCTGTCCAAGACACCAAAGATGGATCAAAAGTGCTGAAACCTGAAGAAGAATGGAGTAAGGAGGAAGAAGACTCAGCACTAGGCAACTCAAAAGCCTTAAATGCTTTATTCAATGGCATTGATAGGAACATTTTCAGACTTGTGCATCATTGTGAGCTGGCCAAAGATGTTTGGGATACTCTCAAAACAACTCATGAAGGAACATCAAAAGTAAAAATGTCAAGACTTCAACTTCTCACCACCAAGTTTGAAAACTTGAGAATGAAGGAAGATGAATCAATTCATGAGTTCTATATGAACATCTTGGATATAGCCAATACTTCTGGAGCTTTGGGAGAAAAGATGACTGATGAAAAGCTTGTAAGAAAGATTCTCAGATCTTTGCCAAAAAGATTTGACATGAAAGTCACTGCAATAGAAGAAGCTCAAGACATATGCTCCATGAAAGTTGAAGAACTCATTGGTTCCCTTCAAACTTTTGAGATGGGAATGAATGACACAAATGTCAAAAAGAACAAAAGCATAGCCTTGGTGTCAAATACAGATGAAGAAGAAGATGATGAATCAGCAAATGATAAAAGCTTATCAGAAAACCTTGCCTTGCTTGGAAGACAATTCAAACAGATTCTCAGAGGAATGGAAGGCAAATCCAAACCTAGTGGAAGAAACACAAATTCTGAGAACAGAAGACCTTATGATGCTAACAAAAGATTAAAGTATGCTGAAAAGACCAGTCAAGATAAAGGAGTCAAATGCCATGAATGTGAAGGATATGGACACATCAAGATTGAATGTCCTACCTACTTAAAGAGGCAAAAGAAAGGACTCTTTGTGACCTGGTCTGATGAAGACTCAGGAGATTCAGAAGAAGAATCAGCTAAGCATATTACTGCTTTAGCTGGACTGTGTGAATATGATAGTGATTCCAGTTGTGGAGAACTTACTTATGAAGAAATTGAGCAAGCATTCAAAGATCTATACAAAAGAAGCTCTAAAATATGCAGTGAAGTTATAAAGCTAAAGAAGCAGAATGAGGCATTAGAAGATGACAAAGCAAATGATCAGGAGATCATTGACACCTTAAAAAGTGAAGTAAGCCTTCTCAACTCTAAGTTGGAACATATGTCCAAATCTGTTTGAATGTTGAACAGCAGCTCAAACACACTGGATGTTATTCTTAGCAATAATAAACATTCAGGGGACAAAAGTAGACTGGGATATAACAGAGATGAAGCCAGCTCTAGCAAAACTACTTCAAAAACTACACAGTCAAACAAGATGTCCCAACAGATGCTCCAACATCAGAACACAAAGACAAACATAATGTTCCAACAGATGTCTCAACATTCTGGAAAGAACAAAATGAAGAAGAAGTATCAAAGATGGAGATGCCATCACTGTGGAAGATTTGGGCATATCAAACCTCACTGTTATAAGCTACATGGATATCCAAATCAGATGTATCAGCAACCTTCCAAGCAGAAAGTAGAAGGTACCAAGAAAGTGCTGCATAGACATCAAAGAAATCAGCAACCTCCTAAGCAGAAGACAGAGGTCATCAAGAAGGTTTGGAGACCAAAAGCTGACATTCAGACTGATCAAAGCCACATACCCAAGAACCAGATCAACAATCAAGCTTGGAGATCAGCTGAACAACACACAGGGCAGAGGCATCAAAAGAAATCTCAACTTATCTGGTCAAAGAAAAGTACTGCATACATAGCACATACATCTCTGAGAGTATCAGCTAAAGAAGACTGGTACTTTGACAGTGGATGCTCAAGACACATGATTGGATTGAAGAATTTGCTAGTAAACTTAAAATCACATTCATCCAGGTATGTTACCTTTGGAGATGGAGCTAAAGGAGAAATCAAGGGAGTTGGAACCTTGGATTGTCAAGATGTTCCAAGACTAGATGATGTGCTGCTAGTTAAAGGTTTAACTGCTAACCTGATCAGCATAAGTCAACTATGTGATCAAGGATACAGTGTAAACTTTACCAAATCTGAATGTATAGTGACTAACAAAGAACAAGAGGTTGTCATGAAAGGAGCCAGATCTAAAGACAACTGTTACATGTGGGAATCCCAAAATCTCAGTCTCACTTCAACCTGCTCTCTAGCTAAAGAAGAAGAAGTGAAACTATGGCATCAAAGACTAGGTCATCTTCATTTCAGAGGCATAAAGAAGATCATATCTATGGATGCTGTAAGAGGTATTCCTAAACTGAAGATTGATGATGGCAAAATATGTGGTGAATGTCAAATAGGCAAGCAAACCAAGATGTCCCATCCAAAGCTCCAACATCTGACAACTTCCAATGTTTTGGAACTTCTACATATGGATCTTATGGGACCTATGCAGGTTGAAAGTCTTGGTGGTAAGAGGTATGCCTATGTTGTGGTTGATGATTTTTCAAGATATACATGGATAAACTTCATCAAAGAAAAGTTAGATGTATTTGATGTATTCAAAGAATTATGTCAAAGATTGCAAAGGGAAAAATCCAGCTGTGTGATCAGAATAAGAAGTGATCATGGAAAAGAATTTGAGAATCAAAAGTTCTTAGATTTCTGCTCTTCAGAAGGAATCAATCATGAGTATTCTTCATCTATCACTCCTCAACAGAATGGGATTGTTGAAAGGAAGAATAGAACCATTCAAGAATCAGCAAGAGCTATGATCCATGCTAAAAAGTTAGCTCTATACTTTTGGGCTGAAGCTATGAACACTGCCTGTTACATCCATAACAGAGTTACTTTAAGGAAAGGAACTTTGTCCACAATATATGAAGTCTGGAAGGGCAGAAAACCCACAGTTAAGTACTTCCATGTTTTTGGAAGTATCTGTTATATTCTGGCAGATAGGGAGCAAAGAAGAAAAATGGATCCTAAAAGTGATGAAGGGATTTTCCTTGGATACTCCATAAACAGCAGAGCATATAGAGTATTTAATTCTAGATCCAAGGTTATCATGGAATCCATAAATGTGATAATTGATGATGCTCCTACAGATGTCCCAGAAGATGTTGGAACATCTGCTGATATCAAGATTGAAGCTGAAGAAAAGAATGATCAATATAACTTCACTCAAACTGATACAAGGACAGAAGAATCAAGCAAACCTCCTTCCATCAGAATACAAAAGGATCATCCCAAAGATTTGATAATTGGTGATCCCAACAGAGGTGTGAGCACTAGATCAAGAGAAGTGATTTCAGGTTCTTGTTTTGTTTCCAAAATAGAACCTAAAAATATCAAGGAAGCTCTCACTGATGAATACTGGATTTGTGCTATGCAAGAGGAATTAGGTCAATTCACAAGGAATGAAGTGTGGAATCTTGTTCCTAGACCTGATGACATAAATGTGATTGGTACAAAATGGGTGTATAAGAACAAGTCAAATGAACAAGGAGTTGTTACAAAGAACAAAGCTAGACTTGTGGCTCAAGGATACACTCAAATTGAAGGGGTAGACTTTGATGAAACCTTTGCACCAGTAGCAAGGCTTGAATCAATAAGACTACTGTTGGGAATTGCTTGTATCTTGAAGTTCAAGCTATTTCAAATGGATGTGAAAAGTGCCTTTTTAAATGGCTACCTTAATGAAGAAGTATATGTAGAACAGCCTAAAGGATTTGTTGATCCAAACTGTCCAAATCATGTATACAAACTAAAGAAGGCACTTTATGGTTTGAAGCAAGCTCCAAGGGCATGGTATGAAAGACTGACCACATTTCTTATCAAGCAAGGATACAGAAAAGGTGGAATTGATAAAACCCTGTTTGTTAAAGATGAAGAAGGAAATGTCATGATTGCACAAATATATGTTGATGACATTGTCTTTGGTGGGATGTCTGACAGAATGGTCAAACATTTTGTCAAGCAGATGGAATCTGAATTTGAAATGAGCCTAGTAGGAGAATTAACCTACTTTCTTGGTCTGCAAATAAAGCAAATGGAAGACTCAATGTTCATCTCACAAAGCAAGTATTCCAAGAACATAGTCAAGAAATTTGGAATGGAAAATGCTGCTCACAAGAGAACTCCTGCCCCCACACATTTAAAGCTGACTAAAGATGAAAAGGGTGAGAATGTAGATCAAAGCTTATACAGAAGCATGATTGGAAGCTTGCTATACTTGACTGCTAGCAGACCAGACATTGCTTTTGCAGTAGGAGTTTGTGCAAGATATCAAGCTGATCCAAAAGTCAGTCATCTCAATCAAGTCAAGAGAATCCTTAAATATGTTAATGGTACTTGTGACTATGGCATAATGTACTTTCATGGTTGCAAACCAATTCTCACTGGCTTCTGTGATGCTGATTGGGCAGGAAGTGCTGATGACAGAAAAAGCACTTCAGGAGGATGCTTCTTTCTAGGAAACAATCTGATTTCTTGGTTCAGTAAGAAACAAAATTGTGTATCCTTATCTACAGCTGAAGCTGAGTATATAGCAGCAGGTAGCAGTTGTTCTCAGTTGGTTTGGATGAAGCAGATGCTCACTGAGTACAATGTCCCACAGGATGTCATGACATTGTACTGTGACAACTTAAGTGCAATCAACATATCAAAGAATCCTATCCAACATAGCAGGACAAAGCATATTGATATCAGACATCATTTCATCAGAGATCTTGTAGAAGAAAAGGTGATTTCATTGGAGCATGTAGCTACAAATCTGCAGTTAGCTGATATCTTTACCAAAGCATTGGATGCTACACAATTTGAGAACTTAAGGGGCAAACTTGGAATCTGTTTATGTGATATCTAGCAGTTAATGAGATGTGCCAACATGTCATATAACATTGTATGGCATAAGGTCCAGATGGCAAAACTAATCTAGACAAGATCCTTGGGAATTCCAGCTCTAATCATTTGCACTGTAACGGCTACTTATTTAGTAACTGCTTATAATCAGCTATCAAGATTCCCATCATACTATCACAAGCGAATCACATTAACCAGCTATTCTCCAGAAATTAAAAACCCTAAAGCTTTCTATCCATCTTCCTCAACAATGTCTCAAAACCCTAACTCAACTGAAGAAGTTCTCAATCAAGAAGACGTAGTTCATGCCACTCCCATTTCTGTAGTACCAATGCAATCAACCCCATTGGACGAACTCAGGGGAAGCGTTTCTCACACTAAAAAGGCAAGAACTCCAAAGAGAGGTAAAGATCAAGTCAGAAGCAAAGCTAAAGGCACTCCCTCTCCAGCTAACATGCCCCATAAATCTTCACAATATGTGGATGATTCAATCAAGGAGATTGTCACTCAAATTCTGTTTGAACAAAGAAAGGTGAGTGGAATCTCTGTTCCTCTGAACACAATGCCTGCACCTCAAGAAGAACCAGCTCAAACTGCAAAGGACACTCCTGCAGAACAAGATGTCCCAATAGATGTTGGAACATCTGCAGATGAGAAAGAAAATTCATCTGATGCTGATACTGAACAGACTGAGGACCAGAAAAAGGCCTCAAGTGAAAGTGATAAAGAAAACTCTGAGGATCAGATCAAAGCCTCAAATGAAGATCAAATCCCTGCTGATCAAACAGCTGAAGAGGAGACTGCTCAATCTCCTCCAGTGGTCAACATGGAGCAGGACTCTGATGCAGAAATCATAGCATCTGTTAAACCCAGCATAGCCAAAAGGCTAAGGTCCAGGAAAGGCAAGATGCAAGCTGAAGCAGCAATCCCTGAGAAGAAGAAGGCTAGTCCAAATAAAGGCAAGGCTAAAGCTACCTTTGGTCCAACAAAACCATGGAGCAAAGTCCAAACCCAGAAGAGAAAAGCTGCCACACCATCAGATTCAGATGTTGGATCAGATGTCCCAACATCTCCTCCCAAGAAGAGACCAACATCATCCAGAGCTTCAACTACTGTTCCAGAAGCTCCCTTGGACAACATATCGTTCCATCATGTCTCCAGTGTCAACAGATGGAAATATGTGTACCAAAGAAGGGTTGCTCTAGAAAGAGAACTGAGCAGCAATGCACTTGAGTGCACAGAACTGATTGACCTCATCTCTGCTGCAGGACTATTCAAGACAGTCTCAGAGTTCTCTCCCTGCTATGAACTTCTTGTCAAAGAGTTCATTGTGAATCTTCAGGAGGATTGCTCAAATGGTAAGTCATCTGAGTTCAGAAAAGTGTTTGTGAGAGGTAAGTGTGTTGAGTTCTCTCCTCAAATCATAAATCAATACCTAGGAAGAGAAACAGATGGACCAAATGAGCTAGGCAAAACAGATAATCAAATCTGTAAGGTGATCACTGCAAATCAGGTCAAGGCTTGGCCTGTGAAGGGAAAGCTCTCTGTGAGCATGCTTACCAGAAAGTATGCCATGCTGAACAGGATTGGAACTGCTAACTGGGTGCCTACCAACCACACTTCTTCAATCTCAACTGGTCTGGCCAGATTCATCTATGCTGTGGGAACTCAAACCAAGATGGATTATGGAGCTTATATTTTTGATCAGACTATGAAGCATGCCATCTCTTCTGCAACAAAGCTGCCAATAGCTTTTCCATCTTTGCTGTGTGGTATTGTGCTCAATCAATACCCTGGAATTCTCACTGACAAGGATACAGCCTGCAAAAGAGAAAGCCCCTTGGCTTTTCACTACAAGTTATTCCTCAGTCATCATGCAGCAGATGTTGAAGCACCTTCTGGGACATCTGCAGGTCCTTCAACTACTAGGAATCCAATCTCCAAGAAGGCTTTAATTGCTGAACTCAAAAGCACCTGCAAAGAGCTTGAAGCTAGAAATCAGAAGCTTGAGGAAATCATTAAAAGGTTGGAAAGTGAAGAAGATCAGAATGCTGCATCTGATGAAGACAGTGAAGCTGATGAAGAAAGTGAAGCTGATAAAGAAACTGAAGTGGAGGAAGAAACTGAGAGTGATGAATCTGAGTGATCAATGTATGTGAGGCAAATGTAATGACAGCAATGTATTTGGAATAGTGTCTTTGGCCCCTAATTTTGTGTCTACCAAGGGGGAGAACAACATCAAATTATTGTAATTGCTGTTTAAGTATGAATGAAAAAATCTGTTTGTTTGCTTCTGAACTGAATAAGTGTTTTTCTGTTGCAACAAGATTGGATACATATATGTTTGAGGGGGAGTAATCTCAAATAAGAATCAACAGAAAAGTAATGCTATACTCTGATAAAAAGAACTTCTGCTGCACTCTGAAAACCAGAAAAGATGTTAGCCAAAAATTAGCCAAAGGGGGAGTTTGTAGATGTTTAAGAATTGGCAGAATTTTTGACCAACAAGAAATGTTGAATTCAGTTCAGAATGTCCTATCAGATGTTGGGACATTATCAAACAGAGTATGTGAACTTATTTCAGGATGTCTCATCAGATGTTGGGACATTGTGTAAATAACTTCAGTTCAGTTTTTCAGGATGTCCCAACAGATGTTGAGACATCTCAGACCTGCTACCAGAATTAATTAATGATTAACTGATCAGAGATATTTAAGGAGAGTTATCTGGAATTAATTAATGATGGTTAAAAACATAACAAGGCGCATCTGTAGGGAGTTTTATATTGAAGATTCAGATTAAAACAGAAGACCTAAATCACCTAGAATCTAGGAGGTAACAAACCCTAAATTCAAGGTGGAAGCTGCATGCGCATTAGGGCTGGATCCTCTGCAGAAAGCCCAAATTACAGATACCTATTTAAGCAACAGAAACTCATAGAATTGAGTACGAATTTCAGAAGACCAAATAGGGTGTCTAGTGTTTTAATAGCAGGTTGTTTAATTGTACCACTTTATAAGATTTTAAGCAAAAGTGCATTTGTGACTTGATTGAAACTGTTAAGTAAGATCAAGCTGTATTGTTTGAAGGATGTCTTCAATTTTTGTAAACTTGTAAACTTGATCACTGTGTGATTGAGGGGGAGTGAGTAGGGTACTCTTATCTAAGGTGTGTCTTAGGTAGAAATTGCATTGGGTAGTTATTAAGTGATAGATTAAACAGGGTGGTTTAAGTCTAGAATTAATAATACTTATAGTGGATTTCCTCCTGGCTTGGTAGCCTCCAGATGTAGGTGTGGTTATACACTGAACTGGGTTAACAAACTTCTGTGTTGTTTACTTTTCTTGCTATTTAAGTTTTGGTTAAATTTGTCAAGTGTCCTATCAAGTGTTGGGACATCTCTTAGGACATCTCATACCTGATCACAGAATTTCACACTTCATACTTCTTTTACACTGACACTTGCCTTCTTTTCCAGCTTTTGATACACAAATTGCACTGACACTACCCCTTTAAAACACAAATCTTTTAAGCGTGGATCCCGTCGAGTACGACGAACAATCTGGGTGCTAATACCTTCCCAGGTTGTAACCAACCCCCTTTCTCAGTTTCTCTGGTTCGCGACCGTCTTATCCGTATCTTTTCTAGGTATATGCAGCATTACCTTTCCTCCGGGATAAAAATGCCTAGCTGGCGACTTTTTTCTTCTGAGTTCACCCTTGTGTGTTCTCTTCCCTTTTCGCCGACCGTTCGCGTCTGTACCCCTTCTGACTTAGCCTCATTTGGTGGGAGCGACAGCTTGGCGACTCTCCTGGGGAACCTTATACTGTAACCAGGGCTTCTGGTTCTTTTTGTGGGTTCCTCCTAGCGCTTGGTTGATTTGTGTTTACTGGGGTGTTATGTGCTAATTGTGTTTATATAGTTGCTTTATTTACTGCTTTATGTACAATTATTTATTGCTTTCTTTACAGTTTTATATATTATACTGTCATACTGTCATCTTGCTGGATTTGGTTTGTTGTTTTGATGGGTGGGGTCCTATTGAGAGTTTGAGGTCCTATACCTGGGACCTGAGTGACACCTAGGCTAGAGTGGTTCATATTCTTTCCCATTCCATTTCGGTCTGGTGCGGGAATATGAAACACGGTTCAGATGTGGGTTTCTTCTTGAGAACTCTGTGCTACAGATTTCCTGTAGTGCTAGGGCTATCTGGGAAGCCTGCTAAGTCTGGATGACCTTTATTATGACCTTCAGAAACTGAGGTGAATTAGAGGAGGATCTTTTATGGTTATTGTAAACACTGTACCTCCGGGTTAGAAGTGTTTACACTTCTCATAACTGATCCAAGTCTGAGGATCCTTGTTTTAGAACACCACATGTGAGGGGGTTGGGCTGTTTACAGGTTTGCAGGTACCATTGGCCGCATCATACCCTGATACCTTGTTTTGGTTAAGAGTACCTCATTTTGGACAGTTCTTGTGATTTAACCCTGGACATGTGGCTCTTTATTTGATTCCCCCACCTTGGTTACTGGATTTCTGAACCTCCATTTGGACTTCTTGAACATACATGGGCCTTATATCAAGACAGATAAATCAGATCCAGCTTGATCATAAACCCTTGCATATCATTTGTATACATCATCATTGCATCATTTGACATTTGTTTATTTGTTTTTCAGGGTATCCACCTTATATCTGGCTTGGTTTTGACCCCTTCATCTGCATAGACCGCTGTTTCATCAGCTATCTGCTTCAGCTATTCTCTTCAGTTGTCTGCTTCAGCTGTCTTCATCATCATTAGCACCAACCTGTCAGTGGCTCATCTCTAGTATCAGTCTTGATCTTCATCAGCACTTGTCTTCAGCTCTTCATCAGCATTCATGGCTGCACCCAGGAAAAGCAACATATCTTACCATTTCTTTGAGCTTGTGTTGACTGGCATCAGGCAGGTCCAGTCACTTATCACCCCTGACCACATCCCATTATTCAGAGAGCATTATGGAGGTATCATGGACATGGTTATAGATCTGGACCCTTCTCAGAGGAGCATGATCCACACATGCTTACAGTTTTATGACCCTCCTTTGAGATGTTTCACATTTTCAGACTTCCAGCTAGGACCTCTGTTGGAGGAATTTTCATCATTAATTGGAGTACCTGTCAGGGGTGGGATCCCCTTCAACCCAGGGATGACTTCTCCCAACAATGGAGAAGTGGAAAAAGCACTGTACCTAGAGCCTACTTTGATTGAGAAGAACATGACAACAAAAGCTGGGATCCCTGGCTTACACTTAGACTTCTTGGTTTCTCAGGCCATCCTGAAGGCCTCTTTGGGAGAATGGAGGGCAGTTTGTGCATTACTAGCTCTCAGCATATATGGGGTTATATTGTTTGCAGATGAGCCCAAATTTATCAGCAAGAATGCCATTCATCTCTTCCTTATGAGGAACCCAGTACCCACATTGCTGGGAGATTGCTATTACTCCATTCATCAGAGGAATGAGAAACAAAGGGGGAAGTTAGTGAGATGATGTGCTCCTCTGTTTCACACCTGGCTGCTCAGACACCTACCTAAGACAGATGCCTTCCTGAATCCTCATCAACAGAAGAATTGGGCTAAGAGACTTATTTCTTTGTCTTCAGATGACATCAGATGGTGCACCCAGAGCACCAAAGGAAAAGACATGATCATAAGTTGTGGGCAATACCCAAATGTGCCTCTAATAGGAGTAAAGGGTTGCATCAACTACAATCCTTTGTTGTTTAAGAGACAACTGGGCTATGCTTTGGTTCACCCTCCTAGAATGCAAGAGTTAGCTGAGACCCTGTATTGTGAGATAAAGCCTAATCTAGCTGCTGTCAGACAAGCATCCTGGGCTTGGGACAACATCCAGACAAAAGGGATGGCTATTCTTGGAAGGTGCAATAATGTTGCATCAGCTCAGTACTATGACTGGTCCCATGCTAGAGCTCAGATTACTGGGATGCCTTTCACCATTGAAGATATACCTGGACCATCCACAACTCAACCAGCAGCAACTGTCAGCCTGGAAGAATTTGAGAAGCTGAAGGAAAGGAATGAGAATTTGTCTCAAGCTCTGAAGAAGACCCTCTGGGAGAGGAGTGATGGTCGTCTGGACATTGAGAGGTTGGAAAAGCTTAAGTTGGAGCATCTGGCTAAAATTGAGAAAACAGAGGACTACATCAAAAAAGCAAGAGCTGGAGAACAAATATTGAAGAATGCCTGCAAAGAGGCCAAGTTTCAGAAGGCTAGGACTGATCTCTATCTGCAAGAAAGTCAGGCTAGGTGGGTCAGGATCACTAAAGCCCGTACTCAAGAAGATCAGAGAACTCAAGCCAGGATTGAACAGTTAGAGGCCAAGGAAAAGAAGCAACAGGAAGCTTTATTGGCAGCCCAGAAGGAGATTTTAGAGTTGAAGCTTAGGGCTGGATTGAAGAGGTCAAAGGACCAGGACAGACACAAGAAGCTGACCACTGCCATTGCCACCAGAAACCTCCTCATCAGAAACATCACAGAGCATCCAGCTGGTCCAGTGACTGAGGCACTTCTGAAGGAGGTTAAGGAGGATGAGTTTGGACTAGATGTCTGACTTTTTGATTGTTGTTGTTTTCATTTGATGTACTTTTCTTTTTGTGTTGTATTTTGACCCTTCAGGGGCATATGTTGTAAAGCAAACTATGTATTGTTCAGTATTTGTAATATATTCTAGTTTGTTTCCATTTTTGGGATTTCCTTTCTCAACAGAGTCAAAAGCATCTTCCTCGGGGTCTGGAAAGGTCAAAACCAAGAACCAAGCCGGATACCTTGGAAAACAAATAAGCATGCTGCATTGCATACTAACTTTTGTTTTGTTTTGTAGGTTTTGCCTTTGTTATGTTTGTTTCTAACTCTGTTGTGTCTCAGGAAATATTGCTCGCCGCCGGGTGTTCCCTCTCAACCGTACGCACTGGTACCCTACTCGCAACAACCTTCCTGGTATCCAAATGGATCAAGTACAGCAAGACCTGACTGAGGTCAGGACTCAGATGGCTAATGAAAGAGTGGAAATGAGGAACCAAATGGCTCAATTTATGACTGTAATGACTGGCTTGGCCCAAATTCAGGAGAGGCTAAGGGCATTGGTAGAAAGACAAAACCCCGAGGAACCTCATCCTGGGACTGGAGGGACTAGTAATAATGAGGGAGGTCAGCCTCATGTTAACCCACCAGTATTTGGACCTCATCTAGATCCGGAAGCCAACATCCCAAGAAATGTACAGGGCAACACTGCTGCAGGCAGGATCTTGCAAGAAGATCCTCAAGAGGAGCAGTTTACTGTAATGGGAGCTGGAGATGAAGTCTATGATAGGAGGTTTGATGAAATTGCCGAGAAGTTGAGATCTCTGGAGTCTCAAAATTCCTTAGGCTTCGATGTAATGGATATGGGGTTAGTGGATGGGGTGAGAATTCCCCACAAGTTCAAACCCCCGTGCTTCGAGAAATACAATGGAACCTCTTGTCCACGAACTCACCTACAATCTTTTCTGGGGAGACTTAAAGCATATACCATGGATGAAAAACTGTGGATGTTTTACTTTGAAGATAGTTTGACTGGAGCCTCGAGAGAGTGGTATTCACACTTGACCAGAGCTACTATCAGATGCTGTAAGGACTTAGCTGAAGCCTTCATCAGGCAATACCAATACAATCTGGACATGGCTCCTAACAGGACCCTCTTGATGGGAATGTCTCAATCCTCCAGGGAAAGCTTCAGGGAATATGCCCAAAGGTGGAGACAGCTTGCTGTTGCTGTCCAACCACCCATGTCGGAAAGAGAAATGGCCGACATGTTCATGAATACTCTGCAAGGAACATATATTGATAGGCTAGCTGCCTTTTCTTCCACCAGTTTTGCTGACGTAGTTATAGCTGGGGAAAGGATTGAAAGCCTTTTGAAAATGGGTAAGATTTCTGATAATGGTGAAAGTTCATCTAGTAACCCCAGGAAACCTTTTGTGGGACCTCGAAGGACCGGTGAGACAAATGCCATTCATGCCAGCAGGGGCAGACCTCAGTATGTTCACAGATCAGTGGCAGCTGTCACTATTCCAGCTCCGATCCCTCAGCAACCAACATATCAACAACCACAACAACCACATTATCAACAGCAAGTTCAGTACCCGCCACAAAGAACCTACAACAACAACAACAACAATCAACAACCAAGACCTTTTCAGCAAAGACCGTCACAGGCAAATAGGGTGATTGACCCTATCCCTATGCCTTATGCTGCCTTATTGCCACAACTCCTGAAACTCAACTTGGTTGAGTTAAGGACATTGGCACCACCAGATCCCTCCAATCTCCCAAGGAATTATGATGTCAACGCCAGATTTGCTTTCCACTCCAATGCACCTGGCCACAATACGGAAAAATGCAGGGCCTTGCAAATGAAAGTCCAAGATCTGGTGGATTCTAAAGCCCTCAACTTTGCACCCCCTCCAAATGTCAACAAGAATCCTATGCCTCATCATGGCGGGCCGAGGATTAATTCCATTGAGGAAGACAAGCCATCTACTTTGATCACCAGTGTTGCACAAATTCGGACACCTCTGGTCGAAATTAACGCTCAGCTTCTAGAGTGCCAAGTGTTTCCCGGGTGTGAGCTCGGTTGTGGGTATTGCAACATTGCAGTCAACGGGTGTGATAATTTGAGAAGCGGCATAGATAGTCTTATCAAGGATGGAATACTTCAGATCTCAACAACAGCGCCTACAAATCCAGCAATTCCTTTGACAACAATTCTTGATTCTCCTACAACTGCAGCAACAATCATTCCTACCGATTCATCAGTATTATCAGCAATGGCTTCATCCATCACTTCAACAAATCAAATGTCAACAACCCTTTCTTCTACAACATCAACATCCATTTATTCAGCCGAATCTTCTACAACACCAGCAGAAATTAATGAAGACATATCAGCAGTCACCATCTACTATGATCCATCAATTGTTCCTCCAAACAACAACTTTCAACAACAAACAGTGGCACCTCCTGCCAGGTCACCAGTCACAATTTACTACGATCCACACACCATTTCAGTACCCTCCTCTGCAGCAGTCAGTCCAGTCACCATTACGGTGCCTGGACCCGTTCCTTATGAAAGTAGTAATGCCATACCTTGGCATTATGGCTCTGATCTCTACTGCAACGGGGAGAAAATCACTCTGGATTCTTCAACCTCTTCTCCACAAATTGATAATGTTGGGGTAGGCGGAGGCTTCACCAGAAGCGAACACCTTTTTGCCTCACAAACTCAGAGGCCTAATGTGGAAGCAGAAGCTGTTGCCAAAGCAAAAGGAAAGAGTGTGGTATCTGAAGAGCCAGCTGTCAAAGAAACTCAGAAGACATCTTTTGAACAAGATGTAGACGAGTTTATGAGAATCATAAAGAGAAGTGATTACAAAGTGGTGGACCAGCTTCACCAAACTCCCTCAAAAATCTCCATATTATCCCTGTTGATGTGTTCTGAAGCTCACAGGAATGCATTATTGAAAGTCTTGCACGCAGCATATGTGCCAGAGGAGATCACTGTTAATCAGCTAGAAACCGTGGTAGCAAATGTCAATACCAGTCATGGACTGGGCTTCACCAATGCTGACTTAACAACTGAGGGACGTAACCACAACAAGGCTTTACACATCACCCTAGAATGCAAAGGTGCTGTTTTATCTCATGTACTGGTGGACACTGGGTCGTCACTCAATGTTTTACCAAAGAAAGCCTTAGTGAAGCTGGAGTATGATGGCTTGGCACTGCGTCTGAGTAATTTGGTGGTGAGAGCATTTGATGGCTCTAAAAGATCAGTGCTTGGAGAGATTGATCTGCCTGTGATGATTGGCCCGCAGACCTTCAAAATTACCTTCTATGTGATGGACATTCAGCCGGCCTACAGCTGTTTGTTGGGTAGACCCTGGATCCATGCCGCTGGCGCTGTTACGTCTACCCTTCACCAGAAGCTGAAATTCGAGTGGGAAGACCAGATCATCACCATCTGTGGGGAAGAAGACATCTTTGTTAGCCATCTGGCTACGTATAAGTACATAGAGATGGATGGAGAAATCCATGAAACTATGAGCCAGGGGTTTGAGGCCCTAAACATTAATGAAGCATCTGCTGTGCTGGGAACCTCCATAACGTCATATCAGCAAGCCAGGAAGGTTGTTGAAGAGGGTACTGCCCAAGGCTGGGGCAAGCTGCTGCCCGTGGAAAAGAAAGAAGACAGATTTGGGTTGGGTTACAAACCAACTCAACAAGATCAATCAGAGGCTGCGAAGGAGCCCAATTTTGTCAGCGGGGGAATGCTCATCCCGGATGCTGTAAACAATTTGGAAGACGAGGAGGAAAGCGACCGCAACCTGGAGAGTTGGATACGTCCAAGGACCCCGGGGAGCCAAGTCCTTAACTGGTCTTCCCAGGAAATTATAAGGGTTACTCCTGCAGAGTAATTATTATTTCCTGTATTTTTAAGCATGCATCAAGTCTTGCATCTTGCCCAAGGTGTCAAGACTCATTTTGTAATCGGGCCATTTGGTAATTTTGTGCAAATGGATTAATCAATGAATATCGGACATCTTTTGAAAATGAGTCTTTTCCTTTTCCACTCACTGTTTTTCATTTTTTCTTTTTACAAAATAAAATGGCAATGTTTTTAAAAATGATAATTTCTTTTCACTTTTTCTAAACAAGATTAAAATTGATCACTAAATAAACAATCTAAAACCTTGCAGAGAGTGCCTTTCAGACCGCACCGATAACAACACGGCTATGACTTCGTATGACTTTGACAGTCCAATCAATCAAGCTGATGAAGGGGTTGAAGAAGATTATGAGCTACCTGAAGAGCTAGCTAGGTTGTTGAGACAAGAGGAGAAGGTTATCACTCCTCATCAGGAGGAGGTCGAAACAGTTAATCTTGGAACGAAAGAAGAAGTGAAAGAGGTTAAGATCGGGGCCTGCCTGCAAGATTTAGTAAAGGAACAACTGATTGATATGCTCCGGGAATATGTGGATGTTTTTGCTTGGTCTTATCAGGATATGCCAGGGTTGGACACCGACATTGTCATGCACAAGCTGCCTCTGAAAGAAGATTGCCCACCGGTAAAACATAAACTGCGCCGTACTCGCCCAGATATGGCAATGAAGATTAAGGAAGAAGTACAAAAGCAGTGGGACGCTGGGTTCCTTGCTGTAACTAGTTATCCACCGTGGGTTGCTAATATTGTACCTGTGCCTAAGAAAGACGGCAAGGTGAGAGTGTGTGTGGACTACCGGGATCTGAACAGAGCCAGTCCGAAAGATGACTTCCCTTTACCTCACATTGATGTATTGGTTGATAACACGGCTCAGTTCTCGGTATTCTCCTTCATGGATGGATTTTTAGGATACAATCAGATCAAGATGTCACCTGAAGACATGGAGAAGACGACTTTCATCACACCCTGGGGCACATTCTGTTATAAGGTAATGCCATTCGGACTGAAGAATGCTGGTGCCACTTATCAACGGGCTATGGTAACATTATTCCATGACATGTTCCACAAAGAAATTGAATGTTATGTGGATGACATGATTGCCAAGTCCCTCACAGAAGAAGACCACCTGGTAAATCTGTTGAAGTTATTCACGCGTCTGAGGAAGTACCAACTGAAGTTAAACCCCAACAAATGCACATTCGGGGTGCGATCTGGTAAGCTGCTGGGATTTATTGTAAGTGAGAAAGGGATTGAAGTTGACCCTGATAAAGTCAAAGCCATTCAAGAAATGCCTGCACAGAAAACTGAAAAAGAAGTTCGGGGTTTCTTAGGAAGATTGAACTACATTTCAAGGTTCATATCTCACCTTACTGCAACCTGTGAGCCTTTATTCAAGCTGTTAAGTAAAGAACAAATGGTCAGGTGGAACGAAGACTGCCAGAAGGCTTTTGACAAAATCAAAGAATACTTGCAAGAGCCTCATATCCTTATGCCTCTAGTTGAAGGAAGGCCTCTAATCATGTACTTAACAGTGTTAGAAGAATCAATGGGGTGTGTGCTGGGCCAGCATGACGAGTCTGGTCGAAAAGATTATGCAATATACTACCTAAGCAAAAAGTTTACCGACTGTGAACAACGTTATTCATTGCTCGAGAAAACTTGTTGTGCTTTAGCGTGGGCTGCTCGCCGACTGAGACAGTATATGTTGACCCACACTACCTTATTGATCTCAAAGATGGACCCAGTTAAATACATTTTCGAGAAGCCAGCGCTTACCGGACGGGTTGCAAGATGGCAAATGATTCTCACAAAATATGACATTCAGTACACATCTCAGAAAGCCATCAAGGGCAGTGTATTATCTGATTATCTCGCTGAGCAACCCACTGATGATTACCAGCCTATGAGATTTGACTTCCCTGATGAAGACATCATGTTCATAAAAGCAAAAGATCATGAAGAGCCTGTTCACACTGAAGGGCCTGACCTAGAAGAAGAATGGACTATGATGTTTGATGGGGCTGTTAATATGAATGGTCGTGGTGTTGGTGCAGTACTCATTACACCTAAAGGAGTTCACATGCCTTTCTCGGCGAAACTCACTTTTAACTGCACTAACAACGAAGCTGAATACGAAGCTTGTATTATGGGTCTTGAGGAAGCCATTGACCTCAGGATCAAGACTTTGACTGTGTTCGGAGATTCAACTCTGGTAATTAATCAAACCAACGGCAAGTGGTACACCCACCAAGATCATCTGATACCTTACCGGGATTATACAAGAAGGTTATTGACTTTCTTCACTACAGTCAAGCTTGAGTATATCCCTCGAGATGAAAATCAGTTTGCAGATGCTCTGGCTACCATTTCATCCATGATCAAAGTTCAAGCTGCCAACTTTGTGCCTCGAATTTCAGTATTCAGACTCGACAGACCAGCATATGTATTCTCAGCAGATGTTGTTAAAGATGATAAGCTTTGGTTCCACGACATCAAATGCTTCTTGGAGGATCAAATATACCCACCTGTGGTATCTTCCAATGATAAGAAGACTTTAAGAAGGCTTGCTGGTAGTTTCTTCCTGAATACTGATGGTTCCTTGTACAAGAGAAACTTTGATATGGTACTCCTCAGATGCGTTGATAAGACAGAGGCAGATTTGTTGATGCACGAGGTGCACGAAGCATCCTTTGGTACCCATGCTGGAGGGCATGCAATGGCTAAAAAGTTGCTAAGATCAGGCTATTACTGGATCACAATGGATGCAGACTGTTGTGCTTATGCCAGAAAATGTCATAAATGCCAGATTTATGCGGATAAAGTGCATGTGCCTCCGAATCCTTTGAATGTGATGTCTTCACCCTGGCCCTTTGCCATGTGGGGCATTGATATGATTGGCAAGATTGAACCAACCGCTTCGAACGACCACAGATTCATCCTGGTTGCTATTGACTATTTTACCAAGTGGGTTGAAGCGGCTTCTTATGCAAATGTTACAAGGCAAGTGGTAGCCCGATATCTGAAGAGAGATATCATCTGTCGGTATGGAGTGCCCGAGTGAATCATTACTGTAATGGTTCCAACTTAAACAACAAAATGATGGCAGAACTATGCCGGGACTTCAAAATCCAACACCACAATTCTTCTCCTTACAGGCCAAAGATGAATGGCGCTGTAGAGGCATCTAACAAGAATATCAAGAAGATTGTGCAGAAGATGGTAGTCACATACAAAGACTGGCATGAAATGCTACCGTTTGCCTTGCATAGGTACCGAACGTCAATCAGAACATCCACTGGGGCAACGCCGTATCAGCTTGTTTACGGTATGGAGGCGGTCCTACCTGTTGAAGTTGAACTACCCTCTCTACGGGTATTGATGGATGTTAAGCTGAATGAAGCAGAATGGGTCCGATCCCGATACGAGCAACTAAATCTGATTGAAGAGAAGAGATTGGCTGCAATTTGTCATGGGCAGCTGTATCAGAAAAGAATGAAGAAAGCCTTCGATCAGAAAGTCAGGACACGAGAGTACCAAGTAGGAGATCTTGTGCTGAAAAGACTCCTCCCTCCTCATACAGACCACAGGGGCAAGTGGACTCCGAATTATGAAGAACCATTCATAGTAAAGAAAGTTTTCTCTGGTGGAGCACTGATGCTCAGTACTATGGATGGAGAAGACTTCCTGTCCCCTGTGAATTCAGATGCAGTTAAAAAATACTTCGCATAAAAAAATGACCAGCTGGACATAAAAACAGAATGTAAGTCCAGGCAAAAATAGGGCATCCCGGCGAGTCAAAAACAGAATAAAAGACTCGGGCAAAAATAAGGGAAAATGGATTAAAAAAAAATGTACACCCGCTGAGTTGAAAAGCCGTATTGGACAACTCAGGCAAAAATGGGTATCCCGGTGGATTGAAAACCCGAAAGGGAGATCTTCACAAAATTAGGGAATAAGCGAACAACTGCGTTCTGAATTCGTCTGTATCACTTACAACATGGTGAGCTTCGAAAGGTCCGAGCGCCGGTCAGAGTCAGCCTTCTTCAGAAAGCAAGACGAGAAGAACGTCAAAAGTCATACGAGTCATAGCAAAAGGGAAGCTCCTTGAAGCTTCATCAGCATTGCCAACACTTTTTTGTCTTTCAATTTGTAACGATCTCCTCATTTTAGGGGATCTGTTTCTTTGACTGTATCTTGCCAATTCAGGGCACACGAATTAATAAAATCAGATTTTCAGTCATGTTCGTCTCTTACATTTTATTTTCGTTTGCAAAAGTGTCCGATGTCTTTAAGATATTGATTGCATGAATACAGATGCTTCCTTTCTCAAGAATACATGCTTACAGGAAATATGTTTGCTCCTAGGATTGCCTGAACTCCTATGACGAAATCCAATAAGGGATATCTCGGGATGCTTGTACGTTTCTTTTTCTTTACAGGATTGCAGGTGTTCAGAGCGTACCATGGGGCATGAAGGTTTCTCCCCAGCAAGCTGCCTAACTATTATCTACTCAGTCTATCTCCTGATTAGCACCGGAGGTGCTCTCTCCCCAGCTGAGTTGTCGTACGTCATTCCTCCTCAGCCGAAAGCAAAGACCGGGAACCATCTCCCCACGAAGTTTCGACCTCTATCCAGAAAAGCAATACCTGAAGATCTCACAACAGAGTGACGAAAGCGTCTACAAAACCTAGATGGGTCCCTCATCACCAATATAGGTCTATCAGTGACCTATTTCCCCACGCAGAGTCATATATGACAGATCTATCAATGATTTTACTCCCAGCTGGGAAATCCACTTCAAACAGATCAGCCAGAGATCTCCACAGCAGCAGGATCCGAATCCCGGATCAGTATCTTTGCATAACTATAGCATTCGCATCATATTTTCCCCACAGAGCGTAGCATTCCGTCTAATACGGAGCATTACGGCAAAAATCAAACATATTGCATAATCACAAGCCATGAGTCGAATTGAACACTTGTAAATACTGACAACCCATCAGACAGTATATAGAATATTTCCCCAATTCCTCACCAGAGGGCCAAAACATTTCCCTTACAGATACACACTCATTTTGGCACTCGTCCGTGTCATCATTCCCCAGTAAAGTCGCCCAAGCATTCTTCACAAACAGACGACTCGTATATTACAAATGCTTCCCGACACTCGTCTGTGGCATTTCCCCAGCAGAAAGCCAAAGCGTCCCCTTTGCACTCACAGATACATATATACTTCTTCCCTGACACCCGTCCGTGTCACCTCCCCTAACACAGTTGCCTAAACACTTTGCAAACCAAATACTTGTTTATAATGCGCTTTTCCTGGCACTCGTCTGTGTCGTGCTTTCCCTAGCAAGTTAAATACTCGTCTGTGTCTCGCTCGTCACTTGTTACTCATACAGATACTCGTCCGTACTTTACATATGCCACCTGAATTCTCTCAGAATCAACACTCGTCAGTGTTCCTTGTTAACTAGTTGATACTCGTCCGTATCATCATCTCTGAACATGCGTCAAATGTTTGTTTCTACCGATACTCGTCCGTATCATAGTCTTAAGGATGCTCGTCCACATCTTTAATCTATACACCGTGTCAAACACTTATGTCTTCTTGAATTTAGACACTCGTCTATGTCTACTGCTCCCCAGAAAAGTCCCAGCAAATCCCAATGAATAACTTCCTTTCTATCTGACATTCGTCCTATGTCATGATACCTTTCGACAGCCGTACCCTGCCAGGTGATCGTCCTTCACCTTTTTGATGATCGTACTTCATCACCCCAGTGGAGTCTCTATTCATTAGAACCCCTTTTCATCCGACATTCGTCCTATGTCGTGATGCTTTCGGCAGCCGTCCCCTGCTAGGTGATCGTCCTTCACCTCTTGATGATCTTCCTTCATCATTTTATCCGATGGCCGTCCCCATCGTTGATCTTGTTATCTGATGTTCGTCCTATGTCATGATACCCTCAGAGCAGCCGTACCCTGCTAGGTGATCGTCCTTCACCTCTTGATGATCGTCCTTCATCATGCTTATCCGATGGCCGTCCCCATCGTCGACCTTTTTTATCCGGCATTCGTCCTATGTCGTAATACTTTTTGGCAACCATACCTTGCCAGGTGATCGTCCTTCACCTTAGATGAATGTCCCTCATCTTATCCCCAACAGAGCAGCCGTCCCCTGCCAGGTGATCGTCCTTCACCTTTGATGACCCTACCTCATCATTTATTTCATTTATGCCTTGAGCTTGATGGTCGTCCCCATCATTTACCTTTAATCTCCAGAGAGTCTTATAGCTTTACCCGATGGCCATCCCCATCATAATCTCTTATCCCCAGCATGTCGGTCGTCCCCGTCATTGCTTTATCCCCAGCAGTCGTCCTCTGCTCGATGGTCGCCCTCCGTCGCCCGCACTTTATAAATATACTTTATTTTCTTTTTACAATCTATATCCCTTTTCTTCTTCATTCTGTGAGTGCAAATTTTGGACCGTCTTTGGTATTCAACCACAAGTTATCTTGTTTGCCTGTTAAGCCGTCGCTTACATCCTGCACAGCTAACTCGTGTTTGAATAGGGGCAGCTGTAAACACCCCAAATTTTCCCTCACCCATTCACACCATGGCTTGTGATATTTTCATTTGCATAAATTCAATCATAGCATCTCATACCACATTTTTGATTCACTGCATTGCTCCTAAGTCATCTGCATCTAGGGTTTGTGATCTGAGCCATCCCTGAGCCATCTGAGCCATTCCAAAGGTTATTGATCACTTCAAAGGGATCTATGTATGTTCAAGCATCATATTATATCCTCAAAAAGTCAAGGAAGTCAAAGAATCACAAGAACTGAGAAAGGCATGGAAGCAGAGCCAGGTTTGACTGCACAGAGGACCTAGAATTAGGGTTTTGGTTTCAAGGGCCATAACTCCAATTTTTTTGGTCATTCTTGTTTCTATTGGTCTCTATATGTTATAAGGATCATGCATATCAAGTTTCATGAAGAAATTTCATGGGGGAGGCATCTAATCAAGAGTTGACTTCTTGAGCAAGTCAGTGCAAAATCAGGGCATCTGAGGCCCCCAATGACCCAACCAAAGGGTGTTCTTCATCATTTTGAATGTGTATGATCTTTATTTGATCATAGAAGATGTTAGAAGTTCACAAAATTGAAGAATTTCAAGCCATTTGCAAAGTTGCCTTTTTGGGAAAGTGACTTGTAATGAAAACTTGCCATTTTGGGAAAGTTTTTCAACCTTCTCTTTTTGATTCAAAAATGCTTCAAATGAGAAAACTTTGGTCATGAAAGTTGTAGAATGGATCATTCCCTTTTCAAAAAGTACAAGAACTCATTCTAATTCATTTTGGATCAAAAGTTATGGCCTTGCAAAGTTGGATAAAATCATTGAAATTTCACTTTTGCACAAAATGGAAAACTTGCAAATTCTCATGACAAGACTTTATGTGACTTCAATGTGACCTCTAATCATCATACAAACATGAATCATGACCTAAAAATCAGATTGCACCAAAGAACCTCCCATTTTCATGACTTATGCCTCAAGTAATCACAAAAGGGCCAAAAGATCACAAAGTTGCAAAACCTCACAAAAACCCTAATCCACTTGCAAGTTGGCCTCAAAATCATTTCCATGGTCTACCTTGATTCAAGCTGCAACAGACATGCTTTTGTTCTAGCCCTAAAACAGCCCATACCTCATAGTACACCTAGACTTGACTTTTTGCAAAAGGGGCCATACCAATCAAGCTGTGCCACCAACAACTCTCTGCCCCATCACAACTTGATATATGGACTAAAAGAGACTCAAAACACACAACAAGCCAGTCTGATCTCTCTCATAAGCCATAGTTCACAAAACTCTCCTTTTATGCACTTTTCATTCGAATCTCCTCACACAAGCTAAAAACATCAAAACAAACTTCATAGAATCACTCAACATGTTCCTCTGATCATTTCCCAACCCTCATTTGTCCCTGAAACCACCTCAAGCAGAAACACGATTCTCACCCCTCACTGAACAGAACTTCATCAAACTCACAAATCAGCCACTATCCAATCCAACTAAACCTCAAAGCATCTTCAGGGGGACCATTAGAGAAGTTTTGAAGCAAGGAGGCAGTCTGAAAGCTCCAAACTGAAAGCTTCACTTCAGGTAGCTTCGAAAATATTTTTTTTCCAGAAACCTTGTTTTAAGTTATTAAAATGATCTACATGCTCCCCTGAATGCAATGAGCTTTGAATTTTTGAAAATGATGAAGAGATGAGGATGTATGGTTTGTTTGAAACTTTGCCCGTGAAATTGATTTTTGCTTGTTTCCCTTGATTCATGAAAAATAAATAGGTTTTGTTGTTGGATTCTTGTTTAAGATGTTTGGTTGAGTGAATCTGGAGATTTTGGCACGTTTTAGTGAGGTTTTGAGAGAGATAGGATGAAGGTCTCGCCGGAGAAGACGACCGGAAGTCTTCTCCAGCCACCTGAGGGTCATTAACCCTAATCTGAGTAATTAGACAACTTTGAATTTGGACCATGGATTTTGTTGACCTATGTTGACTCTCGCGTGTTTGAAGGGCTCAGATCACCCCATTAAGCCCTAATCCACGTCATTAGGTTAATTAATTAGGGTTTTAGGTTAATTGAGTCAGTTCAAATGTGGGCCGTCCAGATGCGCGCGGGTCAATTCCCTCCTTTTCTCTTTGAATCTCAGCCAGTGGATGTGCATACTTCTCATTAATTCATTTTTATTTTCATTTTATTTGATTTATCTTTTACGAATTTTTAAAAATAGTAAAATACATTAAAAAATTCTGAAAATTTTTATCAAATCTTTTATTAATTTTCAGAACCCAAAAATATTTTTATTTTTATTTTTTGCATTAAAAATCATTTTTAAATCATTTAAATGTTTATTTTTAATTAGTTAATGAAAGTTAATTAATTAAAAATACATTTAGGTATTTAAAAACCACAAAAAAATTCACATTGCATTTCAAAACATTTAGAAACATTATCAAACCCTCAAACCAAATGTCTTTTTTGTTCTTGATGCATTTTGATCATTTTCTTTGGAATTAAATTCATTTTAAGGCAATATTTTTGTGCAAACTTTGAAAAATCCATTCTGCCTAACCTTTGAGAGTTTGATGATGGTTCTTCTTGCATTGCATCCTTCATGGCATGTAGTTTATAGGATAAAATTGGTTTGAATTGATCTTGCATTTTCAATTTGTTTGGTATTTTTCTTTGTGAGGCACCCCAAAACCCTAGCCAACTTAGGAAATTCATAGCTTGCACTAGGTTAAGAGTTGGATCCCCTCCTTTGGGAAGTGAACTTGTGTAGGTTTAGGGTTCCCTTGATCCCATTTGAAATTTTTTATCATGTCATTTGCTTCTGATTTTGAATTTTGCTTTGTGTGTTTACCATAAACCCTAATTTATGCCTTCCTTTGCATCCATCTTTCATTTGTTTGCATTCAATGACTTGCCATGACATTTTGTGCATCCGCATGATTCATAATACATCCTAGGACATATTAGAATCATGTTTGATCATTGCATCTTTCATTTTCCATGTTATATGTCCATTGCATTTCATAACTTTTCTTGAACTTCCATGGTTCAAGCATGCTTCATCTGCACCCATATCCTTGTATGATCATTCTCATGTCTTGTCATATGTTTGCATCATCTCATAGCATCATTGAAATCATGTTTATGCTTCTGACTTTGGTTTGCATCATGACATTTCATCTCATTTGCATTGCATTGCATTTCTTTTGCTAACTTTTCATGTGGTAAGTTATTTTGGGAAGTGAACTTGCCTTCACTTCTCACAATCTCTTCTCATCTCTCTTGCATACTTGCTGCATTACCTTTGTATTAGAGTGAGCTTGGTCATTCATGTTCATCTTACTTTCTTTCTTCAAGCAACTTGTCTTCTTAAGTGAAGCAAGTTGTTTTGCTTCTCTTTGCTTCTTCCTCCTTTCATCTGCTCCTCTCCTTGGTGGTTCTCTGAAGATCTTCTTGCCAACCTCATTAACCCTAGGAATAACCAAGCATGATAATAATTAGGGTTTGATTAGTCCCCATTTAGCTTTTACCTTTGTGTCATCTTTGAGTCTTCTCTTCTCATCTCTTAATCAAGGACTAAACCCTAAAGGTTTTAAGGCTTTGTGATTAAGGTTATGCTTGTATCCTTCTATTAGGATGGAGTGTATAACTTTAATCCTAAGTGTTAAACCCTTAATGTGTTTAAATCCTTTAATAAATTCATCCTAATAATCACTAAGACATCAAGCTTGTAACTTGGGCCTTGCATTAGGGTTCTAATTCTTCCTTAATTGGTTAAGAAGGACTAACCCTAGTGTTAATGGACAAGTCCACCTCAAGTTGTCTTACAAACCATAAAACTCACTTCTTAATCTTACCATTAACTAAAATCCACTTAATAAAGGCTTTGTTTTGTCATGAGGTTAATTCCTAATCATGGATTAAGTTGAGGAGTCTTCCTTAACTTAGATGTTCTCATCTATTATCCTTCTATTAGGATGGTGTAATGGGTCCATTAAATCCTTGATTATGGCTTAAACTCATTACTTAACACTAAACAAAAACAACAAAAACATCTAAATAAATGCAAGTAGGTTAATGATCTTAATCCTACATCATGGTGATTGAGTGTGAGATGTTTACTTCATACTTAAGGTATTCTCATTACCCCTAATCAGAGGGAGGATGTGATGAGTTTACTAACCCATTGGTTTAGGCTTAAGCTCATTTTCCTATGACAAACTCCAAAAAAGTAATAAAAGATTGAAAATACAAAAAACAAACAATAATCGTCTCCTCCGGGATTATTTTCTCATCTCATTCACTCACAAACGAGAATTTGCTTCTTCCGTCTAATGCAAGACAGTTTGCACCTGAGCCAGACAAGTCATACACTTGAGCATAGGCAAGTAAGCAGTTCACAAGTCAATTCACCTTTCTGTCTCTTTGAGTCGAACTACGGTGTTCTGACTTCCTCATTGCACGAGAGGATACGTAGGCATAACTTAACAGTTATCGAACAAAAGTCTCTGTATATTCCCCCTCTTTCCAGCATCATTCTTTAAGCCTCATAATCTTGAGCTCCTTATTCTTGTTCTTACACTGACACTTCTCTCATACACTTCATACTTCTTTTACACTGACACTTGCATTCTTTTCCAGCTTTTGATACACAAATTGCACTGACACTACCCCTTTAAAACAAAAATCTTTTAAGCGTGGATCCCGTCGAGTACGGCGGACAATCTGGGTGCTAATACCTTCCCAGGTTGTAACCAACCCCCTTTCTCAGTTTCTCTGGTTCGCGACCGTCTTATCCGTATCTTTTCTAGGTCTATGCAGCATTACCTTTCCTCCGGGATAAAAATGCCTAGCTGGCGACTCTTGTCTTCTGAGTTCACCCTTGTGTGTTCTCTTCCCTTTTTTGCCGACCGTTCGCGTCTGTACCCCTTCTGACTTAGCCTCATTTGGTGGGAGCGACACAAGGTTAGAAGCAATTAGATTATTACTTGCTTACGCTTGTTCAATGAATTTTCAGTTGTACCAGATGGATGTCAAAAGCGCTTTCCTGAATGGCTACATAAATGAAGAAGTCTATGTCAAACAACCTCCGGGTTTTGAAGACTTCAAGAATCCCTCTCATTTCTACAAGTTGAAGAAGGCTCTTTATGGCCTAAAGCAAGCACCAAGAGCATGGTATGATCGCCTTAACAACTTCCTATGTGAGAAGGGTTTTACAAAAGGAAAGGTTGACAAGACGTTGTTCATAAAGAAGTTCAAAGGTAACACTTTATTGGTTCAAGTCTATGTCGACGACATCATCTTCGGTTCAACAAACAAAGATCTTTGCGATGAATTTTCACTTATGATGCAAGGAGAATTCGAAATGTCCATGATGGGAAAAATGAACTATTTTTTTTGGACTACAAATCAAGCAAACAGAGGATGGAATCTTCATCAACCAATCTAAGTATTGCAAGGAACTATTAAAAATATTCGATATGGATAATTGCAAGGTGATGTCCACTCCTATGGGATCCGGAACGTACGTTGATCAAGATAAATCCAACACTTCAATTGATATCACAAAGTATCGAGGTATGATCGGTTCATTATTATATTTGACAGCAAGTCGTCCTGACATTATGTTTAGTGTATGTCTGTGTGCACACTTTCAAGCAAATCCGAAGGAATCGCATCTCACCGCTGTAAAAAGGATTATGAAGTATCTCAAAGGAACAACGAATGTCGGAATATGGTATCCAAAAGGTAGTACATGTTCTTTAATTGGTTATTCTGACATTGATTATGCAGGATGTAAGACCGATAGAAAAAGCACAAGTGGCACTTGTCATATTCTAGGGAATGCATTAGTATCATGGGCATGCAAGAAGCAAGCTTATGTCGCACTTAGCACAGCCGAAGCGGAATACATTGCAGTTGGCAGTTGTTGTGCACAAATTTTGTGGCTTAAGCAACAACTTCTTGACTATGGCGTAGATCTCGGTTGCATTCCTCTTCGATGTGACAACACAAGTGCCATAAACATCACAAAGAACCCGGTCATGCATTCAAGAACAAAGCACATAGACATTCAACACCATTTCCTTTGTGATCACATTCTTAACGGAGACGTAGATGTTACCTTTGTGGATACGCATAATCAATTAGCGGACATTTTCACAAAGCCGCTCGCAAGAGAACCTTTTTACAAGATTATAAGAGAACTTGGAATCTTAGATGAAAAAGATATATAAATCATCCATTAACAAAGGTGCACAACATTCATTCTTCTCTTGTTTAAATAAAATATCTCAATATGTTTATGCTTCTACTCCCTTCTCATATGTGCCATATATGTGTATGATTCATTAAATATGTTTAAAAAATGTTTTAGAATGTTTATTTTTTTCATTTTCAGCAAATTTTTAAAGGTGCAATCAATTTCATGTTGACTGCAATCGATTGCAGTCTGATAATTTTATGTATTTTTTCAAAAATGGGCTTAGTGCAATCGATTGCATATTGATGCAAATCGATTGCAGTCTGGAAAAATTGCTTTTTCACGTATTTTTTGAATAGTGCAATCAATTGTATGAAAATGCAAATCGATTGCAGTCTGGAACTTTTTGAATTTGTTTTTATTTTTCCCTCCTATTTACTTTGATCCATGGTGTCATAAACTCATACACATCAAATCACATCATTTCCAAGACTAACTTTTCAGATTTTGTTCCCTCTTAGCCTTAACCTACAAGATTCCCTACCTTGACTCATTAACATATTTCAAATTCTCTTAACCACCCAAATAACTCACCATAACTCCTCTTACCAAAATCCCATATTTTATATCCTTAAAAATTCTGATTTTTCTCTATCTCACTATCAATTTTCGTTTTCCCCATATAACCTACACAAAAAATACCAAAACTTCATCCTTCTCACTCAACTTCCCCATTTCTCACCAACTCTCACCCATGGCTTCAAGGACCAAAAGAAAGGCCTCTGCTGCAGAAAAAGGAAAGGGAAAGTCCTCCTCATCATCCAACATTCCACTTTATGAAGGATTATCCAATGAGAAAATTGAGAAGTTTGAAAAGTTCTTCCAAAGAAAGATTGTTCAACAACCCAAGTATGGTGATCTTTCTTCCTTTTCTGAAAATTGCTTTACTTTTCAAACCACTCTAGACAGCATAAAGTTAGGGACTGCTATTGCTTCCTCTGGACCATATTACCCGGATCTTGTTAGGCTATTTTACTGCAATATGTGTATAGAAGAAGGAAGGTTTGTTACCTATGTTTTAGGAAAAAGACTTGTCTTGAACTCTAGACTTCTTGGAAACATCTTAGGGGTACCTTCATCCGGTAGTCTCCTATTTGATCCTGAAGATGAAAAATGGAATGACTATAAGAAGAGATCTTTTTCTACAAAATTGGTAGGATGACCGAAACAGAATTTTATGAACATAGAGTGAAGTCTCTAGGTGGTATTGAACCCTCTCGTAGTTCTTAGTCGGCTAGAAATTTCTACATTGATGATCACATGCTTCACTACTTCCTTGCCATTTGTTGTGTTTCCGAAAAGTGGTAACTATTGTTCTGTTAACGATACGGAAATGCAGGCCCTCTATGCTATCAAGAACAACATTGAAGTTAATTGGGCTCGGATGATTTTGCATCACATGTTGTCCCATTCCGAGAGATCAAAAGTTTTGCCCTATGCATGGTTCATCACCCAGATTTTGCAACACTTTGAGATTCAAGTTGATGGTTTTGAATGTCTTTTGATGGATACACCTACTCACAAGATTTCTATTAGGAATTTGGATAGAAGAATGGGAGTCTATTATGATCGGGAAGCCGATACTATCACTTATCTTGGTGATGATGGTGTAGAACAAGAGGATAATGAACAACAACAACCCCTTAATGAAGAGGTTCCCGCTTCTCATGGTGTGAATGGTCCTTCTAACCAAGATCTTTTGGATTTCATGACACAACAATTCTCCAACATGAACAACAACATCAATGACCGCTACAATGCCGTTAATGCATCTGTCAACACAAGGATTTCAAACTTTCAACATGATGTCAACCAACAATCTCATACATTTATTCTCATCTCTACATACCACCTTATGATCCATCCAACCCGGCTGTCCCACCAACTCGCCAACCACCTCTCAACCAACAATTTCCTAACCAAGACCCTTTTGACCCCAATATGGATCTGTTTTAAAAATGTTTTTCATGTCTTTTGTTTGGATGCTTTCTTTATGTAGTCGTTAATACTTACTAGTTGTAATGTCTCATTTATGTTTCTTTTGTTTCCGTATGTTTCGTTATGTTTCTTTACAATGTAAAATTCTGCACTTATGATATGTATGCACTTCAAGTTTTTATCTATGATATGTTATTTCTTTTTTCATTATTTCTTGTTTATGGCTTTTATTCTTTTCACCCATCTTACCCTTCTTTTTGATAATGTCAAAGGGGGAGAAAGATGTTATTGTCGCACCCCGAAACAATACGACCTTACGTGATCCGAAAGGACGGAGTCACGCGCCGGACAGACTGAAGAGTCGCCACCTAATTCTATTTATTCCCGAAGAGGGAAAGGGAAGATATAGATACAACCCGAGAAGAAAGGATGAGGACAAAGGTCAACGGAACCAATTCCTGGGTTCGGGAGTCGGTTATGCAGGGGGAAGGTATTAGCACCCCCTACATCCATCGTACTCGATGGGAACCATCTAAGTTATCACGTGCGAAAGGATGCCTATGCTTAAACGAATTGCTTGCTAGAGGAAAATGAGTTGAATTATAAGTTAGATTGATCCTAGGTGCTCGGCAAGGATTGAGATCCTCGTGCCTACGTACTCCCGTGTGCAATGGGAAAGTCAGAGCCTCGTAGTTTGGCCTACTAAGGGTAATGGTTGTTTGATTTTATTACCTTTCTTTGACGAAAGGGTTTAGGAGTTGAAATGCACTAAAGACTATGGATAGTTTATCTCGTCCAACAAGACGAGCGTCCTGCGTCGAAATAATCGGAGCGAGTAACGAGAGCTCGTTATCCTCCTTTCTACCGCTTAAGGCTCGTGGCGTACAGATCTTCTCGTATTTATTAATGTATTTTATTTCCTAAGACCGCTTGACGTTGGATCAAGGGTTTGGATCTAAAATGAATCGTTTTGGTTTTTTGAGGTTAAAGGGTAAATGTAGGTGGAGGTTTATTTTGTGGTTTGTTAGCGAGGCACAAAGCGCTCGGCTCGCAAGGTGGAGTGGATCCTAATAAACGATAAAGATAACTGGAAAATAAAGTGCAAGTGTGCAAGTGAGATCGCTTGGCGTTGGACCAAGGATTCAGAATTAAATAAAATACAGAAAATAAAGTGCGTACAAAGTAATGGGAGAGGGATACAAAATAAATACAGGGGATTGCGTGAAATAAAGAGGTCTCGTTGTAATTCGCCCAAGAGAAAGCGTGTGTGCAGTGTTGTTTGAACTATTCGAAGGCGTTCGGCCTTTTTAATCGGAAACAACTATTCGAAGGCGTTGGACCTTTTTTTGGGACGCGTCGAAATTTAGTTCGTGAACTACCTTAGAGCCGATTTAAGGAAATCGTTCTATGAGGAGTCGAAACGTAATTTTTGAGATGCGGAAATAAATAAATAAAATTGATTTGCGAGAATTAAATTAAGATAGAATAATGAATTAAATAATAAATAAATTGGTAATATTGACATAATGAATAAAATTAATTAAATTACAAATTTTTTGTTCAAAATAAAATAATAAGATAAAATAGGAAAATAGGGCCTCATATTGACCGAGTATCACCGATTTGTTGGAATCGGGCGAAACATCGGCCTTTTGTTATATCATTGGCCCTAAATAAATAAATACTAAATAAACAATAATAAAAAAAAATAGAAAAGAAATTACCAAAAGGGAAAATAAAATATGGTCTCATACCGATTGAATCTTATCGATTTGTAAGAAAATCAAGATTCCAAAACCGGTTTTATATCATAGACCCGAAAAAAAGAAAATTAAAGAAACAAATAGAATTAATAATAAAAACTACAAAGTTAGGTTATATATATATATATATATATATATATATATATATATATATATATATATATATATATTCTAAACAAAATAAATGTAGACAGATCAATATACATCACATGACAATACTTTATAACTTTCTTAACACAAAACTTAAAATAATAAAAAAAATCAATTAAAAACAAGGGAGAGGTGTATACGTTGGTATTTGGGTTAGTAAATGGTGGCAGGCCTTAACAAAAGACCAAACAGAATTCTAAAACAAAATTAATAAAAAGGAAAATAAAATCAAAATAAATGAAGGGTCTATGCGGCTGGTTTTGGGTGTGTATTTACTAGGTAGGCTTTCAAAATCTAAGCCCCATGAACATCATAAATATTAATAAAATAAAAAAGAAATCAAAAATGGTTTAGACAGAATATTCTAATCAATAAATTAACAAAGAAATAATTAAAAGGATATAAACCTATCCCTGCTTCTTGCGAACAACTTCCGCCTCTCTCCCAAACAACACTGCTCTCTCTCTCTCTCGATGCCGCTGTGGCTGTGGGTCTCGGCCTCGTCTCAAGATCCCTCTCGCGGATGGGCTTTCACGGTGGGTTGGATGAATCGCTTCGCACCAACCAACAAAGTTCGCGGTTGTGGTCCTGTATCGGTGGTGGTTTGTCACGTTCAAGGTTCAAAGGCGGTGGTGGAGGTACGGCTGTTTTTGCTCACTCTCGCGGCGGATTGTAGTTGGATTCAGACACGGCTCGCTGGGTTTTCGGTTGACGGTTTTTGAAGACAGTTGTTTTCGGTGATGGCTAAAAGTGTGGTAAACGGTTTATGGTGGCTTGGTTGGTGGTTTTGGTGAGGGTGGTGGTGAACGGTTTTAACAATGGTTCAAGTTTTTTGGTTCGGTTTTCACGATGATTCAAAATCGATTTGCTTCGGATCTGTGATGGTGAAGCGTTGGTGACACAGTGCTGTGAGTTTCGAAGGTAAGTTCACAGTTTCGATGCGGATTGTGAAGGTTTTAGGTTCGTTTCCGTGTTGCGGTTGCGAGCGGTTGGATTTTGGCCGTCGGTTCGGCTTGGAGGTGCGGCGGTTCTGCGGTGTGATGAGGGATTTCCGCGGTTGGGTGGTCCGTAGTGTTTTTGTGATGGTTCTTTTACTGTGTTTGTGAAAGGTAAGGATGGTGTTTATGGAAGTTGTATTCGAAACTGAGAGAAAAAGTTCTACATAGGCTGATTTTTTTGCGTTATGGTTTGAAGAAATTTCAAAGAAAGGGAGGTGGTAAGAGTTTTTAAAGTGGTGAGTAAAAAATGGTAATTATTGTTATGGTTCTGTGTTTGAATTTGTTTTTGTGGAATTTGTTTTTTTTTGAGAAACTTGAATTTGGATATATTTTATGCAGAGGTTTGAAAAGGTTATCCAAGCTTGAGAATTAGAGAATTAAGAGTTGATTTTATAGACAGACTTGGAGGGTGTTATGGAGAATTGGTTGTGAATTTGTTGCTGGAAAATCTGCATTGTGGTAGTGGAGGCATGTGAAATGCATATTCCTTTTTTTTGCGGATTGTGAGTGGGATATTACAGGCTTGTGGAATGTGTTACTTCGTGTAGTTTTCACGATTTTTTTTGTCTGGACTTTGCTTATGGCAGCTGGGATTGTGGCCTTGTGTAATTGTTTCAGTCCGTTTGAATTTTGTACCGGTTGCAAATTTTGTATCATGTGGTGGGGCCCTTGGAAAAAATGTGATGCTGATGATAAAATAAAAGTTGGCAAGTGATACTTAAAAAAGAAAATGGCGGGGATGTACCACAAATCATGGTGTAGTGATATTTATGTGAGTACTGCAAATGAAATGTTCTTTTCTTACTTTGTTTTGTAAAAAGAAAATATAAAAATAGTAATAATAATAATAATAATAATAATAAAAATAACAAAAAGATTAATAATAATAATAATAATGATAATAATAGTGATAATAATAATAATAATAATAGTAATAACAAAAGAAAAGGATTAATAATAATAATGAGTAATGATACTAAGGTTATGAAAAAGTGATAAAAATAAATGGTAATAATAGTAATGGTGAGAATAGTAATAAAGATAAAGATTAAAGAAAAGGTAATAATAATAATGAGAATGAAAGCAATATCAATAATTTTAATAAGAAAATAATAAAGAAGATTTTTTGTGACTTTTCTAAATGTGCTTTTTTTAATAAAAAAAAGAAAGGGGTTTATGCAAGAATGGTTTGGTTTTAATAATGATAAAAGATTTTTTGTATTCTTTGATAATGAAATGAATAACCTATGATAAAATTAAAATAAAAAAGAGATCTTTTTTTTTTGAAAAAAGAAACAAAATGCATCTTTTGAATTTTTGAATATCTGTTAGACAGTAAAATAAAATGGTGCGGGTAGGACAAATTTGGGGTATGACAGTTATGTTTGCACATTTTCTTGTATTGAATTTCCTAAAGGTACAATGCTCCGATTCACATACAAAGGGGGAGATATACATCTTAGGGGGAGAAGTATTCCGAAAATGTTAAAGCATCTAAGAAGATTGTTTGTCATCATCAAAAAGGGGGAGAATGTGAAGTCAAGCTTCTCCATGATCAACACGTGATTTTGATGAAGACACATCTCTTAGTTACAATTCAATAAGAAGGCAAAGATGTTTTTTTCAAGATAAATGCATCATGTTCAAAGACTTATTTCAAGAAGATGTTTCATGAAGGTATATTAACAATTATTCACAAATATTAAAGTCTTAGATGCTCAATCAAAAACTAATATCATGGCATAATCATCTCTTAACCTTAGCATAATTTAAATTTGCATTTTTCAAGTTTAAGCTTGTGTAAATCGATTTCACTATACATGCAATCGATTTACATCTGTTTGTTTTAAGCATTTTTGGCTTTTTAACTTGGTTTAATCGATTTGCATTTTCATACAATCGATTGCATGTTTCAAAATTTTGAAAAATTTGTTAACGTATGCATGTGCAATCGATTTGCATTATAGTGCAATCGATTGCAACTTGTACAAATTTGAAAAACAGTATTTTTCATAACACCTTTTCATGTATCTTTTCATGGAACCTTTTCATGATGTATTGGCATTTGTTCATAAATTTTTTGCTGTTATTACATTGTTTCATAAGGGTATTATGTGCATATATATTCAAAACTTTTTCAAATCATTTGTCACCTCTTTCAAAAATATTTTCATAGAAAAAATTCACAAAACTCTTAAACTTTTGACAAGAATTTTTCTGCATTACTTCATACCATATAATCAGAAAATTCTTGAGCTATCTAATATTTTATGATTGTGAATTATTGTTAGTAAAAGAGAAGATCAATTGTTATATTGATAAAAAAATCAAAGCCTCAAATTTCTATCTTATAAAATTCAGAATTATTGTTTTGTTCTTGTTATCCGGATTGTGGATACAAGAAGTCTTTTATTGAGAGGATTGTTCTCAATAAGACATAGTGGAAAATTCCAAGAGGATTGATCTTGATGAATATAGTTTAGTGACTTGTATAGAAATACTAGGAAGTGTCTTGTATTTGTCCAAAACTATAGTAAATTCTCTTTCATGTTGAAAGGGGAGTGGAGTACTCTCGGATTGTGAGGGGAACCACTATATATCGTCGTATCCACTTTACTTTTCCGCTTTACCGCATTTTAAACTTAGAACAATAATCAAGAATTATTCATCCATCGATAAAATTCCGTAAAAAATTCTAAGAACCTAATTCACCCCCTCTTAGGCGCACTCGTATACTTACACCTGAACCATCAGCAGTGGAGCCTGCAGCTACTGTCAGTCTAGAGGAGTTTGAAAAATTGAAGGAAAGGAATACTCAGCTCTCTGAAGCCTTAAAGAAGACCCTCTAGGAGAGGAATGCCAGCCGTTTAGATAATGAGAGGTTAGAGAAGCTCCAGATTGAGCACCTGACCAAGATTGAGAAGACGGATGACTACATCAGAAAGGCTAGAGCAGGAGAGTTAGTGCTGAAGAATGCCTGCAAGGAAGCTAAGACTCAGAAGGCCAGAGCTGAGCATTACTTAGAAGAGAGTCAGGCTAGGTAGATCAGGATCACTGAGGCCCGTGCACAGGAACATCAAAGGACCCAAGCTAGGATAGAGCAACTGGAAGCTAGTGAAAAGAAGAATCAGGCAGCTTTGTTAGTAGCACAGAAGGAGATCTATGAGTTGAAACTCCGGGCAGGGTTGAAGAGGTCAAAGGATCAGGATAAGCACAAGAAGTTGACCGGTGCCATTGCCACCAGGAACCTCCTCATCAGGACTATCACAGAGCACCCGGTTGGTCCAGTGACTGAGGCTCTCCTAAAAGAAGTCAGAGAGGTTGATTTTGGACTGGATGTTTGATTTCTTTGTACTTGTATTTCCTTTTGTTTGTACTTTTGATTTTGTTGTTGTATTTTGACCCACCATGGGAACTTTATTGTAATCAAACTATGTATTTTCACATTTTTTTAATATATGGTGTGTATTATTTTTGTGGGCTTAATCTCTTTGCAACATCATCAGTTCCTCGAGGTCTGGAAAGGTCAAAACCAAAGAACCAAACTGGATACCCTTGGAAGACAAATAGGCATCCTGCATTGCATACTAACATAATTTCTTTGTTTTGTAGGTTTTTGTGTTTGTTGTTTCTCACTTTGTTGTGGTTTCAGGAAACATTGCTCGCAGAAGAGTGTTCCCTGTCAATAGAGTGCACCGGTATCTAACAAGAAACAACCTTCCGGGATTACAAATGGATCAAGTACAACAAGACTTGACTGATGTGAGGACCCAAATGGCCAATGAAAGGACAGAGATGAGGGCCCAAATGAATCAATTTATGGCAGTGATGACTGGTTTGGCTCAGAGCCAGGAAAGACTGAGAGAGTTAGTCGAGCGACAAACTCCCGAGGAAAACCATCCAGGTATAGGGGGTACCAGTAACAACGATCACGTACAACCTCGTACTGATCCTCCAGAGTTTGGACCTCATCTGAACCCAGACATCAATGCTATAAGAAACACCCAAGGTAACGCTGGAGGGAGGGCTTTGCAGGAAGACCCTCAGGAAGAACAATTTACTGTGGTTTGGGCTGGAGACGAGGTTTACGATCGTCGGTTGGATGAAATTGCAGAAAAGCTAAGGCCTCTTGAATCCCAAAACTCTCTGGGTTTTGATGTCATGGACATGGGATTGATGGAAGGGGTTAGAATTCCCCACAAATTTAAACCTCCTTGTTTTGAAAGATACAATGGCACATCCTGCCCACGTACCCATCTTCAGTCTTTCCTAGGGAGATTGAAAGCCTACACCATGGATAAGAAGCTGTGGATGTTTTACTTTGAGGATAGCTTGATAGGGGCATCCCGAGAATGATATTCCCACTTGACCAGAGCCACAGTAAGGAATTAGAAAGACTTGGCAGAAGCTTTCATTCGTCAATATCCGTATAATCTGGACATGGCTCCAAACAGAACCCTTCTAATGGGAATGTCACAGTCTTCCCGTGAAAGCTTTAGAGAGTATGCCCAAAGGTGGAGGCAACTAGCTGCTGCCGTTCAACCTCCGATGTTAGAAAGGGAGATGGCAGACATGTTCATGAATACTCTCCAGGGTACCTATATTGACAGATTGGTTGCATTTTCTTCTACCAGCTTTGCAGACGTGGTAATAGCTGGGGAAATAATTGAGAGCTTACTGAAGATGGGAAAGATTTCTGAAAACGGTGTCAGTTCAAGCAGTGCAAGGAAGCCATTTGTTGGGCCCCGTAGATCTGGTGAAACAAACTCTGTGCATGTGGGAAGAGGAAGACCCTAATATCTGCCCAGATCAGTTGCTGCCGTCACTATTCCTACTCCACCTCCTCAGTATACTCAACAACCACAGCACTTCCCTCAACAGCTACAATTCCCTCAACAGAGATCCTACAACAACAATAACAACAACCAGCAACAACGCCCTTTTCAACAGCGGCCATCTCAGATCAATAGGGTGATTGACCATATTCCAATGCCATATGCCACATTGCTGCCACAACTCCTAAAGCTCAATCTTGTTGAGTTGAGGACATTGGCTCCACCTGATCCTCAGAACCTTCTGAGAAATTACGATGTCAACGCTAGGTGTGCTTTTCATTCTAATGCACCTGGTCACTCCACTGAAAAATGCAGGGCTCTGCATATGAAGGTCCAGGATCTGGTAGATTCAAAGGCCCTGAACTTTGCACCACCTCCCAATGTCATGAAAAATCCTATGCCAAGCCACAGTGGGCCAAGGATTAATGCTATAGAGGAAGGCTCATCCATGAGTTTGATTGAAGATATTGCAAGTATTCAGACACCTCTGGCAGAGGTTAAAGCTCAGCTTTTGAAATGCCAAGTGTTTCCAGGTTGTGAGGCTTGTTGTGAATCTTGCAAGGCTTCCGAGAATGGGTGTGCAAGCTTGAGGAATGGCGTCAATGGCTTGATTAAAGAAGGCATTCTGCAAATAACCACAACAGCTTCTACAACACCAACAACTCCTTTTACAACAACAAGTGATTCTTCTACAACTGCAACAACAATTGTTTCTACTGACTCGTCTACAAATTCAGCAACCACTTCTTCCATCACTTCAACAAACAACAGTTCCATCTCATCTCCTTCTACAACTTCAGCAATCACCAACAACGACGTCTCCACAATAACTATTTATTATGACCCTACAGCGGTCCCGAACTCCAGCAACTTTCAACAACAATCTCAGCAACAGTTTCAGCAACAACCAAGCTTCAATCAATCACCTCCAACATCCACAAGAAGTCCTGTCACTATCTTCTATGATCCACAGACAATAACGATTCCAACCTCTGCTGCAGTAAGCCCCGTCACCATCACGGTGCCAGGGCCAATTCCATATGATAAAGACAATGTTGTACCTTGGCATTATGGTGCAGATCTTTACTGCAATGGAGAAAAATTTCTTCTTGATTCTTCAGTTCCTACCTCACAAGTGGATAATGTCGGGGGAGGCGGAGGCTTCACCCGAAGCAGACGCCTCTTCGCGTCACAAGCTCCAAAGACTAATACTGAGGCAGAGGCTGTTGCCAAAGCCAAAGGAAAAAGTGTGATACCTGAAGAATTTGCACCAAAAGAGACTCATAAATCATCCTTTGATCAGGATGTGGATGAATTATGAGGATAATTAAAATAATTGACTACAAGGTTGTGGATCAGCTCCACCAGACTCCTTCCAAGATCTCAATCTTATCCCTGTTGTTGTGTTCCGAGGCTCATCGGGATGCACTACTCAAAGTTCTGCACGCTGCCTACGTGCCAGAGGAGATCACAGTGAATCAGCTTGAGACAGTGGTGTCTAATGTTAATACTAGCCATGGGCTAGGTTTCACCAATGCTGACTTGACAACGGAAGGACGTCACCACAACAAAGCATTGCACATAACCCTGGAGTGTAAAGGAGTTGTGCTCTCTCATGTTCTTATTGACACTGGGTCCTCACTCAATGTCTTGCCAAAGAAAGCTCTTGTCAAGCTCGAATATGATGGAATAGCTCTCCGACCAAGCAATCTGGTGGTCAGGGCTTTTGATGGCTCCAAGAGGTCTGTTCTTGGAGAAGTGGAGTTGCCTGTGATAATCGGTCCGCAGGTCTTTCAGACTACTTTCTATGTGATGGACATACAACCGGCCTACAGCTGTTTGTTGGGTCGACCATGGATTCACGCTGCATGCGTAGTAACATCGACCCTTCACCAGAAATTGAAATATGAGTGGGAAGGACAGATTATCACCATCTGTGGTGAGGAGGACATATTTGTTAGCCATCTGGCTACATACAAATACATTGAGATGGATGGTGAAATCCATGAAACTATGAGCCAAGGGTTCGAAGCTCTAAATGTCAATGAGACGACGACCGAAGTATTTGCTGCATCCCAGGAGGATAGGATGAGTACTTCAATTGTCTCCTATCAGCAAGCTCGGAAGGTTGTTGAAGATGGTAATGCCCAAGGCTGGGGCAAGCTGCTGCCGGTGGAGAAGAAGGAGGACAGATTCGGTTTGGGTTACAGACCATTCCGACAAGATCAATCAGAGGCTGCAAAGGAGCCCAAGTTCATCAGTGGGGGGATGCTCACCCCAGATGCTGTTAACAACCTGGAAGATGAGGCGGAAAGCGACCGCAACCTGGAGAGCTGGATACGACCAAGGATCCCGTGTCACCAAGTCCATAACTAGTCTTCCCAGGAAATTATAAGGGTTACTCCTGCAGAGTAATTATTATTTCCTGCTTTTTTCAGCATGCATCAAGTCCTGCATCTTGCCCAAGGTGTCAGGACTCATTTTGTAATAGGGTCATATTGTAATTTTGTGCAAATGGATTATCAATGAATATCAGACATCTTTTGCAAACAAGTCTCTTTTTCGCTCACTGTCTTTTCATTTTCACTTTTGTACAAAACAATAAAATGGAAATGTTTTCAAAATAATTAACTTCATTTTTAAGCAAGATTAAAATTGATCACTAAAATGAACAAATCTCAACCCTTGCAGAGATTATCCTCCAGATTGCACCGACAACAGCACTGCTATGACCTTGTATGACTTCGACAATCCAATTAATCAAGCTGATGAAGGGGTTGAAGAAGACTATGAGTTGCCTGAAGAGTTAGCCAGGTTGTTGAGGCAAGAAGAGAAAGTGATTACTCCTCATCAGGAGGAGGTTGAAACAGTGAATCTTGGTACCGAAGAGGATTTGAAAGAAGTGAAGATTGGGGCCAGTTTGCAGGCTTCAGTAAAAGAACAACTCATTGACATGCTTCGAGAATACGTCGACGTCTTTGCTTGGTCCTATCAAGACATGCCAGGTCTGGATACGAATATTGTTATGCACAAGTTGCCATTAAAAGAAGATTGCCCTCCAGTAAAGCAAAAGCTACGTCGTACTCGCCAAAATATGGCCATGAAGATTAAGGAAGAAGTACAAAAACAGTGGGACGCCGATTTCCTTGCTGTAACTAGTTACCCGTCGTGGGATGCTAATATTGTACCAGTGCCTAAGAAAGATGGAAAAGTACGTGTTAATGCTATTATTTTATGATTGGCATTATGTTTGGTAAAACTAATATGGCTGGAAAATGTTGAATAAGAAGTTCCATATGTTAAACTAACATGGTATAGACTCTGGAAGAACAAGTCAAGACATGATTAAGGAAGTTGTCAAAGAAGATGTTGAGTTCAGTTCAGAATGTCCTATCAGATGTTGGGACATTATCAAACAGAGTATAAGAACTTAATTCAGGATGTCCCAACAGATGTTGTCATATGTTACAATCAGATGTCAAAGAAGATGTTGAAACATCTGCAAATGTCATGACAGAATTACTGTCATATGTTACAGACAGATGTCAAAGAATATGTTGAAACATCTGCAAATGTCATGACAGAATTACTTTCATATGTTACAGACAGATGTCAAAGAAGATGTTGAAACATCTGCAAATGTCATGACAGATGTCAAAGAAAATGTTGAAACATCTGCAACTGTCATGACAACATTACTGTCATATGTTACATATAGATATCAAACAAGAAGTGTTGAACTTAGTTCAGGATGTCACACCAGATGTTGTGACACTGTCAAACAGAGTAACAGTTAATGAACTTAAATCAAGATATCAGGATGTCACACCAGATGTTAGGACATTGTATCAGTTGATGGAATAAGTTCAGTTTACAGGATGTCACATCAGATGTTGTGACATTGTATCAGTAAATGAAGTAAGTTCAGTTTTTTAGGATGTCCCAACAGATGTTGAGACATCTCAGACCTGTTACCAGAATTAATTAATGCATAACAGAACTGAGTAAATTCAGGGGAATCTATCTGGAATTAATTATGGATGGACAAAAACAGAACAAGGCGCATCTGTAGGGAGAGTTGTTATGAAACTTCAGCATAATCATATGAACTAAATCACCTAGAATCTAGGAAGTAACAAACCCTAATTCAAGGTGATGACATTGGATTTATCAGATCTGAATTATGCAGAATATTCTGGAGATATTATGCAATCATATGTGGTGCTGATCTAGAAGATCTTAAAGACTCAATTTAAATTGAAGACAAATATTGAAAAATATAGGTTTCTATATTTAGAGATATTTTAGGAGTTGAAGATCTTTTGGAATATTTGTAGCAGATATTTCTGCATATTTGTAGCAGATATTTCTGCATATTTGTAGCAGCTATTGTTGTGATTGTTTAGGCCCAAATCCAGTTGGGAATAGGTTATAAAAGAAACCTTGTATCCTAGTTTAGGAATCAACCCAATCAACCGAAAATGTAAACATTATTAGGGTTGTGTCCTTGTGTCAGCCGTGCATAACAAGTAACTCTATTGTGGCTGTTTCACTTGTGATTCTCGAAGCTTGTAAGCAAGAGAAGTTGTGTGACTTGATTGAAACTGTGAAGTAAGATCAAGCTGTTTTGTTTGAAGTATGACTTCAATTTTATTAAACTTGTAAACAAGATCACTGTGTGATTGAGGGGGGAGTGAGTAGGGTACTCTTATCTAAGTTGTGTCTTAGGTAGAAATTGCATTGGGTAGTTATTAAGTGATAGATTAAACAGGGTGGTTTAAGTCTAGAATTAATATTACTTATAGTGGGTTTCCTCCTGGCTTGGTAGCCTCCAGATGTAAGTGTGGTTATACACTGAACTGGGTTAACAATTCTGCTGTGTTCTTTATATCTTTTATGTTTTATGCAGTACCTGAACTGAATGTCCTATCAGATGTCCCAACATCCTGAAGCATGTTTGACTCTGATACATCAGAATTATTTAAGTACTGATATGTATGCCTTACCATGTTTATAAGTAACAGATAAGATGTCTCAACATCATATTCGACATCTGAGTCTGTCATACCAGAATTTCAATTGGTATCAGAGCAGGCATCCTGGTCTGTTTCTGGATGAGATCTAAGGGGGATACTTTCTGGTTCATGGTAAAGGAAGAAGGATGATATAATGAAAATCTGTTGGAACTTAAGAGGTTCATATTGGAGTTTGAATAGTCCCTAGAAGTGGAGGATGGACTATTCATCATATGGTGTATATTGGACCAGTCTGGTGTTATCAGGGCTGGAAATTTGCTGGTGAATTGCTGTGTAGCTATGATGTCAAACAGAATGTCTTGACATCTTGGTTCAGAGAATTCTATATTTGAAGGAGGCTTGTATTTTGTTTTCTGTGAGAACTGGAGAACACTTAGTTCAGAATGTTGTGGTTCTTGATGAAAGAAGAGGTTGGAGCCAAAACAAAAGAGTATAATTATCAAATATTTCATGCGGGAGTGAAAATCTTGATAAGTTATCTCTTAAGCTTATTTATGGTGACCTAATGAGGATATTCTTCCTGGTTATGGTGTCCTATGTTGTTTAGGTATAGCTAAAGAAAATCTCTCTTGTGAAGATACATGTTTATGAACTGAAGGAAGTTTCATCAAGAAATAAGCTGAATTGATATGTCAATCCTAATGGCTTGACACCACACTACACATCAACAGTTTATGGTAAATATTGAATCAAAGACCTAAAAGATTGTTTTTTTTTTGGATTTCTGAAGCTATGAATCTGAATACTCCTTGAGATGCTACTGTCTATTGTATGTGTGCAAAGTATCTTTCATAATGTTATAGCACTTCAGTTGGAGCTGATTGAAGAAAAGATAGTAATCTTGAAAGCAATAATGTTTCAGAACCAAGCTTAGTTTTATGTTCCAGAAGAAGGAAACTGGTGTGATATCCTGCTAACATGATGGATGCTTTGGGTGCTAGACAAATGTGTGATAATCACATATGTTTGGAACCTACTCCTAACCTGGAAGAGGAGGCATCTATGCTACATGTTGAAGACTTAGATAATGACTCTGACACAGAGATCATTGCTTCTGTGGACCCTAGCATAGCCAAAAGGCTTAGGGCTAGAAAGGAAAAGAAGACTGCAGGACATTCAACTCCTGAAAAGAAGCAGCCTACTCCAAAGAAAGACAAGGCCAAAGTGGTATTTGGTCCTACTAAACAATGGAGCAAGGTTAATACCCAAAAGAGGAAAGCTGTAACTTCACCAGATTCAGATGTTGAAGAGGATGTTCCAACATCCCAACCAAAGAAGAAACCAGCACCCTCAAGGTCCACCTCTGCTGTTCCAGAAGCTCCTCTGGACAATGTTTCATTCCATCATGTGTCAAGTGTGAGCAGATGGAAATTTGTATACCAAAGAAGGGTAGCACTTGAAAGAGAGCTGGGCAGCAATGAACTTGAGTGCACTGAGGTAATTGACCTAATTTCTTCTGCTGGTTTATTCAAAACAGTATCAAACTTTTCACCTTGCTATGAGCTGCTAGTCAAGGAATTCAGTGTCAACCTACAAGAGGACTGTGCTGAAGGTAAATCAAATGAATTCAGAAAAGTCTATGTAAGAGGGAGATGTGTGGAATTCTCTCCTAGGGTTATCAACCATTATCTAGGGAAAGAATCTGATGGACCTAATGAGCTGGGTAAGACAGATAACCAGGTGTGCAAGGTCATTACTGCCAATCAAGTCAAAGCTTGGCCAGTCAAGGGCAAACTTTATGTTAGATTGCTAACAAGGAAGTATGCAATGCTGCATAGGATTGGCACTGTAAACAGGGTCCCTACCAACCATACTTCTTCAATAGCAACTGGATTGGGCAGATTCATATATGTTGTGAGCACCCAAACAAAGCTGGACTTTGGGGCTTACATCTTTGATCAAACCCTAAAGCATGCAGGAACATCAGAAACAAATCTTCCCATTGCTTTTCCCTCTCTGCTATGTGGAATCATACTAAGCCAGTATCCAGGTATCCTCACTGAGAAGGATTCATTATGCAAAAGAAAAAGTCCTCTGGCCTTCCATTACAAACTTTTCTTGAGCCATCATGCTGCTGATGTTGAAGCTTCCACTAGGACATCTGCTGGACCTTCAAAAGCAAAGACTCCCATATCCAAAGCTGCCTTGATTGCAGATATGAAGAACACTTGCAAAAATCTGGATGCCAGGAAGAAAAAGCTTGAGGAAGTATTTCAAAGGCTGGAGCTGGAAGAGGTTGCTCAGAATACTGATGAATCTGATGGTGAATCTGAAGATGAAGAAGCTTCTAAATGTATTTACAAATGTGGGTGATAAATGCATGACTTTGGTCATGATTAAAGCTAGCAATGTGACCAACAATTGCTAGAAGCAAGGGAAGAATGTCAGATTGAGAAGTCTGATCAGAATGGTTGTTGAACTGGTAGTCTCTTCCACTACTAGTCATGGATAGTGGCAGTATAAACCCTTTGTAGCAAGCAAACTAAGAGCATCTGTTTTGGAATATAAAATCAAGTGTGGATATTTACCAGTTGTGCTCTTTGTATGTTCATCAGGGGTGTGAAATTGAGAATTAGTGGAGTACATGCTCAGCTGGAGTATTGTTTATCCATGACATGAGGAGATCTTGCTAATCTTATCTGGAGCTAACCTTAAAATCCTTCAAAAGTAAAAGATCAGATTGTGTAGAACTATCTGATAAGGTATTATACAAGGATTTAAGATCAATTGTTGTTTGTGGAATTCACAAATATTTGATTGATTATCCTTGTGATTCAAGATTGGTGATGTTCAAAAAGATGTTGGAACATCTTATCATCAGAGTTTGTGCAGAATCATGGGAGAGGTATTGCATAAGCTGTAGCATTGGCTTCAGTCTTGTGTGACAGGAGTTATGTATTTTTGGAAAGTTTCTTGGCAAGAACTTGTCTGGATATTGTTGATTCTGAAGATGGAGATGAAAGACCATGAACATATCATAATCTTGGTGACTACTTGGATTGGTTTATTTCTGATCTAGGTGTAGTCCAGAATGCTCATCATGGAGTTAAGATAGGTGGAGATATCATAAATTTGTTTAGACTGCCTTACTCAAGGAAAGGTGGCATCCTTGGTATAGTTTTGAGGTGTAGTTCTTAACTATTCCTTCTAAATAATCAGACAGTGGCAGGTTTGAAGACTTTGGAGAAACATTGGAAGTTTCTCATCAATATGTGTTATTGGTAAGAACTTCTGCAAAACCAATAGAATGGAGGTTGTTTACTCAAACTTGATGGATAAATCAAGTCTATGAGAGCATGGAACTCTTGTTCTATAAAGGAAGGAGGTTCTTTCAAGTGGCAGAAGAAGGAACTGAATTTAACAGATGGATGTGGGCTAATAATGTTTAAACATCTAGTTCAACATCAGAGTCTAATTGGTGAAGATCAACTTTTTTGATCAGGATATCTTTGGAAGATTTATTATAAACGTGAAGAATACAAAAGTGGCAATTGGCTTTTTCATATGAGGATTCATAAAGAAGGTTATCAAAATGTGGTAATTGGTTGATCTTTAAAGTGGATTCGAAGAATCAAGATAATCAGAGTGTGGCAGCTAGTTGTTCTTGAGGATTGTCTTGGAACAAATTGCTCTTGGGCAGAGGAGTGATTAGTTGAAGACTCAAGAGGATTTATTCTTTTTGAAGGTGGATGAGAGTTTATCACTCTTTCTGGATTTCTGATTCTAACTGGTGGCACAGTGTAGTTGAAGATTTTCAGTTCTTGGATTACTATGCTATAGTAAGTCCAGTTGGTGGAGCACATCTAGGATCATGGTGATAAGGTCTTGGTGTATAAAAAAAAATGTTCTAACTAAGTGTTAGTACATTATCTGGGGTGTTTATCTACATGGTTTCTATTATTAGACTACCTAATCATATGGGAGAATGATGAAGTAGATGATCTATATTGGAAGAAACATGTAGAAGAGACTGGAAGTGTTCCTCATGCTAAAAAGCCAAGAACTCCAAAAAGATCAAGTTTTCAGCAAGACCAAAGGCATACCTTCACCATTGTACAACACTCCAAAAGCTTCTGAATATGTGGATGATTCCATAAAGGAGTTGGTAACAAAGATCCTATCTGAGCAAAGAGTGGTAAGTGGCATATCTATCCCTCTGAACACTATGCCAGCCCCACAAGAAGATCAACAAACTCAGGCTGCAAAGGACACTCCTGCTCAACAGGATGTCCCAATAGATGTTGAAACATCTGAGGACCAGAAAAAGGCCTTCAATAATTGTGATGAAGAAGCATCTGAGGATCAGCACAAGGCCTCAACTGAATAGCATATCTCTGTTGATCCACCAGAAGTATATCAGGTATTGATTGCTTGGAAGTTTGTTTATGGACATTCATTCTAATTTCATAATTAGTTTGGATGTGTTTTATCTGGATTGTATGGCCTTTGGTGTGTAAAGGCTTAGTGTCAAGAACCTGTGTGCTAGAAGATGTTCATCTTGTGTAGTCTGTGGTAACTACAAACCCAGAAAGGAATCAGGTATGCTTTGGTACAAGAAGTGAATGTGTTCGATTGAGAATTAAACAGAGAGGGAGCTCTTGAAGACATGAAGATGTGTCTTATGTTTTCCTTTCATCAATGTACAGAGAAGCATGGAGTATCCTAGATAGGGGGAGTGTGTTACAAGTATGTGCACTTGATTTTGTGGTGTTAAGGGGGAGTAATACCTTAACCAGATAAGGAGAATCCTAAGAGTCTAGAAGGCTATATTATATAAAGCTGCTCTCTGCAGTTTATGTTTGATTCTTGAGGAATTGTGAAGCTTGTGTGTGTTTCAAGCTTATGGAGATTATATACCTCTTATTTTATTATGGTACCTTTGTCTTTTTATGGCTAAAAAGGGGGAGAAGTAATAGTGTGAGGTCTGATATGAAGATGTGATGTTAAGGAACTTCTACATAAGGTACTACTACACCTGTATGTAAATTAGTTTTAGCCAAAATAAGCCAAAGGGGGAGATTGTTAATGCTATTATTTTATGATTGGCATTATGTTTGGTAAAACTAATATGGCTGGAAAATGTTGAATAAGAAGTTCCATATGTTAAACTAACATGGTATAGACTCTGGAAGAACAAGTCAAGACATGATTAAGGAAGTTGTCAAAGAAGATGTTGAGTTCAGTTCAGAATGTCCTATCAGATGTTGGGACATTATCAAACAGAGTATAAGAACTTAATTCAGGATGTCCCAACAGATGTTGTCAGATGTCAAAGAAGATGTTGAAACATCTGCAAATGTCATGACAGAATTACTGTCATATGTTACAGACAGATGTCAAAGAAGATGTTGAAACATCTGCAAATGTCATGACAGAATTACTGTCATATGTTACAGATAGATGTCAAAGAAGATGTTGAAACATCTGCAAATGTCATGACAGATGTCAAAGAAAATGTTGAAACATCTGCAACAGTCATGACAACATTACTGTCATATGTTACATATAGATATCAAACAAGAAGTGTTGAACTTAGTTCAGGATGTCACACCAGATGTTGTGACACTGTCAAACAGAGTAACAGTTAATGAACTTAAATCAAGATATCAGGATGTCACACCAGATGTTAGGACATTGTATCAGTTGATGGAATAAGTTCAGTTTACAGGATGTCACATCAGATGTTGTGACATTGTATCAGTAAATGAAGTAAGTTCAGTTTTTCAGGATGTCCCAACAGATGTTGAGACATCTCAGACCTGTTACCAGAATTAATTAATGCATAACAGAACTGAGTAAATTCAGGAGAATCTATCTGGAATTAATTATGGATGGACAAAAACAGAACAAGGCGCATCTGTAGGGAGAGTTGTTATGAAACTTCAGCATAATCATATGAACTAAATCACCTAGAATCAAGGAAGTAACAAACCCTAATTCAAGGTGATGACATTGGATTTATCAGATCTGAATTATGCAGAATATTCTGGAGATATTATGCAATCATATGTGGTGCTGATCTAGAAGATCTTAAAGACTCAATTTAAATTGAAGACAAATATTGAAAAATATAGGTTTCTATATTTAGAGATATTTTAGGAGTTGAAGATCTTTTGGAATATTTGTAGCAGATATTTCTGCATATTTGTAGCAGATATTTCTGCATATTTGTAGCAGCTATTGTTGTGATTGTTTAGGCCCAAATCCAGTTGGGAATAGGTTATAAAAGAAACCTTGTATCCTAGTTTAGGAATCAATCCAATCAACCGAAAATGTAAACATTATTAGGGTTGTGTCCTTGTGTCAGCCGTGCATAACAAGTAACTCTATTGTGGCTGTTTCACTTGTGATTCTCGAAGCTTGTAAGCAAGAGAAGTTGTGTGACTTGATTGAAACTGTGAAGTAAGATCAAGCTGTTTTGTTTGAAGTATGACTTCAATTTTATTAAACTTGTAAACAAGATCACTGTGTGATTGAGGGGGAGTGAGTAGGGTACTCTTATCTAAGTTGTGTCTTAGGTAGAAATTGCATTGGGTAGTTATTAAGTGATAGATTAAACAGGGTGGTTTAAGTCTAGAATTAATATTACTTATAGTGGATTTCCTCCTGGCTTGGTAGCCTCCAGATGTAAGTGTGGTTATACACTGAACTGGGTTAACAATTTTGCTGTGTTCTTTATATCTTTTATGTTTTATGCAGTACCTGAACTGAATGTCCTATCAGATGTCCCAACATCCTGAAGCATGTTTGACTCTGATACATCAGAATTATTTAAGTACTGATATGTATGCCTTACCATGTTTATAAGTAACAGATAAGATGTCTCAACATCATATTCGACATCTGAGTCTGTCATACCAGAATTTCAGTACGTATGTGTGTGGATTACCGGGATCTGAATAGAGCTAGCCCAAAGGATGACTTCCCATTACCTCACATTGATGTATTGGTCGACAATAGAGCTCAGTTCTCGGTGTTTTCCTTCATGGATGGTTTTTCAGGGTATAATCAGATCAGGATGTCACCCGAAGACATGGAGAAAACAACCTTCATCACACCTTGGGGCACATTTTGTTACAAGGTAATGCCTTTTGGAATAAAGAACGCCGGTGCAACTTATCAACAGGCTTTGGTAACATTATTCCACGACATGATCCACAAAGAAATTGAATGTTACGTGGATGACATGATTGCCAAGTCCCTCACTGAAGAAGATCATCTGGTGAATCTGCTGAAGTTGTTCAAGCGTCTGAGAAAGTATCAGCTGAAGCTAAACCCCAACAAATGCACATTCGGGGTACGGTCCGGTAAGTTGCTGGGATTTATTGTAAGTGAGAAGCTGTCGCTCCCAAAGATTTGCATCCCGGTACAAGCGCGAACGGTCGGCGAGAGAAGAAGAGAAAAGAGTCTCCAGCTAGGCATTTTTATCCCGAAGGAAAGGTAATGCTGCATAAGCCTAAGAAAAGATGGATAAAACGGTTGCGAACTAGAGAAACTGAGAAAGGGGGTTGGTTACAACCTGGGAAGGTATTAGCACCCAGATTGTCTGCCGTAATTGACGGGATCCACGCTTGAAAATTTGTGCTTAAAGGGGTGGTGTCAGTGCTATTTGTGTGCAAGAGCTGAAAAAGAATACAAGTGTCAGTGCTGGAAAGAAGTGTGAAGTGAAATGAAAGAGTGTCAGTGTAAGAAAAGAATATGAAGCTCAAGACTATGAGGCCTAAAGAATAATGCTGGAAGGAGGGGGAATATACAGGGACTTTTGTTCGATAACTGTTAAGTTATGCCTACGTATCTTCTCGTGCAATGAGGAAGTCAGAACATTGTAGTTCGACTCAAAGAGACTGAAAGATAAATTGACTTGTGAACTGCTTACTTGTCTATGCTCAAGTGTATGATCATACAAACAATGAAGGTGCAAATGAGATATGAAAGTAAGCATGAAAGTTCATGAATGCATATGACATGGAATGAAAGCAAAAACATGGCAAATGAAGGATGAAGTGATCAAACATGATAGCAATGTGTCTTAAGATGTATTATATGTCATGTGGATGCACAAAATGTCATGGCCAATTCATGTATGCAAGCATATGAAGAATGAATGCAAATGAAGAAGCAAATTAGGGTTTATGCACAAGATACAACGCAAAATTCAAAATCAGAAGCAAATGACAAGATAAAAAATTGGAAATGGGATCAAGGGTACCCTAAACCTATACAAGTTCACTGCCCAAAGGGGAAGACCTAACTCTTAACCTTAAAGAAGTTATGATTTTCCCAAGTTGGCTAGGGTTTTAGGATACCTCACAATGAAAAATTCAAAACAAATTGAAAATGAAAGATAAATTCAAACCAATTTTATCCTAGAAACTACATGACATGAGTAATGCAATGCAAAAAGAACCATCATCAAACTCTTCATGGTTAGGCAGAAAGGATTTTTCTAAGTTAGGGTAAAAATATTGACTTTTAAGAACCCTAAATCCAAAGAAAAATGTCAAAATATGTTAAGAACCAAAAATAAATTTGTGTGAAGGGTTTGATAATGTTTCTAAATGTATCAAGATGCAATGTGATTTTTTTGGTGATTTTTAGAAACTTAAATGGTATTTTAATTAATTAATTCTCATTAATTAATTAAAATAAACATTTAAATATTTTAAAAATACGAATTTTATGCAAAAAAATAAAATAAAAATTATTTTCAGAATGAGAAAAATATTTGAAAGGGAAATGCAAAAGATAAAATTTTTTGAAAGTGTTTTGCTATTTTTAATAAAATGTAGAAAGAAATGCAATTAAAATGAAAATTAAATGAATTAAAATGGAAGTCAACTGATCCAATGGTTCAGATTTGAATGAGAAAGGGGGGGGGAATTGACCAGCGCGCGCATCTGGATGGCTGAGATTCAAACTACACTAATTACGTCATTAAGCCCTAATCTGAACCCTAAACACTTTCAGGTGACCGGAACAGTGTTCCGGTCATCTTCTCCGTCTATCCTCTCCAGCTATCTCACTCAATACGCAACCCCAAGCCCTAAAACTCTCCAGAAATGATCCTCACATCAACCTCAACAAGAATCAGCCATCAAAATTCATTTATTCACCACTAAAAACATGAATCGAAGCAAAACGAAAAACATCTCAAAAATTTCAGAAGCTTATGAAATGCTTATTTCTCAACTATTTTCGAAACCAAACATATCATGGTAATCAGGGGAACACATAGAATCATTCTATAACATAAAATGAAGGTTCTGGAAAAATAAATGCCATGGCTACCTGAAGTTGAGCTTTCGAAACAAGAGCTTTCTGGCCAGTTCTTTGCCTCAAACCCACTCCAATGACTCCCCTCAAGAGCTTGCAATGCTTGTTTGGAATTTAAATGGACTCCAAATGAAGTTGGCAGAAGTTCAGTTCAAAGGATGTGAAAATCGTATTTTTGATATGGTGAGTTTTAAAGCAAAATGAAGGGTGGGAAATGATCAGTGATGTTTATGGAGTTGAATGGTGGAAAAAGCTTGGAGGTTTGATGGCTGAGCTATGAGTTTCGAAGGCTTTTGCAAATTTGGGGGATTTTGTGTATGCTGTGTTCTTGGAGGTTCCAGCTTGTGTTATGTTATGGAATGGCTTGCTTTTGGTACATATATCATGTTGGGATAGGTCAGAGGGTGGGTGCGGGCCTATGTTGATTGGTATGGGCAAGTTGCAAAAATGTCAAGAGTTGGTGTACTTAAGGTATGGGCTGGTTCAGTGGCTGTTTCAAGGCATGTCTCGAGTCAGCTTGGTTCAAGGATAACCATGGAAAAGGTTTTGTGGTGATTCAGCAAGTGTGTGAGAGGTTTTGATCCATTTTGCAAATTCATGAAGTTTTGGCCCCTTTTGGATTTTGTAATGTTCAAGGCATGAAACTTGGAATTTCTTTGGGAAATTCTGAATTATAGGTCATGTGTGATGTTTGTGCAATGCTTAGTAGTCAATTAGAGGTCACATTTGGCTTTGGCAAGTGTTTTTGCAAACTTCCCTCTTTGGTGCATAAGTGAAATTTTGTGATTTTTCCCAACTTTGCAAGGCCATAAATTGAGTTCTATGATGAATTAGATCAAGTTCTTGTACTTTTTGGAAAGGGAATGATCCAATCTAACACTTTCATGACCAAGAATTTTTCATTTGAAGCATTTTTGAATCAAAAAGAGGAGGTTGCAAAACTTTCCCAAAATGGCAAGTTTACATTACAAGTCACTTTCCCAAAATGGCAACTTTGCAAAAGGCTTGAAATTCTTCAATTTTGTGAACTTGTAATTTCTTCTAAGATCAAATAAAGATCATATACACCCAAAATGATGGAGAAGACCCTTTGGTTGGATGATTGGGGGCCTCAGATGCCCTGATTTTGCACTGACTTGTTCAAGAAGTCATCTATTGATCAGATGCCTTCCCCATTGAATTTCTTCATGAAAATTGGTATGCATGATCCTTATATCATATAGAGACCAATAGAAACAAGAATGACCAAAAAAATTGGAGTTATGGCCTCTGAAACCAAAACCCTAATTTTAGGTCATCTGTGCAGTTAAACCTGACTCTGCTTCCATGCCTTTCTCAGTTCTTGTGATTTTATGACTTTCTTGATCTTAGGAGGATATAATATGATGCTTGGACATACATGGGCCCTCTTGAGATGATTGAAGACCTTTGGAGTGGCTCAAATGGCTCAGGGATGGCTCAGATCACAAACCTTAGATGCAGATGACTTAGAACCAATGCAGTGAAGCAAAAATGCAATATGAGATGATATGATTGAACTTATGCAAATGAAAATTATCACAAGCCATGGAAAAATGAGTGAGGGAAAATTTGGGGTGTTTACAGCTGCCCCTATTCAAACATGAGTTAGCTGTGCAGGATGTAAGCGGCGGCTTAACAGACAAACAAGATAACTTGTGGTTGAATACCAAGACAGTCCAAAATTTGCACTCACTGAATGAAGAAGAAAAGGGATATAGATTGTAAGAGGAAGTAAAGTATGATTATAAAGTGCGGGCGACGGAGGACGACCGTCGAGCAGGGGACGACTGCTGGGGATGAAGCAATGACGGAGACTGCCGACATGCTGGGGAATGGAAAGATTATGATGGGGACGGCCATCAAATACAGTAACAAGATTCTCTAGGGATTAAAAGGTAAAGGGAAAACAATGATGGGGGACGGCCACCGGGTTAATAAAATAAATGATGAGGTACGGTCATCAAGGGTGAAGGACGATCACCTAACAGGGGACGGCTGCTCTGTTGGGGATAAGGATGAGGGACGGTCATGTAAGGTGAAGGACGATCACCTGGCAAGGTACGGCTGCTGAAGGTATCATTGACATAGGACGAATGTCAGATAGAAAGAATAGACGATGGGGACGACCATCGGATAAGCATGATGAAGGACGATCATCAAAAGGTGAAGGACGATAACCTAACAGGGTACGGCTGCTAAGATATCACGACATATGACGAATGCCGGATAAAAAAGGGTCGACGATGGGGACGACCATCGGATAAGCATGATGAAGGACGATCATCAAAAGGGTGAAGGACGATCACCTAGCAGGGGATGGCTGTTGGAAATATCACGACATAGGATGAATGCCGGATAGAAAAGGGTTCCAATGATGGAGACTCCGCTGGGGAAATGATGAAGGACGATCATCAAAAGGTGAAGGATGATCACCTGGCAGGGTACGGCTACCGAAAGTATCATGACATAGGACGAATGTCAGATAGAAAGGAAATAATTTATTGGGATTTGCTGGGGACTCCTCTGGGGAAGGGTAGACACAGACGAGTGTCTAAATTCAAGAAAGAAAGGGTATAAGTGTTTGACGCTGTGTATAGATTAAAGATGCGGACGAGCATCCTTAAGACTATGATACAGACGCGTATTGGTAGAAACAAACGCTGATGCATGTCCAGAGATGATGGTACGGACGAGTACCAACTGGTTAACAAAGAACACGGACGAGTGTCGAATCTGAGGAAGATAAGTGGTGTATGCAAGATACGGACGAGTATCTGTATGAGTAAAAAGTAAGCATGAGTGAAACACAGAAGAGTGTTCAACTTGCTGGGGGAGGATGATACAGACGAGTATCATAAGAGAAAGTGTATAAGTCACGAACTTATAAGTGTAAAAGATATTCCGAATATCTGTGGGGATAAGATGACACAGACGGGTGTTGGGAGAAATGTGTTATGAACATGTGTTTTGCTTGTAATGAATGTTTAGGCAACCATGCTGGGGAATGGCGACACGGACGAGTGTCCAAAGAGTGTATAGATATCTGTTTGTGGTTTATCTGCAGGGGAGTGATACGACACGGACGAGTATTGGAAAAAGTATATATGAGTATTAGTGAGTGCAAAGGGGATGCTTCGGTTTTCTGCTGCTCTTGTGAGCCTTTGTATATACATATATTGCTGATGGAACGTTGGTGCATACAAATGTTTGATCCAAAGCATGGCTTACGATTATGCAGTATGTTTGATTTTTGCCGTAATGCTCCGTATTAGATAGAATGCTACGCTCTGAGGGGAAATATGATGCGAATGCTATGTTTATGCAAAGATACCAATCCGGGATTCGGATCCCGTTGCGGTGAAGATCTCTGGCTGATCTGCTTGAAAGAAGGTCCCAGATGGGGAAAAGATCATTGGTAGATCTGATAATACGTATGACTGCTTGGGAAAACAGGTCACTGATAGACCCATCTTAATGATAAGGAGCCCAGCTGGGGTCTGTGGAAGCTTTCGTCACTTTGTTGTGAGATCTTCAGACATTGCTCTTCTGGATAGAGGCTGGAGCTCTGCGGGGAGACGGTTCCCTGCCTTTGCACTTGGCTGGGGAGGAATGATCACTGAACGATCTTCCTAGAGATTTCCGTGGGGATCCTGCTGAGGATGATGAAATTAGCTAGGGAAATGAGCCCCTTCTGATGCTGCTCTGATGGGGAGGAGCTTTCATGCCCCCATGCTGCGCTTTGAATAACTGCAATCCTGTTATGACAAAGAAACATACAAGTATCCCTAGGTATCCCTTACTGGATTCCATCATAGGAATTTAAGCACTCCCGGGAATAAGTAATATATTTCCTGCAAGCATGTGATTAGAAAGGCACATCTGTTTTTATGTTATCATCATATTAAGGATATCAGACATTTTGCAAATGAAATAAAAATGTACGAGACGAAGCATGACTGAAAATCTGATTTTATTAATTTGGGTGCCCTGAATTGGAAAATACAATCGAGGAAACAGATCCCCTGAAATGAGGAGATTGTTACAAATTGAGAAACAAAAAAGGTGCTGGCAATGCTGATGACGCTTCAGTGTGCTTCCCTTTTGCTATGACTTGTATGACGTTGACGTTCTTCTCATCCCGCTTTCTGAAGAAGGCTGATTCTGAACGACGCTCGAACCTTTCGAAGCTTGCCATGTCTAAGTGATACGGACGAATTCAGAATGCAGTTGTTCGCTTATTCCCTTATTTTGTGTGGATCGCCCTTTCGGGTTTTCAATCCACTGGGATACCCATTTTTGCCTGAGTTGTCCAATGCGGCTTTTCAACTCAGCGGGTGTATATTTTTTTATTTATTTTCCCTTATTTTTTCCCGAGTCTTTTATTCTGTTTTTGACTTGCCGGGATGCCCTATTTTTGCCTGGACTTACATTCTGTTTTTATGTCCAGCGGGTCATTTTATGCGAAGTATTTTTTAACTGCATCTGAATTCACAGGAGACAGGAAGTCTTCACCATCCATAGTACTGAGCATCAGTGCTCCACCAGAGAAAACTTACTTTACTATGAATGGACCATCATAATTTGCAGTCCACTTGCCCCTGTGGTCTGTATGAGGAGGAAGGAGTCTTTTCAGCACAAGATCTCCTACTTGGTATTCCCGAAGCCTGACTTTCTGATCGAAGGCTTTCTTCATTCTTTTCCGATACAGCTGCCCATGGCAGATTGCAGCTAATCTCTTCTCTTCAATCAGATTCAGTTGATCGTATCGGGATCGGACCCATTCTGCTTCATTCAGTTTTACATCCATTAGTACCCGCAAGGAAGGTAATTCAACTTCAACAGGTAGGACTGCCTCCATACCATAAACAAGTTGATACGGTGTTGCCCTAGTGGATGTTCTGATTGACGTACGGTACCCATGCAAGGCAAATGGTAGCATTTCATGCTAGTCTTTGTAGGTGACCACCATCTTTTGCACAATCTTCTTAATGTTCTTATTAGCTGCCTCAATAACACCATTCATCTTTGGCCTGTAAGGAGAAGAATTGTGGTGTTGGATTTTGAAGTCCCGACACAATTCTGCCATCATTTTGTTGTTCAAGTTGGAACCATTATCAGTAATGATTCGATCGGGCACTCCATACCGACATATGATGTCTCTCTTCAAGAATCGAACTACCACTTGCCTGGTAACATTTGCATATGAAGCTCCTTCAACCCACTTGGTAAAATAGTCAATAGCTACCAGGATGAATCTGTGGCCGTTTGAAGCAGTCGGTTCGATCTTTCCAATCATATCAATGCCCCACATGGCAAAGGGCCAAGGTGAAGACATCACATTTAGAGGATTCGGAGGCACATGCACTTTATATGCATAAATCTGGCATTTATGGCATTTCCTAGCATAGGCACAACAGTCTGCATCCATTGTGAGCCAGTAGTAGCCTGACCTCAACAATTTCTTAGCCATTGCATGCCCTCCAGCATGGGTACCGAAAGATCCTTTGTGCACCTCGTGCATCAACAAGTCTGCTTCTGCTTTATCGACACATCTGAGAAGTACCATATCAAAGTTTCTCTTATACAGGGAACCGTCAGCATTCAGGAAGAAACTACTAGCCAACTTTCTTAATGTCTTCTTATCATTGGAAGATGCCCCAGGTGGGTATGTTTGATCCTCCAAGAAGCATCTGATATCATAGAACCAAGGCTTATCATCTTTAGCAAGGTCTGTTGAGAATACGTATGCTGGTCTGTCAAGTCTGGATATTGAAATTCGAGGCACAAAGTTAGCAGCTTGAACTTTGATCATGGATGAAATGGTAGCCAGAGCATCTGCAAACTGATTTTCATCTCGAGGGATATACTCAAGCTTGACCGTTGTGAAGAATGTAAGCAACCTCCTTGTATAGTGCCGGTATGGAATCAGATGATCCTGGTGAGTGTACCATTTGCCGTTGGTTTGATTGATTACCAAAGCTGAATCTCCGAACACAGTTAAAGTCTTGATCCTGAGGTCAATGGCTTCCTCAAGACCCATGATACAAGCTTCGTATTCAGCTTCGTTGTTAGTGCAGTTAAAGGTGAGTTTTGCCAAGAAAGGCATGTGAACTCCCTTAGGTGTAATGAGTACTGCACCAACACCACGACCATTCATATTAACAGCCCCATCAAACATCATTGTCCATTCTTCTTCTGGGTCAGACCCTTCAGTGTGAATAGGCTCTTCATCATCTTTTGCTTTTATGAACATGATGTCTTCATCAGGGAAGTCAAATCTCATAGGCTGGTAATCATCAATGGGTTGCTCAGCAAGATAATCAGACAACACACTGCCCTTGATAGCTTTTTGAGATGTGTATTGAATGTCATATTCTGTGAGGATCATTTGCCATCTTGCAACCTGTCCAGTAAGTGCTGGCTTCTCAAAAATGTACTTAACTGGGTCCATCTTTGAGATCAATAAAGTGGTGTGGGTCAACATATACTATCTCAGTCGGCGAGCAGCCCACGCTAAAGCACATCAAGTTTTCTCGAGCAGTGAATAACGTTGTTCACATTCGGTAAACGTTTTGCTTAGGTAGTATATTGCATACTCTTTTCGACCAGACTCGTCATGCTGGCCCAGCACACACCCCATTGACTCTTCTAATACTTTCAAGTATATGATTAGAGGTCTTCCTTCAACTGGAGGCATAAGGATCGGAGGCTCTTGTAATTATTCCTTGATTTTGTCAAAAGCCCTTTGGCAGTCTTCATTCCACCTGACCGTTTGTTCTTTTCTCAACAACTTGAACAAGGGTTCGCAGGTTGCAGTAAGATGAGATATGAACCTTGAAATGTAGTTCAATCTACCTAAGAACCCCCGAACTTCTTTTTCAGTCCTTGGTGTAGGCATTTCTTGAATGGCTTTGACTTTGTCAGGGTCAACTTCAATCCATTTCTCACTTACAATAAATCCCAGCAGCTTACCGGATCGCACCCCGAATGTGCATTTGTTGGGGTTTAGCTTCAATTGGTACTTCCTCAGACGCTTGAATAGCTTCAACAGATTCACTAGGTGGTATTCTTCTGTGAGGGACTTGGCAATCATGTCATCCACATAAAATTCAATTTCCTTGTGGATCATGTCATGGAATAATGTTACCATAGCCCGTTGATAAGTGGCACCAGCATTCTTCAGTCCGAATGGAATCACCTTATAACAGAATGTGCCCCAGGGTGTGATGAAAGTTGTCTTCTCCATGTCTTCAGGTGACATCTTGATCTGATTATACCCTGAAAATCCATCCATGAAGGAGAATACCGAGAACTGAGCCGTATTGTCGACCAATACATCAATGTGAGGTAAAGGGAAGTCATCTTTCGGGCTGGCTCTGTTCAGGTCCCGGTAATCCACACACATCCTCACCTTGCCATCCTTCTTAGGCACATGTACAATGTTAGCAACCCATGGAGGGTAACTAGTCACAGCAAGGAAACCGGCGTCCCACTGTTTTTGTACCTCTTCTTTTATCTTCATTGCCATATCTGGGCGAGTACGGTGCAACTTCTGTTTTACTGGTGACAATCTTCTTTCAGAGGCAGCTTGTGCATAACAATGTCGGTGTCCAACCCGGGCATATCCTAATAAGACCAAGCAAAAACATCCACATACTCTCGAAGCATGTCAATAAGTTGCTCTTTTACTGAATCTTGCAGACAGGCCCCGATTTTAACTTCCTTCAAGTCTTCTTCCATACCAAGATTAACCGTCTCAACTTCCTCCTGATGAGGAGTTATAACCTTCTCCTCTTGTCTTAACAACCTGGCTAGCTCTTCAGGTAGCTCATAATCTTCTTCAACCCCTTCCTCAGCTTGATTAATCGGATTGTCAAGGTCATACGAAGTCATAACAGTGTTGTTGTCGGTGCAGTCTGGAGGGCACTCTCTGCAAGGGTTTAGATTTGTTCATTTTAGTGATCAGTTTTATCTTATTTAGAAAAAGTGAAAATGAAGTTATTTGTTTTGAAAAACATTGCCATTTTATTTTTGTACAAAAAATGAAAAATGAAAAACAGTGAGCGGAAAAGAAAAGACTCATTTGCAAAAGATGTCCTGATATTCATTAATTGATCTTTGCACAAAATACAAGATGGCCCGATTACAAAATGAGTCCTGACATCTTGGGCAAGACGCAGGACTTGATGCATGCTTTAAAAACAGGAAATAATAATTACTCTACGGGAGTAACTCTTATAATTTCCTGGGAAGACCAGTTTGAGATATGGCTCCCCGGGATCCTTGGACGTATCCAGCTTTCCAGGTTGCGCTCGTCTTCCGACTCATCTTCCAAACTATTCACAGCATCCGGGGTGAGCATTCCCCCGCTGACAAACTTGGGCTCCTTTACAGCCTCTGGTTGATCTTGTCGAGTTGGTTTGTAACCCAACCCAAATCGGTCCTCTTTCTTCTCCACGGGCAGCAGCTTGCCCCAACCTTGGGCGGTACCTTCCTCAACAACCTTCCGGGCTTGTTGATATGACGTGATGGAAGTCCCTAGCACAGCAGATGTTTCATTGATATTCAGGGTCTCAAACCCCTGACTCATGGTCTCATGGATCTCCCCATCCATCTCAATGTATTTGAAAGTAGCCAGCTGGCTAACAAAGATATCTTCTTCCCCACAAATGGTAATGACTTGGCCCTCCCACTTGAATTTTAACTTCTGGTGAAGGGTTGACGTCACGGTGCCAGCGGCGTGTATCCATGGTCTACCCAATAGACAGCTGTAGGCAGGCTGTATATCCATCACAAAGAAGGTCGTTTTAAAAACCTGTGGGCCAATCATTATTGGTAATTCTATCTCTCCCAGAACCGATCTTTTAGAACCGTCGAAGGCTCTCACTACCAAGTTGCTTGGGCGTAGTGCCAATCCATCATGTTCCAGCTTCACAAGGGCTTTCTTGGGTAAGACATTGAGTGATGACCCTGTGTCCACCAATACGTGAGAAAGAACTGCACCCTTACACTACAAGGTAATGTGCAAAGCCTTGTTGTGATTGTGACCTTCCGTTGTCAGATCAGTGTTGGTAAATCCTAGTCCATGACTAGCGTTGACATTTCCAACCACAGCCTCTAACTGATTGACGGTAATCTCCTCCGGCACATAAGCTGCGTGCAGGACTTTTAATAGTGCGTTCCGATGAGCCTCGGAGCACATTAACAATGATAGTATGGAGATTTTGGAAGGCGTTTGGTGAAGCTGGTCCACCACCTTGTAATCACTTTTCTTTATGATTCTCATGAATTCATCAACCTCTTGATCAAAAGGAGTCTTCAAAGCCTCTTTAGCAACTGGTTCTTCTTGCACCATACTCTTCCCTTTTGCCTTAGCAGCAGCTTCTGCTTCAGCAACGGGTCTTGGAATTTGCGAGGCAAAGAGACGTCCGCTTCTAGTGAAGCCTCCGCCTCCCCCCACATTGTCTATCTGAGGTGAAGAAGTTGATGATTCTAAAGTGATTTTCTGCCTCTCGCAGTACAGATCTGAGCCATAATACTAGGGGATGGCATTATTGCTTTCGTAAGGAACTGGCCCAGGCACTGTGATAGTGACCGGACTGATAGCAGCTGCAGAGGGGACCACAATGGTGTGTGGATCATAGTATATGGTAACTGGTGCTCTGACAGGAGTAGTATTTTGTTGTGAGTTGTTGGTAGGAACATTTGCGGGATCGTAGTAAATCGTAATCGTTGAGACGTTTTCATTAACTGTTGCTGATGTTGTAGGAGGTGTTGGGATTGTAGCAGGAACTGATGGAATAATAGGCGCTGTCGTTGTAGAAGGAATGATGACTGAACTTGTATTCGTTGAAGTGATTGATTGAGCAGTTGTTGGAGTTGTAGTAGAATCTGTTGGAATAATGGTTGCTGACGTTGTAGGAGTATCTGTGATTGTTGATGAAGGAATTGTTGGAGTTGTAGTTGCTGTTGTTGTAATCTGAAGAATGCCATCTCTAATGAGGCCATCTATGCCATTTCTCAATCTCTCACATCCATTATCGGCAATGTTGCAATATCCACAGCCGACCTCGCATTCGGGGAACACTTGGCATTCTAACAGCTGAGCTTTGATTTCAACCAAAGGTGTTCGGATTTGTGCAACATTGGTGATTAAGGTGGATAGTTTTCCCTCTTCAATAGCATTAATCCTAGGCCCGTTGTGACTAGGCATTGGATTTCTTATGACATTTGGAGGAGGTGCAAAGTTGAGAGCTTTTGAGTCCACCAGATCCAGGACTTTCATCTGTAGGGCCCTGCATTTTTCAGTGTTATGCCCCGGTGCGTTTGAGTGGAATGCACACCTAGCATTTGCATCATAGTTCTTTGGCATGTTAAGAGGATCTGGAGGTGCCAATGTCCTTAACTCAACCAGGTTGAGCTTCAGGAGTTGTGGAAAGAGTGCAACATACGGCATTGGGATTGGGTCAATTACCCTGTTTGCCTGTGATGGCCTTTGCTGGAAAGGACACTGTTATTGGTTGTTATTGCTATTGTACGACCTTTGTTGCGGATAATGAACTTGTTGTTGATATTGTGGTTGTTGTTGTTGAGGATATGCTGATTGTTGTGGAACTGGAGCTGGGATGGTAACAACTGCTACTGACCGGTGAGCATATTGAGGCCTGCCCCTGCTTGTATGAATGAAGTTTGTTTCGCCTGCCCTTCGGGGCCCCGTAAAAGGTTTCCTGGGATTGCTGGAGGAACTTGCACCGTTGTCGGAGATTTTGCCCATTTTTAAGAGACTTTCAATCTTCTCACCAGCTATGACCACATCAGCAAAACTGGTAGAGGAGAAGGCAGCCAATCTATCAATATAGGTCCCTTGCAATGTATTCATGAACATGTCGGCCATTTCCCTCTCTGACATGGGTGGTTGGACAGCAGCAGCAAGCTGTCTCCACCTTTGGGCATATTCCCTGAAGCTCTCTCTAGAAGACTGAGACATGCCCTTTAGAAGGGTTCTATTGGGAGCCATGTCCAGGTTGTATTGATATTGTCTGATGAAAGCTTCAGCCAAATCTTTCCAGCATCTTATGGTGGCCCTAGACAAATGTGAATACCACTCTCTTGAGGCCCTAGTCAGACTGTCTTCAAAGTAGAACATCCATAGCTTTTCATCCATGGTATACGCTTTAAGCCTTCCCAAGAAAGACTGCAGATGAGTGCGAGGACAGGAAGTGCCATTGTACTTTTCAAAGCAAGGGGGTTTGAATTTGTGGGGAATTCTCACCCCATCCACTAGTCCCATATCCATCACATCGAAGCCCAAAGAGTTCTGAGACTCCAAAGATCTTAAATTTTCAGCAATTTCGTCCAATCTCCTGTCATATACTTCATCTCCAGCCCCTATGACAATGAACTGTTCCTCCTGGGGATCCTCTTGTAGTATTTTTTCCCCAGCAGTGTTACCTTGAACATTCCTCGGGATGTTAACTTCGGGATTCAAGTGAGGTCCAAATTCTGGTGGGTTGATACGAGGCTGGCCTCCTTCATTGTTGCTAGTTCCTCCTGTTCCAAGATGAGGCTCTTCAGGAGTTTGTCTTTTCACTAGTTCTCTTAATCTTTCCTGACTTTGGGCTAAGCCAGTCATTACTGCCATGAATTGAGACATCTGGTTTCTCATCTCCAACCTCTCATTGACCATCTGATTCCTGACCTCAGTCAGATCCTGCTGCACTTGTTCCATTTGAATACCGGGAAGGTTGTTACGAGTCGGGTACCGGTGCGCGCGGTTGACAGGGAACACACGGCGGCGAGCAATATTTCCTGAGATCACAACAAAGTTAGAAACACTAATAATTACAAAACCTACAAAACAAAAAACAAAGTTAGTATGCAATGTAGTATGCTTATTTGTTTTCCAAGGTATCCAGTTTGGTTCTTGGTTTTGACCTTTCCAGACCTCGAGGAGGATGCTTGATGTTGTTGAGAGAAGACCCAAATAAAAACAAACCAAAATATATTACAAATGATGGAGCAATACATAGTCTGTTTTATAATACATGCCCTTGAAGGGTCAAAATACAATAAAAGGAAAAGTACATCAAAAGGAAATAACAACAAACAAAGAATCAGACATCCAGTCCAAACTCATCCTCTTTGACCTCCTTCAGGAGTGCCTCAGTCACTGGACCAGCTGGGTGCTCTGTAATGGTCCTAATAAGGAGGTTCCTGGTAGCAATGGTAGTGGTCAGCTTCTTATGCCTGTCTTGGTCCTTTGATCTCTTCAATCCTGCTCTGAGCTTCAACTCTGAAATCTCCTTCTGGGCTGCCAACAAAGCTTCCTGCTGCTTCTTCTCACTGGCCTCCAGCTGTTCAATCTTGGCTTGAATCTTCTGGTCTTCTTGTGTACGGGCTTCAGTGATCCTGACCCACCTAGCCTGACTCTCTTGCAGATAGAGCTCAGTCCTAGCCTTCTGAATTTTGGCCTCTTTACAGGCATTCTTCAATATTTGTTCCCCGACTCTTGCTTTCCTTATGTAGTCTTCTGTCTTCTCAATTTTGGTAAGATGCTCCACCCTAAGCTTCTCCAATCTCTCAATATCCAGACGACCGTCACTTCTTTCCCAGAGAGTCTTCTTCAAGGCTTGATATAGGTTCTCATTCCTTTCCTGTAGCTTCTCAAATTCTTCTAGGCTGACAGTTGCTGCTGGATGTACTGTGGATGGTCCAGGCATGTCTTCCAAGATGAAAGGCATTCTGGTAATTTGAGCTCTGGTACGGGACCAGTCATAGTACTGAGCTGAAGCAACATTGTTACCCCTTCCAAGAATAGCTACCCCTTTTGTCTGGATGTTGTCCCAAGCCCAGGATGCTTGCCTGACAATAGCTGAATTAGGTTTCACTTCACAATATAGGGTCTCTGCCGAATCCTGTCCTCTGGGAGGGTGAACCAAAGCATAACCCAGTTGTCTCTTAAACAACAAAGGATTGTAGTTGATGCAACCCTTTACTCCTATCAGAGGTACATTTGGTATTGTCCACAGTTGGTGATAATGTCCTTGCCTTTGGTGCTCTGGGTGCACCATCTAATATCATCTGAAGTCAAGGTGATGAGCCTCTTGGCCCAATTCTTCTGTTGGTGGGGATTCAAGAAAGCATCTCACTTAGGCAGGTGTCTGAGCAGCCAGGTATAAAACAAAGGAGCACAACATCTTACTAACTTCCCCCTTTGTTTCTCATTCCTCTGGTGAATGGAGTAATAGAAATCTCCTAGCAATGTAGGTACTGGGTTCTTCAGAAGAAACAAATGGATGGCATTCTTGCTGACAAATTTGGGCTCATCTGCAAACAGTATAGCCCCATATATGCTGAGGGCTAACAGTGCACAAACTGCCCTCCACTTTCCCAATGAAGCTTTCAGGATGGCCTGAGAAATCAAGAAGTCCAAATGCAAACCAGGGATCCCATCTTTTGTTGTCATACTTTGCTCAATCAAGGCAGGCTCCAGGTACAGTGTGTCATACCCAAAATTTGTCCTACTTAAATTTTATTTTTGTCTAACCTTTATTAAGAAAAATAAAAAAAGAATATGTGGATTTTAGTTTTCTATTTCTATTTGTAGGGTCAGTATCACAAGGAGGCTCTATGGTTGCGTAGTCCATTAGATAAAGTGTGATGGAATCAGAACACAGAGTAGTCATGATGTCTGGTTTCATAATCCAAGTCTTTGCAAATTTCGTTTGTGGGTGTCCATATTCTTGTTATCTAAGCACGTCAAGATTCGTTATGGTGTGGTTTCTCAAGATTTAGAATGGTACAAAAAAAGAATGGAGGTCTCATATGGATTGTTCAAGTTTGAAATATGATAAAAATGGGCATTTGTTTTGTTCAAAGATGAAAGGTACAAATTTACAAATCCAAGATCCATGGCCACGTTGAAAAAGATCATTTATTGATTCATGGTTGGATTAATTTTCTCAAAATTTCACTCTAAGTTTGTTTTCAACAAATAGTTCAAAGGAAGTTTGAATTTGATTCGTGGAGTTAATTGAAGCATGGTATATTATGAGTATGGTTACAAGATTGGTCTTAAATTCTAATTTGCAAAGTCAGATTGACTCATGGTCATGTCAAGCCGTATGTACACTATGCTCAAATGACCATGTTTGGATTATTTTCATACGTCTCAAGCCATGTTGCAAAAGGTCCCAATATGTAATCAGTCAGATAATGCAAAAGAAACCTTAATTTAATCCAAAATAATTCTAGCATAAGGTAAAGAGATTAAAGCAGGAACAAAATTGGTAAAAGTAGTTCATGTCGAAAGTTGAAATGCCATAATGGATACAATCACAAGTTTTGCTGCAACAGTGTTCTAGCTCAGATTATTGTTGAATATTCAGTCAATTATTATAATAAAATCTTAAGCTAGTTGAACTCAAAGGCACAAAATGTCACAGAAATGACAGGTCTGCATTTTCATTCATTCAAAGGCAGATCCAATTCAAAAGATAAGCAGACATATAATTACAACTTTTTGGTCCTAGTTCTTTCTAATTTTCAAACGTTACAAGACACCATGTAAATTAAAAAGACATAAGGTTCCAATTTACATCATACAAAGCCAATGGACTGATCTTAAAGGATGCTTCAAACTAAAGCCAGCTTCAACTTGTAACAAGCCATGCCATGAACACATGACATCCACGTCTCAATGCGACCCTGCGGAGACCAAAAGACCATCTGTTATCGGGTGCGACCGTGTGCAGCCTTATGCGGAAATACATATTCCCCCAGCAAGTTATCTTCACACTTCAATCCCGCTTACTTCAAAAAACCAAGGCCGGGGATTGCATATCATTCTCATTAGATCGCCGATCATCCTATCATCATTCTGTAAATAAAAGGTAGAAAGTGTCAAAAGGCAGTGGACAGGGCATTGTGCTATTTCTTCAGGGACAAAAATCACAAGCAACCAAAGCCAGAACAATTCAGGACTTACATGGTAGCATAAATATATCAGTCAACTTGTAGGAAGCTCCCATCTTCAAGTCTTATCTCATTCTATTTCCAGCTCTTCAATCAAGTTCAAATGTTACAAGTTACTACAATGAGAACAAGTCCAAAGAAGGCCCAAGTCGGCAGAATACGGATATCCACATGTATTGTATACTCGTGGCAGCCAATAATCCTTACCGATTACCGACACCGTTGCTTCCATAACTGCAAAGCATAAAGTAGAATGAAGTTAGTGATTAAGATCAAGAATTTGAAGATGTTGCTAAAGTGATTAAAATGTTTATGCAGCTTGTTATTTATGTATCATGTTTACCCAAAGGCAATTTCCCAAAGCTAAAGCCATTTGCAATGCGGGAAACGAAATGATAGAGTTGATGATCCCACCGCTGATAATGAGACAGTTTGTTTCGTTGTTGTACTATTGGAAGATTCTATGGGAGCCTATGGTTCAACAAGACGTTCCGGAGAAATTCGCCTTCAAATCAAAGTCCTGTAAAATTTGATTATGCAGTGTTAAGATCGGTTACGGTGAATGGATGCGTCATTTAACTAACCCACATCTTTGGTTCGTTACCGAAAGCACTTGGGTGAACTCCAGTTGCTCCTTGTCCTCACACTTTCATCTATGCAGGCAACCCATTCTTTGCAGCACTAAGCCTAAAACCAGATAGAAATACTATCAAGCAAAACATGGTAATAGAATTTCAAAAGGAATCAAGGATTAGAGTTCAAAAGAGATCAAATTCATAACAATAATTTGAAGAGCCAAGTGCTGAGAGCAATAAACAATAATGCAAATAACAAGGCCAACATTTGTTTCTTAACAAAAAGTTCGCATCCTTTTGAGATAGTTCACTCTCTCTGTCTTCGAAATGGGAACTGAAGGATAAAATGGCGGTGGAAGCAAGTCACAGCAGGGCGGCATTGCCCAGGACCCTCCATGCTACAGGTGCTTATGTTGTTGCATCTACCGATCAAAACCAGGTTGCGGCTTCCGTTATAGCAACAGTTTCGCAAGCTGTGATCTCTTAATCAGTGGCTGCAGCCAGTGCAACTGGGTTTGTTTCAAATTAGTTGCCCAACTCGGCATCTCAAACCCAAGCTTTAGATCAAGCATCTGTACAGCCAATAACAGATCAAAGGTATTAGCATCACTATCAACAATACGACTGGAAATACATTAGACAAGATCAATACCAACAACATAAATTAGTAGTATTACCCTTATCAACAATTTGCTTTTCCATAATATCAGCAGGGCATAGTTGTTGTGGTCACTGGAGACAAGCTAAGTCGCAATTCCAAGCATGACAATACCGGTTTTCCTTCACCTGCATCCCAAAGTAAGGCGTCAGCATAGTTTTAATGAGAACAGGTACTGAACAACACCATTCTTACCAAGCCATTTCCATCTTGACATTAAGCTTCCAAACTTGCAAGGCATCAACAAGCTATCAACAAGGCAGCATACAAGATACCATACCGGGACAATTACCTCGCCTCAAATCCAAGTCATCCTTTTCCAAGCTCTATTCACAAATAGCCAAATGCACATCACGCATTGCAGCTCACCGGTAACGCTTTAACTCGCTACTATCATGTAAGCCAATACCACAATTTCTCCATCAAAGCTTATCAGCATCAAATTTCTTGAAACATTGCATTGCTTATGTCTGTTTCGATAATCTTAATCATTAATATCTGCAAATAAAATCACAACAACAAGATCAGAATGAGAAATAATCAAAGTTGTTCAAGGTTATTCAAAAGAATTCAATTTCGATACTTCAAGGATTCAAGACAATTTCCTTCATTGAACCAATTCTCATGCTTCACCCAGCTCAAACTGCATTCAAAGTACTTTATCCACAAACTATCATCAAATCTCCTGCCATGTCAGGGTCGTGCTTCTCGAAGCCAAAATCCATCTTCAAGGCACCCTTCATGATCCACGACAAAACTTGCAACAAAAACCACCAAGCATCACAAGATAAGTTAGAACATGATCAATCTTTTTGCAAGACAATCATCAAACTTGTCACGAACTTAACAGAGTAGTATAATCGAATATGAAGTCATATTTTAGTATTTATCTACAACAAAATAAGGATTTCACTGCAAGTAAAAAGTTACAACTCAGTGAAAATCAAGTTTCAATGGGGACCACATATTCCAGAAGGCCATACTACAGACAAATACGAATTGTGACTCACCACCTGAGGTCCCCACCAAATCTCGCAGAAAATCTTCCCCAACAAATTGCAAAAGGCAGCTCCTGATTTCCTCAAATTCCTCTTCAATCCGACGCACCTCAAATCATTCTCTCATTCTCCCTATAAAAGCATTGACCTAATCGTTGAAAAAGAGGAGGCCGCACACAAAGAGAAGGAGAAAAACACCTGAAAAAAACCCTAATATTAATTTGTGAAATTATCCCCAGAAAACCTCTACTTAAAGCTCATTTTGAGCTGTTGATTGAGCCTCACATAGAAACCCAATCAAACTCGAACTAAATCCTACCTGAGTAACGATAAATCACGACGAAGGCAAGGAAGAAGAAGCGGATCCAGACGAACACCCAAGCATAGAAAGAGCTCATACCTTTTCGTTGAGCTTCGACGCATTTCAATCGGTATCTCCTTGAGTTCTTTGTCGTTTATTTACTCTGAGTTGATGACTATATGATGTGATTGTGATGAGTACGACGAAGTTGGTATTTTTAGGGTTTTCAGATTGGGGGTTAGGGTTCTTCCGAATTTGTTGTTGCCATGTGATGGTTTCTCTCTGTTTTTTGTTTTGGTTGTTTAATGATACGGTGAGGTTGGTATCACTGAGTTGAAAATCGTTCATGCTTTCGGTAAGAGGTTTAAAGAAGAGAACAAGGATTTGGTTTATGTTTTATGTTTAATTTTCAGAAAACAAAATTTCATCAGTTTTCCATGCGGGTCATCCATCAATGATGGTTTTGTTGGATCCTAATGACCCGAATTCAGTTGGATGTGGGTTTACACTGGGCCTGCGCCCCATCTTAAGTTCAGACAGCCCATGTTCTTTCTTTTTGCTATTTTCTTGATAAAAATATTATGTTTTTTTATTTTTGTTTATCTCTTTGATATAAAAATAATAAATTGTCTTAAAAGAAAAGTTTGTTAATAAACCTCTTGTTTATTTTTATTAGGGCCAATGAAATAATTGCAACTTTTCGATATTCGATTTTAAATCGACGTTGTCAAAAGATGTTATGAGGCCATTGTTATTCTTCGCTATTTGTTTTATCGATTATTCGATTTATTCGGTTAATGATAAAAATGAGATATTCGATTATTTAATCGACGTTATCCATTAAATTGAGACCGATTCATTATTTTTATCCGTTATTTTATATTTATTATTTTGGGGCCTATGATAAAAATTTGGTTTATCGATATTCCATTAAGCGACATTATCTAAACCGATTTGAGGCCATTTTTCTATTTTCTATTTATTTATCGATTTATCGATTTATTTCACATTTTTTTATTGTGGTCTATGATATTATTATCCAATTTGTGATATTTGATTGACCGACGTTGTCCAAATTGATATGAGACCGCATTTTTATTATTTTATGGTTTCTAATTATTTTAGATCCATTGTCATTATCGACTTTATTCTTATTTCGGCCAATGATAAATGGTGATATTCGATTTCTAATAAATCGACGTTATCCCCTAATTTGAGGCCACACGTTTATTTTTTCTTATTATTTTTCATTATCTCAATTTATTTCGGCCGATGAATAGATATTTAAATATTCGATTTCAAATAAATCGACGTTATTTAAATTAAATATGAGGCCAAACTATTATTTTATTATTATTTCGACTTTATTTTATTTTTATGGTCAATGATATAACAAACTATCTAAATGTTCGATTTCGACAAATCGGTGTCATTTAGATCAATATGAGACCAATCGTATATTTTTATCGCATTTCTTTTATTTAAATAATTATTTGATTATAAAGTAACGCTCGACTTCTCATAGAATGATTCTAAATTTGAATCAATTCTAAGATAGTTAAAGAGAAACATTTTGTCGTTTTCGGTTTAATTCGAGCTCCAACGGCTCCACCTTAGCTTAGTATTAGGAATCGTTCTCGCGTAACCATTAATCCTTAACCTCCATTTTGCACTCACCTTTCGTGATAGCTTTCTGCCTCGCAATCGACCTACCAAGATGGTTCTTTTAAATCCAAACCCTTGATCCAACGTCAAGGGGTCTTAGGTATTAAAACACTTTAATAAAATGAGAGAAATTGTACGCCACGAGCCTTAAGTGGTAGAAAGGAGGATTACGAGCTCTCGTTATTCGCTTTGATTATTCCGTCGCAAGATACTTGGCTTGTTGGTTCGAAATAAACTATCCATAGTCTTTAGTGCAATTCGACTCTTAAAAGAAAGATAATAAAAATTAACCCCTTTTCCCCCTTTTAGCAAGTAATTCATTAGGCATAGACATACTTTCGCGCGTGACAACTTAGAAGTTTCCCATCGAGTACGATGGATGTACGGGTGCTAATACCTTCCCCTTGCATAACCGACTTCTGAACCCCGACAATGGTTACGATGACCTTGTCTTTATCCTTTCTTCCCGGGTTTTATCTATATTTTCCCTTTCCCTCTTTGGTAATAAATCAAAATTAGGTGGCGACTCTCAAGTCAACCCAGCCGCGACCGCATTTGCGAGGATCGTATTTTTCGAGGTACGACAGCTGGTGACTCTGCTGGGGACTGGTTCACCCCTATGCAAGTCAAGCCTAATCGAGGTTGCTTCACGCTTGTTTGTATGTTTGCCTTTATGACTTACTTGATTGTTTTTATCGCTTTCTTTATCACTTTCCATATTATACCTTGTGGTTCTTGGATCGATATTTTGAAACTTGAGTGAAAGGATTTATACCCGGGCTTTCGAGTGCAAACATAAGTTAGCGAGGTTGTGTAGTATGGGCTCTTGAGAAAACCACTCTCATGGGTTGTCGATACGAAAACCTCACTTGGAGTAGATTCTAATGAGAATACTGACAACCGTCAAGTCCTTGGCGTGTGTGCTCAGTTGTTTGCATTAGGGTCATCAACTCTGAGGACCTTTAGAACCTTTTGGTTAAAACATCGGTTGATGGTTGCGTAGTATGGGGCACCAGGGTTCGCCCTCGCGTGGCTCGTTACGAAAACCTCACTTGGAATAGACTTACTCAATGGAGTTGATTGACTGTCAAGAATATATAAAATTGACACGTGCATCAAAGAATTGAGGAAGGTCCATAACTCTGAGACTTTGTTTTAAGCCTCGTGTCGGTGATCGCGTAGTATATGGCACCGATAGCTTCCCCTCTCGCGTGGCTCGTTACGAAGATCTCACCCAAAGGAGATTCATATGGTGGAGTCAATCAACCGTCATGCTTATGGCGTGTGTGATGAACAACCATAAGGATTATTAACTTTGGGGTTCCTTTAAAACTTTATAGCCTACCCGGCAAGATCCTTGTAAGGAAAGCAATCTGAATATCCTCCATCCGTACCTTGGACTTATGATACCATGACTTTATGTTTAACATCTTTTAGCTTTTTTTGCATATCATTGCATTCATATTTGCATTCATTTTGCATTCATAGTCGCTCATGTTCATTCATTCTCGTCTTCAGAGTTGTTGAGTACCCGTCAAGCTGATTCCTCCACGCAGATACAGAACTAGGGCCCACGAAAGAAGAAGAATGGCCGAACAAGAAGAACACAACAAGCGAGTCAGGGAAGACATTGATGACCTGAAGAGCAGTGTGAGCAAGATTATGGATATGCTCCAAATCTTGGCTACTAAGGACACTCCAGCTCAGAAGACCGTCACCTCTGAAGACAGTAGTTTCGTCGTTAACGCAGAGTCTTCAAGACCCGCTAGCACATGGCCAGAATTTGGATTTCCACCGGGTTATAATCTGCCATTTGTGACTACTCAAATGACTTGTACATCCACTTTTTTCGAACCTGGAGTGTACGCTGACTCTCAACCTAATGTGCATACTGTTTCCCAAACTTCTTATGTGAATCCTCCCTTCGTGCATAATCCACCATCTTCAGTACAAGGTGAGGCTGGGAATTTTGAGGATGTTAGGGAACAATGTATGACTTTGGAAAAGAGGATAAGGGTTGTGGAAGGATTTGATGTCTTCAACGCTGTCGCGTCAGACATGTGTTTGGTTTCAAACTTGGTTATGCCAGACAAGTTCAAAATTCCAATATTTGAAAAATACAAGGGAGTCACTTGTCCAAAAAGCCACATGATTATGTACTGCCGCAAAATGGCCGCCCATGCTGATAAAGACAAACTACTCATCCATTGCTTCCAAGATAGCTTGAGTGGGGCATCTTTGAAATGGTATATGGGACTCGAGAAAAGTCGTATCCAATGCTGGCAGGATTTGCTTGATGCATTCCTAAAACAATACAAATACAATTTGGACATGGCACCTGACTGCCGTCAGCTTCAAAACATGTCTCAGAAAGAAAAGGAATCATTCAAAGAGTACGCTCAGCGTTGGAGAGAACTAGCTGCTCAAGTTGAGCCTCCCTTGGCAGAGAAAGAGCTGACTGGTCTGTTCATGGACACTCTTCAACCTCTTTACTGGGAAAGGATGATTGGCAGTGTATCATCTAGTTTTGCTGACCTAGTCACTATTGGAGAACGACTAGAGGAAGGAATTAGAAAGGGCAAGTTTGGAAGTGCTGAAGCTTCTAATGCTGCGAGAAAGTCCTCTGGGAGCTTTCAAAAGAAGAAAGAGGGTGATACTCATGCTGTCAACGCTGAAAGAAGACCCTACTACAAGCAGCAACAATATGGTGAAGCCCAAGTAGCCGCAGTTGCTCCTATGGTTAATGCTCCACCAGCTCGAGCTCCTCCACAAAGGAATGTTGGTCAGAATCAGACTCGCAATCCTAGGCCCAGGGCTCCTATTGATCCTATTCCCATGAAATATGCTGAGGTTTTCCCTGAACTGTGCAAAAAAGGTCTTGTTACTACTAGACCTCTCAATCCTCCAAATCCTCTTCCACCTGGATTTAGGACCGATCTTCATTGCCCATTCCATGAAGGAGCTGTAGGTCATGATATTGAGAACTGTTATGCTTTCCAAGCTCGAGTTCAAGACTTGGTCAGGGGAGACTTGCTCACCTTTACACCGAGAAAGGTTCCCAGGGTTGAAATAGATCCCATGCCAAAACAAAGTGGCTGAAGATTTGGTCGAAGAATCACAAGTTACTACCTAAAGCAGGTGGGTCAGACGGGAAAGCTCATCCTTGCTACTGATTAGACACTAGGCATTGTTTCTTCTCAGTTTTAATTTCCTTGTTTGTATTATGTGTACTTGTTTAAAGACTTTGTTTATTCTCTAATGTTAGTGTTAATGAAATGAGCATCGCATGTTTTGAATCAATTCATTCACCTTCATATTTGCGCATTATTTATGCTTTTCATTTTCAAAAATTCCAAACAATATATACCATGGTTTCTCTTATTCATCTATTGTATAAGCAATGATTGGAGGGAGGATGACGAAAAATACCCAAACTGTTGAATGATATGCTTTCGAAATAAAACCTTGCTGATGATATACAGGCATTGTTTCAACTCCCAAACACTGGAGAAATAAGGAAGTTAATCCATTGCCAACCCCTTTGAGCCTAGAAGTTGGAGTTTCTTTCTACACGAAAAATCCATAATTTTAACCCGGGGCAGGGTAGTTCTCAATTAGTTCGAGTATGCATTCGATTTCAGGAAATCTTTCTTTACATCTTTCAATAAGGATCTTCGAGCCCAAGCTTTCCTTTGCACAATTGTCAAGGAACTTGATGGCAGCCATTGTCCAAATCAAAAATGAAAAAGCCGCTAAGTCAACACCTAAAAGGCGACTTAGGAAAAAATAAGAGCATCCCGTTGGACTGAAAACATCAAAGATACAGTCCAGGCAAAAGTTAGGGATAATACACAAATAAAATCGAAAGAGGTCACCAGAAACCCTCAACAAATACAAAGATGAGCTGATCCAAAATCCTCATCAAATAAGCCAACAAATGTTGTGAATAAGCAATGACTGCTATCCAATAATCCTTTGTCTTTTGAGACATTCTCATTGATGCAACTCCAAATAACCTGAATGTATAGGTTGAATTAATTAAGCGTAGGACTGAAGATCATCATGGAGAATGGGTTGGGTAAAAAAATTAAATTTTGAGCCTTATATCCTTTGTTTCATAAGCCGTGAACCAAACCACGTTACAACCCTTTAAAGACCTAATTGAAGTTCGGTTTGTTTCGAAAGCATATCTCAACAAGGTTGCGTAAGCTGACTCCCCAAGAGATTTGCCAATCATTTGCTTTGGTATCATACCTCTTTTATATTTTTCAATTTGCATCATCTTTCACTTTGCATTTTGCATGACTTAATAAACAGTGCATTCTTGCCAGTATATTCATTTTCTTTACACAAATATCATTCCAATAATGATTTTGATTCCAAAATTTGTGCTTGAGCATTGTATTAAAATTAACATTTTCGAATGAATATTTTATTTGCAAGTAAGCACTGATTATCAAGGAATTTTAAAACAGTTGAGAAACTTGACCAGTGGTCCTATCAGGGGCACATCACAGTCAAAGATCTTGTTATTCAGATAATCAAAGTCCAACTCACTTGGCACCTACCAAAGCAGTCGTGTTTGTCACCCTGTCTTTCGTGTGTTTATCTTCCTCTTCTTTCAAAGGTCTCTTTTCGGATAATTCCCATTGAGAAATTTGACGTGGATATCTCCGTTTCCTTCAAATTTATCTTGTTAAGATATTTGACGTGGATACCCCTTTCCTTCAAACTGTGTTAAGTTTGGCGTGGAACCCTTTTCCTTCAAACTGTGTTAAGTTTGGCGTGGAACCCCTTTTCCTTCAAACTGTGTTTAGTTTGGCGTGGAACCCTTTTCCTTAAAACTGTGTTAAGTTTGGCGTGGAACCCTTTTCCTTCAAACTGTGTTAAGTTTGGCATGGAACCCTTTTCCTTCAAATTGTGTTAAGTTTGGCGTGGAACCCTTTTCCTTAAAACTGTGTTAAGTTTGGCGTGGAACCCTTTTCCTTCAAACTGTGTTAAGTTTGGCATGGAACCCTTTTCCTTCAAACTGTGTTAAGTTTGGCGTGGAACCCTTTTCCTTCAAACTGTGTTAAGTTTGGTGTGGAACCTTTTTCCTTCAAACTGTGTCAAGTTTGGCGTGGAACCTTTTTTCCTTCAAACTGTGTTAAGTTTGGTATGGAACCCTTTTCCTTCAAACTGTGTTAAGTTTGGCGTGGAACACTTTTCCTTCAAACTGTGTCAAGTTTGGCGTGGAACCCTTTTCCTTCAAACAGTGTCAAGTTTGGCGTGGAACCATTTTCCTTCAAACTGTGTTAAGTTTGGCGTGGAACCTTTTTCCTTCAAACTGTGTCAAGTTTGGCGTGGAACCTCTTTCCTTCAAACTGTGTCAAGTTTGGCGTGGAACCCTTTTCCTTCAAACTGTGTTAAGTTTGGCGTGGAACCTTTTTCCTTCAAACTGTGTCAAGTTTGGCGTGGAACCCTTTTCCTTCAAACTGTGTCAAGTTTGGCGTGGAACCCTTTTCCTTCAAACTGTGTCAAGTTTGGCGTGGAACCCTTTTCCTTCAAACTGTGTCAAGTTTGGCGTGGAACCTTTTTCCTTCAAACTGTGTCAAGTTTGGCGTGGAACCCTTTTCCTTCAAACTTTGTGAAGTTTGGCGTGGAACCTTTTTTCCTTCAAATTTGTCTTGATAAGAAAATTTGGCGTGGATATTTTCTTTTCCTTCAAACTATGTTAAGTTTGACGTGGATCCCTGTTTCAAGTGACATCCCTTTTAATTTTCTAGTTGAAGAGTTTGATGTCTCCCTTGGTGTACCTTCATAATTTGGTCTCATTCCACGTCTAGTACTCTTCTAGATATTTCGGGTGTTGATTTCCAAATTTGGTGTTTGTGCATCCATAGATTTTTCTTGGATGTACCTTTCTCAGGGTTTATGTCCATCATCTCAAGTATTTCTGACTATTCTCTGTTACCCAGACAGATTTTCATAAATATCTTGTTTTTCCTCAACTAGTTTCTTACCTTTTCATTTTCATTGTTTTCTTCTCATTTCATCATATTCGCAGACTTTATGTCATCATGTTTCATATTGCATTCAAATTGCATTAGATCCCTAGCAATTGCATCCATATAAGCATACCATATTTCATTGCATTCTGCATCGGACAAATTTTGAGTCTTCTTATATCTAATTGACTTTTACTTTAGAATCGAACGCTTTGTAGCAGTTCACTTCAAGTTTAAGACAATTAGATAGGGGCATCTGTCATACCCCAAATTTGTCCTACTTGCATTTTATTTTTGTCTAACCTTTATTAAGAAAAATAAAAAAAGAATATGTGGATTTTAGTTTTCTATTTCTATTTGTAGTGTCAGTATCACAATGAGGCTCTATGGTTGCGTAGTCCATTAGATAAAGTGTGATGGGATCAGAACACAGAGTAGTCATGATGTCTGGTTTCATAATCCAAGTCTTTGCAAATTTCGTTTGTGGGTGTCCATATTCTTGTTATCCAAGCATGTCAAGATTCGTTATTGTGTGGTTTCTCAAGATTTAGAATGGTACAAAAAAAGAATGGAGGTCTCATATGGATTGTTCAAGTTTGAAATATGATAAAAATGGGAATTTGTTTTGTTCAAAGATGAAAGGTACAAATTTACAAATCCAAGATCCATGGCCACGTTGAAAAAGATCATTTATTGATTCATGGTTGGATTAATTTTCTCAAAATTTCACTCTAAGTTTGTTTTCAACAAATAGTTCAAAGGAAGTTTGAATTTGATTCGTGGAGTTAATTGAAGCATGGTATATTATGAGTATGGTTACAAGATTGGTCTTAAATTCTAATTTGCAAAGTCAGATCGACTCATGGTCATGTCAAGCCGTATGTACACTATGCTCAAATGACCATGTTTGGATTATTTTCATACGTCTCAAGCCATGTTGCAAAAGGTCCCAATATGTAATCAGTCAGATAATGCAAAAGAAACCTTAATTTAATCCAAAATAATTCTAGCATAAGGTAAAGAGATTCAAGCAGGAACAAAATTGGTAAAAGTAGTTCATGTCCAAAGTTGAAATGCCATAATGGATACAATCACAAGTTTTGCTGCAACAGTGTTCTAGCTCAGATTATTGTTGAATATTCAGTCAATTATTATAATAAAATCTTAAGCTAGTTGAACTCAAAGGCACAAAATGTCACAGAAATGACAGGTCTGCATTTTCATTCATTCAAAGGCAGATCCAATTCAAAAGATAAGTAGACATAGAATTACAACTTTTTGGTCCTAGTTCTTTCTAATTTTCAAACGTTACAAGACACCATGTAAATTACAAAGACATAAGGTTCCAATTTACATCATACAAAGCCAATGGACTGATCTTAAAGGATGCTTCAAACTAAAGCCAGCTTCAACTCGTAACAAGCCATGCCATGAACACATGACATCCACGTCTCAATGCGACCCTGCGGAAACCAAAAGACCATCTGTTATCGGGTGCGCCCGTGTGCAGCCTTATGCGGAAATACATATTCCCCCAGCAAGTTATCTTCACACTTCAATCCCGCTTACTTCAAAAAACCAAGGCCGGGGATTGCATATCAATCTCATTAGATCGCCGATAATCCTATCATCATTCTGTAAATAAAAGGTAGAAAGTGTCAAAAGGCAGTGGACAGGGCATTGTGCTATTTCTTCAGGGACAAAAATCACAAGCAACCAAAGCCAGAACAATTCAGGACTTACATGGTAGCATAAATATATCAGTCAACTTGCAGGAAGCTCCCATCTTCAAGTCTTATCTCATTCTATTTCCAGCTCTTCAATCAAGTTCAAATGTTACAAGTTACTACAATGAGAACAAGTCCAAAGAAGGCCCAAGTCGGCAGAATACGGATATCCACATGTATTGTATACTCGTGGCAGCCAATAATCCTTACCGATTACCGACACCGTTGCTTCCATAACTGCAAAGCATAAAGTAGAATGAAGTTAGTGATTAAGATCAAGAATTTGAAGATGTTGCTAAAGTGATTAAAATGTTTATGCAGCTTGTTATTTATGTATCATGTTTACCCAAAGGCAATTTCCCAAAGCTAAAGCCATTTGCAATGCGGGAAACGAAATGATAGAGTTGATGATCCCACCGCTGATAATGAGACAGTTTGTTTCGTTGTTGTACTATTGGAAGATTCTATGGGAGCCTATGGTTCAACAAGACGTTCCGGAGAAATTCTCCTTCAAATCAAAGTCCTGTAAAATTTGATTATGCAGTGTTAAGATCGGTTACGGTGAATGGATGCGTCATTTAACTAACCCACATCTTTGGTTCGTTACCGAAAGCACTTGGGTGAACTCCAGTTGCTCCTTGTCCTCACACTTTCATCTATGCAGGCAACCCATTCTTTGCAGCACTAAGCCTAAAACCAGATAGAAATACTATCAAGCAAAACATGGTAATAGAATTTCAAAAGGAATCAAAGATTAGAGTTCAAAAGAGATCAAATTCATAACAATTATTTGAAGAGCCAAGTTCTGAGAGCAATAAACAATAATGCAAATAACAAGGCCAACATTTGTTTCTTAACAAAAAGTTCGCATCCTTTTGAGCTAGTTCACTCTCTCTGTCTTCGAAATGGGAACTAAAGGATAAAATGGCGGTGGAAGCAAGTCACAGCAGGGCGGCATTGCCCAGGACCCTCCATGATACAGGTGCTTATGATGTTGCATCTACCGATCAAAACCAGGTTGCGGCTTCCGTTATAGCAACAGTTTCGCAAGCTGTGATCTCTTAACCAGTGGCTGCAGCCAGTGCAACTGGGTTTGTTTCAAATTAGTTGCCCAACTCGGCATCTCAAACCCAAGCTTTAGATCAAGCATCTGTACATCCAATAGCAGATCAAAGGTATCAGCATCACTATCAACAATACGACTGGCAATACCCTAGACAAGATCAATACCAACAACATAAATTAGTAGTATTACCCTTATCAACAATTTTCTTTTTCACAATATCAGCAGGGCATAGTTGTTGTGGTCACTGGAGACAAGCTAAGTCGCAATTCCAAGCATGACAATACCTGTTTTCCTTCACCTGCATCCCAAAGTAAGGCGTCAGCATAGTTTTAATGAGAACAGGTACTGAACAACACCATTCTTACCAAGCCATTTCCATCTTGACATTAAGCTTCCAAACTTGCAAGGCATCAACAAGCTATCAACACGGCAGCATACAAGATACCATACCGGGACAATTACCTCGCCTCAAATCCAAGTCAGCATTTTCCAAGCTCTATTCACAAATAGCCAAATGCACATCACGCATTGCAGCTCACCGGTAACGCTTTAACTCGCTACTATCATGTAAGCCAATACCACAATTTCTCCATCAAAGCTTATCAGCATCAAATTTCTGTAAGATCAGGATGCGCCTAAGAGGGGGGGTGAATTAGGTGTATAAAGTTTTTCTCGATTTTTTCTTTGGTGGATAGAATTTTTCTTTTAAGTTTGTATGGAAGGAAAGCAGTAAGGCAAAAAATAAAAACGACACAGAAAGTTATCCTGGTTCCCTTCACAGTACGAAGGTACATCCAGTCCCCTTTCAACTTGAAAGAGATTTCCACTAGTTTTTAGAAATATTACAACCTATCACACCTTCAATGTTGAGGCCTACTTTCTAACAAACTATCATACAAGTGTGCAAGAACAATCCTCTTGCCACACTTACCCTTATGTCCAAACAAACCTTGGAACACAAGTCACACAATAGAAATACCTTTCTATATTTTTAATTTTGAGTGAGTGATACAAAGATTTTAATATCAATAATGATCTTCTCCTATGTACACAATTCACTTTTCAAAAATCAATACAAGTGTTCAAACATGAAGTATGAAAGATGAATATCTTATGAACACTTTTGAAAAGTATGAAAAATATTTGAAAATTGATCAATTTGATTCAAGTGATTTTTTATAAAAATTGTAGGAGGTGTTTTTGAATTTGAAAAATTCAGATTTTATATTATACAAGATACCCTTTTGAAAAGGTGTGAAAATTATGAATCAAAAAGTTTCTTGAAGAGATATAATCAAAAGGTGCAATTTGAATTTCAAAGGAAAAATATTTTTCAAAATATTACAGTGTTAACCGGTTAACCAAATGGTTAACCGGTTAACGCCTATGAACGTTAATAGGTTTTCTGAAAAATTTGAACCCGTTAACCGGTTAACCAAATGGTTAACCGGTTAACACTGTTAAAACCAGAAACAAAAGGTTTTTTAAAGAGTGTTAAACGGTTTGAAAAATATGTTAAATTATTTTATGCAATATGCTAGTATATGATAGAATGCATGAACACTTGTACATCAATATAAAAAGGGATTGATATACCTAACCAAAAGCATCCAAGCATGAAGTTGAATGATGATGCAATCTAAGCTTGATAGCGAAGCCGGTTGCTTGAAGCTTGATCAGTTGGAGCTCTTGACTTTTTACAGGTCTGAAATATATGCGCCGTGTTGTCTTCATCAAAATCTCTGAGATTGAAGGCGTGCTTGATAATTGTGACTTTGTTGATTTCATTTCCCGTAGTAGTCATAGCAATAAACGGTTCTCGACCGATTTCCATATCGGTAAGTTCCAAAATCCTTGAAAGAAGGCGGCCATACGGTAAACGAGTCTTCAACGAAAGTTGTTGCTTCAAATGATATAGCATGGTAGGAAGCCAATTAATCTTAATCTTGTTCTTGATAGCAAAGAGCACTTGCATCTCCAAATCATTGATTTGGGATTGATTGGAGTCCTTGGGCAGCAAGACATGGCAAATGACATAATGAAGCATCCGGTCATCAACGGAGAGATTCTTCGCATAACAAAGTACCCGAGAGGTACGCTGGCCGAAAATCACGACTGCCTTTGGAAACCTACAAATGTTATAGTAGTATTCCATCTTATCATAGTTGGCCCATTTGCCTTCATCATGGTTGACACCCTTTCGGAGAAACACTCCCGAGTACGGTAAAGACAAAGAGGTAGCAAGAGTACCTAGGTCAACCTCAATCTCACAATCTCTAATAGAAGGAAAAAGGTGGTGCTTATCATTTTCATCACAATTGAGAACCATGTTGTTCATGAAAGACTTCACCAAATCCGGATACACTTTTCCATTATCGGCAATAAAATCTAACATTCCTTGATATTCTAGAAGTGCCGGAAACTTAAAAGATTCAAAAGATTTCAGGTTCACATACTTACCCTTGAGAAGATGTTGAACCCAAACACGAAAATCCAATCTTCTTTTCTTGGTAGATTCCATTGGCATGTCTTCTTCACTGCTAGACCTTGATGCTGACACTGGAGCTTTTCCCTTTCTTGAAGCCATGAAGATGAAGCTTAGGTTGAGGGTGAGTGAGAGTATTGTCGGATTAGGGTTTGGTGTAGAGAAGAGTGAAGTGAATGGGATGGAGTTTTTGTGATAGTTACAATGTAATGGGTTTTAATGGAGGAAATGAAAAGTTTGGAGAAAGAGAGTAAGTGGAGTTTAATGGTAGGTCAAAGGAAGAGGAAAAGATTTATGAGGTGTCTTGAGAAACCATGCATCAAATAGACATAACACATACAACACAACATAACAGAATAATAAAAAATTTAAAAGTTTAAAAAATATGACAGAACCTGTCACGCAGGCAGGGACTGCTGTTTTGAAGCTGTTAACCGGTTAACCGATCCGTTAACCGGTTAACGGACAAAAAATTTCAAAAAATTTAAAAATCCAGCAGCTTTGGTGGGGAAAAATGGGAGGGATTTTTCAAAAAAATTTTCCATAAAGTGTTAGCACTTGTCATTCCGTAACTTTCGATCAAAAAATATTTTGAAACCGATTAATTTCAGGTATACGAAAGTGAGAAAAACCGAAAACGGTGAAATGTGAGTGCTAGCATTTTATGACTTTAAAGTAAGCAAAAACACATATAAACACACATAATGCAATAAAGACATATAACAACCAATTTTTAGGTTAAGATTAGATGTCACCTTCATTGAGAATCCCAAGTTCTCGTCAAATCTTGAAGAATTGTTCCTTAGCCAATGGTTTTGTGAATATGTCGGCTAGTTGATTGTGTGTATCCACGAACGTAACATCGACATCTCCATTTAGAACATGATCTCGAAGGAAGTGGTGCCGGATATCAATGTGCTTTGTTCTTGAATGCATGACCGGGTTCTTCGTGATATTGATGGCACTTGTGTTGTCACACCGGAGAGGGATACAACCGAGATCTATACTGAAATCGAGAAGTTGTTGTTTGAGCCACAAGATTTGAGCACAACAACTTCCTGCTGCAATGTACTCCGCTTCGGCCGTGCTAAGTGCAACACATGCTTGCTTCTTGCATGCCCACGATACTAGTGCATTCCCGAGAATGTGACAAGTACCACTTGTACTCTTTCTATCGGTCTTACATCCTTGATACTTTGTAATATCTATTGAAGTGCAGGAGAGATCTTGATCAACATACGTTCCGGATCCCATTGGAGTAGACATCTCTTTGCAATTGTCCATATCAAATATTTTCAATAATTCCTTGCAATACTTGATTGATTGATGAAGATGCCATCCTTTGTTTTCTTGATTTGTAAACCAAGAAAGTAGTTCATCTTTCCCATATGGACATCTCGAATTCGCCTTGCATCATAAGAGAGAATTATTCGCAAAGATCTTTGTTTGTTGAACCGAATATGATGTCGTCGACATAGACTTGAACAAATAAGGTGTTACCCTTAAGATTCTTGATGAACAAAGTCTTGTCAACCTTTCCTTTAGTAAAACCTTTCTCACATAAGAAGTTGCTAAGGCGATCATACCAAGCCCTTGGTGCTTGCTTTAATCCATAAAGAGCCTTCTTCAACTTGTATACATGAGATGGGTTCTTGAAGTCTTCAAAACCGGGAGGTTGTTTGACTTAGACTTCTTCATTGATGTAACCATTTAGGAAAGCGCTTTTGACATCCATCTGGTACAACTGAAAATTCATAGAGCAAGCGTAAGCAAGTAATAATCTAATTGCTTCTAACCTTGCTACCGGAGCGAATGTTTCATCAAAGTCGATTCCTTATTCTTGGTTGTAGCCTTGTGGGACCAATCTTGCTTTGTTACGAACTATGATTCCATTTTCGTCAAGTTTGTTCTTGAACACCCATCTTGTGCCAATAATATGCTTGTTGTCCGGTCTTGGTACAAGAGTCCAAACTTGGTTTCTTTCGAATTGATTGAGTTCTTCTTGCATAGCTATTATCCATTGATCGTCGCCTAAGGCTTCATCGATTTTTGCTGGTTCAATTTGAGACACGAACGCCATGTTGAGGCAAGCATCCTTGAGATTGAGTCTAGTTGCAACGCCTTGGCTAATATCACCAATCACTTTATCTATTGGGTGATCTCTATGAGTTCTCCATTCTTTTGGAAGATCTTGATGTTCTTCAATGGTTGGTGACTTATCTTCTTGTGAAATTGCTTGTTCTTTTGATATTTCCCTTTGTTGTTGTGATAGATCTACATCATCATCATCATCCACAATAATATTATCCTCTTTCGAGGGGTTAGTCTCATCAAACTAAACATGTATGGACTCTTCAATGGTAAGAGTACTTTTATTGAAAATTCTAAAAGCTTTACTTGATAGAGAATATCCAAGATAAATACCTTCATCGGATTTCTCATCAAACTTACCAAGGTTGTCCTTACCGTTGTTGAGAACGAAGCATTTGCATCCGAAAATGTGGAAAAAGGATATGTTAGGTTTCCTTCCCTTGAACAACTCATATGGGGTCTTCTTGAGAATAGGTCGAATATTGACGCGGTTACTTACAAAACAAGCCGTGCTAACCGCATCCGCCCAAAAATATTTAGGAAGATTCGAGTCGCTAAGCATTGTTCTTGCAAGTTCTACTAGTGCCCTATTCTTCCTTTCTACGACACCGTTTTGTTGAGGAGTCCTTGGTGCGGAGAAGTTGTGAGAGATTCCATGCTCTTCACAGAAATCTTCAAATGATATGTTTTGAAACTCGCCACCATGGTCGCTTCTTATGGAAACAATTGAGAGTGACTTCTCATTTTGAATTTGCTTGGCATACTTCTTGAATGCTTTAAAGGCATCGCTTTTCTGCACTAAAAACAAAGTCCAAGTGTATCTAGAGAAATCATCAACAATAACTAGTGCAAAAATGTTACCTCCGAAGCTTTTTGTTCTTGATGGACCGAAAAGATCCATATGTAACAATTGGAGTAGTCTTGTAGTAGATATCACTTTCTTGGTCTTGAAGGATGTTTTGGTTTGCTTCCCCTTTTGACATGCGTCACAAAGCTTATCCTTGATAAACTTCATCTTTGGAAGACCAACAACTAGATCATGCTTTAATAATTTATTCAAATGCTCCATGTGAATGTGAGCAATCCTTTTATGCCAAAGCCATGCATCGTTGTTGTTTGCCATTAAGCACTTCACCTTCAAGAGAGAGTCATCAAAAGAAATCATAAAAATGTTATTAAATCGTTTACCTTTTAGCAAGAGTTCATGAGTGACTTCGTGTTCTATCAAACATTCCTCCTTCGTGAAGTTGATTCGGAACCCTTTGTCACACAATTGACTTATTCTAAGAAGGTTGTGTTTAAGGCCTTCCACATAAAGGACGTCTTCGATGATTGTATGAGGAGATGCACCAATGGTTCCAACTCCAAGAATTCTTCCTTTATTATCATCACCGTAAGTAACGTATCCTTTGGCCTTAAGTGTTAGACTTGAAAATTTGTTGATGTCGCCCGTCATATGCTTTGAACAACCGCTATCGAGATACCATTGCGTAGAAGTTGTTTTCAAGCATACCTACAAAACAAAATCAGGTTTTGTTAGGTACCCAAATTTCTTTGGGTCCTTGGTAGTTAGTACCCTTTTCAACCCACACATAATGCCCTTTAGCAACACCAATGTTGCGCACATAGCAAGCATTAGGTGTATGGCCTTTTATTCCACAATAAAAACACATAGGTTGAAATTGACTTTTGAATTTAGGAACATGCTTTTGTTTCTTAAGACTCCTTTTCTTTTTATGACTTTGATGCATAGGTTTAACATTGTTAGTCTTTTCCTTAACAATTTGTTCACTAGCTTTTACGAAAACGGTTTCACTTGTTCTTGGTTTGGAAAACTTAGAATATCCTAGGCCACTTTTATCATTTGGATATCTTTGGTGCCTAAGAATTTCCTCCAAGCCAATTTGACCTTTTTCATATCTTTCTAAAACTCTTTTGAGTTGAACAATTTGAAAGGACAATGACTCACAATTTTTACATGTAAGACTTTGTTCTTCATCCATTATCTTTTGTTTTTCATTTTCAATGTATTTTTCAAAAGATGCATTTTGTTCTTCTAAAGATAATATTTTCTTCTTTTGGGATGAGATAGTTTTGTACAATGTCTTACATTCCTTAAGAAGTTCATCTATGACTTCTTGTGCATCATTTTCATAAATTGAAAAATTACTACTAACCTCGTCATTTTCTTCATCGGAGTGATGTGACGCCATTAACGCCATATTTGCACATTCGTCGCTTTCCGATTCCGATGAGGAACTAACTTCATTGTCATCCCATGCGACATAAGCCCTTTTATTCTTGAAGTCCTTCTTGCTTTTGAATCCTCCTTTCTTCGCAAGTCTTGGACAATCCGGTTTTATATGACCTTGCTTTCCGCATTCATAGCATGTAACTTCTTGGTTCGATGTGGATGCATCCTTCTTCCTGAAATGTTTATTCTTTTTAGGAAAAGAAGAATTATTATTTTTGTTAAAAAACTTACCAAGCTTCTTAACAAGAAGCATGAAGTTCTCATCTTCGGAGATCTCGTCATCTTTGTCATCCTTCGTGTCAATCTTCAAGGCAATTCCTTTGGACTTTTTCTCTTGACTTTCATGTTTTTCGAGCCTTCCAAGTTCCAACTCGTGCTCTTGAAGTTTGCCGAATAGAGATGCGGATGTCATTGTTGAGAGACTCTTCTTCTCCGAGATTGCGGTCACTTTCGGTTGCCATTCCCTTGTCAAAGACCTTAGAACTTTCAAATTGAGATCATCATTGGTGAAGGTCTTTCCGAGTGCAATCAAATGGTTGGTTAGGTGAACAAATCTTTTTTGTAAAGCCACAATAGATTCTCCGGCTGCATGCGGAACATTTCGTATTCTTGACTTAACATGTTAAGCCTTGATCTTTTAACTTCTGTTGTTCCTTCATGTGTTTCTACCAAAGTATCCCAAATCTCCTTTGTCGATTTGCATTGTGATACACGGAAAAATTCTTCCATACTAAGAGCGCTTTGAAGTATGTTGATTGATTTCTTCTCATTTAGGATCTTCCTTTTATCATCTTCATCATACATATTCTTCAACTTCGTCGTTCCAACACCGTTGATTACATTGACGGGATTATGCGGACCTTCTTCGATTGCTTCCCATATGCCTTCTCCTTGGGCTTCAATATGTGCCCTCATTCTGATTTTCCAGAAATCGAAGTATTCGCCGGAGAAGAGCGAAGGCTTGTTGCTACTTCCACCATCTTTGAAAATGGGATTCGAGTTTGCGGAAGCCATAGGATCTTATAGGAACAGGTTACCTAAATCTGCTCTGATACCAATTGTAAGATCAGAATGCGCCTAAGAGGGGGGGGGGGTGAATTAGGTGTATATAATTTTTCTCGATTCTTTTTCTTTGGTGGATAGAATTTTCTTTTAAGTTTGTATGGAAGGAAAGCAGTAAGGCATAAAATAAAAACGACACAGAAAGTTATCCTGGTTCCCTTCACAGTCTGAAGGTACATCCAGTCCCCTTTCAACTTGAAAGAGATTTCCACTAGTTTTTAGAAATAGTACAACCTATCACACCTTCAATGGTGAGGCCTACTTTCTAACAAACTATCATACAAGTGTGCAAGAACAATCCTCTTGCCACACTTACCCTTATGTCCAAACAAACCTTGGAACACAAGTCACACAATAGAAATACCTTTCTATATTTTTAATTTTGAGTAAGTGATACAAAGATTTTAATATCAATAATGATCTTCTCCTATGTACACAATTCACTTTTCAAAAATCAATACAAGTGTTCAAACATGAAGTATGAAAGATGAATATCTTATGAACACTTTTGAAAAGTATGAAAAATATTTGAAAATTGATCAATTTGATTCAAGTGATTTTTTATAAAAATTGTAGGAGGTGTTTTTGAATTTGAAAAATTCAGATTTTATATTATACAAGATACCCTTTTGAAAAGGTGTGAAAATTATGAATCAAAAAGTTTCTTGAAGAGATATAATCAAAAGGTGCAATTTGAATTTCAAAGGAAAAATATTTTTCAAAATATTACAGTGTTAACCGGTTAACCAAATGGTTAACCGGTTAACGCCTATGAACGTTAACAGGTTTTCTGAAAAATTTGAACCCGTTAACCGGTTAACCAAATGGTTAACCGGTTAACACTGTTAAAACCAGAAACAAAAGGTTTTTTAAAGAGTGTTAAACGGTTTGAAAAATATGTTAAATTATTTTATGCAATATGCTAGTATATGATTGAATGCATGAACACTTGTACATCAATTTAAAAAGGGATTGATATACCTAACCAAAAGCATCCAAGCATGAAGTTGAATGATGATGCAATCGAAGCTTGATAGCGAAGCCGGTTGCTTGAAGCTTGATCAGTTGGAGCTCTTGACTTTTTGCAGGTTTGAAATATATGCGCTGTGTTGTCTTCATCAAAATCTCCGAGATTGAAGGCGTGCTTCTACAATTTCTTGAAACATTGCATTGCTTATGTCTGTTTCGATAATCTTAATCATTAATATCTGCAAATAAAATCACAACAACAAGATCAGAATGAGAAATAATCAAAGTTGTTCAAGGTTATTCAAAAGAATTCAATTTCGATACTTCAAGGATTCAAGACAATTTCCTTCATTGAACCAATTCTCATGCTTCACCCAGCTCAAACTGCATTCAAAGTACTTTATCCACAAAATATCATCAAATCTCCTGCCATGTCAGGGTCGTGCTTCTCGAAGCCAAAATCCATCTTCAAGGCACCCTTCATGATCCACGACAAAACTTGCAACAAAAACCACCAAGCATCACAAGATAAGTTAGAACATGATCAATCTTTTTGCAAGACAATCATCAAACTTGTCACGAACTTAACAGAGTAGTATAATCGAATATGAAGTCATATTTTAGTATTTATCTACAACAAAATAAGGATTTCACTGCAAGTAAAAAGTTATAACTCAGTGAAAATCAAGTTTCAATGGGGACCACATATTCCAGAAGGCCATACTACAGACAAATATGAATTGTGACTCACCACCTGAGGTCCCCACCAAATCTCGCAGAAAATCTTCCCCAACAAATTGCAAAAGGCAGCTCACGATTTCCTCAAATTCCTCTTCAATCCGACGCACCTCAAATCATTCTCTCATTCTCCCTATAAAAGCATTGACCTAATCGTTGAAAAAGAGGAGGTCACACACAAAGAGAAGGAGAAAAACACCTGAAAAAAACCCTAATATTAATCTGTGAAATTATCCCCAGAAAACCTCAACTTAAAGCTCATTTTGAGCTGTTGATTGAGCCTCACATAGAAACCCAATCAAACTCGAACTAAATCCTACCTGAGTAACGATAAATCACGACGAAGGCAAGGAAGAAGAAGCGGATCCAGACGAACACCCAATCATAGAAAGAACTCATACCTTTTCGTTGAGCTTCGACGCATTTCAATCGGTATCTCCTTGAGTTATTTGTCATTTATTTACTCTGAGTTGATGACTATATGATGTGATTGTGATGAGTACGACGAAGTTGGTATTTTTAGGGTTTTCAGATCGGGGGTTAGGGTTCTTCCGGATTTGTTGTTGCCATGTGATGGTTTCTCTCTGTTTTTTTGTTTTGGTTGTTTAATGATACGGCGAGGTTGGTATCACTGAGTTGAAAATCGTTCATGCTTTCGGTAAGAGGTTTGAAGAAGAGAACAAGGATTTGGTTTATGTTTTATGTTTAATTTTCAGAAAACAAAATTTCATCAGTTTTCCATGCGGGTCATCCATCAATGATGGTTTTGTTGGATCCTAATGACCCGAATTCAGTTGGATGTGGGTTTACACTGGGCCTGCGCCCCATCATAAGTTCAGACAGCCCATGTTCTTTCTTTTTGCTATTTTCTTGATAAAAATATTATGTTTTTTTATTTTTGTTTATCTCTTTGATATAAAAATAATAAATTGTCTTAAAAGAAAAGTTTGTTAATAAATCTCTTGTTTATTTTTATTAGGGCCAATGAAATAATTGCAACTTTTCGATATTCGATTTTAAATCGACGTTGTCAAAAGTTGTTATGAGGCCATTGTTATTCTTCGCTATTTGTTTTATCGATTATTCGATTTATTCGGTTAATGATAAAAATGAGATATTCGATTATTTAATCGACGTTATCCATTAAATTGAGACCGATTCATTATTTTTATCCGTTATTTTATATTTATTATTTGGGGCCTATGATAAAAATTTGGTTTATCGATATTCCATTAAGTGACGTTATCTAAACCGATTTGAGGCCATTTTTCTATTTTCTATTTATTTATCGATTTATCGATTTATTTCACATTTTTTTATTGTGGTCTATGATATTATTATCCGATTTGTGATATTTGATTGACCGACGTTGTCCAAATTGATATGAGACCGCATTTTTATTATTTTATGGTTTCTAATTATTTTAGATCCATTGTCATTATCGACTTTATTCTTATTTCGGCCAATGATAAATGGTGATATTTGATTTCTAATAAATCGACGGTATCCCCTAATTTGAGGCCACACGTTTATTTTTTCTTATTATTTTTCATTAGCTCAATTTATTTCGGCCGATGAATAGATATTTAAATATTCGATTTCAAATAAATCGACGTTATTTAAATTAAATATGAGGCCAAACTATTATTTTATTATTATTTCGACTTTATTTTATTTTTATGGTCAATGATATAACAAACTATCTAAATGTTCGATTTCGACAAATCGGTGTCATTTAGATCAATATGAGACCAATCGTATATTTTTATCTCATTTCTTTTATTTAAATAATTATTTGATTATAAAGTAACGCTCGACTTCTCATAGAATGATTCTAAATTTGAATCAATTCTAAGATAGTTAAAGAGAAACATTTTGTCGTTTTCGGTTTAATTCGAGCTCCAACGGCTCCACCTTAGCTTAGTATTAGGAATCGTTCTCGCGTAACCATTAATCCTTAACCTCCATTTTGCACTCACCTTTCGCGATAGCTTTCTGCCTCGCAATCGACCTACCAAGATGGTTCTTTTAAATCCAAACCCTTGATCCAACGTCAAGTGGTCTTAGGTATTAAAACACTTTAATAAAATGAGAGAAATTGTACGCCACGAGCCTTAAGTGGTAGAAAGGAGGATTACGAGCTCTCGTTATTCGCTTTGATTATTCCGTCGCAAGATACTTGGCTTGTTGGTTCGAAATAAACTATCCATAGTCTTTAGTGCAATTCGACTCTTAAAAGAAAGATAATAAAAATTAACCCCTTTTCCCCCTTTTAGCAAGTAATTCATTAGGCATAGACATACTTTCGCGCGTGACAACTTAGAAGTTTCCCATCGAGTACGATGGATGTAGGGGGTGCTAATACCTTCCCCTTGCATAACCGACTTCCGAACCCCGACAATGGTTACGATGACCTTGTCTTTATCCTTTCTTCCCGGGTTTTATCTATATTTTCCCTTCCCCTCTTTGGGAATAAATCAAAATTAGGTGGCGACTCTCAAGTCAGCCCAGCCGCGACCGCATTAGCGAGGATCGTATTTTTCGAGGTACGACACAGTGCCTTTGATATCTCTTCATTTCTGGGAGCTGCTATCTCTTCATTTCTAGGAGCTTCCATCTCTGGGTTGAAAGGGATTCCACCACTGATAGGTATTCCAATCAATAAGGAAAATTTCTCCAGTAAAGGCCCCAACTGGAAGTCTGGAAAGGTGAAGCATCTCAAAGGAGGGTCATAAAACTGCAAGCATGTGTGAATCATGTGTCGCTCCCGATAAATGAGACTGGGCTCAAATGAGGTACAGACGCGAACGGTCGGCGAAAGGATGAAATGAAAAGAGTCGCCAGCTAGGCATTTTTATCCCGAAGGAAAGGTAATGCTGCATAGACCTGGAAAGATGTGGATAAGACGGTTGCGAACCAGAGAGACTGAGAAAGGGGGTTGGTTACAACCTGGGAAGGTATTAGCACCCAGATTGTCCGTCGTACTCGACGGGATCCACGCTTAAAAGATTTGTGTTTTAAAGGGGTAGTGTCAGTGCAATTTGTGTATCAAAGCTGGAAAGAATGTAAGTGTCAGTGTAAAAGAAATGTGAAGTGTATAAAAGAAGTGTCAGTGCAGGAACAAGAATGAAATGCTCAAGAATATGAGGCTTAAAGAATAAAGCTGGAAAGAGGGGGAATAAAGCTGGCTCAGGTGCAAACTGTCTTGCATTAGACGGAAGAAGCAAGTTCTCGGTTAAGAGTGAATGAGATGAGAAAAGAATCCTAAAGGAGACGATTATTGTTTGTTTTTTTGTATTTTCAGTCTTTTATTGCTTTTGAAAGTTTGTCATAAGTTAATGAGCTTAAGCCTAAACCAATGGGTTAAGTCAACTCATCACATCTTCCCTCTGATTAGGGGTAATGAGAATACCTTAAGTGTGAAGTCATCTTCTCACACTTAATTACCATGGTGTAGGATTAAGATCATTAACCTACTTATGATTAATTAGATGTTTTTGTGGTTTTTGTTTAGTGTTAAGTAATGAGATTAAGCCATAATCAGGGATTAAACAGACTCATTACACCATCCTAATAGAAGGATAATAGATGAGAATGTTTAAGCTGAGGAAAGCTCCTCAACTTAATCCATGATTAGGGATTAAACTCATGACAAAACAAAACCTTTATTAAGTGGATTTTAGTTAATGGTAAGATGATGAAGTGATTTTTAGGGTTTGTAAGACAACTTGAGGAGGACTTGTCCATTAACACTAGGGTTAGTCCTTCTTAACCAATTAAGGAAGAATTAGAACCCTAATGCAAGGCCCAAGTTACAAGCTTGATGTCTTGATGATTATTTGATGAATTGATTAAAGGATTTAAACACATTAAGGGTTTAACACTTAGGATTAAAGTTATACACTCCATCCTAATAGAAGGATGCAGGCATAAGCTTAATCACAAAGCCTTAAAGCCTTTATGGTTTAGTCCCTGATTGTGAGGTGAGAAGAGAAGACTCAATGAGACACAAAGGTAAAACTAAGCGGGGGACTAATCAAAACCCTAATTAATGTCATGCTTGGTTGTCCCTAAGGTTTGTGAGGTTTACAAGAAAGATCTTCAGAGGAACCACCAGGAAGCAGATAAAAGGAACAAAGAGAAGCAAAGTAACTTGCTTCATTTAAGAAGACAAGTCACTTGAAGAAAGAAAGTAAGAAGAAGAAGAATGAGCAAGCTCAATCTCAAACACAAGACAAAATGCAGCAATGATGCATAAAGGAGATGAAAAGAAATTGTGAGAAGTGAAGGCAAATTCACTTCTCAAAGTGACTTACCACCTGAAAAGTTAGTGATAGAAATGCAATGCAATGCAAATTGAGATGAAATGGCATGATGCAAACCAAAACCAGAAGCATGAGTGTGATTTTAATGATGCTATGAGATGATACAAACATGAAACAAGGCATGAGAATGATCATACAAACATATGGATGCAAGAGAAGCATGCTTAGAACCATGGATGTACATGAAAAGTTATTGAATGCAAATGGCATACAAAATGGCAAATGAAAGATGCAATGATCAAACATGCTTCTAATATGTCTTAAGATGTCTAATGAATCAAATGGATGCACAAAATGTTATGGCAAGTCATGGTATGCAAGCAAATGGAAGATGGATGCAAATGAAAGCCCAAATTAGGGTTTATGATCAATGTGCAAAACAAAAACAAAAACCAGAAGCAAACATCAAGATAAAAAATTGAAAATGCATTCAAGGGAACCCTAAACCTATACAAACTCACTTCCCAAAGGAGGGGTTCTAACTCTTAACCTAATGAGGGTTATGAATTTCCTAAGATTGCTAGGGTTTTAAGGTACCTTGCCAAGAAAAATGCCAAGCAATCTGAAAATGCAAGATCAAATCATGCCAATTTAATCCTATAAACTACATGCTAAACAAGATTCAATGCAAAAAGAATCAAAGTCCAACTCTTAAAGGCTAGGCAGAAATGAATTTTCAAAGATTGGATCAAAATAATGCTTTGAAATGGAATTAATTCCATAGAAAACTGTCAAAAGACATCAAGATCAAAAAAGAAATTTGGTTTGAGGGTTGGACAATGTTTCTAAATGATTTCAAAGGTTTCATGAATTTTTTGGTGATTTTTAAATACCTAAAAGTATTTTTAATTAATTAATTCTCATTAATTAATTAAAAATAATCTTTTAAATGATTTAAAAATAATTTTTAATGCAAAAAATAAAAATAAAAATGTTTTTGGTTTCTGAAAATTAATAAAAGGTTGTACAAAAATTTTCAGAATTTTTAAAAATGTTTTACTATTTTTAATAAAATGAAGAAAACAAATCAAATAAAATGAAAATAAAATGGATTAAATGGAAAGTATGCTGATCCTAAGGCTGAGGTTTAAACAAGGAACGCGCGCGTTGACTGGCGCCATATCCAAGGGTGGAGATTTAAACTGGCCAGATTAACTTATAAACTTAATTAAAAGGATTAATGACGTGGATTAGGGTTTAATGAGTGGATCTGGACCCTCCAAACGCGCGCCAGTCAAACAAAGTCAACCTATCCTACGTACCAAATTCAAACTGCATTTAATTACATGGATTAGCCCTAATCACTTTTAGGTGGCCGGAGAAGACTTCCGGTCGTCTTCTCCGGCAAGACCCTCACCTGAAAGTTGCTAAAATCCTCAAAACTCCATGAAAATGAAAACTAATGGCCCAGAAATCATCCCCATTCAACACTGAATCAAAACCCCCAAACAAAAATCATTTTTCATTCATCAATCAGCCAAATCGAAGCAAAACAACTCTAGGGCAAAAAAGTTTCAGAGCATTCATACATCCTGGTTTCTCAACCATTTTCAAAAATAATCATATCCCCATGATCAGGGGAGTACATAGAAGCATTTAAGAACTTAAAATGGAGTTTTTGGAAAAAAGTTTGAGATGACTATCTGAGATGGAAACTCCTGGTCCTGAGCTTTCTGGCCTTTCCTTTGCTGGAAATCCACTCCTTTGAACCCTCTGATGATGAAATGACACTTAGAAAGCTTTGAGGATGGCGGGTTTTTGAGATGGCAGAAGTTCTGTTCAAGGGAGGGTGGTGATCGTGTTTTTGATTCAGGGAGTTTCAGGCTATGGTGATGGGTGGTTTGTGACCAGTGAAGTATGCTGAGTTGATTTGTGAAGTTGGTTTGTGTGTTTGCAGCTTGTGGAGAGTGTTTCGAAAGCTTTTGCAAAAATGGGGTGAAAATGAGAGAGCTGTGTTCTTGGTGCTTTCAGGCTTGTGTTGTCTGTGTTTTGGCTTGCTTTTGGTTTGTATAAACAAATGGGATTGGTCAGATGAGTTGATGTGTGCTTTTGTGATTGGTATGGCTCAAGTTGCCAAAATGTCAAAGTTGTGTAAGAGAGGCATGGGCTACTAGCTAGCCAAGGACAGATGGGGTGTCCTGCGCAGCAAGATGTGTGGAGAGCTATAGGATTGTTTGTGAAGTCAGCAAGCAAGTGGATTCACACTTGAGTGAGTTTTTGCAACTTGCTTCACTTTTGTTTCCTATGAGAATTCTTGCTCCATAAGTCATAAAAATGAGGGATCCTTTGGCCCATTCTGAATTTTAGATGTCACATGATCATGTTGTGAAGAATTGGTACACATTTGAGGCCTTTAGAACACTTGAACAAACCATTTTGCAAAATGTCTCTTTGGTAGAAAACTTCAAATTTTGTGATTTTAGCCAACTTTGACAAGCCATAACTTTTGATCCAAAATGAATTAGGTCATGTTCTTGTACTTTGAAAAGGGATGATCCATTCTACAACTTTCATGACCAAAGTTTTTCCATTTGAAGCATTTTTGAATCAAAAAGTAAAGGTTGAAAAAGTTTCCTAAAATGGCAATTTCATTAAAAGTCAACTTTCCCAAAAAGTCAACTTTGCAAATGACTTGAAATTCTTCAATTTTGTGAACTTCCAACATCTTCCATGATCAAATAAAGATCATACATAATCAAAATGAAGAACACCCTTTGGTTGGGTCATTGGGGGCCTCAGATGCCCTTATTTTACACTGGCTTGCTCAGAAAGTCAACCCTTGATCAGATGACTTACCCATTGAATTTGTTCATGAAAATTGACATGCATGCTCCCTATACCATATAGAGACCAATAGAAACAAGAATGACCAAAAAAATTGGAGTTATGGCCTTTGAAACCAAAACCCTAATTCTAGGTCATCTGTGCAGTCAAACCTGGCTCTGCTTCCATGCCATTTTCAGTTCTTGTGATTCTTTGACATTATTGACTTTGAGAGGATATAATATGATGTTTGAACATACATGGACCCCTTTCAAGTGATTGATGACCTTTGGAGTGGCTCGAGAAGCTCTTGGATTGCTCAGATCACAAACCCTAGATGCAGATGACTTTGAACCAATGCAATGAAGCAAAAAAGAGATGATATGATTGAGCTTATGCATATGAGGAGATCATAAGCCATGGTGTGAATGGGTGAGGGCAAATTTGGGGTGTTTACAGCTGCCCCTATTCAAACATGAGTTAGCTGTGCAGGATGTAAGCAACGGCTTAACAGGCAAACAAGATAACTTGTGGTTGAATACCAAAGACAATCCAAAATTTGCACTCACAGAATGAAGAAGAAAAGGGATATAGATTGTAAAAGGAAATAAAGTATATTATAAAGTATAGGCGACGGAGGACGACCGTCGAGCAGAGGACGACTGCTGGGGAATGAGCAATGACGGGGACGGCCGACACGCTGGGAAAAGTGCGGGAAATAAAGCAATGACGGGGACGGCATACATGCTGGGGATAAAAGGGATCATGATGGGGACGGCCATCAAGTAAAGCTATAAAATTCTCTAGGGATTAGTGAAAAATGATGGGGACGGCCACCAAGTTCAAAAAGTAATGTAAACAAACGATGGGGACGGCCATCGGGCAAAACTGATGAAGGACGATCATCAGGAAAAGGAAAAGGGACCACGACGGGGACGGCCATCGGGTTAAAGAATAAATGAAATAATGATGAGGGACGGTCATAAAAGGTGAAGGACGATCACCTGGCAGGGTACGGCTGCCGAAAATATCGCGACATAGGACGAATGCCGGATAAAAGGTCAACGATGGGGACGGCCATCAGATGAGCATGATGAAGGACGATCATCAAGAGGTGAAGGACGATCACCTAGTAGGGGACGGCTGCTCTCAAGGTTTATCATGACATAGGACGAATGTCAGTTAAAGATCAACGATGGGGACGGCCATCGGATGAGCATGATGAAGGACGATCATCAAGAGGTGAAGGACGATCACCTAGCAGGGGACGGCTGCTCTCAGGGTTTATCATGACACAAGACGAATGCCAGATAAAAAGATCAACGATGGGGACGGCCATCGGATGAGCATGATGAAGGACGATCATTAAGAGGTGAAGGACGATCACCTAGCAGGGGACGGCTGCTCTCAGGGTTTATCATGACACAGGACGAATGTCAGATAAAAAGAAATTTTGCTTTGCTGGCGATCTACTGGGGAATAGTAAACACGGACGAGTGTTTATATCCAAGAAATAAAGGTATAAGTGTTTCGAAGTTGTGTTAGGTTAAAGATGCGGACGAGCATCCTTAAGACTACGATACGGACGAGTATCGAGTAGAAACAAATACTGACACGTGTTCAGAGACGATGATACGGACGAGTATCAACTGGTTAACAGAGAACACGAATGAGTGTTGAATATGAGAGGTAATAAATGGTGTACATAAGATACGGACGAGTATCTGAGAAATAAGTATGGATGAGTGTTTAACCTGCTGGAGAGAGTGACACAGACGAGTGTCAAGAGGTATAATATAAACAAGTATATGCTTTACAAAGTGCTTAGGTTACTGTGCTGGGGAAGGTGACACGGACGAGTCACAAGGATTTGTATATATAGGTATCTGTGAGTGCAAAGGGGACGCTTTGGCTTTCTACTGGGGATATGACACGGACGAGTGCCACAAGGAGTGTATACTGAGGTTTGTGAATGTAAGGCAACTGTTTTAGCTTTAGCTATCTGTTTGGGGAATCTGGGGAGCATTATGTGTGCTGTTGATGGATTGTCAATACTCACAAGTGTTTGATTCAGGACATGGCTTATGATTATGCAATATGTTGGATTTTTGCCGTAATGCTCCGTATTAGACGGAATGCTACGCTTTGTGGGGTGAATATGATGCGAATTCCATGATTATGCAAGGATAACGATCCGGGATTCGGATCCCGTTGCTGTGAAGATTTCTGGTTGATCTGTTTGAAATGGGCATCCCAGCTAGGGATGAGATCATTGGTAGATCTGACAAGATGTATCTGCCTGGGGGAATAGGTTACTGATAGACCCATTCTTGGTAATGAGGGACCCAGCTGGGGTTTGTAGAAGCTTTCGTCACTCTGTTGTGATTCCTTCATGCGTTGCTCTTCTGGCTAGAGGCTGAAACTCCGTGGGAAAGTGTTTCCTGGATTTTGTACTTAGCTGAGGAAGAAGAATGATTGGTCACCTCGGCTTGGAGAAGTAACAAGTGGCAATTCAGCTGGGGAGAAAACACTTTGAGTGAGTGTTGATTTGCCAACTTGTTGGGATGGAGCTTACATGCCCCATGTTGCGCTTTGAATACCTGCAATCCTGCAAAGATAGAAACGCACAAGTAATCCCAAGGTATCCTTTACCGGATCCCATCATGAGAGTTCAGACACTCCCGGGAGTAAGCATATTTCCTGCAAGCACGTATTCTTTAGAAAAGAAACATTTGTGTTTATGCAATCAGTATCTTTAAAGACATCGGACATTTTGCAAATGAAAATAAAGTGTACGAGACGAGACATGACTGAAAATCTGATTTTATTAATTTGTGTGCCCTGAATTGGCAAGATACAGCCAAAGAAACAAATCCCCTGAAATGAGGAGATCGTTACAAATTGAGAAACAAAAAGGCTGGCAATGTTGACGACGCTTCAAGGAGCTTCCCTTTGCTATGACTCGTATGACATTTGACGTTCTTCTCGTCTTGCTTTCTGAAGAAGGCTGATTCTGATAGAAGCTTGATCCTTTCGAGGTTTACCAAGTCGTAGGTGATACAGACAAATTCAGAATGCAGTTGTTTGCTTATTCCCTTATTTTGCATGGACCGCCCTTTCGGGTTTTCAATCCATCGGGATACCCATTTTTGCCTGAGTTGTCCAATGCGGCTTTTTAACTCAGCGGGTGTACACATTTTTTGTTTATTTTCCCTTATTTTTGCCCGAGTCTTTTATTCTGTTTTTGACTCGCCGGGATGCCCCATTTTTGCCTGGACTTACATTCTGTTTTTATGTCCAGCGGGTCATTTTATGCGAAGTATTTTTTAACTGCATCCGAATTCACAGGGGACGGGAAGTCTTCACCATCCATAGTGTTGAGCATGAGTGCTCCACCCGAGAAGACTTTCTTTACTACAAATGGTCCTTCATAGTTCGGGGTCCACTTGCCCCTGTGGTCTGTATGCGGAGGGAGGATTCTCTTCAGCACAAGATCTCCTACTTGGTACTCTCGGTGCCTGACTTTCTGATCAAAGGCTTTCTTCATTCTTTTCTGATACAACTGCCCATGACAGATTGCAGCCAATCTTTTCTCTTCAATCAGACTCAGTTGTTCGTATCGGGATTGGACCCATTCTGCTTCGTTCAGCTTAACATCCATCAGTACCCGTAAGGAGGGTAATTCAACTTCAACAGGTAGGACTGCCTCCATACCATACACAAGCTGATACGGTGTTGCCCCAGTGGATGTTCTGTTGACGAGCGGTACCCATGCAAGGCAAACGGTAGCATCTCATGCCAGTCTTTGTAGGTGACTACCATCTTCTGCACAATCTTCTTAATATTCTTATTAGCTGCCTCAACAGCGCCGTTCATCTTTGGCCTGTAAGGAGAAGAATTGTGGTGTTGGATCTTGAAGTCCCGGCATAGCTCTGCCATCATTTTATTGTTTAAATTGGAACCATTATCAGTAATGATTCGCTCGGGAACTCCGTTTCGACAGCTGATATCTCTCTTTAGAAATCGGGCTACCACTTGCCTTGTAACATTTGCATATGAAGCCGCCTCAACCCACTTGGTAAAATAGTCAATAGCAACCAGGATGAATCTGTGGCCATTTGAAGCAGTTGGTTCAATCTTGCCAATCATGTCAATGCCCCACATAGCAAAGGGCCAAGGTGAAGACATCACATTCAAAGGATTGGGAGGCACATGCACCTTATCCGCGTAAATCTGGCATTTATGGCATTTTCTGGCGTAGGCACAACAGTCGGCATCCATTGTGATCCAGTAATAACCTGATCTTAGCAACTTTTTAGCCATGGCATGCCCTCCTGCATGGGTACCAAAGGATCCTTCGTGCACCTCGTGCATCAACAAGTCTGCTTCTGTTCTGTCAACGCATCTGAGGAGTACCATATCAAAGTTTCTCTTGTACAGGGAACCATCAGTGTTCAGAAAGAAACTACCAGCAAGCCTTCTCAAAGTCTTCTTATCATTGGAAGATGCCCCAGGTGGGTATGTTTGATCCTCCAAGAAGCACTTAATGTCAAGGAACCAAGGCTTATCATCCTCGACAACATCTGCTGCGAACACATATGCTGGTCTGTCATGTCTGGACACTGAAATTTGAGGTACAAAGTTGGCAGCTTGAACTTTAATCATGGATGAAATGGTAGCCAGAGCATCTGCAAACTGATTCTCGTCCCGAGGGATATACTCAAGCTTGACTGTTGTAAAGAAGGTCAATAACCTCCTTGTATAATCCCTGTAAGGTATCAGATGATCCTGGTGTGTGTACCATTTGCCGTTGGTTTGATTAACTACCAGAGCTGAATCTCCGAATACAGTCAATGTCTTGATCCTGAGGTCAATGGCTTCCTCAAGACCCATAATGCAAGCTTCGTATTCAGCTTCGTTGTTAGTGCAGTTGAAAGTGAGTTTCGCCGAGAAAGGCATATGAACTCCCTTAGGTGTAATGAGTACTGCACCAACACCACGGCCATTCATATTAACAGCCCCATCAAACATCATAGTCCATTCTTCTTCCGGGTCAGGCCCTTCAGTGTGAACAGGCTCTTCATGATCTTTGGCTTTTATGAACATGATGTCTTCATCAGGGAAGTCAAATCTCATAGGCTGGTAATCATCAATAGGTTGTTCAGCAAGATATTCAGACAATACACTGCCCTTGATGGCTTTCTGAGATGTGTACTAGATGTCATATTCTGTGAGGATCATTTGCCATCTTGCAACCCGTCCGGTAAGAGCTGGCTTCTCAAAAATATACTTGACTGGGTCCATCTTTGAGATCAACAAAGTAGTGTGGGTCAACATATATTGTCTCAGTCGGTGAGCAGCCCACGCTAAAGCACAACAAGTTTTCTCGAGCAGTGAATAACGTTGTTCACAGTCGGTAAACTTTTTGCTTAGGTAGTATATTGCATACTCTTTTCGACCAGACTCGTCATGCTGGCCCAACACACACCCCATTGACCCTTCTAATACTGTCAAGTACATGATTATAGGTCTTCCTTCAACTGGAGGCATAAGGATTGGAGGCTCTTGTAAGTATTCCTTGATTTTGTCAAAAGCCCTCTGGCAGTCTTCGTTCCACCTGACCGTTTGTTCTTTTCTTAATAGCTTGAACAAAGGTTCACAGGTTTCTGTAAGGTGAGATATGAACCTTGAAATGTAGTTCAATCTACCTAGAAAACCTCGAACCTCTTTTTCTATTTTCGGTGTAGGAATTTCTTGAATGGCTTTGACTTTATCAGGGTCAACTTCAATCCCTTTTTCGCTTACAATGAATCCCAGCAGCTTACCAGATCGCACCCCGAATGTGCATTTGTTAGGATTCAACTTCAGTTGGTACTTCCTCAGACGCTTGAATAGCTTTAGAAAATTTACCAGGTGGTCTTCTTCGGTGAGGGACTTGGCAATCATATCATCCACATAACATTCGATTTCTTTATGTATCATATCGTGGAATAACGTCACCATAGCCCGTTGATATGTTGCACCAGCATTCTTCAGTCCGAATGGCATCACCTTGTAACAGAACGTGCCCCAGGGTGTGATGAAAGTCGTCTTCTCCATGTCTTCAGGTGACATTTTGATCTGATTGTATCCTGAAAATCCGTCCATGAAGGAGAATACCGAGAACTGAGTTGTATTATCCACCAATACATCAATGTGAGGTAATGGGAAATCGTCTTTCGGGCTGGCTCTGTTTAGATCCCGGTAGTCAACACACATTCTTACTTTGTCTTCTTTCTTAGGCACAGGTACAATATTAGCAACCCACGGCGGATAGCTAGTTACAGCGAGGAACCCGGCGTCCCACTGCTTTTGTACCTCTTCTTTGATTTTCATTGCCATGTCTGGGCGAGTACGACGCAACTTCTGTTTAACCGGAGGGCAATCTTCTCTTAAAGGTAGCTTGTGCATGACGATATCGGTGTCCAATCCTGGCATATCCTGATAAGACCAAGCAAACACATCCATATATTCCTGAAGCAGGTCAATCAGTTGTCTCTTCACTGAGTCTTGTAAGCAGGCCCCAATTTTAACTTCTTTCATGTCTTCATCTGTACCAAGATTAATCGTTTTGACCTCCTCCTGATGAGGAGTGATAACCTTTTCCTCTTGTCTCAACAACCTGGCTAGCTCTTCAGGAAGCTCATACTCTTCTTCAACCCCTTCATCAGCTTGATTGATTGGATTGTCAAAGTCATACGAAGCCATAGCTGTGCTGTTGTCGGTGCGGTCTGAAAGGCACTCTCTGCAAGGGTTCAGATTTGTTCATTTTAATGATTGATTTTAATCTTGTTTAGAAAAGTGAAATAAAGTTGTCATTTTGAAAACATTGCCATTTATTTTTTGTACAAAAAGAAAAATGGAAACACAGTGAGCGGAATGGAAAAAAAAGACTCATTTGCAAAAGATGTCTGATTATCATTGATTGATCTATTTGCACAAAATTACAGATGGCCCGATTACAAAATGAGTCTTGTCATCTTGGGCAAGATGCAAGACTTGATGCATGCTTTAAAAATACAGGAAATAATAATTACTCTGCAGGAGTAACTCTTATAATTTCCTGGGAAGACCAGTTTGAGATACTGCTCCCCGAGATCCTTGGACGTATCCAGCTCTCCAGGTTGCGGTCGCTTTCACCCTCGTCTTCCAAGTTGTTCACGGCATCTGGGGTGAGCATCCCCCCACTGACAAAATTGGGCTTCTCAGCAGCCTCTGCTTGATCTTGTTGAGTTGGTTTGTAACCCAACCCAAATCTATCCTCCTTCTTTTCTACAGGCAGCAACTTGCCCCAGCCTTGGGCAGTCCCTTCTTCAACAACCTTCCGGGCTTGCTGATAAGATGTCATTGAGGTTCCAGGTACTGCGGATGCTTCATTTATGTTCAAGGCCTCAAACCCTTGACTCATAGTTTCGTGGATCTCCCCATCCATCTCAATGTATTTGTACGTAGCCAGATGCCTGACAAAGATATCTTCCTCTCCACAAATAGTAACGACTTGGCCCTCCCACTCGAATTTTAAATTCTGGTGAAGGGTTGACGTCACGGCGCCAGCGGCGTGTATCCATGGTCTACCCAATAGACAGCTGTAGGCAGGCTGTATATCCATCACGAAGAAGGTCGTTTTGAAAGTCTGTGGGCCAATCATTATAGGCAACTCAATTTCTCCCAGAACTGATCTCTTAGAACCGTCAAAGGCTCTCACTACCAAGTTACTGGGGCGTAATGCCAATCCTTCATACTCCAGCTTCACAAGGGCTTTCTAAGGTAGGACATTGAGGGATGACCCTGTGTCCACTAGTACATGAGAAAGAACTGCACCCTTACACTCCAAGGTAATGTGCAAAGCCTTGTTGTGATTGCGGCCTTCCGTTGTCAAATCAGTGTTGGTAAATCCTAGTCCGTGACTAGCGTTAACATTTCCAACTACAGCTTCCAACTGATTGACGGTAATCTCCTCTGGCACATAAGCTGCGTGCAAGACTTTTAATAGTGCGTTCCGATGATCCTCGGAGCACATTAGCAATGATAAAATGGAGATTTTGGAAGGTGTCTGGTGAAGCTGGTCCACTATCTTGTAATCACTTTTCTTGATGATTCTCATGAATTCATCAACCTCTTGATCAAAAGGGGTTTTCAAAGCTTCTTTAGCAACTTGTTCTTCTTGCACCATGCTCTTCCCTTTTGCCTTGGCAGCAGCTTCTGCTTCAGCAATGGGTCTTGGAATTTGCGGGGCAAAGAGACGTCCGCTTCGAGTGAAGCCTCCGCCTTCCCCCCACATTGTCTATCTGTGGTGAAGAAGTTGATGATTCTAAGGTGATTTTCTGCCCTTCGCAGTATAGATCTGAGCCGTAATGACAAGGGATGGCATTATTGATTTCGTAAGGAACTGGCCCAGGCATTGTGATAGTGACTGGACTGATAGCAGCTGCAGAAGGGACCATGATAGTATGTGGATCATAGTATATTGTAACTGGTGCTCTGACAGGAGTGGTATTTTGTGAGTTGTAGGCAGAATCATTTGCAGGATCATAATATATTGTAACCGTTGAGACGCTTTCATTATTTGCTGTTGATGTTGTAGGAGGCACTGTTGACTGGATGGGTGTTGAAGTTGTAGAAGAGACGGACGTTGATATTTGGTTCGTTGAAGTGACAGATGAAGCATTTGTTGATGAGATTGAAGAGTTGTTTGGAACAATTGTTGTTGCAGTTGTAGAAGACTCGGGAATTGTTGTTAAGGAGATTGCTGGATTTGGAGGTGTTGATGTTGTGATTTGAAGTAAGCCACTCTAGATGAGACCATCTATGCCATTTCTCAAGTTATCACACCCATTTACCGAAATGTTGCAATAAGCACACCCTAGCTCACACCCGGGGAATATTTGACATTCAAGGAGTTGAGCTTTAATCTCTACCAGGGGTGTCCGAATCTGCCCCACACTGGTTATCAAGTAAGACGGCTTATCTTCCTCAATAGCATTGATTCTGGGTCCTCCGTGGTTGGGCATAGGGTTCTTACTGACATTTGGCGGGGGTGCAAAGTTTAGAGCTTTGGAATCCACTAGATCCTGCACTTTCATGTGCAAAGCTCCGCATTTCTCTGTACTGTGGCCAGGTGCGTTGGAATGAAAAGCACATCTGGCGCTGGCGTCATAATTTCTGGGCAGACTGGCAGGATCTGGAGGTGCCAATGTCCTTAGCTCAACCAGGTTGAGTTTCAGGAGTTGTGGCAACAATGCGGCATAAGGCATAGGGATTGGATCAATCACCCTATTGGCCTGAGATGGTCTCTGTTGAAAAGGTCTTTGCTGATTGTTGTTGCTGGTGTTGTTGTTGTTATAATTTCTCTGAGGTGGATACTGAGCTGGTTGCTGATAGTGGGGTGGTTGCTGTGGTTGGTATGCTGGTTGTGGATGAATTGGAGCGGGAATGGTGACAGCTGCCACTGACCTATGAACATACTGGGGTCTGCCCCTGCTGGTATGGATAACATTAGTCTCACCAGTTCTTCTTGGGCCTACAAAAGGCTTTCTTGGGTTGCTGGATGAGCTCGCACCATTGTCTGAAATTTTGCCCATCTTTAATAGGCTCTCAATTCTCTCTCCAGCTATAACTACATCAGCGAAGCTGGTGGAAGAAAAGGCAGCTAGCCTATCAATGTATGTCCCTTGGAGGGTGTTCATAAACATGTCGGCCATTTCCCTTTCCGACATGGGTGGTTGGACAGCAGCAGCAAGCTGTCTCCACCTCTGGGCGTACTCCCGAAAGCTTTCTCTGGATGACTGGGACATTCCCATCAGGAGGGTCCTGTTAGGAGCCATGTCCAGGTTATACTGGTATTGTCTAATGAAGGCCTCAGCCAGGTCCTTCCAGCATCTGATGGTTGCTCTGGTCAAATGAGAGTACCATTCCCTTGAAGCTCCTGTTAAACTGTCTTCGAAATAAAACATCCACAGTTTTTCATCCATGGTGTATGCCTTCATCCTCCCTAGAAAGGATTGCAGGTGGGTTCGTGGACAGGAGGTTCCGTTGTACTTCTCAAAGCACGGAGGTTTAAACTTGTGGGGAATCCTGACCCCGTCCACTAAGCCCATGTCCATGACATCAAAGCCCAGAGAAGTTTGAGACTCTAGAGACCTTAATTTCTCAGAAATTTCATCTAGCCTTCTGTCATAGGCTTCATCCCCAGCTCCCATCACAGTGAACTAATCTTCCTGGGGGTCTTCTTGTAGTACTCTGCCTGTAGTAGCATTCCCTTGTACATTAGCAGGGATGTTGATCTCTGGGTGAAGGTGAGGCCCATACACAGGTGGGTTGACATGAGGCTGAACCCTCTCATTGTTGCTTGTTCCACCAGTCCCTAGATGGGGGTCTTCCTGAGTCTGCCTCTCTACCAATGCTCTTAATCTTTCTTGGCTCTGTGCCAATCCATTCATCACCTCCATAAACTGGATCATCTGATTTCTCATTTCCAGTCTCTCATTGGCCATTTGAGCCCTGACCTCTGTAAGGTCCTGTTGTACCTGGTCCATCTGTATACCCGGAAGGTTGTTGCGGGTAGGATATCTGTGTGGACGGTTGAGTGGGAACACCCGACGCCGAGCAATAGTTCCTGAATCACAACAGAGTTAGTAACAAAAAACAAAACAAAACCTACAAAACAAAACAAAGGTTAGTATGCAATGCAGTATGCTTATTTGTTTCCAAGGTATCCGGCTTGGCACTTGGTTTTGACCTTTCCAGACCCCGAGGAAGATGCTTTTTGATGTTGCTTAGGAGAGAGAGATTCAAATGAAACAAACTAATGAATATATTACAGAAAAGTGAAATGATACATAGTTTGTTTCTTATAATACATGCCCCTGAGGGGTCAAAATACAACATAAAAGGGAAAAATACAATGAAATGAAAACAACAACAAGCAAAAGTCAGACACCAAGACCAAACTCATCCTCCTGAACTTCCTTTAGAAGTGCTTCAGTAACCGGGTCAGCTGGACGCTCTGTGAGGTTCATGATGAGAAGATTCCTGGTGGCAATAGCTGCAGTTAGCTTCTTGTGTTTGCCCTGGTCCTTTGACCTCTTCACACCAGCCCTGATCTTCAACTCTGAGATCTCTTTCTGGGCTGCTAGCAGGTCTTCCTGTTGCTCCTTTGCAATAGCCTCCAACTGCTCAATCTTGTCCTGAGTCCTTTTATCTTCCTGAGTACGAGCTTCGGTGATCCCGACCCACCTAGCTTGACTCTCTTTCAGATACAAATAAGTCCTGGCCTTCTGGAACTGAGCCTCCTTACAGGCATTTTTCAGAATCTGCTCTCCAGCCCTTGACTTCTTGATGTAGTCTTCTGACTTCTCAATCCTGGCTAGATGCTCCACCTTAAGCTTTTCCAACCTCTCAATGTCCAGCCGACCATCACTCCTCTCCCAGAGGGTCTTCTGTAGAGCCTGAGTCAGATTCTCATTCCTCTCTTTCAGTTTCTCAAACTCTTCCAGGCTAACAGTGGATGGAGGGGGTGCTGTGGATGGTCCAGGTGCATCCTCAATAGTGAAGGGCATCCCAGAAATTTGAGCCCTGGCATGAGACCACTCATAGTACTGAGCTGAGGCCACATTGTTGCATCTCCCAAGAATGGCCATCCCCTTGGTCTGGACATTGTCCCAAGCCCAGGATGCTTGCCTGACAATAGCTAGATTAGGCTTAATCTCACAATAAAGGGTTTCTGCCAAGTCTTGTGCTCTAGGAGGGTGGACCAATGCATAGCCCAATTGTCTTTTGAATAGCAAAGGGTTGTAGTTGATGCAACCCTTCACTCCTATCAGGGGTACATTGGGGAACTGCCCACAACTAGGGATGATGTCCCTGCCCTTGGTGCTCTGAGTGCACCACCTGATGTCATCTGAGGTCAAAGCAATGAGTCTTCTAGCCCAATTCTTCTGTTGGTGAGGATTCAAGAATGCATCAGTCTTGGGCAAGTGTTTGAGCAGCCAGGTATGGAACAGGGGAGCACAACATCTCACCAATCTTCCTCTCTGCTTTTCATTCCTTTGATGAATAGAGTAGTAGAAATCTCCCAGTAAGGTGGGCACTGGTTTCCTCAGAATGAAAAGGTGAATGGCATTCTTGCTAATAAACTTAGGCTCATCTGCAAAAAGTATAACCCCATATATGCTGAGGGCTAACAAAGCACAAACTGCCTTCCATTCTCCCAAGGAGGCCTTCAGGACAGCCTGAGAAGTCAAGAAATCCAAGTGTAGACCAGAGATTCCTGCCTTGGTTGTCATGTTCTGCTCAATCAGACAAGGCTCCAGATACAATGCCTTTGCCACTTCTTCATTGCTGGGAAAAACCATTTCTGGGTTGAAGGGGATACCACCCCTGATAGGTACACCAATCAGTGATGAATACTCTTCTAACAAGGGTCCCAACTGAAAATTCTGGAAGGTGAAGCACCTTAGAGGAGGATCATAGAACTGTAGAAAAGTGTGAATCAAGCTCCTCTGGGAAGGGTCCAAATCCATAACCACATCAAGGATGCCTCCAAAATGTTCTCTGAATAGTGGTATATGGTCTGGAGTAATAAGGGCCTGGATCCTCTTGATGCCAGTCAGCTCAGGCTCAAAGAAATGATATGAGATGTTGCTCTTCTTGGGTGCCATATTGCTGAAGAAGAGCTGAAACAGATGTTGATGATGATGACTGATACTAGAAGATGGGCCACTGACAGGCTAATACTGATGATGCAGGTGACTGAAGCAGGTAGCTGATGAACAGGGGTCTAATCAGATAAAGGGGTCAAAACCAAGCCAAAATATGATGTGGATACCCTGAAAAAACAAATAAGCAGATGTTAAATGATGCAATGATGATGTATGCAAATGATATGCAAGGGTTTATGATCAAGCTGGATCTGATTACTGCTTTGATATAAGTCCATGTATGTTCAAGAAATCCAGATGGAGGTTCATAAATCCAGTAACCAAGGTGGGGGACTCAAATAAAGAGTCACATGTCCAGGGTTAAAAATCACAAGAACTGTTCCAAAATGGAGTACTCTTAATCAAAACAAAGTAACAGGGTATGCTGAGGTCAAGGGTACCTGCAAACCTGTAAACATCCCAACCCCCCTCATAGGTGGTGTTCTAAAACAAGGATCCTCAGACTTGGATCAGTTATGAGAAGTGTAAACACTTCCAACCCGGAGGTACAGTGTTTACAATAATCATAAAAGATCCTCCTCTAATTCACCTCAGTTTCTGAAGGTCAATACTAAAGGTCATCCAGACTTAGCAGGCTTCCCAGATAGCCCTAGCACTACAGGAAATCTGTAGTACAGAGTTCTCAAGAAGAAACCCATATCTGAATCGTGTTTCATATTCCCGCACCAGACCGAAATGGAATGGGAAAGAACATGAACCACTCTAGCCTAGGTGTCACTCAGGTCCCAAGTATAGGACATTAACTCTCAATAAAACCCCTCCCACCAAAGCAACAAAAACAGATCCAGCCAGAACAGTATGACAGTGTGATGTATATAAAGCTATAAAGAAAGCAATAAAATAACTGTACATAAAGCAAAAAACAAAATAAATATACAAGCATAAATAACACATAACACCCCAGTAAACACAAATCAAACAAGCGCTAGGAGGAACCCACAAAAAGAACCAGAAGCCCTGGTTACAGTATAAAGGTCCCCAGCAGAGTCGCCAAGCTGTCGCTCCCGATAAATGAGACTGGGCTTAAATGAGGTACAGACGCGAACGGTCGGCGAAAGGATGAAATGAAAAGAGTTGCCAGCTAGGCATTTTTATCCCGAAGGAAAGGTAATGCTGCATAGACCTAGAAAGATGTGGATAAGACGGTTGCGAACCAGAGAGACTGAGAAAGGGGGTTGGTTACAACCTGGGAAGGTATTAGCACCCAGATTGTCCGTCGTACTCGACGGGATCCACGCTTAAAAGATTTGTGTTTTAAAGGGGTAGTGTCAGTGCAATTTGTGTATCAAAGCTGGAAAGAATGCAAGTGTCAGTGTAAAAGAAATGTGAAGTTTATAAAAGAAGTGTCAGTGCAGGAACAAGAATGAAATGCTCAAGAATATGAGGCTTAAAGAATAAAGCTGGAAAGAGGGGGAATATACAGAGACTTTTGTTCGATAACTGTTAAGTTATGCCTACGTATCCTCTCGTGCAATGAGGAAGTCAGAACACCGTAGTTCGACCCATAGAGACTGAAAGATAAATTGACTTGTGAACTGCTTGCTTGCCTATGCTAAAGTGTATGACCTGTCTGGCTCAGGTGCAAACTGTCTTGCATTAGACGGAAGAAGCAAGTTCTCGGTTAAGAGTGAATGAGATGAGAAAAGAATCCTGAAGGAGACGATTATTGTTTGTTTTTTTGTATTTTCAGTCTTTTATTGCTTTTGAAAGTTTGTCATAAGTTAATGAGCTTAAGCCTAAACCAATGGGTTTAGTAAACTCATCACATCTTCCCTCTGATTAGGGGTAATGAGAATACCTTAAGTGTGAAGTCAGCTTCTCACACTTAATTACCATGGTGTAGGATTAAGATCATTAACCTACTTATGATTAATTAGATGTTTTTGTGGTTTTTGTTTAGTGTTAAGTAATGAGATTAAGCCATAATCAGGGATTAAACAAACTCATTACACCATCCTAATAGAAGGATAATAGATGAGAATGTTTAAGCTGAGGAAAGCTCCTCAACTTAATCCATGATTAGGGATTAAACTCATGACAAAACAAAACCTTTATTAAGTGGATTTTAGTTAATGGTAAGGTGATGAAGTGATTTTTAGGGTTTGTAAGACAACTTGAGGAGGACTTGTCCATTAACACTAGGGTTAGTCCTTCTTAACCAATTAAGGAAGAATTAGAACCCTAATGCAAGGCCCAAGTTACAAGCTTGATGTCTTGATGATTATTTGATGAATTGATTAAAGGATTTAAACACATTAAGGGTTTAACACTTAGGATTAAAGTTATACACTCCATCCTAATAGAAGGATGCAGGCATAAGCTTAATCACAAAGCCTTAAAGCCTTTATGGTTTAGTCCCTGATTGTGAGGTGAGAAGAGAAGACTCAATGAGACACAAAGGTAAAACTAAGTGGGGGACTAATCAAAACCCTAATTATTGTCATGCTTGGTTGTCCCTAAGGTTTTTGAGGTTTACAAGAAAGATCTTCAGAGGAACCACCAGGAAGCAGATGAAAGGAACAAAGAGAAGCAAAGTAACTTGCTTCATTTAAGAAGACAAGTCACTTGAAGAAAGAAAGTAAGAAGAAGAAGAATGAGCAAGCTCAATCTCAAACACAAGACAAAATGCAGCAATGATGCATAAAGGAGATGAAAAGAAATTGTGAGAAGTGAAGGCAAATTCACTTCTCAAAGTGACTTACCACTTGAAAAGTTAGTGATAGAAATGAAATGCAATGCAAAATGAGATGAAATGGCATGATGCAAACCAAAACCAGAAGCATGAGTGTGATGTTAATGATGCTATGAGATGATACAAACATGAAACAAGGCATGAGAATGATCATACAAACATATGGATGCAAGAGAAGCATGCTTAGAACCATGGATGTACATGAAAAGTTATTGAATGCAAATGGCATACAAAATGGAAAATGAAAGATGCAATGATCAAACATGCTTCTAATATGTCTTAAGATGTCTAATAAATCAAATGGATGCACAAAATTTTATGGCAAGTCATGGTATGCAAGCAAATGGAAGATGGATGCAAATGAAAGCCCAAATTAGGGTTTATGATCAATGTGCAAAACAAAAAACCAAAACCAGAAGCAAACATCAAGATAAAAAATTGAAAATGCATTCATGGGAACCCTAAACCTATACAAACTCACTGCCCAAAGGAGGGGTTCTAACTTTTAACCTAATGAGGGTTATGAATTTCCTAAGATTGCTAGGGTTTATAGGTACCTTGCCAAGAAAAATGCCAAACATATTGAAAATGCAAGATCAAATCATGCCAATTTAATCCTATAAACTACATGCTAAACAAGATGCAATGCAAAAAGAATCAAAGTCCAACTCTTAAAGGCTAGGCAGAAATGAATTTTCAAAGATTGGATCAAAATAATGCTTTGAAATGGAATTAATTCCATAGAAAACTGTCAAAAGACATCAAGATCAAAAAAGAAATTTGGTTTGAGGGTTGGACAATGTTTCTAAATGATTTCAAAGGTTTCATGAGTATGTATGCAAATGATATGCAAAGGGTTTGTGACTGAGCTGGATCTGATTAACTGCCTTGGTATAGATCCATGTGTGTTCAAGAATTCCAGATGGAGGTCTATAAATCCAGTAACCAGGGTGGGGGACTCAAATAAAGAGCCACATGTCCAGGGTTTAGAATCACAAGAACTATCCAACATGGAGCACTCTTAACAAAGTCAAAGTAGCAAGGTGTTCTGAGGTCAAGGTACCTGCAAACCTGTAAACAGCCCAACCCCCTCACAGGTGGTGATCTAGAACAAGGATCCTCAGACTTGGATCAGTTATGAGAAGTGTAAACACTTCTAACCCGGAGGTACAGTGTTTACAAAAACCATAACAATTCCTCCTCTAATTCACCTCAGTTTCTGAAGGTCAATACTAAAAGGTCATCCAGACTTAGCAGGCTTCCCAGATAGCCCTAGCATTGCAGGAAATCTGCAACACAGAGTTCTCAAGAAGAAACCCATATCTGAACCGTGTTTCATATTCCCGCACCAGACCGAAATGGAATGGGAAAGAATATGATTCACTCTAGCCTAGGTGTCACTCAGGTCTCAGGTATAGGACCTTAACTCTCAATGAATCACCCACCCACCAAAACAAGAAACTAGATCCAGCCAGCAACAATGACAGTATGATATAAATAAATGCAATAAAGAAAGCAGTAAAGTAACTGTACATAAAGCAATAAACAAAAATAAATACAAGCACAAACAAGCACATAACACCCCAGTAAACACAAATCAAACAAGCGCTAGGAGGAACCCACAAAAAGAACCAGAAGCCCTGGTTGCAGTATAAGGATTCCCCAGCAGAGTCGCCAAGCTGTCGCTCCCGAGGATTTGCATCCTGGTACAAGCGCGAACGGTCGGCGAGAGGGACAATGAGAACACACAGCCGTGAACTCACTGGAGATGAAAAGAGTCGCCAGCTAGGCATTTTTATCCCGGAGGAAAGGCAATGCTGCATAGGCCTGGAAAAAGATGGATAAGACGGTTGCGAACCAGAGAGACTGAGAAAGGGGGTTGGTTACAACCTGGGAAGGTATTAGCACCCAGATTGTCCGTCGTACTCGACGGGATCCACGCTTAGAAGATTTGTGTTTTAAAGGGGTAGTGTCAGTGCAATTTGTGTATGAAATAGCTGGAAAGAATGTACAGGTGTCAGTGTATGAGAAGTGTAAAGTGTAATAGATACAGTGTCAGTGTAGGAACAAAGATGAGATGCTCAAGAATATGAGGCTAAAGAATGAAGCTGGAAAGAGGGGGAATGAACAGAGACTTTTGTTCGATAACCGTTAAGTTATGCCTACGTATCCTCTCGTGCAATGAGGAAGTCAGAACACCGTAGTTCGACCCAAAGAGACTGAAAGATGAATTGACTGATGAACTGCTTACTTATCTATGCTCAAGTGTATGACCTGTCTGGCTCAGGTGCAAACTGTCTTGCATTAGACGGGAGAAGCAGGTTCTCGTTTATGAGTGAAGGAGATGAGAAAAGAATCCCGAAGGATACGATTATTGTTTGTTTTTATATTTTCAGTCTTTTATTGCTTTTTGAAGTTTGTCGTAGGATAATGAGCTTAAGCCTAAACCAATGGGTTAGTAAACTCATCACATCTTCCCTCTGATTAGGGGTAATGAGAATACCTTAAGTGTGAAGTCGGATTCTCACACTTAATCACCTTTGGTGTAGGATTAAGATCATTAACCTACTTGTGATTAATTAGATGTTTTTGTGATTTTTGTTTAGTGTTGAGTAATGAGGTTAAGCCATAATCAAGGATTAAACAGACTCATTACACCATCCTAATAGAAGGATCATAGATGAGAATGTTTAAGCTGAGGAAAACTCCTCAACTTAATCCATGATTAGGGATTAAACCCATGACAAAACAAACCTTTATTAAGTGGATTTTATTTAATGATATGGTGATGAAGTGAATTTTATGATTTGCAAGACAACTTGAGGGGGACTTGTCCATTAACACCAGGGTTAGTCCTTCTTAACCACTTAAGGAAGAATTAGAACCCTAATGCAAGGCCCAAGTTACAAGTGTGATGTCTTGATAATTATTAGATGGATTGATTAAGAGATTTAAACACATAAAGGGTTCAAGACTTAGGATTAAAGTTATACACTCCATCCTAAGAGAAGGATGCAGGCATAAGCTTAATCACAAAGTCTTAAAGCCTTTAGGGTTTAGTCCCTGATTATGAGGTGAGAAGAGAGGACTCAAAGAGAGACACAAAGGTAAAACTAAGAGGGGATACTAATCAAAACCCTAATTCATTGTCATGCTTGGATGATCCTAAGGTTTGTGAGGTTTCCAAGAACAATCTTCAGAGGAGCCACCAGGAAGCAGATGAACAAGATCAAGAGAAGCAAAGTGACTTGCTTCATTCAAGAAGTCAAGTCACTTGAAGAAAGAAAGTGGGAGGAAGAAGAATGAGCAAGCTCAATCTCAAACACATATAAGAATGCAGCAATGGATGCAAGATAGATGAAAAGAAAAGTTATGAGAAGTGAAGGCAAATTCACTTCTCAAGTTTACTTACCACCTGAAATGTTAGAAGGAAATGCAATGCAATGCAATGCTAAATGACATGAAATGACATGATGCTAGACCAAACCAGAAGCATGTTGATGATGGAAATGATGCTATGAGGTGCTGCAAACATGAGGCAAAGCAATGGGGATGTCCATACAAGATTATGAATGCAAATGATGCAAGCTAAGGAGCATGAACAAACATGGAAAGTTATGAATCATACAAGACAAATGACATGGCAAATATGAGATGCAATGGTCAAAGATGCTTCCTATATGTCTTAAGATGTCAAATGAATCACAAGAATGCACAAAATGCAAAGACAAGTCATGTTATGCAAGGAAATGTAAGAAGGATGCAAGAGAAAGCCCAAATTAGGGTTCATGAATCAAACATCAAACAAAAATCCAAAACAGAAACAAAACCCTAAGATAAAAATGGAAAATGGCACCCAAAGAAACCCTAGGCCTATGATAAACCACTGCCCAAAGGGGAGCTCTCAACTCTCAACCAAACTCAAGATATGAATTTCCTAAGTTATTAGGGTTTTTTAGGGTTCTTAACAAAATAAATGCCAAACAATTTGAAAATGCAAGAACAATTCATGGCCTTTTTATCCCTGAAAATACATGCCAAACACAACACAATACAAGAAGAATCAATGTCTCAACCTTCTCCAATAGGCAGAAATGAATTTTTAAACTTATGATCAAAATAATGCATAAAAAATGACTTAATTCAATGAAAAATTCTTAAAATGCATCAAGATCAAAAAAGAAATTTGGTTTGAAGGTTGGACAATGTTTCTAAATATCTTAGAACATTTCATGAATTTTTTGTAATTTTTAAATACCTAAAAGTATTTTTAATTAATTAATCCCCATTAATCAACTAAAAATAATCTTTTAAACATTTAAAAATACTTTTTTAATGATGAAAAATAAAATAAAAATATTTTTAGGTCATAAAAATTAATAAAACCTTAAGGAAAAAGTTTCATAATTTTTAAGATTTTTTTGCTATTTTAAATTAATTATGCAATTTAAATGAAAGAAAATGAATTAAAAATCAAAATAAATAAAAGTCAGAGGGATGGAGGGCCAGGATGAGCCTAGGTTTTGAATTGGTTGACTGGCGCGTGATCTTGTGGTGTGGATTGGTTCTGAGTTAATTACATTTAATTAAAACTAATAATAAAATTAGGGCTAATCAAAGAGATCCTGGCCTTTCCCTTGCGCGCGCAGTCAACAAGTCAATGGCAATCAATGGTCCAAATTCAAACTAGCATTAATTATGTGATTAGGGCACAAATGACTCTCAGGTGGCCGGAGAAGACTTCCGGTCGTCTTCTCCGGCCAGCTCTCACCTGAAAAATCTCCAAACCTCTCAAAACGTACCAAAAATGAAAACCAAGAACATGGAAATGATCCTCATCCTCTCACGAACCAAACCCCTCTCTCAAAACAAATTTATATTTCCTAAATCAACTGAATCGAAGAGAAAAAGTTCTAGGTCACGCAAGCTTCAGAAACAAATTAAATGCTCAAATCACAACCATTTTCAAAACCAATGGTACCAGAATGATCAGTGAAACAAATAGAACAAGTTTGTAACAAGCAAAATCATTTCTGGAAAAATAAATTTCAGGCTACCTGAGATTTGAAGCTTTCCACTTGAGGACTTTTTGGCCTTCTCTTTATGTGCAAACCACTCCTTAGGACCCCTTGATGATGTTTGAATGCCTTAGAACAATTTATGTAGGCTGGTTGATGAGTTTCGAAAGCTCCTGCTTCAAGCTCAGTCAACAATGGCTATGGTGATTCTGACTGATTCAGGCCACTGTGAATGATGGTTTATGGTCCAGATGATGTATGGAGAAGCTTTGCAAGGTTTGTTTGGCTGTTTATGGGCTAGGGAGGGAGATTCGAATGAATCTGCAGAATGAGGGTGAAGAATGGCAGTGGGGTGCTTTGGCTGTTTCAGGCTTATGCTTTGGGTGATTTCTACTCAATGATCCATGGTGAGTTGAATGGAGGAAAAGGTTTTAGTGTTTGCTTGCTGTGGAAGGGAAATCGAAGGAAGTTGCAACTTGGAGTGTTTTTGTGAATGTGTCTAGTGTGATGGTTTCAGCCTTGCTTCTCCTTATGGCTAGCTTGCAAATTGATAACATAAACAAATCTGATTGGCTGGATGATGTGACTTGTGCTTTTGTGATTGGTAAGTTTGCTTTTGCCAAAAGTCAAAAATCTTGTAAGAGAAGCATGGGCTTGATACTAGCTTGGTACAAGGCTAGGTCTGGCGCATCATGGTGTGGTGAGAGAGCCAGCAAGGTCCAAAGGCCAAGGCAGCAAGTTGAGGGAGCATGATCATGAGTTTTGCAACTTGTTGCTTTATGGTTCACATGTGAAGAAAACCTTGTTACACAAACCAAACCATAGGCAAACTTGATCCAATTCTGATTTTCAGCACTTAGAGAATGTTTATGTGTTGGTTTGAAATGAATTAGAGGCTACATTTGGCTTTGGTTCAAGACTTTGCAAAATTTCCATTTGAAGCATGCCTTAGAAATTAATGATTTTTGCCAACTTTGCATTGCCATAACTTTTGATCCAAGAAGAGTTTGATCATGTTCTTGTACTTTTTGAAAAGGGAAAGATGAGATCTACAACTTTCATGACCAAAGTTTTTCCATTTGAAGCCTTTTTGGACCAAGAATCAAAGCTTGAAAATTGACCTAAAATGATGTATTCTTGAAAAGTCAACTATGCCCAAAAAGTCAACCTTTGCAAAAACCCTAAATTCTTGATTTCTATGAACTTCAACCTTCTTCCATGATCAAATAAAGATCATATACACTCAAAATGATGAAGATTACCCATTGGTTGGGTCATTGGGGGCCTCAGATGCCCTGATTTTGCACTAACTTGTCTGAAAAGTCAACCCTTGATCAGATGACTTCCCCATGGAATTTCTTCATGAAAATTGATATGTATACTCCCTATACCATATAGAGATCAATGGAAACAAGAATGACCAAAAAACTTGGAGTTATGGCCTCTGAAACCAAAACCCTAATTTTCAGTCAACTGTGCAGTTCAAACTGGCTCTGCATCACCTCAAACCCTAGTTCTTGTGATTCCTTTGCAATTTTGACTTTGAGGAGATGAAATATGATATAAGAACACACATGGACCACTTTGAGTTGATTGGTGGCCTTTGGAATGGCTCAAGAGGCTTTGGGATTGCTCAGATCACAAACCCTAGGTGCAGATGCCTTGAAAGCTATGCAGTGAATCAAAAATGAGATGTGAGATGATATGATGGTGTTTATGCATATGAGATGATCATAAGCCATGGTGTGAATGGGTGAGGGCAAATTTGGGGTGTTTACAGCTGCCCCTATTCAAACATGAGTTAGCTGTGCAGGTTGTAAGCGACGGCTTAGCAGGCAAACAAGATAACTTGTGGTTGAATACCAAAGACAGTCCAAAATTTGCACTCACAGAATGAAGAAGAAAAGGGATATAGATTGTAACAGAAAAATAAAGTATATTGTAAAGTGTGGGCGACGGAGGACGACCGTCGAGCAGAGGGCGACTGCTGGGTAAAGAGCAATGACGGGGACGGCCGACATGCTGGGGATAAAAGTAAAGCCAAGACGGGGACGGCCGACTAGCTGGGGAAGATAAAAGGTAAAGCTAAGACGGGGACGGCCGACTAGCTGGAAAAATAAGATATCATGATGGGGACGGCCATCAAGATAAAGTTGTAAAATTCTCTGGGGATTAATGAAACATGACGGGGACGGCCATCAAATTCATAAAGGTAAAGTAACCAACGATGGGGACGGCCATCAGGCTAAAAAGAAACGGACCACGACGGGGACGGCCATCGGGTTAAAAGGAAAAGGGACCACGACGGGGACGGCCATCGGGTTAAAGAATGAATGAAATAAACAGATGATGGGGTACGGCCATCAAAGGTGAAGGACGATCACCTAGCAGGGGACGGCTGCTCTGTTGGGGATAAAAGAAATATGATGGGGATGGCCATCAAAGGTGGAGGACGACCACCTGGCAGGGTACGGCTGCCGAAAATATCAACGATGGGGACGGCCATCGGATAGGAAAGGTCAACGATGGGGACGGCCATCGGACGAGCATGATGGAGGACGACCATCAAGAAGTGGAGGACGACCACTCAGCAGGGTACGACTGCTCTCGAGGTTTGTCATGACATAGGACGAATGTCAGATAACCAAAATCAACAATGGGGACGGCCATTGGATAAAATGATGAAGGACGATCATCAAAAGGTGGAGGACGACCACCTAGCAGGGGACGGCTGCTAAAAATCAACGATGGGGACGGCCATCGGATGAGCATGATGGAGGACGACCATCAAGAAGTGGAGGACGACCACTTAGCAGGGTACGGCTGCTCTCAGAGTTATCATAACACAGGACGAGTGTTAGATAAAGGAAAATTTGTTGGCGATCTACTGGGGATATAGTAAACACGGACGAGCGTTTCCATCCAAGAAACAAAAGGTATAAGTGTTTGGTACTGTGTATAGATTAAAGATGCGGACGAGCATCCTTAAGACTATGATACGGACGAGTATCATGTAGAAACAAACTGACACATGTTCAGAGATGATGATACGGACGAGTATTAACTGGTTAACAAAGAACACGGACGAGTGTTGCATCCGAAAGAAACTTTCTGGGAATAACAGATACGGACGAGTATCTATATTCAAGAAGACATAAGTGTTTGACATGGTGTATGGATTAAGGATGCGGACGAGCATCCCTAAGACTATGATACGGACGAGTATCATGTAGAAACAAACACTAGACGCAATGTTCTGAGATGATGGTACGGACGAGTACCAACTGGTTAACAAAGAACAAGGACTACTGTCGAATCTGTGGGGATATGAGTGATGCTGTATACAAGATACGGACGAGTATCTGTATAGGTACCATGAGTAGTGAGTATTGTATTGTATAGATGTTTATCTGCTGGGGAGAGTGACACGGACGAGTGTCAAGAGAGAAAAGTAGAATATTAACAAGTATATGAGTTGATGAAAGTGTAAGTGACTGCGCTGGGGACATGACACGGACGGGTGTCAAAAAGGGTGTATATACAAGTATATGTGAGTGCAAAGAGGATGTCTTTGGCTTTCTGCTGGGATATGACACGGACGGGTGTCAGGACGTATCTATAATAAGGATGATTTGTTTGTAAAGAGTGTTCAGGCGACCTGTTTGGGGAAGGATGACACGGACGGGTGCCAAAAGGTGTATATACTGGTGTTTGTGATTTGAGAGGCAACTGCTTTTGCTGGGACTCTGGGGGGATGTTTGTACAATGATGATGAACAGTTTATTATTCACAAGCGTTCAATTCACGACATGACTTATGATTATGCTATGCATTTGATTTTTGTCGTAATGCTCCGTATTAGACGGAATGCTACGCTCTGAGGGTATAATATGATGCGAATGCTATGATTATGCAAAGAGGCACCAATCCGGGATTCGGATCCCATTGCTGTGAAGATCTCTGGTTGATCTGCTTGAAGTGAACATCCCAGCTGGGGATGAGATCATTGGTAGATCTAATGATGTATCTGTTTGGGGATATAGGTCACTGATTGACATATCCTTGTAATACGGGACCCAACTGGGGTTTGTAGAAGCTTTCTTCACTCTGTTGTGATCTCTTCATGCGTTGCTCTTCTGGATAGAGGTTGGAACTCTGTGAGGAGATGATTCCCTGACTCTTGCATTCTGCTGAGGGAGAATGGTTGGTGCTTCAACTGGGGAATGCTGTTGGTAACTCAGCTGGGGAGAGTAATGAGGGGCAACTCGGCTGGGGAGAAAACCTCCGGAGTGCTAAGCCTGTTAGTTGATTCGGCAACCTTGCTGGGGAAAGCAATGGGGAGCAACTCAGCTGGGGATAGAGCATTTCGGATGCTGGGATTGAGTGTATGCTGATTTGGCAGCTCCGCTGGGGAAACGGGCACCTTCTAGTGCCATGTGGAAGATAGACCGAGTTGATAATGATTCGCCTACTTGCTGAGACGTAACCAGCATGCCCCAGGTTGCGTTCTGGATACCTGCAATCCTGCCACGGTAAGGAAACGTACAAAAAGGTCCCGAGGTATCCCTTACTGGATTCCGTCATAGGAGTTAAGTACTTTCGAGAATAATCACATTCCCTGTAAGCATGTGTTTTTATTTTTAGAGAAGGGCATCTGTACTTATGCAATTGTATTTTTAGAGATATCAGACAACTCTTTGCAAAACATAAATGTAAAAACGAGACATGACTGAAAATCTGATTTCATTAATTCATGTGCCCTGAATTGGCAAGATACAGTCGAAGAAACATATTTCCTGAAATGAGGAGATTGTTACAAATTGAGAAATAAAGTGTTGGCGATGTTGACGACGCTTTCAAGGAGCTTCCTCTTCTGCTATGACTCGTATGACAATGACGTTCTTCTCGTCTTGCTTTCCGGAGAGAGTTGATTCTGATTGAAGCTTGATCCTTTAGAGGCTTACCAAGTTGTAGGTGATACAGACGAATTCAGAATGCAGTTGTTCGCTTATTCCCTTATTTTGCATGGATCGCCCTTTCGGGTTTTCCGTCCATCGGGATACCCATTTTTGCCTGAGCTGTCCAATGCGGCTTTTCAACTCAGCGGGTGTACATTTTTCATTTATTTCCCTTACTTTTGCCCGAGTCTTTTATTCTGTTTTTGACTCGCCGGGATGCCCTATTTTTGCCTGGACTCACATTCTGTTTTTATGTCCAGCGGGTCATTTTATGCGAAGTATTTTTTAACTGCATCTGAATTCACAGGGGATGGGAAGTCTTCACCATCCACGGTGCTGAGCATCAGTGCTCCACCAGAGAAAACTTTCTTTACAACGAATGGTCCTTCATAATTTGGCGTCCATTTGCCCCTGTGGTCTGTATGAGGAGGGAGGATTCTTTTCAGCACAAGATCTCCTACTTGGTACTCTCGGTGCCTGACTTTCTGGTCGAAGGCCTTCTTCATTCTCTTTTGATATAACTGCCCGTGGCAGATTGCAGCCAATCTTTTCTCTTCGATCAGACTCAGTTGCTCGAATCGGGACCGTACCCATTCTGCTTCACTCAGTTTAACATCCATTAATACCCGTAGAGAGGGCAATTCAACTTCAACAGGTAGGACTGCCTCCATACCATACACAAGTTGATACGGTGTTGCCCCAGTGGACGTTCTGATTGACGTGCGGTACCCATGCAAGGCAAATGGTAGCATTTCGTGCCAATCTTTGTAGGTGACTACCATCTTCTGCACAATCTTCTTGATATTCTTATTTGCTGCCTCAACAGCGCCATTCATCTTTGGCCTGTAAGGAGAAGAATTGTGATGTTGGATCTTGAAGTCCCGGCACAGCTCTGCCATCATTTTGTTGTTTAAATTGGAACCATTATCAGTAATGATTCGCTCGGGAACTCCGTACCGACAGATGATATCTCTTTTCAGGAATCTAGCTACCACTTGTCTTGTAACATTGGCATATGAGGCTGCTTCAACCCACTTGGTGAAATAATCAATGGCAACCAAGATGAATCTGTGACCATTTGAAGCAGTCGACTCGATCTTGCCAATCATATCAATGCCCCACATAGCAAAGGGCCAGGGTGATGACATTATGTTCAAAGGATTGGGTGGCACATGCACCTTATCTGCATAAATCTGGCATTTGTGACACTTTCTGGCGTAAGCACAACAGTCTGCATCCATTGTGATCCAGTAATAGCCTGATCTTAACAACTTTTTAGCCATGGCATGCCCTCCTGCATGGGTACCAAAAGATCCTTCGTGCACTTCATGCATCAACAAATCTGCTTCCGTCTTGTCAACACATCTGAGGAGTACCATGTCAAAGTTCCTCTTGTATAAAGACCCATCAGTGTTCAGAAAGAAACTACCAGCAAGCCTTCTCAAAGTCTTCTTATCATTGGAAGATGCCCCAGGTGGGTATGTCTGATCCTCCAAGAAGCACTTAATGTCATGGAACCAAGGCTTATCGTCTTTGACAACTTCTGCTGCAAACACATATGCTGGTCTATCGAGTCTAGACACTAAGATCTGGGGTACAAAATTAGCCGTTTGAACTTTGATCATGGATGAAATGGTAGCAAGAGCATCTGCAAACTGATTCTCGTCTCGAGGGATATACTCAAGCTTGACTGTTGTGAAGAAAGTCAATAACCTTCTTGTATAATCCCTGTAAGGTATCAGATGATCTTGGTGGGTGTACCATTTCCCGTTGGTTTGATTGACTACCAAAGCTGAATCTCCGAATACGGTCAATGTCTTGATCCTGAGGTCAATGGCTTCCTCAAGACCCATAATGCAAGCTTCGTATTCAGCTTCGTTGTTAGTGCAGTTGAAAGTGAGTTTTGCCGAGAAAGGCATGTGAACTCCTTTAGGTGTAATGAGTACTGCACCAACACCACGGCCATTCATGTTAACAGCCCCATCAAACATCATAGTCCATTCTTCCTCCGGGTCAGGCCCTTCAGTGTGAATAGGCTCTTCATGATCTTTTGCTTTAATGAACATGATGTCTTCATCAGGGAAGTCAAATCTCATAGGCTGGTAGTCATCGATGGGTTGCTCAGCAAGATATTCAGATAGTACACTGCCCTTGATGGCTTTCTGAGATGTGTACTGTATGTCGTATTCTGTGAGAATCATCTGCCATCTTGCAACCCGTCCGGTAAGAGCTGGCTTCTCGAAAATGTACTTAACTGGATCCATTTTTGAGATTAATAAGGTAGTGTGGGTCAGCATATACTGCCTCAGTCGGCGAGCAGCCCACGCTAAAGCACAGCAAGTTTTCTCGAGCAGTGAATAACGCTGTTCACAGTCGGTAAACTTTTTGCTTAGGTAGTATATCGCATACTCTTTTCGACCAGACTCGTCATGCTGACCTAGTACATACCCCATTGACTCTTCTAATACTGTCAAGTACATAATCAGAGGTCTTCCTTCTACTGGAGGCATAAGGATTGGAGGTTCTTGTAAGTACTCTTTGATCTTGTCAAAAGCCTTCTGGCAATCTTCGTTCCACCTGACCGTTTGTTCCTTTCTTAACAGCTTGAACAAGGGTTCACAGGTTGCTGTAAGGTGAGATATGAACCTCGAAATGTAGTTCAATCGACCTAAGAACCCTCGAACCTCTTTCTCAGTTCTTGGTGCAGGCATCTCTTGAATAGCTTTGACTTTATCAGGGTCAACTTCAATCCCTTTCTCGCTTACAATAAAGCCCAGCAGCTTACCGGATCGCACCCCGAATGTGCATTTGTTGGGGTTCAACTTCAGTTGGTACTTCCTCAGACGCTTGAATAACTTGAGCAGATTCACCAGGTGATCTTCCTCTGTAAGGGACTTGGCGATCATGTCATCCACATAACATTCTATTTCTTTATGGATCATATCGTGGAATAATGTCACCATAGCCCGTTGATATGTGGCACCAGCATTCTTCAGTCCGAATGGCATCACTTTGTAGCAGAACGTGCCCCAGGGTGTGATGAATGTTGTCTTCTCCATGTCTTCAGGTGACATCTTGATCTGATTATATCCTGAAAATCCGTCCATGAAGGAGAATACTGAGAACTGAGCCGTATTATCCACCAATACATCAATGTGAGGTAGAGGGAAATCATCTTTCGGGCTGGCTCTGTTCAGATCCCGGTAATCAACACACATTCTTACTTTGCCGTCTTTCTTAGGCACAGGTACTATGTTAGCAACCCACGGCGGATAGCTAGTCACAACAAGGAACCCGGCGTCCCATTGCTTTTGTACCTCTTCCTTGATTTTCATAGCCATGTCTGGGCGAGTTCGGCGCAACTTCTGTTTGACCGGTGGGCATTCTTCCCTCAAAGGCAGCTTGTGCACAACAATGTCGGTATCCAACCCTGGCATATCTTGATACGACCAAGCAAACACATCAACATACTCTTGAACCAGATCTATCAGTTGTCTCTTCACTGAGTCTCGCAGGCGGGCCCCGATTTTAACCTCTTTCACGTCTTCATTGGTACCAAGATTGATCACTTCAACCTCCTCCTGGTGAGGGGTAATAACCTTTTCCTCTTGCTTCAACAACCTGGCTAGCTCTTCAGGAAGCTCATATTCTTCGTCAACCCCTTCATCAGCTTGATTGATCGGATTGTCAAAGTCATACGATGTCATAGCCGTGCTGTTGTCGGTGCTGTCTGGAGGGCACTCTCTGCAAGGGTTAAGTTTGTTCATTTTAGTGATTTGATTTTAATCTTGCTTTAGAAAAAGTGAAATGAAGTTATCATTTTGAAAACACCGCCATTTATTTTTTGTACAAAAAGCAAAATGGAAAAACAGTGAGCAGAAAAGAAAAAGACTTGTTTGCAAAAAGATGTCTGATATTTCATTAATTTAATCTTGTTTGCACAAAAGTACAGATGGCCCTGATTACAAAATGAGTCTTGTCATCTTGGGCAAGATGCAAGACTTGGATGCATGCTATAAAAATACAGGAAATAATAATTACTCTGCATGAGTAACTCTTATAATTTCCTGGGAAGACCAGTTCGAGACACTGCTCCCCGGGATCTTTGGACGAATCCAATTCTCCAGATTGCGCTCCTCTTCCAGCTCGTCTTCCAGGCAGTTGATAGCATCGGGGGTAAGCATCCCCCCACTGACAAAACCAGGCCCTGCAGCAGCCTTTGCTTGATGTTGAGTTGGTCTGTAACCCAACCCAAATTTGTCCTTCTTCTCCTCCACAGCCAAGACCTTGCCCCAGCCTAGGGCAGTTCCTTCTTCAACAACCTTCCGGGCTTGTTGGTAAGATGACATGGAGATCCCCGACACAGCAGATGCTTCATTGACGTTCAAGGCTTCAAAACCTTGGCTCATTGTTTCATGGATTTCCCCATCCATCTCAATGTATTTATAAGTAGCCAGATGGCTAACAAATATATCCTCTTCCCCACAGATTGTGACAACTTGACCTTCCCACTCGAATTTTAACTTTTGGTGAAGGGTAGACGTTATTGCGCCGGCGGCGTGAATCCAGGGTCTACCCAACAAACAGCTGTAGGCGGGCTGAATGTCCATCACATAAAAGATAGTTTTAAAAGTCTGTGGGCCAATTGTCACAGGCAGCTCAATCTCTCCCAGAACCGATCTCTTAGAACCATCAAAGGCTCTTACTACCAGGTTGCTGGGTCTCAATGCCAATCCATCATATTCAAGCTTCACCAGAGCCTTCTTTGGTAAGACATTCAGGGAAGAACCTGTGTCCACCAGCACATGAGAAAGGACAGCTCCTTTGCATTCCATGGTTATGTGCAAGGCTTTGTTGTGGTTGCGGCCATCCGCTGTCAAGTCAGAATTGGTAAACCCTAGCCCATTGCTAGCAGTAACATTTCCAACCACGGTTTCCAATTGGTTGACAGTAATCTCCTCAGGCACGTAAGCTGCGTGCAGGACTTTGAGTAGTGCATTCCGATGGGCTTCGGAGCACATAAGCAGTGAGAGGATGGAGATTTTGGATGGCGTCTGGTGAAGCTGATCCACAATTTTATAATCACTCTTTTTGATGATCCGCATAAACTCATCAACTTCCTGATCAAATGGAGTTTTCAGGGCTTCTTTGGCAGCTGGATCTTCCTGCACCGGGCCTTTACCCTTTGCCTTGGCAGCAGCTTCTGCTTCGGCAGTAGGTCTTTGAACTTGTGAAGCAAAGAGACGTCCGCTTCGAGTGAAGCCTCCGCCTCCCCCCACATTATCTACTTGTGGTGCAGGTGTGGATGTTTCAAGAGTGATTCTTTTTCCTTCGCAGTACACGTCAGAGCCATAGTGCCAGGGGATGGCCCTATTGCTTTCATATGGTACTGGTCCAGGCACCGTGACAGTGACTGGACTGATTGCTGCTGCTGAAGGGACTGTAATTGTTTGCGGATCATAAAAGATTGTAACTGGTGCTCTAGTGGGAGCAGCGCCTTCTGAATGGTAAGCAGAGTTATTTTCAGGATCATAGAATATGGTAACAGTAGAGACATCTTCATGATTGATTGCTGGCGTTGTAGGAGGTGTTGTTGGAAGGACTGTTGTTGTTGTTGACGGAGATTCGAAATGGAATGAAGCTGAAGTTGTAGCAGGAGAAACTGTTGAAAACTGATCATTTGGAAGGACAGGTGAAGTACTTGTTGATGGTGCTGGTGAATTGTCGGGGACAATAGTTGCTGTATTTGTAGGAGGGTCTGAAACCGTTGTTGATGAAGTTGTTGGGTTTGTTGGGAATGATGTAGTGATCTGTAGCAGGCCACTCTGAATAAGGCTGTCAATGCCGTTCCTCAGGTCCTCACACCCATTCCATGAAATATTGCAATAGGGGCACCCTAGTTCACACCCCGGAAATATATTACTTTCACGGAGTTGAGCTTTGATTTCCACCAATGGTGTCCTGATCTGATCCACACTAGTTATCAAATAAGACGGTTGGTCTTCTTCAATAGCGTTAATTCGGGGACCACCATGATTTGGCATTGGGTTTTTATTGACATTGGGCGGAGGTGCAAAATTCAGAGCCTTGGAGTCTACCAAGTCTTGTACCTTCATATGCAGAGCCCTGCATTTTTCTGTACTGTGACCAGGTGCGTTCGAATGAAAAGCACACCTAGCATTGGAGTCATAGTTTCTTGGTAGACTGTTGGGATCCGGAGGTGCCAACGTTCTTAGCTCAACCAGGTTGAGTTTCAGAAGTTGTGGCAGCAAGGCAGCATACGGCATTGGGATCGGGTCGATCACTCGGTTAGCTTGGGATGGCCTTTGCTGGAATGGCCTCTGTTGATTATTGTTGTTGGAGTTGTTGTTGTTGTAGTTTCTTGGAGGATATTGATTCTGCTGATGATACTGAGGTTGTTGTTGGAAGTTCTGTTGAGGAGGTTGATAGACTGGCTGTGGATGAGCTGGAGCAGGGATAGTGACTGCTGCTATTGACCTCTGAGCATATTGGGGCCTACCCCTGTTGGTGTGAATGGCATTGGTCTCGCCAGTTCTTCTCGGGCCTGCAAAAGGCTTTCTTGTACCACTGGACGAGCTTGCACCGTTGTCTGAGATCTTTCCCATTTTCAACAGGCTTTCAATTCTCTCCCCAGCTATGACAACATCTGCGAAGCTGGTGGAAGAGAAAGCAGCCAACCTGTCAATATACGTTCCCTGGAGAGTGTTCATAAACATGTCTGCCATTTCTCTCTCAGACATTGGTGGTTGAACAGCAGCAGCCAGTTGCCTCCACCTTTGGGCATACTCTCGGAAACTTTCCCTTGACGATTGCGACATTCCCATTAGGAGAGTCCTGTCGGGTGCCATGTCTAAATTGTATTGATACTGTCGGATGAAGGCTTCTGCCAGGTCCTTCCAGCATCTCACAGTTGCCCTTGTCAAATGGGAATACCACTCCCTCGAAGCTCCAGTCAAGCTATCTTCGAAGTAGAACATCCAAAGTTTCTCATCCATTGTATAGGCCTTCAGCCTTCCCAGAAATGATTGCAAATGAGTCCGGGGGCATGAAGTCCCATTATACTTTTCGAAACAAGGAGGCTTGAACTTATGGGGGATCCTGACCCCTTCTACCAAACCCATGTCCATGACGTCGAACCCCAAAGAATTTTGAGATTCTAAGGACCTCAACTTCTCAGCTATTTCATCCAGCCGCCTATCATAAGTTTCCTCTCCAGCACCCATTACTGTAAATTGGTCCTCCTGAGGGTCTTCTTGAAGTACTCTGGCTGCAGTGGCTGTTCCTTGAATGTTTGCAGGAATATTGATCTCAGGATGTAGATGTGGGCCAAACACAGGGGGGTTAACATGTGGTTGCACCCTTTCATTGTTACTTGTGCCAGCAGTCCCCACATGGGGCTCATCTTGATTCCTTGCTTCTACCAAAGTTCTGAGCCTCTCTTGGCTTTGAGCTAAGTTGTTCATCACTTCCATGAACTGGGTTATCTGGGTTCTCATTTCCAGTCTTTCGTTTGCCATCTGGTTTCTGACCTCCGTAAGGTCTTGTTGCATCTGATCCATCTGAATTCCCGGAAGGTTGTTTCTAGTTGGGTACCTGTGAGGCCTGTTGAGAGGAAATACCCGGCGGCGAGCAATAATTCCTGAATATCACAACAGAGGTTAGCAACAACAAAACAAAAACCTACAAAACAAACAAAAGGGTTAGCATGCAATGCAGTTATGCTTATTTGTTCTCAAGGTATCCGGTTTGGCCTTCAGTTTTGACCCTTCCAGACCCTTGAAGATGCTGCTGTTGAAGTTGCTTTTGATGTGAACCCAGATAGAAACCAACACAAATATATTACAAAGGTGAAATAATACAATTTGTTCATTTTACAACACCGGCCCTCAAAGGGGTCAAAATGCATCACAAAAAGCAAAAGTACATGGAAAAGGAACAACAACAAGCAAATGATCAAACTCCAAGGCCAAACTCATCCTCACGAACTTCCTTGAGAAGTGTTTCGGTCACAGGATCAGCCGGATGCTCCGTAAGATTTCTGATGAGAAGGTTTCTTGCTGCAACAGCTGCAGTTAACTTCTTGTTCTGACTTTGGTCCTTAGACCTCTTCACTCCAGCTCTGATTTCTAGCTCTGATATTTCCTTCTGGGCTGCTGCCAGGGCTTTTTCCATCTGCTCCATCTTGTCCTGAACTCTCTTGTCTTCTAGAGTACGGGCCTCAGTGATCCGGACCCACCTGGCCTGACTCTCTTTCAAATACAAGTCTGTTCTTGCTCTCTGAAACTGGGCTTCTTTACAAGCATTCTTCAGAATCTGTTCACCAGCTTTGGACTTGTTGATATAATCTCCAGACTTCTCAATCTTGGTCAAGTGTTCCACCCTCAACTTCTCCAATCTCTCAATCTCCCTCATGCCTTCACTCCGTTCCCGGAGGGTCTTCTGCAAAGCCTGGGTTAGCTTCTCATTTCTTTCCTTCAAGCTCTCAAACTCTTCCAAACTGATGGTGGCAGGGGGTGGTGCTGAAGATGACTCAGGCATGTCTTCTATGGTAAAGGGCATTCCAGAGAATTGGGCCCTAGCATGGGACCACTCATAATATTGGACTGATGCCACATTATTGCACTTCCCCAGAATGGTGATTCCCTTGGTTTGAACATGATCCCAGGCCCAGGCAGCCTGCCTAACAAAAGCCAAACTAATCTTGTTCTCACAGTAGAGGGTCTCAATCAGGTCTTGTGTCTTAGGAGTATGGACCAATGCATAGCCCAATTGCCTCTTGAACAGCAGAGGGTTGTAATTGATACTTCCCTTAACTCCTATTAAGGGCACATTGGGAAAGTGCCCACAGCTGGTGATCATATCTCTGCCCTTGGTGCTTTGAGTACACCATCTGATGTCTGCTGAAGTGAGAGTAGTGAGCCTCTTAGCCCAGTTGCTTTGCTGATGAGGATTTAGAAATGCATCTGTCCTGGGTAGATGCCTGAGAAGCCAAGCATGGAATAATGGAGCACAAATCCTCACTAATCTTCCCCTCTGCTTCTCATTTCTCTGATGTACTGAGTAATAGAGATCACCCAGTAAAGTTGGCACAGGGTTCTTCAGGATGAACAAGTGGATTGCATTCTTGCTGATGAATCGAGGCTCATCTGCAAACAACACAACTCCATATACACTTAAGGCCAACAAAGCACAAACAGCTTTCCACTCCCCCAAGGTGGCCTTCAGACTAGCTTGAGAAATTAAGAAGTCCAGATGAAATCCAGGGATCCCAGCTTTAGAGGTCATATGCTGTTCAATCAAAACAGGCTCCAGGTGCAAAGCTTTTGCTATCTCTCCATTGCTGGGAAAGACCATTTCAGGGTTGAAAGGGATTTCTCTCTTGATAGGCAAACCAATCAAAAATGAGTATTCTTCTAAAAGAGGACCCAACTGGAAGTCTTGAAAGGTGAAACATCTCAATGGGGGGTCATAAAACTGAATACAGGTGTGGATGAGGCTCCTCTGTGAAGGGTCCAGATCCATAACCATGTCCAGTATATCTCCATAACTCTCCCTGAACAAGGGTATGTGATCTGGAGTGATCAGGGTTTGGATCCTCCTGATGTCTGACAAGTCTGGTTGGAAGAAATGATAGGTGATGTTGCTTTTCTTTGGAGCCATGATGCTGAAGACTGAGTAGAGTGCTGATGAAGATGCTAAGGAGTGGGCCACTGGCTGGCTAGTGCAAGTAACTGAAGTATATGGCTGACAAACTGAAGTAAGTGCTGATGCAGATGGGTCAATACTGCAGATGGGGTCAAAACCAAAACCAGATGAAGGTGGATACCCTGAAACACAAATAAGCACATGTTAAAATGATGCAATGAGTATGTATGCAAATGATATGCAAAGGGTTTGTGACTGAGCTGGATCTGATTAACTGCCTTGGTATAGATCCATGTGTGTTCAAGAATTCCAGATGGAGGTCTATAAATCCAGTAACCAGGGTGGGGGACTCAAATAAAGAGCCACATGTCCAGGGTTTAGAATCACAAGAACTATCCAACATGGAGCACTCTTAACAAAGTCAAAGTAGCAAGGTGTTCTGAGGTCAAGGTACCTGCAAACCTGTAAACAGCCCAACCCCCTCACAGGTGGTGATCTAGAACAAGGATCCTCAGACTTGGATCAGTTATGAGAAGTGTAAACACTTCTAACCCGGAGGTACAGTGTTTACAAAAACCATAACAATTCCTCCTCTAATTCACCTCAGTTTCTGAAGGTCAATACTAAAAGGTCATCCAGACTTAGCAGGCTTCCCAGATAGCCCTAGCATTGCAGGAAATCTGCAACACAGAGTTCTCAAGAAGAAACCCATATCTGAACCGTGTTTCATATTCCCGCACCAGACCGAAATGGAATGGGAAAGAATATGATTCACTCTAGCCTAGGTGTCACTCAGGTCTCAGGTATAGGACCTTAACTCTCAATGAATCACCCACCCACCAAAACAAGAAACTAGATCCAGCCAGCAACAATGACAGTATGATATAAATAAATGCAATAAAGAAAGCAGTAAAGTAACTGTACATAAAGCAATAAACAAAAATAAATACAAGCACAAACAAGCACATAACACCCCAGTAAACACAAATCAAACAAGCGCTAGGAGGAACCCACAAAAAGAACCAGAAGCCCTGGTTGCAGTATAAGGATTCCCCAGCAGAGTCGCCAAGCTGTCGCTCCCGAGGATTTGCATCCTGGTACAAGCGCGAACGGTCGGCGAGAGGGACAATGAGAACACACAGCCGTGAACTCACTGGAGATGAAAAGAGTCGCCAGCTAGGCATTTTTATCCCGGAGGAAAGGCAATGCTGCATAGGCCTGGAAAAAGATGGATAAGACGGTTGCGAACCAGAGAGACTGAGAAAGGGGGTTGGTTACAACCTGGGAAGGTATTAGCACCCAGATTGTCCGTCGTACTCGACGGGATCCACGCTTAGAAGATTTGTGTTTTAAAGGGGTAGTGTCAGTGCAATTTGTGTATGAAATAGCTGGAAAGAATGTACAGGTGTCAGTGTATGAGAAGTGTAAAGTGTAATAGATACAGTGTCAGTGTAGGAACAAAGATGAGATGATCAAGAATATGAGGCTAAAGAATGAAGCTGGAAAGAGGGGGAATGAACAGAGACTTTTGTTCGATAACCGTTAAGTTATGCCTACGTATCCTCTCGTGCAATGAGGAAGTCAGAACACCGTAGTTCGACCCAAAGAGACTGAAAGATGAATTGACTGATGAACTGCTTACTTATCTATGCTCAAGTGTATGACCTGTCTGGCTCAGGTGCAAACTGTCTTGCATTAGACGGGAGAAGCAGGTTCTCGTTTATGAGTGAAGGAGATGAGAAAAGAATCCCGAAGGATACGATTATTGTTTGTTTTTATATTTTCAGTCTTTTATTGCTTTTTGAAGTTTGTCGTAGGATAATGAGCTTAAGCCTAAACCAATGGGTTAGTAAACTCATCACATCTTCCCTCTGATTAGGGGTAATGAGAATACCTTAAGTGTGAAGTCGGATTCTCACACTTAATCACCTTTGGTGTAGGATTAAGATCATTAACCTACTTGTGATTAATTAGATGTTTTTGTGATTTTTGTTTAGTGTTGAGTAATGAGGTTAAGCCATAATCAAGGATTAAACAGACTCATTACACCATCCTAATAGAAGGATCATAGATGAGAATGTTTAAGCTGAGGAAAACTCCTCAACTTAATCCATGATTAGGGATTAAACCCATGACAAAACAAACCTTTATTAAGTGGATTTTATTTAATGATATGGTGATGAAGTGAATTTTATGATTTGCAAGACAACTTGAGGGGGACTTGTCCATTAACACCAGGGTTAGTCCTTCTTAACCACTTAAGGAAGAATTAGAACCCTAATACAAGGCCCAAGTTACAAGTGTGATGTCTTGATAATTATTAGATGGATTGATTAAGAGATTTAAACACATAAAGGGTTCAAGACTTAGGATTAAAGTTATACACTCCATCCTAAGAGAAGGATGCAGGCATAAGCTTAATCACAAAGTCTTAAAGCCTTTAGGGTTTAGTCCCTGATTATGAGGTGAGAAGAGAGGACTCAAAGAGAGACACAAAGGTAAAACTAAGAGGGGATACTAATCAAAACCCTAATTCATTGTCATGCTTGGATGATCCTAAGGTTTGTGAGGTTTCCAAGAACAATCTTCAGAGGAGCCACCAGGAAGCAGATGAACAAGATCAAGAGAAGCAAAGTGACTTGCTTCATTCAAGAAGTCAAGTCACTTGAAGAAAGAAAGTGGGAGGAAGAATAATGAGCAAGCTCAATCTCAAACACATATAAGAATGCAGCAATGGATGCAAGATAGATGAAAAGAAAAGTTATGAGAAGTGAAGGCAAATTCACTTCTCAAGTTTACTTACCACCTGAAATGTTAGAAGGAAATGCAATGCAATGCAATGCTAAATGACATGAAATGACATGATGCTAGACCAAACCAGAAGCATGTTGATGATGGAAATGATGCTATGAGGTGCTGCAAACATGAGGCAAAGCAATGGGGATGTCCATACAAGATTATGAATGCAAATGATGCAAGCTAAGGAGCATGAACAAACATGGAAAGTTATGAATCATACAAGACAAATGACATGGCAAATATGAGATGCAATGGTCAAAGATGCTTCCTATATGTCTTAAGATGTCAAATGAATCACAAGAATGCACAAAATGCAAAGACAAGTCATGTTATGCAAGGAAATGTAAGAAGGATGCAAGAGAAAGCCCAAATTAGGGTTCATGAATCAAACATCAAACAAAAATCCAAAACAGAAACAAAACCCTAAGATAAAAATGGAAAATGGCACCCAAAGAAACCCTAGGCCTATGATAAACCACTGCCCAAAGGGGAGCTCTCAACTCTCAACCAAACTCAAGATATGAATTTCCTAAGTTATTAGGGTTTTTTAGGGTTCTTAACAAAATAAATGCCAAACAATTTGAAAATGCAAGAACAATTAATGGCCTTTTTATCCCTGAAAATACATGCCAAACACAACACAATACAAGAAGAATCAATGTCTCAACCTTCTCCAATAGGCAGAAATGAATTTTTAAACTTATGATCAAAATAATGCATAAAAAATGATTTAATTCAATGAAAAATTCTTAAAATGCATCAAGATCAAAAAAGAAATTTGGTTTGAAGGTTGGACAATGTTTCTAAATATCTTAGAACATTTCATGAATTTTTTGTAATTTTTAAATACCTAAAAGTATTTTTAATTAATTAATCCCCATTAATCAACTAAAAATAATCTTTTAAACATTTAAAAATACTTTTTTAATGATGAAAAATAAAATAAAAATATTTTTAGGTCATAAAAATTAATAAAACCTTAAGGAAAAAGTTTCATAATTTTTAAGATTTTTTTGCTATTTTAAATTAATTATGCAATTTAAATGAAAGAAAATGAATTAAAAATCAAAATAAATAAAAGTCAGAGGGATGGAGGGCCAGGATGAGCCTAGGTTTTGAATTGGTTGACTGGCGCGTGATCTTGTGGTGTGGATTGGTTCTGAGTTAATTACATTTAATTAAAACTAATAATAAAATTAGGGCTAATCAAAGAGATCCTGGCCTTTCCCTTGCGCGCGCAGTCAACAAGTCAATGGCAATCAATGGTCCAAATTCAAACTAGCATTAATTATGTGATTAGGGCACAAATGACTCTCAGGTGGCCGGAGAAGACTTCCGGTCGTCTTCTCCGGCCAGCTCTCACCTGAAAAATCTCCAAACCTCTCAAAACGTACCAAAAATGAAAACCAAGAACATGGAAATGATCCTCATCCTCTCACGAACCAAACCCCTCTCTCAAAACAAATTTATATTTCCTAAATCAACTGAATCGAAGAGAAAAAGTTCTAGGTCACGCAAGCTTCAGAAACAAATTAAATGCTCAAATCACAACCATTTTCAAAACCAATGGTACCAGAATGATCAGTGAAACAAATAGAACAAGTTTGTAACAAGCAAAATCATTTCTGGAAAAATAAATTTCAGGCTACCTGAGATTTGAAGCTTTCCACTTGAGGACTTTTTGGCCTTCTCTTTATGTGCAAACCACTCCTTAGGACCCCTTGATGATGTTTGAATGCCTTAGAACAATTTATGTAGGCTGGTTGATGAGTTTCGAAAGCTCCTACTTCAAGCTCAGTCAACAATGGCTATGGTGATTCTGACTGATTCAGGCCACTGTGAATGATGGTTTATGGTCCAGATGATGTATGGAGAAGCTTTGCAAGGTTTGTTTGGCTGTTTATGGGCTAGGGAGGGAGATTCGAATGAATCTGCAGAATGAGGGTGAAGAATGGCAGTGGGGTGCTTTGGCTGTTTCAGGCTTATGCTTTGGGTGATTTCTACTCAATGATCCATGGTGAGTTGAATGGAGGAAAAGGTTTTAGTGTTTGCTTGCTGTGGAAGGGAAATCGAAGGAAGTTGCAACTTGGAGTGTTTTTGTGAATGTGTCTAGTGTGATGGTTTCAGCCTTGCTTCTCCTTATGGCTAGCTTGCAAATTGATAACATAAACAAATCTGATTGGCTGGATGATGTGACTTGTGCTTTTGTGATTGGTAAGTTTGCTTTTGCCAAAAGTCAAAAATCTTGTAAGAGAAGCATGGGCTTGATACTAGCTTGGTACAAGGCTAGGTCTGGCGCATCATGGTGTGGTGAGAGAGCCAGCAAGGTCCAAAGGCCAAGGCAGCAAGTTGAGGGAGCATGATCATGAGTTTTGCAACTTGTTGCTTTATGGTTCACATGTGAAGAAAACCTTGTTACACAAACCAAACCATAGGCAAACTTGATCCAATTCTGATTTTCAGCACTTAGAGAATGTTTATGTGTTGGTTTGAAATGAATTAGAGGCTACATTTGGCTTTGGTTCAAGACTTTGCAAAATTTCCATTTGAAGCATGCCTTAGAAATTAATGATTTTTGCCAACTTTGCATTGCCATAACTTTTGATCCAAGAAGAGTTTGATCATGTTCTTGTACTTTTTGAAAAGGGAAAGATGAGATCTACAACTTTCATGACCAAAGTTTTTCCATTTGAAGCCTTTTTGGACCAAGAATCAAAGCTTGAAAATTGACCTAAAATGATGTATTCTTGAAAAGTCAACTATGCCCAAAAAGTCAACCTTTGCAAAAACCCTAAATTCTTGATTTCTATGAACTTCAACCTTCTTCCATGATCAAATAAAGATCATATACACTCAAAATGATGAAGATTACCCATTGGTTGGGTCATTGGGGGCCTCAGATGCCCTGATTTTGCACTAACTTGTCTGAAAAGTCAACCCTTGATCAGATGACTTCCCCATGGAATTTCTTCATGAAAATTGATATGTATACTCCCTATACCATATAGAGATCAATGGAAACAAGAATGACCAAAAAACTTGGAGTTATGGCCTCTGAAACCAAAACCCTAATTTCCAGTCAACTGTGCAGTTCAAACTGGCTCTGCATCACCTCAAACCCTAGTTCTTGTGATTCCTTTGCAATTTTGACTTTGAGGAGATGAAATATGATATAAGAACACACATGGACCACTTTGAGTTGATTGGTGGCCTTTGGAATGGCTCAAGAGGCTTTGGGATTGCTCAGATCACAAACCCTAGGTGCAGATGCCTTGAAAGCTATGCAGTGAATCAAAAATGAGATGTGAGATGATATGATGGTGTTTATGCATATGAGATGATCATAAGCCATGGTGTGAATGGGTGAGGGCAAATTTGGGGTGTTTACAGCTGCCCCTATTCAAACATGAGTTAGCTGTGCAGGTTGTAAGCGACGGCTTAGCAGGCAAACAAGATAACTTGTGGTTGAATACCAAAGACAGTCCAAAATTTGCACTCACAGAATGAAGAAGAAAAGGGATATAGATTGTAACAGAAAAATAAAGTATATTGTAAAGTGTGGGCGACGGAGGACGACCGTCGAGCAGAGGGCGACTGCTGGGTAAAGAGCAATGACGGGGACGGCCGACATGCTGGGGATAAAAGTAAAGCCAAGACGGGGACGGCCGACTAGCTGGGGAAGATAAAAGGTAAAGCTAAGACGGGGACGGCCGACTAGCTGGAAAAATAAGATATCATGATGGGGACGGCCATCAAGATAAAGTTGTAAAATTCTCTGGGGATTAATGAAACATGACGGGGACGGCCATCAAATTCATAAAGGTAAAGTAACCAACGATGGGGACGGCCATCAGGCTAAAAAGAAACGGACCACGACGGGGACGACCATCGGGTTAAAAGGAAAAGGGACCACGACGGGGACGGCCATCGGGTTAAAGAATGAATGAAATAAACAGATGATGGGGTACGGCCATCAAAGGTGAAGGACGATCACCTAGCAGGGGACGGCTGCTCTGTTGGGGATAAAAGAAATATGATGGGGATGGCCATCAAAGGTGGAGGACGACCACCTGGCAGGGTACGGCTGCCGAAAATATCAACGATGGGGACGGCCATCGGATAGGAAAGGTCAACGATGGGGACGGCCATCGGACGAGCATGATGGAGGACGACCATCAAGAAGTGGAGGACGACCACTCAGCAGGGTACGGCTGCTCTCGAGGTTTGTCATGACATAGGACGAATGTCAGATAACCAAAATCAACAATGGGGACGGCCATTGGATAAAATGATGAAGGACGATCATCAAAAGGTGGAGGACGACCACCTAGCAGGGGACGGCTGCTAAAAATCAACGATGGGGACGACCATCGGATGAGCATGATGGAGGACGACCATCAAGAAGTGGAGGACGACCACTTAGCAGGGTACGACTGCTCTCAGAGTTATCATAACACAGGACGAGTGTTAGATAAAGGAAAATTTGTTGGCGATCTACTGGGGATATAGTAAACACGGACGAGCGTTTCCATCCAAGAAACAAAAGGTATAAGTGTTTGGTACTGTGTATAGATTAAAGATGCGGACGAGCATCCTTAAGACTATGATACGGACGAGTATCATGTAGAAACAAACTGACACATGTTCAGAGATGATGATACGGACGAGTATTAACTGGTTAACAAAGAACACGGACGAGTGTTGCATCCGAAAGAAACTTTCTGGGAATAACAGATACGGACGAGTATCTATATTCAAGAAGACATAAGTGTTTGACATGGTGTATGGATTAAGGATGCGGACGAGCATCCCTAAGACTATGATACGGACGAGTATCATGTAGAAACAAACACTAGACGCAATGTTCTGAGATGATGGTACGGACGAGTACCAACTGGTTAACAAAGAACAAGGACTACTGTCGAATCTGTGGGGATATGAGTGATGCTGTATACAAGATACGGACGAGTATCTGTATAGGTACCATGAGTAGTGAGTATTGTATTGTATAGATGTTTATCTGCTGGGGAGAGTGACACGGACGAGTGTCAAGAGAGAAAAGTAGAATATTAACAAGTATATGAGTTGATGAAAGTGTAAGTGACTGCGCTGGGGACATGACACGGACGGGTGTCAAAAAGGGTGTATATACAAGTATATGTGAGTGCAAAGAGGATGTCTTTGGCTTTCTGCTGGGATATGACACGGACGGGTGTCAGGACGTATCTGTAATAAGGATGATTTGTTTGTAAAGAGTGTTCAGGCGACCTGTTTGGGGAAGGATGACACGGACGGGTGCCAAAAGGTGTATATACTGGTGTTTGTGATTTGAGAGGCAACTGCTTTTGCTGGGACTCTGGGGGGATGTTTGTACAATGATGATGAACAGTTTATTATTCACAAGCGTTCAATTCACGACATGACTTATGATTATGCTATGCATTTGATTTTTGTCGTAATGCTCCGTATTAGACGGAATGCTACGCTCTGAGGGTATAATATGATGCGAATGCTATGATTATGCAAAGAGGCACCAATCCGGGATTCGGATCCCATTGCTGTGAAGATCTCTGGTTGATCTGCTTGAAGTGAACATCCCAGCTGGGGATGAGATCATTGGTAGATCTAATGATGTATCTGTTTGGGGATATAGGTCACTGATTGACATATCCTTGTAATACGGGACCCAGCTGGGGTTTGTAGAAGCTTTCTTCACTCTGTTGTGATCTCTTCATGCGTTGCTCTTCTGGATAGAGGTTGGAACTCTGTGAGGAGATGATTCCCTGACTCTTGCATTCTGCTGAGGGAGAATGGTTGGTGCTTCAACTGGGGAATGCTGTTGGTAACTCAGCTGGGGAGAGTAATGAGGGGCAACTCGGCTGGGGAGAAAACCTCCGGAGTGCTAAGCCTGTTAGTTGATTCGGCAACCTTGCTGGGGAAAGCAATGGGGAGCAACTCAGCTGGGGATAGAGCATTTCGGATGCTGGGATTGAGTGTATGCTGATTTCGCAGCTCCGCTGGGGAAACGGGCACCTTCTAGTGCCATGTGGAAGATAGACCGAGTTGATAATGATTCGCCTACTTGCTGAGACGTAACCAGCATGCCCCAGGTTGCGTTCTGGATACCTGCAATCCTGCCACGGTAAGGAAACGTACAAAAAGGTCCCGAGGTATCCCTTACTGGATTCCGTCATAGGAGTTAAGTACTTTCGAGAATAATCACATTCCCTGTAAGCATGTGTTTTTATTTTTAGAGAAGGGCATCTGTACTTATGCAATTGTATTTTTAGAGATATCAGACAACTCTTTGCAAAACATAAATGTAAAAACGAGACATGACTGAAAATCTGATTTCATTAATTCATGTGCCCTGAATTGGCAAGATACAGTCGAAGAAACATATTTCCTGAAATGAGGAGATTGTTACAAATTGAGAAATAAAGTGTTGGCGATGTTGACGACGCTTTCAAGGAGCTTCCTCTTCTGCTATGACTCGTATGACAATGACGTTCTTCTCGTCTTGCTTTCCGGAGAGAGTTGATTCTGATTGAAGCTTGATCCTTTAGAGGCTTACCAAGTTGTAGGTGATACAGACGAATTCAGAATGCAGTTGTTCGCTTATTCCCTTATTTTGCATGGATCGCCCTTTCGGGTTTTCCGTCCATCGGGATACCCATTTTTGCCTGAGCTGTCCAATGCGGCTTTTCAACTCAGCGGGTGTACATTTTTCATTTATTTCCCTTACTTTTGCCCGAGTCTTTTATTCTGTTTTTGACTCGCCGGGATGCCCTATTTTTGCCTGGACTCACATTCTGTTTTTATGTCCAGCGGGTCATTTTATGCGAAGTATTTTTTAACTGCATCTGAATTCACAGGGGATGGGAAGTCTTCACCATCCACGGTGCTGAGCATCAGTGCTCCACCAGAGAAAACTTTCTTTACAACGAATGGTCCTTCATAATTTGGCGTCCATTTGCCCCTGTGGTCTGTATGAGGAGGGAGGATTCTTTTCAGCACAAGATCTCCTACTTGGTACTCTCGGTGCCTGACTTTCTGGTCGAAGGCCTTCTTCATTCTCTTTTGATATAACTGCCCGTGGCAGATTGCAGCCAATCTTTTCTCTTCGATCAGACTCAGTTGCTCGAATCGGGACCGTACCCATTCTGCTTCACTCAGTTTAACATCCATTAATACCCGTAGAGAGGGCAATTCAACTTCAACAGGTAGGACTGCCTCCATACCATACACAAGTTGATACGGTGTTGCCCCAGTGGACGTTCTGATTGACGTGCGGTACCCATGCAAGGCAAATGGTAGCATTTCGTGCCAATCTTTGTAGGTGACTACCATCTTCTGCACAATCTTCTTGATATTCTTATTTGCTGCCTCAACAGCGCCATTCATCTTTGGCCTGTAAGGAGAAGAATTGTGATGTTGGATCTTGAAGTCCCGGCACAACTCTGCCATCATTTTGTTGTTTAAATTGGAACCATTATCAGTAATGATTCGCTCGGGAACTCCGTACCGACAGATGATATCTCTTTTCAGGAATCTAGCTACCACTTGTCTTGTAACATTGGCATATGAGGCTGCTTCAACCCACTTGGTGAAATAATCAATGGCAACCAAGATGAATCTGTGACCATTTGAAGCAGTCGACTCGATCTTGCCAATCATATCAATGCCCCACATAGCAAAGGGCCAGGGTGATGACATTATGTTCAAAGGATTGGGTGGCACATGCACCTTATCTGCATAAATCTGGCATTTGTGACACTTTCTGGCGTAAGCACAACAGTCTGCATCCATTGTGATCCAGTAATAGCCTGATCTTAACAACTTTTTAGCCATGGCATGCCCTCCTGCATGGGTACCAAAAGATCCTTCGTGCACTTCATGCATCAACAAATCTGCTTCCGTCTTGTCAACACATCTGAGGAGTACCATGTCAAAGTTCCTCTTGTATAAAGACCCATCAGTGTTCAGAAAGAAACTACCAGCAAGCCTTCTCAAAGTCTTCTTATCATTGGAAGATGCCCCAGGTGGGTATGTCTGATCCTCCAAGAAGCACTTAATGTCATGGAACCAAGGCTTATCGTCTTTGACAACTTCTGCTGCAAACACATATGCTGGTCTATCGAGTCTAGACACTAAGATCTGGGGTACAAAATTAGCCGTTTGAACTTTGATCATGGATGAAATGGTAGCAAGAGCATCTGCAAACTGATTCTCGTCTCGAGGGATATACTCAAGCTTGACTGTTGTGAAGAAAGTCAATAACCTTCTTGTATAATCCCTGTAAGGTATCAGATGATCTTGGTGGGTGTACCATTTCCCGTTGGTTTGATTGACTACCAAAGCTGAATCTCCGAATACGGTCAATGTCTTGATCCTGAGGTCAATGGCTTCCTCAAGACCCATAATGCAAGCTTCGTATTCAGCTTCGTTGTTAGTGCAGTTGAAAGTGAGTTTTGCCGAGAAAGGCATGTGAACTCCTTTAGGTGTAATGAGTACTGCACCAACACCACGGCCATTCATGTTAACAGCCCCATCAAACATCATAGTCCATTCTTCCTCCGGGTCAGGCCCTTCAGTGTGAATAGGCTCTTCATGATCTTTTGCTTTAATGAACATGATGTCTTCATCAGGGAAGTCAAATCTCATAGGCTGGTAGTCATCGATGGGTTGCTCAGCAAGATATTCAGATAGTACACTGCCCTTGATGGCTTTCTGAGATGTGTACTGTATGTCGTATTCTGTGAGAATCATCTGCCATCTTGCAACCCGTCCGGTAAGAGCTGGCTTCTCGAAAATGTACTTAACTGGATCCATTTTTGAGATTAATAAGGTAGTGTGGGTCAGCATATACTGCCTCAGTCGGCGAGCAGCCCACGCTAAAGCACAGCAAGTTTTCTCGAGCAGTGAATAACGCTGTTCACAGTCGGTAAACTTTTTGCTTAGGTAGTATATCGCATACTCTTTTCGACCAGACTCGTCATGCTGACCTAGTACACACCCCATTGACTCTTCTAATACTGTCAAGTACATAATCAGAGGTCTTCCTTCTACTGGAGGCATAAGGATTGGAGGTTCTTGTAAGTACTCTTTGATCTTGTCAAAAGCCTTCTGGCAATCTTCGTTCCACCTGACCGTTTGTTCCTTTCTTAACAGCTTGAACAAGGGTTCACAGGTTGCTGTAAGGTGAGATATGAACCTCGAAATGTAGTTCAATCGACCTAAGAACCCTCGAACCTCTTTCTCAGTTCTTGGTGCAGGCATCTCTTGAATAGCTTTGACTTTATCAGGGTCAACTTCAATCCCTTTCTCGCTTACAATAAAGCCCAGCAGCTTACCGGATCGCACCCCGAATGTGCATTTGTTGGGGTTCAACTTCAGTTGGTACTTCCTCAGACGCTTGAATAACTTGAGCAGATTCACCAGGTGATCTTCCTCTGTAAGGGACTTGGCGATCATGTCATCCACATAACATTCTATTTCTTTATGGATCATATCGTGGAATAATGTCACCATAGCCCGTTGATATGTGGCACCAGCATTCTTCAGTCCGAATGGCATCACTTTGTAGCAGAACGTGCCCCAGGGTGTGATGAATGTTGTCTTCTCCATGTCTTCAGGTGACATCTTGATCTGATTATATCCTGAAAATCCGTCCATGAAGGAGAATACTGAGAACTGAGCCGTATTATCCACCAATACATCAATGTGAGGTAGAGGGAAATCATCTTTCGGGCTGGCTCTGTTCAGATCCCGGTAATCAACACACATTCTTACTTTGCCGTCTTTCTTAGGCACAGGTACTATGTTAGCAACCCACGGCGGATAGCTAGTCACAGCAAGGAACCCGGCGTCCCATTGCTTTTGTACCTCTTCCTTGATTTTCATAGCCATGTCTGGGCGAGTTCGGCGCAACTTCTGTTTGACCGGTGGGCATTCTTCCCTCAAAGGCAGCTTGTGCACAACAATGTCGGTATCCAACCCTGGCATATCTTGATACGACCAAGCAAACACATCAACATACTCTTGAAGCAGATCTATCAGTTGTCTCTTCACTGAGTCTCGCAGGCGGGCCCCGATTTTAACCTCTTTCACGTCTTCATTGGTACCAAGATTGATCACTTCAACCTCCTCCTGGTGAGGGGTAATAACCTTTTCCTCTTGCTTCAACAACCTGGCTAGCTCTTCAGGAAGCTCATATTCTTCGTCAACCCCTTCATCAGCTTGATTGATCGGATTGTCAAAGTCATACGATGTCATAGCCGTGCTGTTGTCGGTGCTGTCTGGAGGGCACTCTCTGCAAGGGTTAAGTTTGTTCATTTTAGTGATTTGATTTTAATCTTGCTTTAGAAAAAGTGAAATGAAGTTATCATTTTGAAAACACCGCCATTTATTTTTTGTACAAAAAGAAAAATGGAAAAACAGTGAGCAGAAAAGAAAAAGACTTGTTTGCAAAAAGATGTCTGATATTTCATTAATTTAATCTTGTTTGCACAAAAGTACAGATGGCCCTGATTACAAAATGAGTCTTGTCATCTTGGGCAAGATGCAAGACTTGGATGCATGCTATAAAAATACAGGAAATAATAATTACTCTGCATGAGTAACTCTTATAATTTCCTGGGAAGACCAGTTCGAGACACTGCTCCCCGGGATCTTTGGACGAATCCAATTCTCCAGATTGCGCTCCTCTTCCAGCTCGTCTTCCAGGCAGTTGATAGCGTCGGGGGTAAGCATCCCCCCACTGACAAAACCAGGCCCTGCAGCAGCCTTTGCTTGATGTTGAGTTGGTCTGTAACCCAACCCAAATTTGTCCTTCTTCTCCTCCACAGCCAAGACCTTGCCCCAGCCTAGGGCAGTTCCTTCTTCAACAACCTTCCGGGCTTGTTGGTAAGATGACATGGAGATCCCCGACACAGCAGATGCTTCATTGACGTTCAAGGCTTCAAAACCTTGGCTCATTGTTTCATGGATTTCCCCATCCATCTCAATGTATTTATAAGTAGCCAGATGGCTAACAAATATATCCTCTTCCCCACAGATTGTGACAACTTGACCTTCCCACTCGAATTTTAACTTTTGGTGAAGGGTAGACGTTATTGCGCCGGCGGCGTGAATCCAGGGTCTACCCAACAAACAGCTGTAGGCGGGCTGAATGTCCATCACATAAAAGATAGTTTTAAAAGTCTGTGGGCCAATTGTCACAGGCAGCTCAATCTCTCCCAGAACCGATCTCTTAGAACCATCAAAGGCTCTTACTACCAGGTTGCTGGGTCTCAATGCCAATCCATCATATTCAAGCTTCACCAGAGCCTTCTTTGGTAAGACATTCAGGGAAGAACTTGTGTCCACCAGCACATGAGAAAGGACAGCTCCTTTGCATTCCATGGTTATGTGCAAGGCTTTGTTGTGGTTGCGGCCATCCGCTGTCAAGTCAGAATTGGTAAACCCTAGCCCATTGCTAGCAGTAACATTTCCAACCACGGTTTCCAATTGGTTGACAGTAATCTCCTCAGGCACGTAAGCTGCGTGCAGGACTTTGAGTAGTGCATTCCGATGGGCTTCAGAGCACATAAGCAGTGAGAGGATGGAGATTTTGGATGGCGTCTGGTGAAGCTGATCCACAATTTTATAATCACTCTTTTTGATGATCCGCATAAACTCATCAACTTCCTGATCAAATGGAGTTTTCAGGGCTTCTTTGGCAGCTGGATCTTCCTGCACCGGGCCTTTACCCTTTGCCTTGGCAGCAGCTTCTGCTTCGGCAGTAGGTCTTTGAACTTGTGAAGCAAAGAGACGTCCGCTTCGAGTGAAGCCTCCGCCTCCCCCCACATTATCTACTTGTGGTGCAGGTGTGGATGTTTCAAGAGTGATTCTTTTTCCTTCGCAGTACACGTCAGAGCCATAGTGCCAGGGGATGGCCCTATTGCTTTCATATGGTACTGGTCCAGGCACCGTGACAGTGACTGGACTGATTGCTGCTGCTGAAGGGACTGTAATTGTTTGCGGATCATAAAAGATTGTAACTGGTGCTCTAGTGGGAGCAGCGCCTTCTGAATGGTAAGCAGAGTTATTTTCAGGATCATAGAATATGGTAACAGTAGAGACATCTTCATGATTGATTGCTGGCGTTGTAGGAGGTGTTGTTGGAAGGACTGTTGTTGTTGTTGACGGAGATTCGAAATGGAATGAAGCTGAAGTTGTAGCAGGAGAAACTGTTGAAAACTGATCATTTGGAAGGACAGGTGAAGTACTTGTTGATGGTGCTGGTGAATTGTCGGGGACAATAGTTGCTGTATTTGTAGGAGGGTCTGAAACCGTTGTTGATGAAGTTGTTGGGTTTGTTGGGAATGATGTAGTGATCTGTAGCAGGCCACTCTGAATAAGGCTGTCAATGCCGTTCCTCAGGTCCTCACACCCATTCCATGAAATATTGCAATAGGGGCACCCTAGTTCACACCCCGGAAATATATTACTTTCACGGAGTTGAGCTTTGATTTCCACCAATGGTGTCCTGATCTGATCCACACTAGTTATCAAATAAGACGGTTGGTCTTCTTCAATAGCGTTAATTCGGGGACCACCATGATTTGGCATTGGGTTTTTATTGACATTGGGCGGAGGTGCAAAATTCAGAGCCTTGGAGTCTACCAAGTCTTGTACCTTCATATGCAGAGCCCTGCATTTTTCTGTACTGTGACCAGGTGCGTTCGAATGAAAAGCACACCTAGCATTGGAGTCATAGTTTCTTGGTAGACTGTTGGGATCCGGAGGTGCCAACGTTCTTAGCTCAACCAGGTTGAGTTTCAGAAGTTGTGGCAGCAAGGCAGCATACGGCATTGGGATCGGGTCGATCACTCGGTTAGCTTGGGATGGCCTTTGCTGGAATGGCCTCTGTTGATTATTGTTGTTGGAGTTGTTGTTGTTGTAGTTTCTTGGAGGATATTGATTCTGCTGATGATACTGAGGTTGTTGTTGGAAGTTCTGTTGAGGAGGTTGATAGACTGGCTGTGGATGAGCTGGAGCAGGGATAGTGACTGCTGCTATTGACCTCTGAGCATATTGGGGCCTACCCCTGTTGGTGTGAATGGCATTGGTCTCGCCAGTTCTTCTCGGGCCTGCAAAAGGCTTTCTTGTACCACTGGACGAGCTTGCACCGTTGTCTGAGATCTTTCCCATTTTCAACAGGCTTTCAATTCTCTCCCCAGCTATGACAACATCTGCGAAGCTGGTGGAAGAGAAAGCAGCCAACCTGTCAATATACGTTCCCTGGAGAGTGTTCATAAACATGTCTGCCATTTCTCTCTCAGACATTGGTGGTTGAACAGCAGCAGCCAGTTGCCTCCACCTTTGGGCATACTCTCGGAAACTTTCCCTTGACGATTGCGACATTCCCATTAGGAGAGTCCTGTCGGGTGCCATGTCTAAATTGTATTGATACTGTCGGATGAAGGCTTCTGCCAGGTCCTTCCAGCATCTCACAGTTGCCCTTGTCAAATGGGAATACCACTCCCTCGAAGCTCCAGTCAAGCTATCTTCGAAGTAGAACATCCAAAGTTTCTCATCCATTGTATAGGCCTTCAGCCTTCCCAGAAATGATTGCAAATGAGTCCGGGGGCATGAAGTCCCATTATACTTTTCGAAACAAGGAGGCTTGAACTTATGGGGGATCCTGACCCCTTCTACCAAACCCATGTCCATGACGTCGAACCCCAAAGAATTTTGAGATTCTAAGGACCTCAACTTCTCAGCTATTTCATCCAGCCGCCTATCATAAGTTTCCTCTCCAGCACCCATTACTGTAAATTGGTCCTCCTGAGGGTCTTCTTGAAGTACTCTGGCTGCAGTGGCTGTTCCTTGAATGTTTGCAGGAATATTGATCTCAGGATGTAGATGTGGGCCAAACACAGGGGGGTTAACATGTGGTTGCACCCTTTCATTGTTACTTGTGCCAGCAGTCCCCACATGGGGCTCATCTTGATTCCTTGCTTCTACCAAAGTTCTGAGCCTCTCTTGGCTTTGAGCTAAGTTGTTCATCACTTCCATGAACTGGGTTATCTGGGTTCTCATTTCCAGTCTTTCGTTTGCCATCTGGTTTCTGACCTCCGTAAGGTCTTGTTGCATCTGATCCATCTGAATTCCCGGAAGGTTGTTTCTAGTTGGGTACCTGTGAGGCCTGTTGAGAGGAAATACCCGGCGGCGAGCAATAATTCCTGAATATCACAACAGAGGTTAGCAACAACAAAACAAAAACCTACAAAACAAACAAAAGGGTTAGCATGCAATGCAGTTATGCTTATTTGTTCTCAAGGTATCCGGTTTGGCCTTCAGTTTTGACCCTTCCAGACCCTTGAAGATGCTGCTGTTGAAGTTGCTTTTGATGTGAACCCAGATAGAAACCAACACAAATATATTACAAAGGTGAAATAATACAATTTGTTCATTTTACAACACCGGCCCTCAAAGGGGTCAAAATGCATCACAAAAAGCAAAAGTACATGGAAAAGGAACAACAACAAGCAAATGATCAAACTCCAAGGCCAAACTCATCCTCACGAACTTCCTTGAGAAGTGTTTCGGTCACAGGATCAGCCGGATGCTCCGTAAGATTTCTGATGAGAAGGTTTCTTGCTGCAACAGCTGCAGTTAACTTCTTGTTCTGACTTTGGTCCTTAGACCTCTTCACTCCAGCTCTGATTTCTAGCTCTGATATTTCCTTCTGGGCTGCTGCCAGGGCTTTTTCCATCTGCTCCATCTTGTCCTGAACTCTCTTGTCTTCTAGAGTACGGGCCTCAGTGATCCGGACCCACCTGGCCTGACTCTCTTTCAAATACAAGTCTGTTCTTGCTCTCTGAAACTGGGCTTCTTTACAAGCATTCTTCAGAATCTGTTCACCAGCTTTGGACTTGTTGATATAATCTCCAGACTTCTCAATCTTGGTCAAGTGTTCCACCCTCAACTTCTCCAATCTCTCAATCTCCCTCATGCCTTCACTCCGTTCCCGGAGGGTCTTCTGCAAAGCCTGGGTTAGCTTCTCATTTCTTTCCTTCAAGCTCTCAAACTCTTCCAAACTGATGGTGGCAGGGGGTGGTGCTGAAGATGACTCAGGCATGTCTTCTATGGTAAAGGGCATTCCAGAGAATTGGGCCCTAGCATGGGACCACTCATAATATTGGACTGATGCCACATTATTGCACTTCCCCAGAATGGTGATTCCCTTGGTTTGAACATGATCCCAGGCCCAGGCAGCCTGCCTAACAAAAGCCAAACTAATCTTGTTCTCACAGTAGAGGGTCTCAATCAGGTCTTGTGTCTTAGGAGTATGGACCAATGCATAGCCCAATTGCCTCTTGAACAGCAGAGGGTTGTAATTGATACTTCCCTTAACTCCTATTAAGGGCACATTGGGAAAGTGCCCACAGCTGGTGATCATATCTCTGCCCTTGGTGCTTTGAGTACACCATCTGATGTCTGCTGAAGTGAGAGTAGTGAGCCTCTTAGCCCAGTTGCTTTGCTGATGAGGATTTAGAAATGCATCTGTCCTGGGTAGATGCCTGAGAAGCCAAGCATGGAATAATGGAGCACAAATCCTCACTAATCTTCCCCTCTGCTTCTCATTTCTCTGATGTACTGAGTAATAGAGATCACCCAGTAAAGTTGGCACAGGGTTCTTCAGGATGAACAAGTGGATTGCATTCTTGCTGATGAATCGAGGCTCATCTGCAAACAACACAACTCCATATACACTTAAGGCCAACAAAGCACAAACAGCTTTCCACTCCCCCAAGGTGGCCTTCAGACTAGCTTGAGAAATTAAGAAGTCCAGATGAAATCCAGGGATCCCAGCTTTAGAGGTCATATGCTGTTCAATCAAAACAGGCTCCAGGTGCAAAGCTTTTGCTATCTCTCCATTGCTGGGAAAGACCATTTCAGGGTTGAAAGGGATTTCTCTCTTGATAGGCAAACCAATCAAAAATGAGTATTCTTCTAAAAGAGGACCCAACTGGAAGTCTTGAAAGGTGAAACATCTCAATGGGGGGTCATAAAACTGAATACAGGTGTGGATGAGGCTCCTCTGTGAAGGGTCCAGATCCATAACCATGTCCAGTATATCTCCATAACTCTCCCTGAACAAGGGTATGTGATCTGGAGTGATCAGGGTTTGGATCCTCCTGATGTCTGACAAGTCTGGTTGGAAGAAATGATAGGTGATGTTGCTTTTCTTTGGAGCCATGATGCTGAAGACTGAGTAGAGTGCTGATGAAGATGCTAAGGAGTGGGCCACTGGCTGGCTAGTGCAAGTAACTGAAGTATATGGCTGACAAACTGAAGTAAGTGCTGATGCAGATGGGTCAATACTGCAGATGGGGTCAAAACCAAAACCAGATGAAGGTGGATACCCTGAAACACAAATAAGCACATGTTAAAATGATGCAATGAGTATGTATGCAAATGATATGCAAAGGGTTTGTGACTGAGCTGGATCTGATTAACTGCCTTGGTATAGATCCATGTGTGTTCAATAATTCCAGATGGAGGTCTATAAATCCAGTAACCAGGGTGGGGGACTCAAATAAAGAGCCACATGTCCAGGGTTTAGAATCACAAGAACTATCCAACATGGAGCACTCTTAACAAAGTCAAAGTAGCAAGGTGTTCTGAGGTCAAGGTACCTGCAAACCTGTAAACAGCCCAACCCCCTCACAGGTGGTGATCTAGAACAAGGATCCTCAGACTTGGATCAGTTATGAGAAGTGTAAACACTTCTAACCCGGAGGTACAGTGTTTACAAAAACCATAACAATTCCTCCTCTAATTCACCTCAGTTTCTGAAGGTCAATACTAAAAGGTCATCCAGACTTAGCAGGCTTCCCAGATAGCCCTAGCATTGCAGGAAATCTGCAACACAGAGTTCTCAAGAAGAAACCCATATCTGAACCGTGTTTCATATTCCCGCACCAGACCGAAATGGAATGGGAAAGAATATGATTCACTCTAGCCTAGGTGTCACTCAGGTCTCAGGTATAGGACCTTAACTCTCAATGAATCACCCACCCACCAAAACAAGAAACCAGATCCAGCCAGCAACAATGACAGTATGATATAAATAAATGCAATAAAGAAAGCAGTAAAGTAACTGTACATAAAGCAATAAACAAAAATAAATACAAGCACAAACAAGCACATAACACCCCAGTAAACACAAATCAAACAAGCGCTAGGAGGAACCCACAAAAAGAACCAGAAGCCCTGGTTGCAGTATAAGGATTCCCCAGCAGAGTCGCCAAGCTGTCGCTCCCGAGGATTTGCATCCTGGTACAAGCGCGAACGGTCGGCGAGAGGGACAATGAGAACACACAGCCGTGAACTCACTGGAGATGAAAAGAGTCGCCAGCTAGGCATTTTTATCCCGGAGGAAAGGCAATGCTGCATAGGCCTGGAAAAAGATGGATAAGACGGTTGCGAACCAGAGAGACTGAGAAAGGGGGTTGGTTACAACCTGGGAAGGTATTAGCACCCAGATTGTCCGTCGTACTCGACGGGATCCACGCTTAGAAGATTTGTGTTTTAAAGGGGTAGTGTCAGTGCAATTTGTGTATGAAATAGCTGGAAAGAATGTACAGGTGTCAGTGTATGAGAAGTGTAAAGTGTAATAGATACAGTGTCAGTGTAGGAACAAAGATGAGATGCTCAAGAATATGAGGCTAAAGAATGAAGCTGGAAAGAGGGGGAATGAACAGAGACTTTTGTTCGATAACCGTTAAGTTATGCCTACGTATCCTCTCGTGCAATGAGGAAGTCAGAACACCGTAGTTCGACCCAAAGAGACTGAAAGATGAATTGACTGATGAACTGCTTACTTATCTATGCTCAAGTGTATGACCTGTCTGGCTCAGGTGCAAACTGTCTTGCATTAGACGGGAGAAGCAGGTTCTCGTTTATGAGTGAAGGAGATGAGAAAAGAATCCCGAAGGATACGATTATTGTTTGTTTTTATATTTTCAGTCTTTTATTGCTTTTTGAAGTTTGTCGTAGGATAATGAGCTTAAGCCTAAACCAATGGGTTAGTAAACTCATCACATCTTCCCTCTGATTAGGGGTAATGAGAATACCTTAAGTGTGAAGTCGGATTCTCACACTTAATCACCTTTGGTGTAGGATTAAGATCATTAACCTACTTGTGATTAATTAGATGTTTTTGTGATTTTTGTTTAGTGTTGAGTAATGAGGTTAAGCCATAATCAAGGATTAAACAGACTCATTACACCATCCTAATAGAAGGATCATAGATGAGAATGTTTAAGCTGAGGAAAACTCCTCAACTTAATCCATGATTAGGGATTAAACCCATGACAAAACAAACCTTTATTAAGTGGATTTTATTTAATGATATGGTGATGAAGTGAATTTTATGATTTGCAAGACAACTTGAGGGGGACTTGTCCATTAACACCAGGGTTAGTCCTTCTTAACCACTTAAGGAAGAATTAGAACCCTAATGCAAGGCCCAAGTTACAAGTGTGATGTCTTGATAATTATTATATGGATTGATTAAGAGATTTAAACACATAAAGGGTTCAAGACTTAGGATTAAAGTTATACACTCCATCCTAAGAGAAGGATGCAGGCATAAGCTTAATCACAAAGTCTTAAAGCCTTTAGGGTTTAGTCCCTGATTATGAGGTGAGAAGAGAGGACTCAAAGAGAGACACAAAGGTAAAACTAAGAGGGGATACTAATCAAAACCCTAATTCATTGTCATGCTTGGATGATCCTAAGGTTTGTGAGGTTTCCAAGAACAATCTTCAGAGGAGCCACCAAGAAGCAGATGAACAAGATCAAGAGAAGCAAAGTGACTTACTTCATTCAAGAAGTCAAGTCACTTGAAGAAAGAAAGTGGGAGGAAGAAGAATGAGCAAGCTCAATCTCAAACACATATAAGAATGCAGCAATGGATGCAAGATAGATGAAAAGAAAAGTTATGAGAAGTGAAGGCAAATTCACTTCTCAAGTTTACTTACCACCTGAAATGTTAGAAGGAAATGCAATGCAATGCAATGCTAAATGACATGAAATGACATGATGCTAGACCAAACCAGAAGCATGTTGATGATGGAAATGATGCTATGAGGTGCTGCAAACATGAGGCAAAGCAATGGGGATGTCCATACAAGATTATGAATGCAAATGATGCAAGCTAAGGAGCATGAACAAACATGGAAAGTTATGAATCATACAAGACAAATGACATGGCAAATATGAGATGCAATGGTCAAAGATGCTTCCTATATGTCTTAAGATGTCAAATGAATCACAAGAATGCACAAAATGCAAAGACAAGTCATGTTATGCAAGGAAATGTAAGAAGGATGCAAGAGAAAGCCCAAATTAGGGTTCATGAATCAAACATCAAACAAAAATCCAAAACAGAAACAAAACCCTAAGATAAAAATGGAAAATGGCACCCAAAGAAACCCTAGGCCTATGATAAACCACTGCCCAAAGGGGAGCTCTCAACTCTCAACCAAACTCAAGATATGAATTTCCTAAGTTATTAGGGTTTTTTAGGGTTCTTAACAAAATAAATGCCAAACAATTTGAAAATGCAAGAACAATTCATGGCCTTTTTATCCCTGAAAATACATGCCAAACACAACACAATACAAGAAGAATCAATGTCTCAACCTTCTCCAATAGGCAGAAATGAATTTTTAAACTTATGATCAAAATAATGCATAAAAAATGATTTAATTCAATGAAAAATTCTTAAAATGCATCAAGATCAAAAAAGAAATTTGGTTTGAAGGTTGGACAATGTTTCTAAATATCTTAGAACATTTCATGAATTTTTTGTAATTTTTAAATACCTAAAAGTATTTTTAATTAATTAATCCCCATTAATCAACTAAAAATAATCTTTTAAACATTTAAAAATACTTTTTTAATGATGAAAAATAAAATAAAAATATTTTTAGGTCATAAAAATTAATAAAACCTTAAGGAAAAAGTTTCATAATTTTTAAGATTTTTTTGCTATTTTAAATTAATTATGCAATTTAAATGAAAGAAAATGAATTAAAAATCAAAATAAATAAAAGTCAGAGGGATGGAGGGCCAGGATGAGCCTAGGTTTTGAATTGGTTGACTGGCGCGTGATCTTGTGGTGTGGATTGGTTCTGAGTTAATTACATTTAATTAAAACTAATAATAAAATTAGGGCTAATCAAAGAGATCCTGGCCTTTCCCTTGCGCGCGCAGTCAACAAGTCAATGGCAATCAATGGTCCAAATTCAAACTAGCATTAATTATGTGATTAGGGCACAAATGACTCTCAGGTGGCCGGAGAAGACTTCCGGTCGTCTTCTCCGGCCAGCTCTCACCTGAAAAATCTCCAAACCTCTCAAAACGTACCAAAAATGAAAACCAAGAACATGGAAATGATCCTCATCCTCTCACGAACCAAACCCCTCTCTCAAAACAAATTTATATTTCCTAAATCAACTGAATCGAAGAGAAAAAGTTCTAGGTCACGCAAGCTTCAGAAACAAATTAAATGCTCAAATCACAACCATTTTCAAAACCAATGGTACCAGAATGATCAGTGAAACAAATAGAACAAGTTTGTAACAAGCAAAATCATTTCTGGAAAAATAAATTTCAGGCTACCTGAGATTTGAAGCTTTCCACTTGAGGACTTTCTGGCCTTCTCTTTATGTGCAAACCACTCCTTAGGACCCCTTGATGATGTTTGAATGCCTTAGAACAATTTATGTAGGCTGGTTGATGAGTTTCGAAAGCTCCTGCTTCAAGCTCAGTCAACAATGGCTATGGTGATTCTGACTGATTCAGGCCACTATGAATGATGGTTTATGGTCCAGATGATGTATGGAGAAGCTTTGCAAGGTTTGTTTGGCTGTTTATGGGCTAGGGAGGGAGATTCGAATGAATCTGCAGAATGAGGGTGAAGAATGGCAGTGGGGTGCTTTGGCTGTTTCAGGCTTATGCTTTGGGTGATTTCTACTCAATGATCCATGGTGAGTTGAATGGAGGAAAAGGTTTTAGTGTTTGCTTGCTGTGGAAGGGAAATCGAAGGAAGTTGCAACTTGGAGTGTTTTTGTGAATGTGTCTAGTGTGATGGTTTCAGCCTTGCTTCTCCTTATGGCTAGCTTGCAAATTGATAACATAAACAAATCTGATTGGCTGGATGATGTGACTTGTGCTTTTGTGATTGGTAAGTTTGCTTTTGCCAAAAGTCAAAAATCTTGTAAGAGAAGCATGGGCTTGATACTAGCTTGGTACAAGGCTAGGTCTGGCGCATCATGGTGTGGTGAGAGAGCCAGCAAGGTCCAAAGGCCAAGGCAGCAAGTTGAGGGAGCATGATCATGAGTTTTGCAACTTGTTGCTTTATGGTTCACATGTGAAGAAAACCTTGTTACACAAACCAAACCATAGGCAAACTTGATCCAATTCTGATTTTCAGCACTTAGAGAATGTTTATGTGTTGGTTTGAAATGAATTAGAGGCTACATTTGGCTTTGGTTCAAGACTTTGCAAAATTTCCATTTGAAGCATGCCTTAGAAATTAATGATTTTTGCTAACTTTGCATTGCCATAACTTTTGATCCAAGAAGAGTTTGATCATGTTCTTGTACTTTTTGAAAAGGGAAAGATGAGATCTACAACTTTCATGACCAAAGTTTTTCCATTTGAAGCCTTTTTGGACCAAGAATCAAAGCTTGAAAATTGACCTAAAATGATGTATTCTTGAAAAGTCAACTATGCCCAAAAAGTCAACCTTTGCAAAAACCCTAAATTCTTGATTTCTATGAACTTCAACCTTCTTCCATGATCAAATAAAGATCATATACACTCAAAATGATGAAGATTACCCATTGGTTGGGTCATTGGGGGCCTCAGATGCCCTGATTTTGCACTGACTTGTCTGAAAAGTCAACCCTTGATCAGATGACTTCCCCAAGGAATTTCTTCATGAAAATTGATATGTATACTCCCTATACCATATAGAGATCAATGGAAACAAGAATGACCAAAAAACTTGGAGTTATGGCCTCTGAAACCAAAACCCTAATTTTCAGTCAACTGTGCAGTTCAAACTGGCTCTGCATCACCTCAAACCCTAGTTCTTGTGATTCCTTTGCAATTTTGACTTTGAGGAGATGAAATATGATATAAGAACACACATGGACCACTTTGAGTTGATTGGTGGCCTTTGGAATGGCTCAAGAGGCTTTGGGATTGCTCAGATCACAAACCATAGGTGCAGATGCCTTGAAAGCTATGCAGTGAATCAAAAATGAGATGTGAGATGATATGATGGTGTTTATGCATATGAGATGATCATAAGCCATGGTGTGAATGGGTGAGGGCAAATTTGGGGTGTTTACACATATCCAAGGGTGGAGATTTAAACTGGCCAGATTAACTTATAAACTTAATTAAAAGGATTAATGACGTGAATTAGGGTTTAATGAGTGGATCTGGACCCTCCAAACGCGCGCCAGTCAAACAAAGTCAACCTATCCTACGTACCAAATTCAAACTGCATTTAATTACATGGATTAGCCCTAATCACTTTTAGGTGGCCGGAGAAGACTTCCGGTCGTCTTCTCCGGCAAGACCCTCACCTGAAAGTTGCTAAAATCCTCAAAAATCCATGAAAATGAAAACTAATGGCCCAGAAATCATCCCCATTCAACACTGAATCAAAACCCCCAAACAAAAATCATTTTTCATTCATCAATCAGCCAAATCGAAGCAAAACAACTCTAGGGCAAAAAAGTTTCAGAGCATTCATACATCCTGGTTTCTCAACCATTTTCAAAAATAATAATATCCCCATGATCAGGGGAGTACATAGAAGCATTTAAGAACTTAAAATGGAGTTTTTGGAAAAAAGTTTGAGATGACTACCTGAGATGGAAACTCCTGGTCCTGAGCTTTCTGGCCTTTCCTTTGCTGCAAATCCACTCCTTTGAACCCTCTGATGATGAAATGACACTTAGAAAGCTTTGAGGATGGCGGGTTTTTGAGATGGCAGAAGTTCTGTTCAAGGGAGGGTGGTGATCGTGTTTTTGATTCAGGGAGTTTCAGGCTATGGTGATGGGTGGTTTGTGACCAGTGAAGTATGCTGAGTTGATTTGTGAAGTTGGTTTGTGTGTTTGCAGCTTGTGGAGAGTGTTTCGAAAGCTTTTGCAAAAATGGGGTGAAAATGAGAGAGCTGTGTTCTTGGTGCTTTCAGGCTTGTGTTGTCTGTGTTTTGTCTTGCTTTTGGTTTGTATAAACAAATGGGATTGGTCAGATGAGTTGATGTGTGCTTTTGTGATTGGTATGGCTCAAGTTGCCAAAATGTCAAAGTTGTGTAAGGGAGGCATGGGCTACTAGCTAGCCAAGGACAGATGGGGTGTCCTGCGTAGCAAGATGTGTGGAGAGCCATAGGATTGTTTGTGAAGTCAGCAAGCAAGTGGATTCACACTTGAGTGAGTTTTTGCAACTTGCTTCACTTTTGTTTCCTATGAGAATTCTTGCTCCATAAGTCATAAAAATGAGGGATCCTTTGGCCCATTCTGAATTTTAGATGTCACATGATCATGTTGTGAAGAATTGGTACACATTTGAGGTCTTTAGAACACTTGAACAAACCATTTTGCAAAATGTCTCTTTGGTAGAAAACTTCAAATTTTGTGATTTTAGCCAACTTTGACAAGCCATAACTTTTGATCCAAAATGAATTAGGTCATGTTCTTCTACTTTTTGAAAAGGGAATGATCCATTCTACAAGTTTCATGACCAAAGTTTTTCCATTTGAAGCATTTTTGAATCAAAAAGTAAAGGTTGAAAAAGTTTCCTAAAATGGCAATTTCATTAAAAGTCAACTTTCCCAAAAAGTCAACTTTGCAAATGACTTGAAATTCTTCAATTTTGTGAACTTCAAACATCTTCCATGATCAAATAAAGATCATACATAATCAAAATGAAGAACACCCTTTGGTTGGGTCATTGGGGGCCTCAGATGCCCTGATTTTACACTGGCTTGCTCAGAAAGTCAACCCTTGATCAGATGACTTCCCCATTGAATTTCTTCATGAAAATTGACATGCATGCTCCCTATACCATATAGAGACCAATAGAAACAAGAATGACCAAAAAAATTGGAGTTATGGCCTTTGAAACCAAAACCCTAATTCTAGGTCATCTGTGCAGTCAAACCTGGCTCTGCTTCCATGCCATTTTCAGTTCTTGTGATTCTTTGACATTCTTGACTTTGAGAGGATATAATATGATGTTTGAACATACATGGACCCCTTTGAAGTGATTGATGACCTTTGGAGTGGCTCAAGAAGCTCTTGGATTGCTCAGATCACAAACCCTAGATGCAGATGACTTTGAACCAATGCAATGAAGCAAAAAATAGATGATATGATTGAGCTTATGCATATGAGGAGATCATAAGCCATGGTGTGAATGGGTGAGGGCAAATTTGGGGTGTTTACATCATGCTCCTCTGAGAAGGGTCAAGGTCCATAACCATATCCAGGATTCCTCCATAATGTTCTCTAAACAATGGGATGTAATTAGGTGTGATGAGTGACTGGACCTGCCTGATACCAGTCAACACAGGCTCAAAGAAATGGTAGGATATGTTGCTTTTCCTGGGAGTAGTCATGAGTGCTGCTGAAGAAACTGAAGATAAGTGTTGATGAAGATCACAGACTGATGTTGGAAATGAGCCACTGATAGGCTGATGCTGGTGGTGATGGAGATAACTGAAGCAGATGCTGAAGAAGACAACTGAAGCAGAGGTCTAAGCAGAAGAAGGGGTCAAAACCAAACCAAATATGATATGGATACCCTGAAAATCAAATAAACAAATGTTAAATGATGCAAATGATGATATATGCAAATGATATGCAAGGGTTTGTGATCAAGCTGGATCTGATTATCTGTCTTGATACAAGGCCCATGTATGTTCAAATGTCCAGATGGAGGTTTAGAAATCCAGTAACCAGGGTGGGGGACTCAAATAAAGAGTCACATGTCCAGGGTTAATCACAAGAACTGTCCAAAATGAGGTACTCTTAAACAAGATAGTAACAGGGTATGATGTGGCCAAGTGTTCCTGCAAACCTGTAAACAGCCCAACCCCCTCACAGGTAATGTTCTAGAACAAGGATCCTCAGACTTGGATCAGTTATGAGAAGTGTAAACACTTCTAACCCGGAGGTACAGTGTTTACAATAACCATAAAAGATCCTCCTCTAATTCACCTCAGCTTCTAAAGGTCATAATAAAGGTCATCCAGACTTAGCAGGCTTCCCAGATAGCCCTAGCACTACAGGAAATCTGCAGCACAGAGTTCTCAAGAAGAAACCCACATCTGAACCGTGTTTCATATTCCCGCACCAGACCGAAATGGAATGGGAAATAACATGAACCACTCTAGCCTAGGTGTCACTCAGGTCCCAGGTATAGGACCTTAAACTCTCAATGGAACCCCACCCACCAAAGAAAACCAGATCCAGCAATGACAGTATGATGCATATAAAAACTGTAAAGAAAGCAGTAAAGAAAGCTATACATAAAGCAATAAATAAATCAAAACAAATAAACACACATAGCACATAACACCCCAGTAAACACAAATCAAACAAGCGCTAGGAGGAACCCACAAAAAGAACCAGAAGCCCTCGTTACAGTATAAGGGTCCCCAACAGAGTCCCCAAGCTGTCGCTCCCAAAGATTTGCATCTCGGTACAAGCGCGAACGGTCGGCGAGAGAAGAAGAGAAAAGAGTCGCCAGCTAGGCATTTTTATCCCGAAGGAAAGGTAATGCTGCATAAACCTAAGAAAAGATGGATAAGACGGTTGCGAACCAGAGAAACTGAGAAAGGGGGTTGGTTACAACCTGGGAAGGTATTAGCACCCAGATTGTCCGCCGTACTCGACGGAATCCACGCTTGAAAATTTGTGCTTAAAGGGGTGGTGTCAGTGCTATTTGTGTGCAAGAGATGAAAAAGAATACAAGTGTCAGTGCTGGAAAGAAGTGTGAAGTGAAATGAAAGAGTGTCAGTGTAAGAAAAGAATATGAAGCTCAAGACTATGAGGCCTAAAGAATAATGCTGGAAGGAGGGGGAATATAGAGGGACTTTTGTTCGATAACTTTTAAGTTATGCCTACGTATAATCTCGTGCAATGAGGAAGTCAGAACACTGTAGTTCGACTCAAAGAGACTGAAAGATAAATTGACTTGTGAACTGCTTACTTGTCTATGCTCAAGTGTATGACCTGTCTGGCTCAGGTGTAAACTGTCTTGCATTAGACGGAAGAAGCAAGTTCTCGCTTGTGAGTGAAAGAGGTGAGAAAAGAATCCCAGAGGAGACGATTATTGTTTGTTTTTGTGTTTTCAATCTTTTATTTCTTTTTGGAATTTGTCATAAGAAAATGAGCTTAAGCCTAAACCAAGGGTTAGTAAACTCATCACATCCTCCTCTGATTAGGGGTAATGAGAATACCTTAAGTATGAAGTAAACACCACACACTTAATCACCATGATGTAGGACTAAGATCATTAACCTACTTGTAATTATTTAGATGTTTTTGGAATTTTTGTTTAGTGTTAAGTAATGAGTTTAAGCCATAATCAAGGATTTAATGGACCCATTACACCATCCTAATAGAAGGATAATAGATGAGAACATTTAAGCTGAGGAAGATACCTCAACTTAATCCATGATTAGGGATTAACCTCATGACAAAACTGTAGATGTTTAGAATTGGCAGAATTTTTGACCAACAAGAAATATTGAATTCAGTTCAGAATGTCCTATCAGATGTTGGGACATTATTAAACAGAGTATAAGAACTTATTTCAGGATGTCTCACCAGATGTTGGGACATTGTGTAAATGACTTAAGTTCAGTTTTTCAGGATGTCCCAACAGATGTTGAGACATCTCAAACCTGCTACCAGAATTAATTAATGACTAACTGTTCTGAGATATTTAAGGAGAGTTATCTGGAATTAATTATGGATGGATAAAAACAGAACAAGGCGCATCTGTAGGGAGTTTTATTATGAGGATTCAGATTAATCAGAAGAACTAAATCACCTAGAATATAGGAAGTAACAAACCCTAAATTCAAGGTGGAAGCTGCATGCTTTTAGGACTGGATTAACCTACAGAAAGCCCAAATTACAAACACCTATTTAATCAACAAAAACTCACAGAATTGAGTACGAATTTCAGAAGACCAAATAGGGTGTCTAGTGTTTTTAATAGCAGGTGTTTTCATTGTACCACTTTATGAGCTTTTAAGCAAAAGTGCATTTGTGACTTGATTGAAACTGTGAAGTAAGATCAAGCTGTATTGTTTGAAGAATGTCTTCAATTTTATTAAACTTGTAAACTTGATCACTGTGTGATTGAGGGGGAGTGAGTTGGTACTCATATCTAAGTTGTGTCTTAGGTAGAAATTGCATTGGGTAGATATTAAGTGAAAGATTAAACTGGGTTGTTTAAGTCTAGAATTAATATTACTTATAGTGGATTTCCTCCTGGCTTGGTAGCCTCCAGATGTAAGTGTGGTTATACACTGAACTGGGTTAACAAACTTCTGTGTTGTTTAATTTTCTTGCATTTTAAGTTTTGGTTAAATCTGTCAAGTGTTGGGACATCTCATAGGACATCTCATACCTGATCACAGAATTTCAATTGGCATCAGAGCAGGCACCCTGCCTGTTTATACTGGGTGAGATCTAGGGAATACAAATTCTGGAAACATGGACAGAGATATAGGATCAGTAAATAGACCACCTATACTGGATGGTTCTAATTATGACTACTGGAAGCCAAGAATGATTGCATTCTTAAGATCACTTGACAACAGGGCCTGGAGAGCAGTCAACATTGGATGGGATCATCCTATCCAAGACACCAAAGATGGATCAAAAGTGTTGAAACCTGAAGAAGAATGGAGTAAGGAGGAAGAAGATTCAACACTAGGCAACTCCAAGGCCTTAAATGCTCTATTCAATGGCATTGATAGGAACATCTTTAGACTTTTGCATCATTGTGAGCTAGCCAAAGATGTGTGGGATACTCTCAAAACAACTCATGAAGGAACATCAAAAGTAAAGATGTCAAGACTTCAACTTCTCACCACCAAGTTTGAAAACTTGAGAATGAAGGAAGATGAGACGGTTCATGAATTCTACATGAACATCTTAGAAGTAGCTAATACTTCTGGAGCTTTGGGAGAAAAGATGACTGATGAAAAACTTGTAAGAAAAATCCTCAGATCTTTGCCAAAAAGATTTGACATGAAAGTCACAGCAATAGAAGAAGCTCAAGACATATGCACTATGAAAGTTGAAGAGCTCATTGGTTCCCTTCAAACATTTGAGATGGGAATGAATGACACAAATGTTAAGAAGAACAAAAGCATAGCCTTGGTAACAAATACTGATGAAGAAGAAGATGATGAATCAGAAACTAGTAAAAGCTTATCAGACAACATTGCTATGCTTGGAAGACAATTCAAAAAGATTCTCAGAAGGATGGAAGGCAAATCCAAACCCAGTGGAAGATACACAAACTCTTCTGAGAACAGGAGACCTTATGATGCTAACAGAAGGTCAAATTATGCTGAAAAGACCAGTCAAGAAAAAGGAATCAAATGCCATGAATGTGAAGGATATGGACACATCAAGAATGAATGTCCTACCTACTTAAAAAGGCAAAAGAAAGGACTATCTGTAACTTGGTCTGATGAAGACTCAGGAGGTGATTTAGAAGAAGAATCAGCTAAGCATATCACTGCTTTAGCTGGACTATGTGAATCTGAAAGTGATTCCAGTGATGGGGAGCTTACTGTTGAAGAACTTGAGCAAGCCTACAAAGATCTATACAAAAGAAGTACTGAAATATGCAGTGAGGTTATAAAGCTAAAGAAGCAGAAGGAGGCACTAGAAGATGAAAAAGCAAGTGATCAAGAAATCATTGACACCTTGAAAAGTGAAGTAAGTCTTCTCAACTCCAAATTGGAACACATGTCCAAATCTGTTAGAATGTTGAACAGCAGCTCAAATACACTGGATGTTATTCTCAACAACAATAAGCATTCAGGGGATAAAAGTGGACTGGGATTTAACAGAGTACATAAAGATGAAGCTAGCTCTAGCAAAACTACTTCAAAATCCATACAGTCAAACAAGATGTCCCAACAGATGCTTCAACATCAGGAAAAGAACACAAAGTCAAACATAATGTTCCAACAAATGTCTCAACATTCTGAAAAGAACAAAATGAAGAAGAAGTATCAAATATGGAGATGTCATCATTGTGGAAGATTTGGACATATCAAACCTCATTGTTATAAGCTGCATGGATATCCAAGTCAAATGTATCAGCAACCTTCTAAGCAGAAAATGGAAGTTACCAAGAAAGTGCTGCATAAATGTAACACCCCAAATTTGCCCTCTTCATTTTAAGCATCATATCGCATCATAGTCATCATAACGGATCATGTCTTTAGCATTTTGCATAGAAAAATGAGGCATAACACTCACATGTTCTAGCATAAGGCATATGACCAACCATCTGGAAAGTTCGAAGCACCACAGATAAAAATCGAGAGCATGGTGACCAGGCAAAAATTTCACAGGATCACTCTGCACAAGCTCTGTACCATGTTCAAAGCTTAAAAAGAATGAAAGGATCAAAATCAGCTTGAAACGGCGGGCGCCGGCATCATTTTTGAAGTTTCCCACCAAAAGGGGGGAAATTCAAATTTTGCATGCGTTAACCGATTAACGCATATGGTTAACCGGTTAACAGCTGCGAAATTTGAATTTCCAGCAGCAAATTTCAGCATGTGGTTTTGGCTCCATTTTCCAATTTTCTGATTTTTATTCATTTGAATTTCATTTGAATTTGAGAAGGATCTAGAGCATGTATCCAAACCTCTTTCCAACCCTAAAACCTAATCACATTACCAAGCCATATTTTTTGGATCCCAAACCAAGATTTTGGGCCCCAACCCTAAACCATATATATTCCATTTCTCTCCAAACCAAGGGATCTCTCCCTCATTTTTCACTCTCATTTCTGAATTTTCATTGCTCTCACTCACAATTCTCTCACTTTTCTCTCCCAATTTTCCAAATTACTCAAAGTTCCTCTTTGAAGATCACGCAACCTTGCCTTGAGGTGTGTAGATCTTGGAACTAGACCTCCATCCATAGTTTCATTACATCTTTTCGCTGGTTTAATTGGTGATTCAGATCTGGTTTGGGATCTAGAAGTGCTTTTGGATCAAAATTCTGCATCAAGAGCTTGATCTTGCATTTATTTTGCATGGAGGGTGGAGATTAGCATCGGATCTTCAAGGTTTTGCGCGAGATCTATCATTTTCAGCATAATCAACAATTACCAAAGCATACCTCCGCTTTGTAGGTTGGTTTAATTTCAGATCCAACTCTGTTTTTAGCTTATTTGCATTGCTTGTGCTTTAGATCCACCATGTGTTTGTGTAATTGATTGTGTTGCATGATTTGATTGGTTGATTGGTATCCGGATCCGTTTGTTATTGTTCATGAGCATAATGTTATGGATTGATGTGCATTGATCTATTTTTCCATGTGTAATTGAGTGCTGGTCTGGTGCAGCTTATTTGAATAAGCTGTTTTTGAGCTGCTGTTTTCTGCAGGAATTTGCTGCTGTTTTTACAGTGTTAACCGGTTAACGTATATGGTTAACCGGTTAACGCCCTATTTTTCTGCGTGTTTGGTGCAGGTTTTGACTGGTTAACCGGTTAACGCATATGGTTAACCGGTTAACACTGATGCAGAATGGTTTTTCAGGGCTGTTTTGAGTTTGTTTGACCCCTTTGCTTGTGCTAATTGTCATGACTCATTGTATGATCATTAATCATGATGTTTTAAGGTGGTTTGCTTGCTGGTTGATGTATGCTTTCATGTTCTCGACGCGTAAGTCGTGTATTTGCAATGTTGGCATGATTGTTTGATTTTTGTTTTCAAGTACCTTTGAGCATGATTGATCCCATGATTGTTTCTTGGTCAACTTGCTGGATTTTTGCTAACTTTTCAGGGGCTCATGGTAAGAGAAGTGTGGATGTTTATCCACATTTCAACTTTTTTCATCTTTCCTCTTTTGTTATTTGAACTAACCCTTTGTTGTTGGGCTTAGGCCTTTCTCATCCCTTCTTCTATCTTCTTCTTCTCTTCTTCATTAGGATAGAAACCTCACAAACTCTTAGGACTTCCATGCATGTGAATACTTAGGATTATTTTAGTCCCCCTTTAGAATTTTTCCTTTGAGATCTTTTTGGTTCTTTTCTCTTCTCATCTCAAAACTCTTAAAAAAACACTTTAATAAATGTGAAGTGATGCATTGATCCATAGCCTTATTCCATGAGGTATGCTTGTAGTCTTCCCATCTTGGGATAGTACAAGTTTGCCTTGTGATGCACAAGTCTGATCAAGGTATCTTCTTCATAAAAGAAAAGCCTAAAAAACACTTCTTCATGTAAATAACCAAAAAACACTTAATAATTAAGCAAGTTAGTGAGCCTAAGCCCTAATCTTTGGGTTCAAGTTTTGGGGATCTTCTCCTTACTTGAGTGTGCTTGTTCTATTATTCCATCTTGGAATGTAGTGACAAGTGCACATTCCATTGGTGAGAGTTTGAGTTCACTTCCTTGTGGCACACTCATAAAAGCTTCTAAAAAACACAAACAAACAATAAGCGTTTTTCCTTCGGGAATTCTTTTCTCATCTCCTTCGCTCCGTACGCGAACTTGCTCCTACTTGTCACTTTGCAAGACGGTTACGCACTCGTCGTCCGAGTCTGCAACACCTGAGCAATGGCATAGGCAGTTCAAGCCTTAATTCACAAGCAATTTCCTTTTAGTACCCCTAGTTAGGGGAACTACGGCGTCTCTGATCCTCATTATCCTGATGAGGTACGTAGGCAGCGGGGTAGGGCCCGTTCGAGCACAATATTTATTTTCCCTACATTTTTCTCTTTGTTTCTTATTTCGGTTCTTTTCTAGTTCTAGTTTTATTTTCTTTTGCTGCAGCTTTCATACCCTCACCCTTTGAAACAGTTTCTTTTGCAAGCGTGGATCCCGTCGGGTACGGCGGACGATCTGGGTGCTAATACCTTCCCAGGTCGTAACCGACTCCCGAGCCCAGTCTCTTTGGTTCGCAGGACCCGTGTCCTTCCTTTTCTTTCTTCTGGTTTGTGCAGCATTACCATTCCCTCTCTTCGGGATAAAAATGCCTGGCTGGCGACTCTATTCTTTTTCCGCGCCACTTTCGCGTTTGTACCAGGATGGAAATCCTCGGGAGCGACAGCTTGGCGACTCTGCTGGGGAGTATTACCCGGAATCTCTGGTTCCCCTGAGAGTCTCTCCTAGCGCTTGTTTGTTTCTGTTTCATTGGGTGATGTTTGTTTGATGTGGCTTATTGTATTTTATTGTTGTTTATTTACAGCTTTATTTACAGCTTTATTTACAGTTTTCAGTATTTATTTTCCGCATCATATATATCATACTGGACTGTCTGGACTGGTTTTCTTTGGTGGGATGGGAGTTACTGGTTCTTGAGAGATGTGAGCCAAGTACCCGGCTCGAGTGCACCATAGGACTTAGAGTGGTTCCACTTTGGCCTCATGAGATCTTGTCATGAGGGTAGTAGTGAGTTCCACACCCAGGTTGCGATTGTCTTGGAAATGTCTTGATTTGGGGATCTTCCTCTCTCATTACATAACCCTGACAGTTATGTGCAGCTGGGGACCGATCATTGAGAACCTTTGTGGAAACAACCCTCTCCAGTGGTGACAGTGGCAGACCACATTTTGTGGCAAACCCATTCGCACCCGAGGGTCCACCGGGAACTCGCATAGGATGGCCTGGTTCTCTTATAAGAACTCAGTTAAAGCATCTGGTCGTATGACATTAGTACTGTATCCTACGGGCTGAATGTACTATTGTTTCTCGATTTCAGCACTTGAAGCTGGGGACTTATAAGGGATGCTTGTTTTTCCCGGACTCAGCTGAGGCCTCCCTGCGTAGTACATAATGCCTAACCGATTCCCTGATTTGGTCATGAGCCATTTCTCGGAGATGGTGAAAGTATTATTGCTATTCGGCTTTGAGAGTCCGTGATGTCTGACCCGGAGCCTTTTACCTGTGAGATTGGGGGGTGTTTACAGGTGTGCAGGAACCCATGACCTCAACATACACTCATTTGTTCAGTTATGATCTTTGGTCCGGTGAATAAGATTTGTGGTTCCGAAGTTATGGTCCTGGAATTCTGGATTTCTTGATACTGTGATTCTGATCAGAGGGTTGTGATTATCAGAGGGTGTGACTCAGTGAACTGTTGAGATTGCTAGTTATTCAGAGGGCTTTGTCAGTGTGCCAGTTCAGATGGTCCCCGTTGGTCATATGTTTGCATTGCATTGCATTTGCATCATTCTTTGCATTAACTGTTTATGTTTCCCATTTTTCAGGGCATTGCTCGCATTTGTTCCCAGTTCTGGTATTCTTATCTCCATGGCAGAAATCAAAAGAGATCCAAGAAAAAAGAATGTGCATTATACCTTTCTTCAGCCGGAAGTTAAAAGTGTTCAGAGGTTAGCAGGTTTGATGAACGATCAAGTCTTAGGAAACTTCAAGAAAAGATATGGCCAGATACTGAAGTTTGTGGACAAGCCTACTACAGACCAAAAGGACAGCTTGCATACCTTGTTGCAATTTTATGATCCCTTGCTGCGTTGCTTTGTTCTTTCAGGTTACATCTTAGCTCCGACATTGGAAGAGATCTCCAGCATGCTGAGTATTCCGATCAGAGAGACATTGCCGTTCTACGGGTCAGAGGTTGTGCTCAAAGATGAAGACATAGCCAAGGTTTGTAGGTTGCCAGTTGTTTCGGTCAGAAAGGCTTTGCAAGAGAGTAAAGGCAGAGGTCTACTCTGGAGCGTGCTTATCCCAGAGGCTGAGAAATATGCTACAGAAGCTAAGTGGAACGACTTTGGAGCTTTGCTTGCATTGATGGTATATGGGTCTAGCTTGTTTCCCGGAGAGAAAGAGTTTGTCAGCTTAGAAGTGATCTCAATCTTTGCAAGAGGCAATCCAGTGCCTACTTTATTGGGTGACTTTTATTTTAGTGTCCACTACAGAAACGAGAAGGGTAGAGGTGGTCCAGTGGTCTGCTGTGCTCCTTTGTTTGCCGAATGGTTCGCTAGACAGTTACCTAAATCAGGTGCCTTCAAGGATCTGCGAGATGAATGGAGATGGTCCAGAAGGCTGATGGGATTGACTGAAGAAGACATTGCTTGGGGTTATGACAGGGATTTGCTAGGAAAGGAGTTGATGGTTAGTTGCGGGAGGTTTGCTGGAGTACCTTTGCTAGGAAGGAAAGGTGTCATCAGTCACTACCCGACATTAGCCAGAAGGCAGTTTGGCTACCCTTTGAAGGATCCTCCCCAGATGGAGATGTTTGCTGAATCCTTATATTTTCCTGCTGACGGAAACGGAGAGCTAGTCCAACAAGCCGTTCAATCCTGGGATCACAGGAAAAGGAAAGGGAAGAAAGACTTCGGCCGAGTTGATCCCAAGGCATATCCACCATATGCTGAATGGTTGCAAAGGCATATCGAGGCAGTTCTCATGCCTTTTTCAGTCGAAGCTCCACTTTATCCTCGAGAGGTACCAAGTCCGAGCAGTACGGTTTCCTTGGAGGAGTACAAGAAGCTAGAAGCTCAGCTGCAAGCGGTCAGAGTAGAGAATGTTGAGATGGTAAGCTTATACCACCAGGCTAATAGAGCTAAGAAGGAAGTCGAAGACAAGCTGCAGAAGCTCCAAGCTTCCTTGGAAAACAAAGAGAAAGATTTTGCCGGAAGAGAAGCCCATTTCCATCGATTGGGTATGATGGAAGCGCAAAGAGAAGCCAAGCACAAGGAGACTTTAAAGACTCTCAAGTGCGCTCGACAGTCCATTGTTTGGCTGAAAGGCCAAAGGGATGAAGACCAAAAGAAATTCAAAGAGAAGGAAGAGTTCTTTGAGATTCAGATGGCTTTCAAGAAAGAGGAAGTGGAACAAGCCCACGCCATCCGGAGGGAGAGGACCCAGCAGCTAGTCCAAAGTCAATTAGCTCTGGAGGAAGCCAGGAAAGAGATTGAAGAGCTCAAGCTGAGGGCAGGTGTCAAGAAAAGCAAGGCGGAGGTGGCAGAGCCGGGATCCTTAGCTTAGTTTATTTTTCAGACTACCTACAGGCTTGTTGTAGGAGTCTTGCTTTTATTTCTTTTGTCTTTATGTACTGGTTTGTAATCCTTCGGGGAATATTCTGGGATGTATTCTGACTTTTAGCCTATAGTGGTTTGTCCCTACTCAGTATTAATGTACAAGTTATCGTTTTGAATGTGCAAGACTCGTTTGTCTAGATACTGCTAATATTTGAACACTTATCAAAGAGAAAGTTTGAAAGATAAAAAGTGGTTGCCGAGATAGATGCCAGAACTGGGGCATGCCAAATGTTTAAAGTTGGGAACATGAACAGTTGCATTGCATTGCATATAACCTGTTTGTCTGTTTTGCAGGTGTCACATCAATTACTAACGGGTTTTGTGTTTCAGGCGCAATAGCTCCTCGTAAGGTTCGAGAACAACCAACAGTGCACAGATACCCAACCAAGGTTAACAGAGAGCGGGTCATGGATCAAATGCAGGCAGATTTGGCAGACCTAAGACAGAGGATGGACAACTTCATGACGTTAATGGCCGGAATGGGGCAGAATCAAGAACGTTTGCGAGAGATGGTGGAGAATCAGAATCGGAACGCTGCTGCTGCTGCTAATGCTGATAATCATGCCGGTGCGGGCGCACGACAGGCTGGACCTCAAGTTATACAACCAGGGGCGACCGTAGTCAATGACGGGATGCATAACACTCATGTGGATCACCAGGAGGACCAGTTCACTTTGCTTGATGAGACCGAGGGTCAAGGGGTCGAAATGAACAAGAGATTCGAAGAGATGGCCGAGCAGATCAAGGCTATTCAGTCCCAGAGTTCTTTGGGATTCGATATAACAGACTTGGGCTTGGTTCCGGGAGTCAGAATTCCGTATAAGTTCAAAGTTCCTACTTTCGAGAAGTACAAAGGCACTGCTTGCCCAAAGACCCATCTGCAATCGTATGTTGGGAGAATTGCTGCGCATACAGACGATGAAAAACTATGGATGTATTACTTTCAGGATAGCTTGGTGGGAGCTTCTCTTGAGTGGTACATGAAGCTCAGCAGGGTTAATGTCAAGAGCTGGAAAGATCTCGCTGAGGCCTTCGTGAAGCAGTACCAGTATAACATGGACATGGCTCCGAATCGCACCCAGTTGCAACATATGGCTCAGACAGCAAAAGAAGGCTTCAAGGAATACGCTCAGAGGTGGCGTCAGTTAGCTGCCAGGGTGCAACCACCACTGTTAGAGAATGAGATGGCCGATATGTTTATGGGTACCCTCCAGGGGGTATTTCTTGAGAGGCTGGCGTCAAGTTCTGCTACAAAGTTCAACGATATTGTCATTGCGGGAGAAAGGGTTGAAACGCTGTTGAAAATGGGGAAGATACAAGACCCCGGTGCTAGTAGTTCAAGTGGAGCGAGGAAAGCTTTCAGCGGACCTCCGAGAAGGCGAGAAGGTGAGACCAATGCTGTATTCGGTCGCAGCCAGGGCCGTGGTTACAGAAGACCTTATGGGCATGTGGCTGCTGTCACTATTCCTGCAGCTCCCGTACAACAAATGTTACCTCCACCACAACAACAGCAACAACAGCAACAACCTAGAGCCAACTACCAGCAAAGACCTTATCAGCCGAGGCCGACTCGTCCTGCTAACAGAGTGATAGAAGCTATTCCCATGACATATGCTGCCTTGTTGCCGAGACTACTGGATTTGAACCTTATTCAATTGAGGACTTTGGCACCACCACCTCCTGGAGAGCTTCCAGCTGGTTATGATGTCAACGCGCGATGCGCTTTTCATTCAGGGGCACCCGGGCACTCAACCGAGAGGTGCAGGGCGCTACATCATAAAGTTCAAGATCTCGTGGATTCAAAGGCAATCAACTTTGCACCACCACCGAATGTCCACTCGAACCCTATACCTCACCATGGCGGGGCAAGAGTTAATGCTGTTGAGCGTGATGACAAGTCGAGTTTGGTACTAAGTATTGGTGAAGTCAAGACGCCGTTGAAAGTGGTGAAAGAGAGACTGTTGAAGGGTCAAGTGTTTCCTGGTTGTTCTCTCGATTGTGAAGACTGTGCAAGTGCTGTGAATGGCTGCGAGAAATTGAAGACGGGTTTGCAAGAGTTGATTGATGATGGATCTCTGCAATTTAGCAAGATTAGTAATGAAGAGGATGATGATGTGTCAACCGTTACTATCTTCTATGACGAAGCTGATATGCCCGTCAGACAGAGGCCGGTTATCACCTACGCTCCTCAGATTAGTCCTGTGACTATAACGGTACCTGGGCCAATGCCGTATAATGATGATAGAGCCATTCCGTGGCATTATGGTTCTGATGTCTATGTGGCGGGACAGAAGATGGAAAGTAGACCTGTTGCTGATTTGACCATTGAGAATGTAGGAGGTGTTGGAGGTTTTACTCGAAGTGGCCGTTTGTTTGCTCCTCCTGCACTGAGAAAGGATCCCGAGGCCGAAGCTTCATCTAAAGACAAAGGAAAGCAGACTGTGAATGATGAGTCGAATACTCCTGTGGCTGGGCAGGGGACGTTTGAGAAAGAGGTAGAGGAATTTATGAAGATCATCAAAAGGAGTGACTACAAGGTGGTTGACCAACTGAATCAGACACCTTCAAAGATCTCTATCTTGTCACTGTTGATGTGCTCACCTGCACACCGAGAAGCCTTGCTGAAAGTACTTCAAATGGCTTACGTTCCTCAAGAGATTACGGTCAATCAACTTGAAGCTGTTGTCGGAAGTGTCAATGCTAGCCATGGCTTGGGCTTCACTGACAGAGATCTTACTTTGGAAGGAAGAAATCACAATAAAGCACTGCATATCACGATGGAATGCAGGGGCGCTGTGTTATCCCATGTTCTGGTGGACACAGGCTCTTCGTTGAACGTGCTCCCGAAAAAGGCGTTGATGAAGCTTGACATTGATGGGGTTATCCTGACGCCGAGTGATCTGGTGGTTAAAGCTTTCGATGGTTCAAGAAGATCAGTTTTCGGAGAGGTTGAGTTGCCTGTCAAGATAGGCTCTCAAGTCTTCAAGAGTGTCTTCTATGTCATGGATATCCAGCCTGCGTACAGTTGCTTGTTGGGCAGACCGTGGATACACGCAGCTGGAGCTGTCACCTCAACTCTACACCAAAAGCTTAAGTATGTGGTGGACGGTCAAGTCATCACAGTCTGCGGGGAAGAAGATATATTCGTCAGCCACCTGTCGACATTTAAATATGTAGAAATGGACGGAGAAATTCACGAGACTTTGTGCCAAGCTTTTGAGGCAGACGTCAGTATCTTGACTCCGGTGAAGAAAAACAACGAAGGCACGTCAATTCATTCTTACCGGGAAGCAAAAGAGGCTGTCCAATCAGGAAATGCCCAAGGCTGGGGCAAGCTACTGGAGGTGGGAAAGAAGGGTGACAAATTTGGCTTAGGGTATCAGCCTGGAGGGTCTACTCAGAGTGGTAAAGCTGTTGCATTCACAAGTGCTGGGTTGCTCAACCGTGATCAAATCTGTACGGCAAGTCAAGACGGAGATGGTGACAAGGACTGGGACAACAATTGGATCCGCCCGTGTGCACCCGGCGAGGAGCTAGGAAATTGGTCTGCTGAGGACATCGTTCAAGTCACCTGGCTCTCAAAGTAATTGTTTGTTTCCTTTTATTAGCATACTGCATTGTCAAATCCAGCATTCTGCCCAAGATGTTCGGATCCATTGTATTGGGCCACCATGTTTTGTATTGCATCGTTATTTTTGCCATGAAATAAAAGGACATTTTCAGACAAACTGTGTTCCCTTTCTTTGTTTTTAAACTTTTTCACAAAAAAAAAACAATATAAAAATGGCAATGTGTTTTTCTTTTTTGCTTTGTGTTAGCGTCTCTTTTCAAAATAAGCAGATTCTAAATAAGCACATCATTTGTGCAGTGCTGATCATCCGGATTCCATGGATAACGTTCCTGCTATGACTATGCATGACTTTGATAATCCAGTCTACCAAGCTGATGAGGGGGTTGAGGAAGACTGTGACCTCCCTGAAGAGTTGGTCAGATTGTTGAAACAAGAGGAACGGGTTATTCAGCCTCATCAAGAAGAGATTGAGACCATCAACATTGGCAGTGAAGATGCAAAGAAAGAGATCAAGATAGGGGCCAATCTGCGGGCCGATGTCAAACAAGAGCTGATCAGTATGTTGAGAGAGTATGTGGATATCTTTGCTTGGTCATATCAGGATATGCCAGGATTGGATACCGACATCGTGATGCATAAGCTACCCCTGAGGGAAGACTGTCCTCCTGTAAAGCAAAAGTTGAGAAGAACTCGCCCGGATATGGCGATGAAGATCAAAGAGGAGGTGCAAAAGCAGTGGGATGCCGGATTCCTTGCCGTGTCTAGTTACCCACCTTGGGTAGCTAATATCGTACCAGTACCTAAGAAGGACGGCAAGGTCCGAATGTGCGTTGACTATAGAGATTTGAACAGAGCAAGCCCGAAGGATGATTTTCCGTTGCCACACATTGATGTGTTGGTCGACAATACTGCTCAATTCTCAGTGTTCTCCTTCATGGATGGATTCTCCGGTTATAATCAGATAAAAATGGCGCCGGAAGACATGGAGAAGACAACGTTCATTACCCCGTGGGGAACGTTCTGCTATAAGGTCATGCCCTTTGGTCTGAAGAACGCAGGGGCAACTTATCAACGGGCAATGGTCACATTGTTCCATGACATGATCCACAAGGAGATAGAATGTTATGTGGATGATATGATTGCAAAGTCCAAAGACGAAGAGGAGCATTTGGTTAATTTGAAGAAGCTGTTTGACAGATTGATCAAGTACAAACTGAGGTTGAATCCGAACAAGTGCACTTTCGGAGTGCGTTCTGGAAAGTTGCTGGGTTTCATTGTAAGTCAAAGGGGAATTGAGGTAGATCCTGCTAAAGTGAAAGCTATTCAAGATATGCCTGCACCAAAGACAGAAAAAGAAGTGCGCGGTTTCTTAGGTAGATTGAACTACATTTCTCGGTTCATATCCCACCTAACCGCCACGTGCGAGCCAATATTCAAACTGCTAAGAAAAGAGCAGACGGTCAGGTGGAATGATGATTGCCAAAGAGCTTTCGACAAAATAAAGGAATACTTACAGGAGCCTCCAATTCTGATGCCTCCAGTGGAAGGAAGACCGTTAATCATGTACTTGACCGTGTTTGAAGGGTCGATGGGGTGTGTGCTCGGCCAACATGACGAGTCTGGTCGAAAAGAGTACGCCATTTATTACCTTAGCAAAAAGTTTACCGACTGTGAATCCCGATACTCACTGCTCGAGAAAACTTGCTGCGCTTTGGTATGGGCTGCTCGCCGACTGAGGCAGTACATGTTGACCCATACTACACTTCTCATTTCCAAGATGGATCCTGTCAAGTACATCTTTGAGAAACCAGCATTGACCGGAAGGGTTGCTAGGTGGCAGATGATTTTAACTGAATACGACATCCAGTACACTTCTCAGAAAGCCATCAAAGGAAGTGTATTGTCGGAATACCTTGCTCAGCAACCTCTTGAGGATGACTATCAGCCGATGAGATTTGATTTCCCTGATGAGGACATCATGTACCTCAAAACAAACGATTATGAGGAACCACTTCCGGAGGAGGGGCCTGACCCTGAATCCAAATGGAAGTTGATGTTTGATGGGGCCGTCAATATCAATGGTCGTGGAGTTGGTGCCGTACTCATTACTCCTGAAGGTGTTCACTTACCCTTCGCTGCCAGAATTACTTTTGGCTGCACCAACAATGAAGCGGAATACGAGGCGTGTATAATGGGAATAGAGGAGGCAATTGATCTGCGGATTAAGAACCTCGACATATTCGGAGATTCAGCCCTCGTCATTAACCAAATTACCGGCAAGTGGTATACACATCAAGAGCATCTGATTCCGTACAGGGATTATGCTAGAAAACTGTTGACATTCTTCACAACAGTTGAACTCAGATACATACCACGCGACGAAAATCAATTTGCCGATGCTTTGGCTACTCTCTCTTCGTCGATTAAAGTCATGTGTTGGAACTTTGTGCCCAGAATTGACATCTCCAGGCTTGACTCTCCCGCTTATGCTTTCTCTGTAGACGCCGTGTCTGACGAGAAACCTTGGTATTTTGATATCAAGTTATTCCTGGAGAAGCAAGAATACCCAACAGGGGCATCTTCCAAAGACAAAAAGACCTTGAGACGACTCGCTGCTAGTTTCTTCTTGAACACAGACGGGGTTTTGTATAAGAGGAACTTCGACATGGTCTTGCTCAGATGCGTGGATAGACACGAAGCAAGCCTGTTGATGCAGGAAGTCCACGAGGGATCTTTTGGTACCCATGCAGGAGGGCACGCCATGGCAAAGAAACTGCTGAGATCAGGGTATTATTGGATGACAATGGATGCAGACTGTTGTTCATTCGCCCGAAAGTGCCACAAGTGCCAAATATATGCAGATAAAGTGCATGTTCCGCCTAACCCGCTGAATGTCATGTCATCTCCTTGGCCTTTCTCTATGTGGGGCATTGACATGATCGGGAAGATCGAGCCAACTGCTTCGAACGGTCATCGCTTCATTCTGGTCGCGATTGATTACTTTACCAAGTGGGTAGAAGCGGCGTCTTATGCCAACGTCACTCGTCAAGTGGTGGCAAGATTTCTGAAAAGAGATATCATATGCAGATATGGAGTGCCCGAAAGGATCATTACTGACAATGGTTCTAATCTCAACAACAAGATGATGGCAGACTTATGTCGGGACTTCAAAATACAGCATCACAATTCTTCTCCTTACCGACCAAAGATGAATGGTGCGGTAGAGGCAGCTAACAAGAATATCAAGAAGATTGTGCAGAAAATGGTTGTCACCTACAAGGATTGGCATGAGATGTTACCGTTTGCTTTGCATGGGTACCGAACGTCGGTCAGGACGTCAACAGGGGCAACTCCTTTCTCTCTGGTGTATGGCATGGAAGCAGTCCTGCCTGTTGAAGTAGAGATTCCTTCACTGCGCGTGATGATGGATGTCAAGTTGGATGAGGCTGAATGGGTGCGTGCTTGTTACAATCAGCTATGTCTAATTGAGGAAAAGAGATTAGCGGCTATCTGTCATGGTCAGCTTTATCAGAGGAGAATGAAACGGGCATTCGATCAACGAGTACGTACTCGAGAGTATCAAGTGGGAGAGCTTGTATTGAAGAGGATCGTTCCTCCAGGTTCAGATAACAGGGGCAAGTGGACCCCAAACTACGAAGGACCATTCATAGTGAAGAAAGTATTCTCAGGAGGAGCGCTGATGCTCACCACTATGGATGGAGAAGACTTCCCATCTCCTGTTAACTCGGACGCAGTTAAAAAATACTTCGCATAAAGAGACCCGCTGGACACAAAAACAGAATGTAAGTCCAGGCAAGAAAAGGGCATCCCGGCGAGCTAAAAACAGAATAAAGAGCTCGGGCAAAAATTAGGGAAATGAATAAAAAAAAATGTACACCCGCTGAGTTGAAAAGCCGCATTGGACAGCTCAGGCAAAAAAGGGTATCCCGGTGGATTGAAAACCCGAGAGGGCGATCCACGCAAAATAGGGGAATAAGCGAACAACTGTGATCCGAGTTATCTGAACCACGTCATCGTTTCGTACAGTTTGACAATACCGGAAGGATAGGAAACAGTCCCCTCGTCCTCTCAGAAAGCCAAAACAGAATGGAGAGTCTTGAAGACATGCAGGTCATAGCAGAAATGGAACTCCTTGGAATGCCGCGTACGTTGCCATTAGGATAATTTCTTTTCTCAATTTTTATAGTGGCTACCTCTTTCCAGGTGGTTGCTTCCTGATGTAAATCTTTGCCTATTCAGAGGCCATTCAATAAAAATAATATTCAGTCAAAAAGCTGTGTGTGTTTATTTTTGTTTACAAAATGTCCTGAATTTTTGGCAAAAATAGCATTGCATCTAAACATGGTGATAATTTTGAAAAGAAAACTGACATGCAGGGAAACTGTAACCCTCTTTGAGCGTCGGGTGACGATGGATGAACCGATCATTCCATGCAAATCCCCGGGACACGCGTGTGTTTTCTGTTGATGCAGGTTGCAGGTTGGCGTCGCATTCTCTCAAGCGATTTAATATTCCCCGGCGGAGTACCTCCCCAGCCGAGTACTTCACCAGTAGGGTATCATCCCAAGCAAAGATTTCCTTTCCCAGCAGGTATCTGAAGCCTGGCATCCCAAGCAGAGATTTTCCTCCAAGCAAGCCTTGGTGGCAGTCCAAGCAAGCTTTTCTTCCCCAGTGAAGTAGCATTTCATTCTTCCCCAGCGGAGTATACCCAGCAGGTGCCCGAAAACCTGACATCATCAAAGATGGAATTAGTAGTCCATTATCCCCATCAGAGTATGCCTATCAGGTACCTGAAAGCCTGATATCCCCTCAGAGTCTTGAGTTATCAGATGCTCTCCCCAGTCAGAGTGTTTGCCCAAGAAGCTTCTCCAGCCAAGTCTGAGGATGTTCCTGTTCCCACAGTGGTCATATTTGATTTTCGCTTCCGTCAGTGAAATATTCCCCAGCAAAGTTGCCGTACTTTGGGTATTTGATGATGCAGCCAGGTATTCATCACCTCAGTCAGAATGTGTATCCAGACCTCTTGACTTGGATTACCCTGCAGAGTCGTATCTCTTATTGCCGATCAGGCATCCGTTTGTTGCTCGTCTGCAATCTTCAACACTTGTATGTGTTGTCTTTAAGCGGAGTTATCCCCAGCAATAATGTATCATGTTTTATTGCTGCTCGTTTGCATCTTTCAACACTCGTATGTGTTAGCTCGGTGGTATTGCTCGTTTGCTTTCCCCAATAGAGTCTATATCTATTAGCACTCGTCTGTGCTCGCATCTTTATTTGATGCCCATCCTCTTTCAGCACTCGTCCGTGCCTTTTCCCCGGCAGTTTCCTCTTTATTTGAGGTACTCTCCAGCAATCTTCTGTGCTAGCATCTTTGTTTGATGACCATTCGCAGCTCTCGGCACTCGTCCGTGCTTGTTAGTCTTTGAAGTTTTCTCTCCCCAGCGAAGTTGCCTGTACTCGTTGGGGCGCGTATCTTCATTTGGTGCTCGTCCGCATCCCTGCAGCACTCGCCCGTGCATGTCGTTCCTCTTTATTTGAGGCGTATCCCCAAGAAAGTGGCCAGTACTCGTCCGTGCTCGCATCTTTATTTGATGCTCGACCGCCTCTCTTAGCATTCGTATGTGCTCGTTACTCCTTCGAAGATTGCTCGGCCGTATCTTTCGGCGCCCGTCCGTGCCTGTCATTGCTGCTCGTCTGCAACTCTTCAACACTCGTCTGTGTTCTGATATGATTTTGGTTGTTGCTCGTCTGCAAATTCCAGCATTCGTCTGTGCTTGGAGATGTCCCCAGCATCGTCCGCAACCCCTTTACACTCGTCTGTGTTCTGATATGATATTTGTTGTTGCTCGTCTGCAACCTCCCAGCACTCGTCTGTGTTCGGTATGGGATCCTTCGCTGCACTCGTCTGTGCCTTGATATGTATTCTCCGCTATTGCTCGTCTGCAACGACCCGGCACTCGTCTGTGTTTGGTTAAAGCTCGTCTGCTTTTATTCCCCAGAAGTCGTTTGTGTTTTGAAGCTCGTCTGCTTTGCCTGGATACTCGTCTGTATCATCCTCGGCACTCGTCTGTGCTAGCTTGCACCTGAATGTGAAGATATCTCTGTGACTACTTCAAATGCTCGTCTGTGTTTGAACTTCTGGTATTCGTCTATACCAGCGGCTGATACTCGTCTGTATCATCGCCTGAAGCACTCGTCTGTGTTTCTCAGATCATCGTCTGATACTCGTCTGTATCATTGACTTAGGGCACTCGTCTGTGTTGTCTTGATGATCACCCAATACTCGTCTGTATTGAAGAGGTTTCGAATCCTGACAGTGGGAATTAAATGTCGAAATGGTTACCGGTCCTGGCGTAACAGGTAAATCCGAAGGAGGCTCGTCTGTCTCAAGCACCAATTATGGTAGCTGCACCTGGCGTAACAGGTTTGCTCAGAAGACTCGTCTGTCTTATACCATATATCCGCGGATAATATATGAAGAAGGTTCGTCTACCTTGGTTGCATGTCTATCCCACAGACTTATATGCATTTCCGGAGCCTGCGTAAGGGTTATCCGAAGAAGACCCGTCCGTCTTATTCCACTTATCTGCGTAAGGATTAGTGAAGGAGATTCGTCTATCTCAGGATACTTTGAAGTTCTTTAAGGGCTCGTCCGCTCTCTGCACCTGGCGTCACAGGTCATTCGAAGACTCGTCTGTCTCAGATTATTGTCTTGAAGTGTTGAAGGACTCGTCTGTCCAGCTCCTGGCGTCACGGGATTGTTTGAAGACTCGTCTGTCAATTTGTTCTTATTTCAGATACCATTTCCAACTTGGAAGAAGCTCGTCCGCTTCTTTCTCCCCTGCAGTCCCCAGAGCGTCATCTGGTCGGGTTTATTTCCCGGTGTTGCATTCTTCGTCAGAGTGCAAATTTCTGGTCTTCTTGGTATTCAATCACAGTTTATCTTGAATGGTCGATAGCTCGCTGCTATCGTCCTTTTCGGATTAACTGATGATTGAATAGGGGCAGCTGTAACACCCCAAATTTGCCCTCTTCATTTTAAGCATCATATCGCATCATAGTCATCATAACAGATCATGTCTTTAGCATTTTGCATAGAAAAATGAGGCATAACACTCACATGTTCTAGCATAAGGCATATGACCAACCATCTGGAAAGTTCGAAGCACCACAGATAAAAATCGAGAGCATGGTGACCAGGCAAAAATTTCACAGGATCACTCTGCACAAGCTCTGTACCATGTTCAAAGCTTAAAAAGAATGAAAGGATCAAAATCAGCTTGAAACGGCGGGCGCCGGCATCATTTTTGAAGTTTCCCACCAAAAGGGGGGAAATTCAAATTTTGCATGCGTTAACCGGTTAACGCATATGGTTAACCGGTTAACAGCTGCGAAATTTGAATTTCCAGCAGCAAATTTCAGCATGTGGTTTTGGCTCCATTTTCCAATTTTCTGATTTTTATTCATTTGAATTTCATTTGAATTTGAGAAGGATCTAGAGCATGTATCCAAACCTCTTTCCAACCCTAAAACCTAATCACATTACCAAGCCATATTTTTTGGATCCCAAACCAAGATTTTGGGCCCCAACCCTAAACCATATATATTCCATTTCTCTCCAAACCAAGGGATCTCTCCCTCATTTTTCACTCTCATTTCTGAATTTTCATTGCTCTCACTCACAATTCTCTCACTTTTCTCTCCCAATTTTCCAAATTACTCAAAGTTCCTCTTTGAAGATCACGCAACCTTGCCTTGAGGTGTGTAGATCTTGGAACTAGACCTCCATCCATAGTTTCATTACATCTTTTCGCTGGTTTAATTGGTGATTCAGATCTGGTTTGGGATCTAGAAGTGCTTTTGGATCAAAATTCTGCATCAAGAGCTTGATCTTGCATTTATTTTGCATGGAGGGTGGAGATTAGCATCGGATCTTCAAGGTTTTGCGCGAGATCTATCATTTTCAGCATAATCAACAATTACCAAAGCATACCTCCGCTTTGTAGGTTGGTTTAATTTCAGATCCAACTCTGTTTTTAGCTTATTTGCATTGCTTGTGCTTTAGATCCACCATGTGTTTGTGTAATTGATTGTGTTGCATGATTTGATTGGTTGATTGGTATCCGGATCCGTTTGTTATTGTTCATGAGCATAATGTTATGGATTGATGTGCATTGATCTATTTTTCCATGTGTAATTGAGTGCTGGTCTGGTGCAGCTTATTTGAATAAGCTGTTTTTGAGCTGCTGTTTTCTGCAGGAATTTGCTGCTGTTTTTACAGTGTTAACCGGTTAACGTATATGGTTAACCGGTTAACGCCCTGTTTTTCTGCGTGTTTGGTGCAGGTTTTGACTGGTTAACCGGTTAACGCATATGGTTAACCGGTTAACACTGATGCAGAATGGTTTTTCAGGGCTGTTTTGAGTTTGTTTGACCCCTTTGCTTGTGCTAATTGTCATGACTCATTGTATGATCATTAATCATGATGTTTTAAGGTGGTTTGCTTGCTGGTTGATGTATGCTTTCATGTTCTCGACGCGTAAGTCGTGTATTTGCAATGTTGGCATGATTGTTTGATTTTTGTTTTCAAGTACCTTTGAGCATGATTGATCCCATGATTGTTTCTTGGTCAACTTGCTGGATTTTTGCTAACTTTTCAGGGGCTCATGGTAAGAGAAGTGTGGATGTTTATCCACATTTCAACTTTTTTCATCTTTCCTCTTTTGTTATTTGAACTAACCCTTTGTTGTTGGGCTTAGGCCTTTCTCATCCCTTCTTCTATCTTCTTCTTCTCTTCTTCATTAGGATAGAAACCTCACAAACTCTTAGGACTTCCATGCATGTGAATACTTAGGATTATTTTAGTCCCCCTTTAGAATTTTTCCTTTGAGATCTTTTTGGTTCTTTTCTCTTCTCATCTCAAAACTCTTAAAAAAACACTTTAATAAATGTGAAGTGATGCATTGATCCATAGCCTTATTCCATGAGGTATGCTTGTAGTCTTCCCATCTTGGGATAGTACAAGTTTGCCTTGTGATGCACAAGTCTGATCAAGGTATCTTCTTCATAAAAGAAAAGCCTAAAAAACACTTCTTCATGTAAATAACCAAAAAACACTTAATAATTAAGCAAGTTAGTGAGCCTAAGCCCTAATCTTTGGGTTCAAGTTTTGGGGATCTTCTCCTTACTTGAGTGTGCTTGTTCTATTATTCCATCTTGGAATGTAGTGACAAGTGCACATTCCATTGGTGAGAGTTTGAGTTCACTTCCTTGTGGCACACTCATAAAAGCTTCTAAAAAACACAAACAAACAATAAGCGTTTTTCCTTCGGGAATTCTTTTCTCATCTCCTTCGCTCCGTACGCGAACTTGCTCCTACTTGTCACTTTGCAAGACGGTTACGCACTCGTCGTCCGAGTCTGCAACACCTGAGCAATGGCATAGGCAGTTCAAGCCTTAATTCACAAGCAATTTCCTTTTAGTACCCCTAGTTAGGGGAACTACGGCGTCTCTGATCCTCATTATCCTGATGAGGTACGTAGGCAGCGGGGTAGGGCCCGTTCGAGCACAATATTTATTTTCCCTACATTTTTCTCTTTGTTTCTTATTTCGGTTCTTTTCTAGTTCTAGTTTTATTTTCTTTTGCTGCAGCTTTCATACCCTCACCCTTTGAAACAGTTTCTTTTGCAAGCGTGGATCCCGTCGGGTACGGCGGACGATCTGGGTGCTAATACCTTCCCAGGTCGTAACCGACTCCCGAGCCCAGTCTCTTTGGTTCGCAGGACCCGTGTCCTTCCTTTTCTTTCTTCTGGTTTGTGCAGCATTACCATTCCCTCTCTTCGGGATAAAAATGCCTGGCTGGCGACTCTATTCTTTTTCCGCGCCACTTTCGCGTTTGTACCAGGATGGAAATCCTCGGGAGCGACAATAAACATCAAAGAAATCAGCAACCTCCTAAGCAGAAGACAAAAGTCATCAAGAAGGTATGGAGACCAAAAGCCAGCATTCAGGCTGATCAAAGCTACATACACAAGAACAAGATCAACAATCAATCTTGGAGATCTACTAATGAACAACACACAGGGCAGAGGCATCAAAAGAAATCTCAACTCAAATGGTCAAAGAAAAATGCTGCATATATAGCACATACATCACTAAGAGTATCAGCTAAAGAAGACTGGTACTTTGACAGTGGATGTTCAAGACACATGACTGGATTGAAGAATCTGCTAGTAAACTTAAAGTCACATTCATCCAGGTATGTAACCTTTGGAGATGGAGCTAAAGGAGAAATCAAGGGAGTTGGGACCTTGGACTGTCAAGATGTTCCAAGACTAGATGATGTGCTGCTGGTTAAAGGTTTAACTGCTAACCTGATCAGCATAAGTCAATTATGTGATCAAGGGTACAGTGTAAACTTTACTAAAACTGAATGCATAGTGACTAACAAAGAAAAAGAGGTTGTCATGAAAGGAGCCAGATCTAAAGACAACTATTACATGTGGGAATCTCAAGACTTCAGTCTTACTTCAACTTGCTCCTTAGCTAAAGAAGAAAAAGTGAAACTATGGCACCAAAGGCTAGGTCATCTTCATTTCAAAGGCATAAAGAAGATAATATCTATGGATGCTGTAAGAGGTATTCCTAAACTAAAGATTGATAATGGCAAAATATGTGGTGAATGTCAAATAGGCAAGCAAACCAAGATGTCCCATCCAAAGCTCCAACATCTGACAACTTCCAAAGTTTTGGAACTATTGCATATGGATCTTATGGGACCTATGCAGGTTGAAAGCATTGGTGGTAAGAGGTATGCCTATGTAGTGGTTGATGACTTTTCAAGGTATACATGGATACATTTTATCAAGGAAAAGTCTAATGTATTTGATGTATTCAAAGACTTATGCCAAAGAATACAAAGGGAAAAATCCAGCTGTGTGATCAGAATAAGAAGTGATCATGGAAAAGAATTTGAGAACCAAAAGTTCTTAGATTTCTGCTCTTCAGAAGGAATCAATCATGAATATTCTTCACCAATCACTCCTCAACAGAATGGGATTGTTGAGAGGAAGAATAGAACTATTCAAGAATCAGCAAGAGCTATGATCCATGCTAAAAAGTTACCTTTGTACTTCTGGGCTGAAGCTATGAACACAGCTTGTTACATCCACAACAGAGTTACTCTAAGAAAAGGAACTTTGTCCACAATCTATGAAGTCTGGAAGGGAAGAAAACCCACAGTTAAGTACTTCCATGTGTTTGGAAGTAACTGTTATATTCTGGAAGATAGGGAGCAAAGGAGAAAAATGGATCCTAAAAGTGATGAAGGGATTTTTCTTGGATACTCTATAAACAGCAGAGCATATAGAGTATTTAATTCTAGAACCAAGGTTATCATGGAGTCTATAAATGTGATAATTGATGATGCTCCTACAGATGTCCCAGTAGATGTTGGAACATCTGCTGATATCAAGATTGAAGCTGAAGAAAAGAGTGGTCATTATGACTTCACTCAAACTGATGCAAGGACAGAACAATCCAGCAAACCTCCCTCCATCAGAATACAGAAGGATCATCCCAAAGATTTGATAATTGGTGATCCCAACAGAGGTGTGAGCACTAGATCAAGAGAAGTGATTTCAGGTTCTTGTTTTGTTTCTAAAATAGAACCTAAAAACATCAAGGAAGCTCTTACTGATGAATACTGGATTTGTGCTATGCAAGAGGAATTAGGTCAATTCACAAGGAATGAAGTGTGGAATCTTGTTCCTAGACCTGATGACATAAATGTGATTGGAACAAAATGGGTGTATAAGAACAAGTCAAATGAACAAGGAGTTGTTACAAAGAACAAAGCTAGACTTGTAGCTCAAGGATACACACAAATTGAAGGAGTAGACTTTGATGAAACCTTTGCACCAGTAGCAAGGCTTGAATCAATCAGACTACTTTTGGGAATTGCTTGTATCTTAAAGTTCAAGCTATTTCAAATGGATGTGAAAAGTGATTTTTTAAATGGTTATCTTAATGAAGAGGTATATGTAGAACAACCTAAAGGATTTGTTGATCCTAGCTGTCCAAATCATGTATACAAACTAAAGAAAGCTCTTTATGGTCTGAAGCAAGATCCAAGGGCATGGTATGAAAGACTGACTACTTTTCTTATCAAGCAAGGGTACAGGAAAGGTGGAATTGATAAAACCTTGTTTGTTAAAGATGAAGAAGGAAATGTCATGATTGCACAAATATATGTAGATGACATTGTCTTTGGTGGGATGTCTGATAGGATGGTCAAACATTTTGTCAACAAGATGGAATCTGAATTTGAAATGAGCCTAGTAGGAGAGTTAACCTACTTTCTTGGTCTGCAAATAAAGCAAATGGAAGACTCCATGTTCATTTCCCAAAGCAAGTATACCAAGAACATAGTCAAGAAATTTGGAATGGAAAATGCTACTCATAAGAGAACTCCTGCCCCCACGCATTTAAAGATGACTAAAGATGAAAAGGGTGAGAATGTAGATCAAAGCTTATACAGAAGCATGATTGGAAGCTTGTTATACTTGACTGCTAGCAGACCAGACATAGCATTTGCAGTAGGTGTATGTGCAAGATATCAAGCTGATCCAAAAGTCAGTCATCTCAATCAAGTCAAGAGAATTCTTAAATATGTTAATGGTACTTGTGACTATGGCATAATGTACTTTCATGGATGCAAACCAATTCTCACTGGCTTCTGTGATGCTGATTGGGCTGGAAGTGCTGATGACAGAAAAAGCACTTCAGGAGGATGCTTCTTTCTAGGAAACAATTTGATTTCTTGGTTCAGTAAGAAACAAAATTGTGTATCCTTATCTACAGCTGAAGCTGAATATATAGCAGCTGGCAGCAGTTGTTCTCAGTTGGTTTGGATGAAGCAAATGCTCACTGAGTACAATGTCCCACAGGATGTCATGACATTGTACTGTGACAACTTAAGTGCAATAAACATATCAAAGAATCCTATCCAACATAGCAGGACCAAGCATATTTATATCAGACATCATTTCATCAGAGATCTTGTAGAAGAAAAAGTGATTTCATTGGAACATGTAGCTACAAATCTGCAGTTGGCTGATATCTTTACCAAAGCATTGGATGCTACACAATTTGAGAACTTAAGGGGCAAACTGGGAATCTGTTTATGTGAGATTTAGCAGTTAATGAGATGTGCCAACATGTCATATGACATTGTGTGGCATAAGTACCAGATGGCAACACCAGTCTGGTCAAGAACCTTGGGTATTCCATTCCTAATCATTTAAGCCATAATCAAGGATTTAATGGACCCATTACACCATCCTAATAGAAGGATAATAGATGAGAACATTTAAGCTGAGGAAGATACCTCAACTTAATCCATGATTAGGGATTAACCTCATGACAAAACTGTAGATGTTTAGAATTGGCAGAATTTTTGACCAACAAGAAATATTGAATTCAGTTCAGAATGTCCTATCAGATGTTGGGACATTATTAAACAGAGTATAAGAACTTATTTCAGGATGTCTCACCAGATGTTGGGACATTGTGTAAATGACTTAAGTTCAGTTTTTCAGGATGTCCCAACAGATGTTGAGACATCTCAAACCTGCTACCAGGATTAATTAATGACTAACTGTTCTGAGATATTTAAGGAGAGTTATCTGGAATTAATTATGGATGGATAAAAACAGAACAAGGAGCATCTGTAGGGAGTTTTATTATGAGGATTCAGATTAATCAGAAGAACTAAATCACCTAGAATATAGGAAGTAACAAACCCTAAATTCAAGGTGGAAGCTGCATGCTTTTAGGACTGGATTAACCTACAGAAAGCCCAAATTACAAACACCTATTTAATCAACAAAAACTCACAGAATTGAGTACGAATTTCAGAAGACCAAATAGGGTGTCTAGTGTTTTTAATAGCAGGTGTTTTCATTGTACCACTTTATGAGCTTTTAAGCAAAAGTGCATTTGTGACTTGATTGAAACTGTGAAGTAAGATCAAGCTGTATTGTTTGAAGAATGTCTTCAATTTTATTAAACTTGTAAACTTGATCACTGTGTGATTGAGGGGGAGTGAGTTGGTACTCATATCTAAGTTGTGTCTTAGGTAGAAATTGCATTGGGTAGATATTAAGTGAAAGATTAAATTGGGTTGTTTAAGTCTAGAATTAATATTACTTATAGTGGATTTCCTCCTGGCTTGGTAGCCTCCAGATGTAAGTGTGGTTATACACTGAACTGGGTTAACAAACTTCTGTGTTGTTTAATTTTCTTGCATTTTAAGTTTTGGTTAAATCTGTCAAGTGTTGGGACATCTCATAGGACATCTCATACCTGATCACAGAATTTCAAAAACAAAGCCTTTATTAAATGGATTTTTGTTAATGGTAGGATTAAGAAGTGGATTTTATGGTTTGTAAGACAACTTTAGGGGGACTTGTCCATTAACACTAGGGTTAGTCCTTCTTAACCAATTAAGGAAGAATTAGAACCCTAATGCAAGGCCCAAGTTACAAGCTTGATGTCTTAGTGATTATTAGATGGATTGATTAAAGGATTTAAACACATTAAGGGTTTAACACTTAGGATTAAATTTATACACTCCATCCTAATAGAAGGATGCAGGCATAAGCTTAATCACAAAGCCTTAAAACCTTTAAGGTTTAGTCCTTGATTATGAGATGAGAAGAGAAGACACAAAGATGACACAAAGGTAAAACTAATGGGGGGACTAATCAAACCCTAATTGTGATCATGCTTGGGTATTCCTAGGGTTTATGTGGCTTGCAAGAAGATCTTCAAGAGAAAAGCCACCATGGAAGAAGCAGATGAAAGGAGGAAGAAGCAGGAAGCAAGACAACTTACTTCACTTAAGAAGATAAGTTGCTTGAAGAAAGAAAAAGGAGAAGGAGAATGAATGAGCAAGCTCACTCTAATTCACAAGTAAAAAAGATGCAATGATGCATAAAAGGGATGAGAAGAGATTATGAGAAGTGAAGGCAAATTCACTTCTCAAACACTTACTACCTGAAAAATTAGCAAAGGAAATGAAACGAAATGAATGCAAGGATGAAAACCAAAATCAGAGGCATATTCATGATGTAAATGATGCTAAGAGATGATACAAATGTATGTCATGAGATATGGATGATCATACAAACAATGAAGGTGCAAATGAGATATGAAAGTAAGCATGAAAGTTCATGAATGCATATGACATGGAATGAAAGCAAAAACATGGCAAATGAAGGATGAAATGATCAAACATGATAGCAATGTGTCTTAAGATGTATTATATGTCATGTGGATGCACAAAATGTCATGGCCAATTCATGTATGAAAGCATATGAAGAATGAATGCAAATGAAGAAGCAAATTAGGGTTTATGCACAAGATACAAAGCAAAATTCAAAATCAGAAGCAAATGACAAGATAAAAAATTGGAAATGGGATCAAGGGTACCTTAAACCTATGCAAGTTCACTGCCCAAAGGGGAAGACCTAACTCTTAACCCTAAAGAAGTTATGATTTTCCCAAGTTGGCTAGGGTTTTAGGATACCTCACAATGAAAAATGCAAAACAAATTGAAAATGAAAGATAAATTCAAACCAATTTTATCCTAGAAACTACATGACATGAGGAATGCAATGCAAAAAGAACCATCATCAAACTCTTCATGGTTAGGCAGAAAGGATTTTTCTAATTTAGGGTAAAAATATTGACTTTTAAGAACCCTAAATCCAAAGAAAAATATCAAAATATGTTAAGAACCAAAAATAAATTTGTGTGAAGGGTTTGATAATGTTTCTAAATGTATCAAGATGCAATGTGATTTTTTTGGTGATTTTTAGAAACTTAAATGGTATTTTAATTAATTAATTCTCATTAATTAATTAAAATAAACATTTAAATATTTTAAAAATACGAATTTTATGCAAAAAAATAAAATAAAAATTATTTTCAGAATGAGAAAAATATTTGAAAGGGAAATGAAAAAGATAAAATTTTTTGAAAGTGTTTTGCTATTTTTAATAAAATGTAGAAAGAAATGCAATTAAAATGAAAATTAAATGAATTAAAATGGAAGTCAACTGATCCAATGGTTCAGATTTGAATGAGAAAGGGAGGGAATTGACCAGCGCGCGCATCTGGATGGCTGAGATTCAAACTACACTAATTACGTCATTAAGCCCTAATCTGAACCCTAAACACTTTCAGGTGACCGGAACAGTGTTCCGGTCATCTTCTCCGGCTATCCTCTCAAGCTATCTCACTCAATACGCAACCCCAAGCCCTAAAACTCTCCAGAAATGATCCTCACATCAACCTCAACAAGAATCAGCCATCAAAATTCATTTATTCACCACTAAAAACATGAATCGAAGCAAAACGAAAAACATCTCAAAAATTTCAGAAGCTTATGAAATGCTTATTTCTTAACTATTTTCGAAACCAAACATATCATGGTAATCAGGGGAACACATAGAATCATTTTATAACATAAAATGAAGGTTCTGGAAAAATAAATGCCATGGCTACCTGAAGTTGAGCTTTCGAAACATGAGCTTTCTGGCCAGTTCTTTGCCTCAAACCCACTCCAATGACTCCCCTCAAGAGCTTGCAATGCTTGTTTGGAGTTTAAATGGCCTCCAAATGAAGTTGGAAGAAGTTCAGTTCAAAGGATGTGAAAATCGTATTTTTGATATGGTGAGTTTTAAAGCAAAATGAAGGGTGGGAAATGATCAGTGATGTTTATGGAGTTGAATGGTGAAAAAAGCTTGGAGGTTTGATGGCTGAGCTATGAGTTTCGAAGGCTTTTGCAAATTTGGGGGATTTTGTGTATGCTGTGTTCTTGGAGGTTCCAACTTGTGTTATGTTATGTAATGGCTTGCTTTTGGTACACATATCATGTTGGGATAGGTCAGAGGGTGGGTGCTGGCCTATGTTGATTGATATGGGCAAGTTGCAAAAATGTCAAGAGTTGGTGTACTTCAGGTATGGGCTGGTTCAGTGGTTGTTACAAGGCATGACTCGAGTCAGCTTGGTTCAAGGATAACCATGGAAAAGGTTTTGTGGTGATTCAACAAGTGTGTGAGAGGTTTTGATCCATTTTGCAAATTCATGATGTTTTGGCCCCTTTTGGATTTTGTAAAGTTCAAGGCATGAAACTTGGAATTTCTTTGGGAAATTCTGAATTATAGGTCATGTTTGATGTTTGTGCAATGCTTAGAAGTCAATTAGAGGTCACATTTGGCTTTGGCAAGTGTTTTTGCAAACTTCCCTCTTTGGTGCATAAGTGAAATTTTGTGATTTTTCCCAACTTTGCAAGGCCATAACTTGAGTTCTATGATGAATTAGATCAAGTTCTTGTACTTTTTGGAAAGGGAATGATCCAATCTACAACTTTCATGACCAAGAATTTTTCATTTGAAGCATTTTTGAATCAAAAAGAGGAGGTTGAAAAACTTTCCCAAAATGGCAAGTTTACATTACAAGTCACTTTCCCAAAATGGCAACTTTGCAAATGGCTTGAAATTCTTCAATTCTGTGAACTTCTAACTTCTTCTAAGATCAAATAAAGATCATATACACCCAAAATGATGGAGAAGACCCTTTGTTTGGATGATTGGGGGCCTCAGATGCCCTGATTTTGCACTCTCTTGTTCAAGAAGTCATTTATTGATCAGATGCCTTCCCCATTGAATTTCTTCATGAAAATTGGTATGCATGATCCTTATATCATATAAAGACCAATAGAAACAAGAATGACCAAAAAAATTGGAGTTATGGCCTCTGAAACCAAAACCCTAATTTTAGGTCATTTGTGCAGTTAAACTTGGCTTTGCTTCCATGCCTTTCTCAGTTCTTGTGATTTTCTGACTTTCTTGATCTTGGGAGGATATAATATGATGCTTGGACATACATGGACCCTCTTGAGATGATTGAAGACCTTTGGAGTGGCTCAAATGGCTCAGGGAAGGCTCAGATCACAAACCCTAGATGCAGATGACTTAGAACCAATGCAGTGAAGCAAAAATGCAATATGAGATGATATGATTGAACTTATGCAAATGAAAAGAATCACAAGCCATGGCAAAATGAGTGAGGGCAAATTTGGGGTGTTTACAGAAGGGAATTGAAGTTGACCCTGACAAAGTCAAAGCCATTCAGGAGATGCCTGCACCTAGGACTGAAAAGGAAGTTCGGGGGTTCCTAGGTAGATTGAACTACATATCAAGGTTCATATCTCATCTCACTGCAACCTGTGAGACCTTGTTCAAATTATTAAGAAAAGAACAAACAGTTAGGTGGAACAAAGATTGTCAGAAGGCTTTTGACAAGATCAAGGAGTACCTGTTGTTACACCCCAAATTTGCCCTCTCCTGTTTAGCATCATCATCATATCATAATCCTCATCAACATGACATATCCTTAGCATATTGCATAGAAAAATGAAGCATGGCACTTGCATATTCCAGCATTAGGCATGTGATCAATCATCAGGGAAATTCAAGGCTCACAAGGCAGGTTACAAGGTTGACACCAGGGTCAAAGCATTATAAAGGATGGAGGATCAAAATCAGATCAAAACGGGTGGCATCAGCTTATCCTTGAGGGTTCCCACCAAAAGGAGGGAAATTCAAAATTTACTGGCGTTAACCGATTAACGGATTGGTTAACCGGTTAACGGCCACGAATTTTGAATTTCCAGCAGCATTTCAGCATGTGTGACTTTTGCTCCATTTTTCATTTTTCTGATTTTATTCATTTTAAATTAATTGGAAATTAAAGAGAAGGATCTAGAGCCCTTGTCCAAGCCTAATCCCATTGCTACATCCTAATCACACTACCCAAACCATAATTTTGGATCCCAAGCCTAATTTTTGGGCCCCAAACCTAAACCATATTTAATTATTTCTCTCCAAACCAAAGGGATCTCTCCCCCATTTTTCACTCTCATTTTCTGAATTTTCACTCCTCTCACTCACAATTCTCTCACTTTTCTCTCCCAATTTTCCAAATCACTCAAAGTTCTTCTTTGAAGATCACATAACCTTGCCTTGAGGTGTGTAGATCTTGGAACTAGACCTCCATCCATAACCTCATTACATCTTTTTGCTGGTTTTAGTGGTGATTCAGATCTAGTTTGGGATCTAGAAGTGCTTTTGGATCCAAAAATTCTGCATCAAGAGCTTGTTCTTGCATTTATTTTGCACGGAGTGTGAAGCTTAACATCGGATCTTTGAAGTTTTGTGCGAGATCTATCGTTTTCAACTCAATCAACAACTACCAAAGCATACCTCAACTTTGTAGGTTGGTCAAATTCAGATCTAGCTCTGTTTTTAGTTTATTTGCATGCTTGAGCTTTAGATCCACCACATGTTTGCATATTTGCTTGTGTTGCTTGATTGATTGATTGGTAACCGGATCTATGTATTAATGTTCATGAGCTTGATGACACCATTTAATGTGAATTGATGCATTATCTTCATGTTCAAATGCTTGCTGGACTGGTATGAGATTGTTTGGAATAAGCTGGTTGTGAGTTGATTTTTGCAGGTTTTTGCTGCTGTCTTAACAGCGTTAACCGGTTAACGGATTGGTTAACCGGTTAACGCACCTGAATTGTGTTGTGTTTATGCAGGTTTTGGCATGGTTAACCGGTTAACAGATTGGTTAACTGGTTAACACTGAAGCAGTAAGCCATTTTTGCTTTATTTCAAGCATGTTTGATCACCTTATTTGTTTTAAATGCCATGGATCATTATATGATCATTGAATATGATTGTTTGGTTGATTTTCTTGCTGATTGATGCGTGCTTCCATATTCTCGACAAATAAATGCTTGTATGTGCATTGTTTGGCATGATTGTTTGATCTTGATTGGGGTGAACTTTGAGCATGTCATTGCCTTGATTTTATAAATGAACACGTGCTGGACTATACTAATAATTTCAGGGGCCTTGGTAAGTAAGAGGTGTGGATGTGATTCCCACATCTCCAAATCTTATCTCTTCTCTCTTTATCATTATTTGTTCTAACTTTGTGATTGTTGGGTTTAGGCCTTTCTTCCTCCTCTTCTTCTTCTTTCTTCTTCTTCTCTCTTTCTTTCTTTCTTCATTAGGATAGAAGTCAAACCTCACTAACTTAGGTTCATCCATGCATGACAACTTTTAGGATTCTAGTCCCCTAGATTTTTCACCTTTAGATATCCTTTTGGTGCTTTCTCTCCTCATCTTCAAACTTAACTTTAAATCACGTTAATAAATAACGAGTATTCTCATGTGACACGAGACTTTGCTATGAGATACTTGCACGCGTTCCATTTCGGGGCGAGGTGTAAGTTATCCCTCGTGGTGGATAGGTCTTAGCATGAAATTATCTCACAAAGAAAAGCATAAAAAACACTTCTTAACCAAAAATCACAAAAAATGCTTAATAATTGTTAGTAGGCCCGTGTGTCCAAGTCTTCACTTGTGGGACTAGATTTGGGGATTTCCTCCATAGATAGGTGTGCCTCTTGCGCATTCCATTTCGGGATGATGTGAGACGTACATATCCCAGTGAGTAAGACTTAGGTACACTTACCTATGCAAACTTCAAAGCAGAAAACTCATAAAAAACACCAAACCAACAATAAGCGTCTTTCCTTCGGGAATTCTTTTCTCATCTCCTTCGCTCCGTACGTGAACTTGATCTTACTTGTCATTTTATAAGACGGTTACGCACTCGTCGTCCGAGCCTGCAATACCTGAGCATTGACATAGGCAGTTCAAGCCTCAAGACACAAGCAATCCTTTCCACCCCTAGTTAGGTGAACTACGGCGTCTCTGATCCTCAGTTTCCCGATGAGGTACGTAGGCAGCGGGGTAGGGCCCGTTTGAGCATAATTTTTATTTTCCCTACATTTTTTCCTTTTCATTTCTTTTCCAATTCCCTTTTCGTTTCTTTTATCCAGTTCAGTTCCTTTTCTTTGCAACAGTTTTCATTTCTTCACCCTTTGAAACATTTCTTTGCAAGTGTGGATCCCGTCGGGTACGGCGGACGATCTGGGTGCTAATACCTTCTCAGGTCGTAACCGACTCCCGAACTCAGTCTCTTTGGTTCGCAGGACCCGTGTTCTTCCTCTTCTTTCTTCTGGTTTGTGCAACATTACCATTCTCGTTCCTTCGGGATAAAAATGCCTGGCTGGAGACTCTATTCTTTTCCGCGCCACTTTCGCGTTTGTACCAGGATGGAAATCCGGGGAGTGACAGCTGGCGACTCTGCTGGGGACCTCCTAACCAGAGTATCTTTGGTTCCCCTGTGAGTCTCTCCTAGCGCTTGTTTGTTTCTGTTTCTTTGGGTGTTGATTGCTTGCTGTTGTGTGTTGTATTTTACTGTTGTTTATTTACAGTTTATTTACAGCTTTATTTACAGTTTTCAGTCTTTATTTTCTGCATCATATATATTATACTGGACTGTCTGGACTGGGTTTTCTGTTTGGTGGGCTCGGGTGATACTGTTTCTGAGAGATAAGCCAAGTACCCAGCTTGAGTGCATTATAGGATTAAAGTGGACATATTGTACTCACATGTGGCATGATGAGTGGCGATGTGTTTCCCGCCCAGATTGCGACTGTCTTGGAAATATCTTGTGTGGGGATTTTCTCCACTTCGGGATAGGACCTTGATAGTTATGTGCATCTGGGGACCTATCATTGAGAACCTTTGTGGAAACAACCCTCTCCAGTGGGGACAGTGGCAGACCACATTTTGTGGCAAACCCGTTTGCACCCGAGGGTCCACTGGGGACTCGCATAGGATGGCATGGTTCTCTTATAGGAACTCAGTCAAAGCATTTGGTCGTATGACAATAGTATTGTATCCTACGGGCTGAATGTACTATTGTTTCTCGATTTCAGTGCTCGAAGCTGGGGATTTGTAAGGGATGCTTGTTTTTTCCCGGACTCAACTGAGGCCTCCCTGCGTAGTACATAATGCCAAACCGATTCCCTGATTTGGTCATGAGCCATTTCTCGGAAATGGTGAAAGTATTATTGCTATTCGGCTTTGAGAGTCCGTGATGTTTGACCCAGAGCACACTTGTGAGATTGGGAAGGGTTTACAGGTTTGCAGAAACCCTTGACTCCATCATACCCTTTTTACCAGTACAGTTTCATGTTCTAATACAGTTACTTTGGTGCCAGAGTTCTTGAGTTTATCTGGTTCTTGATTGGGTGTGTCTGAGATTATCTGAGTGTTTGTGGGTTGTTATTCAGAGGATTTGGGTTTCTGATCACTTGGCTTTGGCATCCAGATTCCAGACAGTCCCAGATTGATCATATGTCTTTGCATTTGCATTACATCATTTCATCATTAATCATGTTTTGTTTTCATTCACAGGTTCATATCTTTGCTTCCGGTTCCGGTATCCTGTTCAGAGATGGAAGATCCTCGCAAGCAGAATATTCATTTCAAGTTTTTTGACACTAAGGTTGGTCTGTTAAAGAAGATGGTGAAGCTGATCACGCCCAATCATATAAAGAGGTTCATGAAGGCTTATGGGAGTATTCTGGATGTGGTGGTAGAGTTAGATCCTTCTGAGAGGAGTGCCATTCATACCCTGCTTTAGTACTACGATCCTCAGCTTTGTTGTTTCACTTTTCCTGATTTTCAGTTAGGTCCTTTGTTGGAGGAGTATGCTTTGATCTTGGGAGTTCCTGTTCGATACCAGATTCCGTTCAATGCTGAAATGAGTAGACCTGCACCTGAGGCAATTTCCAAGGCTCTTTATTTGAGCGCTTCTGCTGTGAATTCTATGACCATCATTAAGGGAGGTGTACCTGGCTTTTCTTTAGAGGCTTTAGTAAAGAAGGTGGAAGAGTTGGTTGTTGAGGAAGAATGGGATTCTGTCTGTGTTATCTTGGATCTTTCTATCTATGGCATTATTTTGTTTGCAGATATGGAGAAGTTCATAGACATGAATGCCATACATCTCTTCTTGCTAAAGAATCTTGTACCTACATTTCTTGGAGATTTGTATTACTCGGTGCACTACAAGACTGAGAAGAAAAAGGGAGGTTTAGTTCGTTGCTGTGCTCCTTTATTTCATATGTGGTTCATGAGGCATCTGCCTAGTACTAGAGTGTTTAGTGATCATACCTTGGTATGGGCTCAGAAGCTGGAAAAGTTGCTTGCCAAGGATGTCAGGTGGATTACTCAGAGGCTTCAGGGTGGACGTTTCATCACTAGCTGTGGGAGTTATCTTAGCGTACCTTTATTGGGAGTGACTGGAGGGATCAACTACAACCCGATCTTGTTGAGAAGACAGTTGGGATATGCCTTGAGAGAGGTACCAGAAGAATTGAAGTTGACCCCTATTTTCTACTTCCTGGTAAAGGACAATATGCCTTTAGTGAGGAAAGTTGCTGGAGCTTGGAAGTGCATCAAGGGAGAAGGGATAGCTAGCTTTGGAAAGTGCAACAATCAGACCTTCCTGGAGTATGAGGCTTGGTTGAAAGACAGAGCCAGAAAGGTATTGCTGCCATTCTCACCTCCAGCTCCTCCAGCTGCTAAGTCTAATGATACTGTGTCTTTAGAAGAGTTCAAGAAGTTGGAAACCCAACTGCATGAAGTCAGGGTGGAGAGCACTGAAATGGTTAATTTGTACCATATTTCCAACCGGGCCAAGAATGAAGCTGAAGATGCAGACCACCTTGGAGGCCAAAGAGAAGGAGTTTGCTGGAAAGGAAGCCCACTTTCAAAGACTAGGTCTGATGGAATCCAAGAGAGAAGCAGAACGAAAGAAGAATTCGAAGACTCTCAAGGAAGCTCGTCAGTCTATTGTCTGGTTGTAGGGTCAGAGAGAACAGGAGTTGAAGAGATATAAAGAAAAAGAAGAGTTTTTCGAAGTGCAAATGACTTTCAAGAAGGAAGAAGTGGAACAAGCTCACCAGATTCGAAGGGAGAAGACTCAGCAGTTAGCAGATAGTTAGCAAGCCTTAGAAGCAGCACTTAAAGAAATTGAAGACCTCAAGTTGATGGCTGGAGTCAAGAAGGCTAGGTCTGAGTTGGGGCTTAGTGAGGGAGGTTCAGGGTCCTCAGGCAGTGGTCTTGCTTCTTAGTTTGTTTCTATTGTTTTTGGATTACCTACAGACATGTTGTAGGAATCCTGGTTGTTTTGTTTTCTTCTTAGAAACTTGTACCCTACGGGGAATTCTGTTATTTTTGCCTAATAGGCTGATTTATGTTATGCAGTTTTTTCAGTTCACCATTTTTTATGTGCCTGCTGTTATCGTTTGAATGTGGTTTCTATGCGAAGGTTTCTGAAAGTCGAGGATCAATATCCATCTGGTCTTCTTTGCTAAATACCAGAACCGGGGCCTGAATGACCTAGGATTGAAAACATAAACAACTGCATTGCATACATATCACCTATTTTCTTGTTTTGCAGGTATGACCACCAGTTCCTAATGTCTTTTATGTTGTAGGCACTATAGCTCCCAGGAAAGTTCGAGAACAGCCAGTCATACACAGATATCCCACAAGAGTTAACAGAGAAAGAGTCATGGATCAAATGCAAGCTGATTTAGCTAATTTGAGGTTGAGGATGGACAATTTTATGACCCTTATGGCAAGAATGGGTCAGAATCAGGAACGTCTGCGTGAGTTGGTAGAAAATAGTCAAGCCAGGAACAACGGTACTGCTGATGGAGGTAATCGTAACAGTGCGGGCGCCCGTCAGGTTGAAATCCCTGTAGCACAGCCAGGGATTACCATAATCAATGATGTACTGAACAATGTACAAATGGACGGTCAAGATGAACAGTTCACTCTGCTAGACGAAACTGAAGGCCAGGGGGCTGAAATGAATAGGAAATTTAAGGAGATGACAGAACAGATCAAGGCTATTCAATCTTAGAACTCTTTGGGGTTCGACATTACTGACTTGGGCTTGGTTCTAGGGGTTAGAATCCCTTACAAGTTCAAGGTTCCAACTTTTGAGAAATACAACGGCACATTGTGTCCAAAGACTCATCTCCAGTCCTTTGTGGGGAGGATTGCGGCCCATACTGACGATGAAAAGCTATGGATGTACTATTTCCAGGACAGCCTGGTTGGGGCCTCTTTGGAATGGTATATGAAGCTAAGTAGAGTCAACATTAAGAGCTTGAAGGACCTGGCAGAGGCTTTCGTGAGGCAATACTAGTACAATTTGGACATGGCTCCAAATCTCACTCAACTGCAAAACATGTCTCAAACTGCTAAGGAGGGGTTTAAAGAATATGCTCAAAGGTGGCGTCAGCTCGCTGCCAGAGTGCAGCCACCACTGCTGGAGAATGAGATGGCTGATATGTTCATGGGGATATTGCAAGGTGTGTTTATTGAAAGATTGGCGTCTTGTTCAGCTACCAAGTTCAATGATATAGTAATTGCTGGAGAGAGGGTCGAGACTGTGTTAAAGATGGGAAAGATTCAGGATACAAGTGCGAGTAGTTCAAATGGAGTAAGAAAAGCTTTCAGCGGACCCCCGAGAAGAAGGGAAGGTGAAACCAATGCTGTGTTTGGCCGAGGACAGGGTCGAAGATATAGAAGGTCATATGAGCAAGTGGCAGTTGTCACAATCCCTTCCAATCCTGTGCAGCAGGTACAACCTCAACAACAACAGCAACAACAACAGCCACAACGTAACAACTATCAACAAAGACCTTATCAGCCAAGGCATACTCGCTCGGCTAATAGGGTGCTTGAAGCAATTCCCATGACATATACTGCATTGCTACCGAGATTGTTGGACCTGAATTTGATACAACTGAGGACTTTGGCACCACCACCACCTGGAGAGCTTCCGGTGGGGTACGTTGTCAATGCTAGATGTGCTTTCCATTCAGGGGCACCCGGGCACTCAATTGAGAAGTGCAGGGCGCTACAACACAAAGTTCAAGATTTGATCGACTCCAAGGCGATTAACTTCGCACCACCGCCAAATGTTACTTCAAACCCTATTCCGAATCATGGAGGGGCTAGAATAAATGATGTTGATAGTGGTGAGAAGTTAAGTCTAATTCTGAGCATAGAAGAAGTGAAGACTCCGTTGTTGGTAGTGAAAGAGAGGCTGCTAAAAGGACAAGTGTTTCCGGGATGCAGTTCTGATTGTGAAAAGTGTGTGAATTCAGTGAACGGTTGTGAAGACATGAAGATGGGGTTGCAGAATCTGATTGATGAAGGATCATTGTAGTTTGACAAAGTTAATAATGAAGTTGATGATGTGTCCACTATAACCATTTTCTATGATCCAGCTGAGATGCCTGCTAGAAGAGAACCTGTGACCATTTATGCTCCTGAAGTTAGTCCTGTGACTATCATTGTGCCTGGGCCTGTTCCTTATATAGATGATAAAGCCATCCCATGGCATTATGGCTCAGATGTGTACGTGGAAGGACAGAAAGTGGAGAGTAAGTCAGTAGCTATTGACCCGACTGTAGTGAACATCGGAGGGGTTGGAGGTTTCACGAGAAGTGGTCGTCTATTTTCTCCCCTAGTTATGAGAAGAGATCCTAAGGCTGAGGCTTCGGCAAAGGCTAAAGGAAAGCAAACTGCGACTGAAGAAGCAACAACTCCTGCTGCTGGACAGGGTACCTTTGAGAAGGAGGTAGAGGAATTTATGCGCATAATTAAAAAGAGTGATTATAAGGTGGTCGAACAGTTGAACCAAACGCCATCCAAAATATCAATTCTGTCTTTGCTGATGTGTTCTCCAGCACATAGAGAAGCCTTGCTGAAAGTGTTGCAGATGGCGTATGTTCCTCAAGAGATAATTGTTAATCAACTGGAAGTTGTACTGGGCAATGTGAATGCAAGCCATGGGCTGGGCTTTACAAATAGAGACCTTACGTCAGAGGGCCGTAACCATAACAAAGCACTGCATATTACTATGGAGTGCAAGGGTGCTGTTTTGTCGCATGTCCTGGTTGACACATGCTCTTCACTTAATGTACTTCCGAAGAAAGCATTAATGAGCTCAATATGGATGGTATCGTCCTAAGACCCAGTGATTTGATAGTTAAAGCTTTTGATGGGTCCAGAAGGTCAGTGTTTGGAGATGTTGAGTTACCTGTGAAAATAGGTTCTCAAGTATTCAAAAGCACCTTCTACGTCATGGACATTCAGCCCGCGCACAATTGTTTGTTGGGACGTCCATGGATTCATGCTGTCGGAGTTGTAACTTCCACTTTGCATCAAAAGCTCAAGTATGTGGTTGATGGCCAAGTAATCACCGTGTGCAGAGAGGAAGATATCTTTGTGAGCCACTTATCAACTTTCAAATATGTAGAGATGGACAGAGAGATCCATGAGCCGCTATGTCAGGCCTTCAAAGCAGTTAATGTCAGCATTTTGACTCCAGTGGAGAAGAACAATGAGAAAGAAGGTACCTCCATTCATTCCTACAAGCAGGCAAAGGAAGTGGTTCAGTCGGGAAGCGCCCAAGGCTGGGGCAAATTGCTGGAATTAGAGAAGAAAGACGACAAGTTTGGTTTGGGTTATCAGCCTAGTGGGTCTAATTGGTCTTCAAGTGGTAAAGCCATTACTTTTACAAGTGTTGGGTTGCTCGACCGCAACCAAATCTGTGCAACTAATGAAGAGGGAGACAGTGATGGTGACTGGGACAACTAGATTCATCTGTGTGCACCCGGAGAGGAGCTGAAGAACTGGTATGCTGAAGACATCGTCCAAGTTACCTGGCACTCAGAGTAATTTATTTTTTTCCTTTTCTTATCATGCTACATTGTCAAATCCTGCACTCTGCCCAAGGGGCTAGGATCCATTGTATAGGCCACCATGTTTGTTATGCACTTGTTTTACCATGAAATAAAGGACATTTTCAGACAAATTGCGTTCTCTTTCTTTTGTTTTAAATTTTTCACAAAAAATATAAAAATGGCAATGTGTTTTTCCTTTTTGTTTTTGTGTTTGCGTCTCTTTTGAAAAATAAGCAGATTCTGAAATAAGCACATCATTTGTGCAGTGTTGATCATCCGGATTCCATTGATAACGTTCCTGCTATAACCACGCATGACTTTGATAATCCTATCTACCAAGCTGATGAAGGGGTTGAGGAAGACTGTGAACTCCCTGAAGAATTGGTCAGATTGTTGAAACAAGAGGAACAGGTTATTCAGCCTCATCAGGAAGAAATTGAGATCATCAACATCGGCACTGAAGATGTGAAGAAAGAGATTAAGATTGGGGCCAGTCTGCAGGCCGAAGTAAAGAAAGAGCTGATTGGTATGTTGCGTGAGTACGTGGATATCTTTGCCTGGTCGTATCAAGATATGCTAGGATTGGATACCGACATTGTTGTGCATAAGCTACCATTGAGAGGAGGATGTCTTCCTGTGAAACAGAAGTTGAGAAGAACGCGTCCTGACATGGCGATAAAGATCAAGGAGGAAGTTCAGAAGCAATGGGATGCCGGATTCCTTGACGTAACTAGTTACCCACCTTGGGTAGCTAACATTGTACCTGTACCGAAGAAGGATGGCAAGGTCCGGATGTGCGTTGACTACCGGGATTTAAATAGAGCAAGCCCAAAAGATGACTTTCCATTACCTCACATTGATGTGTTGGTAGATAACACTGCTCAATTCTCGGTGTTTTCCTTCATGGATGGCTTCTCCGGATATAATCAGATTAAGATGGCACCGGAAGACATGGAGAAAAAAACGTTCATTACCCCGTGGGGTACATTCTGCTACAAGGTGATGCCCTTTGGTTTGAAGAACGCCGGGGCAACTTATCAGCGGGCTATGGTCACATTGTTCCACGACATGATACACAAGGAGATGGAGTGTTATGTGGACGATATGATTGCTAAGTCCCGAGACGAAGAAGAGCATCTGGTCAACCTCAAGAAGCTGTTTGATAGACTGATAAAGTACAAGCTAAGGTTGAATCCAAACAAGTGCACTTTCGGAGTGCGTTCCGGGAAATTGCTGGGTTTCATTGTTAGTCAGAAAGGAATCGAGGTGGATCCTGCAAAAGTAAAAGCAATTCAAGATATGCCTGCACCGAGAATAGAAAAAGAAGTGCGCGGGTTTTTGGGGAGATTGAACTACATTTCACGGTTCATATCTCATCTAACTTCCACGTGCGAACCAATATTCAAATTGCTAAGAAAAGAGCAAACGGTTAGGTGGAATGAGGACCGCCAAAGAGCTTTTGACAAGATAAAAGAATATTTGCAGACACCTCCAATTCTAATGCCTCCAGTTGAAGGAAGACCTTTAATCATGTACTTGACTGTGCTAGAAGGGTCAATGGGGTGTGTTCTAGGCCAACATGACGAGTCTGGTCGAAAAGAGTAAGCTATTTATTACCTTAGCAAAAAGTTTATCGACTGTGAATCCCGTTACTCATTGCTCGAGAAAACTTGCTGCGCTTTGGTATGGGCTGCTCGCCGACTGAGATAGTATATGTTGACCCATACTACACTGCTAATTTCCAAAATGGATCCTATCAAGTATATCTTTGAGAAACCAGCGTTAACCGGAAGGGTTGCTAGGTGGAAAATGATCTTGACAGAATACGACATACAATATATTTCTCAAAAAGCCATCAAGGGAAGCGTATTGTCAGATTACCTCGCACAGCAACCTCTTGAAGATGATTATCAGCCAATGAAGTTCGATTTCCCTGATGAGGAAATCATGTACCTCAAAGCAAACGATTGCGAGGAACCACTTCCGGAGGAGGGGCCAGACCCTGAATCCAAATGGAAGTTGATGTTTGATGGGGCAGTCAATATCAATGGACGTGGAGTTGGTGCTGTTCTTATTACTCCCAAAGGTGATCACTTTCCCTTCGCTGCCAAAATTACTTTTGGCTGCCCCAACAATGAAGAGGAATCCGAGGCGTGCATAATGGGAATAGAGGAGTCAATTAATCTTCGGATTAAGACCCTCGATATATTCGGAGATTCAACCCTCGTTATCAACCAGGTTACCGACAAGTGGTATACGCATCAAGAACATCTAATTCCTTACATGGATTATGCCAGAAAATTGTTGACGTTCTTCACGACAGTTAAGCTTCAGTACATACCACGTGATGAGAATCAATTTGCCGACGCATTGGTCACTCTTTCTTCGTCTATCAAAGTCTTGTGTTGGAATTATGTGCCCAGGATTGATATTTCCAGGCTTGACGCTCCAGCTCATGCTTTCTCTATAGACACAGTGTCTGACGAGAAACCTTGGTACTTTGATATCAAGCTATTCCTGGAAAAGTAAGAATACCCAGATGGGGCATCTTCCAATGAGAAGAAGACCTTATGGAGACTTGCTGTTAGCTTCTTTTTGAATACAGACGAGGTTTTGTACAAGAAAAACTTTGACATGGTCTTGCTCAGATGCGTGGATAGACACGAAGCAAGCCTGTTAATGCAGGAAGTCCACGAGGGATCTTTCGGTACTCATGCAGGAGGGCATGCTATGGCTAAGAAATTGCTAAGATCGGGGTATTACTGGATGACAATGGATGCAAACTGTTGTTCATACGCCCGTAACTGCCACAAGTGCTAGATTTATGCAGACAAAGTGCATGTGCCTCCTAGCCCGCTCAACGTCATGTCATCTCCTTGGCCATTTGCTATGTGGGGCATTGACATGATCGGGAAAATAGATCCTACTTCTTCAAATGGTCATCGCTTCATCTTGGTCGCTATTGATTACTTCACTAAGTGGGTCGAAGAAGCATCTTATGCCAATGTCACTCGTCAAGTGGTAGCAAGATTTCTGAAAAGAGACATCATTTGCAGATACGGAGTGCCCGAAAGGATCATTACTGACAATGGTTATAACTTAAACAACAAGATGATGGCAGAGTTGTGTCGGGTCTTCAAGATCCAGCAGCACAATTCTTCTCCTTACCGACCAAAGATGAATGGTGCGGTAGAAGCGGCAAATAAGAATATCAAGAAGATTGTGCAAAAAATGGTTGTCACTTACAAAGATTGGCATGAGATGTTACCATTTGCGTTGCATGGGTACCGAACGTCGGTCAGGACGTCAACTGGGGCAACTCCCTTCTCATTGGTATATGGCATGGAGGCAGTCTTGCCCGTTGAAGTGGAGATTCCTTCATTGCGTGTGATTATGGATGTGAAGCTTGATGAGGCTGAATGGGTGCGTGCTCGTTACAATCAGCTATGTCTAATTGAGGAAAAGAGATTAGTGGCTATCTGTCATGGTTAACTTTATCAGAGGAGAATGAAGTGAGCATTCGACCAACGAGTACGTACTCGGGAGTATCAAGTGGGAGAGCTTGTGTTCAAGAGGATTGTTCCTCCAGGTTCAGATCACAGGGGCAAGTGGACCCCAAACTACGAAGGACCATTCATAGTGAAGGAAGTTTTCTCAGGCGGAGCACTGATGCTCACCACTATGGATGGAGAGGATTTCCAGTCCCCTGTTAACTCGGACGCAGTTAAAATATACTTCGCATAAAAAAAGAGACCCGCTGGACATAAAAACAGAATTAAAGTCCAGGCAAGAAAAAGGCATCCCGGCGAGCTAAAAAAAGAATAAAAAGCTCGGGCAAAAGTTAGGGAAAATAAATGTAAAACAAATGTACACCCACTGAGTTGAAAAGCCACATCGGACAGCTCAGGCAAAAAAGGGTATCCCGGTGGATTGAAAACCCGAAAGGGTGATCCACGCAAAACAAGGGAATAAGCGAACAACTGCGATCCGAGTAATCTGAACCAAATAATCGTTTCGTATAGCTTGACAATATCAGAAGGATAGGAATCAGTCCCCTCATCTTCTTAGAAAGCAAAGGCATGAATGGAGAGTTTTGAAGACATGCTGGTCATAGCAGAAAGGGAACTCATTGGGATACCGTGCCCATTGCCATTAGGATAGTTTATTTTCTCAATTTTATGGAAGCTACCTCTTTCCAGGTGGTTGCTTCCTGATGTAAAAACTTTTCCTATTCAGAGGCCTTTCAATAAAAGAATATTCAGTCAAAAAAGCTGTGTTGTGTTTTTGTTTGCAAAATGTCTTGAATTTTTTGCAAAAATAGCATTGCATTCAAAGCACGGTGATTTGTTTTCTAAAAATGACATTGCAGGGAAACATTTGAAATCCTCTTTGAGTGTCGGGTGACGATGGATGAACAGATCATACCATGCGAGTCCCCGGGGCACATATGTGTTTTCTATTGTTGCAGGTTGCAGGATGGCGTCACATTCTCCCAAGCAGATTTTTCCCCAGCTAAGTCTTGGCAGGTAGCCCAAGCAGTTTATCTTCCCCAGTGGAGTATGCCCAACAAGCAGTGGGAGGCCAATTCCCCACAGAGTTTATCTATCAAAACTCTTGTCACTAACAAGGGATATTTGAAGAAATATCTCCCCAGCCGTGTTCGAAGATCGTCATTTCTCCAACACTCGTCTGTGTTCATACTTTAATGTTGCTCGTCTGCATCTCTCAACACTCGCCTGTGTTATCACTTTGGTATTGCTCGTTTGCTTTCCCCAGCAGTGGCCCATGATTATTTTGTTGTTGCTCGTCTGCACTTTCCAACATTCGTCTGTGTTTGAGATTTGTTATTGCTCGTCTGCACTTTCCAACACTCGTCTGTGTTTGATATTTGCTATTGCTCGTCTGTGCTTCCCGATACTCGTTTGTGTTGTTGCTCGTCTGCACTTCCCAACACTCGTCTGTGTTTGATATGTAATACTTATGATTGCCCGTCTGCATTCTCCAGCACTCGTCTGTGTTTGGTGTTGAATATTTGTTGTTGCTCGTCTGCGTTCCCCAGCACTCGTCTGTGATCTGTTTGAAGCTCGTCTGCATTTGTTTGGATACTCGTCTGTATCATATCTCACACTCGTCTGTGTTGACTTGCTAATTATCCTGATACTCGTCTGTATTGCTACTCCAAATGCTCGTCTGTGTTAGATTTCTAGTACTGGTCTGCATTGCTACTCCAAATGCTCGTTTGTGTTGGGTTTCTGGTATTCGTCTGTACCAGTGGATGATATTCGTTTGTATCATCGCCTGAAGCGCTCGTCTGTGTTTCTTAGATCATCGTCTGATACTCGTTTGTATCTTTGACTTGTGACACTCGTTTGTGTTCTCTTGATGATCATCCAATACTCGTTTGTATTGAAGAGGTTTAAAATCCTGATTGTGGGAATAAATGTCAAAATGGTTACCGGTCCTGGCGTACCAGGTTTATCCGAAGGAGGCTCGTCTGTCTCAAGCACCAATTAGTAATGTTACACCTGGCGTAACAGGTTTGCTCAAAAAAGGCTTGTCTGTCTTAGACCATATATCCACGGATAATATATGAGGAGGGTTCGTCTACCTTGATTATGCATGTCTATCCCACATACTTAAGTGAATCACCGGTCCTGGCATAATAGGTATATCCGAAGGAGATTCGTCTGTATCAAGCTATATGTCTTGCAGAGTATGTAAGGGATCGTATGTCCAGTTCCTGGCGTAACAGGATTGTTCGAAGAAGACTCGTCTGTCAAAATATTCTGATTCCAAATAACAGTTTCAACTTGGGAGAAGCTCGTCTGCTTTCCCTCCACTTCAGTCACCAAAGCGTCATTTGGTTGGGTTTATTTCCCAGTTTCTGCATTCTTCGTCAGAGTGCAAATTTCAGTTTTTCTTGGTATTCAACCACAGTTTATCTTGAACGGTCGATAGCCCGTGCTACCGTCCTTTTCAGATTAACAGTTGTTTGAATAGGGGCAGTTGTAACACCCCAAATTTGCCCTCTCCTATTTAGCATCATCATCATATCATAATCCACATCAGCATGACATATCCTTAGCATATTGCGTAGAAAAATGAAGCATGGCACTTGCATATTCCAGCATCAGGCATGTGATCAATCATCTGGGAAATTCAAGGCTCACAGGGCAGGTTACAAGGTTGACACCAGGGTCAAAGCATTATAAAGGATGGAGGATCAAAATCAGATCAAAACGGGTGGCATCAGCTTATCCTTGCGGGTTCCCACCAAAAGGAGGGAAATTCAAAATTTACTGGCGTTAACCGGTTAACGGATTGGTTAACCGGTTAACGGCCACGAATTTTGAATTTCCAGCAGCATTTCAGCATGTGTGACTGTAAACACCCCAAATTTGCCCTCACCCATTCACACCATGGCTTATGATCATCTCATATGCATAGACACCATCATATCATCTCACATCTCATTTTTGATTCACTGCATAGCTTTCAAGGCATCTGCACCTAGGGTTTGTGATCTGAGCAATCCCAAAGCCTCTTGAGCCATTCCAAAGGCCACCAATCAACTCAAAGTGGTCCATGTGTGTTCTTATATCATATTTCATCTCCTCAAAGTCAAAATTGCAAAGGAATCACAAGAACTAGGGTTTGAGGTGATGCAGAGCCAGTTTGAACTGCACAGTTGACTGAAAATTAGGGTTTTGGTTTCAGAGGCCATAACTCCAAGTTTTTTGGTCATTCTTGTTTCCATTGATCTCTATATGGTATAGGGAGTATACATATCAATTTTCATGAAGAAATTCCATGGGGAAGTCATCTGATCAAGGGTTGACTTTTCAGACAAGTCAGTGCAAAATCAGGGCATCTGAGGCCCCCAATGACCCAACCAATGGGTAATCTTCATCATTTTGAGTGTATATGATCTTTATTTGATCATGGAAGAAGGTTGAAGTTCATAGAAATCAAGAATTTAGGGTTTTTGCAAAGGTTGACTTTTTGGGCATAGTTGACTTTTCAAGAATACATCATTTTAGGTCAATTTTCAAGCTTTGATTCTTGGTCCAAAAAGGCTTCAAATGGAAAAACTTTGGTCATGAAAGTTGTAGATCTCATCTTTCCCTTTTCAAAAAGTACAAGAACATGATCAAACTCTTCTTGGATCAAAAGTTATGGCAATGCAAAGTTGGCAAAAATCATTAATTTCTAAGGCATGCTTCAAATGGAAATTTTGCAAAGTCTTGAACCAAAGCCAAATGTAGCCTCTAATTCATTTCAAACCAACACATAAACATTCTCTAAGTGCTGAAAATCAGAATTGGATCAAGTTTGCCTATGGTTTGGTTTGTGTAACAAGGTTTTCTTCACATGTGAACCATAAAGCAACAAGTTGCAAAACTCATGATCATGCTCCCTCAACTTGCTGCCTTGGCCTTTGGACCTTGCTGGCTCTCTCACCACACCATGATGCGCCAGACCTAGCCTTGTACCAAGCTAGTATCAAGCCCATGCTTCTCTTACAAGATTTTTGACTTTTGGCAAAAGCAAACTTACCAATCACAAAAGCACAAGTCACATCATCCAGCCAATCAGATTTGTTTATGTTATCAATTTGCAAGCTAGCCATAAGGAGAAGCAAGGCTAAAACCATCACACTAGACACATTCACAAAAACACTCCAAGTTGCAACTTCCTTCGATTTCCCTTCCACAGCAAGCAAACACTAAAACCTTTTCCTCCATTCAACTCACCATGGATCATTGAGTAGAAATCACCCAAAGCATAAGCCTGAAACAGCCAAAGCACCCCACTGCCATTCTTCACCCTCATTCTGCAGATTCATTCGAATCTCCCTCCCTAGCCCATAAACAGCCAAACAAACCTTGCAAAGCTTCTCCATACATCATCTGGACCATAAACCATCATTCATAGTGGCCTGAATCAGTCAGAATCACCATAGCCATTGTTGACTGAGCTTGAAGCAGGAGCTTTCGAAACTCATCAACCAGCCTACATAAATTGTTCTAAGGCATTCAAACATCATCAAGGGGTCCTAAGGAGTGGTTTGCACATAAAGAGAAGGCCAGAAAGTCCTCAAGTGGAAAGCTTCAAATCTCAGGTAGCCTGAAATTTATTTTTCCAGAAATGATTTTGCTTGTTACAAACTTGTTCTATTTGTTTCACTGATCATTCTGGTACCATTGGTTTTGAAAATGGTTGTGATTTGAGCATTTAATTTTTTTCTGAAGCTTGCGTGACCTAGAACTTTTTCTCTTCGATTCAGTTGATTTAGGAAATATAAATTTGTTTTGAGAGAGGGGTTTGGTTCGTGAGAGGATGAGGATCATTTCCATGTTCTTGGTTTTCATTTTTGGTACGTTTTGAGAGGTTTGGAGATTTTTCAGGTGAGAGCTGGCCGGAGAAGACGACCGGAAGTCTTCTCCGGCCACCTGAGAGTCATTTGTGCCCTAATCACATAATTAATGCTAGTTTGAATTTGGACCATTGATTGCCATTGACTTGTTGACTGCGCGCGCAAGGGAAAGGCCAGGATCTCTTTGATTAGCCCTAATTTTATTATTAGTTTTAATTAAATGTAATTAACTCAGAACCAATCCACACCACAAGATCACGCGCCAGTCAACCAATTCAAAACCTAGGCTCATCCTGGCCCTCCATCCCTCTGACTTTTATTTATTTTGATTTTTAATTCATTTTCTTTCATTTAAATTGCATAATTAATTTAAAATAGCAAAAAAATCTTAAAAATTATGAAACTTTTTCCTTAAGGTTTTATTAATTTTTATGACCTAAAAATATTTTTATTTTATTTTTCATCATTAAAAAAGTATTTTTAAATGTTTAAAAGATTATTTTTAATTGATTAATGGGGATTAATTAATTAAAAATAATTTTAGGTATTTAAAAATTACAAAAAAATTCATGAAATGTTCTAAGATATTTAGAAACATTGTCCAACCTTCAAACCAAATTTCTTTTTTGATCTTGATGCATTTTAAGAATTTTTCATTGAATTAAATCATTTTTTATGCATTATTTTGATCATAAGTTTAAAAATTCATTCCTGCCTATTGGAGAAGGTTGAGACATTGATTCTTCTTGTATTGTGTTGTGTTTGGCATGTATTTTCAGGGATAAAAAGGCCATGAATTGTTCTTGCATTTTCAAATTGTTTGGCATTTATTTTGTTAAGAACCCTAAAAAACCCTAATAACTTAGGAAATTCATATCTTGAGTTTGGTTGAGAGTTGAGAGCTCCCCTTTGGGCAGTGGTTTATCATAGGCCTAGGGTTTCTTTGGGTGCCATTTTCCATTTTTATCTTAGGGTTTTGTTTCTGTTTTGGATTTTTGTTTGATGTTTGATTCATGAACCCTAATTTGGGCTTTCTCTTGCATCCTTCTTACATTTCCTTGCATAACATGACTTGTCTTTGCATTTTGTGCATTCTTGTGATTCATTTGACATCTTAAGACATATAGGAAGCATCTTTGACCATTGCATCTCATATTTGCCATGTCATTTGTCTTGTATGATTCATAACTTTCCATGTTTGTTCATGCTCCTTAGCTTGCATCATTTGCATTCATAATCTTGTATGGACATCCCCATTGCTTTGCCTCATGTTTGCAGCACCTCATAGCATCATTTCCATCATCAACATGCTTCTGGTTTGGTCTAGCATCATGTCATTTCATGTCATTTAGCATTGCATTGCATTGCATTTCCTTCTAACATTTCAGGTGGTAAGTAAACTTGAGAAGTGAATTTGCCTTCACTTCTCATAACTTTTCTTTTCATCTATCTTGCATCCATTGCTGCATTCTTATATGTGTTTGAGATTGAGCTTGCTCATTCTTCTTCCTCCCACTTTCTTTCTTCAAGTGACTTGACTTCTTGAATGAAGCAAGTCACTTTGCTTCTCTTGATCTTGTTCATCTGCTTCCTGGTGGCTCCTCTGAAGATTGTTCTTGGAAACCTCACAAACCTTAGGATCATCCAAGCATGACAATGAATTAGGGTTTTGATTAGTATCCCCTATTAGTTTTACCTTTGTGTCTCTCTTTGAGTCCTCTCTTCTCACCTCATAATCAGGGACTAAACCCTAAAGGCTTTAAGACTTTGTGATTAAGCTTATGCCTGCATCCTTCTCTTAGGATGGAGTGTATAACTTTAATCCTAAGTCTTGAACCCTTTATGTGTTTAAATCTCTTAATCAATCCATCTAATAATTATCAAGACATCACACTTGTAACTTGGGCCTTGCATTAGGGTTCTAATTCTTCCTTAAGTGGTTAAGAAGGACTAACCCTGGTGTTAATGGACAAGTCCCCCTCAAGTTGTCTTGCAAATCATAAAATTCACTTCATCACCATATCATTAAATAAAATCCACTTAATAAAGGTTTGTTTTGTCATGGGTTTAATCCCTAATCATGGATTAAGTTGAGGAGTTTTCCTCAGCTTAAACATTCTCATCTATGATCCTTCTATTAGGATGGTGTAATGAGTCTGTTTAATCCTTGATTATGGCTTAACCTCATTACTCAACACTAAACAAAAATCACAAAAACATCTAATTAATCACAAGTAGGTTAATGATCTTAATCCTACACCAAAGGTGATTAAGTGTGAGAATCCGACTTCACACTTAAGGTATTCTCATTACCCCTAATCAGAGGGAAGATGTGATGAGTTTACTAACCCATTGGTTTAGGCTTAAGCTCATTATCCTACGACAAACTTCAAAAAGAAATAAAAGACTGAAAATATAAAAACAAACAATAATCGTATCCTTCGGGATTCTTTTCTCATCTCCTTCACTCATAAACGAGAACCTGCTTCTCCCGTCTAATGCAAGACAGTTTGCACCTGAGCCAGACAGGTCATACACTTGAGCATAGATAAGTAAGCAGTTCATCAGTCAATTCATCTTTCAGTCTCTTTGGGTCGAACTACGGTGTTCTGACTTCCTCATTGCACGAGAGGATACGTAGGCATAACTTAACGGTTATCGAACAAAAGTCTCTGTTCATTCCCCCTCTTTCCAGCTTCATTCTTTAGCCTCATATTCTTGAGCATCTCATCTTTGTTCCTACACTGACACTGTATCTATTACACTTTACACTTCTCATACACTGACACCTGTACATTCTTTCCAGCTATTTCATACACAAATTGCACTGACACTACCCCTTTAAAACACAAATCTTCTAAAGCGTGGATCCCGTCGAGTACGACGGACAATCTGGGTGCTAATACCTTCCCAGGTTGTAACCAACCCCCTTTCTCAGTCTCTCTGGTTCGCAACCGTCTTATCCATCTTTTTCCAGGCCTATGCAGCATTGCCTTTCCTCCGGGATAAAAATGCCTAGCTGGCGACTCTTTTCATCTCCAGTGAGTTCACGGCTGTGTGTTCTCATTGTCCCTCTCGCCGACCGTTCGCGCTTGTACCAGGATGCAAATCCTCGGGAGCGACAGCTTGGCGACTCTGCTGGGGATCCTTATACTGCAACCAGGGCTTCTGGTTCTTTTTGTGGGTTCCTCCTAGCGCTTGTTTGATTTGTGTTTACTGGGGTGTTATGTGCTTGTTTGTGCTTGTATTTATTTTTGTTTATTGCTTTATGTATAGTTACTTTACTGCTTTCTTTATTGCATTTATTTATATCATACTGTCATTGTTGCTGGCTGGATCTGGTTTCTTGTTTTGGTGGGTGGGTGATTCATTGAGAGTTAAGGTCCTATACCTGGGACCTGAGTGACACCTAGGCTAGAGTGAATCATATTCTTTCCCATTCCATTTCGGTCTGGTGCGGGAATATGAAACACGGTTCAGATATGGGTTTCTTCTTGAGAACTCTGTGTTGCAGATTTCCTGCAATGCTAGGGCTATCTGGGAAGCCTGCTAAGTCTGGATGACCTTTTAGTATTGACCTTCAGAAACTGAGGTGAATTAGAGGAGGAATTGTTATGGTTTTTGTAAACACTGTACCTCCGGGTTAGAAGTGTTTACACTTCTCATAACTGATCCAAGTCTGAGGATCCTTGTTCTAGATCACCACCTGTGAGGGGGTTGGGCTGTTTACAGGTTTGCAGGTACCTTGACCTCAGAACACCTTGCTACTTTGACTTTGTTAAGAGTGCTCCATGTTGGATAGTTCTTGTGATTCTAAACCCTGGACATGTGGCTCTTTATTTGAGTCCCCCACCCTGGTTACTGGATTTATAGACCTCCATCTGGAATTCTTGAACACACATGGATCTATACCAAGGCAGTTAATCAGATCCAGCTCAGTCACAAACCCTTTGCATATCATTTGCATACATACTCATTGCATCATTTTAACATGTGCTTATTTGTGTTTCAGGGTATCCACCTTCATCTGGTTTTGGTTTTGACCCCATCTGCAGTATTGACCCATCTGCATCAGCACTTACTTCAGTTTGTCAGCCATATACTTCAGTTACTTGCACTAGCCAGCCAGTGGCCCACTCCTTAGCATCTTCATCAGCACTCTACTCAGTCTTCAGCATCATGGCTCCAAAGAAAAGCAACATCACCTATCATTTCTTCCAACCAGACTTGTCAGACATCAGGAGGATCCAAACCCTGATCACTCCAGATCACATACCCTTGTTCAGGGAGAGTTATGGAGATATACTGGACATGGTTATGGATCTGGACCCTTCACAGAGGAGCCTCATCCACACCTGTATTCAGTTTTATGACCCCCCATTGAGATGTTTCACCTTTCAAGACTTCCAGTTGGGTCCTCTTTTAGAAGAATACTCATTTTTGATTGGTTTGCCTATCAAGAGAGAAATCCCTTTCAACCCTGAAATGGTCTTTCCCAGCAATGGAGAGATAGCAAAAGCTTTGCACCTGGAGCCTGTTTTGATTGAACAGCATATGACCTCTAAAGCTGGGATCCCTGGATTTCATCTGGACTTCTTAATTTCTCAAGCTAGTCTGAAGGCCACCTTGGGGGAGTGGAAAGCTGTTTGTGCTTTGTTGGCCTTAAGTGTATATGGAGTTGTGTTGTTTGCAGATGAGCCTCGATTCATCAGCAAGAATGCAATCCACTTGTTCATCCTGAAGAACCCTGTGCCAACTTTACTGGGTGATCTCTATTACTCAGTACATCAGAGAAATGAGAAGCAGAGGGGAAGATTAGTGAGGATTTGTGCTCCATTATTCCATGCTTGGCTTCTCAGGCATCTACCCAGGACAGATGCATTTCTAAATCCTCATCAGCAAAGCAACTGGGCTAAGAGGCTCACTACTCTCACTTCAGCAGACATCAGATGGTGTACTCAAAGCACCAAGGGCAGAGATATGATCACCAGCTGTGGGCACTTTCCCAATGTGCCCTTAATAGGAGTTAAGGGAAGTATCAATTACAACCCTCTGCTGTTCAAGAGGCAATTGGGCTATGCATTGGTCCATACTCCTAAGACACAAGACCTGATTGAGACCCTCTACTGTGAGAACAAGATTAGTTTGGCTTTTGTTAGGCAGGCTGCCTGGGCCTGGGATCATGTTCAAACCAAGGGAATCACCATTCTGGGGAAGTGCAATAATGTGGCATCAGTCCAATATTATGAGTGGTCCCATGCTAGGGCCCAATTCTCTGGAATGCCCTTTACCATAGAAGACATGCCTGAGTCATCTTCAGCACCACCCCCTGCCACCATCAGTTTGGAAGAGTTTGAGAGCTTGAAGGAAAGAAATGAGAAGCTAACCCAGGCTTTGCAGAAGACCCTCCGGGAACGGAGTGAAGGCATGAGGGAGATTGAGAGATTGGAGAAGTTGAGGGTGGAACACTTGACCAAGATTGAGAAGTCTGGAGATTATATCAACAAGTCCAAAGCTGGTGAACAGATTCTGAAGAATGCTTGTAAAGAAGCCCAGTTTCAGAGAGCAAGAACAGACTTGTATTTGAAAGAGAGTCAGGCCAGGTGGGTCCGGATCACTGAGGCCCGTACTCTAGAAGACAAGAGAGTTCAGGACAAGATGGAGCAGATGGAAAAAGCCCTGGCAGCAGCCCAGAAGGAAATATCAGAGCTAGAAATCAGAGCTGGAGTGAAGAGGTCTAAGGACCAAGGTCAGAACAAGAAGTTAACTGCAGCTGTTGCAGCAAGAAACCTTCTCATCAGAAATCTTACGGAGCATCCGGCTGATCCTGTGACCGAAACACTTCTCAAGGAAGTTCGTGAGGATGAGTTTGGCCTTGGAGTTTGATCATTTGCTTGTTGTTGTTCCTTTTCCATGTACTTTTGCTTTTTGTGATGTATTTTGACCCCTTTGAGGGCCGGTGTTGTAAAATGAACAAATTGTATTATTTCACCTTTGTAATATATTTGTGTTGGTTTCTATCTGGGTTCACATCAAAAGCAACTTCAACAGCAGCATCTTCAAGGGTCTGGAAGGGTCAAAACTGAAGGCCAAACCGGATACCTTGAGAACAAATAAGCATAACTGCATTGCATGCTAACCCTTTTGTTTGTTTTGTAGGTTTTTGTTTTGTTGTTGCTAACCTCTGTTGTGATATTCAGGAATTATTGCTCGCCGCCGGGTATTTCCTCTCAACAGGCCTCACAGGTACCCAACTAGAAACAACCTTCCGGGAATTCAGATGGATCAGATGCAACAAGACCTTACGGAGGTCAGAAACCAGATGGCAAACGAAAGACTGGAAATGAGAACCCAGATAACCCAGTTCATGGAAGTGATGAACAACTTAGCTCAAAGCCAAGAGAGGCTCAGAACTTTGGTAGAAGCGAGGAATCAAGATGAGCCCCATGTGGGGACTGCTGGCACAAGTAACAATGAAAGGGTGCAACCACATGTTAACCCCCCTGTGTTTGGCCCACATCTACATCCTGAGATCAATATTCCTGCAAACATTCAAGGAACAGCCACTGCAGCCAGAGTACTTCAAGAAGACCCTCAGGAGGACCAATTTACAGTAATGGGTGCTGGAGAGGAAACTTATGATAGGCGGCTGGATGAAATAGCTGAGAAGTTGAGGTCCTTAGAATCTCAAAATTCTTTGGGGTTCGACGTCATGGACATGGGTTTGGTAGAAGGGGTCAGGATCCCCCATAAGTTCAAGCCTCCTTGTTTCAAAAAGTATAATGGGACTTCATGCCCCCGGACTCATTTGCAATCATTTCTGGGAAGGCTGAAGGCCTATACAATGGATGAGAAACTTTGGATGTTCTACTTCGAAGATAGCTTGACTGGAGCTTCGAGGGAGTGGTATTCCCATTTGACAAGGGCAACTGTGAGATGCTGGAAGGACCTGGCAGAAGCCTTCATCCGACAGTATCAATACAATTTAGACATGGCACCCAACAGGACTCTCCTAATGGGAATGTCGCAATCGTCAAGGGAAAGTTTCCGAGAGTATGCCCAAAGGTGGAGGCAACTGGCTGCTGCTGTTCAACCACCAATGTCTGAGAGAGAAATGGCAGACATGTTTATGAACACTCTCCAGGGAACGTATATTGACAGGTTGGCTGCTTTCTCTTCCACCAGCTTCGCAGATGTTGTCATAGCTGGGGAGAGAATTGAAAGCCTGTTGAAAATGGGAAAGATCTCAGACAACGGTGCAAGCTCGTCCAGTGGTACAAGAAAGCCTTTTGCAGGCCCGAGAAGAACTGGCGAGACCAATGCCATTCACACCAACAGGGGTAGGCCCCAATATGCTCAGAGGTCAATAGCAGCAGTCACTATCCCTGCTCCAGCTCATCCACAGCCAGTCTATCAACCTCTTCAACAGAACTTCCAACAACAACCTCAGTATCATCAGCAGAATCAATATCCTCCAAGAAACTACAACAACAACAACTCCAACAACAATAATCAACAGAGGCCATTCCAGCAAAGGCCATCCCAAGCTAACCGAGTGATCGACCCGATCCCAATGCCGTATGCTGCCTTGCTGCCACAACTTCTGAAACTCAACCTGTTTGAGCTAAGAACGTTGGCACCTCCGGATCCCAACAGTCTACCAAGAAACTATGACTCCAATGCTAGGTGTGCTTTTCATTCGAACGCACCTGGTCACAGTACAGAAAAATGCAGGGCTCTGCATATGAAGGTACAAGACTTGGTAGACTCCAAGGCTCTGAATTTTGCACCTCCTCCCAATGTCAATAAAAACCCAATGCCAAATCATGGTGGTCCCCGAATTAACGCTATTGAAGAAGACCAACCGTCTTATTTGATAACTAGTGTGGATCAGATCAGGACACCATTGGTGGAAATCAAAGCTCAACTCCGTGAAAGTAATATATTTCCGGGGTGTGAACTAGGGTGCCCCTATTGCAATATTTCATGGAATGGGTGTGAGGACCTGAGGAACGGCATCGACAGCCTTATTCAGAGTGGCCTGCTACAGATCACTACATCATTCCCAACAAACCCAACAACTTCATCAACAACGGTTTCAGACCCTCCTACAAATACAGCAACTATTGTCCCCGACAATTCACCAGCACCATCAACAAGTACTTCACCTGTCCTTCCAAATGATCAGTTTTCAACAGTTTCTCCTGCTACAACTTCAGCTTCATTCCATTTCGAATCTCCGTCAACAACAACAACAGTCCTTCCAACAACACCTCCTACAACGCCAGCAATCAATCATGAAGATGTCTCTACTGTTACCATATTCTATGATCCTGAAAATAACTCTGCTTACCATTCAGAAGGCGCTGCTCCCACTAGAGCACCAGTTACAATCTTTTATGATCCGCAAACAATTACAGTCCCTTCAGCAGCAGCAATCAGTCCAGTCACTGTCACGGTGCCTGGACCAGTACCATATGAAAGCAATAGGGCCATCCCCTGGCACTATGGCTCTGACGTGTACTGCGAAGGAAAAAGAATCACTCTTGAAACATCCACACCTGCACCACAAGTAGATAATGTGGGGGGAGGCGGAGGCTTCACTCGAAGCGGACGTCTCTTTGCTTCACAAGTTCAAAGACCTACTGCCGAAGCAGAAGCTGCTGCCAAGGCAAAGGGTAAAGGCCCGGTGCAGGAAGATCCAGCTGCCAAAGAAGCCCTGAAAACTCCATTTGATCAGGAAGTTGATGAGTTTATGCGGATCATCAAAAAGAGTGATTATAAAATTGTGGATCAGCTTCACCAGACGCCATCCAAAATCTCCATCCTCTCACTGCTTATGTGCTCCGAAGCCCATCGGAATGCACTACTCAAAGTCCTGCACGCAGCTTACGTGCCTGAGGAGATTACTGTCAACCAATTGGAAACCGTGGTTGGAAATGTTACTGCTAGCAATGGGCTAGGGTTTACCAATTCTGACTTGACAGCGGATGGCCGCAACCACAACAAAGCCTTGCACATAACCATGGAATGCAAAGGAGCTGTCCTTTCTCATGTGCTGGTGGACACAGGTTCTTCCCTGAATGTCTTACCAAAGAAGGCTCTGGTGAAGCTTGAATATGATGGATTGGCATTGAGACCCAGCAACCTGGTAGTAAGAGCCTTTGATGGTTCTAAGAGATCGGTTCTAGGAGAGATTGAGCTGCCTGTGACAATTGGCCCACAGACTTTTAAAACTATCTTTTATGTGATGGACATTCAGCCCGCCTACAACTGTTTGTTGGGTAGACCCTGGATTCACGCCGCCGGCGCAATAACGTCTACCCTTCACCAAAAGTTAAAATTCGAGTGGGAAGGTCAAGTTGTCACAATCTGTGGGGAAGAGGATATATTTGTTAGCCATCTGGCTACTTATAAATACATTGAGATGGATGGGGAAATCCATGAAACAATGAGCCAAGGTTTTGAAGCCTTGAACGTCAATGAAGCATCTGCTGTGTCGGGGATCTCCATGTCATCTTACCAACAAGCCCGGAAGGTTGTTGAAGAAGGAACTGCCCTAGGCTGGGGCAAGGTCTTGGCTGTGGAGGAGAAGAAGGACAAATTTGGGTTGGGTTACAGACCAACTCAACATCAAGCAAAGGCTGCTGCAGGGCCTGGTTTTGTCAGTGGGGGGATGCTTACCCCCGATGCTATCAACTGCCTGGAAGACGAGCTGGAAGAGGAGCACAATCTGGAGAATTGGATTCGTCCAAAGATCCCGGGGAGCAGTGTCTCGAACTGGTCTTCCCAGGAAATTATAAGAGTTACTCATGCAGAGTAATTATTATTTCCTGTATTTTTATAGCATGCGTCCAAGTCTTGCATCTTGCCCAAGATGACAAGACTCATTTTGTAATCAGGGCCATCTGTACTTTTGTGCAAACAAGATTAAATTAATGAAATATCAGACATCTTTTTGCAAACAAGTCTTTTTCTTTTCTGCTCACTGTTTTTCCATTTTTCTTTTTGTACAAAAAATAAATGGCGGTGTTTTCAAAATGATAACTTCATTTCACTTTTTCTAAAGCAAGATTAAAATCAAATCACTAAAATGAACAAACTTAACCCTTGCAGAGAGTGCCCTCCAGACAGCACCGACAACAGCACGGCTATGACATCGTATGACTTTGACAATCCGATCAATCAAGCTGATGAAGGGGTTGACGAAGAATATGAGCTTCCTGAAGAGCTAGCCAGGTTGTTGAAGCAAGAGGAAAAGGTTATTACCCCTCACCAGGAGGAGGTTGAAGTGATCAATCTTGGTACCAATGAAGACGTGAAAGAGGTTAAAATCGGGGCCCGCCTGCGAGACTCAGTGAAGAGACAACTGATAGATCTGCTTCAAGAGTATGTTGATGTGTTTGCTTGGTCGTATCAAGATATGCCAGGGTTGGATACCGACATTGTTGTGCACAAGCTGCCTTTGAGGGAAGAATGCCCACCGGTCAAACAGAAGTTGCGCCGAACTCGCCCAGACATGGCTATGAAAATCAAGGAAGAGGTACAAAAGCAATGGGACGCCGGGTTCCTTGCTGTGACTAGCTATCCGCCGTGGGTTGCTAACATAGTACCTGTGCCTAAGAAAGACGGCAAAGTAAGAATGTGTGTTGATTACCGGGATCTGAACAGAGCCAGCCCGAAAGATGATTTCCCTCTACCTCACATTGATGTATTGGTGGATAATACGGCTCAGTTCTCAGTATTCTCCTTCATGGACGGATTTTCAGGATATAATCAGATCAAGATGTCACCTGAAGACATGGAGAAGACAACATTCATCACACCCTGGGGCACGTTCTGCTACAAAGTGATGCCATTCGGACTGAAGAATGCTGGTGCCACATATCAACGGGCTATGGTGACATTATTCCACGATATGATCCATAAAGAAATAGAATGTTATGTGGATGACATGATCGCCAAGTCCCTTACAGAGGAAGATCACCTGGTGAATCTGCTCAAGTTATTCAAGCGTCTGAGGAAGTACCAACTGAAGTTGAACCCCAACAAATGCACATTCGGGGTGCGATCCGGTAAGCTGCTGGGCTTTATTGTAAGCGAGAAAGGGATTGAAGTTGACCCTGATAAAGTCAAAGCTATTCAAGAGATGCCTGCACCAAGAACTGAGAAAGAGGTTCGAGGGTTCTTAGGTCGATTGAACTACATTTCGAGGTTCATATCTCACCTTACAGCAACCTGTGAACCCTTGTTCAAGCTGTTAAGAAAGGAACAAACGGTCAGGTGGAACGAAGATTGCCAGAAGGCTTTTGACAAGATCAAAGAGTACTTACAAGAACCTCCAATCCTTATGCCTCCAGTAGAAGGAAGACCTCTGATTATGTACTTGACAGTATTAGAAGAGTCAATGGGGTGTGTACTAGGTCAGCATGACGAGTCTGGTCGAAAAGAGTATGCGATATACTACCTAAGCAAAAAGTTTACCGACTGTGAACAGCGTTATTCACTGCTCGAGAAAACTTGCTGTGCTTTAGCGTGGGCTGCTCGCCGACTGAGGCAGTATATGCTGACCCACACTACCTTATTAATCTCAAAAATGGATCCAGTTAAGTACATTTTCGAGAAGCCAGCTCTTACCGGACGGGTTGCAAGATGGCAGATGATTCTCACAGAATACGACATACAGTACACATCTCAGAAAGCCATCAAGGGCAGTGTACTATCTGAATATCTTGCTGAGCAACCCATCGATGACTACCAGCCTATGAGATTTGACTTCCCTGATGAAGACATCATGTTCATTAAAGCAAAAGATCATGAAGAGCCTATTCACACTGAAGGGCCTGACCCGGAGGAAGAATGGACTATGATGTTTGATGGGGCTGTTAACATGAATGGCCGTGGTGTTGGTGCAGTACTCATTACACCTAAAGGAGTTCACATGCCTTTCTCGGCAAAACTCACTTTCAACTGCACTAACAACGAAGCTGAATACGAAGCTTGCATTATGGGTCTTGAGGAAGCCATTGACCTCAGGATCAAGACATTGACCGTATTCGGAGATTCAGCTTTGGTAGTCAATCAAACCAACGGGAAATGGTACACCCACCAAGATCATCTGATACCTTACAGGGATTATACAAGAAGGTTATTGACTTTCTTCACAACAGTCAAGCTTGAGTATATCCCTCGAGACGAGAATCGGTTTGCAGATGCTCTTGCTACCATTTCATCCATGATCAAAGTTCAAACGGCTAATTTTGTACCCCAGATCTCAGTGTCTAGACTCGATAGACCAGCATATGTGTTTGCAGCAGAAGTTGTCAAAGACGATAAGCCTTGGTTCCATGACATTAAGTGCTTCTTGGAGGATCAGACATACCCACCTGGGGCATCTTCCAATGATAAGAAGACTTTGAGAAGGCTTGCTGGTGGTTTCTTTCTGAACACTGATGGGTCTTTATACAAGAGGAACTTTGACATGGTACTCCTCAGATGTGTTGACAAGACGGAAGCAGATTTGTTGATGCATGAAGTGCACGAAGGATCTTTTGGTACCCATGCAGGAGGGCATGCCATGGCTAAAAAGTTGTTAAGATCAGGCTATTACTGGATCACAATGGATGCAGACTGTTGTGCTTACGCCAGAAAGTGTCACAAATGCCAGATTTATGCAGATAAGGTGCATGTGCCACCCAATCCTTTGAACATAATGTCATCACCCTGGCCCTTTGCTATGTGGGGCATTGATATGATTGGCAAGATCGAGCCGACTGCTTCAAATGGTCACAGATTCATCTTGGTTGCCATTGATTATTTCACCAAGTGGGTTGAAGCAGCCTCATATGCCAATGTTACAAGACAAGTGGTAGCTAGATTCCTGAAAAGAGATATCATCTGTCGGTACGGAGTTCCCGAGCGAATCATTACTGATAATGGTTCCAATTTAAACAACAAAATGATGGCAGAGCTGTGCCGGGACTTCAAGATCCAACATCACAATTCTTCTCCTTACAGGCCAAAGATGAATGGCGTTGTTGAGGCAGCAAATAAGAATATCAAGAAGATTGTGCAGAAGATGGTAGTCACCTACAAAGATTGGCACGAAATGCTACCATTTGCCTTGCATGGGTACCGCACGTCAATCAGAACGTCCACTGGGGCAACACCGTATCAACTTGTGTATGGTATGGAGGCAGTCCTACCTGTTGAAGTTGAATTGCCCTCTCTACGGGTATTAATGGATGTTAAACTGAGTGAAGCAGAATGGGTACGGTCCCGATTCGAGCAACTGAGTCTGATCGAAGAGAAAAGATTGGCTGCAATCTGCCACGGGCAGTTATATCAAAAGAGAATGAAGAAGGCCTTCGACCAGAAAGTCAGGCACCGAGAGTACCAAGTAGGAGATCTTGTGCTGAAAAGAATCCTCCCTCCTCATACAGACCACAGGGGCAAATGGACGCCAAATTATGAAGGACCATTCGTTGTAAAGAAAGTTTTCTCTGGTGGAGCACTGATGCTCAGCACCGTGGATGGTGAAGACTTCCCATCCCCTGTGAATTCAGATGCAGTTAAAAAATACTTCGCATAAAATGACCCGCTGGACATAAAAACAGAATGTGAGTCCAGGCAAAAATAGGGCATCCCGGCGAGTCAAAAACAGAATAAAAGACTCGGGCAAAAGTAAGGGAAATAAATGAAAAAATGTACACCCGCTGAGTTGAAAAGCCGCATTGGACAGCTCAGGCAAAAATGGGTATCCCGATGGACGGAAAACCCGAAAGGGCGATCCATGCAAAATAAGGGAATAAGCGAACAACTGCATTCTGAATTCGTCTGTATCACCTACAACTTGGTAAGCCTCTAAAGGATCAAGCTTCAATCAGAATCAACTCTCTCCGGAAAGCAAGACGAGAAGAACGTCATTGTCATACGAGTCATAGCAGAAGAGGAAGCTCCTTGAAAGCGTCGTCAACATCGCCAACACTTTATTTCTCAATTTGTAACAATCTCCTCATTTCAGGAAATATGTTTCTTCGACTGTATCTTGCCAATTCAGGGCGCATGAATTAATGAAATCAGATTTTCAGTCATGTCTCGTTTTTACATTTATGTTTTGCAAAGAGTTGTCTGATATCTCTAAAAATACAATTGCATAAGTACAGATGCCCTTCTCTAAAAATAAAAACACATGCTTACAGGGAATGTGATTATTCTCGAAAGTACTTAACTCCTATGACGGAATCCAGTAAGGGATACCTCGGGACCTTTTTGTACGTTTCCTTACCGTGGCAGGATTGCAGGTATCCAGAACGCAACCTGGGGCATGCTGGTTACGTCTCAGCAAGTAGGCGAATCATTATCAACTCGGTCTATCTTCCACATGGCACTAGAAGGTGCCCGTTTCCCCAGCGGAGCTGCCAAATCAGCATACACTCAATCCCAGCATCCGAAATGCTCTATCCCCAACTGAGTTGCTCCCCATTGCTTTCCCCAGCAAGGTTGCCGAATCAACTAACAGGCTTAGCACTCCGGAGGTTTTCTCCCCAGCCGAGTTTCCCCTCATTACTCTCCCCAGCTGAGTTACCAACAGCATTCCCCAGTTGAAGCACCAACCATTCTCCCTCAGCAGAATGCAAGAGTCAGGGAATCATCTCCTCACAGAGTTCCAACCTCTATCCAGAAGAGCAACGCATGAAGAGATCACAACAGAGTGAAGAAAGCTTCTACAAACCCCAGCTGGGTCCCGTATTACAAGGATATGTCAATCAGTGACCTATATCCCCAAACAGATACATCATTAGATCTACCAATGATCTCATCCCCAGCTGGGATGTTCACTTCAAGCAGATCAACCAGAGATCTTCACAGCAATGGGATCCGAATCCCGGATTGGTGCCTCTTCGCATAATCATAGCATTCGCATCATATTATACCCTCAGAGCGTAGCATTCCGTCTAATACGGAGCATTACGGCAAAAATCAAATGCATAGCATAATCATAAGTCATGTCGTGAATTGAACGCTTGTGAATAATAAACTGTTCATCATCATTGTACAAACATCCCCCCAGAGTCCCAGCAAAAGCAGTTGCCTCTCAAATCACAAACACCAGTATATACACCTTTTGGCACCCGTCCGTGTCATCCTTCCCCAAACAGGTCGCCTGAACACTCTTTACAAACAAATCATCCTTATTACAGATACGTCCTGACACCCGTCCGTGTCATATCCCAGCAGAAAGCCAAAGACATCCTCTTTGCACTCACATATACTTGTATATACACCCTTTTTGACACCCGTCCGTGTCATGTCCCCAGCGCAGTCACTTACACTTTCATCAACTCATATACTTGTTAATATTCTACTTTTCTCTCTTGACACTCGTCCGTGTCACTCTCCCCAGCAGATAAACATCTATACAATACAATACTCACTACTCATGGTACCTATACAGATACTCGTCCGTATCTTGTATACAGCATCACTCATATCCCCACAGATTCGACAGTAGTCCTTGTTCTTTGTTAACCAGTTGGTACTCGTCCGTACCATCATCTCAGAACATTGCGTCTAGTGTTTGTTTCTACATGATACTCGTCCGTATCATAGTCTTAGGGATGCTCGTCCGCATCCTTAATCCATACACCATGTCAAACACTTATGTCTTCTTGAATATAGATACTCGTCCGTATCTGTTATTCCCAGAAAGTTTCTTTCGGATGCAACACTCGTCTGTGTTCTTTGTTAACCAGTTAATACTCGCCCGTATCATCATCTCTGAACATGTGTCAGTTTGTTTCTACATGATACTCGTCCGTATCATAGTCTTAAGGATGCTCGTCCGCATCTTTAATCTATACACAATACCAAACACTTATACCTTTTGTTTCTTGGATGGAAACGCTCGTCCGTGTTTACTATATCCCCAGTAGATCGCCAACAAATTTTCCTTTATCTAACACTCGTCCTGTGTTATGATAACTCTGAGAGCAGCCGTACCCTGCTAAGTGGTCGTCCTCCACTTCTTGATGGTCGTCCTCCATCATGCTCATCCGATGGCCGTCCCCATCGTTGATTTTTAGCAGCCGTCCCCTGCTAGGTGGTCGTCCTCCACCTTTTGATGATCGTCCTTCATCATTTTATCCAATGGCCGTCCCCATTGTTGATTTTGGTTATCTGACATTCGTCCTATGTCATGACAAACCTCGAGAGCAGCCGTACCCTGCTGAGTGGTCGTCCTCCACTTCTTGATGGTCGTCCTCCATCATGCTCGTCCGATGGCCGTCCCCATCGTTGACCTTTCCTATCCGATGGCCGTCCCCATCGTTGATATTTTCGGCAGCCGTACCCTGCCAGGTGGTCGTCCTCCACCTTTGATGGCCGTCCCCATCATATTTCTTTTATCCCCAACAGAGCAGCCGTCCCCTGCTAGGTGATCGTCCTTCACCTTTGATGGCCGTACCCCATCATCTGTTTATTTCATTCATTCTTTAACCCGATGGCCGTCCCCGTCGTGGTCCCTTTTCCTTTTAACCCGATGGCCGTCCCCGTCGTGGTCCGTTTCTTTTTAGCCTGATGGCCGTCCCCATCGTTGGTTACTTTACCTTTATGAATTTGATGGCCGTCCCGTCATGTTTCATTAATCCCCAGAGAATTTTACAACTTTATCTTGATGGCCGTCCCCATCATGATATCTTATTTTTCCAGCTAGTCGGCCGTCCCCGTCTTAGCTTTACCTTTTATCTTCCCCAGCTAGTCGGCCGTCCCCGTCTTGGCTTTACTTTTATCCCCAGCATGTCGGCCGTCCCCGTCATTGCTCTTTACCCAGCAGTCGTCCTCTGCTCGACGGTCGTCCTCCGTCGCCCACACTTTACAATATACTTTATTTTTCTGTTACAATCTATATCCCTTTTCTTCTTCATTCTGTGAGTGCAAATTTTGGACTGTCTTTGGTATTCAACCACAAGTTATCTTGTTTGCCTGCTAAGCCGTCGCTTACAACCTGCACAGCTAACTCATGTTTGAATAGGGGCAGCTGTAAACACCCCAAATTTGCCCTCACGCATTCACACCATGGCTTATGATCATCTCATATGCATAGACACCATCATATCATCTCACATCTCATTTTTGATTCACTGCATAGCTTTCAAGGCATCTGCACCTAGGGTTTGTGATCTGAGCAATCCCAAAGCCTCTTGAGCCATTCCAAAGGCCACCAATCAACTCAAAGTGGTCCATGTGTGTTCTTATATCATATTTCATCTCCTCAAAGTCAAAATTGCAAAGGAATCACAAGAACTAGGGTTTGAGGTGATGCAGAGCCAGTTTGAACTGCACAGTTGACTGAAAATTAGGGTTTTGGTTTCAGAGGCCATAACTCCAAGTTTTTTGGTCATTCTTGTTTCCATTGATCTCTATATGGTATAGGGAGTATACATATCAATTTTCATGAAGAAATTCCATGGGGAAGTCATCTGATCAAGGGTTGACTTTTCAGACAAGTCAGTGCAAAATCAGGGCATCTGAGGCCCCCAATGACCCAACCAATGGGTAATCTTCATCATTTTGAGTGTATATGATCTTTATTTGATCATGGAAGAAGGTTGAAGTTCATAGAAATCAAGAATTTAGGGTTTTTGCAAAGGTTGACTTTTTGGGCATAGTTGACTTTTCAAGAATACATCATTTTAGGTCAATTTTCAAGCTTTGATTCTTGGTCCAAAAAGGCTTCAAATGGAAAAACTTTGGTCATGAAAGTTGTATATCTCATCTTTCCCTTTTCAAAAAGTACAAGAACATGATCAAACTCTTCTTGGATCAAAAGTTATGGCAATGCAAAGTTGGCAAAAATCATTAATTTCTAAGGCATGCTTCAAATGGAAATTTTGCAAAGTCTTGAACCAAAGCCAAATGTAGCCTCTAATTCATTTCAAACCAACACATAAACATTCTCTAAGTGCTGAAAATCAGAATTGGATCAAGTTTGCCTATGGTTTGGTTTGTGTAACAAGGTTTTCTTCACATGTGAACCATAAAGCAACAAGTTGCAAAACTCATGATCATGCTCCCTCAACTTGCTGCCTTGGCCTTTGGACCTTGCTGGCTCTCTCACCACACCATGATGCGCCAGACCTAGCCTTGTACCAAGCTAGTATCAAGCCCATGCTTCTCTTACAAGATTTTTGACTTTTGGCAAAAGCAAACTTACCAATCACAAAAGCACAAGTCACATCATCCAGCCAATCAGATTTGTTTATGTTATCAATTTGCAAGCTAGCCATAAGGAGAAGCAAGGCTAAAACCATCACACTAGACACATTCACAAAAACACTCCAAGTTGCAACTTCCTTCGATTTCCCTTCCACAGCAAGCAAACACTAAAACCTTTTCCTCCATTCAACTCACCATGGATCATTGAGTAGAAATCACCCAAAGCATAAGCCTGAAACAGCCAAAGCACCCCACTGCCATTCTTCACCCTCATTCTGCAGATTCATTCGAATCTCCCTCCCTAGCCCATAAACAGCCAAACAAACCTTGCAAAGCTTCTCCATACATCATCTGGACCATAAACCATCATTCACAGTGGCCTGAATCAGTCAGAATCACCATAGCCATTGTTGACTGAGCTTGAAGCAGGAGCTTTCGAAACTCATCAACCAGCCTACATAAATTGTTCTAAGGCATTCAAACATCATCAAGGGGTCCTAAGGAGTGGTTTGCACATAAAGAGAAGGCCAGAAAGTCCTCAAGTGGAAAGCTTCAAATCTCAGGTAGCCTGAAATTTATTTTTCCAGAAATGATTTTGCTTGTTACAAACTTGTTCTATTTGTTTCACTGATCATTCTGGTACCATTGGTTTTGAAAATGGTTGTGATTTGAGCATTTAATTTGTTTCTGAAGCTTGCGTGACCTAGAACTTTTTCTCTTCGATTCAGTTGATTTAGGAAATATAAATTTGTTTTGAGAGAGGGGTTTGGTTCGTGAGAGGATGAGGATCATTTCCATGTTCTTGGTTTTCATTTTTGGTACGTTTTGAGAGGTTTGGAGATTTTTCAGGTGAGAGCTGGCCGGAGAAGACGACCGGAAGTCTTCTCCGGCCACCTGAGAGTCATTTGTGCCCTAATCACATAATTAATGCTAGTTTGAATTTGGACCATTGATTGCCATTGACTTGTTGACTGCGCGCGCAAGGGAAAGGCCAGGATCTCTTTGATTAGCCCTAATTTTATTATTAGTTTTAATTAAATGTAATTAACTCAGAACCAATCCACACCACAAGATCACGCGCCAGTCAACCAATTCAAAACCTAGGCTCATCCTGGCCCTCCATCCCTCTGACTTTTATTTATTTTGATTTTTAATTCATTTTCTTTCATTTAAATTGCATAATTAATTTAAAATAGCAAAAAAATCTTAAAAATTATGAAACTTTTTCCTTAAGGTTTTATTAATTTTTATGACCTAAAAATATTTTTATTTTATTTTTCATCATTAAAAAAGTATTTTTAAATGTTTAAAAGATTATTTTTAATTGATTAATAGGGATTAATTAATTAAAAATACTTTTAGGTATTTAAAAATTACAAAAAAATTCATGAAATGTTCTAAGATATTTAGAAACATTGTCCAACCTTCAAACCAAATTTCTTTTTTGATCTTGATGCATTTTAAGAATTTTTCATTGAATTAAATCATTTTTTATGCATTATTTTGATCATAAGTTTAAAAATTCATTTCTGCCTATTGGAGAAGGTTGAGACATTGATTCTTCTTGTATTGTGTTGTGTTTGGCATGTATTTTCAGGGATAAAAAGGCCATGAATTGTTCTTGCATTTTCAAATTGTTTGGCATTTATTTTGTTAAGAACCCTAAAAAACCCTAATAACTTAGGAAATTCATATCTTGAGTTTGGTTGAGAGTTGAGAGCTCCCCTTTGGGCAGTGGTTTATCATAGGCCTAGGGTTTCTTTGGGTGCCATTTTCCATTTTTATCTTAGGGTTTTGTTTCTGTTTTGGATTTTTGTTTGATGTTTGATTCATGAACCCTAATTTGGGCTTTCTCTTGCATCCTTCTTACATTTCCTTGCATAACATGACTTGTCTTTGCATTTTGTGCATTATTGTGATTCATTTGACATCTTAAGACATATAGGAAGCATCTTTGACCATTGCATCTCATATTTGCCATGTCATTTGTCTTGTATGATTCATAACTTTCCATGTTTGTTCATGCTCCTTAGCTTGCATCATTTGCATTCATAATCTTGTATGGACATCCCCATTGCTTTGCCTCATGTTTGCAGCACCTCATAGCATCATTTCCATCATCAACATTCTTCTGGTTTGGTCTAGCATCATGTCATTTCATGTCATTTAGCATTGCATTGCATTGCATTTCCTTCTAACATTTCAGGTGGTAAGTAAACTTGAGAAGTGAATTTGCCTTCACTTCTCATAACTTTTCTTTTCATCTATCTTGCATCCATTGCTGCATTCTTATATGTGTTTGAGATTGAGCTTGCTCATTCTTCTTCCTCCCACTTTCTTTCTTCAAGTGACTTGACTTCTTGAATGAAGCAAGTCACTTTGCTTCTCTTGATCTTGTTCATCTGCTTCCTGGTGGCTCCTCTGAAGATTGTTCTTGGAAACCTCACAAACCTTAGGATCATCCAAGCATGACAATGAATTAGGGTTTTGATTAGTATCCCCTCTTAGTTTTACCTTTGTGTCTCTCTTTGAGTCCTCTCTTCTCACCTCATAATCAGGGACTAAACCCTAAAGGCTTTAAGACTTTGTGATTAAGCTTATGCCTGCATCCTTCTCTTAGGATGGAGTGTATAACTTTAATCCTAAGTCTTGAACCCTTTATGTGTTTAAATCTCTTAATCAATCCATCTAATAATTATCAAGACATCACACTTGTAACTTGGGCCTTGCATTAGGGTTCTAATTCTTCCTTAAGTGGTTAAGAAGGACTAACCCTGGTGTTAATGGACAAGTCCCCCTCAAGTTGTCTTGCAAATCATAAAATTCACTTCATCACCATATCATTAAATAAAATCCACTTAATAAAGGTTTGTTTTGTCATGGGTTTAATCCCTAATCATGGATTAAGTTGAGGAGTTTTCCTCAGCTTAAACATTCTCATCTATGATCCTTCTATTAGGATGGTGTAATGAGTCTGTTTAATCCTTGATTATGGCTTAACCTCATTACTCAACACTAAACAAAAATCACAAAAACATCTAATTAATCACAAGTAGGTTAATGATCTTAATCCTACACCAAAGGTGATTAAGTGTGAGAATCCGACTTCACACTTAAGGTATTCTCATTACCCCTAATCAGAGGGAAGATGTGATGAGTTTACTAACCCATTGGTTTAGGCTTAAGCTCATTATCCTACGACAAACTTCAAAAAGCAATAAAAGACTGAAAATATAAAAACAAACAATAATCGTATCCTTCGGGATTCTTTTCTCATCTCCTTCACTCATAAACGAGAACCTGCTTCTCCCGTCTAATGCAAGACAGTTTGCACCTGAGCCAGACAGGTCATACACTTGAGCATAGATAAGTAAGCAGTTCATCAGTCAATTCATCTTTCAGTCTCTTTGGGTCGAACTACGGTGTTCTGACTTCCTCATTGCACGAGAGGATACGTAGGCATAACTTAACGGTTATCGAACAAAAGTCTCTGTTCATTCCCCCTCTTTCCAGCTTCATTCTTTAGCCTCATATTCTTGAGCATCTCATCTTTGTTCCTACACTGACACTGTATCTATTACACTTTACACTTCTCATACACTGACACCTGTACATTCTTTCCAGCTATTTCATACACAAATTGCACTGACACTACCCCTTTAAAACACAAATCTTCTAAAGCGTGGATCCCGTCGAGTACGACGGACAATCTGGGTGCTAATACCTTCCCAGGTTGTAACCAACCCCCTTTCTCAGTCTCTCTGGTTCGCAACCGTCTTATCCATCTTTTTCCAGGCCTATGCAGCATTGCCTTTCCTCCGGGATAAAAATGCCTAGCTGGCGACTCTTTTCATCTCCAGTGAGTTCACGGCTGTGTGTTCTCATTGTCCCTCTCGCCGACCGTTCGCGCTTGTACCAGGATGCAAATCCTCGGGAGCGACAGTGACTTTTGCTCCATTTTTCATTTTTCTGATTTTATTCATTTTGAATTAATTGGAAATTAAAGAAAAGGATCTAGAGCCCTTGTCCAAGCCTAATCCCATTGCTACATCCTAATCACACTACCCAAACCATAATTTTGGATCCCAAGCCTAATTTTGGGCCCTAAACCTAAACCATATTTAATTATTTCTCTCCAAACCAAAGGGATCTCTCCCCCATTTTCACTCTTATTTTCTGAATTTTCACTCCTTTCACTCACAATTCTCTCACTTTTCTCTCCCAATTTTCCAAATCACTCAAAGTTCTTCTTTGAAGATCACATAACCTTTCCTTGTGGTGTGTAGATCTTGGAACTAGACCTCCATCCATAACCTTATTACATCTTTTTGCTGGTTTTAGTGGTGATTCAGATCTGGTTTGGGATCTAGAAGTGCTTTTGGATCCAAAAATTCTGCATCAAGAGCTTGTTCTTGCATTTATTTTGCACGGAGTGTGAAGCTTAACATCGGATCTTCGAAGTTTTGTGCGAGATCTATCGTTTTCATCTCAATCAACAACTACCAAAGCATACCTCAACTTTGTAGGTTGGTCAAATTCAGATCTAGCTCTGTTTTTAGTTTATTTGCATGCTTGAGCTTTAGATCCACCACATGTTTGCATATTTGCTTGTATTGCTTGATTGATTGATAGGTAACCGGATCTATGTGTTAATGTTCATGAGCTTGATGATGCCATTTAATGTGAATTGATGCATTATCTTCATGTTCAAATGCTTGCTGGACTGGTATGAGATTGTTTGGAATAAGCTGGTTGTTGTAAACACCCCAAATTTTCCCTCACCCATTCACACCATGGCTTGTGATCATTCTCATATGCATAAACACAATCATATCACCTCATGTTTCATTTTTGATTCACTGCATAGTTTCTAAGGCATCTGCACCTAGGGTTTGTGGTCTGAGCAATCCAAGAGCTTCTTGAGCCACTCCAAAGGCCACCAATCACTTCAAAGGGATCCATGTGTGTTCATCTATCATATTACATCCTCTCAAGGTCAAGATTTCAAAAGAATCACAAGAACTAGGGTTTGAATGGATGCAGAGCCAGGTTTGACTGCACAGTTGACCTAAAATTAGGGTTTTGGTTTCAGAGGCCATAACCTCAAATTTTTTGGTCATTCTTGTTTCCATTGGTCTCTATATGGTATAGGGAGTATGCATATCAATTTTCATGAAGAAATTCCATGGGGAAGTCATCTGATCAAGGGTTGACTTTTCAGACAAGTCAGTGCAAAATCAGGGCATCTGAGGCCCCCAATGACCCAACCAATGGGTGATCTTCACCATTTTGAGTGTATATGATCTTTATTTGATCATGGAAGAAGGTTGAAGTTCACAAAAATCAAGAATTTAGGGTTTTTGCAAGTGTTGACTTTTTGGGCATAGTTGACTTTTCAAGAATGCTTCATTTTAGGTCATTTTTCAAGCCTTGATTCTTGATCCAAAAATGCTTCAAATGAAAAAACTTTGGTCATGAAAGTTGTAGATTACATCTTTCCCTTTTCAAAAAGTACAAGAACATGATCAAACTCTTCTTGGATCAAAAGTTATGGTGTGACAAAGTTGCCAAAAATCACTTATTTTCAAGATGTGCACCAAGTGTGAAAATTGCAAAATCATGTACCAAGGCAAATTGCAACTTCTAATTGGCATCAAACCCTCACATAAACATCATGTAAGTCCTAAAATTCAGAATGGACTAGGCATTGCTCATGTTTCATGGCTTTTGGGACAAGATTTTTCCATGTGAACCATAAAGCAACAACTTGCAAAAAAACTCATGATCACACTTCCTACAACTTGCAACCTTGGATGCTGACTTTGGCTAGCCTTTCCCCTCACCCTTGCTGCGCAGCCCATGCCTTGTACTAGCCTAGATCATGAGCCATACTTCTCTTACACAAAAGGTGGACTTTGAGCAAAAGCAAACTTACCAATCACTATAGGCCAGGTCACATCATCTGACCTATAGGATTAAAATACAATATCCCTTGGCAAGCCAAAGATATGAAGAGGCAAGGCTGAAACACTTGACACCACCACATTCACAAAACACACCCCAGCTGCAAATTGCTTCGAATCTCTCTGCCCAGCCACAAAACACTCAAACCATTTTCACCATTCAACTCACCATGCCTCATTGAGTAGAAACCAGCAAGAACACAAGCCTGAAACAAGCTGTAACCCCACTGCACCATTTTCACCTCAGCCTGCATTTCTCTTCGAATCACCTTCCACAGCTTAAAAACATCCAAACAAACTTTACAAAGCTTCACCACTCACCATCTGGATCACAAAGAACCATTCACAATGGCCTGAAACTGCCTGAATCATCACTGCCATTTCCAACTGAGCTTGAGCAGAAGCTTGTCAAACTCCTCATCCAGCCAATATAAACTCCTCCAAAGCATTCAAACATCATCAAGGGGTCCTAAGGAGGGGATTGCACAAGGAGAAAGGGCCAGAAAGTCATCAGAGTGAAAGCTTCGAATCTCAGGTAGCTCAAGAATTTTTTTTTCTAGAAATCATTTCTTTTGTTTTAAGCTTGTTCTTTGTGTCTTCCTGATCACGAATATGCCTTTGGTTTTGCAAATGGTGTTGAAATGAGAGTTTAATTGCTCTCTGAAACTTGCGTGCCCTAATTCTTTCTTGCTTCGATTCAGCCTTGTTAGGAAATATAAATTTGTTTTGAGATGGGGTTTTGGTTCGTGAGTGAGTGGGGATCATTTCCCAGTTCTTAGATTTCATTTTAGTTAGGTTTTTAGGGTTTTGGGGATTTTCAGGGGAGATGCTGGCCGGAGAAGACGACCGGAAGTCTTTTCCGGCAGCCTGAAAGTGATTAGTGAGTTAATTAGGGTTAGAGCAAAATTCAAATATGGACCCTTGGATCTGGCTTCCCGCGCGCGTGTGTATGGTCCAGATCGTATCATTAATTCATAATCAGGATTAATTAATTTAATTAATTGAAATTAAGAGGTTTGAATTTCAGCCTTTGATCTGCGCGCGCAGTCAACCAGGCTCTCCCCAGATTCAATCTTGGCCCCTCATTTGGTTGACTTTCCATTATATTCATTTTTATTCATTTTCTTTTTCTTTTATTTGCACAATTATTTTAAAATAGTAAAAAATGTGTAAAAATTATGAAACTTTTTCCCATAAGTTTTATTAATTTTTATGACCCAAAAATATTTTCATTTTATTTTTTTTATCATTAAAAAGTATTTTTAAATATTTAAAAGATTATTTTTAATTGATTAATGGAAATTAATTAATTAAAAATACTTTTAGGTATTTAAAAATCACCAAAAAATTCATGAAATGTTCTAAGACATTTAGAAACATTGTCCAACCTTCAAACCAAATTTCTTTTTGGATCTTGATGCATTTTGAGAATTTTCCATTGAATTAAATCATTTTTTGTGCATTATTTTGATCATAAGTTCAAAAAATCATTTCTGCCTATCTAGGAAGAGTTGGACATTGATTCTTCTTGCATTGCATTGTGTTTAGCATGTAGTTTCTAGGATTAAATGGCCATGATTTGATCTTGCATTTTCAAATTGTTTGACATTTCTTTTGTTTAGGAACCCTAAAAACCCTAATAACTTAGAAAAATCATAACATGAGTTTGGTTAAGAGTTGAGGCCTCTCCTTTGGACTTTGTTTTAGTATAGGTTTAGGGTTTCTTTGGTTGGAATTTTCCATTTTTTATCTTAGGGTTTGCTTCTGTTTTTGGTTTTTGTTTGATGTATGGATCATAAACCCTAATTTGGGCTTCCATTTGCATCCTTCTTGCATTCTCTTGCATAACATGACTTGCCATGACATTTCAAGCATTCATGTGATTCATTTGACATCATAAGACATATAGAAAGTATGTTTGGTCATTGCATCATGTGTTTGCCATTTTGTTTGCCATGTATGTTTCATAACTTTTCATGTAAGTTCATGCTCCTTAACTTGCATCTCTTGCATCCATGATCTTGTATGAGCATATCCATGCCATTGCCTCATGTTTGTAACATCTTCATAGCATCATTATCATCATCAATATGCTTCTGGTTTTGTTTTTCATCATATCACTTCATCTCATTTGGCATTGCATTGCATTTCTTTTCTAACATTTCAGGTGGTAAGTGATGCTGAGAAGTGAATTTGCCTTCACTTCTCATATCTTTTCTTTTCATCTCTCTTGCATCCATTGCTGCATTTCTATATGTGTATGAGATTGAGCTTGCTCATTCTTCTCCTTCCCACTTTCTTTCTTCAAGTGACTTGACTTCTTGAATGAAGCAAGTCACTTTGCTTCTCTTGATCCTATTCATCTGCTTCCTGGTGGTTCCATTGGAGATCTTTCTTGTTTAACCTCACAAACCTTAGGAACAACCAAGCATGACAATGATTAGGGTTTTGATTAGTCTCCCCCCCTAGTTTTACCTTTGTGTCTCTTTTGAGTCTTCTCCTCTCATCTCATAATCAGGGACTAAACCCTAAAGGCTTTAAGGCTTTGTGATTAAGCTTATGCCTGCATCCTTCTCTTAGGATGGAGTGTATAACTTTAATCCTAAGTGTTAAACCCTTAATGTGTTTAAATCTCTTAATCAATTCACATAATAATCATCAAGACATCACACTTGTAACTTGGGCCTTGCATTAGGGTTCTAATTCTTCCTTAACTGGTTAAGAAGGACTAACCCTAGTGTTAATGGACAAGTCCCCCTCAAGTTGTCTTACAAATCATAAAATTCACTTCATCATCATACCATTAAATAAAATCCACTTAATCAAAGGCTTGTTTTGTCATGAGTTTAATCCCTAATCATGGATTAAGTTGAGGAGCTTTCCTCAGCTTAAACACCCTCATCTATTATCCTTCTATTAGGATGGTGTAATGAGTCTGTTTAATCCTTGATTATGGCTTAACCTCATTACTTAACACTAAACAAAAACACCAAAAATATCTAAATAATCACAAGTAAGTTAATGATCTTAACCCTACATCAAAGGTGATTAAGTGTGAGAATCTGACTTCACACTTAAGGTACTCTCATTACCCCTAATCAGAGGGAAGATGTGATGAGTTTACTAAATCCATTGGTTTAGGCTTAAGCTCATTAACTTATGACAAAAATCCAAAAAGCAATAAAAGACTGAAAACACAAAAACAAACAATAATCGTCTCCTTCGGGATTCTTTTCTCATCATCTTCACTCACAAACGAGAACTTGCTTCTTCCGTCTAATGCAAGACAGTTTGCACCTGAGCCAGACAGGTCATACACTTGAGCATTGACAAGTAAGCAGTTCACAGGTCAATTCATTTTTCAGTCTCTTTGGGTCGAACTACGGTGTTCTGACTTCCTCATTGCACGAGAGGATACGTAGGCATAACTTAACAGTTATCGAACAAAAGTCTCTGTATATTTCCCCTCTTTCTAGCTTTATTCTTTTAGCCTCATGATCTTGAGCATTTCACTCTGTCCTTACACTGACACTATACATATTACACTTCACTTCTTTTACACTGACACCTGTACATTCTTTTCCAGCCATTTTATACACAGATTGCACTGACACTACCCCTTTAAAACACAAATCTTTTTAAGCGTGTATCCCGTCGAGTACGGCGGACAATCTGGGTGCTAATACCTTCCCAGGTTGTAACCAACCCCCTTTCTCAGTCTCTCTGGTTCGTAACCGTCTTATCCATTTCTTTTCTAGGTCTATGCAGCATTGCCTTTCCTCCGGGATAAAAATGCCTAGCTGGCGACTCTATTCATCTCCAGTGAGTTCACGGCTGTGTGTTCTCATTGTTCCTTTCGCCGACCGTTCACGTCTGTACCTTCATCTGACCCTGTTTCATTTGTCGGGAGCGACAGCTTGGCGACTCTGCTGGGGACCCTTATATTGCAACCAGGGCTTCTGGTTCTTTTTGTGGGTTCCTCCTAGCGTTTGATTGACTTGTGTTTACTGGGGTGTTATGTGCTTATTTTTGTTTGTATCTTTGTATTTATTTTTGCTTTATGTACAGTTGTTTACTGCTTTCTTTATTGCTTTTGCATTATATCATATTGTCATACTGTACTGCTAGCTGGATCTGGTTTTTGTGGGTGGGTGATTCATTGAGAGTTAAGGTCCTATACCTGGGACCTGATTGACACCTAGGCTAGAGTGAATCATATTCTTTCCCATTCCATTTCGGTCTGGTGCGGGAATATGAAACACGGTTCAGATATGGGTTTCTTCTTGAGAACTCTGTGTTGCAGATTTCTTGCAATGCTAGGGCTATCTGGGAAGCCTGCTAAGTCTGGATGACCTTTTAGTATTGACCTTCAGAAACTGAGGTGAATTAGAGGAGGAACTTTTATGGTTATTGTAAACACTGTACCTCCGGGTTAGAAGTGTTTACACTTCTCATAACTGATCCAAGTCTGAGGATCCTTGTTCTAGAACACCACCTGTGAGGGGGTTGGGCTGTTTACAGGTTTGCAGGTACCTTGACCTCAGAATACCCTGTTACTTTGGTTTGTTAAGAATACTCCATGTTGGACAGTTCTTGTGATTCTAAACCCTGGACATGTGGCTCTTTATTTGAGTCCCCCACCCTGGTTACTGGATTTATAGACCTCCATCTGGATTTCTTACACACTTGGACCTATATTAGGGCATTTTGATCAGATCCAGCTCAGTCACAGACCCTTGCACATCATTTGCATACATAATCATTGCATCATATTGACATTTGCTTATTTGTGTTTCAGGGTATCCATCTTCACTTGGTTTTGGTTTTGACCCCATCTTCAGTACTGACCTATCTTCATCAGCTATCTGCTTCAGTTATCACCTGCACCAGCCAGTCAGTGGCCCACTTCTTCAGTATTATCATCAGTCTCAGCATCATGGCTCCTAAAAAGAGCAACATCACCTATCACTTTTTCCAGCCAGAGCTATCAGATATCAGGAGGATTCAGACCTTGATCACTCCAGATCACATACCTTTGTTCAGGGAAAGTTATGGAGACATACTTGATATGGTTATGGATCTGGACCCATCACAGAGAAGCCTGATCGACACCTGAATTCAGTTTTATGATCCCCCACTGAGATGTTTCACTTTCCAAGACTTTCAGTTAGGACCTTTATTGGAAGAGTACTCCTCATTAGTTGGTATACCCATCAAAGGTGGAATCCCATTCAACCCTGAGATGGTCTTTCCTGCTAACGGAGAAGTAGCAAAAGCTTTGCATCTGGAACTTGTTTTGATTGAGCAGCATATGACTTCTAAAGCTGGGATCCCTGGCTTTCATCTGGATTTCTTAATCTCTCAAGCTACCCTGAAAGCTTCTCTAGGAGAGTGGAAAGCTGTTTGTGCTTTACTGGCCTTGAGCATATATGGAATTGTATTGTTTGCAGATGAGCCTCGATTCATCAGCAAGAATGCAATCCATCTATTCATCTTGAAGAACCCAGTACCAACTTTATTAGGGGATCTCTACTATTCAGTGCATAAGAGGAATGAAAAGCAGAGGGTGAGATTAGTGAGGTGTTGTGCTCCATTGTTCCACACTTGGCTTCTCAGGCATCTACCCAGGACAGATGCATTTCTGAACCCTCATCAGCAAAGCAACTGGGCTAAGAGACTCACTGTTCTAACTTCTGCTGACATCAGATGGTGCACTCAAAGCACCAAGGGCAGGGATGTCATCACCAGCTGTGGGCATTTTCCCAATGTGCCCCTAATAGGAGTTAAGGGAAGTATCAATTACAATCCTCTGCTGTTCAGGAGGCAACTGGGCTATGCACTGATCCACACTCCTAAGGCACAGGACTTGGTTGAGACTCTTTATTGTGAGAACAAGATTGATTTGACTGTTGTTAGGCAGGCTGCTTGGGCCTGGGATAATGTTCAAACCAAGGGAGTAACCATTCTGGGGAAGTGCAATAATGTGGCATCAGCACAATACTATGAGTGGTCCCGTGCCAGGGCCCAATTCTCTGGGATGCCCTTTACCATAGAAGACATGCCTGAGTCATCTTCAGCACCACCCCCTGCCACTATCAGTTTGGAGGAGTATGAGAGTTTGAAGGAAAGAAATGAGAAGTTAACTCAAGCTTTGCAGAAGACCCTCCGGGAGAGGAGTGAAGGTATGAGGGAGATTGAGAGGTTGGAGAAGATAAGAGTAGAGCATCTGACTAAGATTGAGAAGTCTGGGGATTATATCAAAAAGTCTAAGGCTGGAGAACAAATCCTGAAGAATGCTTGCAAAGAAGCCCAGTTCCAGAGAACAAGGACAGACTTGTATCTGAAGGAGAGTCAGGCTCGGTGGGTCAGGATCACCGAGGCTCGTACTTTGGAAGACAAGAGAGTTCAAGACAAGATGGAGCAGCTGGAAGCTAGTGTCAAAGAACAGCAAGAAGCCCTGGCAGCAGCCCAGAAGGAGATATCAGAGCTGAAGATCAAAGCAGGGGTGAAGAGGTCAAAAGAACAAACTCAGCACAAGAAGCTAACAGCAGCTGTTACGACCCGGAATCTCCTCATCAGGAATCTCACGGAACGTCCGGCTGATCCTGTGACCGAAGCACTTCTCAAGGAAGTTCGTGAGGATGAGTTTGGTCTTGGTGTTTGACCATTTGTTTGTTGTTGCTTTCTTTCCGTGTACTTTTATTTTCTTGTAATGTATTTTGACCCCTTAGAGGGCTTGTGTTGTAAAATGAATAAGTTGTATTATTTCACCTTCTGTAATATATTTGTGATAGTGTGCTTCATCTGAGTTTTCTTCAAGCAACAACAACAACATCTTCAAGGGTCTGGAAGGGTCAAAACTGAATGCCAAACCGGATACCTTGAGAGCAAATAAGCATAACTGCATTGCATGTTAACCCTTTGTTTGTTTTGTAGGTTTTGATTTATTGTCACTAACTCTGTTGTGATGCTCAGGAATTATTGCTCGGCGCCGGGTATTTCCCCTCAACCGTCCGCACCGTTATCCAACCCGAAACAACCTTCCGGGAATTCAGATGGATCAGATGCAGCAGGACCTTACTGAGGTCAGAAATCAAATGGCAAATGAAAGGCTAGAAATGAGGAATCAAATGACTCAGTTTATGGAAGTTATGAACAACATGGCTCAGAGCCAGGAAAGATTGAGGGCCATGGTGGAAAGGCAGAATCAAGAAGATCCACATATAGGGACTGCCGGTACCAGTAACAATGAAAGAGTCCAACCTCACGTCAACCCTCCGGTATTTGGACCACACCTCCATCCTGAGGTCAATATTCCTGCAAATGTTCAAGGGACTGCCACCGCAGCTAGGGTACTTCAAGAGGATCCCCAAGAGGACCAATTCACAGTAATGGGTGCTGGGGAAGAAGCTTATGATAGAAGGTTGGATGAGATAGCTGAGAAATTGAGGTCCTTAGAATCTCAAAACTCTTTGGGCTTCGACGTCATGAACATGGGCTTGGTAGACGGGGTCAGGATCCCCCATAAGTTCAAGCCTCCTTGCTTTGAAAAATACAACGGGACTTCATGCCCCCGGACTCACTTACAGTCATTTCTGGGAAGGCTGAAGGCCTATACAATGGATGAGAAGCTCTGGATGTTCTATTTCGAAGACAGCTTAACTGGAGCGTCAAGAGAATGGTACTCTCACTTAACAAGGGCAACTATTAGATGCTGGAAGGACTTGGCAGAGGCCTTCATCAGACAGTATCAGTATAACTTAGACATGGCACCCAACAGGACCCTCCTAATGGGAATGTCACAGTCATCAAGGGAAAGTTTCCGAGAATATGCACAGAGATGGAGACAACTGGCTGCTGCTGTTCAGCCCCCTATGTCTGAACGGGAAATGGCAGATATGTTCATGAATACCCTTCAGGGCACTTATATTGACAGGCTGGCTGCTTTCTCTTCCACTAGCTTTGCAGATGTTGTCATAGTCGGGGAGAGAATTGAAAGCTTGTTAAAAATGGGAAAGATCTCAGATAACGGTGCAAGCTCGTCCAGTAGTACAAGAAAGCCTTTTGCAGGCCCGAGAAGAACTGGCGAGACCAATGCCATCCATTCAAACAGGGGCAGGCCCCAATATGTTCAAAGGTCAATAGCAGCAGTCACCATTCCTGCTCCAGCTCATCCTCAGCCAGTCTATCAACCTCCTCAGCAAAACTATCAGCCGCAACCTCAGTACCATCAGCAAAATCAGTATCCTCCAAGAAATTACAACAACAGCAACAGCAACAACAATAATTAGCAAAGGCCATTCCAGCAAAGGCCATCTCAAGCTAACAGAGTGATCGACCCGATCCCAATGCCATATGCTACATTGCTGCCACAGCTTCTGAAACTCAACCTGGTTGAGCTAAGAACGTTGGCACCTCCGGATCCCAACAGTCTACCAAGGAACTATGACTCCAACGCTAGGTGTGCCTTTCATTCAAACGCACCTGGCCATAGTACGGAAAAGTGCAGAGCCCTGCATATGAAGGTACAAGACCTGGTGGACTCGAAAGCTCTGAATTTTGCACCGCCACCCAATGTCAACAAAAATCCTATGCCAAATCATGGTGGTCCCCGAATTTACGCTATTGAAGAAGACAAACCGTCTTATTTAATAACGAGTGTGGGACAGATCAGGACACCATTGGTAGAAATCAAGGCTCAGCTCTTGGAATGCAACATGTTCCCAGGATGCGAGTTGGGGTGTGCTTACTGCAATATCTCAGTAAATGGGTGCGATAATTTGAGGAATGGCATAGATAGCCTTATTCAGAGTGGCCAGCTTCAGATCACCACATCATTTCCAACAAATCCAGCAATCTCATCAGCAACGGTTTCAGAACCTCCTACAACTGCAACAACCATTGTTCCTGACAATTCTTCGGCTTCATCAACAAGTACTTCATCCATTATCTCAACTGATCAGTTCTCAACAAATTTTCCTGCTACAACTTCAGCATCACTCCATTTTGAACCTCCTACAACAACAACATCCGTTCTGCCACCATTGTCTCCTACAACACCAGCAACAAATCATGAAGATGTCTCTACTGTCACAATCTTTTACGATCCTGAAAGCAACTCCGCCTACAACTCAGAAGGTGCTGCTCCCACCAGGGCACCAGTCACAATTTATTACGATCCACAAACTATCACAGTTCCTTCAACAGCTGCAGTCAGTCCATTCACTATCACGGTGCCTGGACCCGTGCCTTATGAAAGCAGTAATGCCATCCCCTGGCATTACGGCTCCGACTTGTACTGTGAAGGACAAAGAATCACTTTTGAATCGTCAACCCCTGCACTACAAGTAGACAATGTGGGCGGAGGCGGAGGCTTCACTCGAAGCGGACGTCTTTTCGCTCCACAAATTCAGAGACCCACAGCCGAAGCAGAAGTTGCTGCCAAGGCAAAAGGGAAGAGCCCTGTGCAGGAAGATCAAGCTGTTAGGGAAGCTTTGAAAACACCATTCGATCAAGAGGTTGATGAGTTCATGCGGATCATCAAAAAGAGTGATTATAAAATAGTGGATCAGCTTCACCAAACGCCTTCCAAGATCTCAATCCTATCACTGCTTATGTGCTCCGAAGCCCATCGGAATGCACTACTCAAAGTCCTGCACGCAGCTTACGTGCCTGAAGAGATCACTGTCAATCAGCTGGAGGCAGTAGTTGGAAATGTTAATGCTAGTCACGGACTAGGGTTCACTAATACTGATTTGACAACGGAAGGCCGCAACCATAATAAAGCCTTGCACATAACCATGGAATGCAAAGGTGCTGTCCTTTCCCATGTGCTGGTAGACACGGGGTCATCCCTTAATGTCCTACCTAAAAAGGCTTTGGTGAAGCTAGAGTATGACGGATTGGCGTTGAGACCCAGCAACCTGGTGGTGAGAGCTTTTGATGGCTCAAAGAGATCGGCTCTGGGAGAGATTGAGCTGCCCGTAACGATTGGCCCGCAGACCTTTAAAACTATCTTCTACGTGATGGATATACAGCCCGCCTACAGCTGTTTATTGGGTAGGCCATGGATTCACGCCGCTGGCGCCGTGACCTCCACCCTTCACCAGAAGTTAAAATATGAGTGGGAGGGTCAGATTGTTACAATCTGTGGAGAAGAGGACATTTTTGTCAGCCACCTGGCCACTTATAAGTATATTGAGATGGATGGGGAGATCCATGAAACAATGAGCCAGGGGTTTGAAGCCTTGAATGTGAATGAAACATCTGCTGTGTCTGGTACTTCTATATCATCATACCAACAAGCCCAGAAGGTTGTTGAGGAAGGAACTGCCCAAGGCTGGGGCAAATTGTTATCGGTAGAGAAGAAAGAGGACAGATTTGGGTTGGGTTACAAACCAACTCAACAAGATCAAGCAGCGGCTGCGAAAGAGCCCAATTTTGTGAGCGGGGGGATGCTTACCCCTGATGCTATCAACTGTCTGGAAGACGAGCTGGAAGAGGAGCGCAATCTGGAGAATTGGATTCGTCCAAAGATCCCGGGGAGCAGTATCTCGAACTGGTATTCCCAGGAAATTATAAGAGTTACTCATGCAGAGTAATTATTATTTCCTGTATTTTTATAAGCATGCATCAAAGTCTTGCATCTTGCCCAAGATGACAAGACTCATTTTGTAATCGGGCCATCTGTACTTTTTGTGCAAACAAGATTAATTAATGAAATATCAGACATCTTTTTGCAAACGAGTCTTTTTCTTTTTGTTCACTGTTTTTTTCATTTTTCTTTTTGTACAAAAAAATAAATGGCGGTGTTTTCAAAATGACAACTTCATTTCACCTTTCTAAATAAGACTAAAATCAGATCACTAAAATGAACAACTTAACCCTTGCAGAGAGTGCCTTCCAGACAGCACCGACAACAGCACGGCTATGACTTCGTATGACTTTGACAATCCAATCAATCAAGCTGATGAAGGGGTTGAAGAAGAATATGAGCTTCCTGAAGAGCTAGCCAGGTTGTTAAGACAAGAGGAAAAGGTTATTACTCCTCACCAGGAGGAGGTTGAGGTGATCAATCTTGGTACAGATGAAGACGTGAAAGAAGTTAGAATCGGGGCCTGCCTGCAAGACTCAGTGAAGAGACAACTGATAGACCTGCTTCAAGAGTATGTAGATGTGTTTGCTTGGTCGTACCAAGACATGCCAGGGTTGGATACCGATATTGTCGTGCACAAGCTGCCTTTGAGAGAAGAATGCCCGCCAGTTAAACAGAAGCTGCGCCGTACTCGTCCGGACATGGCAATGAAAATCAAAGAAGAGGTACAAAAGCAATGGGACGCCGGGTTCCTTGCTGTGACCAGCTATCCACCGTGGGTTGCTAATATTGTGCCTGTGCCTAAGAAGGACGGCAAAGTAACGATGTGCGTTGACTACCGGGATCTGAACAGAGCCAGCCCGAAAGATGACTTCCCATTACCTCACATTGATGTATTGGTGGATAACACGGCTCAGTTCTCGGTATTCTCCTTCATGGATGGATTTTCAGGATACAACCAGATTAAGATGTCACCTGAAGACATGGAGAAGACAACCTTCATCACACCCTGGGGCACGTTCTGCTACAAAGTGATGCCATTCGGACTGAAGAATGCTGGTGCAACATATCAACGGGCTATGGTGACACTATTCCACGATATGATCCATAAAGAAATAGAATGTTATGTGGATGATATGATCGCCAAGTCCCTTACAGAGGAAGATCACCTGGTGAATCTGCTCAAGTTATTCAAACGTCTGAGGAAGTACCAACTGAAGTTGAACCCCAACAAATGCACATTCGGGGTGCGGTCTGGTAAGCTGCTGGGTTTTATTGTGAGCGAGAAAGGGATTGAAGTTGACCCTGATAAAGTCAAAGCCATCCAAGAGATGCCTGCACCGAAAACAGAGAAAGAAGTTCGAGGGTTCTTAGGTCGATTGAACTACATTTCGAGGTTCATATCTCACCTTACAGCAACCTGTGAACCCTTGTTCAAGTTGTTAAGAAAAGAACAGACGGTCAGGTGGAATGAAGACTGCCAGAAGGCTTTTGACAAGATCAAAGAATACTTACAAGAGCCTCCAATCCTTATGCCTCCAGTTGAAGGAAGACCTCTGATAATGTACTTAACAGTATTAGAAGAGTCAATGGGGTGCGTGCTGGGCCAGCATGACGAGTCTGGTCGAAAAGAGTATGCAATATACTACCTAAGCAAAAAGTTTACCGACTGTGAACAACGTTATTCACTGCTCGAGAAAACTTGCTGTGCTTTAGCGTGGGCTGCTCGCCGACTGAGACAGTATATGTTGACCCACACTACTTTGTTGATCTCAAAGATGGACCCAGTCAAGTACATTTTCGAGAAGCCAGCTCTTACCGGACGGGTTGCAAGATGGCAAATGATTCTCACCGAATACGACATCCAGTACACTTCTCAGAAAGCCATCAAAGGCAGTGTATTGTCTGAATATCTTGCTGAGCAACCCATTGATGACTACCAGCCTATGAGATTTGACTTCCCTGATGAAGACATCATGTTCATTAAATCAAAAGATCATGAGGAGCCTGTTCACACTGAAGGGCCTGACCCGAAAGAAGAATGGACTATGATGTTTGACGGGGCTGTTAACATGAATGGTCGTGGTGTTGGTGCAGTACTCATCACACCCAAAGGAGTTCACATGCCTTTCTCGGCAAAGCTCACTTTCAACTGCACTAACAACGAAGCTGAATACGAAGCTTGCATTATGGGTCTTGAGGAAGCCATTGACCTCAGAATCAAGACATTGACCGTATTCGGGGATTCAGCTTTGGTAGTCAATCAGACCAACGGAAAATGGTACACCCACCAGGATCATCTGATACCTTACAGGGATTATACAAGGAGGTTATTGACTTTCTTCACAACAGTCAAGCTTAAGTATATCCCTCGGGACGAGAATCAGTTTGCAGATGCTCTTGCTACCATTTCGTCCATGATCAAGGTTCAAGCTGCTAACTTTGTACCTCAGATTTCAGTGTCAAGACTTGATAGACCAGCATATGTATTTGCAGCGGAAGTTGTCAAAGATGATAAGCCTTGGTTCCACGACATTAAATGCTTCTTGGAGGATCAAACATACCCACCTGGGGCATCTTCCAATGATAAGAAGACTTTGAGAAGGCTTGCTGGTAGTTTCTTTCTGAACTCTGATGGGTCTTTATACAAAAGGAACTTTGATATGGTACTCCTCAGATGTGTTGACAAGACGGAAGCAAACTTGTTGATGCATGAAGTGCACGAGGGATCGTTTGGTACCCATGCCGGAGGGCATGCCATGGCTAAAAAGTTGTTAAGATCAGGCTATTATTGGATCACAATGGATGCAGACTGTTGTGCTTATGCCAGAAAATGTCATAAATGCCAGATCTATGCAGATAAGGTGCATGTGCCTCCCAATCCTCTGAACATCATGTCTTCACCATGGCCCTTTGCCATGTGGGGCATTGATATGATTGGCAAGATTGAGCCGACTGCTTCAAATGGCCACAGATTCATCTTGGTCGCCATTGACTATTTCACCAAGTGGGTTGAAGCAGCCTCATATGCAAACGTCACAAGACAAGTGGTAGCCAGATTTCTGAAGAGAGACATCATCTGTCGGTATGGAGTTCCCGAGCGAATCATTACTGATAATGGTTCCAACTTAAACAACAAAATGATGGCAGAACTATGCCGGGACTTCAAGATCCAACATCACAATTCTTCTCCTTACAGGCCAAAGATGAATGGCGCTGTTGAGGCAGCAAATAAAAATATCAAGAAGATTGTGCAGAAGATGGTAGTCACCTACAAAGACTGGCATGAAATGCTACCATTTGCCTTGCATGGGTACCGCACGTCAATCAGAACATCCACTGGGGCAACACCGTATCAACTTGTGTATGATATGGAAGCAGTCCTACCAGTTGAAGTTGAATTACCCTCTCTACGGGTACTAATGGATGTTAAACTGAGTGAAGCAGAATGGGTTAAGGCCCGATACGAACAACTGAATCTGATCTAAGAGAAAAGATTGGCTGCAATCTGTCATGGGCAGTTGTATCAGAAAAGAATGAAGAAAGCCTTCGATCAGAAAGTCAGGCACCGAGAGTACCAAGTAGGAGATCTTGTGCTAAAAAGAATCCTCCCTCCTCATACAGACCACAGGGGCAAATGGACTCCAAACTATGAAGGACCATTCGTGGTAAAGAAAGTTTTCTCTGGTGGAGCACTGATGCTCAGCACCATGGATGGTGAAGATTTCCCGTCCCCTGTGAATTCAGATGCAGTTAAAAAATACTTCGCATAAAAATGACCCGCTGGACATAAAAACAGAATGTAAGTCCAGGCAAGAATAGGGCATCCCGACGAGTCAAAAACAGAATAAAAGACTCGGGCAAAAATAAGGGAAAATAAATAAAAATGTACACCCGCTGAGTTGAAAAGCCGCATTGGACAACTCAGGCAAAAATGGGTATCCCGATGGATTGAAAACCCGAAAGGGCGATCCATGCAAAATAGGGGAATAAGCGAACAACTGCATTCTGAATCCGTCTGTATCACTTGCAACTTGGAAAGCTTCAACAGAATCAAGCTTCAATCAGAATCAGCCTTTTTCAGAAAGCAAGATGAGAAGAACGTCATTGTCATACGAGTCATAGCAGAAGAGGAAGCTCCTTAAAGCGTCGCCAACACCGCCAGCATTTTGTTTCTCAATTTGTAACAATCTCCTTATTTTAGGAGATTTGTTTCCTTGACTGTATCTTGCCTATTCAGGGCACAAGAATTAATAAAATCAGAGTTTTCAGTCATGTTTCATTTTGTACATATTTCGTTTGCAAAGAATGTCTGATGTCTCTAAAACTAATTGCATAAGTACAGATGTTTGTCACTAAAAATAGAAACACATGCTTGCAGGGAATATACTTACTCTTGAGAATGCTTGACTCCTATGACGGAATCCAGTAAAGGATACCTCGGGACCTTTTGTGCGTCTCCTTATCTTTGCAGGATTGCAGGTATCCAGAACGCAACCTGGGGCATGCAAGTTACATCCCAACAAGCTGGCAAATCAACACTCAGTTTTAGCACTCAAGGTGTTTTCTCCCCAGCTGAGTTTGCCTCCAACAACTCTCCCCAGCTGAGTTACCAACAATTCTCCCCAGCCATAGTACCAATCATTCTCCCTCAGTAAAATACAGGAGTCAGGGAATCATCTCCCCACAGAATCTTCAGCCTCTATTCAGAAGAGCAACGCAGGAAAGGATCACAACAGAGTGAAGAAAGCTTCTACAAACCCCAGCTGGGCCTCTCATTTATTAGGATAGGTCTATCAGTGACCCGTATCCCCAAGCAAATATCATCTTATTAGATCTACCAATGGTCTCCTCCCCAGCTGGGATGTCCATTTCAAACAGATCAACTAGGGATCTCTGCAGCAGCGGGATCCGAATCCCAGATTTGTGCCTCTTTGCATAATCATAGCATTTGCATCATATTTACCCACAAAGCGTAGCATTCCGTCTAATACGGAGCATTACGGCAAAAATCAAATACATAGCATAATCATAAGCCATGTTATGAACCAACACTTGCGAATAATAACAGTTCATCAACATACAGAAGAAAAATCCCCACCAGAGTTACCAGCAAGAGCAGTGGCCTCACAAATCACAAGCACCAGTACATACTCCTTTGACACCCGTCCGTGTCAAATCACCGGCAGAAAGCCAAAGACGTTCCCTTTGCACTCACATGTACTTATATACACTTTCCTGACACCCGGCCGTGTCATATCCCCAGCGCAGTCGCTTACGCTTTCATCACCCATATACTTACTTATATTACTTTTCTCCTTTTGGCACTCGTCCGTGTCACTCTCCCCAGCAGTTAAAGTATCCATCTATACAATACTCGTACTCGCTACTCATGTCATACTACTCAGATACTCGTCCGTATTTTGTATATACCTTTTATATCCCCTCAGATTCGACACTAGTCCTTGTTCTTTGTTAACCCGTTGGTACTCGTCCGTACCATCATCTCAGAACATGCGTCAAGCGTTTGTCTCTACATGATACTCGTCCGTATCATAACCTTAAGGATGCTCGTCCGCATCTTTAATCCATACACCATGTCAAACACTTGTATCTTCTTGAATAAAGACACTCGTCTGTATCTACTATTCCCCAGAAGAGTTCTCTCAGATTCGACACTCGTCCGTGTTCTCTGTTAACCAGTTGATACTCGTCCGTATCATCATCTCTGAACACGTGTCAGTTTGTTTCTACCTGATACTCGTCCGTATCATAGTCTTAAGGATGCTCGTCCGCATCTTTAATCTATACACAGCATCTAAACACTTGTACTTGCTCTTCTTGGTTGTAAATACTCGTCCGTGTTTACTATATCCCCAGTAGATTGCCAACAAAACAAATTTTCCTTTTTATCTGACACTCGTCCTGTGTTATGATAAACCCTGAGAGCAGCCGTACCCTGCTGAGTGGTCGTCCTCCACTTCTTGATGGTCGTCCTCCATCATGCTCGTCCGATGGCCGTCCCCATCGTTGATATTTAGCAGCCGTCCCCTGCTAGGTGGTCGTCCTCCACCTTTTGATGATCGTCCTTCATCATTTTATCCAATGGCCGTCCCCATTGTTGATTTTGGTTATCTGGCATTCGTCCTATGTCATGAGAAACCTCGAGAGCAGCCGTACCCTGCTGAGTGGTCGTCCTCCACTTCTTGATGGTCGTCCTCCATCATGCTCGTCCGATGGCCGTCCCCATCGTTGACCTTTTCTATCCGATGGCCGTCCCCATCGTTGATATCTTCGGCAGCCGTCCCCTGCCAGGTGGTCGTACTCCACCTTTGATGGCCGTCCCCATCATATCCTTTTATTCCCCAACAGAGCAGCCGTCCCCTGCTAGGTGATCGTCCTTCACCTTTGATGGCCGTCCCCCATCATCTGTTTATTTCATTTATTCTTTAACCCGATGGCCGTCCCCGTCGTGGTCCCTTCTCCTTTTTAGCCCGATGGCCGTCCCCATCGTTGGTTACTTTGCTTTATGAACTTGATGGCCGTCCCCGTCATGTTTCATTAGTCCCCAGAGATTTTTACAGTTTTATCGTGATGGCCGCCCCCATCATAATTTGATTTCCCCCAGCTAGTCGGCCGTCCCCGTCTTTGCTTTACCTTTTATCCCCAGCATGTCGGCCGTCCCCGTCATTGTTTTATTTCCTACACTTTTCCCAGCACGTCGGCCGTCCCCGTAGTTGCTCTATCACCCACTTTACAATATACTTTATTCTCCTTTACAATCTATATCCCTTTTCTTCTTCATTCTGTGAGTGCAAATTTTGGACTGTCTTTGGTATTCAACCACAAGTTATCTTGTTTGCCTGATAAGCCTTCGCTTACATCCTACACGGCTAACTCATGTTTGAATAGGGGCAGCTGTAAACACCCCAAATTTGCCCTCACCCATTCACACCATGGCTTGTGATCATTCTCATATGCATAAACACAATCATATCACCTCATGTTTCATTTTTGATTCACTGCATAGTTTCTAAGGCATCTGCACCTAGGGTTTGTGGTCTGAGCAATCCAAGAGCTTCTTGAGCCACTCCAAAGGCCACCAATCACTTCAAAGGGATCCATGTGTGTTCATCTATCATATTACATCCTCTCAAGGTCAAGATTTCAAAAGAATCACAAGAACTAGGGTTTGAATGGATGCAGAGCCAGGTTTGACTGCACAGTTGACCTAAAATTAGGGTTTTGGTTTCAGAGGCCATAACCTCAAATTTTTTGGTCATTCTTGTTTCCATTGGTCTCTATATGGTATAGGGAGTATGCATATCAATTTTCATGAAGAAATTCCATGGGGAAGTCATCTGATCAAGGGTTGACTTTTCAGACAAGTCAGTGCAAAATCAGGGCATCTGAGGCCCCCAATGACCCAACCAATGGGTGATCTTCACCATTTTGAGTGTATATGATCTTTATTTGATCATGGAAGAAGGTTGAAGTTCACAAAAATCAAGAATTTAGGGTTTTTGCAAGTGTTGACTTTTTGGGCATAGTTGACTTTTCAAGAATGCTTCATTTTAGGTCATTTTTCAAGCCTTGATTCTTGATCCAAAAATGCTTCAAATGAAAAAACTTTGGTCATGAAAGTTGTAGATTACATCTTTCCCTTTTCAAAAAGTACAAGAACATGATCAAACTCTTCTTGGATCAAAAGTTATGGTGTGACAAAGTTGCCAAAAATCACTTATTTTCAAGATGTGCACCAAGTGTGAAAATTGCAAAATCATGTACCAAGGCAAATTGCAACTTCTAATTGGCATCAAACCCTCACATAAACATCATGTAAGTCCTAAAATTCAGAATGGACTAGGCATTGCTCATGTTTCATGGCTTTTGGGACAAGATTTTTCCATGTGAACCATAAAGCAACAACTTGCAAAAAAACTCATGATCACACTTCCTACAACTTGCAACCTTGGATGCTGACTTTGGCTAGCCTTTCCCCTCACCCTTGCTGCGCAGCCCATGCCTTGTACTAGCCTAGATCATGAGCCATACTTCTCTTACACAAAAGGTGGACTTTGAGCAAAAGCAAACTTACCAATCACTATAGGCCAGGTCACATCATCTGACCTATAGGATTAAAATACAATATCCCTTGGCAAGCCAAAGATATGAAGAGGCAAGGCTGAAACACTTGACACCACCACATTCACAAAACACACCCCAGCTGCAAATTGCTTCGAATCTCTCTGCCCAGCCACAAAACACTCAAACCATTTTCACCATTCAACTCACCATGCCTCATTGAGTAGAAACCAGCAAGAACACAAGCCTGAAACAAGCTGTAACCCCACTGCACCATTTTCACCTCAGCCTGCATTTCTCTTCGAATCACCTTCCACAGCTTAAAAACATCCAAACAAACTTTACAAAGCTTCACCACTCACCATCTGGATCACAAAGAACCATTCACAATGGCCTGAAACTGCCTGAATCATCACTGCCATTTCCAACTGAGCTTGAGCAGAAGCTTGTCAAACTCCTCATCCAGCCAATATAAACTCCTCCAAAGCATTCAAACATCATCAAGGGGTCCTAAGGAGGGGATTGCACAAGGAGAAAGGGCCAGAAAGTCATCAGAGTGAAAACTTCGAATCTCAGGTAGCTCAAGAAATTTTTTTTTCAGAAATCATTTCTTTTGTTTTAAGCTTGTTCTTTGTGTCTTCCTGATCACGAATATGCCTTTGGTTTTGCAAATGGTGTTGAAATGAGAGTTTAATTGCTCTCTGAAACTTGCGTGCCCTAATTCTTTCTTGCTTCGATTCAGCCTTGTTAGGAAATATAAATTTGTTTTGAGATGGGGTTTTGGTTCGTGAGTGAGTGAGGATCATTTCCCAGTTCTTAGATTTCATTTTAGTTAGGTTTTTAGGGTTTTGGGGATTTTCAGGGGAGATGCTGGCCGGAGAAGACGACCGGAAGTCTTCTCCGGCAGCCTGAAAGTGATTAGTGAGTTAATTAGGGTTAGGGCAAAATTCAAATATGGACCCTTGGATCTGGCTTCCCGCGCGCGTGTGTATGGTCCAGATCGTATCATTAATTCATAATCAGGATTAATTAATTTAATTAATTGAAATTAAGAGGTTTGAATTTCAGCCTTTGATCTGCGCGCGCAGTCAACCAGGCTCTCCCCAGATTCAATCTTGGCCCCTCATTTGGTTGACTTTCCATTATATTCATTTTTATTCATTTTCTTTTTCTTTTATTTGCACAATTATTTTAAAATAGTAAAAAATGTGTAAAAATTATGAAACTTTTTCCCATAAGTTTTATTAATTTTTATGACCCAAAATATTTTCATTTTATTTTTTTTATCATTAAAAAGTATTTTTAAATATTTAAAAGATTATTTTTAATTGATTAATGGAAATTAATTAATTAAAAATACTTTTAGGTATTTAAAAATCACCAAAAAATTCATGAAATGTTCTAAGACATTTAGAAACATTGTCCAACCTTCAAACCAAATTTCTTTTTGGATCTTGATGCATTTTGAGAATTTTCCATTGAATTAAATCATTTTTTGTGCATTATTTTGATCATAAGTTCAAAAAATCATTTCTGCCTATCTAGGAAGAGTTGGACATTGATTCTTCTTGCATTGCATTGTGTTTAGCATGTAGTTTCTAGGATTAAATGGCCATGATTTGATCTTGCATTTTCAAATTGTTTGACATTTCTTTTGTTTAGGAACCCTAAAAACCCTAATAACTTAGAAAAATCATAACATGAGTTTGGTTAAGAGTTGAGGCCTCTCCTTTGGACTTTGTTTTAGTATAGGTTTAGGGTTTCTTTGGTTGGAATTTTCCATTTTTTATCTTAGGGTTTGCTTCTGTTTTTGGTTTTTGTTTGATGTATGGATCATAAACCCTAATTTGGGCTTCCATTTGCATCCTTCTTGCATTCTCTTGCATAACATGACTTGCCATGACATTTCAAGCATTCATGTGATTCATTTGACATCATAAGACATATAGAAAGTATGTTTGGTAATTGCATCATGTGTTTGCCATTTTGTTTGCCATGTATGTTTCATAACTTTTCATGTAAGTTCATGCTCCTTAACTTGCATCTCTTGCATCCATGATCTTGTATGAGCATATCCATGCCATTGCCTCATGTTTGTAACATCTTCATAGCATCATTATCATCATCAATATGCTTCTGGTTTTGTTTTTCATCATATCACTTCATCTCATTTGGCATTGCATTGCATTTCTTTTCTAACATTTCAGGTGGTAAGTGATGCTGAGAAGTGAATTTGCCTTCACTTCTCATATCTTTTCTTTTCATCTCTCTTGCATCCATTGCTGCATTTCTATATGTGTATGAGATTGAGCTTGCTCATTCTTCTCCTTCCCACTTTCTTTCTTCAAGTGACTTGACTTCTTGAATGAAGCAAGTCACTTTGCTTCTCTTGATCCTATTCATCTGCTTCCTGGTGGTTCCATTGGAGATCTTTCTTGTTTAACCTCACAAACCTTAGGAACAACCAAGCATGACAATGATTAGGGTTTGATTAGTCTCCCCCCCTAGTTTTACCTTTGTGTCTCTTTTGAGTCTTCTCCTCTCATCTCATAATCAGGGACTAAACCCTAAAGGCTTTAAGGCTTTGTGATTAAGCTTATGCCTGCATCCTTCTCTTAGGATGGAGTGTATAACTTTAATCCTAAGTGTTAAACCCTTAATGTGTTTAAATCTCTTAATCAATTCACATAATAATCATCAAGACATCACACTTGTAACTTGGGCCTTGCATTAGGGTTCTAATTCTTCCTTAACTGGTTAAGAAGGACTAACCCTAGTGTTAATGGACAAGTCCCCCTCAAGTTGTCTTACAAATCATAAAATTCACTTCATCATCATACCATTAAATAAAATCCACTTAATCAAAGGCTTGTTTTGTCATGAGTTTAATCCCTAATCATGGATTAAGTTAAGGAGCTTTCCTCAGCTTAAACACCCTCATCTATTATCCTTCTATTAGGATGGTGTAATGAGTCTGTTTAATCCTTGATTATGGCTTAACCTCATTACTTAACACTAAACAAAAACACCAAAAATATCTAAATAATCACAAGTAAGTTAATGATCTTAACCCTACATCAAAGGTGATTAAGTGTGAGAATCTGACTTCACACTTAAGGTACTCTCATTACCCCTAATCAGAGGGAAGATGTGATGAGTTTACTAAATCCATTGGTTTAGGCTTAAGCTCATTAACTTATGACAAAAATCCAAAAAGCAATAAAAGACTGAAAACACAAAAACAAACAATAATCGTCTCCTTCGGGATTCTTTTCTCATCATCTTCACTCACAAACGAGAACTTGCTTCTTCCGTCTAATGCAAGACAGTTTGCACCTGAGCCAGACAGGTCATACACTTGAGCATTGACAAGTAAGCAGTTCACAGGTCAATTCATTTTTCAGTCTCTTTGGGTCGAACTACGGTGTTCTGACTTCCTCATTGCACGAGAGGATACGTAGGCATAACTTAACAGTTATCGAACAAAAGTCTCTGTATATTTCCCCTCTTTCTAGCTTTATTCTTTTAGCCTCATGATCTTGAGCATTTCACTCTGTCCTTACACTGACACTATACATATTACACTTCACTTCTTTTACACTGACACCTGTACATTCTTTTCCAGCCATTTTATACACAGATTGCATTGACACTACCCCTTTAAAACACAAATCTTTTTAAGCGTGGATCCCGTCGAGTACGGCGGACAATCTGGGTGCTAATACCTTCCCAGGTTGTAACCAACCCCCTTTCTCAGTCTCTCTGGTTCGTAACCGTCTTATCCATTTCTTTTCTAGGTCTATGCAGCATTGCCTTTCCTCCGGGATAAAAATGCCTAGCTGGCGACTCTATTCATCTCCAGTGAGTTCACGGCTGTGTGTTCTCATTGTTCCTTTCGCCGACCGTTCGCGTCTGTACCTTCATCTGACCCTGTTTCATTTGTCGGGAGCGACAGTTGTGACCTGATTTTTGCAGATTTTTGCTGCTGTCTTAACAGCGTTAACCGGTTAACGGATTGGTTAACCGGTTAACGCACCTGAATTGTGTTGTGTTTATGCAGGTTTTGGCATGGTTAACCGGTTAACAGATTGGTTAACCGGTTAACACTGAAGCAGTAAGCCATTTTTGCTTTATTTCAAGCATGTTTGATCCCCTAATTTGTTTTAAATGCCATGGATCATTATATGATCATTGAATATGATTGTTTGGTTGATTTTCTTGCTGATTGATGCGTGCTTCCGTATTCTCGACACGTAAATGCTTGTATGTGCATTGTTTGGCATGATTGTTTGATCTTGATTGGGGTGAACTTTGAGCATGTCATTTCCTTGATTTTATTAATGAACACGTGCTGGATTATACTAATCATTTCAGGGGCCCTTGTAAGTAAGAGGTGTGGATGTGATTCCCACATCTCCAAATCTTATCTCTTCTCTCTTTATCATTATTTGTTCTAACTTTGTGATTGTTGAGGTTTAGGCCTTTCTTCCTCCTCTTTTTCTTCTTTCTTCTTCTTCTCTCTTTCTTTCTTTCTTCATTAGGATAGAAGTCAAACCTCACTAACTTAGGTTCATCCATGCATGACAACTTTTAGGATTCTAGTCCCCCTAGATTTTTCACCTTTTGATATCCTTTTGGTGCTTTCTCTCCCCATCTTCAAACTTAACTTTAAATCACGTTAATAAATAACGAGTATTCTCATGTGACACGAGACTTTGCTTTGAAATACTTGCACGCGTTCCGTTTCGGGGCGAGGTGTAAGTTATCCCTCATGGTGGATAGGTCTTAGCATGAAATTATCTCACAAAGAAAAGCATAAAAAACACTTCTTAACCAAAAATCACAAAAAATGCTTAATAAATGTTAGTAGGCCCGTGTGTCCAAGTCTTCACTTGTGGGACTAGATTTAGGGATTTCCTCCATAGATAGGTGTGCCTCTTGCGCATTCCATTTCGGGATGATGTGAGACGTACATATCCCAGTGAGTAAGACTTAGGTACACTTACCTATGCAAACTTCAAAGCAGAAAACTCATAAAAAATACCAAACCAACAATAAGTGTCTTTCCTTCGGGAATTCTTTTCTCATCTCCATCGCTCCGTACGCGAACTTGCTCCTACTTGTCATTTTGCAAGACGGTTACGCACTCGTCGTCCGAGCCTGCAACACCTGAACATTGACATAGGCAGTTCAAGCCTCAAGACACAAGCAATCCTTTCCACCCCTAGTTAGGGGAACTACGGCGTCTCTTATCCTCATTTTCCCGATGAGGTACGTAGGCAGTAGGGTAGGGCCCGTTCGAGCACAATCTTTATTTTCCCTACATTTTTTCCTTTTCATTTCTTTTCCAGTTCCCTTTTCGTTTCTTTTATCCAGTTCAGTTCCTTTTCTTTGCAGCAGTTTTCATTTCTTCAACCTTTGAAACATTTCTTTGCAAGCGTGGATCCCGTCGGGTACGGCGGACGATCTGGGTGCTAATACCTACCCAGGTCGTAACCGACTCCCGAACTCAGTCTTTTTGGTTTGCAGGACCCGTGTCCTTCCTCTTCTTTCTTCTGGTTTGTGCAGCATTACCATTCCCATTCCTTCGGGATAAAAATGTCTGGCTGGCGACTCTATTCTTTTCCGCGCCACTTTCGCGTTTGTACCAGGATGGAAATCCGGGGAGCGACACCTGCAAGAACCTCCAATTCTCATGCCTCTAGTTGAAGGAAGACCTCTAATAATGTACCTGACAGTATTAGAAGGATCAATGGGGTGTGTGCTGGGCCAGCATGACGAGTCTGGTCGAAAAGAGTATGCAATATACTAGCTAAGCAAAATGTTTACCGACTATGAACAACGTTATTCACTGCTCGAGAAAACTTGTTGTGCTTTAGCGTGGGCTGCTCGCCGACTAAGACAGTATATGTTGACTCACACTACTTTATTGATCTCGAAAATGGACCCCGTCAAGTACATATTTGAGAAGCCAGCACTTACCGGAAGAGTTGCAAGATGGCAAATGATTCTGACAGAGTATGACATTGAGTACACATCTCAAAAGGCCATCAAGGGCAGTGTACTGTCTGACTATCTAGCTGAGCAACCCATTGATGATTACCAGCCCATGAGATTTGATTTCCCTGATGAAGACATCATGTTCCTAAAAGCAAAAGATCATGAAGAGCATGTTCACACTAAAGGGCCTGACCCAGAAGAAGAGTGGACAATGATGTTTGATGGGGCTGTCAATATGAATGGTCGTGGAGTTGGTGCAGTGCTCATTACACCTAAAGGAGTTCATATGCCTTTCTCGGCAAAACTCACATTTGCCTGCACTAACAACGAAGCTGAATACGAAGCCTGTATCATGGGTCTCGAGGAAGCCATTGACCTCAGGATCAAGACATTGAGTGTATTTGGGGATTCAGCTTTGGTAATCAATCAGACCAATGACAAATGGTACACTCACCAGGAGCATCTGATTCCATACCGTGACTACATGAGGAGATTATTGACTTTCTTCACAACAATCAAACTTGAGTACATCCCTCGAGACGAAAATCAGTTCGCAGATGCTTTGGCTACCATTTCCTCCATGATGAAGGTTCAAACTGCCAATTATGTGCCTCAGATTTTGGTATCTAGACTAGACCGACCAGCATACGTATTCTCTGTGGACATTGATAAAGATGAAAAGCCTTGGTTCCATGATATCAAATGCTTTTTGGAGGATCAAACATACCCACCTGGGGCATCATCCAATAAGAAGACACTAAGAAGGCTGGCCGGTAGTTTCTTCCTTAATGCTGATGGTTCATTATACAAGCGAAACTTTGACATGGTGCTACTCAAATGTGTTGATAAGAAAGAAGCAGACTTGTTGATGCACGAGGTGCATGAAGAATCTTCCGGTACCCATGCAGGAGGACATGAAATGGCTAAGAAATTGTTAAGGTCAGGTTATTACTGGATCACAATGGATGCAGACTGTTGTGCCTATGCCAGAAAATGCCACAAGTGCCAGATCTACGCAGACAAAGTGCATGTGCCTCCAAATCCGTTGAACGTGATGTCTTCACCCTAGCCCTTTGCCATGTGGGGCATTGATATGATTGGAAAGATCGAACTGACTACTTCAAATGGCCACAGATTCATCCTGGTAGCCATTAATTACTTCACCAAATGGGTTGAAGCAGCTTCGTATGCAAACGTCACCAGACAAGTGGTAGCCAGATTTCTGAAAAGAGACATCATCTGTCGATATGGAGTTCCCGAGCGAATCATTACTGATAATGGTTCCAATTTGAACAAAAAAATGATGGCAGAACTGTGCCGGGACTTCAAAATCCAACATCACAACTTTTCTCCTTACAGGCCAAAGATGAATGACGCTGTTGAGGCAGCTAACAAAAACATTAAGAAGATTGTACAAAAGATGGTGGTTACACATAAAGACTGACATGAAATGCTACCATTTGCCTTGCATGGGTATCGAACCTCGGTCAGAACGTCTACTGGGGCAACGCCTTATCAACTCGTGTATGGTATGGAGGTGGTCCTACCTGTTGAAGTTGAGCTCCCCTCCTTACGGGTAATGATGGATGTAAAGCTAGACGAAGCAGAATGGGTCCGTTCTCGGTACAATCAACTGAATCTAATCGAAGAGAAGAGATTAGCAGCAATCTGTCATGGGCAGTTATATCAGAAAAGAATGAAGAAATCCTTCGATCAGAAAGTCAGACTTCGGGAATACCAAGTGGGAGATCTTGTGCTGAAAAGACTTCTTCCTCCTCATACAGACCACAGGGGCAAGTGGACTCCTAATTACGATGGTCCATTCATAGTAAAGAAGGTTTTCTCTGGTGGAGCACTGATGCTTACTACTTTGGATGGTGAAGATTTCTTATCCCCTGTGAATTCAAATGCAGTTAAAAAATACTTCGCATAAAATGACCCGCTGGACATAAAAAACAGAATACAAGTCCAAGCAAAAATAGGGCATCCCGGCGAGTCAAAAATAAAATAAAAGACTCGGGCAAAAATAAGGGAAAATTGAAAAAAAATGTACACCCGCTGAGTTGAAAAGCCGCATTGGACAACTCAGGCAAAAATGGGTATCCCGGTGGATTGAAAAACCAAAAGGGCGATCCACGCAAAATCAGGGAATAAGCGAACAACTGCATTCTGAATTCGTCTGTATCACTCACAACACGGCAAGCTTCGAAAGGATAAAGCATCAATCATAATCAACCTTCTTCAGAAAGCAAGATGAGAAGAACGTCAAGGTCAAACAAGTCATAGAAAAGGAAGTTCACCGGAGCATCGTCAACATTGCCAATGCTTTTACTTTTCTCAATTTATAGCAATCTCCTCATTCCAGGGGATTTGTTTCTTTGACTGTATTTGCCAATTCAGGGCACCCAGATTAATAAAATCAGAATTTTCAGTCACATCTCTTTTGTACATTTTTGTTTCGTTTGCAAAATGTCCAATATTCATAATAAGTACTTGCATAGAACAAATGAGCTATTTTTAATAAATGCTTGCGGGACATATATTTACTTTCAGGAATATCTAATTCCTATGACGGAATCCGGTAAGGGATACCTCGGGATACTTGTGCATTTCTCTTATCTTAACAGATTGTAGGTATTCAATACGCATCATGGGGCATGCCAAGCATACTTCCCCAGCATACCTCCTCCCCAAGCAATATCTGGAATGCTTTTTCCCCAGCGGAGTTGTCAAAGCCTCCTCATCTCTAGCACAGGTCTACTCAATATGAGCATCCCCAGCCAATCTCCCCACAGAATTTCCAGCCTCTCCCCAGAAGAGCAATGCCTGAAACTCTTACACAACAAAGTGACGAAAGTTTCCTTCTCCCCAGCTGAGTTCTCCTTACGGGATAGATCTATCAATGATCTATTTTCTCAAGCAGAGTTACACCTCCTAGAAGATCTACCAATGATCTCTTCCCTAGCCGGGACATTCTTCCAAGTAGATCAGCCAAAGATCTTTATAACAGCGGGAGCCGAATCCCGGATCGGTTTTTCTTTTGCATAATCATAGAATTAGCATCATATTTACCAAATAAGCGTAGCATTCCATCTAATATGGAGCATTATGGCAAAAATCAAACAGTTGCATGATCACAAGCCAGGTTCGAGCCAGTCACCTGCAGTTACCATCAGTATTTCATCAGCAAAAAAAAAATATATATATATATATATATATATATATATATATATATATATATATAAAAGCTCACATCCCCTACAAATAAAAGCCAAAGCGTCCCCTTTGCACTCTCCAACACAAATGTCTGTTCATATATACCCTTTTCGACACTCGTCCGTGTCGTATTATTCCCCGCAGATATAAAGCCAAAGAACCTCCTTTGCACTCTCAAAAATAGATATACATGCTCTTTTGACACTCGTCCGTGTCATCTTTCCCCATCATGGTTGCCAAATCACTTGGTGCAAACAAAACACTTGTTCATAACACACTCTTTTCGGCACCCGTCCGTGTCATCCTATCCCCACAGGTCTCCAGAACACCTTTTACACTCTCACATACAAATATTTGTTCATAACTTATATATAGTCTCTTTTGACACTCGTCTGTATCATATATTCCCCAGCAAGTTGAACACTCGTCCGTGTCTGACTCATACTTCGCCAACAAACCAGCATTCATACTTATACATAAGTCTCTGATACTCGTCCGTATCTTGTATATATATCACTCCTCAAACAGATTCAACTCTCGTCCGTGTTCTTTGTTAACCAGTTGGTACTCGTCTGTATCATCATCTCTGAACACGCGTCAGCATTTGTTTCTATCGATACTCGTCCGTATCATGGTCCTAAGGATGCTCGTCCGCATCTTTAATCTATACACAGCATCAAACACATATACCTTTTTATTCTTGAGCGTAAGCACTCGTCCGTGTTTCCCCAGTAGGTCGTCAACAAGAACAATTTTCTTCTATCCGACATTCGTCCTCTGTCGTGATACTTTCGACAGTCGTCCCCTGCCAGGTGATCGTCCTTCACCTTTGGATGACCGTCCCTCATCCCTTCCTCAATGGAGTCCCCATTAGTGGAACCTTTTTCTATCCGAAATTCGTCCTATGTCGTGATAAAGAGCAGTCGTCCCCTGCTAGGTGATTGTCCTTCACCTTTTGATGACCGTCCCTCATCATTTCATCCGATGGTCGTCCCCATCATTGATCTTATTATCCGACATTCGTCCTATGTCGTGATAAACCCCGAGAGCAGCCGTACCCTGCTAGGTGATCGTCCTTCACCTCTTGATGATCGTCCTTCATCATTTTGTCTGATGGCCATCCCCATCGTCGACCTTTTCTATCCAACATTTGTCCTATGTCGTGATAAATAGCAGTCGTCCCTTGCTAGGTGATCGTCCTTCACCTTTGATGACCGTCCCTCATCATTATTTCATTTATTCTTTAAGCCGATGGCCGTCCCCATCGTTGTTTACATTACTTTTCAAACCTGATGGTCGTCCACATCATTGCCTTTACTTTAATCCCTAGAGAATCTTATCTCCTTGCCTGAGGGGCGTCCCCATCATTGCTTTACTTATCGCTTTATTTACCCAGCTTGTCGGCCTTCCCCGTTATTGCTTTACTTATCGCTTTATCCCCAACAGTCGTCCTTTGCTCGATGGTCGTCCTTCATCGCCCGCATTTGATAATCATGATATACTACCTTTTACAATTTATATCCCTTTTCTTCTTCTATCCAGCGAGTGCAAATTTTGGATTGTCTTTGGTATTCAACCACAAGTTATCTTGTTTGTCTGTTAAGCCAGGCGCTTACATCCTGCACAACTAACTCATGTTTGAATAGGGGCAGCTGTAACAACCCCAAATTTGCCCTCACTCTTTATCACACCATGGCTTGTGATCTTTCATTTTTGCATTTGCATAGGCATACTATCTCACATTGCATATTTGTTTCATCTGCATAGTTCAAGTTCATCTACATCTAGGGTTTGTGATCTGAGCAATCCAAGGATCCATATGAGCCATACCAAAGGTCTCAAAGCTTACCAAGAGGGTCCATGTGTGTTCTATCATCATATTATTCCCCTCAAAGTTCATGGAAGTCAAGAAATCACAAGAACTGGCAAGGCATGGAAGCAGAGCTAGGGTTTTCACTACACAGATGACCAAAATTAGGGTTTTGGTTTCAGAGGCCTTAACTCCAAATTTTTGGGCCATTCTTGTTTCTAATGTTCTTAAGATGTTATAAGTATCATGTGTACCAAATTTGATGAAGAAATTCATTATGGAAGTCATCTGTTCACTGGGTAACTTCTTGAGCAAGTTAAGTCAAAATCAGGGCATCTGAGCCCCCCAACAATGGAACCAAAGGGATATTTTCATCAAATTGAGGTTATATGATCTTTATTTGATCTTAGAAGTGGTTGTAAGTTCACAATATTGAAGAATTTTGAGCCATTTGCAAACTTGCCAAAAATGGAAATGACTTGTAATGGAAACTTTCCATTTTGGGAAAGTTTTTCAACCTCCTCTTTCATGACCAAAAATGCTTCAAATGAAAAATTCTTGGTCATGAAAGTTGTAGATTAGGTCTTTCCCTTTTCAAAAAGTATAAGAACATGTCTTGATTCATCCTAGAACTCAAGATATGGCCTTTCAAAGTTGGCAAAAATCCTAAAATTTCAAGTTTCATGTCAAAGAGGGATTTTGCAAAATGGCATGTTCCAACATTCTAATGACTTCAAATGTGTACAAATATGCCATAACATGATCAAGCAACATCAAAGACTCAGAATTGTCCCAAGAATTAGGTCATTTCATGCCTTGAAACACAAGAAACATCAAAGAGGGAAAATATGCAAAAACCTTGTAAACCCTAGCATCAAGTGTTCCAGCTGCAATCTTTCAATCCAAGGGCTCTCCATGAACTCAGATGAGGCCAGACATGCCCAAATATAGCTCTGACTCGTGCATATGCTTGAGGTACAACCAATGTTGACTTTTTGCATTTTACACCATACCAATCAAACTGAGCCACACCAACTCCTCTGACCAATCACACTTGCTTATACTAACCCTAAGGAACACAAAGAACATAACACACAAGCCTGAAACTCTCCATAGCTCAAATTACACAAAATCCCCTCAAAACTTCATCTCTTCGAATCTCTCAACTCAGCCAACCAAAATCCAAAATTCTTTCACCAATCATCTCCACATAACCCCAGGATCATTTCCCACCCCTCACATTGGCCTGAAACACCCTCTAACCAAAACACGATTTCAGCTTCCTCTGAACTGAAATTCATAAAATAGCCTACATAAACTTGTTTCAAGTTTGCCAGAAGCACCAAGGGGTTCATTGGAGTGAAAAAACACTAAAGAGGTGGCCAAAAAGCTCCAAAGTGTAAAGCTTCAACTCAGGTATACCTCAAGAACATTTTTTCCAGAAATGTTTTTCTAAGTTCTTAGATGAATCTTCATGATGTGTTGATGATCCTGATGTGTTTATTTTGCAAAATGTTTGAGTATTAAGCATGTATGAGTTCTCTGAAAGTTTTTGACCTAAGAATGTTTTGCTTCGATTTGCCCTTTTGATGCATGATAAATGAATTTTGTTTGGGGATTTAGGTTCAGGGATGTTAGGGGATCATTTCTGGGCATGAAATTTGGAGTTTAGAAGCCTAGGGAAGGATTTAGGGTTTTTGCTCGTCGGAGAAGATGAACGGTAAAGATTAGGTCATTAGCCCTAATTATAAATTAATTAATTTAATTAAGTATGATTAGCTGAGTTTGAATAGTAGCCCTTAGATCATGCGCAAGATGAGAGTTTAAATGTGGGCCTTTGATTCTGATTACTGCTGGTCTTGTTGACTGGCGCGCTGGGCCTTTGGATCTGTCAGCTTGCATTCTCAGCCTTTGATCTCGCATACTTTTATTTTATTTTTATTTTCTTCCTATTTTATTTTGTATATTTATTAAAAATAGCAAACATGATTTAAAAAATCTGAAATTTTTATCAAACCTTTTATTAATTTTCAGAACCCAAAAATATTTTTATTTTTAATTTTTGCATTAAAAACATATTTTTAAATCATTTAAATTTTTTATTTAATTAATTAATTGATTTTAATTAATTAAAAATACATTTAAGTATTTAAAAATCACCAAAATAATCAGAGGGCATTCTTAGACTTTTAGAAACATTTACAAACTCATCTTACAAATTTCTTTTTGGTTTTGATCTTACTTTGAGATTTTTCAATGAATTAGGGTTCTTAAAAATGTTCATTTTCTAACCCTAACTTCAAAAATTCATAACCCTAGAACCAAGTTGAGTTTGTGAATGATTATTTTTTCCTTGCTTTGTACATGACCTCTAGAATCTAAAAACATTTTTGTTTCATTTTTATCTTGCATTTTCAATTTGTTTGGCATTTTAAATTGAGGATCACCCAAAAACCCTAGCAAACTTAGAAAATCCATAACTTCTTCTAGGTTTAGCTTCTGACCTACCCCTTTGGATGGTAACCTAGTATAGATTTAAGGTTTCTTTGAGTGCATTTTCAAATTTTTATCTTGTGCATTGCTTCTGTTTTGGTCATGTGCATCTCATACATTCATAAAACCCTAATTTTACATGTTCATTTGCATTCATCTTGCATATGCATCAATAAATGAACTTGCCATGACATTTCTTGCATTCATATGTCATCTTAGACATCTTAGGACATGACAAAATCATGTTTGATCATTTCTTCATCCACTTGGTATGCTTTGCATTCATAACATTTCATGAACATACATGTGTTTTCAAGCTTCTAACATGCCTTCATTTGCATCCATCTCTTGTATGATCATACATATGCATCATGTGTGACTTTGTATCATCTCATAACTTATCTTCCTTGCATATGCACATCTGACTTTGATCATAGCACCTTTGCTTGTTGCATTTGCATTTCATTTCTCTCTTTATATGCTCAACTAACATTTCAGGGGCTTATGGTAAGTTGTTTAAGGTGTGGATGTGCATCCACATCTAACTTCTCTTTCTCTCTTATTTTTGTACATTATACTTGTGTTTGAAGTTAATTTCATTCACTTGTGCCTCTTCCTTTCTTTTCTTTCTCTTAGGTTCACTTATCTTCTCAAATGAAGTAAGTAACCTTTCCTTTCTTCTCTTTCTCTTTTCATCTGCTTTTTCCTTGGTGGCCATCTTGAAGACTTCTCTTGAGACTCACAAACCATAGGATAACCAAGCATGATAACTTTAGGGTTGTATATAGTTCCCCTTTAGTCTTTCACCTTTGAGTCTTCTTTGAGTCTCTCTTCTCATCTCTTAATTAGAGACTAAACTCTTATAGTTTTAGGACTTTGGAATTAGGGTTATGCCTGCATCCTTCTCTTAGGATGAAGTGTATAACTTTAATCCTAAGTGTTAAACCTTTAGTTTGTTTACATCTCTTAATTAAAACACCTAATAACCATTAAGACATAAGCTTGTAACTTGGGCCTTACATTAGGGTTCTATCTCTTCCTTTTGGTTAAGAGGGACTAACCCTAGTGTTTAATGGACAAATCCGCCTCAAGTGGTCTTGCAAACTTAAAATCCACTTCTTAATCTCACCCTTAATTAAAATCCACTTTAATAAAGGTTTGTCATCTAATGACTTTAATCCTTAACCATGGATTAAGTTGAGGTATCTTCCTCAGCTTAAGTGTTCTCATCTATTATCCTTCTATTAGGATGGTGTAATGAGTTCACTAATCCTTGATTAAGGCTTAAACTCATTACTTGACACTAAACAAAAACCCAAAAAAACACCTAATTAATCACAAGTAGGTTAATGATCTTAATCCTACAACATCATGGCAATTAAGTTGGGATATTTATCTCATACTTAAGTAGGCTCATTATCCCTAATCAGGGAGGATATAATGAGTTTACAAGCCCTTGATTTAGGTTTAAGCTCATCAACTTATGCAAAACACCAAAAACAATAAAAGACTGAAAACACAAAAACACAAAAACAAACAATAATCGTCTCCTTCGGGATTCTTTTCTCATCACACTCACTCATAAACGGGAACTTGCTTCTTTCGTCTAATGCAAGACAGTTAGCACTTGAGCCAGACGAGTCATACACTTGAGCATAGACAAGCAAGCAGTTCACAGTCAATTTATCTTTCAGTATCTTTGAGTCGAACTACGGTGTTCTGACTTCCTCATTGCACGCGAGGATACGTAGGCATAACTTTATAGTTATCGAACAAAAGTCTCTGTGTCTTCCCCCCCTCTTTCAGCATTCTTTTTAAGCCTCAGTCCCTGAGCATTCACCCTTTTGCACTGACACCCGTATATTCTTTTCCAGCTTTTGCACACAGATAGCACATACAATTACCACTTTAAACACAATCTTTTAAGCGTGGATTCCGTCGAGTACGACGGACAATCTGGGTGCTAATACATTCCCAGGTTGTAACCAACCCCCTTTCTCAGTTTCTCTGGTTCGCAACCGTCTTATCCATCTCTTTCTAGGTTTATGCAGCATTACCTTTCCTTCGGGATAAAAATGCCTAGCTGGCGACTCTATTCAGTTCACTTCATTTCATCTTTTCACAGACCGTTCGCGTTTGTACCGGGATGCAAATCTTCGGGAGCGACACAAAGTACTTATAAAAATTTCTAATCACACACTACACTTTTCAAAAACAATTTAAGTGAGCTAAGTAACTAAGAGCCCATGGATAACCATGGATATAAAGGTTGCTAACACCTTCCCTTTATATAATCTACCCCCCGAACCCAAGTCTTTTAAAAATAGGCCTTTCCTGTTCTTTTATGTCCTTTCCACTTGGATAAAATAAAAGTCGGTGGCGATTCTTGCTATCTGCAACATAACTGAAAGTCAGTTCTCCCACTGTGTTACGGAACTGACGACTCTGTTGGGGACTTACTAAGTAAAAGAGGGGTACCCTTAGGAATTAGATCACTTAAATTGTTTGCTTTGTTTGCTTTATATAACTTGTTGGGAATTTTGTGTGAAAGATCCTAACCCGGATCTAGTGTACCCTAGGTAAATGGCAATAGACCAAGGAAATTGTACGGCTTATACCGATATGGTTGATCTGGTGGCCGTAGTTAGTGTGACTTCTTCATTGGTGCTTATGTTCCTTAAGTAAGTTAAGGATAATATGGGGATGACATATGTTATCAATACACTAACTGACTTTTAGAACCCTAGTTATCCCATCTTGGCCTTTAGAAAGTAGTGAGATAGTCGGCTTTGGTGAAGAATGAAGTTGGTTGATACTCGATACTACGCTCATTGAGATCCTAAACTTGGAGGGTTTTGGTTGGAAAGTAAGTTGCCAACTGAACAACCACCCTTGGGAAGGATCAGTGATATTGAGATCCCTTAGAACCTGGTTACTTTTGTAGGACAGGATGAACCAACTAAACTTCAGGGGAAGGTACTTACCTTTAAACCTCATGCAAGCCTCTAAACCTAGGGCTATTGTGTGACTTGTTGGTGTGTGCCACATGTTTGTGATTGAGCATAACATCATAACATCATCATGTAATCATAAGCATAGCATTTTCACTAACCGTTTCAAGGACCAAAGGATTTATCTTTGTTCTTTGTTGCAGGTCATGACTTCTGCTCGTAGGAATACAATCCAGATCAACTTTGTAGGAATACCTTCTAAGCTTAAGGAATTGGTCTCTCAAATTTCTGAAAACTCCCAATTCATCAAGAGGCATGGTCACCTACTAGATCTAGTCACTTCAGGATTCAATGAAGACATGATGAGTGTCCTATTTCAATTCTTTGATCCTAAACATCATTGCTTCACATACCCCTACTATCAGCTCGTTCCTACAATGGAGGAGTTCTCCAAACTACTGGGTATACCTATCCTTGATCAGAGACTCTTCACAGGCTTAGAGAAGGAGCCTAAACCTGAAGTTATTGTTGCATCCCTACATCTGAAGAAATCAGACATTGTCCTAGAAACGAGAAGCGGAGTTAATGGTATTCTTGCTAAAGTATTGATGGAGAAAGCTCAAGTGTTCTTGAAGGCTATGAGCTATGATGCTTTTGAGGAGATCCTAGCCCTATTGATTTATGGCTTAGTGTTGTTCCCTAATCCAGACCAGTTCATAGACGTACATGCCATCAACATATTTCTGACTCACAACCCAATGCCTACATTATTTGGAGATATCTTACTTTCTCTTCACACTCGTACTACGAAGGCGAGAGGAACTCTGATGTGCTGCATACCTTTATTGGCTAGGTGGTTTATTTCTCACCTTCCTCGATCAGTGATGAAGAATGAACAAGGGTTCAGGTGGTCTAAGAGGATCATGTCACTTTCTCATTCATACATTCATTGGTGCTCTTGATCTATGGAGAATGTTACTATCATTGACCGTTGTGGGGAATTCCCTAATGTGCCACTTCTAGGCATAAGAGGGGGCATTACATATAACCCTTCTTTAGCTCTACGTCAGTTTGGTTATGCTCGGAGTAATGGTCCTCATGACATGCTTATTCAGGGTATTATGTTCGACTATGACAACGATCTTCAGGGTTACTGTCAAAGGTTTATACGAGCTTGGAACAAGGTGAACAGGATTGATAGCAACACTTTGGAGCCAAAGTATTCTATTCCTATGGAGCCTTATCTCAGATGGGTGCAATCTCGTGCTTAGACTCTTATGATGCTATATCCTGTAGTTCTACCAATCACTATGGAGCCTGTTGCTAAAGGAGATGTTCCTTATACCATCTTTCATCCAGACATGCCCACTGATTTAGTTGCAGAAGTCCTGGATTCAGTTGAAGGAGCAAAGGGATACTTTTGAGACTCATTTTAGAGCTGGTCATGAAAGAATTATGGAGCTAACAAGGCAACTTCACGAAGAGCGGAACCTCAACAAATACCTCCACACCAAGAGAAAGCGTCCATGGGAGACTTAAAACCCCATATATTTATTTTTGTACTTTATTATTATTTCTTTTCATTGTAAGCCCAAGGGGAAAAATTATATTAAACATTTACTAATAAAAATTTGTTTTTGTTTTTCTTTAAACAAATTTAAATCCCGCGGTCCTTGAAAACATTGCATAAACATATACATACCATGTCATTACATCCAGGCTCAGAATGCTTAGTTCCAAGAAGTGATCCTGAATTTGTCCAAGGGGCAAGAAGAGTTGAAAGCATTACTCTCTGAAAATCATAAAGATAACAAGAATGGTCAGTTAGAACAATTGCAAGCTGAGATGGCAGAAATGACAATCCAGATGAATGGCCAGGTGGCTCTTATCCAAAGTTTAGCTCAGAGTCAAGAAGAGCTGAGAACCTTTTCCCATAAACTTTAAGGTAACAAAACTAGAAATCTAATCATCAGTCAACCTCCGTTAAAACAAGCTGACTTGGTTGAAAGGAAGATGAGGATAAAAGAAGGTAAGAGACAGGTTACCTCTGATTGTTCTTCAGTTGAAGAAAAAAGACCCGGTAAGGTTAATCCACCTCAACACAAGGAATGTAGAAGACAGTTCACTTGATTCAACACTCAAATGTCGCAAGTTCTGCAATTCTTGTTGGAGGTGAAGCTAATTTCCTTGAAAAATCCTCCTCAAAATCCTAATACTTCCTCTCCTCGCTATAATCCCAAAGCAAGGTGTGGGTATCACTCCAACTGTCCTAGACATGATACTAATAGTTGTGGGGCATTGAAGAAAAAGATTCAAGACCTGATTGACGAAGGAATATTAGAGGTTACACTAGAAGGTCAAATTGAATTCTACTATCGTCCATCAAACATCGAAGCTGCAAGACAAATTTCCCAAGGTAGCAAGAAAGAAATCCTACCTATTCTTGTTAAGATATGGGGCACCTTGGGACATCCAAGTGGAAGATTTGATTTCATGGTGAAATATAATACTCCTGAAAGTTCACAGATTGAAATCGAAGACATTCAGCCAACTGGATGGGACAACATTTGAATTTTCATTTGTAATTTCTTTTATTTGTTTAAACACTTACTATTATGTTAAACTTTTGTTTTCATTAATGCATTGCATATGTTTGTCTTGAATTAATCCATTCGTTTCACTATATTTTGAACTATGTTTCATATTTCTATTTTGTGATATTTAACTCCTGATAAAGCTATAAGCCTGTAGAAGGAGGATGACGAAAACAATACCATAATCTTACGCAGTACGCTTTTGAACAGACTATGCTAACGATGTACAAGCATTGTTTCAATTCCTAAACAGTGGAGATATAAGGAAGTTAATCCCTAGTCAACCCTTTTGAGCCAAGGAAGTAGGAGTTTTTCTTTCTCAAAGCAAATTAAAACCCTTATTCATAACCTGGGGTAGGGTAGTTACTCGGTTAACTCAATTATGTCGATTATCTGTATTGTACACAACTAATGATGGTTCTCTGTAATCATTAGACCTGACAGTCAATATCTAGAAAAAGAAAAGCTCGCTAAGTCAAAATCTATGAAGGAGACTTAGTAAAAAAATTTAATTAAGAAATCCCGTTGTCTGTAATCTTAAAACAAACAGTTCAGGAAAAAAAAGGGATAATAAAGTCAAAAGAAAAAAAAAGGTCACTACGGATCCTCAATAAAGAAAGATGATTGAATTTGAAATAGATTTTTGGTTCCTGAATCATCACAAATGTCAGTGTTACAATTCCAAACTCATTTGGAGCTTCAATGCATAAGTTAACCGAACATAGGACTGAAGAACATCATGAAGAATGGGTTGGGTACAAATAATTTTGAGCCTTTATCTTTTGTTTCTTAAACCGTGAACCAGGTCATGTTACAACCCTTTAAAAGACCTAACTGAAGCATGGTTAGTTTAAAAAGCATACTGCTACAAAAAAAGGTATCCTGACTCCTTTAAGGCTTGTTATAAATCTTGAGTTAATATCACAGTTTTCATAAACATTGTTTTACTAAAATAAATCTTTTTCAAAACTTCAAGACAGACATATGCATTGCATTTTTTAATATAATTTTTTGAATATAACCGAGTGTTTGACAAACAGAGAAAATTGCAGGATGAATGTTCAATAAACCAAAGTCCTTCCGATAGACAAAATTGCTTCCTAGGTCAAAGCCCATGTATACAAAGGGGCATAGTCATTATCTCCCAATCAAGGGGGTATGACATGATACTGCCTAATTCATATTGGGGAAATCATGTCAAGATTCAGCTATGTTTAAATAGCCAAGGGCAGGTCTCCTCATCTATCTAAATTACTAAAGGTAACATTACAGAGTTCACGATACTAGGGGCATATTATTGTGGGGCATTCTACTTATTTCTCTTGAGGTAATTCCATTCAGATACTTCCATTATGAGACAATTCATCCTCAACTAAAGGGGCAACGTTTTCTTTCCAAATCTAATACCCGGAACACATATGGTCCATCACAATTGTATTACCTTGATATTGGATTCCCAGCAGAAGCCATTGTGGAAATTAACTGTATATGCCAGTAGTATCAGATGGTGTCAGTATCATGTCTTCAGATCCAGCCATGAGAATTTCTGGGAAATTATTCAGGAAAGTTAAGAACCTCAGAAGCTCTAAATCCAATTGGTTATACACTCTCAAAGTTGAAAAGATTCTACTTCGAGTTCAGGTTTACTTTTCCCTCTTTATTCAAGGAAGAAATGTTTTCCGAATTCAGGTTTACTTTTCCCCTTTTACTAAAGGGAGAAACGTCTGTTGATTATGTTTGAATATATCTACACTTTTGAATATGATTGATGTTTTCCATAAATGAATACAGTACAACAATAGCATTTACTAAGGACGAACGGAGGTAGGAATTCAACGAAGCTTCGCTAGTTCATCCCCACAAAGTAATCTCTACGGATATCCTTACAGAATACTTCAAGTAATATCTTATACTTCCCACTCTACAAAGTCTTCAAGCAATTTCATATCCTCCAAAGAATTAAGTCTCCCGGATCTGTGTCGATCTCTTTTATCCTCAGTCAGGATTTTCAGGAACTTAATCCTTCAATAAGAAGTACGACGAATGAAAATGGAAGTTTCTAAGTACGATATTCTTAAACAAGACGGGAACAAAGTCTTCATGCTCCTCAGCAACAAATCGAGATTTTTTCCCAGCCAGCAGTTGTTATATGAAGATACTGACCAGCATCCCGACATAATTCATTCATGCATACATCATATCATATCATATGTATTCTCATTAAATATTATCTCGCAAGATTGTTATATATATCATTATATTTGCACCAAACTAACCTTGTTTTTCAGGTTATTTCTCCAGTAGACAAACTTCATCAACAACTTACCTTGGGTCGTCGTTTATTCTTCCCAATGGTTATCTTGTTACCTCGGGTCGTCGTTTATTCTTCCCGAAGGTTATCTCATTTTGGGCCGTCGATTATTCTTCCCAAAAGCTAATTTACCTTGGGCCTTCGTTTATTCTTCCCAATGGTTATCTTATTACCTCAGGCTGTCGTTTATTCTTCCCGAAGGTTATCTCATTTTGAGCCGTCGTTAATTCTTCCCAAAAGACAACTTACCTTGGGCCGTCATTTATTCTTCCCAATGGTTATTTTGTTACCTCGGGCCGTCGTTTATTCTTCCCAAAGGTTATCTCATTTTGGTCTGTCGTTTATTCTTCCCAAAAGTCAACTTACCTTGGGCCGTCGTTTATTCTTCCCAATGGTTATTTCGTTACCTCGGGCCGTCATTTATTCTTCCCGAAGGTTATCTCATTTTCGGCAGTCGTTTATTCTTCACAAAAGTCAAATTACCTTGGGCCGTCATTTATTCTTCCCAATGGTTATTTCGTTACCTCGGGCCGTCGTTTATTCTTCCCGAAGGTTATCTCATTTTGGGTCGTCGTTTATTCTACCCAAAATTCAACTTACCATGGGTCGTCGTTTATTCTTCCCAAAAGTCAACTTACCATGGGCCGTCGTTTATTCTTACAAATGGTTATCCTGTTACCTCTGGCCTTCGTTTATTCTTCCCGAAGGTTATGTCATTTTGGGTCGTCGATTATTCTTCTGAAAAGCCAATTTACCTTGGGCCGTCGTTTATTCTTCCCAATGGTTATCTTATTACCTCGGGCCGTCGTTTATTCTTCCTGAAGGTTATCTCATTTTGGGTCGTCGTTTATTCTTCCCAAAAGACAACTTACCTTGGGTCGTCGTTTATTCTTCCCAATGGTTATTTTGTTACCTCGGGCCGTCGTTTATTCTTCCCGAAGGCTATCTCATTTTGGGCCGTCGTTTATTCTTCCCAAAAGTCAACTTACCTTGGGCAATCGTTTATTCTTCCCAATGGTTATTTCGTTACCTCGGGCCGTCGTTTATTCTTCCCGAAGGTTATCTCATTTTGGGCCGTCGTTTATTCTTCCCAAAAGTCAACTTACCTTGGGCCATCGTTTATTCTTCCCAATGGTTATTTCGTTACCTCGGGCCATCGTTTATTCTTCCCGAAGGTTATCTCATTTTGGGTCGTCGTTTATTCTTCCCAAAAGTCAACTTACCATGGGTCATCGTTTATTCTTCCCAATGGTTATCCTGTTACCTCGGGCCGTCGTTTATTCTTCCCGAAGGTTATCTCATTTTGGGCCATCGATTATTCTTCCCAAAAGTCAACTTACCTTGGGCCGTCGTTTATTCTTCCCAAAAGTCAACTTACCTTGGGCAATCGTTTATTCTTCCCAATGGTTATTTCGTTACCTCGGGCCGTCGTTTATTCTTCCCGAAGGTTATCTCATTTTGGGCCGTCGTTTATTCTTCCCAAAAGTCAACTTACCTTGGGCCATCGTTTATTCTTCCCAATGGTTATTTCGTTACCTCGGGCCATCGTTTATTCTTCCCGAAGGTTATCTCATTTTGGGTCGTCGTTTATTCTTCCCAAAAGTCAACTTACCATGGGTCATCGTTTATTCTTCCCAATGGTTATCCTGTTACCTCGGGCCGTCGTTTATTCTTCCCGAAGGTTATCTCATTTTGGGCCATCGATTATTCTTCCCAAAAGTCAACTTACCTTGGGCCGTCGTTTATTCTTCCCAATGGTTATCTTGTTACCTCGGGCCATCGTATATTCTTCCTGAAGGTTATCTCATTTTGGGTCTTTGTTTATTCTTCCCAAAAGCCAACTTACCTTGGGCCTTCGTTTATTCTTCCCAATGGTTATCTTGTTACCTTGGGCCGTCGTTTATTCTTCCCGAAGGTTATCTCATTTTGGGCCGTCGTTTATTCTTCCCAAAAAGTTATCTTCATATTTAAGAAACATATCTGAAGACTCTTTATCCAAATGGAATATTTAAGCCTATTCAAGCATTACAGTCAACCAATAGTATCATTCTACACACCAGCAAGTGCAAATTTTTGGGTTTTTGTGTTTAATCCACTTCAATCTTCAAGTCACGCATGGCGTACATGCCAATCTAACTCCTCAGATTCCAGAAAATTGAACAAGGGGAAGCTGTTGCACCCCAAAATTTGCCCTCCCACAATCAAGAAAACCTCTCAAGACTTCTAGATAATCATAAGATCCTCAATACTCCCAATTGGTCAAGAAGTGTTGAAGTTTCCCAGACAAGGCCTCCTCCTAAGCAAAGTGTCCAAAACGAGGGTTTTGTGTTCCCTTAGGTTAAAATGATTTTCAAGGCCTCAAGTGAGCTTCATAACATCTCACATGTATTCAAGAATCCCCATGTCAAGTTTCAAGGCTTTCCCAATAAGTTTGCCCAGTCAGATGATCAGATATGCAAAAATCAATCAAAGCAGTTAAAAAGTCAAACTGAGGTCAACTTTGGTCAAACTAAAGTCAAACTTCAAGATTTTTTGCCAACATCAAGTTTATGAAGTAAAATTCATCATTTGATCAAGGGTTGATCATGATTCATCAAGGAGGTTTCAGACCATCAAGAATCAGGAGTTTCTAAATTAGGGTTTTCTAAAGAAAAGTCAACTGAACTTTGACCAGCCATAACTTTCACATGCTTCATCAAAAATTTCCCATCCAAAGCTCATTTTTAAGGAAATTTAATTCTATACAACTTTGTATCTCACAAGCCTAGCCTAAAAATGCTTCATTTGGAAGGTATGAGCTAAAACATTACAGGTCATTTCAAAAGTCAACAAAAAGTCAACTTTTTCCAAAGGGCATAATTTGAAAATGGTAAAAGATATGGACATGAGAAAAAAGAGGTTTGTTAGAGGACTCTTTAAGCTTTCCAAAATGTACAATAACACCTTCATAGCCTTAAAATTTAGGGATTTATGCCTTGTTAAAGTTGGGAGATTTTCAAGGGGTGTATGAAGAAAATAAGGGCTTAAATCTAATTTTTTCCAAATGGGCCTATCATTTTGCAACCCAATCTTCATGATAACATCAAGCACGACCCAATTCAAATATTTTTTGATTTTTTGAATTTATTTATTATTTATTTGGATTTTATTCATTAAAATTCATTTTAAATCAAAATAAAATATGAAAATACAAATATTTGATTTGATTCTTCTTCTAGAAGCTCTTAAACATCATTTAAGTTAATTTGATACTCTCCAATTTCATGCACAACCAATTTGGAAACATATCATTTGATTTTTTTTGATATTTTTTACCATAGCTTTCTTCACAATCAAGTAACCTCAACCCATTGCCAAAAGGCCCAATTTCTAACCTAAATTCACTCTATTATATTTACACAACAAAGACATAAGGGGAGGAATTTTTTTTTGGAGAGGACAAGAAGATTATATTCATATTTCAAAATTTCACACAAATTTCAAAAGAATCCTTGAAGCATATTCATGTTTGAAGCTTGCAAACGAATCCTTGAAGCATCTTAAACATATCCCAATCATTTTCATCATCAAATTCATGCCATAATGCCCAATCCGAATCGTTTTTTTTTTCATTTTTTTTTCATGCTTTTCGATTTCATATATATATATATATATATATATATATATATATATATATATATATATATATATTCAATATAAATTGCATTTAACCATTGATTTGTGTTTGTTGTGTGATATGGATGATTTCTGGACAATTATTTTGAAGTTTCATTGCGGATTCAAGAAGGTCACGAGGAAGAAGATGATGAATTTGGCGCGCTGAAGATTTTTTCAAATATTTTGTCTTATATTTTATTTCATTGTTTGATTATGTAAACAGTTTCTATCACAAGCCCGCGCTTGTCCCAGTGGCAAAGGACTCAATGAAGGGCAAAGGCGTGGGTTCAAACCTAGCTTATGACATTTTTATATTATTATTCTTATTTTATTATTATTTATTTATTTACATTTTATATAAATTTCTTATTATATAATATGTATTTTCCTATGTTATTTCCCAGGAGTGCCCACGGCCTAGTGGCAAGGAACTGAGGTTTGGAGCCACAACATTTTGAGGAAGAAACATGGGTTCTTCATAATTTTTTTTTAAAATTTCCTTAATTACCTTAATTTATCTTTTAAACATGGTTAACCTATTTTTTTTAATTAACTTTTTTTTCAACAAATCTTTTTTTTATTATTAAATTTAGGTTAACATTTTTATTAGTATTATTACTTTTATATTTAGGTTTATAATTAAACCCATATTATTTTCATAATTAAAACCTCAATTTTTTTAAAACCTTAATCAATCTTTATTTTTTTTTAATTTAATTCATTTTTATAATTAATTTTTTTAAAATTTATTTAAGTGTTAGGTTATTTAATATAAACTGATTATATATTTTCTTTTGTAAAACCCAGCCTTAGGACATTTTTTTTACTTACATATTTTTTTTTCATTTTTATTATATAATTGGTATTTGTTATACTTATTCAAACATAAGCGTGCGCTTGTCTCAATGGCAAAGGACTCAATGACAAGGCAAAGGGCTATGACATTTTTTGCCAAATTGGTTATTTCTCTCCCTTTTCTTTAATTATCAAATTATATATTTTCTTTTAAATTAAAACCTTAATATTTTTTAATTAATTTGAAACTTATTTTTTTTATAATTATAAACCTTAATTTTTTTCATAAACCTTAATTTTTCACTAAACCTTAATTTTAAACCTACGTCTTAATTTTTTCTTCATAAACTTTAAACATTAAAAATTTAGCCCTAATCTTTATCGTAAAACCCAGATTTCGCCCTAATTTTTACCCTAAAATTTTTCCTAAAGCTTCAAATTTTTTAAACCTTAAATTTTTTCTCAAACCCTAACCCTGATTGTTTTCTTAACCTAGTTTGCAAACCTTTTTTTCTAATTTATTCACTCATTTTTATGTTATTCATTCACTGCTTGCCTGATTATGTAACTGCTTCGCCTTTGTAATAATTAATTTTTATTATTTTCCGCCATTATTATTATTATTATTATGTAACTGCCCCTAAGCCATGTAATAGTGTAGGAATTTTATTTTCTGCCTTTTAATTTCTGCCATTTATTTTTCATATTAACTGCATGGTTAGTAACATAGGGAGTGCCAAGAAATAAATGAACCATGGACTTAGAAAATTAATAATCAAGATAAATATCTGAAAACAATACTCACACACATAAGTCGATCTAAGATCGCCGTCTACACTTCCTAGGGTATCCCTCTTGGTTGCCTTATTTAAAATGGTCAAGTCCCTCGAATATAGGGGTGTCTTAAGCAAAGTCCCTTCACGCATAAATCATCAAGTCCCTACAGATTTAAAAGATCAAGTCCCTTCGAGGTTGCCTACGGAATAATGATCTTGTCCCTTCGAATAAATGATGATAGTCCCTACGAATTGCTAAAGACACCCCTTAAGTTGCCTTCATTGACCATACGATGACCCTACGACTGTCCCTTAATAAAATCCAAGGTAATGACTACCTATTCCTTAATAATAGGGGTAGTCTTACCCTTTGTCGCTCCCCCGAAAAGACACCAGGTCCCCACAAGGTACAGACGCGAACGGTCGGCGAAAAGAGAGAAATGAATAATGAAGTGAATAGAGTCGCCAACTAGTCATTTTTATCCCGAAGGAAAGTAATGCTGCATAAACCTAGAAAGAGATGGATAAGACGGTTGCAAACTAGAGAAACTGAGAAAGGGGGTTGGTTAAAACCTGGGAAGGTATTAGCACCCAGATTGTCCGTCGTACTCAACAAGATCCACGCTTAAAAGACTGTGCTTAAAAGAGTAGCGTATGTGCTATCTGTGTGCAAAAGCTGGAAAAGAAATATAGAAGTGTCAGTGCAAAAGGGTGAAATGCTCAGGAACTGAGGCTTAGAAAGAATGCTGAAAGAGGGGGAAAACAAAGAGACTTTTGTTCGATAACAGTTAAGTTATGCCTACGTATCCTCTCGTGCAATGAGGAAGTTAGAACACCGTAGTTCGACTCAAAGAGACTGAAAGATAAATTGACTATGAACTGCTTGCTTGTCTATGCTCAAATGTATGACTCGTCTGGATCGAGTGCTAACTGTCTTGCATTAAACGGAAGAAGCAAGTTCTCGTTTATGAATGAGTATGATGAGAAAAGAATCCCGAAGGAGACGATTATTGTTTGTTTTTGTATTTTCAGTTTTGTTATTGCTTTTGGTGTTTTGCATAAGTTAATGAGCTTAATCCTAAATCAAGGGCTTGTAAACTCATTATATCCTCCCTTGATTAGGGATAATGAGCCTACTTAAGTATGACATAGGCATCTCAACTCAAATGCCATGATGATGTAGGATTAAGATCATTAACCTACTTGTGATTAATTAGATGTTTTTGGGTTTTTGTTTAGTGTTAAGTAATGAGTTTAATCTCTAATCACAGATTAGTGAACTCATTATACCATCCTAATAGAAGGATAATAGATGAGAACACTTAAGCTGAGGAAGATACCTCAACTTAATCCATGGTTAGGGATTAAATTCATTATATAACAAAACCTTTATTAAGTGGATTTTAATTAAAGGATGAGATTAAAAAATGAGTTTTAAATTTGCAAGACCACTTGAGGGGGACTTGTCCATTAAACACTAGGGTTAGTCCCTCTTAACCATAATGAAGAGTTAGAACCCTAATGTAAGACCCAAGTTACAAGATGAAGTCTTAGTGATTATTAGGTGATTTGATTAAGAGGTTTAAACAAATTAAAGGTTTAACACTTAGGATTAAATTTATACACTCAATCCTAAGAGAAGGATGCAGGCATAACCCTAATTCCAAAGTCCTAAAACTTTAAGAGTTTAGTCTCTGATTATTGAGATGAGAAGAGAGACTCAAGGAGACTCAAAGGTAAATAGCTAAGGGGGACTAATCATAACCCTAATTATTATCATTCTTGGATATCCTATGGTTTGTGAGGCTTAATAAAGGTCTTCAAGGAAGCCACCAATGGAAGAAGCAGATGAAAGGATGAGGAAGCAGAAGAATAAGTTACTTACTTCCTAAGAAGATAAGTAACTTAAAGGAAGAAAGTGAGAGACATGGGACACAAGTGAATCAAATTCACTTCAAGGACAAGTTAAAATGATATGAAAATTATAAGAAGATGTAAGAGGTGAAGGCAAATCCACCTCTCAAAGTAACTTACCACAACCTGAAAGTGTTAGTATGAATGCAAAAAGTATGAAGCATAAAGAAATGGAGTGAAATGAGATGCAATGATCAAATTCAGAAGTGCTTATTCCATGTAAATGTCATGTAAGATGATGCAAAGCCATACAATATGCATATGTGTGGTCATACAAAGATGAGATGCAAAGGAAGCATGCTTTGAAGTTTGAAAACACATGAAAGTTCATGAAATAACATGAATGCTAATCATGGCAACTGAATGAAGAAATAATCAAGCAAGGTTCTAACATGCCCTAAGATGTCTATGATGACATGTGAATGTATGAAATGTCATGGCAAGTTCATGTAATGGTGCATATGCAAGGTGAATGCAAATGAACATGAGAAATAGGGTTTTATGGACATGTGAGATGCAAATGGATAAAACAGAAGCATATGACATGATAAAAATTTGAAATTAATCTCAAAGAAACCCTAATCCCATATTAGGTCACACCCCAAAGGATAAGGTCAAAAGCCTAACCTATCAAAAGTTATGATTTTCCTAAGTTTTCTAGGGTTTTTGGGTGGTTCAAAGGGAAAAATGAAAATCAAATTGAAAATACAAGATAAATTCATGTGGAAAAATACCTATAAATTAAATGCAATATGTAACACAATGCAAAAAGAATCAAGTTCAAACTCTTCTTGGTTAGGAAGAAATGACTTTTTAAAGTTAGGGTTCAAAAATGTGATTTTAATGACCCTTAATTCAAAGAAAATTGGCAAACTATGATCAAACCTAAAAATAAATTTGTGTGAAGTGTTTGAAAATGTTTCTAAATGCATTGTAATGATTCATGATTTTTTTGGTGATTTTTAGAAACCTAAATGTATTTTTAATTAATTAAAATACTTTAATTAATTAAAAATAACATTTAAATGTTTTAAAAATAGTTTTTAAATGCAAAAAATAAAATAAAAATTATTTTTGGATTGAGAAAAATATTTAACGTCATAATGCAAAGTTTCATATTTTTTGAAGGCTTTTTGTTATTTTGAAATAAATATGCAAAAGAAATGAAAATAAAATGAATTAAAATGAATTAAAATGCAAGTCAGCGCATCTGAAGGCTGAGATTCAAACTGGGGAAGGAGGGAATTGACCATGCGTGCATTTGGACGGCTCTCATTCAAACTGGGTAATTAAACTGATTAATTTAATTATACTGGATTAGGGCTTAAGTGGATCAATCTGGACCCTACAAACACACGCTAAACAGGATCCTACGACTGATATTCAAACTGACTCGATTAACCCTAATCTCACCCCTAAACACATTCAGGTGACCAGAGCAAACTCCGGTCATCTTCTCCGGCAAGCACAAAACACTATCTCTCTCCCTAAGCTATGAGAACCTCCCAAACTCTCCAAAATCAACCATTAAACATCAACAAGCAAGAATCAAGCATCAAAAAGCATTTAAAACACACATACATGATGAATCGAAGCATAAATCATTTCACGGGAAAAGTTTTAGAACATCATGAAATGCTTATTTCTCAACCATTTTCAATTTTAAACACATCAGGGTGATCAGTGAAGCATGTAGAATCATTCTATAACATGAAAACACGTTTCTGGAAAAAATGTTCTTGGAGGTTACCTGAGATGAAGTTCTTTGAAATGGAGCTTTCTGGCCTCTTCCTTTGTGCAAAAAGCCTCCAATGGTCCCTCTGATGCTTCTAAAAAGCTTGAATGAAGTTTAAAATGCCTCTTTTGTGAGTTTCAGTTCTGAGGAGTGAGAAATCGTATTTGTGTTTGGGAGTGTTTCAGGCTATGGTGATGGGTGGGAAATGATCCTGGGGTGATGCTGAGTTGATTGGTGGAAGAAGATTGAAGTTTTGATGGTTGTGCTATGAATTTCGAAGAGAGGAAGGTTTCTTGAGGTTTTTGGCAATCTGAGTCTATGAGAGCTTTCAGGCTTGTGTGTTATGTTATTTGTGATCCATGATGTTTGCATAAACCAATGGGATTGCTCAGAAAGTGGGTGGTGGCACAGGCTGATTGGTATGGGAGTTTTTGCAAAAAGTCAAGATTGTGTACTATGAGGTATCGGCACGGGTCAGAGGTGATTTCATGGGGTGTCTGGCCTCAACTTGGTTCAAGGATGGCCATGGGATTGAATTTGATGTGCTGGAAGGCTTGGATGAAGAGTTATCACATGTTTTGCAAATTTCCCTCTTTGAAGTTTCTTGGATCACAAGTCATAAAAACCCTAGGTACAATGCATAATTCTGATCTTTTGAAGTTTTATAGGCATGTTATGAAGTGTTTGTGCACATTAGAGGTCATTAGAATGCTTGAACATGCCAAAATGCAAAATTCCTCTTTGACATGAAACTTGAAATTATAGGATTTTTGCCAACTTTAAAAGGACATATCTTGAGTTATAGGATGAATCAAGACATGTTCTTGTAATTTTTGAAAATGGAAAGACCTAATCTACAACTTTCATGACCAAGGATTTTTCATTTGAAGCATTTTTGGTCATGAAAGAGGAGGTTGAAAAACTTTCCCAAAATGGAAAGTTTGCATTTCAAGTCATTTCCAAAAATGGCAAGTTTGCAATTGACTCCAAATTCTTCAATCTTGTGAAATTCCAAAAACTTATAAGATCAAATAAAGATCATATAACTTAAATTTGATGAAAATACCCCTTTGGTTCCATTGTTGGGGGCCTCAGATGCCCTGATTTTGACTTAACTTGCTCAGGAAGTTACCCAGTAAACAGATGACTTCCACAAGGAGTTTCTTCATAAAACTTGGTATACATGATCCTTATAACATTTTAAGAACATTAGAAACAAGAATAACCCAAAATTTTTGGGTTAAGGCCTCTGAAACCAAAACCCTAATTTTGGTCATTTGTGTAGTGAAAACCCTAGCTCTGGTTCCATGCCTTTGCCAGTTCTTGTGATCTCTTGACTTCCATGAACTTTGGGGAGCATAATATGATCATAGAACACACATGGACCCTCATGGAACACTTCAAGACCTTTGGGATGGCTTAGATGGATTCTTGGATTGCTCAGACCATAAACCCTAGATGCAAATGAACTTGAACTATAAAAATGAGATAATATGCTTATGTTAATGCAAAAATGAAAGATCACAAGCCATGGTGTGATAAAGAGTGAGGGAAAATTTGGGGTGTTTATAGCTGCCCCTATTCAAGCATGAGTTAGCTGTGCAGGATGTAAGCGCCTGGCTTAACAGACAAACAAGATAACTTGTGGTTGAATACCAAAGACAAACCGAAATTTGCATTCGTTGGGGATAAGAAGAAAAGGGATCTAAATTGTAAACGATAGTATAGTATGACTATCAAATGAAAGCGGTTTAGAATGACCACCGAGTAGAGGACGACTGCTGGGGGGTAAAATGGTAAGTAAAGCAATGACGGGGACGACCGACAAGCTGGGGAAATAAAGACACCATGACGGGGGCGACCATCAGGTAAATAAATAAAACTCTCTGGAGATTAAAGTAATGAGAAAAGCAATGATGGGAACGACCATCAGGATTGGAAAGTGAAATATACAACGACGGGGACGACCATCGGTTTAAAGAATAAATGAAATAATGATGAGGGACGGTCATCAAAGGTGAAGGACGATCACCTAGCAGGGGACGGCTGCTCTTTATCACGGCATAGGATGAATGTCGGATAGAAAAAGGTCAACGATGGGGACGGCCATCGGATAATGTGATGAAGGACGATCATCAAGAGGTGAAGGAAGATCATCTGGCTGGGTACGACTGCTCTCGGGGTTTATCACGATATAGGACGAATGTCGGATAACAAGATCAACGATGGGGACGACCATCAAATGAAATGATGAGGGACGGTCATCAAAAAGGTGAAGGACGATCACCTAGCAGGGGACGGTTGCTCTTTATCACGACATAGGATGAATGTCGGATAGAAAGTTCCAATAATGGCGATTACACTGGGGAAAGGATGAGGGACGGTCATCCAAAGGTGAAGGACGATCACCTGGCAGGGGACGGCTGCCGAAAAATATCACGACATATGGCGAATGTCGGATAGGAGGAAGTTGTTTTGTTGGTGACTTACTGGGGAACGGTAAACACGGACGAGTGTTCACGCTTAAGAATAAAAGGTATAAATGTTTGACACCGTATATAGATTAAAGATGCGGACGAGCATCCTTAGGACCATGATACGGACGAGTATCGGTAGAAACAAACGCTAATGCGTGTTCAGAGATGATGATACGGACGAGTACTAACTAGTTAACAAAGAACACAGACGAGTGTCAGATCTATTGAGGAGTGATATAAACAAGATACAGACGAGTATCGGGGACTTCTGTATAAGTGGGTACAAGTATTGATTTGTTGGTGAGGTATATGCAAGACATGAACGAGTGTTCGACCTGCTGGGGAAGAATGACACGGACGAGTGTCAGATATATATAAATATAAACAGGCATCTGTTTTGAGAATGTGAAGGAGATGCTTTGGCTTTCTGTGGGGATAAGATGACACGGACGGGTGTCGAAAAGGACATGCAATGAACAAGTATTTGTACTTGAGAGTGCAAAGGAGACGCTTTGGCTTTTATGTGCAAGGGATGTATTTTGTGTATTGCTGATGAAATATTGATGGTAATTGCAGGTGACTGGCTCAAATCTGGCTTGTGATCATGCAAATGTTTGATTTTTTCCGTAATGCTCCGTATTAGACGGAATGCTACGCTTATTTGGTGAATATGATGCAAATGCTATGATTATGCAAAAGAGAAACCGATCCGAGACTCGGATCCTGCTGGGATGAAGATCTCTGGCTGATCGGCTTGGAAGAATAATCCGGCTGGGGAAGAGATCACTGATGGATCTGTCAAGAGGGAGAACTCTGCTTGGGGGGATAGATCATTGGTAGATATACCCGTAAGGAGAACTCAGCTGGGAGAAGGAAGCTTCAGCAACTCCGCTGGGAAAATATTTCATGTATTGCTCTTCTTAGGGAGAGAATGGAGACTCTGTGGGGAGACAAATCCCATTAAATTTGCTAAGGATGAGAGAGATCTGGCATCCTGGTGGGGAATAAGAGATTCCTTGCTCCCCTTGCTGTGAAATAGTTGTCAGGCACTGCTCGGGAGGTCCTGCTTGGGGAGGAGATAACTTCTGGGAATTAACATGTTGGGGATTCAATTTTTTGGTATGCCCCATGTTGTATATTGAATACCTGCATCTTGTTAAGACAAAAGAAACGCACAAGTATCCCGAGGTATCCCTAACCAGATTCTCTCATAAGAGTTAGACTTTCCTGAAAGTAATATATTTCCTGCAAGCATTTATTTAAAAATGGCTCATTTGTCTTATGCAAGTATTATATTATGAATATTGGACTTTTTGCAAACGAAACAAAAATGTACAAAACAAAGTGTGACTGAAAACTTTGATTTTATTAATTTGGGTGCCCTGAATCGGCCGATACAGTCAAAGAAACAAGTCCCCTGAAATGAGGAGATTTCTATAAATTGAGAAAAATAAAAGTGTTGGCAATGTTGACGACGACGTTCCAGTGAACTTCCTTTACTATGACCTGTATGACCTTGACGTTCTTCTCATCTTGATTTTCGAAGAAGGCTGATTCTGACCGATGCTTTATCCTTTCGAAGCTTGCCGTGTTGTGAGTGATACAGACGAATTCAGAATGCAGTTGTTCGCTTATTCCCTGATTTTGCGTGGATCGCCCTTTCGGGTTTTCAATCCACCGGGATACCCATTTTTGCCTGAGCTGTCCAATGCGGCTTTTCAATTCAGCGGGTGTAAATTTTTTTGATTTTTCCCTTATTTTTGACCGAGTCTTTAATTCTGTTTTTGACTCGTCGGGATGCCCTATTTTTGCCTGGACGTACATTCTGTTTTTATGTCCAGCGGGTCATTTTATGTGAAGTATTTTTTAACTGCATCTGAATTCACAGGGGATAAGAAATCCTCGTCATCCATAGTAGTGAGCATCAGTGCTCCACCAGAGAAAACCTTCTTTACTATGAATGGGCCATCGTAGTTTGGAGTCCATTTGCCCATGTGGTCTGTATGAGGAGGAAGGAGTCTTTTCAAAACAAGGTCTCCCACTTGGTATTCCCGAAGCCTGACTTTATGATCGAAGGCTTTCTTCATCCTTTTATGATATAACTGCCCATGGCAAATTGCAGCTAATCTTTTCTCTTCGATCAAACTCAACTGATTATACCGAGACCGGACCCATTCTACTTCATCCAGTTTCACATCCATCAGTACTCGTAAGGAGGGTAGCTCAACTTCAACAGGTAGGACAACATCCATGCCATACACAAGCTGATAAGGTGTTGCCCCAATGAACGTTCTGATTGAGGTCCGATACCCATGCAAGGCAAATGGTAGCATTTCATGCCTGTCTTTGTAAGTAACCACCATATTCTGCACAATCTTCTTGATGTTTTTGTTAGCTGCCTCAATAGCACCATTCATTTTTGGCCTGTAAGGCGAAGAGTTGTGAAGTTGGATTTTGAAGTCCCGACACAGTTCTGCCATCATTTTGTTGTTCAAATTCGAACCATTATCAGTAATGATCCGCTCGGGAACTCCATATCGACAAATGATGTCTCTTTTCAGAAATCTGGCTACCACTTGTCTGGTGACGTTTGCATACGAAGCTGCTTCAACCCACTTGGTGAAGTAATCAATGGCTACCAGGATGAATCTGTGGCCATTTGAAGCAGTTGGTTCGATTTTTCCAATCATGTCAATGCCCCACATAGCAAAGGGCCAAGGTGAAGACATCACGTTCAAAGGATTCAGAGGCACATGCACTTTGTCTGCGTAGATCTGGAACTTGTGGCATTTTCTGGCATAGGCACAACAGTCTGCGTCCATTGTGATCCAGTAGTAACCCGATCTTAATAATTTCTTAGCCATTGTATGTCCTCCAGCATGGGTACCGAAAGATCCTTCATACACCTCGTGCATCAGCAAGTCTACTTCTTTATTGTCAACACATCTGAGCAGCACCATGTCAAAGTTTCGCTTGTATAAAGAACCATCAACATTAAGGAAGAAACTACCAGCCAACCTTCTTAATGTCTTCTTATCATTGGATGATGGCCCAGGTGGGTATGTTTGATCCTCTAAGAAGCATTTGATGTCATGGAACCAAGGCTTGTCATCACTAGCAATGTCCACAGTGAATACGCATGCCGGTTGATCCAGTCTGGATACTAGAATTCGAGGCACATAATTGGTAGTTTGAACCTTGATCATGGAGGAAATGGTAGCTAAAGCATCTGCGAACTGATTTTCATCCCGAGGGATGTACTCAAGTTTGACTGTTGTGAAGAAAGTCAATAATCTCCTTGTGTAGTCACTGTATAGAATCAGATGCTCTTGGTGAGTGTACCATTTGTCGTTGGTCTGATTGATTACCAAAGTTGAATCTCTGAATACGTTCAATGTCTTGATCCTGAGGTCAATGGCTTCCTCAAGACCCATGATACATGCTTCGTATTCTGCTTTGTTGTTAGTGCAGGCAAAGGTTAGTTTTGCCGAGAAAGGAATATGAACTCCTTTAGGTGTAATGAGCACTGCACCAACTCCACGACCATTCATATTGACAGCCCCGTCAAACATCATAGTCCATTTTTCTTCTGGGTCAGGCCCTTCAGTGTGAACAAGCTCTTCACAATATTTTTCTTTTAAGTACATGATGTCTTCATCAAGGAATTCAAATCTCATGGAATGGTAATCATCAATGGGTTGCTCAGCTAGATAGTCAGACAGTACACTGCCTTTGATGGCCTTTTGAGATGTGTACTGAATGTCATACTCTGTCAGAATCATTTTCCATCTAGCAATCCTTCCGGTAAGTGCTGGCTTCTCAAATATGTACTTGACGGGGTCCATTTTTGAGATCAATAAAGTAGTGTGAGTCAACATATACTGTCTTAGTCGGCGAGCAGCCCACGCTAAAGCACATCAAGTTTTCTCGAGCAGTGAATAACGTTGTTCACAGTCGGTAAACTTTTTGCTTAGGTAGTATATTGCATACTCTTTTCCACCATACTCGTCATGCTGGCCCAACACACACCCCATTGATCCTTCTAATACTGTCAGGTACATTATCAGAGGTCTTCGTTCAATTGGAGGCATGAGAATCAGAGGTTCTTGCAGGTACTCCTTGATTTTGTCAAAAGCTTTCTGACAATCGTCGTTCCACCTGACTGTTTATTCCTTCCTCAACAGCTTGAACAAGGGTTCACAAGTTGCAGTGAGATGAGATATGAACATTGATATGTAGTTCAATCTACCTAAGAACCCCCGAACTTCCTTTTCAGTCCTAGGTGCAGGCATCTCCTGAATGGCTTTGACTTTGTCGGGATCAACCTCAATTCCCTTTTCACTTACGATGAATCCCAGCAACTTACCAGAACGTACCCCGAATGTGCATTTGTTGGGGTTCAACTTTAGCTGATACTTCCTCAGACGTTTAAACAACTTCAGCAGATTTGCCAGATGGTCTTCTTTAGTAAGGGACTTGGCGATCACGTCATCCACGTAGCATTCAATTTATTTGTGGATCATATCGTGGACTAACGTTACCATAGCCCTTTGATAAATTGCACCGGCATTCTTCAGTCCAAAAGGCATTACCTTGTAACAAAATGTGCCCCAAGGTGTGATGAAGGTTGTTTTCTCCATGTCTTCGGGTGACATCTTGATCTGATTATACCCAGAAAATCCATCCATGAAAAAAAATACCGAGAACTGAGTTGTGTTATCGACCAATACATCAATGTGAGGTAATGGGAAGTCATCCTTCGGGCTAGCTCTGTTCAGGTCCCGGTAATCCACACACATACGCACTTTGCCATCCTTCTTAGGCACTGGTACAATGTTAGCAACCCGCGGCGGGTAACTAGTTACAGCAAGGAAACCTGCGTCCCATTGTTTTTGTACCTCTTCCTTAATCTTCATGGCTATATCTGGGCGAGTGTCGCTCCCTATAAGTGACACCAGGGTCAGATGAAGGTACAGACGCGAACGGTCGGCGAAGGGAACAGTGAGAACACACAGCCGTGAACTCACTGGAGATGAATAGAGTCGCCAGCTAGGCATTTTTATCCCGGGGGAAAGGCAATGCTGCATAGGCCTAGAAAAAGATGGGTAAGACGGTTTGCGAACCAGAGAGACTGAGAAAGGGGGTTGGTTACAACCTGGGAAGGTATTAGCACCCAGATTGTCCGTCGTACTCGACGGGATCCACGCTTAAAAGATTTGTGTTTTAAAGGGGTAGTGTCAGTGCAATTTGTGTATAAAAGAGCTGAAAAAGGATGGACAGGTGTCAGTGTAGGAAGTGTGAAGTGTATAAATGTACAGTGTCAGTGTAAGAACAGGAGCGAAATGAATTGCTCAGGATCATGAGGCTAAAGAATAAAGCTGGGAGGAGGGGGGATGTACAGAGACTTTTGTTCGATAACTGTTAAGTTATGCCTACGTATCCTCTCGTGCAATGAGGAAGTCAGAACACCGTAGTTCGACCCAAAGAGACTGAAAGATGAATTGACTTGTGAACTGCTTACTTGCCTATGCTCAAGTGTATGATCTGTCTGGCACAGATGCTAACTGTCTTGCATTAGACGGAAGAAGCAAGTTCTCGTTTATGAGTGAGTGAGATGAGAAAAGAATCCCGACGGAGACGATTATTGTTTGTTTTTGAGTTTTCAGTCTTTTATTGCTTTTGAAAGTTTGTCATAAGTTAATGAGCTTAAGCCTAAACCAATGGATTTAGTAAACTCATCACATCTTCCCTCTGATTAGGGGTAATGAGAATACCTTAAGTGTGAAGTCAGATTCTCACACTTAATCACCTTTTGATGTAGGATTAAGATCATTAACCTACTTGTGATTATTTAGATGTTTTTGGGATTTTGTTTAGTGTTGAGTAATGAGGTTAAGCCATAATCAAGGATTAAACAGACCCATTACACTATCCTAATAGAAGGATAATAGATGAGAATGTTTAAGCTGAGGAAGACTCCTCAACTTAATCCATGATTAGGGATTAAACCCATGACAAAACAAACTTTTGATTAAGTGAATTTTAGATTAGTGGTATGATGATGAAGTGATTTTTATGGTTTGTAAGAAAACTTGGGGGGGACTTGTCCATTAACACTAGGGTTAGTCCTTCTTAACCACTTAAGGAAGAATTAGAACCCTAATGCAAGGCCCAAGTTACAAGTGTGATGTCTTGATGATTATTAAGTGGATTGATTAAGAGATTTAAACACCTTAAGGGTTCAAGACTTAGGATTAAAGTTATACACTCCATCCTAAGAGAAGGATGCAGGCATAAGCTTAATCACAAAGTCTTAAAGCCTTTAGGGTTTAGTCCCTGATTATGGGATGAGAAGAGAAGACTCAAGAGAGACACAAAGGTAAAACTAATGGGGGGAGACTAATCAAAACCCTAATTCATTGTCATGCTTGGTTGTTCCTAAGGTTTGTGAGGTTTACAAGAACAATCTTCAAAGGCCACCAGGAAGCAGATGAACAGGATCAAGAGAAGCAATGTGACTTGCTTCATTAAAGAAGTCAAGTCACTTGAAGAAAGAAAGTGGGAGAGACAAGAATGAGCAAGCTCAATCTCAAACACATATAGAAATGCAGCAATGCATGCAAGAGAGATGAAAAGAAAAGTTATGAGAAGTGAAGGCAAATTCACTTCTCAAGGTCACTTACCACCTGAAATGTTAGAAAGAAATGCAATGCAATGCCAAATGAAATGAAATGGTATGATGCTACACAAAACCAGAAGCATGTTGATGATGAAAATGATGTTATGGGGTGCTATGAACATGAGGCAAGGCATGGAGATGCTCATACAAGATCATGGATGTAAATGATGCAAGTAAAGGAGCATGAACAATCATGGAAAGTTATGAAGCATACAAGACAAATGGCATGGCAAATATGCAATGCAAGGATCAAACATGCTTTCTATATGTCTTAAGATGTCAAATGAATCACAAGAATGCACAAAATGCAAAGACAAGTCATGTTATGCAAGAGAATGCAAGAGGGATGCAAATGAAAACCCAAATTAGGGTTTATGAATCAAACAACAAACAAAAACCCAAAACAGAAGCAAATCCTAAGATAAAAAATGGAAAATGCCAACCAAAGAAACCCTAAACCTATACTAAACCAAGGTCCAAAGGGGAGGTCTCAACTCTTAACCAATCTCAAGTTATGATTTTTCTAAGTTATTAGGGTTTTTAGGGTTCCTAAACAAAAGAAATGCCAAACAAATGGAAAATGCAAGATCAAATCATGGCCATTTTACCCTAGATACCACATGCTAAACATAACACAATGCAAGAAGAATCAATGTCTCAACCTTCTCCAATAGACAGAAATGAATTTTTGAAAACATGATCAAAATAATGCACAAAATATGATTTAATTCAATGAAAAATTCTTAAAATGCATCAAGATCAAAAATGAAATTTGGTTTTAAGGTTGGACAATGTTTCTAAATGTCTTAGAACATTTCATGAATTTTTTTGTAATTTTTAAATACCCAAAAGTATTTTTAATTAATTAATTCCCATTAATCAATTAAAAATAATCTCTTAAATATTTAAAAATACTTTTTTGATGATAAAAAATAAAATAAAAATATTTTTGGGTCTTAAAAATTAATAAAACTTTAAAGAAAAAGTTTCATAATTTTTAAGACATTTTTGCTATTTTAAAATAATTATGCAAAACAAAAGAAAAATAAAAGAAAATAAATGAATTAAATCTGATTTAATGAAAAGTATTCAAATCCTAGGGTGGAGATTTAAACTGGCCAGCGCGCGCATTGACTCCCCGCCACATCTCACGGTTCAAATTCAAACTTGCTAATCACCCTGATTAAACCCTAATTGTGCCCTAATGACAATCAGGCGACCGGAACAGTGTTCCGGTCGTCTTCTCCGGCCATCCCCAGAATCAATCTCTCTCCCTAGGCCATTTCAAAGGCTCTAAATCTCCAGAAATCACCTTCCACTCACCCTAAACACGAATCCAGCATCAAATCACATTTAAACTCACACACAAACAAGAATCAAAGCAATGAAATTTTTAGGTCAAACTTTCAGAAAAGCAATACATACTCATTTCTGGCTTATTTTCAAAAGTAAATAGATCCCAATGATCAGTGTAACATACACAACAAGATTTTAACAAGAGAAATGAGTTCTGGGAAAAAAGTTCATGGAGTCACCTGAGGTTGAACTTCTGATTCAGGAGCTTTTTGGGTGGTCCTTTGGCTCAAACAGGTCCCAATGATCTCCCTTTGAAGCTTTGGATGCTTAGTTGGAGTTTAAACAACCTCCTGAGAGAGTTTGCAGAAGCTCTGACCAAGGAAGTGTGAAAATCGTATTTGAGATATAGGGTGTTTCAGGCCAAAGTAGTGGGTGGTTTCTGGTCAGTGATGCAAGGTGAGTTGGTGTGTGGGGTTTGTTTAAGTGTTCATGGCTTGTGGAGAGAGATTCGATAGAAAATGCAGGCTGAGGTGAAGAATGGCAATGGGGGATTCTTGCTGTTTCAAGCTTGTGTCCTTGATGCTTTTTGGTCTATGGAGCAAGGTAAGATGATTAGTGAAGTTGGCTTGAGTGTTTGGTGGCTGTGGAGGCAGATTCGAAGCAAGTTGCAATGTGGTGTGTTTTTGTGAATGTCCTGAATGAGAGAGCTTCAGCCTTGCCTTGTACATGAAATGGCTTGCAAATTGTCCACAAAAACCTCTCTCATTGGTCAGAGGATGTGACTTGTGCTTTTTTGGATAGGTGTAGCCACTTTTGCAAATATGTCAACTTCTTGTAAGATAGGGCATGGGCAACTTCTAGCCAAGTACAAAGAGCAGGGCTGGCGCAGCATGGTGTGGTGAGAGAGCCAGCAAGGTTCAAAGGCCAAGGCAGCAAGTTGAGGGAAGTGTCATGAGTGTTTTGCAACTTGGTTACTTTATGGATTTTCATGATAAAAATGCCTTGTTACATGAACTAAACACATGTGATCTTGGTTCAAATCTGATTTTTAGGACTTAGAGAATGTTTATGTGCTGGTTTGATACCAATTAGAAGTCACATAATGCATTGGTTTAAGATTTTGCAAAATTCTCACTTAGGGCATGCCTTGAAAATAAGTGATTTTTGCCAACTTTGCATTGCCATAACTTTTGATCCAAGAAGAGTTTGATCATGTTCTTGTACTTTTTGAAAAGGGAAAGATGAGATCTACAACTTTCATGACCAAAGTTTTTCCATTTGAAGCTTTTTTGGATCAAGAATCATGGCTTGAAAAATGACCTAAAATGATGCAATCTTGAAAAGTCAACTATGCCCAAAAAGTCAACATTTGCAAAAACCCTAAATTCTTGATTTCTATGAACTTCAACCTTCTTCCATGATCAAATAAAGATCATATACACTCAAAATGATGAAGATCACCCATTGGTTGGATCATTGGGGGCCTCGGATGCCCTGATTTTACACTGACTTGTCTGAAAAGTCAACCCTTGATCAGATGACTTCCCCATGGAATTTCTTCATGAAAATTGATATGCATACTCCCTATACCATATAGAGATCAATGGAAACAAGAATGACCAAAAAATTTGGAGTTATGGCCTCTGAAACCAAAACCCTAATTTTCAGTCAACTGTGCAGTTCAACCTGGCTCTGCCTCACTCAAACCCTAGTTCTTGTGATTCCTCTGCATTTTTGACTTTGAAGAGATGGAATATGATATATGAACACACATGGACCACTTTGAGTTGATTGGTGGCCTTTGGAGTGGCCCAAGAAGCTTTGGGATTGCTCAGATCACAAACCCTAGGTGCAGATGCCTTAGAAACTATGCAGTGAATCAAAAATGAGATGTGAGATGATATGATTGTGTTTATGCATATGAGGATGATCACAAGCCATGGTGTGAATGGGTGAGGGCAAATTTGGGGTGTTTACAGCTGCCCCTATTCAAACATGAGTTAGCTGTGCTGGATGTAAGCGACGGCTTAACGGGCAAACAAGATAACTTGTGGTTGAATACCAAAGACAGTCCAAAATTTGCACTCACAGAATGAAGAAGAAAAGGGATATAGATTGTAAAAGGAAAACAAAGTATATTGTAAAGGTGCGGAAAACAAAGCGATGACGGGGACGGCCGACATGCTGGGGATAGAAGGTAAAGCCAAGACGGGGACGGCCGACTAGCTGGGGGAATAAAATAAGAAATTATGATGGGGACGGCCATCAAGATAAAGCTGTAAAATTCTCTGGGAATTAATGAAACATGACGGGGACGGCCATCAAGTTCACAAAGCAAAATAACCGACGATGGGGACGGCCATCGGGCTAAAAGGAAAAGGGACCACGACGGGGACGGCCATCGGGTTAAAGAATAAATGAAATAAACAGATGATGGGGGACGACCATCAAAGGTGAAGGACGATCACCTAGCAGGGTACGGCTGCTCTGTTGGGGATAAAAGAAAATATGATGGGGACGGCCATCAAAGGTGGAGGACGACCACCTGGCAGGGTACGGCTGCCGAAAGTATCAACGATGGGGACGGCCATCGGATAGAAAAGGTCAACGATGGGGACGGCCATCGGACGAGCATGATGGAGGACGACCATCAAGAAGTGGAGGACGACCACTCAGCAGGGGACGGCTGCTCTCGAGGTTTCTCATGACATAGGACGAATGCCAGATAACCAAAATCAACAATGGGGACGGCCATTGGATAAAGTGATGAAGGACGATCATCAAAAAGGTGGAGGACGACCACCTAGCAGGGGACGGCTGCTAAAATGTCAACGATGGGGACGACCATCGGATGAGCATGATGGAGGACGACCATCAAGAAGTGGAGGACGACCACTCAGCAGGGGACGGCTGCTCTCGGGGTTATCATGACACAGGACGAGTGTTAGATAAAAGAAAATTTGTTGGCGATCTACTGGGGATATAGTAAACACGGACGAGCGTTTACACCCAAGAAACAAAAGGTATAAGTGTTTGGTATTGTGTATAGATTAAAGATGCGGACGAGCATCCTTAAGACTGTGATACAGACGAGTATCGGGTAGAAACAAACTGACACGTGTTCAGAGACGATGATACGGACGAGTATCAACTGGTTAACAAAGAACACGGACGAGTGTTGCATCTGAAGGGACTCTTCAGGGGAAAAGTAGACACAGACGAGCATCTATATTCAAGAAGACAAGAGTGTTTGACACGGTGTATGGATTAAAGATGCGGACGAGCATCCTTAAGACTTATGATACGGACGAGCATCATGTAGAAACAAACACCAGGCGCAATGTTCTGAGATGATGATACGGACGAGTACCAACTGGTTAACAAAGAACAAGGACTACTGTCGAATCTGTGGGGATATGAGTGATGATGTATACAAAATACGGACGAGTATTTGTACAAGTGTACCAATGAGTAGTGAGTATTGTATATAAGATGAGTGTTTTAACTGCTGGGGAGAGTGACACGGACGGGCGTCAAAAGAGAAAAGTATAGCATTATCAAGTGTATGGGTGATAAAGGTGTAAGCGACTGCGCTGGGGATATGACACGGACGGGTGTCAAGAAAGTGTATATATAAGTATATGTGAGTGCAAAGGGGATGTCTTTGGCTTTCTGCTGGTGATGTGACACGGACGGGTGTCAAAAGGAGAAAAGTATAATATAAATATGTATATGGGTGATGAGAGTGTAAGCGACTGCGCTGGGGATATGACACGGACGGGTGTCAAGAAAGTGTATATATAAGTGAGTGCAAAGAGGATGTCTTTGGCTTTCTGCTGGTGATGTGACACGGACGGGTGTCCAAAGGTGTATATACTGGTGTTTGTGATTTGTGAGGCAACTGCTTTTGCTGGGACCCTGGTGGGGATTTCTGTATAATGATGATGAACGGTTTATTATTCACAAGTGTTCAATTCACAACATGACTTATGATTATGCTATGCATTTGATTTTTGCCGTAATGCTCCGTATTAGACGGAATGCTACGCTCTGAGGGGATGGTATGATGCAAATGTCATGATTATGCAAAGAGGCCCCGATCCGGGATTCGGATCCCATTGCTGCGAAGATCTCTGGATGATCTGCTTGAAGTGAACATCCCAGCTGGGGATGAGATCATCGGTAGATCTAATGATGTATCTGTTTGGGGATATAGGTCACTGATTGACATATCCTTATAATACGGGACCCAGCTGGGATTTGTAGAAGCTTTCTGTACTCTGTTGTGACTTCTTCGCGCGTGGCTCTTCTGAATAGAGGCTGGGGATTCTGTGGGGAGATGATTCCCTGATTTCTGCATTCTGTTGAGGAAGAATGGTTGGTACTTCAACTGGGGAATGCTGTTGGTAACTCAGCTGGGGAGAGTAATGAGAGGCAACTCGGCTGGGGAGAAAACATCCTGAGTGTTAAGCCTGTTTGTTGATTTGGCAACTTTGCTGGGGAAGTGGGCACTCTCCAATGCCACGTGGAAGATAGACCGAGTTGGTAATGATTCGCCAACTTGCTGAGACGCAACCTGCATGCCCCAGGTTGCGTTCTGAATACCTGCAATCCTGCAACGGTAAGGAAACGTACAAAAGGTCCCGAGGTATCCCTTACTGGATTCCGTCATAGGAGTTAAGTACTTTCGAGAATAATCACATTCCCTGTAAGCATGTGTTTTATTTTTAGAGAAAGGCATCTGTACTTATGCAATTGTATTTTTAGAGATATCAGACAACTCTTTGCAAAACATAAATGTAAAAAAACGAAACATGACTGAAAATCTGATTTTATTAATTCCATGTGCCCTGAATTGGCAAGATACAGTCAAAGAAACATATCTCCTGAAATGAGGAGATTGTTACAAATTGAGAAACAAAATGCTGGCGATGTTGACGAGGCTTTCAGGGAGCTTCCTCTTCTGCTATGACTCGTATGACAATGACGTTCTTCTCGTCTTGCTTTCTGGAGAGAGTTGATTCTGATTGAAGCTTGATCCTTTGAAGCTTACCAAGTTGTAGGTGATACAGACGAATTCAGAATGCAGTTGTTCGCTTATTCCCTTATTTTGCATGGATCGCCCTTTCGGGTTTTCAATCCATCGGGATACCCATTTTTGCCTGAGTTGTCCAATGCGGCTTTTCAACTCAGCGGGTGTACATTTTTTCATTTATTTCCCTTATTTTTGCCTGAGTCTTTTATTCTGTTTTTGACTCGCCGGGATGCCCTATTTTTGCCTGGACTCACGTTCTGTTTTTATGTCCAGCGGGTCATTTTATGCGAAGTATTTTTTAACTGCATCTGAATTCACAGGGGATGGGAAATCTTCACCATCCATGGTGCTGAGCATCAGTGCTCCACCAGAGAAAACTTTCTTTACAACGAATGGTCCTTCATAATTTGGAGTCCATTTTCCCCTGTGGTCTGTATGAGGAGGGAGGATTCTTTTCAACACAAGATCCCCTACTTGGTACTCTCGGTGCCTGACTTTCTGATCGAAGGCCTTCTTCATTCTCTTCTGATATAACTGCCCGTGGCAGATTGCAGCCAATCTTTTCTCTTCGATCAGACTTAGTTGTTCGAATCGGGACCGTACCCATTCTGCTTCACTCAGTTTTACGTCCATCAATACCCGTAGAGAGGGTAATTCAACTTCAACAGGTAGGACTGCTTCCATACCATATACAAGCTGATACGGTGTTGCCCCAGTGGACGTTCTGATTGATGTGCGGTACCCATGCAAAGCAAATGGTAGCATTTCGTGCCAGTCTTTGTATGTGATTACCATCTTCTGCACAATCTTCTTGATATTCTTATTTGCTGCCTCAACAGCGCCGTTCATCTTTGGCCTGTAAGGAGAAGAATTGTGATGTTGGATCTTGAAGTCCCGGCATAGCTCTGCCATCATCTTGTTGTTCAAGTTGGAACCATTATCAGTAATGATTCGCTCGGGCACTCCATACCGACAGATGATATCTCCCTTCAGAAATCGGGCTACCACTTGTCTTGTGACATTTGCATATGAGGCTGCTTCAACCCACTTGGTGAAATAGTCGATGGCAACCAGGATGAATCTGTGACCATTCGAAGCAGTTGGCTCAATCTTGCCAATCATATCAATGCCCCACATAGCAAAGGGCCAAGGTGAAGACATGATGTTCAAAGGATTGGGAGGCACATGCACCTTGTCTGCATAAATCTGGCATTTATGACATTTCCTGGCGTAAGCACAACAGTCTGCATCCATTGTGATCCAACAATAGCCTGATCTTAGCAATTTCTTAGCCATGGCATGCCCTCCTGCATGAGTACCAAAAGATCCTTCGTGTACTTCGTGCATCAACAAATCTACTTCCGTCTTGTCAACACATCTGAGGAGTACCATGTCAAAGTTCCTCTTGTATAAAGACCCATCAGTGTTCAGAAAGAAACTACCAGCAAGCCTTCTCAAAGTCTTCTTATCATTGGAAGATGCCCCAGGTGGGTATGTTTGATCCTCCAAGAAGCATTTAATGTCATGAAACCAAGGCTTATCGTCCTTGACAACTTCTGCTGCAAATACATATGCTGGCCTGTCGAGTCTGGACACTGATATCTGGGGTATAAAGTTAGCAGCTTGAACTTTGATCATGGATGAAATGGTAGCAAGAGCATCTGCAAACTGATTCTCATCCCGAGGGATATATTCAAGTTTGACTGTTGTAAAGAAAGTCAGTAACCTTCTTGTATAATCCCTGTACGGTATCAGATGATCCTGGTGGGTGTACCATTTCCCGTTGGTTTGATTGATTACCAAAGCTGAATCCCCGAATACGGTCAATGTCTTGATCCTGAGGTCAATGGCTTCCTCAAGACCCATAATGCAGGCTTCGTATTCAGCTTCGTTGTTAGTGCAGTTGAAAGTGAGTTTTGCCGAGAAAGGCAGATGAACCCCTTTGGGTGTAATGAGTACTGCACCAACACCACGACCATTCATGTTAACAGCCCCATCAAACATCATAGTCCATTCTTCCTCCGGGTCAGGCCCTTCGGTGTGAATAGGCTCCTCGTGATCTTTTGCTTTAATGAACATGATGTCTTCATCAGGGAAGTCAAACCTCATAGGCTGGTAGTCATCAATGGGTTGCTCAGCAAGATATTCAGATAGTACACTGCCCTTGATGGCTTTCTGAGAGGTGTACTGTATGTCGTATTCTGTGAGAATCATCTGCCATCTTGTAACCCGCCCGGTAAGAGCTGGCTTCTCGAAAATGTACTTAACTGGATCCATTTTTGAGATTAATAAGGTAGTGTGGGTCAACATATACTGTCTCAGTCGGCGAGCAGCCCACGCTAAAGCACAGCAAGTTTTCTCGAGCAGTGAATAACGTTGTTCACAGTCGGTAAACTTTTTGCTTAGGTAGTATATTACATACTCTTTTCGACCAGACTCGTCATGCTGGCCCAACACACACCCCATCGACTCTTCTAATACTGTCAAGTACATAATCAGAGGTCTTCCTTCAACTGGCGGCATGAGGATTGGAGGTTCTTGTAAGTACTCTTTGATCTTGTCAAAAGCCTTCTGGCAATCTTCGTTCCACCTGACCGTCTGTTCTTTTCTTAACAGCTTGAACAAGGGTTCACAGGTCGCTGTAAGGTGAGATATGAACCGTGAGATGTAGTTCAATCGACCTAAGAACCCTCGAACTTCTTTCTCTGTCTTCGGTGCAGGCATTTCTTGTATAGCCTTGACTTTATCAGGATCAACCTCAATCCCTTTCTCGCTTACAATAAAGCCCAGCAACTTACCGGATCGCACCCCGAATGTGCATTTGTTGGGGTTCAGCTTTAGTTGATACTTCCTCAGACGCTTGAACAACTTCAGCAGATTCACCAGGTGATCTTCCTCTGTAAGGGACTTGGCGATCATATCATCCACATAACATTCTATTTCCTTGTGGATCATATCATGGAATAATGTCACCATAGCCCGTTGATATGTTGCACCAGCATTCTTCAGTCCAAATGGCATCACTTTATAACAGAACGTGCCCCAGGGTGTGATGAAGGTTGTCTTCTCCATGTCTTCAGGTGCCATCTTGATCTGGTTGTATCCTGAAAATCCGTCCATGGAGGAGAATACCGAGAACTGAGCCGTGTTATCCACCAATACGTCAATGTGAGGTAATGGGAAGTCATCTTTCGGGCTGGCTCTGTTCAGATCCCGGTAATCAACACACATCCTTACTTTGCCATCCTTCTTAGGCACAGGTACTATGTTAGCAACCCACGGCGGATAGCTAGTCACAGCAAGGAACCCGGCGTCCCATTGCTTTTGTACCTCTTCTTTGATTTTCATAGCCATGTCTGGGCGAGTTCGGCGCAACTTCTGTTTGACCGGTGGGCATTCTTCCCTCAAAGGCAGCTTGTGCACGACTATATCGGTGTCCAACCCTGGCATGTCTTGATACGACCAAGCAAACACATCAACATACTCTTGAAGCAGATCTATCAGTTGTCTCTTCACTGAGTCTTGCAGGCAGGCCCCGATTTTGACTTCTTTCACGTCTTCCTCCGTACCAAGATTAATCACTTCAATCTCTTCCTGGTGAGGAGTAATAACCTTTTCCTCTTGTCTCAACAACCTGGCTAGCTCTTCAGGAAGCTCATATTCTTCATCAACCCCTTCATCAGCTTGATTGATTGGATTGTCAAAGTCATACGATGTCATAGCCGTGCTGTTGTCGGTGCTGTCTGGAAGGCACTCTCTGCAAGGGTTAAGTTTGTTCATTTTAGTGATTGATTTTAATCTTGCTTTAGAAAAAAGTGAAATGAAGTTATCATTTTGAAAACACCGCCATTTATTTTTGTACAAAAAGAAAAATGGAAAAACAGTGAGCAGAAAAGAAAAAGACTTGTTTGCAAAAAGATGTCTGATATTTCATTAATTTAATCTTGTTTGCACAAAAGTACAGATGGCCCTGATTACAAAATGAGTCTTGTCATCTTGGGCAAGATGCAAGACTTTGATGCATGCTATAAAAATACAGGAAATAATAATTACTCTGCATGAGTAACTCTTATAATTTCCTGGGAAGACCAGTTCGAGACACTGCTCCCCGGGATCTTCGGACAAATCCAATTCTCCAGATTGCGCTCCTCTTCCAGCTCGTCTTCCAAACAGTTGATAGCATCGGGGGTGAGCATCCCCCCACTGACAAAACCTGGCTCTGCAGCAGCCTTTGCTTGATGTTGAGTTGGTTTGTAACCCAACCCAAATTTGTCCTTCTTCTCCTCCACTGCTAAGACCTTGCCCCAGCCTAGGGCAGTTCCTTCTTCAACAACCTTCCGGGCTTGTTGGTATGATGACATTGGAGTACCAGATACAGCAGATGCTTCATTCACATTCAAAGCTTCAAACCCCTGGCTCATCGTTTCATGGATCTCTCCATCCATCTCAATGTACTTGTAGGTAGCCAGATGGCTAACGAAAATATCCTCTTCCCCACAGATTGTGACAACTTGACCCTCCCACTCAAATTTTAACTTTTGGTGAAGGGTAGACGTTATTGCGCCGGCGGCGTGAATCCAGGGCCTACCCAACAAACAGCTGTAGGCGGGCTGAATGTCCATCACATAAAAGATAGTTTTAAAGGTCTGCGGGCCAATTGTCACAGGCAGCTCAATCTCTCCCAGAACCGATCTCTTCGAACCATCAAAGGCTCTTACCACCAGGTTGCTGGGTCTCAATGCCAATCCATCATATTCTAATTTCACCAGAGCCTTCTTTGGTAGGACATTCAGGGAAGAACCTGTGTCCACCAGCACATGAGAAAGGACAGCTCCTTTGCATTCCATGGTTATGTGCAAGGCTTTGTTGTGATTGCGGCCATCCGCTGTCAAGTCAGAATTGGTAAACCCTAGCCCATTGCTAGCAGTAACATTTCCAACCACGGTTTCCAATTGGTTGACAGTAATCTCCTCAGGCACGTAAGCTGCGTGCAAGACTTTGAGTAGTGCATTCCGATGGGCTTCGGAGCACATAAGCAGGGAGAGGATGGAGATTTTGGATGGCGTCTGGTGAAGTTGATCCACAATTTTGTAGTCACTCTTTTTGATGATCCGCATAAACTCATCAACTTCCTGATCGAATGGAGTCTTCAGGGCTTCCTTAACAGCTTGATCTTCCTGCACCGGGCTCTTCCCTTTTGCCTTGGCAGCAGCTTCTGCTTCGGCTGTAGGTCTTTGGACTGGTGGAGCGAAGAGACGTCCGCTTCGGGTGAAGCCTCCGCCTCCCCCCACATTATCTACTTGTGGTGCAGGTGCTGATGTTTCAAGAGTGATTCTTTTTCCTTCGCAGTATACGTCAGAGCCATAGTGCCAAGGGATGGCCCTGTTGCTTTCATATGGTACTGGTCCAGGCACCGTGACAGTGACTGGACTGATTGCTGCTGCTGAAGGGACTGTGATTGTTTGTGGATCATAAAAGATTGTAACTGGTGCTCTGGCGGGAGCAGCACCTTCTGAATGGTAGGCGGAATTATTTTCAGGATCGTAGAATATGGTAACAGTAGAGACATCTTCATGATTGATTGCTGGTGTTGTAGGAGGTGTTGTTGGAAGGACTGATGTTGTTGTTGATGGAGATTCGAAATGGAATGAAGCTGAAGTTGTAGCAGGAGAAACTGTTGAAAACTGATCATTTGGAAGGACAGGTGAAGTACTTGTTGATGGTGCTGATGAATTGTCGGGAACAATAGTTGCTGCAGTTGTAGGAGGGTCTGAAACCGTTGCTGATGAAGTTGTTGGGTTTGTCGGAAATGATGTAGTGATCTGTAGCAAGCCACTCTGAATAAGGCTGTCAATGCCATTCCTCAGGTCTTCACACCCATTCCATGAAATATTGCAGTAGGGACACCCTAGTTCACACCCCGGAAATATTTGGTTTTCTCGGAGTTGAGCCTTGAGTTCCACCAATGGTGTCCTGATCTGATCCACACTGGTTATTAAATAAGACGGTTGGTCTTCTTCAATAGCGTTAATTCGAGGACCACCATGGTTTGGCATTGGGTTTTTATTGACATTGGGCGGAGGTGCAAAATTTAGAGCCTTGGAGTCTACCAAGTCTTGTACCTTCATATGCAGAGCCCTGCATTTTTCTGTACTGTGACCAGGTGCGTTTGAATTAAAAGCACACCTAGCGTTGGAGTCATAGTTTCTTGGTAGACTGTTGGGATCCGGAGGTGCCAACGTTCTTAGCTCAACTAGGTTGAGTTTCAGAAGTTGTGGCAGCAAGGCAGCATACGGCATTGGGATCGGGTCGATCACTCTGTTAGCTTGGGATGGCCTCTGTTGGAATGGCCTCTGTTGATTGTTGTTGGTGTTGTTGTTGTTGAAGTTCCTTGGAGGATACTGATCCTGGTGATACTGAGGTTGTTGTCGGAAGTTTTGTTGCGGAGGTTGATAGACTGGCTGTGGATGAGCTGGAGCAGGAATGGTGACTGCTGCTATTGACCTCTGAACATATTGGGGCCTACCCCTGTTGGTGTGAATGGCATTGGTCTCGCCAGTTCTTCTCGGGCCTGCAAAAGGCTTCCTTGTACTACTGGACGAGCTAGCACCGTTGTTTGAGATCTTTCCCATTTTTAACAGGCTTTCAATTCTCTCCCCAGCTATGACAACATCTGCAAAGCTAGTGGAAGAGAAAGCAGCCAACCTGTCAATATATGTTCCCTGAAGGGTGTTCATGAACATATCTGCCATTTCCCGTTCAGACATCGGTGGTTGAACGGCAGCAGCCAGTTGCCTCCATCTTTGAGCATATTCTCTGAAGCTCTCCCTCGAAGACTGTGACATTCCCATCAGGAGAGTCCTGTTGGGTGCCATGTCTAGATTATACTGATACTGCCTGATGAAGGCCTCTGCCAGGTCCTTCCAGCATCTAATTGTTGCTCTTGTCAGATGGGAATACCACTCCCTCGAAGCTCCAGTCAAGCTATCTTCGAAGTAAAACATCCAAAGTTTCTCATCCATTGTATAGGCCTTCAGCCTTCCCAGAAATGATTGTAGATGAGTCCGGGGGCATGAAGTCCCATTATACTTTTCGAAACAAGGAGGCTTGAACTTATGGGGGATCCTGACCCCGTCTACCAAACCCATGTCCATAACGTCGAAGCCCAAAGAGTTTTGAGATTCTAAGGACCTCAACTTCTCAGCTATTTCTTCCAACCGTCTATCATAAGTTTCCTCTCCAGCACCCATTACTGTAAATTGGTCCTCCTGAGGGTCTTCTTGAAGTACCCTGGCTGCAGTGGCTGTCCCTTGAACATTTGCAGGAATGTTAATCTCAGGATGTAGATGTGGGCCAAACACAGGAGGGTTAACATGGGGTTGCACCCATTCATTGTTACTTGTGCCAGCAGTCCCCACATGGGGTTCCTCTTGATTCCTCCCTTCTACCAAAGCTCTGAGCCTCTCCTGGCTTTGAGCTAAATTGTTCATCACTTCCAAGAATTGTGTTATCTGCGTTCTCATCTCCAACCTTTCGTTGGCCATCTGGTTTCTGACCTCCGTAAGGTCCTGCTGCATCTGATCCATCTGAATTCCCGGAAGGTTGTTTCTAGTTGGGTACCTGTGTGGCCTGTTGAGAGGAAATACCCGGCGGCGAGCAATAATTCCTGAGATTCACAACAGAGGTTAGCAACAACAAAACAAAAACCTACAAAACAAACAAAAGGGTTAGCATGCAATGCAGTTATGCTTATTTGCTCTCAAGGTATCCGGTTTGGCTTTCAGTTTTGACCCTTCCAGACCCTTGAAGATGCTGCTGTTGAAATTGCTTTTGAAGTAACCCAGATGGAAACTAACACAAATATATTACAAAGGTAAAATAATACAACTTGTTCATTTTACAACACAAGCCCTCAAAGGGGTCAAAATACATCACAAAAAGCAAAAGTACATGGAATAGGGATAACAACAAGCAAATGATCAAACTCCAAGGCCAAACTCATCCTCACGAACTTCCTTAAGAAGTGCTTCGGTCAAAGGATCAGCCGGCCGCTCCGTAAGATTTCTGATGAGAAGGTTTCTTGTTGCAACAGCTGCAGTCAACTTCTTGTTCTGACTTTGGTCCTTAAACCTCTTCACTCCAGCTCTGATTTCTAACTCTGATATTTCCTTCTGGGCTGCTGCCAGGGCTTTTTCCATCTGCTCCATCTTGTCTTGAACTCTCTTGTCCTCTAGAGTACGGGCCTCAGTGATCCGGACCCACCTGGCCTGACTCTCTTTCAGGTACAAGTCTGTTCTTGCTCTCTGGAACTGGGCTTCTTTACAAGCATTCTTCAGAATCTGTTCACCAGCCCTAGACTTGTTGATATAATCTCCAGACTTCTCAATCTTAGTCAAGTGTTCCACCCTCAATTTCTCCAATCTCTCAATCTCCCTCGCACCTTCACTCCTCTCCCTGAGGGTCTTCTGCAAGGCTTGGGTTAACTTCTCATTTCTTTCCTTCAAGCTCTCAAACTCTTCCAAACTGATGGTGGCAGGGGGTGGTACTGAAGATGACTCAGGCATGTCTTCTATAGTGAAGGGCATTCCCGAGAATTGGGCCCTAGCATGAGACCACTCATAGTATTGGACTGATGCCACATTATTGCACTTCCCCAGAATGGTGATTCCCTTGGTTTGAACATGATCCCAGGCCCAGGCAGCCTGCCTAACAGTTACCAGACTGATCTTGTTCTCACAGTAGAGGGTCTCAACTAGGTCCTGCTCCCTAGGAGTATGAACTAGTGCATAGCCCAATTGCCTCTTGAACAGCAGAGGGTTGTAGTTGATACTTCCCTTAACTCCTATTAAGGGCACATTGGGAAAGTGCCCACAGCTGGTGATTATATCTCTGCCCTTGGTGCTTTGAGTACACCATCTGATATCTGCTGAAGTGAGAATAGTGAGCCTCTTAGCCCAGTTGCTTTGCTGATGAGGATTTAGAAATGCATCTGTCCTGGGCAGATGCCTGAGAAGCCAAGCATGGAATAATGGAGCACAACACCTCACTAGCCTTCCCCTCTGCTTCTCATTCTTCTGATGTACTGAGTAATAGAGATCACCCAATAAAGTTGGCACTGGATTCTTCAGGATGAACAAATGGATTGCATTCTTGCTAATGAATCGGGGCTCATCTGCAAACAACACAATTCCATATACACTTAAGGCCAACAGAGCACAAACAGCTTTCCACTCCCCCAGGGAGGCCTTCAGACTAGCTTGAGAAATCAGGAAGTCCAGATGAAATCCAGGGATCCCAGCTTTAGAGGTCATATGTTGCTCAATCAAAGCAGGTTCCAGGTGCAAAGCTTTTGCTACCTCTCCATTGCTGGGAGAGACCATTTCAGGGTTGAAAGGGATTTCTCTTTTGATAGGCAGACCAATCAATGATGAGTATTCTTCCAGAAGAGGACCCAACTGAAAGTCTTGAAAGGTGAAACATCTCAACGGGGGGTCATAGAACTGAATACAGGTATGGATCAGGCTTCTCTGAGATGGGTCCAGATCCATGACCAAGTCAAGTATATCCCCATAATGCTCCCTGAACAAAGGCATGTGATCTGGAGTGATCAGGGTTTGGATCCTCCTGATGTCTGATAAGTCTGGTTGGAAGAAATGATAAGTGATGTTGCTTTTCTTTGGAGCCATGATGCTGAGGACTGAGTAGGATAAGTGCTGATGAAGATGCTGAGGAGTGGGCCACTGGCTGGCTAGTGCTAGTAACTGAAGTATATGGTTGACAAGCTGAAGCAAGTGCTGGTGGAGACAGGTCAATATAGCAGATGGGGTCAAAACCAAAACCAGAGATGAAGGTGGATACCCTGAAACACAAATAAGCAAATGTTAATATGATGCAATGGGTATGTATGCAGATGATATGCAAGGGTTTGTGACTGAGCTGGATCTGATTAACTGCCTTGGTATAGATCCATGTGTGTTCAAGAATTCCAGGTGGAGGTCTATAAATTCAGTAACCAGGGTAGGGGACTCAAATAAAGAGCCACAAGTCCAAGGTTTTAGAATCACAAGAACTGTCCAACATGGAGCATTCTTAACAAAGTCAAAGTAACAGGGTATTCTGAGGTCAAGGTACCTGCAAACCTGTAAACAGCCCAACCCCCTCACAGGTGGTGATCTAGAACAAGGATCCTCAGACTTGGATCAGTTATGAGAAGTGTAAACACTTCTAACCCGGAGGTACAGTGTTTACAATAACCATAACAATTCCTCCTCTAATTCACCTCAGTTTCTGAAGGTCAGTACTAAAAGGTCATCCAGACTTAGCAGGCTTCCCAGATAGCCCTAGCATTGCAGGAAATCTGCAACACAGAGTTCTCAAGAAGAAACCCATATCTGAACCGTGTTTCATATTCCCGCACCAGACCGAAATGGAATGGGAAAGAATATGATTCACTCTAGCCTAGGTGTCACTCAGGTCCCAGGTATAGGACCTTAACTCTCAATGAATCACCCACCCACCAAAACAAGAAACCAGATCCAGCCAGCAACAATGACAGTATGATATATAAAAAACAGTAAAGAAAGCAATAAATAAAGCTGTACAGAAAGCAGTAAATAAAGCAAATATACACATACAGATAGCACATAACACCCCCAATAAACACAAATCAAACAAGCGCTAGGAGGAACCCACAAAAAGAACCAGAAGCCCTGGTTGCAGTATAAGCATCCCCAGCAGAGTCGCCAAGCTGTCGCTCCCTATAAGTGACACCAGGGTCAGATGAAGGTACAGACGCGAACGGTCGGCGAAGGGAACAGTGAGAACACACAGCCGTGAACTCACTGGAGATGAATAGAGTCGCCAGCTAGGCATTTTTATCCCGGGGGAAAGGCAATGCTGCATAGGCCTAGAAAAAGATGGGTAAGACGGTTTGCGAACCAGAGAGACTGAGAAAGGGGGTTGGTTACAACCTGGGAAGGTATTAGCACCCAGATTGTCCGTCGTACTCGACGGGATCCACGCTTAAAAGATTTGTGTTTTAAAGGGGTAGTGTCAGTGCAATTTGTGTATAAAAGAGCTGAAAAAGGATGGACAGGTGTCAGTGTAGGAAGTGTGAAGTGTATAAATGTACAGTGTCAGTGTAAGAACAGGAGCGAAATGAATTGCTCAGGATCATGAGGCTAAAGAATAAAGCTGGGAGGAGGGGGGATGTACAGAGACTTTTGTTCGATAACTGTTAAGTTATGCCTACGTATCCTCTCGTGCAATGAGGAAGTCAGAACACCGTAGTTCGACCCAAAGAGACTGAAAGATGAATTGACTTGTGAACTGCTTACTTGCCTATGCTCAAGTGTATGATCTGTCTGGCACAGATGCTAACTGTCTTGCATTAGACGGAAGAAGCAAGTTCTCGTTTATGAGTGAGTGAGATGAGAAAAGAATCCCGACGGAGACGATTATTGTTTGTTTTTGAGTTTTCAGTCTTTTATTGCTTTTGAAAGTTTGTCATAAGTTAATGAGCTTAAGCCTAAACCAATGGATTTAGTAAACTCATCACATCTTCCCTCTGATTAGGGGTAATGAGAATACCTTAAGTGTGAAGTCAGATTCTCACACTTAATCACCTTTTGATGTAGGATTAAGATCATTAACCTACTTGTGATTATTTAGATGTTTTTGGGATTTTGTTTAGTGTTGAGTAATGAGGTTAAGCCATAATCAAGGATTAAACAGACCCATTACACTATCCTAATAGAAGGATAATAGATGAGAATGTTTAAGCTGAGGAAGACTCCTCAACTTAATCCATGATTAGGGATTAAACCCATGACAAAACAAACTTTTGATTAAGTGAATTTTAGATTAGTGGTATGATGATGAAGTGATTTTTATGGTTTGTAAGACAACTTGGGGGGGACTTGTCCATTAACACTAGGGTTAGTCCTTCTTAACCACTTAAGGAAGAATTAGAACCCTAATGCAAGGCCCAAGTTACAAGTGTGATGTCTTGATGATTATTAAGTGGATTGATTAAGAGATTTAAACACCTTAAGGGTTCAAGACTTAGGATTAAAGTTATACACTCCATCCTAAGAGAAGGATGCAGGCATAAGCTTAATCACAAAGTCTTAAAGCCTTTAGGGTTTAGTCCCTGATTATGGGATGAGAAGAGAAGACTCAAGAGAGACACAAAGGTAAAACTAATGGGGGGAGACTAATCAAAACCCTAATTCATTGTCATGCTTGGTTGTTCCTAAGGTTTGTGAGGTTTACAAGAACAATCTTCAAAGGCCACCAGGAAGCAGATGAACAGGATCAAGAGAAGCAAAGTGACTTGCTTCATTCAAGAAGTCAAGTCACTTGAAGAAAGAAAGTGGGAGAGACAAGAATGAGCAAGCTCAATCTCAAACACATATAGAAATGCAGCAATGCATGCAAGAGAGATGAAAAGAAAAGTTATGAGAAGTGAAGGCAAATTCACTTCTCAAGGTCACTTACCACCTGAAATGTTAGAAAGAAATGCAATGCAATGCCAAATGAAATGAAATGGTATGATGCTACACAAAACCAGAAGCATGTTGATGATGAGAATGATGTTATGGGGTGCTATGAACATGAGGCAAGGCATGGAGATGCTCATACAAGATCATGGATGTAAATGATGCAAGTAAAGGAGCATGAACAATCATGGAAAGTTATGAAGCATACAAGACAAATGGCATGGAAAATATGCAATGAAAGGATCAAACATGCTTTCTATATGTCTTAAGATGTCAAATGAATCACAAGAATGCACAAAATGCAAAGACAAGTCATGTTATGCAAGAGAATGCAAGAGGGATGCAAATGAAAACCCAAATTAGGGTTTATGAATCAAACAACAAACAAAAACCCAAAACAGAAGCAAATCCTAAGATAAAAAATGGAAAATGCCAACCAAAGAAACCCTAAACCTATACTAAACCAAGGTCCAAAGGGGAGGTCTCAACTCTTAACCAATCTCAAGTTATGATTTTTCTAAGTTATTAGGGTTTTTAGGGTTCCTAAACAAAAGAAATGCCAAACAAATGGAAAATGCAAGATCAAATCATGGCCATTTTACCCTAGAAACCACATGCTAAACATAACACAATGCAAGAAGAATCAATGTCTCAACCTTCTCCAATAGACAGAAATGAATTTTTGAAAACATGATCAAAATAATGCACAAAATATGATTTAATTCAATGAAAAATTCTTAAAATGCATCAAGATCAAAAAAGAAATTTGGTTTGAAGGTTGGACAATGTTTCTAAATGTCTTAGAACATTTCATGAATTTTTTTGTAATTTTTAAATACCCAAAAGTATTTTTAATTAATTAATTCCCATTAATCAATTAAAAATAATCTCTTAAATATTTAAAAATACTTTTTTGATGATAAAAAATAAAATAAAAATATTTTTGGGTCTTAAAAATTAATAAAACTTTAAAGAAAAAGTTTCATAATTTTTAAGACATTTTTGCTATTTTAAAATAATTATGCAAAACAAAAGAAAAATAAAAGAAAATAAATGAATTAAATCTGATTTAATGAAAAGTATTCAAATCCTAGGGTGGAGATTTAAACTGGCCAGCGCGCGCATTGACTCCCCGCCACATCTCACGGTTCAAATTCAAACTTGCTAATCACCCTGATTAAACCCTAATTGTGCCCTAATGACAATCAGGCGACCGGAACAGTGTTCCGGTCGTCTTCTCCGGCCATCCCCAGAATCAATCTCTCTCCCTAGGCCATTTCAAAGGCTCTAAATCTCCAGAAATCACCTTCCACTCACCCTAAACACGAATCCAGCATCAAATCACATTTAAACTCACACACAAACAAGAATCGAAGCAATGAAATTTTTAGGTCAAACTTTCAGAAAAACAATACATACTCATTTCTGGCTTATTTTCAAAAGTAAAGAGATCCCAATGATCAGTGTAACATACACAACAAGATTTTAACAAGAGAAATGAGTTCTGGGAAAAAAGTTCATGGAGTCACCTGAGGTTGAACTTCTGATTCAGGAGCTTTTTGGGTGGTCCTTTGGCTCAAACAGGTCCCAATGATCTCCCTTTGAAGCTTTGGATGCTTAGTTGGAGTTTAAACAACCTCCTGAGAGAGTTTGCAGAAGCTCTGACCAAGGAAGTGTGAAAATCGTATTTGAGATATAGGGTGTTTCAGGCCATAGTGGGTGGTTTCTGGTCAGTGATGCAAGGTGAGTTGGTGTGTGGGGTTTGTTTAAGTGTTCATGGCTTGTGGAGAGAGATTCGATAGAAAATGCAGGCTGAGGTGAAGAATGGCAATGGGGGATTCTTGCTGTTTCAAGCTTGTGTCCTTGATGCTTTTTGGTCTATGGAGCAAGGTAAGATGATTAGTGAAGTTGGCTTGAGTGTTTGGTGGCTGTGGAGGCAGATTCGAAGCAAGTTGCAATGTGGTGTGTTTTTGTGAATGTCCTGAATGAGAGAGCTTCAGCCTTGCCTTGTACATGAAATGGCTTGCAAATTGTCCACAAAAACCTCTCTCATTGGTCAGAGGATGTGACTTGTGCTTTTTTGGATAGGTGTAGCCACTTTTGCAAATATGTCAACTTCTTGTAAGATAGGGCATGGGCAACTTCTAGCCAAGTACAAAGGGCAGGGCTGGCGCAGCATGGTGTGGTGAGAGAGCCAGCAAGGTTCAAAGGCCAAGGCAGCAAGTTGAGGGAAGTGTCATGAGTGTTTTGCAACTTGGTTACTTTATGGATTTTCATGATAAAAATGCCTTGTTACATGAACTAAACACATGTGATCTTGGTTCAAATCTGATTTTTAGGACTTAGAGAATGTTTATGTGCTGGTTTGATACCAATTAGAAGTCACATAATGCATTGGTTTAAGATTTTGCAAAATTCTCACTTAGGGCATGCCTTGAAAATAAGTGATTTTTGCCAACTTTGCATTGCCATAACTTTTGATCCAAGAAGAGTTTGATCATGTTCTTGTACTTTTTGAAAAGGGAAAGATGAGATCTACAACTTTCATGACCAAAGTTTTTCCATTTGAAGCTTTTTTGGATCAAGAATCATGGCTTGAAAAATGACCTAAAATGATGCAATCTTGAAAAGTCAACTATGCCCAAAAAGTCAACATTTGCAAAAACCCTAAATTCTTGATTTCTATGAACTTCAACCTTCTTCCATGATCAAATAAAGATCATATACACTCAAAATGATGAAGATCACCCATTGGTTGGGTCATTGGGGGCCTCGGATGCCCTGATTTTACACTGACTTGTCTGAAAAGTCAACCTTTGATCAGATGACTTCCCCATGGAATTTCTTCATGAAAATTGATATGCATACTCCCTATACCATATAGAGATCAATGGAAACAAGAATGACCAAAAAATTTGGAGTTATGGCCTCTGAAACCAAAACCCTAATTTTCAGTCAACTGTGCAGTTCAACCTGGCTCTGCCTCACTCAAACCCTAGTTCTTGTGATTCCTCTGCATTTTTGACTTTGAAGAGATGGAATATGATATATGAACACACATGGACCACTTTGAGTTGATTGGTGGCCTTTGGAGTGGCCCAAGAAGCTTTGGGATTGCTCAGATCACAAACCCTAGGTGCAGATGCCTTAGAAACTATGCAGTGAATCAAAAATGAGATGTGAGATGATATGATTGTGTTTATGCATATGAGGATGATCACAAGCCATGGTGTGAATGGGTGAGGGAAAATTTGGGGTGTTTACAGCGAGTACGGCGTAGCTTTTGCTTCACTGGAGGGAAATCTTCTTTCAAGGGTAGCATGTGCATGACAATATCCGTATCTAGACCTGACATATCTTGATAGGACCAAGCGAAGACGTCGACGTATTCTCGAAGCATGTTGATGAGCTGTTCTTTTACTGAAGCTTGCAGACTGGCCCCAATCTTCACTTCTTTTAAATCCTCTTCGGTACCAAGATTAACAATTTCAACTTCCTCCTGATGATGAGTAATCACTTTCTCTTCTTGCCTCAACAACCTGGCTAACTCTTCAGGAAACTCATAGTCTTCTTCAACCCCTTCATCAGCTAGATTAATTGGATTGTCGAAGTCATACAAGGTCATAGAAGTGCTGTTGTCGGTGCAATCTGGAGGATAATCTCTACAAGGGTGGAGATTTGTTTGTTTTAGTGATCAATTTTAATCTTTTTCAGAAAATGAAGTTATTTATTTTGAAAACATTGTCATTTTATTGTTTTTGCGAAAAATAACAAAAATGAAAAGACAGTGAGCGAAAGAGAGAATTGTTTGCAAAAGATGTCCGATATTCATTGATATTCAATTTGCACAAAATTACAAATATGACCCTATTGCAAAATGAGTCCTGACACCTTGGGCAAGATGCAGGACTGGATGCATGCTGAAAAAAGCAGGAAATAATAATTACTCTGCAGGAATAACCCTTATAATTTCCTGGGAAGACCAGTTAAGGACTTGGTGACCCAAGATCCTTGGACGAATCCAGCTCTCCAAGTTGAGGTCGCTTTCCACCTCGTATTCCATGTTATTGACATCATCTGGGGTGAGCATCCCCCACTGATGAACTTGGGCTCTTTAGCAACCTCTGCTTTATCTTGTCGGAATGGTTTGTAACCCAAACCGAATCTGTCCTCCTTCTTCTCTACTGGTAGCAGCTTACCCCAGCCTCGGGCATTTCCATCTTCAACAACCTTCCGGGCTTGTTGATAGGAGACAATTGAAGTACCCATCCTATCTTCCTAGGATGCAGCAAATACTTCAGTTGTCGCCTCATTGACGTTCAGTGCTTCGAACCCCTGGCTCATGGTTTCATGAATTTCACCATCCATCTCAATGTATTTGTATGTATCCAGATGGCTAACAAAGATATCCTCTTCACCAAAGATGGTGATAATCTGTCCTTCCCACTCATATTTCAATTTCTGGTGAAGGGTCGACGTAACTGCGCCAGCGGCGTGAATCCTTGGTCGACCTAACAAACAACTGTAGGCCGGCTGAATGTCCATCACATAGAAAGAAGTTTGAAAGACCTACGGACCGATTATCACAGGAAGCTCCACCTCTCCAAGAACAGATCTCTTGGAGCCATCAAAAGCTCTAACCACTAGATTGCTTGGTCGGAGAGCTATTCCATCATATTCAAGCTTGACAAGGGCTTTCTTTGTCAAGACATTGAGTGAAGACCCAGTGTCTACTAGAACATGTGAAAGCACAACCCCTTTACACTCCAGAGTGATGTGTAAAGCTTTGTTGTGGTGACGACCTTCCGTTGTCAAATCAGCGTTGGTGAAACCTAGACCATGGCTAGTATTAACATTAGACACCACTGTCTCGAGCTGATTCACTGTGATCTCCTCCGACACGTATGTTGCGTGTAAGACTTTAAGTAGTGCATCCCGATGAGCTTCGGAATACAACAGCAGGGATGAGATGGAGATCTTGGAAGGAGTCTGGTGGAGCTGATCCACAACCTTGTAGTCACTTCTTTTGATTATTCTCATAAATTTATCCACATCTTGATCAAAGGACGATTTTTATGGGCCTCTTTTGGTATAGGTTCTTCAGGTGCCACACTTTTACCTTTGGCTTTGGCAGCAGCCTCTGCCTCAGTATTAGTTCTTGGAACTTGTGACGCAAAGAGGCATCCGCTTCGGGTGAAACCTCCGCCTCCCCCGACATTATCCACCTGTGGTGTATGAGCTGAAGAATCAAGAAGGACTCTCTCTCCGTTGCAATAAATATCTGAACCATAGTGACATGGTACATTATTGTCTTTATCATATGGAATGCGCCCGAGCACCGTGATGGTGATTGGACTGACTGCAGCAGAGGTAGGTACTGTGATTTTCTGTGGATCATAAAATATGGTGACAGGACTTCTGATTGATGGTGGTGGTGAATGATTGAAGTTGGGTTGTTGCTGAAATTGTTGTTGATGTTGTTGCTGAATACTGTTGGAAACAGGGACCGTTGCAGGGTCGTAATAGATGGTGACTGTGGAGACGTCGTTGTTAGTGGTTGATGTAGTTGTAGAAGCGGATGCGATTGAACTGGTGTTTGTTGAAGTGATGGAAGAGGTGGTTGTTGATTTTGTAGACGAGTCCGTAGGAACAATTGTCTTTCCAATTGTAGGAGAAATACTTGTTGTTGTTAAAAAAGGAGTTGCTGGTGTTGTAGAAGCGGTTGTTGTTATTTGCAGGATACCTTCTCTGATCTGGCCATCGATGCCACTTTTCAAGCTTGCACACCCATTGACGGAAGCTTTGCAAGATTCACAGCAGGCCTCACAACTTAGAAACACTTGGCATTTTAAAAGATGAGCTTTAACCTCTGCCAGAGGTGTTTGAATGCTTGCGGTATTTTCAATTGAATTCATGGGTTGACCCTCCTCTATTGCATTTATCCTTGGCCCACCATGGCTGGGCATAGGATTCTTCGTGAAATTAGGAGGTGGTGCAAAATTTAGGGCCTTTGAATCAACCAGATCCTGGATCTTCATGTGCAAAGCTCTGCACTTTTTTGTGGTGTGACCAGGTTCATTAGAATGAAAAGCACACCTGGCGTTGACGTCGTAGTTTCTCGGAAGGTTCTGAGGATCTGGTGGAGCCAAAGTCCTTAACTCGACAAGATTAAGCTTCAGGAGTTGTGGCAGCAAGGTGGCATATGGCATTGGTATAGGGTCAATCACCTTGTTAACCTGAGATGGTCGTTGCTGGAAAGGGCGTTGTTGTTGGTTGTTGTTGTTGTTATATTAGGATCTTTGTTGAGGAAATTGTTGCTGTTGAGGAAAATGCTGTGGTTGTTGAGTGTATTGAGGAGGTGGAGTAGGAATAGTGACAATGACAATTGATCTTGGCTGATACTGGGGTCTTCCTCTTCCCATATGTATATAATTTGTTTCACCGGATCTGCAGGGCCCTGCAAATGGTTTCCTTGCACTGCTTGAACTGACACCGTTGTCAGAAATCTTTCCCATTTTCAATAAGCTCTCAATTCTTTCCCCAACTATAACCACGTCTGCAAATCTAGTGGAAGAGAATGTAGCCAAACTATCAATATAAGTCCCCTGGAGGGTGTTCATGAACATATCTGCCATTTCCCTTTCTGACATCGGAGGTTGAACGGCAGCAGATAATTGCCTCCATCTTTAGGCGTACTCTCTAAAGCTTTCCCGGGAAGACTGTGACATTCCCATCAGAAGGGTTCTGTTTGGAGCCATGTCCATATTATATTGATATTGACGAATGAAAGCCTCGGCCAGATCTTTCCAATTCCTTACTGTGGCCCTAGTCAAGTGAGAGTACCACTCACGGGATGCCCCTGTCAAACTATCCTCAAAATAAAACATCCACAATTTTTCATCCATGGTGTTGGCTTTCAATCTCCCCAGGAAAGATTGGAGATGGATACGAGGGCAGGATGTACCATTGTATCTTTCAAAACATGGAGGTTTGAATTTGTGAGAAATTCTAACCCCCTCCACTAATCCCATATCCATGAATCCAAAACCCAGAGAGTTTTGAGATTCCAGAGACCTTAGATTTTCTGCTATCTCGTCCAGCCGACGATCATAGACTTCGTCTCCTGCCCCAACCACAGTAAATTGTTCTTCCTAAGGGTCCTCCTGCAAGGCCCTCCCTCCAGTGTTGCCCTGGGTATTTCTTATAGCATTGATGTCTGGATTAAGATGAGGTCCAAACTCTGGGGTATCAATACGAGGTTGTACATGATCATTGTTGCTGGAACCCCCTGTACCTGGGTGGTTTTCTTTGGGAGTTTGCCACTCGACCAACTCTCTCAGTCTTTCTTGGCTCTGGGCCAACCCAATCATCACTGCCATAGACTGGTTCATTTGGGCCCTAATCTCAGTCCTTTCATTGGCCATTTGGGTTCTCACGTCAGTCAGATCTTGTTGAACCTGATCCATTTGTAAGCCCAGAAGGTTGTTTCTTGTCGGATACCGGTGCACTCTATTGATGGGGAAGACTCTTCTGCGAGCAATGTTTCCTGAAACCACAACAAAGTGAGAAACAATATAAACAAAAACCTACAAAACAAAGAAATGAGGTTAGTATGCAATGCAGGATGTCTATTTATCTTCCAAGGGTATCCGGTTTGGTTCTTTGGTTTTGACCTTCCAGACCTCGAGGAATGATGATGTTGAAGAGATATAAAGCCCACAAAATAACACAAACCATATATTACAGAGTGTAAAGATACATAGTTTGATTACAACAAAATCCCCATGGTAGGTCAAAACACAACAACAAAAATACAATCAAAATGAAGTACGACCAAAGAAATCAAACATCCAATCCATAATCATCCTCTCAGAGATCTCCTTCTGTGCTGCTAACAAGGCCTCCTGATTCTTCTTCTCATTAGCTTCTAGCTGCTCTATCTTAGTCTGGGTCCTCTAATCTTCTTGCGAACGAGCCTCAGTGATCCTGATCCACCTAGCATGACTCTCCTCCAAGTAGTGCTCAGCTCTGGCCTTTTGAATCTTGGCTTCCTTGCAAGCATTCTTCAATACCAACTCCCCTGCTCTAGCCCTTCTGATGTAATCATTTGTCTTCTCAATCTTGGTCATATGCTCGATCCGGAGCTTCTCTAACCTTTCATTGTCCAGACGACTATCATTCCTCTCCCAGAGGGTCTTCTTCAAAGCTTCAGAGAGCTGAGTATTCCTTTCCTTCAATTTCTCAAACTCCTCTAAACTGATAGTAGATGCAGGCTCTACTGCTGATGGTCCAGGTACGACCTCTATGGTGAATGACATGCGGGTGATCTGTCCCCTGATACGAGACCAATCAAGATACTAAGCTGAAGCTATGTTGTTGCACTTGCCAAGAATAATAGTCCCCTTAGTCTGAACATTGTCCCAAGCCCAGGCTGCTTGTCTGGCAATGGCAAGGTTGGGCTGAATGTCACAATTGCCTCTTAAATAGTAAAGGGTTGTAGTTGATGCAACCTTTCACTCCTATCAAAGGCACATTAAGATACTTCCCATAGCTTGTAATGATGTCCTTGCCTTTGGTGCTCTGAGTGCACCATCTGATGTCATCTGATGTCAAGGCAATGAACCTCTTAGCCCAATTCTTCTGCTGATGAGGGTTCAAAAAGGTATCTGATTTTGGAAAGTGTCTGAGCAGCCAAGAGTAATACAGAGGAGCACAGCATCTGACTAGTCTTCCTCTTTGCTTTTCATTCCTCTGATGTACTGAGTAGTAGAAGTCTCCCAATAAGGTGGGAACCGGGTTTCTCAACAAGAACAGGTGGATGGCATTCTTACTCACAAACTTGGGCTCATCTGCAAACAAGATAACCCCATATATACTGAGGGCTAAAAGTGCACAAACAACCTTCCATTCCCCTACTGCAGCCTTCAGGGTGGCCTGGGAGATCAAGAAGTCTAGGTGGAGGCCTGGAACTCCAGACTTGGTTGTCATGTTCTGCTCAATGAGGGCAGGCTCCAAATGTAATTCCCTGGCTATGTCTTCATTTCTAGGAGCAGTCATCTCTGGGTTGAAAGGAATCCCTCCTCTGATAGGAACTCCTAACAACAAGGAAAACTCTTCTAGCAATGGTCCCATCTGGAAATCAGGGAATGTGAAGCATCTGAGTGGAGGATCATAAAACTGCAAGCAAGTATGGATCATGCTCCTCTAAGATGCATCTAGATCCATGACCATGTCCAATATGCCTCCATAATTCTCTCTGAATAGTGGGATGTGGTCAGGTGTAATGAGGGACTGGATCTGCCTAATGCCAGTCAGGGTGGGCTCAAAGAAGTGGTAAGTGATGTTGCTCTTTCTTGAAGTATCGATGGGTGCTGGTGAAGAAGCTGAGAGCAACTGCTGATGAAGATCAGTGACGGAGAAGCTAGAGATGAATCTCTGATGAAGATAGATGGAGGAGAATCACTGATAAACTGGTGGAGAAGCTGGAGAAGATAACTGAAGCAGTCTGAGCAGCAGAAGAGGTCAAAACCAAACCAAATATGAAATGATGGATACCCTGTAAAACAAATAAGCAAATGTTAAATGATGCAAAAATGATGTATGAAAATGATATGCAAAGGGTTTGTGATCAAGAGCTGAATCTGTTTATCTTCCTTGGTAAAAGTCCATGTATGTTCAAAAGTCCGGATGGAGGCTCAGAAATCCAGTAACCAGGTGGGGGACTCAAATAAAGAGTCACAAGTCCGGGGTAATCACAAGAACTGTCCAAAGTGGTGCATTCTTAAAACAAAATAGTAACAGGGTATGATGTTGCCAAGGGTTCCTGCAAAACCTGTAAACAACCCAACCCCCTCACATATAATGTTCTAGAACAAAGATCCTCAGACTTGGATCAGTTATGAGAAGTGTAAACACTTCTAACCCGGAGGTACAATGTTTACAATAACCATAAAGGATCCTCTTCTAATTCACCCCAGATTCTGAAGGTCATAAAAAGGTCATCCAGACTTAGCAGGCTTCCCAGATAGCCCTAGTACTACAGGAAATCTGTAGCACAGAGTTCTCAAGAAGAAACCCATATCTGAACCGTGTTTCATATTCCCGCACCAGACCGAAATGGAATGGGAAAGAATATGAAGCCACTCTAGCCTAGGTGTCACTCAGGTCCCAGGTATAGGACCTTAATCACTCAATGAAACCCCACCCACCAAGGAAAACCAGATCCAGCATAATGATAATGACAGTATGAAAATGCATAAAAGCTGTAAAGGAAAGCAATAAAGTTGTACATAAAGCAATAAATAAAGCAAATAAATAAGCACAAGTAGCACATAACACCCCCGTAAACACAAAATCAAACAAGCGCTAGGAGGAACCCACAAAAAGAACCAGAAGCCCTGGTTGCATTATAAGGGTCCCCAGCAGAGTCGCCAAGCTGTCGCTCCCAAAGATTTGCATCCCGGTACAAGCGCGAATGGTCGGCGAAAGAGGAAGAAAATGAAATGAAGGTGAAAAGAGTCGACAAGAAGGCATTTTTATCCCGAAGGAAAGGTAATGCTGCATAAACCTAGAAAGATATGGATAAGACGGTTGCGAACTAGAGAAACTGAGAAAGGGGGTTGGTTACAACCTGGGAAGGTATTAGCACCCAGATTGTCCGTCGTACTCGACGGGATCCACGCTTGAAAGATTGTGTTTAAAGGGGTAGTGTCTATGCTATCTGTGTGCAAAAGATGGAAAAGAATATACAAGTGTCAGTGCAAGAAAATGAAGTGAGGTGCTCATGGATGAGGCTTAAAAAGAGAATGTTGAAAGAGGGGGGAAGAGACAGAGACTTTTGTTCGATAACAGTTAAGTTATGCCTACGTATCCTCTCGTGCAACGAGGAGGTCAGAACACCGTAGTTCGACTCAAAGAGACTGAAAGATAAATTGACTGTGAACTGCTTGCTTGTCTATGCTCAAGTGTATGACCTGTTTGGCTCAGGTGAGAAAAGAATCCCGGAGGAGACGATTATTGTTTGCTTTGGTGTTTTTAATCTTTTATTGCTTTTTGTGTTTGTCATAAGTTAATGAGCTTAAGCCTAAACCAAAGGTTAGTAAACTCATCATATCCTCCCTCTGATTAGGGATAATGAGAATACCTTAAGTATGAGATAAGCATCTCAAACTTAATTACCATGGTGTAGGATTAAGATCATTAACATACTTGTGATTATTTAGATTTTTTTGGAGTTTTTGTTTAGTGTTAAGTAATGAGTTTAAGCCATAATCAAGGATTTAATGGACCCATTACACCATCCTAATAGAAGGATAATAGATGAGCACATTTAAGCTGAGGAAGATACCTCAACTTAATCCATGATTAGGGATTAACCTCATGACAAAACAAACCTTTATTAAAGTGGATTTTAGTTACGGGTAAGATTAAGAAGTGAGTTTTATGGTTTGTAAGACAACTTGAGGGGGACTTGTCCATTAACACTAGGGTTAGTCCTTCTTAACCAATTAAGGAAGAATTAGAACCCTAATGCAAGGCCCAAGTTACAAGCTTATTGTCTTAGTGATTATTAAGATGGATTGATTAAGAGGTTTAAACACATTAAGGGTTTAACACTTAGGATTAAAGTTATACACTTCATCCTAAGAGAAGGATGCAGGCATAACCCTAATCACAAAGCCTTAAAACCTTAAAGGTTTAGCCTCTGATTATGAGATGAGAAGAGAGACACAAGAGAAGACACAAAGGTAAAACTAAAGGGGGGACTAATAAAAACCCTAATTATTGTCATGCTTGGATGTTTCTATGGTTTGTAAGGCTTAAAAGAGATCTTCAAGAAGCCACCAATGGAAGAAGCAGATGAAAGGAGGAGAAGCAGAAGAAACAAGTTAACTTACTTCATTTAAGAAGATAAGTTACTTGAAGAAAGAAAGTGAAAGAGGGACATGCATGAGCAAGCTCACTCTAAAGCAAAGGAAAAATGCAGCAATGAATGCATAAGAAGAAGATGAAGAGGAATGAGAAGTGAAGGAAAATTCACTTCTCAAAGTACTTACCACCTGAAATGGTTAGCATAAGGAAGGAAATGGAATGAAATTGAAGCAAATGCAAAGGTGCAAACAAAAACCAGAAGCATAAACATGATATAAATGATGCTATGACATGATGCAAAAGCATACCAAGTGCAATGGATGATCATACAAGAGATGAGAATGCAAATGAAGCATGTAGGAATTATGAAAGCACATGAAAGTTCATGGAATGAGATGAATGCAAACATGGCAAATGGATGAAGAAATGGTCAAGCATGATTCTAATGTGTCCTAAGATGTATTAGAAGTCATGTGAATGCATGAAATGTCATGGCAAGTTCTTGAATGAATGCATATGCAAGATGTATGCAAATGAACATGGAAAATTAGGGTTTATATGCAACATGAGATGCAAAAGTCAAAAACAGAAGCAAATCATAAGATAAAAAATTGAAAATGCATTCAAAGGAACCCTAACCCCATATGATATCACACCCCAAAGGATGAGACCTAACTCTTAAACTAAAGGAAGTTGTGTTTTTTCTAAGTTATCTAGGGTTTTAAGGTACCTAAAGGGGAAAATGCAAATCAATTCAAAAATGCAAAAGAAATTTATGACAAAAATATGCTAGATACTAAATTTCAAATGAAGATAAATGCAAAAATAATCAATGTCATACCATTCATGGTTAGGCAGAAAAGAATTCTTGAAGTTAGGGTTCAAAAACAATTAAAATAAATATTTAAATATTTTAAAAATGATTTTTTAATGCAAAAAATAAAAATAAAAATGTTTTCTGGTTGAGAAAAATATTTGAAGTAAAAATGCAAAAGGAAAATATTTTTAGGATCTTCTAACTATTTTAAATAAATGATGCAAGAAAAATGAGAAAAAATGAATTAAAAACTGAATTAAATAAAAGTAATCTAATCTGATGGTTTAGATTTAAACTGGGGATTTTTGTGTTGACTGGGGCGTGAATGGGTGGAAAGGATTCACTCTAAGCTAATTCTATTTAATTAATTAATTAATCCAGATTTAAAATTAATGAAATGATCTGAACCTTCTAAAACACGCGCCAAACCTAAATCAAACGGTCCAGGTTTAAACTCTGCCCTAACCCTAATTAAACAACTTAATGACTTTCAGGTGGCCGGAGAAGACCTTCGGTCATCTTCTCCGGCCAGCCCTTCCCTAAGCAACCCCAAAACCTCACCCCTAGGTCATTTTTGGAGCTCTAAAGCTCCAGATCAACTCCTTTCACCTTCCTAAACTCAAATCCAACCTCAAAACAAATTTATCATGGCTCATAAACAAGATTCGAAGAGAAGCTCAAAAATGGTAAAACTTTCAGAACACGCATACAAGCTTATTTCTCAACCATTCTCAAAAGTAAACATATCAGTGTGACCAACACAACAAATAGAATCACATTGCAACAAAAGAAATGAGTTCTGGAAAAAAGTTTTTTGGTGGTTACCTGAGCATGAACCTTGCAACTTTGAGCTTTCTGGCCACTTCTCTTGTGCAAAATGACTCCCCTTGACCTCCTGATGAAGCTTTGATGCTTGGAAGGAGTTTGTTTTGGCTGGTTTGTGTGATTGCACTTCAACTGGACAAGAATCGTGTTTTGGCTATGGAGTGTTTTTGGCTGTTTTAATGGTTGCTTTGTGTTCTATAGGTGATTTTGAGATGAATGGTGGAAAAAGTTTGAAGATTGAGTGTGTGTGCAGAGAGTTTCGAAGGAATTTGCAAGAGGATTGATTTTGTAGAATGATGAGTTCTTGGAGCTCTTGGCTTGTGTGTCTTATGAAAATGTATCCTTGAAGCATGCTTATAAAGTCTGGATAGGCCAGAGAGTGGGTGGTGGACTGTGGTGATTGGTATGGCCAAGTTGCCAAAATGTCAACATGACTTGTACTTGAGATATGGGCATTCTTGCAGCTGGCCTTTTGGCTTGTCTTGGTGCAGCTGAGATCAAGGAGGTCCATTGAATTTGATTTGAGGCAATTCAGCAAGTGGATGAAAGGTTATGTGCCCTTTTGCAATTTCATGAAGTTTTGGCCCCTTTTGGATTTCTTCATGGGCAAGGCATGAAAACTTGAGATTCTTGGGCCAATTCTGAGTTTTAGGCAATGCACTATGATGTTATGATGCTTAGAAGTGTGTTTGAAGTCACAAAATGCCTTGGCAAGTGGTTTTGCAAAAATCCCTCTTTGGTGCATTCTTGAAAATTATGTGATTTTTGCCAACTTTGACAAGCCATAACTTGAGTTCCATAATGAATTAGAACTTGTTATTGTACTTTTTGAAAAGGGAATGATCCAATCTACAACTTTCATGACCAACAATTTTTCATTTGAAGCATTTTTGGTTGAGAAAGAGGAGGTTGAAAAACTTTCCCAAAATGGAAAGTTTACATTACAAGTCATTTCCATTTTTGGCAACTTTTGGTTTAGCTCACTTTTCTTAAATTTTGTGAACTTCAAAGCACTTCAATGATCAAATAAAGATTATATAACTTCAATTTGATGAAAAATCCACTTTGGTTCCATGGATGGGGGCCTCAGATGCCCTGATTTTGCTCTGACTTGCTCAAGAAGTTACCCAGTGAACAGATGACTTCCACAATGAATTTCTTCATCAAACTTGGTACACATGATACTTATAACATATTGAGACCATTAGAAACAATAATGACCAAAAAATTGGAATTATGGCCTCTGAAACCAAAACTCTAATTTTAGGTCATCTGTGTAGTGAAACCCTAGCTCAGCTTCCATGCTTTCCAAGTTCTTGTGATTCTTTGACTTACTTGATCTTTGAGGGATGAAATATGATGATTGAACATACATGGACCCTCTTAGAGTGATTGAAGACCTTTGGAGTGGCTCAGATGGATCCTTGGATTGCTCAGATCACAAACCCTAGATGCAGATGAACTTGAACTATGCAGATGAAATAGAAATGCAATATGATATGATATGATTAAACTTAAGCAAACATGAAAGATAAAAAGCCATGGTGTGAACTTAGTGAGGGCAAATTTGGGGTGTTTACAGCTGCCCCTATTCAAGCATGAGTTAGCTGTGCAGGATGTAAGCGACGGGCTTAACAGACAAACAAAATAACTTGTGGTTGAATACCAAAGACAGTCCAAAATTTGCACTCACTGGGGATAAGAAGAAAAGGGATATAAATTGTAAAAGGTAATATAGTATGATTATTTTAAAATGCGGGCGATGGAGGATGACCATCGAGCAGAGGACGACTGGTGGGGATAAAATGGTAAGTAAAGCAATGACGAGGACGGTCGACATGCTGGGGAAATAAAGAGATTATGATGGGGACGGCCATCAAGCAAAGTAACAAGGTTCTCTGGGGATTAAAGGTAAAGGAAATGATGGGGACGGCCATCAGATTTGCAAAGTAAAAGTAAACAATGATGGGGACGGCCATCAGGTTCATAAAGTAATGTAAACAACGATGGGGACGACCATCGGGCTAAACTGATGAAGGACGATCACCAGGAAACGGAAAAGGGACCACGACGGGGACGACCATCGGGTTAAAGAATAAACGAAATAACGATGAGGGACGGTCATCAAATGTGAAGGAAGATCACCTAGCAGGGGACGGCTGCTCTTTACCACGACATAGGACGAATGTCGGATAGAAAAGCGTCGACTATGGGGACGGCCATCGGATAAGCAAAGTAAGGTAAAAAACAATGGGGACGACCATCGGTTTAAAGAATAAATGAAATAAATGATGAGGGACGGTCATCAGAGGTGAAGGACGATCACCTAGCAGGGGACGGCTGCTCTTTACCACGACATAGGACGAATGTCGGATAGAAAAGGGCCGACGATGGGGACGGCCATCGGATAAGCATGATGAAGGACGATCATCAAGAGGTGAAGGACGATCACCTAGAAGGGTGTGGCTGCTCTCAGGGTTTATCATGACATAGAACAAATGCCAAATAACAAAAAACAACGATGGGGACGGCCATCGGATAAAAATGATGAAGGACGATCACCTAGCAGGGGACGACTGCTCCTTATCACGACAATGGAGACTCCGCTGGGGAAAGGGATGAGGGATGGTCATCCAAAGGTGAAGGACGATCATCTGGAAGGGTACGGCTGCCGAAAGTATCATAACATAGGACGAATGTCAGATAAAAGAAAAGTAATTTTACTGACGATCCACTGGGGAGTGGTAAACACGAACGAGTGCTTACAGCTTCCAGAATAAAAGGTATAAGTGTTTGACGCTGTGTATAGATTAAAGATGCGGATGAGCATCCTTAAGACTATGATACGGACGAGTATCGATGGAAACAAACGCTGACGCATGTTCAGAGATGATGATACGGACGAGTACCAACTAGTTAACAAAGAACACAGACGAGTGTCGAATCTGTGGGGAGAAAGTGTATATATACAAGATACAAACGAGTATCTGTATAAGTAAAAACAAGTATCATGAAATATGAGCAAGACATGGACGGGTGTTCAACTTGCTGGGAAAAGTGACACGGACGAGTGTCAGAAGAGAAAAGTGTATAAGTTATGAGTGTATTCTGGCAACCTGTGGGGATAAGATGACACAGACGGGTGTCGATGAGGGTGTATTATAAACAAGTGTTTGGTTTGTAACAAGTGTTTGGGCAACCTGATGTGGTTTATATCTGCAGGGGAATGATACGACACGGACGGGTGTCAGAAAGAGTATATACGAACAGGTATTTGAGTTGGGGAGTGCAAAGGGGACGCTTCGACTTTCTGTGGGGAGATTGGGATGACACGGACGAGTGCCAAGCAAAACATGTTATGGGCAAGTATTTGCTGGTAGAAAATGTTCTGGCGACTTTACTGGGGAATGATGACACAGACGAGTGTCAAAAGGAGCATGTATCTGTATTTGAGAGTGCAAAGGGACGCTTTGTCTTTTATGTGCAAGGAATGTATCTTGTATAATGCTGATAAGGTATTGTTGGTATGTACAGGTGACTGGCTCGAACCTGACTTGTAACCATGCAATATGTTTGATATTTGCCGTAATGCTCCGTATTAGACAGAATGCTACGCTTTTTCGGTGATTTATGATGTGAATGCTATGATTATGCAAAAAGATACCGATCCGGGATTCGGATCCCGCTGCAGTGAAGATCTCTGGCTGATCTGCTTGAAGTGATATCCCAGTTGGGGATGAGATCATTGGTAGATATGATAAGATGTATGGTTATGCTTGGGGGAATAGATCACTGATAGACCTATCCAGTGAGGAGATATCCCAGCTAGGGATGAGGAGGCTTCCGTCACTTTGTTGTGTGAGTATTCAGACATTGCTCTTCTGGGAGAGGCTGAAGCTCTATGGGGAGATCTGTTGGAGATGAGAGAGATGGAACTCTGTTGGGGAAAGAAAAGATGATTGAACGATCTTCCTAGAGAACTCTGCGGGGATCTCGGCTGGGGAAGCTCCCGTTGCATAGACTTATGCCGGGGATGAGGAGGCTTTGGCAACTCCGTTGGGAAAAGCATTTCAGATGCTGCTTGGAGAAGATATGTTGGGGAAGTGATGCTTGACATGCCCTATGCTGCGTATTTGAATACCGACAACCTGTTAAGACAAAGTAACGCACAAGCATCCCAAGGTATCCCTTACCAGATTCCCTTTATAGGAGTTAGACATTCCTGGAAGTAAATACATTTCCTGCAAGCATTTAGAAAGGCACATCTGTTTTTATGCAAACATTATATCATGGATATTGGACATTTTGCAAACGAAACAAAAATGTACGAAACAAGGTGTGACTGAAATCTGATTTTATTAATCTGGGTGCCCTGAATTGGCAAATACAGTCAAAGAAACAAATCCCCTGGAATGAGGAGATTGTTACAAATTGAGAAAAATGCTGGCAATGTTGACGACGCTCCGGTGAGCTCCCTTTGCTATGACCCGTATGACCTTGACGTTCTTCTCATCTTGCTTTCTGAAGAAGGTTGATTCTGACCAATGCTTTAACCTTTCGAAGCTTGCCATGTTGTAAGTGATGCAGCCGAATTCAGAATGTAGTTGTTCTCTTATTCCCTAATTTTGCATGGATCGCCCTTTCGGGTTTTCAATCCACCGGGATACCTATTTTTGCCTGAGCTGTCCAATGCGGCTTTTCAACTCAGCGGGTGTACATTTTTTTTTATTTTTCCCTTATTTTTGCCCGAGTCTTTTATTTTGTTTTTTGACTCGCCGGGATGCCCTATTTTTGCCTGAACTTACATTCTGTTTTTATGTCCAGCGGGTCATTTTATGCGAAGTATTTTTTAACTGCACCTGAATTCACAGTGGATAAGAAATCTTCACCATCCATAGTAGTGAGCATCAGTGCTCCACCAGAGAAGACTTTCTTTACTATGAATGGACCATCATAATTTGGAGTCCACTTGCCCCTGTGGTCTGTATGAGGAGGAAGGAGTCTTTTCAGCACAAGATCTCCCACTTGGTATTCCTGAAGCCTGACTTTCTGATCGAAGGCTTTCTTCATTCTTTTCTGATATAACTGCCCATGACAGATTGCAGCTAATCTCTTTTCTTCGATCAGATTCAGCTGGTTGTACTGAGAACGGACCCATTCTGCTTCATTCAACTTAACATCCATCAGTACCCGTAAGGAGGGTAGCTCAACTTCAACAGGTAAGACTGCTTCCATACCATACACAAGCTGATACGGTGTTTCCCCAGTGGACGTTCTGATCGAGGAACGATACCCATGCAAGGAAAATGGTAATATTTCATGCCAGTCCTTGTAAGTAACCACCATCTTTTGCACAATCTTCTTGATGTTTTTGTTAGCTGCCTCAACAGCGCCATTCATCTTTGGCCTGTAAGGAGAAGAGTTGTGGTGTTGTATTTTGAAGTCCCGACACAATTCTGCCATCATTTTGTTGTTCAAATTAGAACCATCATCAGTAATGATTCGCTCGAGTACTCCATACCGACAGATGATGTCTCTTTTCAGGAATCTGGCTACCACTTGTCTGGTGACGTTTGCATACAAAGCTGCTTCAACCCATTTGGTGAAGTAATCAATGGCTACCAGGATGAATCTGTGGCCATTTGAAGCAGTCGGTTCAATCTTTCCAATCATGTCAATCCCCCACATGGCAAAGATCCAAGGTGAAGACATCACGCTCAAAGGATTTGGAGGCACATGCATTTTTTCTGTGTAGATCTGGCATTTGTGGAATTTTCTGGCATAGGCACAACAATCTGCATCCATTGTGATCCAGTAGTAGCCTGATCTTAACAATTTCTTAGCCATTGCATGTCCTTCAGCATGGGTACTGAAAGTTCCTTCGTGTACCTCGTGCATCAGCAAGTCTGCCTCTTTCTTATCAACACATCTGATAAGAACCATGTCAAAGTTTCTCTTGTATAATGAACCATCAGCATTAAGGAAGAAACTACCGGCCAACCTTCTTAATGTCTTCTTATCATTGGATGATGCCCCAGGTGGGTATGTCTGATCCTCTAAGAAGCATTTGATGTCATGGAACCAAGGCTTGTCATCTTTAGCAATGTCCACAGAGAATACATATGCCGGTCTGTCAAGTCTGGGTACTAAAATCCGAGGCACATAGTTGGAAGTCTGAACCTTGATCATGGAGGAAATGGTAGCTAGAGCATCTGCGAACTGATTTTCATCTCGAGGGATATACTCCAGTTTGACTGTTGTGAAGAAAGTCAATAATCTCCTCGTGTAGTCACGATATGGGATCATATGCTCTTGGTGAGTGTACCATTTGTCGTTGGTCTGATTGATTACCAGAGCTGAATCTCCGAATACAGTTAAAGTCTTGATCCTGAGGTCAATGGCTTCCTCAATACCCATGATACATGCTTCGTATTCATCTTCGTTGTTAGTGCAGTTAAAGGTGAGTTTTGCCGAGAAAGGCATATGAACTCCTTTAGGTGTAATGAGCACTGCACCAACTCCTCGACCATTCATATAAACAGCCCCATCAAACATCATTGTCCATTCTTCTTCTGGGTCAGGCCCTTCAGTGTGAACAGGCTCTTCATGATCTTTTGCTTTTAGGAACATGATGTCTTCATCAGGGAAGTCAAATCTCATTGGTTGGTAATCATCAATGGGTTGCTCAGCTAGATAGTCAGACAACACACTGCCCTTGATGGCCTTTTGAGATGTGTACTGAATGTCATATTCTGTCAGAATCATTTGCCATCTTGCAACCCTTCCGGTAAGTGTTGGCTTCTCAAATATGTACTTGACTCGGTCCATCTTTGAGATCAACAAGGTAGTGTGAGTCAACATATATTGTCTTAGTCGGCGAGCAGCCCACGCTAAAACACATCAAGTTTTCTCGAGCAGTGAATAACGTAGTTCACAGTCGGTAAACTTTTTGCTTAGGTAATATATTGCATACTCTTTTCAACCAGACTCGTCATGCTGACCCAACACACACCCCATTGACCCTTCTAATACTGTCAGGTACATTATTAAAGGTCTTCCTTCAACTGGGGGTATAAGAATTGGAGGTTCTTGTAAGTACTCCTTGATTTGGTCAAAAGCCTTCTGACAATCTTCATTCCACCTGACCGTTTGTTCTTTTCTTAATAATTTGAACAGGGGCTCACAAGTTGCTGTAAGATGAGATATGAACCTTGATATGTAGTTCAATCTACCCAAGAAACCCCGAACTTCCTTTTCAGTCCTAGGTGCAGGCATCTCCTAAATGGCTTTGGCTTTGTCAGGATCAACTTCAATTCCTTTTTCACTTACAATGAATCCCAACAGTTTACCGGACCGTACCCCGAATGTGCATTTGTTGGGGTTTAGCTTCAGCTGATACTTTCTCAGACACTTGAACAACTTCAGTAGATTTACCAGATGGTCTTCTTCAGTGAGGGACTTGGAAATCATGTCATCCACGTAGCATTCAATTTCTTTGTGGATCATGTCGTGGAATAATGTTACCATAGCCCGTTGATAGGTAGCACCGACATTCTTCAACCCAAAAGGCATTACCTTGTAACAGAATGTTCCCCAGGGTGTGATGATGGTAGTCTTCTCCATGTCTTTTGGTGACATCCTGATTTGATTATACCCAAAAAATCCATCCATGAAGGAAAACACCGAGAATTGAGCCGTGTTGTCGACCAATACATCAATGTGAGGTAAAGGGAAATCATCCTTCGGGCTAGCTCTGTTCAGATCCAGGTAATCCACACACATCCTTACTTTGCCATCCTTCTTAGGCACTGGTACAATATTAGCAACCCACGGCGGGTAACTAGTTACAGCAAGGAAACCGGCGTCCCACTGTTTTTGTACCTCTTCTTTAATCTTTATGGCCATATCCGGACGAGTACGACATAGCTTCTGCTTTACTGGAGGACAATCTTCCTTCAAAGGCAGCTTGTGCATAACAATATCAGTATCCATACCCGGCATATCCTGGTAGGACCAAGCAAAGACGTCGACGTACTCTCGAAGCATGCCAATAAGCTGTTCCTTCACTGAATTATGAAGGCTGACCCCAATCTTCACTTCTTTCAAGTCCTCTTCGGTACCAAGATTAACTGTTTCAACCTCCTCTTGATGAGGAGTGATCACTTTCTCTTCTTGCCTCAATAACCTGGCTAACTCTTTAGGTAACTCATAGTCTTCTTCAACCCCTTCATCAGCTTGATTAATTGGATTGTCGAAGTCATACAAAGTCATAGCAGTGTTGTTGTCGGTGCAATCCAGAGGATAATCTCTGCAACGGTTGAGATTGGTTCATTTTAGTGATCAGTTTTAATCTTGTTTTTAAAAAAAAAGTGAAAATAAAGTTGTTTATTTTGAAAACATTGCCATTTTATTGTTTTGTACAAAAAATGAAAAATGAAAAGACAGTGAGCGAAAAAAGAGACTCGTTTGCAAGAGATGTCCTGATATTCATTGATTAATCATTTGCACAAAATACAACATGACCCTATTACAAAATGAGTCCTGGCACCTTGGGCAAGATGCAGGACTTGATGCATGCTAAAAAGACAGGAAATAATAATTACTCTATAGGAGTAACCCTTATAATTTCCTGGGAAGACCAGTTAGAGACTTTGTTCCCCGGGATCCTCGGACGTATCCAGCTTTCCAGATTACGGTCGCTTTCCTCCTCGTCTTCCAGACTGTTCACAGCATCTGGGGTAAGCATCCCCCCACTGACAAATTTGGGCTCCTTGGCAGCCTCTGATTGATCTTGTCGGATTGGTCTGTAACCCAACCCGAATCTATCTTCCTTCTTTTCCACTGGCAGCAGCTTGCCTCAGCCTTGAGTGGTACCTTCTTCAAAAACCTTCCGGGCTTGCTGATAAGAGATGATTGAGGTTCCCATCCTGTCCTCCTGGGATGCAGCCAAAACTCCAGTAGCCTCATTAACATTTAGGGCCTCAAACCCTTGGCTCATTGTCTCATGAATTTCTCCATCCATCTCAATATACTTGTAAGTAGCTAGATGACTGACAAAGATATCCTCCTCCCCACAGATTGTGATAATCTGTCCTTCCCATTCGTACTTCAGTTTCTGGTGAAGGGTCGACGTTATTGCGCCTGCAGCGTGAATCCAGGGTCGACCTAGCAAACAACTTTATGCTGGTTGTATGTCCATCACGTAGAAAATGGTCTTGAAGACTTGTGGACCAATTATCACTGGAAATCCTACTTCTCCCAAAACAAATCTTTTAGAGCCATCAAAAGCCCGAACCACAAGATTACTTGGTCGGAGAGCTATCCCATCATACTCTAGCTTGACAAGGGCTTTCTTGGGTACGACATTGAGTGAGGACCCAGTGTCTACAAGTACATGAGATAAGACATCTCCCTTGCAATCCAGAGTTATATGCAAGGCTTTGTTGTGGAGACGTCCTTCAGATGTCAAATCAGCATCAGTAAAACCTAGCCAATGGCAAGTGTTGGCATTTGCTACCACTGTTTCCAACTGATTTACAGTGATCTCTTTTGGCACGTAGGCAGCGTGCAGAACTTTGAGAAGTGCATCCCGATGGGCCTCGGAACACAACAACAATGATAGGATTAAGATCTTTGAAGGAGTCTGGTGGAGTTGGTCCACAACTTTATAGTCACTTCTTTTGATGATTCACATAAATTCATCCACATCTTGGTCGAAGGATGACTTATGAGTTTCCTTGGGCACAAATTCTTCCAGTATCACACTCTTCCCCTTGGCTCTGGCAGTAGCCTCTGCCTCAGTGTTGGTTCTAGGGACTTGTGAAGCAAAGAGACGTCCGCTTCGGGTGAAGCCTCCGCCTCCCCCAACATTGTCCACTTGGGGAGTGAGAACTGGAGAATCAAGAAGGAATTTCTCTCCATTGCAGTATAGATCAGCACCATAATGCCATGGTATAACTGTCTTTTTCATATGGCATCGGCCCGAGCACCGTGATAGTGACTGGGCTTACTGCTGCAGTTGTTAGGACTACAATGGTTTGTGGATCATAAAAGATTGTTACAAGACCTCTGGTGGTTGTAGGTGAAGGTGAATTGAAGCTTTGTTGAGACTGTTGTTGACTTTGCTGAAAGTTGGAACTCGGGACCGTTGTCGGGTCATAGTAAATTGTGACAGTGGAAACATCATTGTTGATTGTTGAAGTTGTAGTAGCCGGTGCAAATGAATTGTTGTATGTTGAAGTGACAAATGGAATGATTGCTGAAGTTGTAGCTGAATCAGTTGGAACAATGGTTGTTGCAGTTGTAGAAGAAATACTTGGACAGATGGTTGTTGAATTTGTAGAAGAAATGGTTGGAAATATGGTTGTTGGTGTTGTAGAAGCTGTGGTTGTAATTTGCAGGATGCCCTCCTTAATCAGGTCATTGATGCCTTTCCTCAAGCTGGCACACCCATTCTCAGAAAGTTTGCATGATTCGCAACAGGCCTCACAACCTGGAAACACTTGGCACTTTAAAAGCTGGGCTTTAACCTCGGCCAGAGGTGTTTGAATACATGCAATGTCTTCTATTAAACTCGTGGGTGAATCATCCTCTACAACATTAATCCTAGGCCCACTGTGGCTTGGCATAGGATTCTTCATCACATTTGGAGGAGGTGCAAAGTTCAGGGCTTTTGAATCAACCAGATCCTGAACCTTCATATGCAGAGCTCTGCATTTTTCAGTAGAATGACCAGGTGCGTTAGAGTGAAAAGCACACCTAGCATTAACATCATAGTTCCTTGGAAGTTTTTGAGGATCAGGTGGAGCCAATGTCCTCAACTCAACCAGATTGAGCTTTAGGAGTTGTGGCAATAGCTTAGCATATGGCATAGGAATGGGATTAATCACTCGGTTGACCTGAGATGGTCGTTGTTGAAATGGGCGTTGTTGTTGTTGATTGTTGTTGTTATTGTTGTATGATCTCTGTTGTGGAAACTGTTGTTGTTGCGAAAAGTGTTGTGGTGGTTGAACATACTGAGGAGTTGGAGCAGGGATAATAACATCAGCAACTGTTCTGGGCATGTACTGGGGTCTCCCTCTTCCCATGTGCACAGAGTTGGTCTCTCCGGATCTTCAGGGCCCCGAGAAGGGTTTCCTTACATTGCTGGAGCTAGCACCATTGTTTGAAATTTTCCCCATCTTCAAAAGACTCTCAATTCTCTCACCAGCTATAACTACATCAGCAAAACTGGTGGAAGACAAAGCAACAAGTCTGTTAATATATGTTCCTTGGAGGGTGTTCACGAACATGTCATCCATTTCTCTCTCAGACATGGGAGGTTGAACAGCACCAGCAAGCTGTCTCCACCTTTGGGCATATTCCCTGAAGCTTTCACGGGAAGATTGAGACATCCCCATCAAAAGGGTCCTGTTTGGAGCCATGTCCAAGTTGTATTGATATTTCCGAATAAAAGCTTTAGCCAAGTCTTTCCAGCTTCTTACTGTGGCTCTAGTCAGGTGGGAATACCACTCTCGGGATGTCCCAGTTAGACTATCCACGAAGTAAAACATCCACAGCTTTTCGTCCATGGTGTATGCTTTTAATCTTCCCAAGAATTATTGAAGGTGGGTGCATGGGCAGGATGTGCCATTATACTTTTCAAAACACGGGGGTTTGAACTTGTGAGGAATTCTCACCCCTTCCACCAGTCCCATGTCCATTACATCAAAGCCTAGGGAATTCTGGGATTCTAAAGACCTCAGCTTCTCAGCAATCTCATCCAGCCTATGGTCATAAACTTCATCCCCAGCCCCAACAATTGTAAGCTGCTCTTTTTGAGGATCCTCTTGCAACATCCTTCCTCCAGCAGTGTTACCCTGAGGATTCCTTATGACATTAACTGCTGGGTTTATATGAGGCCCAAACTCTGGTGGATCAATGCGAGGCTGTCCACGATCATTGTTACTGGTACCTCCTGTACCTGGATGGTGTTCTTCAGGAGTCTGCCTTTCAACCAATTCCCTTAGTCTTTCTTGGATCTGAGCTAAGCCAGTCATCACAGTCATGAATTGGGTCATCTGATTCCTCATCTCAACCCTCTCATTAGCCATTTGGTTCCTTACTTCATTCAGGTCTTGCTGTACTTGATCCATCTGGAGTCCCGAAAGGTTGTTACGCATCGGGTACCGATGTATTCTGTTGACAGGGAACACTCGTCTGCGAGCAATGTTTCCTGAAACCACAATAAAGTGAGAAACAACAATAAAACAAAACCCTACAAAACAAAGAAAATGTTAGTATGCAATGCAATATGTTTATTTTTCTTCCAAGGGTATCCGGTTTGGTTCTTTGGTTTTGACCTTTCCAGACCTTAAGGAAATGCTGATGATGTTGAGAGAATAAGCCCACCATAAATAATACAAACTGATATATTACAAAGGATGAAAATACATAGTTTGATTACAATACATCCCCACGGTGGGTCAAAAGAAAAAGTACAACAAAAGAAAAAAGGTACAAGCAAAAGGATCAGACATCCAATCCAAAGTCATCTTCCCTGACTTCCTTCAGAAGGGCCTCAGTCACTGGCACTACTGGGTGCTATGTAATAGTCCTTATGAGGAGATTCCTGGTAGCAATGGCACTGGTTAGCTTCTTATGCTTGTCCTGGTCCTTTGACCTCTTCAACCCCGCCAGGAGTTTCAATTCAGATATCTCCTTTTGAGCTGCCAACAAAGCCTCCTAATGCTTCTTCTCACTAGCCTCCAACTGCTCTATCTTAGCCTAAGTCCTCTGATCTTCTTGTGCACGGGCTTCAGTGATCCTGATCCACCTATCCTAGCTTTCCTCCAGATAATGCTCTGCCCTAGCCTTTTGAGTCTTTGCCTCCTTGCAGACATTCTTCAGTACTAACTCCCCTGCTCTTGCCTTCCTAATGTAGTCATCTGGATTCTCAATCTTGGCCAGATGCTCAATCCTGAGTCTTTCCAATTTCGCATTGTCCAGACGGCTGTCATTTCTCTCCTAGAGAGTCTTCTTCAAGGCTTCAGCTAGCTGAGAATTCCTCTCTTTCAGTTTTTCAAACTCTTCCAAACTGACAGCGGCTGCTGGTTGTACTGTAGAAGGTCCAGGCACATCTTCTGAAGTAAATGGCATCCGGGTGATCTGAGCTCTAGTACGGGACCAATCAGAATACTGTGCTGAAGCAATGTTGTTGCACTTGCCAAGGATGGATGTTCCTTTGGTCTGAATGTTATCCCAAGCCCAGGTAGCTTGTCTGACAACAACAGAGTTAGGTTGGATCTCACAGTAAGGAGTCTCAGCCAAATCATGTCCTCTGGGAGGATGAACCAAAGCATATCCCAATTGCCTCTTAAATAGTAAAGGGTTGTAGTTGATGCAACCTTTCACTCCTATCAAAGGCACATTAGGATACTGCCCACAACTTGTAATGATGTCCTTGCCTTTGGTGCTCTGAGTGCACCATCTGATGTCATCTGATGTCAAGGCAATGAACCTCTTAGCCCAATTATTCTGCTGATGAGGGTTCAAAAAGGTATCTGATTTTGGCAAGTGTCTGAGCAGCCAAGAGTAATACATAGGAGCACAGCATCTGACCAGTCTTCCTCTTTGCTTTTCATTCCTCTGATGTACTGAGTAGTAGAAGTCTCCCAATAAGGTGGGAACCGGGTTTCTCAACAAGAACAGATGGATGGCATTCTTACTGACAAACTTGGACTCATCTGCAAACAAGATAACCCCATATATACTGAGGGCTAAAAGTGCACAGACAACCTTCCATTCCCCTACTACAACCTTCAGGGTGGCCTGGGAGATCAAGAAGTCTAGGTGGAGGCCTGGAACTCCAGCCTTGGTTGTCATGTTCTGCTCAATGAGGGCAGGCTCCAAATGCAATGCCCTGGCTATGTCTTCATTTCTGGGAGCAATCATCTCTGGGTTGAAAGGAATCCCTCCTCTGATAGGAACTCCTAACAACAAGGAAAACTCTTCTAGCAATGGTCCCATCTGGAAATCAGGGAATGTGAAGCATCTGAGTGGAGGATCATAAAAATGCAAGCAAGTATAGATCATGCTCCTCTGAGATGCATCTAGATCCATGACCATGTCCAATATGCCTCCATAATGCTCTCTGAACAGTGGGATGTGGTCAGGTGTAATGAGGGACTGGATCTGCCTGATGCCAGTCAGGGTGGGCTCAAAGAAGTGGTAAGTGATGTTGCTCTTTCTTGAAGTATCCATGGGTGCTGGTGAAGAAGCTGAGAGCAACTGCTGATGAAGATCACTGACTGAGAAGCTGGAGATGAATCTCTGATGAAGATAGCTGGAGGAGAATCACTAATAAACTGGTGGAGAAGCTGGAGAAGATAACTGAAGCAGTCTGAGCAGCAGAAGAGGTCAAAACCAAACCAAATATGAAATGATGGATACCCTGTAAAACAAATAAGCAAATGTTAAATGATGCAAAAATGATGTATGCAAATGATATTCAAAGGGTTTGTGATCAAGAGCTGGATCTGTTTATCTGACTTGGTAAAAGTCCATGTATGTTCAAAAGTCCGGATGGAGGCTCAGAAATCCAGTAACCAGGTGGGGGACTCAAATAAAGAGTCACAAGTCCGAGGTAATCACAAGAACTGTCCAAAGTGGTGCATTCTTAAAACAAAATAGTAACAGGGTATGATGTGGCCAAGGGTTCCTGCAAAACCTGTAAACAACCCAACCCCCTCACATATAATGTTCTAGAACAAAGATCCTCATACTTGGATCAGTTATGAGAAGTGTAAACACTTCTAACCCGGAGGTACAGTGTTTACAATAACCATAAAGGATCCTCTTCTAATTCACCACAGATTCTGAAGGTCATAAAAAGGTCATCCAGACTTAGCAGGCTTCCCAGATAGCCCTAGTACTACAGGAAATCTGTAGCACAGAGTTCTCAAGAAGAAACCCATATATGAACCGTGTTTCATATTCCCGCACCAGACCGAAATGGAATGGGAAAGAATATGAAGCCACTCTAGCCTAGGTGTCACTCAGGTCCCAGGTATAGGACCTTAATCACTCAATGAAACCCCACCCCACTAAGGAAAACCAGATCCAGCATAATGATAATGACAGTATGAAAATGCATAAAAGCTGTAAAGGAAAGCAATAAAGCTGTACATAATGCAATAAATAAAGCAAATAAATAAGCACAAGTAGCATATAACACCCCCGTAAACACAAAATCAAACAAGCCCTAGGAGGAACCCACAAAAAGAACCAGAAGCCCTGGTTGCAATATAAGGGTCCCCAGCAGAGTCGCCAAGTTGTCTCTCCCAAAGATTTGCATCCCGGTACAAGCGCGAACGGTCGGCGAAAGAGGAAGAAAATGAAATGAAGGTGAAAAGAGTCACCAACTAGGCATTTTTATCCCAAAGGAAAGGTAATGCTGCATAAACCTAGAAATATATGGATAAGACGGTTGCGAACCAGAGAAACTGAGAAAGGGGGTTGGTTACAACCTGGGAAGGTATTAGCACCCAGATTGTCCGTCGTACTCGACGGGATCCACGCTTGAAAGATTGTGTTTAAAGGGGTAGTGTTTGTGCTATTTGTGTGCAAAAGCTGGAAAAGAATATACAAGTATCAGGGCAAGAAAATGAAGTGAGGTGCTCAGGGATTAGGCTTAAAAAGAGAATGTTGAAAGAGGGGGGAAGAGACAGAGACTTTTGTTCGATAACAATTAAGTTATGCCTACGTATCCTCTCGTGCAATGAGGAAGTCAGAACACCATAGTTCGACTCAAAGAGACTGAAAGATAAATTGACTGTGAACTGCTTGCTTGTCTATGCTCAAGTGTATGACCTGTCTGGCTCAGGTGCTAATTGTCTTGCATTAGACAAAAGAAGTGAGTTCTCGTTTGTGAGTGAATGAGGTGAGAAAAGAATCCCGGAGGAGACAATTATTATTTGCTTTGGTGTTTTTAATATTTTATTGCTTTTTGTGTTTGTCATAAGTTAATGAGCTTAAGCCTAAACCAAAGGTTAGTAAACTCATCATATCCTCCCTCTGATTAGGGATAATGAGAATACCTTAAGTATGAGATAAGCATCTCAAACTTAATTACCATGGTGTAGGATTAAGATCATTAACCTACTTGTGATTATTTAGATGTTTTTGGAGTTTTTGTTTAGTGTTAAGTAATGAGTTTAAGCCATAATCAAGGATTTAATGGACCCATTACACCATCCTAATAGAAGGATAATAGATGAGCACATTTAAGCTGAGGAAGATACCTCAACTTAATCCATGATTAGGGATTAACCTCATGACAAAACAAACCTTTATTAAAGTGGATTTTAGTTACAGGTAAGATTAAGAAGTGAGTTTTATGGTTTGTAAGACAACTTGAGGGGGACTTGTCCATTAACACTAGGGTTAGTCCTTCTTAACCAATTAAGGAAGAATTAGAACCCTAATGCAAGGCCCAAGTTACAAGCTTATTGTCTTAGTGATTATTAAGATGGATTGATTAAGAGGTTTAAACACATTAAGCGTTTAACACTTAGGATTAAAGTTATACACTCCATCCTAAGAGAAGGATGCAGGCATAACCCTAATCACAAAGCCTTAAAACCTTAAAGGTTTAGCCTCTGATTATGAGATGAGAAGAGAGACACAAGAAAAGACACAAAGGTAAAACTAAAGGGGGGAATAATAAAAACCCTAATTATTGTAATGCATTGATGTTCCTATGGTTTGTAAGGCTTAAAAGAGATCTTCAAGAAGCCACCAATGGAAGAAGCAGATGAAAGGAGGAGAAGCAGAAGAAACAAGTTAACTTACTTCACTTAAGAAGATAAGTTACTTGAAGAAAGAAAGTGAAATAAGGACATGAATGAGCAAGCTCACTCTAAAGCAAAGGAAAAATGCAGCAATGAATGCATAAGAAGAAGATGAAGAGGAATGAGAAGTGAAGGCAAATTCACTTCTCAAAGTACTTACCACCTGAAATGGTTAGCATAAGGAAGGAAATGGAATGAAAATGAAGCAAATGCAAAGGTGCAAACCGAAACCAGAAGCATAAACATGATATAAATGATGCTATGACATGATGCAAAAGTATACCAAGTGCAATGGATGATCATACAAGAGATAAGAATGCAAATGAAGCATGTAGGAAGTATGAAAGCACATGAAAGTTCATGGAATGAGATGAATGCATAACATGGCAAATGGATGAAGAAATGGTCAAGCATGATTCTAATGTGTCCTAATATGTCTTAGAGGTCATGTGAATGCATGAAATGTCATGGCAAGTTCTTGAATGAATGCATATGCAAGATGTATGCAAATGAACATGGAAAATTAGGGTTTATATGCAACATGAGATGCAAAAGTCAAAACCAGAAGCAAATCATAAGATAAAAAATTGAAAATGCATTCAAAGGAACCCTAACCCCATATGATATTACACCCCAAAGGAGGAGACCTAACTCTTAACCTAAAGGAAGCTGTGATTTTTCTAAGTTATCTAGGGTTTTAAGGTACCTAAAGGGGAAAAATGCAAATCAATTCAAAAATGCAAAAGAAATTTATGACAAAAATATGCTAGATACTACATGTCAAATGAAGATCAATGAAAAAAGAATCAATGTCATACCATTCATGGTTAGGCAGAAAAGAATTCTTGAAGTTAGGGTTCAAAAATAGGAATTTTATGAACCCTAAATTCAAGAAAAATGTCAAGATTGATTCAAAACCAAAAAGAAATTTGTGTGAATGGTTTGACAATGTTTCTAAATGTCCTAAGATGAAATGTGATTTTTTTGGGATTTTTAGAAACCTAAATGGTATTTTAATTAATTAATTTCCATTAATTAATTAAAATAAACATTTAAATATTTTAAAAATGATTTTTTAATGCAAAAAATAAAAATAAAAATAATTTCTGGTTGAGAAAAATATTTGAAGTAAAAATGCAAAAGGAAAATATTTTTAGGATCTTCTAACTATTTTAAATAAATGATGCAAGAAAAATGAAAAAAATAAATTAAAAACTGAATTAAATAAAAGTAATCTAATATGATGGTTTAGATTTAAACTGGGGATTTTTTTGTTGACTGGCGCGTGAATGGGTGGACAGGATTTACACTGAGCTAATTCTATTTAATTAATTAATTAATCCAGATTTAAAATTAATGAAATGATCTGAACCTTCTAAAACACGCGCCAAACCTATATCAAACGGTCCAGGTTTAAACTCTGCCCTAACCCTAATTAAACAACTTAATGAATTTCAGGTGGCCGAAGAAGACCTCTGGTCATCTTCTCCGGCCAACCCTTCCCTGAGCAACCCCAAAACCTCACCCCTAGGTCATTTCTGGAGCTCTAAAGCTCCAGATCAACTCCTCTCACCTTCCTAAACTCAAATCCAACCTCAAAACAAATTTATCATGGCTCATAAACAAGATTCGAAGAGAATCTCAAAAATGGTAAAACTTTCAGAACACGCATACAAGCTTATTTCTCAACCATTCTCAAAAGTAAACATATTAGTGTGACCATCACAACAAATAGAATCACATTGCAACAAAAGAAATGAGTTCTGGAAAAAAGTTTTTTGGTGGTTGCCTGAGCTTGAACCTTGCAACTTTGAGCTTTCTGGCCACTTCTCTTGTGCAAAATGACTCCCCTTGACCTCATGATGAAGCTTTGATGCTTGGAAGGAGTTTGTTTTGGCTGGTTTGTGTGATTGCACTTCAACTGGCCAAGAATCGTGTTTTGGCTATGGAGTGTTTTTGGTTGTTTTAATGGTTGCTTTGTGTTCTATAGGTGATTTTGAGATGAATGGTGGAAAAAGTTTGAAGATTGAGTATGTGTGCAGAGAGTTTCGAAGGAATTTGCAAGAGGAGTGATTTTGTGGAATGCTGAGTTCTTGGAGCTCTTGGCTTGTATGTCTTATGAAAATGTATCCTTGAAGCATGCTTGTAAAGTCTGGATAGGCCAGAGAGTGGGTGGTGGACTGTGGTGATTGGTATGGGCAAGTTGCCAAAATGTCAACATGACTTGTACTTGTGGTATGGGCATTCTTGCAGCTGGCTTTTTGGCTTGTCTTGGTGAAGCTCATATCAAGGAGGTCCATAGAATTGTATTTGAGGCAATTCAGCAAGTGGATGAAAGGTTATGTGCCCTTTTGCAATTTCATGAAGTTTTGGCCCCTTTTGGATTTCTTCATGGGCAAGGCATGAAAACTTGAGATTCTTGGGCCAATTCTAAGTTTTAGGCAATGCACTATGATGTTATGATGCTTAGAAGTGTGTTTGAAGTCACAAAATGCCTTGGCAAGTGGTTTTGCAAAAATCCCTCTTTGGTGCATTCTTGAAAATTATGTGATTTTTGCCATCTTTGACAAGCCATAACTTGAGTTCCATAATGAATTAGAACTTGTTCTAGTACTTTTTGAAAAGGGAATGATCCAATCTACAACTTTCATGACCAACAATTTTTCATTTGAAGCATTTTTGGTTGAGAAAGAGGAGGTTGAAAAACTTTCCCAAAATGGAAAGTTTACATTACAAGTCATTTCCATTTTTGGCAACTTTTGGTTTAGCTCACTTTTCTTCAATTTTGTGAACTTCCAAGCACTTCAATGATCAAATAAAGATCATATAACTTCAATTTGATGAAAAATCCACTTTGGTTCCATGGATGGGGGCCTCAGATGCCCTGATTTTGCTCTGACTTGCTTAAGAAGTTACCCAGTGAACATATGACTTCCACAATGAATTTCTTCATCAAACTTGGTACACACGATCCTTATAACATATTGAGACCATTAGAAACAAGAATGACCAAAAAATTGGAATTATGGCCTCTGAAACCAAAACCCTAATTTTAGGTCATCTGTGTAGTGAAACCCTAGCTCAGCTTCCATGCTTTCCAAGTTCTTGTGATTCTTTGACTTCCTTGATCTTTGAGGGATGAAATATGATGATTTAACATACATGGACACTCTTGGAGTGATTGAAGACCTTTGGAGTGGCTCAGATGGATCCTTGGATTGCTCATATCACAAACCCTAGATGCAGATGAACTTGAACTATGCAGATGAAATAGAAATGCAATATGATATGATATGATTAAACTTATGCAAACATGAAAGATCACAAGACATGGTGTGAACTTAGTAAGGGAAAATTTGGGGTGTTTACACTCTCAAAATGCTTATTTCTAACACATCATTTGGGATTTACCATTTTGATCCATTGATGATCTCTCACTCAATCTATCAAAATGATAACACTTTAGTTAAATACAAAGTGAACTCCAAGTCCATAACTATCTCTAGCTTATGTTCTTTGGGTGATGAAATCCTTGGTCAAATGTTGAACAAATTTCTCAATCTTGAAACAACATAAGAGATATTTTATTAAAACAAAGCTTTCATCATATATTCATCATCAAGAGTTCTTACAAGAGGATCAAAGCGTATACATACATAATAAATACATATCTACCTTCTAACCTTGACATACTATGAGTTTAGCTCTCCATTTCCATGAGAGCTTCCATCAAAAGAGAGAGATGAAGAAGAATGAGCATTAATGACAATCTCTTGACAATCAATGCACCAATTCTTCGAAAACAAGGTAAAACTATAAATTATGGTGTATTTAGGTCTGAAGTTAATGTTACATCCCAAGAAAAATGAGGAACAAATGCTTAAATACAAGCTGAAAAACGCAGAGCTCGGTGAGCAAGCTTTCATTAAAAAGTTAAACCACCATAGCTCGCTGAGCGAGAAAAGAGCTCGCTGAGCGAGAAACTTGCTGGAAACCTCGCTTGGAGCTCGCTGAGCGAGCTTGATTTCTCCAATTTCTTCAAAAACTCCACAAAGAGAGTCTTGATGCAATTCATTCCTTATTTCAAAGATGCAACCTAAAATTACAAAAACAAAAGTTAAATAAATGATACTTTTAAAATGCTTAAAGTAAACTATGAATAAGTGAAAGAAACAAAGGGATAAGCATGAGAAATCAAAGTAAACTCTTGAAAAGTCTAAAAAATCTACTAAATAATCACACTAATATGCACTTATCAGTAGGACAAATTTTGGGGTATGACTATCATCACCCACTTGTTGATCAACTTCTGTTAGCCTTTACTCATGGACATCATTGTTTTCCTACGGACCTCTTGGTTACGCCACCGTTGGAACAACAAGGTGTATTAGATTATTTGGTGTTTTCTTACAATCACGGGCGTGATGTCCATAACATCCACAATTGGAGCAAATAATGTGAATATCTTCATATTGCACGTTATACCAATGGCAATTTACATATACCTTTTTGACAACTGTCAAGGTCAGATCAATCTCCACGTAAATTCTCGCAAACCTTCCCCTTTCTACATTCAGGGTATTAATATCTACCTTAGCATAAGTACCAACAACAAATGCCAAATAAAGGAGGATACTTTCATTATAATACAATAAGTTAAGCCCTAGAAATCAAATCCAAACCAGAGTCTTTTACATTTATACAAGAGGAGATGCAAAGTCTCACTAGTAAAAAAATATATTTTTAGCATATATTTTTAAGTCAATTCCTAATTAACCAGACTTAAGAAGCCACGCGGTGGAAAATCCATAAATATTATTAGTTTTGTTAGGTCAGGACTACGTTTAACTTACCTAACTAAGATTAAATTAAAAAATGTAATTTACATTAAATTTCTTAAGTCGGTTTTTATGATGAACTGACTTAAGAATTTTATTTATTAAGTCAGGTGCCTTTTACCATACCTAAGAGGTTCATACAAGGCCCGGGTTCGATTCCTACTTATTACATTTTAGTGCAATAATACAATTTTAGGTGTATATGAGGAAAAATTAATTGAATATATATTTTATATAATTAAAATAAATTTTGGTTAATATTGACAAATACCAAACCACCACTCAGTGTTCTTAGGTTCGTGGAGTGTATCTTTCTGCCTTTGCATTTTCAAAACCATAAATCCATAAAACCTACTCCCTCTGTCTCATAAAAAGTGTCTTATTTGCATTTTTTTATGTCTTAAAATAAATGTCTCTTTAGAATCTCAACACAACATTTATTATTTTTTTCACTACTATACCCCTATTTATTAACTTTCACGTTTTTCAACTACTTTATTACTTACTTTTAATAGGAGTATTCTAGTAAATGATATTAATTTTTTTCACTAAAACAGACACATCCAATCATTTCTTAAGAACCGCGTATTACTCAAATAAGACATTTTTTATGAGACGGGGGAGTAAATCATTGTCATCACAACCATAATTATAAACCCTAAATCGATAATCAACAGAAAATGTATTGATATAGGTTTCTTCACGCTCTCATCACCATTTCTCAATCTCACACTACAAAGTTTGTTTTCAGATTTAGGTTTAACCGTTCTCTCAATCTCACACTGCAACTTTTGTTTTCCTCTAATCACTGCTACTAACATCTCACTTTTTTGGCTGCTTCTATCTAGTCACCATACTCACTCTTTTTTGTCCAGGTTCTCTCTTCTCTTCGCGTTTTGAAATGTTATGTTTTGACTTTGTGTTACCTATGAATCTCAGTACATTTATTTATTCTTTTCTTCTTCTTTTTTTAAATTTCAATGAATGCATTGTAGAGAGTGACTATGTGTTTTAAAATTTGAAACATGTGCTAGTGGAAAATTTGTTGGAGGTTTTGGTGATACTAGGAAAGGATTTGAACGCTACATATTAGGTATGTTTTTATGATTATGCATCTATGGTGGTTCAGTTTCTTTGAATGTTTGATGGAGTATTGATGAAATGTTGTTGTGAAATCCAAGATCGAATTGGTTTGAATTTTAGATTTATTATTACATTTAAGAAGAGATTTCTTTTATTTTGGTGATTTTGTTGTTCTTGTTTCAGACACACTCACTGAGAAATTTGTAAAAAAATACTCATTAGATAGTAATGGTGGATCATCATATATATTCATATGCGATTGATATCTAAGAATACAAGCACATACCAACATTAACTACATTTAAAGAACAAAAACAAACAAAAAAAATGATAAAAAATAATACAGGGGTGTACATTACTGTTGCACCCCAAAATTTTCCCTCCCGCAATCAAGACAACCTATCAAGACTTCTAGATGATCATAAGATCCTCAAGACTCCCAATTGGTCAAGAAGTGTGGAAGTTTCCTCAGATAATGCCTCCTCCTAAGCAAAGTGTCCAAAACTAGGGTTTTGTGTTTCCTCAGGTTAAAATGATTTTCAAGGCCTCAAGTGAGCTTCATAACATCCCACATGTATTAAAGAACCCCCATGTCAAGTTTCAAGGCTTTCCCAATAAGTTTGCCCAGTCAGATGATCAGATATGCAAAAATCAGTCAAAGTAGTTAAAAAGTCAAACTGAGGTCAACTGTGGTCAAATCAAAGTCAAACTTCAAGATTTTTTGCCAACATCAAGTTTATGAAGTAAAATTCATCATTTGATCAAGAGTTGATCACGATTCATCAAGGAAGTTTCAGATCATCAAGAATCAAGAGTTTCTAAATTAGGGTTTTCTAAAGAAAAGTCAACTGAACTTTGACCAGCCATAACATTCACATGCTTCATCAAAAAATTCCCATCCAAAGCTCATTTTTAAGAAAATTTAATTCTCTACAACTTTGTGTCTCACAAGCCAAGCCTAAAAATGCTTCATTTAGAAGATATGAGCTAAAATATTATAGGTCATTTCAAAAGTCAACAAAAAGTCAACATCTTCCAAAGGGCATAATTTGAAAATGGTAAAGGATATGGATATGAGACCAAAGAGGTTGGTTAGAGGACTCTTTAAGCTTTCCAAAATGTCCAATAAAACCTTCATATCCTTAAAATTGAGGGATTTATGCCTTGGAAAAGTTGGGAAGTTTTTGAGGGATATATTGAGCAAATGAGGTCTTAAAACCAAAATTTTCCAAATGGTCTTGCAATTTTGTAATCCAATCTTTACAATGACATCATACACGACCCAATTCTTATTTTTTTCAGATTTTTATAATTTATTTTATATTTATTTGGATTTTATTCATTAAAATTCAATTTAAATATATATAAAATATGAAAAATCAAATAAAGCACGAAATCTTTGATTGAAAATTATTTGAATTATATTTAGAATGATTGGAAATCAACCAAAGTCAGATTGGACCAAAAATAGAAATGATAGATGAGATTTTTTGAATATTTGAAAGTGATAAAACTTCATGATCAAGTTATCTTCATAAGCCCATAAATCCACAAGTTTTTGACCTAATTTGAATCCCTAACACAAACCTAATGCAAGCAAAGGATACGAATTTCTGCCTCCAAGAACACCATTCCAACTTCAAAAATTTCAAGGAAAATCTCACATTCGGATTTTGAGCTAGGGACCATATCAAGACTTTTTGAAGGTTCAAATGTGTTCTTTGAACATCACTAATGCAATTTTGATCATTCATTACATCCAAAACCTCAAGAATAGCTAAAACTGAATCATACTTTCTCTTGAAACTCATTTTTTCAATTTCGTATATTAATGCATAATTAATGAATTTTGTTTGTGTTTTCTAGTTTGATTGTTCCTATAGATGATTTTTGGGTATTTTCCTTGAAGATTCATGGCCGAAACTATAAGATGCCATTATTAGGGTTTAACCTCCAAATTAGGGTTCTCTAAAATAAGCTAATTAAATGAATTTTATTGACCTGATTAAATCGTACAGGTTATAAGGATCATTTTGATCTAATCAATTTCAAGAATTGTTGTGTGTTGTATGCTATTTGAAATTCGCAGGCTTTCCTATGTAAGCAAAATTGCAGGAAAAATCACACCAAAACTTGCAGGAGTTTTCGCAGGAAAAAGGTTGAAGATGAAGTTCATGGCGCCATCTGGAAATTCAAATCTTTGATTTAATATTTTATTATATTGTTTCTATTATATGTTAACAAACACTGGTTGGCCCAGTGGTCAGAGCATACGCGTGTGGATAGAAGGTCCTGGGTTCGAACCTGGGTGAGGCTATTCCTTTTTCTCATTATTTTCATTATTCAACAAGTTTATTATATAGTTGTTTGTTGCTGTTTATTAGCAGACGCACCCCATGTGGCTTGTTAGCAAGGCATTTGGTTTGTGAGAATGAGGATGCAAGTTCGAATCTGGCTGGGACCAATTTTTTGGATTTTCCTATTTTCTCAAACAAGTTTCATATATTATTTGCCAAGGTGATTTCATTGATACACGCGCGTGTTAGCTCAGTTGGTTGGAAAGCTTGTTGTGGGAGCATGGAGGCCTGAGTTCGACCCCAGGCTCCAGCAAGTAAGTCATTTTTGTTCTTTTTCTCTATTTCTTACAATTTTAATATATTTTCTTAATTATTATTATTAATATTAACTAAAACTTTTTTTAATAAATAAAAACTCAACTATTTTCTCTATATAAATTATAATCCAAATTTTATGTTTCTAAAATATTTTGTAAATAAATATTAACTATTTTTATTTTAACACTTATATGTTTAATTTTGTAAATATCTAATTAAAACCCTAATTATTTTCTAACCCTAATTTTTTTCACTAACCCTAAAAATTTAACCTAATTTTCTTTAACCCTAAATATTTTTTTTATAATAACTTTTTTTTTATTTTGTATAAATTTTTAATACCTTATCCTTTTATTATTATTATCATTTAAACTTATATTATTTTTTCTTATAAACTCTAAAATTTTAACTTATTTAACTTAAAATAATTCTTTTAAAATTCTGATTTTTCTTCATTATTATTATTATTTTTTTAAATTCTAATATTTATTGCTTTATTTATTATTATTGCTTATTTAAAATTGCTTTATTATTATTATTTATTATTATTATCCGATTATATTGTAATTATCCCAAAGCCATGTAATAATTCCTAGATTTATTTTCCGTCATCATTTCCATTATAAATATTTATTGCATGGTTAGTAAATAGGGTGTGGAAACTATTTGTAATTAAAATTAATTTAGATAATTAACTTTAAAAAGATAAATATTTGAAAATAAACACTCACACACGTAAGTCGATTTTTGATCGCCATCTTGCACTTCCTATGGTATTCCTCTTGGTTGCCTTAAAATAAAATGGTCAAGTCCCTCGAATATAGGGGTGTCTTAAAGCCAAGTCCCTTCAAGTATAAATCATCATAGTCCCTACAGTTTAAAAGATCAAGTCCCTTCGAGGTTGCCTACGGAATAATGATATTGTCCCTTCGAATAAATGATGATAGTCCCTACGAATTGCTAAAGACACCCCTTAAGTTGCCTTCTATGACCATAGGATGACCCTACGCTTGTTCCTTAACACATCCAAGGTAATGACTACCTATTCCTTAATAATAGGGATAGTCTTACCATTGAAAGAACATACGAGAACATGAAAGACTTAATCTAGGGTAAGTACCTCTTAGTTGCTTGCTCACATTTCAAAATACTTTTTACACCTCACTTTCTTAAACAATTTTTCAAAACAAGGCTTTGTATACATCCATACGAGGATCATTACAAAGTACTTAGAAAAATTTCTAATCACACACTACACTCTTCAAAAAACAATTTAAGTGAGCTAAGTAACTAAGAGCCCATGGATAACCATGGATATAAAGGGTGCTAACACCTTCCCTTTGTATAACCTACCCCCTGAACTCAAGTCTTTTAAAATAGGTCTTTCCTGTTCTTATGTCCTTTCCACTTGGATAAAATAAAAGTCGGTGGCGACTCTTGCTATCAGCAACATGACTAAAAAGTCAATTCTCCCACCGTGTTACAGAACTGGCGACTCTGCTGGGGATGTTACTAAGTAAAAGAGGGGTACCCTTAGGAATTAGATCACTTAATTTGTTTGTCTTGTTTTTTTTATATTATCTGTCGGGCTTTTGTGTGAAAGATCCTAACCCGGATCTAGTGTACCCTAGGTAAATGGAAATAGACCAAGGAAACTGTACGGCGTATACCGATATGGTTGATCTGGTGGCCATAGTTAGTGTGACTTCTTGGTTGGTGCTTGTGTTCCTTAAGTAAGTTAAGGATAATATGGGGCTACCATATGTTGTCAATACACTAACTGACTTCTAGAACCCTAGTTATCCCATCTTGGCCTTTAGAAAGTAGTGAGATAGTCGGCTTTGGTGAAGACTGAAGTTGGTTGATACTCGATACTACGCTCATTTAGATCCTAAACTTGGAGGGTTTTGGTTGGCAAGTAAGTTTCCTACTGAACAACCACCCTTGGGAAGGATCAATGATATTGAGATCCCCTAGAACCGGGTTACTTTTGTAGGACAGGATGAACCAACTAAACTTCAGGGGAGGGTACTTACCTTTAAACCTCATGCAAGCCTTCAAACCTAGGGTTATTGTGTGACTTATTTGTGTGTGCAACATGTTTGTGATTGAGCATAACATCATGACATCATGCATCATAAGCATAGCATTTTCACTAACCGTTTCAAGGACCAAAGGATTTATCTTTGTTCTTTGTTATAGGTCATGGCTTCTACTCGTAGGAATACTATCCGGATCAACTTTGTAGGAATACCTCCTGAGCTTAAGGAATTGGTCTCTCAAGTTTCTGAAAACTCCCAATTCATCAAGAGGCATGGTCACCTGCTGGATCTAGTCACTTCAGGGTTCAATGAAGACATGATGAGTGTCTTATTTCAGTTCTTTGATCCTAAACATCATTGCTTCACATTCCCCGACTATCAGCTGGTTCCTACAATGGAAGAGTTCTCCAAAATACTGGGTATACCTATCCTTGATCAGAGACCCTTCACAGGCTTAGAGAAGGAGCCTAAACCTGAAGTCATTGCTGCAGCTCTACATATGAAGAAATCAGACATTGTCCTAGAAACGAGAAGCGGAGTTAAGGGTATTCTTGCTAAGGTATTGATGGATAAAGCTCAAGTGTTCTTGAAGGCTATGAGTTATAATGCTTTTGAGGAGATCCTAGTCCTATTGATCTATGGCTTAGTTTTGTTCCCTAATCTAGACCAGTTCATAGACGTACACACCATCAACATATTTCTGACTCACAACCCAGTACCTACATTACTTGGAGACATCCTACATTCTCTTCACACTCGTACTACGAAAGCAAGAGGGACTCTGATGTGCTTTATACCTTTATTGTCTAGGTGGTTTATTTCTCACCTTCCTCGATCACTGATGAAGAATGAACAAGGGTTCAGGTGGTCTAAGAGGATCATGTCACTTTTTCATTCAGATATTCATTGGTGCTCTCGATCTATGGAGAATGTTACTATCATTGATCGTTGTGGGGAATTCCCTAATGTGCCACTCCTTGGTATAAGAGGGGGAATTACCTACAACCCTTCTTTAGCACTACGTCAGTTTGGTTATGCTCGGAGTAATGGTACTCATGACATGCTTATTCAGGGTATTATGTTCGACTACAACAACGATCTTCAGGGTTACCATCAAATGTTTATACGAGCTTGGAACAAGGTGAATAGGATTGACAGCAACACTTTGGAGCCAAAGTATTCTATTCCTATGGAGCCTTATCTCAGATGGGTTCGATCTCGTGCCCAGACTCTTATGATGCCATATCCTGCTGTTCTACCAGTCACTATGGATCCTGTTGCCGAAGGAGATGTTCCTTATACCATCCTTCATCCAGACATGCCCACTGATTTAGAAGAATTTCAAAAGTCCTAGATTTAGTTGAAGGAGCAAAGGGATACTTTTGAGACTCATTTCAGAGTTGGTCAAGAAAGAATTCTGGAGCTAACAAGGCAACTTCACGAGGAGTAGAACCTGAACAAGTACCTTCATGCAAAGAGGAAGTGTCCACAGGAGATTTAAAACCCCATATATTTATCTTTTGTATCTTATTGTTATTTCTTTGTAAGCCCAAGGGGCAAAACTTATATTAGGTATTTACTAATAAAATTTTGTTCTTGTTTTCGTCTAAACAAATTTAAATCCTACGGTCCTTGAAAACATTGCATAAGCATATACATACCATATCATTGCATCACAGGTTTCTAATGAACAAGTATCTTATCTTCTCTCTATTTATTGAAGCAGAAATGGCTCTCGAACAAACTGTTAAGGATCTCCAGACTCGGAATGCACAATTTCAAGAAATGATTATGAACTTGTCCATGGGACAAGATGAGCTGAAGGCGCTTTTGACTAAGAAGAAGAAGAAGACTAGAAAATCAGTGGGCCTCATCAACCTGGGTAGAAGATTCAGAGGTCTTGTCAAGACAGAGGAAGAGGTTGAGAATCTTGAGTCTGAAAATTCTGAGAGAGAAGGAGGCAGTCTCCATGATACTATGGAAGATTCTGATTCTGAGGAGAACTATTATCATGATCTTGCTAGTGAGGAGAAGTATAAGATGCTGGTAGACAGAATGAATGCTATGGAACTACAAAAGAATTCTGGGTTTGACTTTGAAGATTTGAGTTTGATTTCTGGAGTCTCCATTCCTATAGGTTTCAAAGTTCCTACTTTTGTGGTGTATGATGGCGTGTCTTACCCAAAACTACATTTAAGGTCTTATGTCAGAAGAATTATACCCCATACTCCTGATAAGAAGTTATGGATACATTTCTTTCAAGAGAGTTTGTCTCGATCTCAACTAGAATGGTATTATCAACTGGAGAGTACCAACATTTGCAACTAGAATGATCTTGCTGAAGCTTTCTATAAGTAGTACCAATACAATTCTGATTTAGCACCAACTCGCATGCAACTCTAAAGCATATCCATGGATGCCAAAGAAAGTTTCAAGGAGTATGCTCAGAAATGGAGAGATCTGGCAAGTAGAGTTCAACCCCCTTTGACTGACAGGGAATTAGTTGATATGTTCATGAGTACATTGACTGGTCCTTTATATAGTCATCTCATTGGAAGCTCATCATCTGGCTTCACTGAGCTGATAATGATTAGAGAACGTGTGGAAAGTGGGATACAAAGTGGAAAGATTCAGATAGGTTCTTCTTGAAGTATCACCAAGAAGCCCCCTCTTGGGAAGAAGGAATCCAATGTTGTGTATAGCCAGCGTGGTCGTAATGATCGTAACCAATCTGTGGGAGCTGTTTTGATTTCTAATCCTACACCCCCACCACAAGAGCAACAACATAATAGTCATCCCAAGCCCAGGAGGCAGTTTACCAAGCTCAATATGTCATTGGCTAAGGCTTTGCAGCATATGTTGAAAGGAGAATTGATTACTTTGAAGGACCCACCACAGAATATCAATACCTCCTCTTCTCGTTACAATCCCAATGCAAGGTGTGCATACCATTCTAATAGTCTTGGCCATGATACTAACAGTTGCTGGTCGTTGAAGAACAAAATCCAGGATATGATTGAAAATGGAGAAATTGAGTTTGACCCTCCGGAAACTTCTAATGTGATTACTGCTCCCATGCCTAAACACGAGAAGACTGTTAATGTTGTTGATGAGGTTGTTTATGTCCGTACTGTGGCTGACATAACTACTCCTCTAGCTATTATCAAGAAGAAACTTGTGCAAACCGGTTTATTTTCGAGTTGCAGGGAAGATTGTTTTTACTGTGCCTATAAACCTGATAGTTGTTGGAGGTTGAGGTCAGGTATTCAACGCCTGATAGATAACTATACTATACTATTTGAGATGACCCCTTCTATAGAGAGTCTGTGTGGAGGTTTGGCTCAAGATTTGAAAATTGAAGATATGGCTATGATTAACAAGATTCCTGTGAAGATTACTTCAAATGGTCCAGTGAGGATCACTTCTAAGGGTCCTGTGAAGATTACTGCTGAGCCAAAGGTGGCTCCAATGATTATTACTACTCCTGGTCCTATCTGTCGCTCCCAAAGATTTGCATCCAGGTACAAGCGCGAACGGTCGGCGAGAGGGACAATGAGAACACACAGCCGTGAACTCACTGGAGATGAATAGAGTCGCCAGCTAGGCATTTTTATCCCGGAGGAAAGGTAATGTTGCATAGACCTAGAAAAAGATGGATAAGACGGTTTGCGAACCAGAGAGACTGAGAAAGGGGGTTGGTTACAACCTGGGAAGGTATTAGCACCCAGATTGTCCGCCGTACTCGACGGGATCCATGCTTAAGAGATTTGTGTTTTAAAGGGGTAGTGTCAGTGCAATTTGTGTATAAAAGAGCTGGAAAAGGATGTACAGGTGTCAGTGTAAGTGAAGTGTATAGGTGAAGTGTCAGTGTAAGGACAGGAGTGAAATGCTCATGATCATGAGGCTAAAGAATAAGGCTAGAAAGAGGGGGAATATACAGAGACTTTTGTTCGATAACTGTTAAGTTATGCCTACGTATCCTCTCGTGCAATGAGGAAGTCAGAACACCGTAGTTCGACCCAAAGAGACTGAAAGATGAATTGACTTGTGAACTGCTTACTTGCCTATGCTCAAGTGTATGATCTGTCTGGCACAGATGCAAACTGTCTTGCATTAGACGGAAGAAGCAAGTTCTCGGTTGTGAGTGAATGAGATGAGAAAAGAATCCCGGAGGAGACGATTATTGTTTGTTTTTGAGTTTTCAGTCTTTTATTGCTTTTGAAAGTTTGTCATAAGTTAATGAGCTTAAGCCTAAACCAATGGATTTAGTAAACTCATCACATCTTCCCTCTGATTAGGGGTAATGAGAATACCTTAAGTGTGAAGTCAGATTCTCACACTTAATCACCTTTTGATGTAGAGTTAAGATCATTAACCTACTTGTGATTATTTAGATGTTTTTGGTGTTTTTGTTTAGTGTTGAGTAATGAGGTTAAGCCATAATCAGGGATTAAACAGACTCATTATACCATCCTAATAGAAGGATAATAGATGAGAATATTTAAGCTGAGGAAAGCTCCTCAACTTAATCCATGATTAGGGATTAAACTCATGACAAAACAAGCCTTTGATTAAGTGGATTTTATTTAATGGTATGATGATGAAGTGATTTTTATGATTTGTAAGACAACTTGAGGGGGACTTGTCCATTAACACTAGGGTTAGTCCTTCTTAACCATTTAAGGAAGAATTAGAACCCTAATGCAAGGCCCAAGTTACAAGTGTGATGTCTTGATGATTATTATGTGAATTGATTAAGAGATTTAAACACATTAAGGGTTTAACACTTAGGATTAAAGTTATACACTCCATCCTAAGAGAAGGATGCAGGCATAAGCTTAATCACAAAGTCTTAAAGCCTTTAGGGTTTAGTCCCTGATTATGAGATGAGAAGAGAAGACTCAAAGAGAGACACAAAGGTAAAACTATGAGGGGAGACTAATCAAAACCCTAATTCATTGTCATGCTTGGTTGTTCCTAAGGTTTGTGAGGTTTACAAGAACAACCTTCAGATGAACCACCAGGAAGCAGATGAACAAGAGCAAGAGAAGAAAAGTGACTTGCTTCATTCAAGAAGTCAAGTCACTTGAAGAAAGAAAGTAAGAAGAACAAGAATGAGCAAGCTCAAACTCAAACACATACAAAAATGCAGCAATGCATGCAAGAGAGATGAAAAGAAAAGTTATGAGAAGTGAAGGCAAATTCACTTCTCAAGTTTACTTACCACCTGAAATGTTAGAGAGAAATGCAATGCAATGCAAGATGAGATGAAATGGTGTGATGCTAGACCAAACCAGAAGCATGTTGATGATGCTATGAGATGTTACAAACATGAGGCAGCACATGGAAATGATCATACAAACCTATGGATGCAAATGAAGCAAGTTAAGAAGCATGAACATACATGAAAAGTTATGAGGTGCATATGGCATACAACATGGCAAATGCAAGATGCAATGATCAAACATGCTTTCAATATGTCTTATGATGTCAAATGAATCAAAAGAATGCACAAAATGCAAAGACAAGTCATGTTATGCAAGGAAATGCAAGAGGGATGCAAGAGAAAGCCCAAATTAGGGTTCATGGATCAAACATCAAACAAAAACCCAAAACAGAAGCAAATCCTAAGATAAAAAAATGGAAAATGCCACCCAAAGAAACCCTAAACCTATAATGAACCAGTGTCCAAAGGGGAGCTCTCAACTCTCAACCAAACTCAAGTTATGAATTTTCTAAGTTATTAGGGTTTTTTAGGGTTCTTAACAAAAGAAATGTCAAACAATTGGAAAATGCAAGATCAAATCATGACCAATTTATCTTAGAAACTATATGCTAAACACAAAACAAAGCAAAAAGAATCAATGTCCAAACCTTCTCCAATAGGCAGAAATGAATTTTTGAATCCATGATCAAAATAATGCACAAAATATGATTTAATTCAATGAAAAATTCTTAAAATGCATCAAGATCAAAAAAGAAATTTGGTTTGAAGGTTGGACAATGTTTCTAAATGTCTTAGAACATTTCATGAATTTTTTTGTAATTTTTAAATACCTAAATGTATTTTTAATTAATTAATTCCCATTAATCAATTAAAAATAATCTTTTAAATATTTAAAAATACTTTTTTAATGATGAAAAATAAAATAAAAATATTTTTGTGTCATAAAAATTATTAAAACTCAGAGGAAAAAGTTTCATAATTTTTATGTATTTTTTGCTATTTTAAAATAATTATGCAAGTTAATTGAAATAAAATGAATTAAAAATCAAATAAAATAAAAGTAATCAGGATGGATGGCCAGGATGGAGCCTGAGTTCAAATGTGTTGACTGGCGCGTGAATGGAGGGTGTGGATTGCACCTGACTTAATTAATTTAATTACGAATTAATTAAAGCTAATGAGAGAGATTAGGGCAAATGAAATGATCTGGGCCATCCAAAAGAGAGGGAAGTCAACAGGTCAAAGGCCATCTACGGCTCAAATTCAAACTGGAGTTAATGACCTGAGATTAGGGTTTAATGACTCAGGTGGCCGGAGAAGACTTCCGGTCGTCTTCTCCGGCCAGCACCTCACCGGGAAACTCACCAACTCCCTCAAAACGTAACGAAAATGAAAACTAAGCACACCAAAATGATCCCCATGATTCCCTGAGCTAAAACCCTAAGTCCAAACAAATTTCTTCTTCCTCAAAACCATGAATCGGACAGAACAAGTTTTAGGGCAAAGCAGTTTCAGAGACAAATTAAATGCTTATTTCACCACCATTTCAAAAACCAAAGACATATTCATGACCAGGACAACACAAAGAACAAGTTTGTAACAAGAAAAATGATTTCTGGAAAAATAATTTTCGAGCTACCTGAGATTTGGAGCTTTCAGTTTGAGGACTTTCTGGCCACTTCTCTTTGTGCAATCCACTCCACTTGGTCCCCAGAAGATGTTTGAATGCTCAATGAGAGTTTAAGCTGGCTGGATAGTGAGATTCGAAAGCTTCTGCTCAAGCTTGGTCAGAAATGGCAATGGTGAAATAGAGAGCTTCAGGTCATGATGAATGGTTGTTTGTGATCCTGAGGATGAATGGAGAAGGTCTGGAGTGTTTGTTTGTGTGTTTGTGAGCTGTGGTGAGAGTTTCGAATGAAACTGCAAAATGGAGTGAGAAATGGCAGTGAGATGTTCAGGCTGTTTCAAGCTTGGGTTCTTGGTGCTGGGTGGTCTATGGAGCAAGGTGAGTTGAATGGTGAAGAGGGTTTGAATGTTTGGTGGCTGTGTAGGCAGATTCGAAGGAAGTTGCAACTTGGTAGGTTTTTGTGAATGTGTTGAATGTGGATGTTTCAGCCTTGCCTTGTGTTATGTCTTGCTTGCAAATTGTCCACATAACTCTCTCTCATTGGTCAGTTGACAAGACATGCCCTTTATTGATTGGTAAGTTACCTTTTGCAAAAAAGTCAAATAATGTGTAAGAGAAGCATGGCTCAAGGTCTAGGCAAGTACATGGCATGGGCTGGCGCAGCAAGGGTGAGGGAGAGGTCTAGCAAAGCTCAGCATCCAAGGCTGCAAGTTGTAGGAAGCATGATCATGAGTTTTGCAACTTGTTGTAACTTTGGTTCACATGTGAGAAAGTCTTGTTACACAAACCAAACCATGGGGAAACTTGGTCCAATTCTGATTTTTTAGGCTCATAGAATGGTTGTGTAATGGTTTCAAATGAATTAGAGGTCACATAATGCATTGGTTCATGACTTTGCAAAATTTCCATTTGAAGCATGCCTTGAAAATCAATGATTTTAGCCAACTTTGCATTGCCATAACTTTTGATCCAAGAAGAGTTTGATCATGTTCTTGTACTTTTTGAAAAGGGAAAGATGAGATCTACAACTTTCATGACCAAAGTTTTTCCATTTGAAGCATTTTTGGAACAAGAATCATGGCTTGAAAAATGACCTAAAATGATGCATTCTTGAAAAGTCAACTATGCCCAAAAAGTTAACATTTGCAAAAACCCTAAATTCTTGATTTTTATGAACTTCAATCTTCTTCCATGATCAAATAAAGATCACATACACTCAAAATGATGAAGATCACCCATTGGTTGGGTCATTGGGGGCCTCAGATGCCCTGATTTTACATTGACTTGTCTGAAAAGTCAACCCTTGATCAGATGACTTCCCCATGGAATTTCTTCATGAAAATTGATATGCATACTCCCTATACCATATAAAGAGCAATGGAAACAAGGATGACCAAAAAATTTGGAGTTATGGCCTCTGAAACCAAAACCCTAATTTTAGGTCAACTGTGCAGTTCATCCTGGCTCTGCATCCACTCAAACCCTAGTCCTTGTGATTCCTCTGCATTTTTGACTTTGAGGAGATGGAATATGACATGAGAACACACATGGACCACTTTGAAATGATTGGTGGCCTTTGGGGTGGCTCAGGATGCCCTGAGGTTGCTCAGATCACAAACCCTAGGTGCAGATGCCTTAGAAACTATGCAGTGAATCAAAAAATGAGATGTGAGATGATAATATTGTGTTTATGCATATGAGGATGATCACAAGCCATGGTGTGAATGGGTGAGGGCAAATTTGGGGTGTTTACAGCTGCCCCTATTCAAACATGAGTTAGCTGTGCAGGATGTAAGCAACGGCTTAACAGGCAAACAAGATAACTTGTGGTTGAATACCAAAGACAGTCCAAAATTTGCACTCACAGAATGAAGAAGAAAAGGGATATAGATTGTAAAAGAAAATAAAGTATATTGTAAAGGTGCGGAAAACAAAGAGATGACGGGGACGGCCGACATGCTGGGGATAGAAGGTAAAGCCAAGACGGGGACGGCCGACTAGCTGGGGAAATAAAATCATGATGGGGACGGCCATCAAGATAAAGCTGTAAAATTCTCTGAGGATTTAATGAAACATGACGGGGACGGCCGTCAGGTTCATAAAGGTAAAGCAAACAACGATGGGGACGGCCATCGGGCTAAAAAGGAAAAGGGACCACGACGGGGACGGCCATCGGGTTAAAGAATAAATGAAATAAACAGATGATGGGGTACGGCCATCAAAGGTGAAGGACGATCACCTAGCAGGGGACGGCTGCTCTGTTGGGGATAAAAGGAATATGATGGGGACGGCCATCAAAGGTGGAGGACGACCACCTGGCAGGGTACGGCTGCCGAAAATAACAACGATGGGGACAGCCATCGGATAGAAAAGGTCAGCGATGGGGACGACCATCGGGCGAGCATGATGGAGGACGACCATCAAGAAGTGGAGGACGACCACTCAGCAGGGTACGGCTGCTCTCGAGGCTTATCATAACACAGGACGAGTGTTAGATAACCAAAATCAACAATGGGGACGGCCATTGGATAAAATGATGAAGGACGATCATCAAGAGGTGGAGGACGACCACCTAGCAGGGGACGGCTGCTAAAATATCAACGATGGGGACGGCCATCGGATGAGCATGATGGAGGACGACCATCAAGAAGTGGAGGACGACCACCTAGCAGGGTACGGCTGCTCTCAAAGTTATCATAACACAGGATGAGTGTTAGATAAAAAGGAAATTTGCTTTGTTGGCGATCTACTGGGGAATAGTAAACACGGACGAGCGTTTACATCCAAGAAACAAAAGGTATAAGTGTTTGGTATTATGTATAGATTAAAGATGCGGACGAGCATCCTTAAGACTATGATACGGACGAGTATCACTTAGAAACAAACTGACACATGTTCAGGGATGGTGATACGGACGAGTATCAACTGGTTAACAAAGAACACGGACGAGTGTTGCATCTGAAAGAATCCTTCTGGGGAATAGTAGACACAGACGAGTATCTATATTCAAGAAGACATAAGTGTTTGACACGGTGTGTGGATTAAAGATGCGGACAAGCATCCCTAAGAGTATGATACGGACGAGTATCATGTAGAAACAAACACTAGACGCAATGTTCTGAGATGATGATACGGACGAGTACCAACTGGTTAACAAAGAACAAGGACTACCATCGAATCTGCGGGGATATGAGTGATGATGTATACAAGATACGGACAAGTATCTGTATAAGTGTACCAATGGGTAGTGAGTATTGTAATGATGAGCGTTTTAACTGCTGAGGAGAGTGACACGGACGAGTGTCAAAAGGAGAAAAATAAGGTATCAACAAGTATATGGGTTGTAAAAGTGTAGGCGACTGCGCTGGGGATATGACACGAACGGGTGTCAAGAAAATATAGATATACAAGTATAGGTGAGTGCAAAGATGATGTCTTTGGCTTTCTGCCGGGGGTATGACACGGACGGGTGTCAGGAAGTGTCCGTAATACGGGTGATCTTGTTTGTAAAGAGTGTTCAGGCGACTTTACTGGGGAAAGATGACACGGACGGGCGTCAAAAAGGAGTATATGATGGTGTTTTGTGAATGTGAGGCAACTGCTTTTGCTGGGGGGAACCCGTTGGGGATTTTTGTGTATTGTTGATTGACTGTCAATATTTACAAGTGTTTGATTCAGGCCATGACTTATGATTATGCAATATGTTTGATTTTTGCCGTAATGCTCCGTATTGGATGGAATGCTACGCTTTGTAGGTGAATATGATGTGAATGCTATGATTATGCAAAGGTACCAAACCGGGATTCGGATCCCGTTGCTGTGAAGATCTCTGGTCGATCTGCTCAAAATGGACATCCCAGCTGGGGATGAGATCATTGATAGATCTGATGAGATGCATCTGCTTGGGGATATAGGTCACTAATAGACATATCCTTGTAAATGAGAGACCCAGCTGGGGTTTGTAGAAGCTTTCTTCACTCTGTTGTGATCCCTTCATGCGTTGTTCTCTTGGATAGAGGCTGAAACTCTGTGGGGAGATGGTTCCCTGGTTTTTGTATTCTGCTGAGGAAGAATGATTGGAACTTCGGCTGGGAGAAGCAACAGGTGGTAACTCAGCTGGGGAGAAAGCACTTTGGGTGCTAAGACTTGAGTGAGTGCTGATTTGCCATCTTACTGGGATGAAGCTTACATGCCCCAGGTATAGCATAACAGCTGTGTTGGGAAGATATGCCAATGAAAATTGGAGTTTGACTGAATGAGAATAACCAAATCCTCACGAACAAACCTTGTCGGCTGAAAGAAGATCTTTATGCTCGGGGAAGAAATAAACTTCCAATGCCCTGCTGGTAAAATAAATACCAGACATTCCCTGAGAATTAACATAGTGCTTCAAACTTCTGAGCTCAACAAAAACATTACTGATCATCCTGAGTGAACTATCATTCCCTTAACTCCTTAATTATACCATACTGCACCATCCATAAAAAGATTGTCTTCAGAGGATTTTACAGAAGACTTGGCATCCAGAATTGCCCCAGTGTCTTCAAACTCTCGCAGAAATTCAACAAGTCTTGAGATAACTGCCCTAGATTACGTCTTGAAACGATTCTTACCCCCACATCAGAGCTAAAACAGAAACCATGCGGTATGAAGATGCAATGCAAATGATGTACAAAGCAGACGTATGCTCATAACCAAAGATATGAAACAAGGATGGTTGGGCGCTAGGGCCAGGTTGATAGATATATATTTTGTTTGGTTGCCAAGCAATTGGACTTTTGAAGGTGAATTACCAGACGAGAACTGGTTTATTAAAGGTAGGCCAACAGACAAGAACTGATGGGCAAAGAATAGGTCGTCAGACGAGAACTGACTCCTTGGGTTCATTGTCAAACGAGAATTGACTCTGAAAAAAGAATGACTACCAGACGAGAACTGGCGTTCAATGGGTTGAATGAAAAGGTGACCAGACGAGAACTGGTTAAAAGATTCGCCTACCAGACGAGAACTGGTATTTGAAGTTGGTTTGCCAGACGAGAACCGGACTTTGGGTTTGTCTGCCAGACGAGGACTAGACTTTAAAAGGGTTTGCCAGACGAGAACTGGACTTTGAAAGGTTGATAAGTTGGGGTTACGAGGCCCTGGATGTGAGATCTGATGTTGCGGGGGTTATGCTCAATGCACTTATGATGCGTATGCTCCAGAGATGCGACATGAATAATGTATGCAAATGATTTATGCAATGATTATGAAAGGCTATGAGAACTCCCGAGGATGGGAAGAAAGGGTCTTATGTGACAAGGCTTCTGGTTGAGAAGGGTGACAAAGGCGACGGTGGGTGGCATGATTTCCCGACACTCGTCTTGAACTTGGAGATCACTGATACAAATTGCTCTGTGTAGCTAAAATTTGCCCCTGTTGGGTGAGTCTCTGAACAGACCGCCACTGATTATCCAATTCCTGGAATAGCAGACCTGGATGCTCGAGGAGAATTGCATCTAGTGAACTCTGGAAGTATCCTTCCCCGGTATGAGCGTGTAAGCGACTTGACTCATTCTGACTGAGCATTGGAAGACTTCATCCTTGGACAACAGAAATTTCGGGTGGCCTGCCCCTGTTTGGCAGATTCAGCTCTGATCAACTGACTTCGAATGACGTTCCTCGATCAACTGATGCTTGGGAACTCTCTTTACCCTGACAGATTCCTTGGTCAACAAAACCACTGGATAACATGCCCCTGATTCATAGGCTAACAAGATGCTCTTGATTCTGGTCATCATTGTTGAATAATCAAGTTTTCCTCTGATTACCCTTTGTAGGAACTTCCCTGGTGTCACAAACTAACTTGCAATTAAAACTGTACATTCACAAATGGTAATTTTAATGCAGTGCACATGCAAGTTTTTTTTTTGAAAATTTATTTATTTTGATGCTGTGACAGTGTGTGACGAATGGACGATTAGTCCAAACGTAGTGTTAAGTTAGCAAATCGTTAGGAGTCAGTTTACGCAACCTTGTCGTAATATGCTTTCAGAATTGAACCCGATTCAGTTAGGACTTTCAAGGGTTATGACGTAGTCTGGTTCACGGTTTTAGAAAGAAGGATTTATGGCTCAAAGTTTATTTGTGCCCACCCATTCTCCTTGATGTCCTCCAGTCCTATGTTCATCTAATTCGACTTAAGCGCTCGCTTCTCACAAGGGTTTTGTAATGATTGAGGAACCAATGACGTTGATGGTTTACGCACCAATGAGGTTTCTTGGAGTAACAGTCACCCATTCTGACTTTGTGTCTGGTCACACGACTTTGTTCTTATGAAACTTTTTCTTTTTTGATATTTTTACTCCCTAATTTTTGCCTGGACTGATTCTTTTTTGAATTTTCGATTTTGAAGTCCAGCGGGATGCCCTAACTTTTGCCTAAGTCATTGGTTTTCACATTTTTTCGACTTAGCGGGCTTTATTTCTTTTTTTTTTCTTTGATTTTTGTTGAACAAATCGTGTGACACTGGCTTGTCATGACTTGCTGAAAGGGTTGACTGCCACATTCCTTTGTTGGTGAGGGATAACCATTGTGGTTTCACGTCCCTTGACCTCTTGAGGTGTAATGAATAAAGGTAATGGATCCTCGGATGCACACTCCTTTGGAAATTTGAACGCTCGGTCAAATTGACTGATAACTACCCTGCCCCGGGTTAAATGTGAGGGTTTTTTCGTTCAGAAAAGAAACTCCTGCTTCAAGGCTCAAAGGGGTTGACGAGGGTCTATCTCCCTTATATCTCCGGTGTTTGGGAATTGAAGCAATGCCTGTACATCGTCAGCAGGTTCTACTCTGAAAGCATACCTTCAACAATTATGAGTATTCAGTTGTCATCATCCTCCCTCAAACTTGCTAAACAACAGTGACATAGATGGGAGGTAAATGGATGCAATCTTTTTGTTTTTTTTTCTTTTTTCAATGCAAGTAAAGAAAAATGAGCGAATGCGACATGATTGATTCAAAAGTGCAAGATCACTACATTAACATTACCATTTAAAATAACAATGCTTAAAAGACAAGTAGCTGCTAACAGGAAAGAAGCTACAATGCAAATGATAAAAGGATACAATGATCACCAACTCTGCTGACATACTGTTGTCTGAGCCACTGAAATCAAGATACGCTTCTTCTGAAGTCTTTGAACTCAATCAGGTGAAAGGTTGACGTGCACAACCAAGCTTCCTTCTGGAAAGGAGATGTAGCCCTTGTCGATCAACTGTTGTACTTTGGCTTGAAAAGCTTTGCAATCTTCAGTTGAATGTCCCATTGATCCACCATGATACCCACACTGCTCATGGGGATTGTACTCTGGAGGGTACGGCTCTGACAACGGCTTGAGAGGCTTAGGAACCACCAAAGAGCTCTGAACTAGATGTGGTAAGAGTTCACTGTATGCCATGGGGACTGGATGAAGAGGAGCAATCCTTCTTTTCAGATTGTTACGAGGCCTAGGCTGGCTCTGAAGTTGATTCTGAGGTTTTCGATCATGATATTGCAGATTTGGACGAGGAGGAGTCCACGACTTCTGATATGGTGTTCTAAGCATTGCCGAATGCCCATAAGAGTAATCAGATTCAGGAACAGATGATCTCTGAGAAGATGTTGGTCCAGAATATGCAACATTGGCCATGACTGCATTGGTATCATACCATTCTTCTCCTTGGGAGCTAACAACAGATTCACTTTCACTAGCTGGGATATTCGAAAAGTCCTGGATCTTTCCACTTTTGAGCAGGCTCTCAATGCGTACTCCAACTATCATCAAATCAGAGAAGCTTGTCATCCCAATGCTACTCATTCTTTCCAAGAATGGACCCTGCAAGGTGCCCACGAACAGGTCAATTAATTCTCTGTCTGAAAGTGGTGGTTGCACTTGGGCTGCCAATTCTCTCCACCGCTGTGCATATTCTCTGAAAGATTCACCACTCCTCTGGGATAGGCTCTGCAAGTGCGTGCGATTGGGCGCCACGTCCATATTGTGCTGGTATTGCTTTACGAAAGCTCTGGATAAATCATTCCAAGATCGGATGTGACTGCTTTCCAAATCTATGTACCAACTTAAAGATGCCCCACTTAAACTGTCCTGAAAACAGTGAATCATCAACTTATCATTGCGGGCATAAGAAGTCATTTTTCTACAGAACATCACCAAATGATGCTTCGGGCAACTGACACCAGTGTATTTCTCAAACTTCGGAGTTTTGAAATCTGGAGGAATGACAAGACCAGGCACCAAACACAGGGTTAGAGCATCAAAACCGAAGGCATCAGGATCCGCTAAGGCTTTGAGTCGCTCGTCCAACACACGAAATCTTTCAGCAGGATCAATAACTTGTGGACCCTTGGTTTTCACAAGAGGGATTTCCCCTTGGAAGTCTGGCATTGGGAAGGCAAAACTCTGATAATTCGCAGTATCAGTCGAATATGAAGGTCCACCTCGGACAACAGATGGTTCAGGTATACTCTGATTCACGATCGGGGTCTGTGCAGGCTGAGCTTGAGCAAGATTGCTCACTTGTGGAAGATCTTCATCAGGAGAAAGACCATACAGAGGATTGGTCATTGAAGTGAAACCAGGTGGAAACTCAACATTCTGACGGTTGTTCTCTGACATAGCTACTGACGGCTTCCAATCTGACCCTTTACCTCTTGACACTGCTCAATCTTCCTTCAAACACTGTCGTCTTCCAACAATTAACACTTGTTCAAACTGAGTACCGGGAAATCAGCTGGCTGGTCATGGACAAAAGAGGAAGGATGAGCTCTTTGGAGGAGGAAAATGCAATGCAGATGCAAATGCAAAATGCAATATGATGATGCAAAAGATGCAAAGACATGGGATCACAGCTGGAAACTGCCTGGAATCTGGAATGCCGGACCAAGAATCGAGTGTCTGTAACCACAAGATCTCTATATAGTAACCCGAAATAGTAACTGAAAACCAGAGGTCAATAGCTTCAGGATCATAGTGACCGGATCAAACAATTGTACTGGTAATGAGGGTATGTTGAGGTCAAGGGTTCCTGCAAACCTGTAAACAGCCCGACCCCCTCACAGGTAGTGTTCTAAAACAAGGATCCTCAGACTTGGATCAGTTATGAGAAGTGTAAACACTTCTAACCCGGAGGTACAGTGTTTACAATAACCATAAAAAATCCTCCTCTAATTCACCTCCGTTTCTGAAGGTCAATACTAAAGGTCATCCAGACTTAGCAGGCTTCCCAGATAGCCCTAGCACTACAGGAAATCTGTAGCACAAAGTTCTCAAGAAGAAACCCATATCTGAACCGTGTTTCACATTCCCGCACCAGACCGAAATGGAATGGGAAAGAACATGAACCACTCTAGCCTAGGTGTCACTCAGGTCCCAGGTATAGGACCTTAACTCTCAGTGGAACTCCCACCCACCAAAACAGAAACAACAGATCCAGCCAGAATAGTACGACAGTATGATGTATGCAAAGCTATAAAGAAAGCAGTAAACAAAACTGTACATAAAGCAATGAATAAAACATACAAATACAAATAGCACATAACACCCCAGTAAACACAAATCAAACAAGCGCTAGGAGGAACCCACAAAAAGAACCAGAAGCCCTGGTTGCAGTCTAAGGATCCCCAGCAGAGTCGCCAAGCTGTCGCTCCCAAAGATTTGCATCCAGGTACAAGCGCGAACGGTCGGCGAGAGGGACAATGAGAACACACAGCCGTGAACTCACTGGAGATGAATAGAGTCGCCAGCTAGGCATTTTTATCCCGGAGGAAAGGTAATGCTGCATAGACCTAGAAAAAGATGGATAAGACGGTTTGCGAACCAGAGAGACTGAGAAAGGGGGTTGGTTACAACCTGGGAAGGTATTAGCACCCAGATTGTCCGCCGTACTCGACGGGATCCACGCTTAAGAGATTTGTGTTTTAAAGGGGTAGTGTCAGTGCAATTTGTGTATAAAAGAGCTGGAAAAGGATGTACAGGTGTCAGTGTAAGTGAAGTGTATAGGTGAAGTGTCAGTGTAAGGACAGGAGTGAAATGCTCATGATCATGAGGCTAAAGAATAAGGCTAGAAAGAGGGGGAATATACAGAGACTTTTGTTCGATAACTGTTAAGTTATGCCTACGTATCCTCTCGTGCAATGAGGAAGTCAGAACACCGTAGTTCGACCCAAAGAGACTGAAAGATGAATTGACTTGTGAACTGCTTACTTGCCTATGCTCAAGTGTATGATCTGTCTGGCACAGATGCAAACTGTCTTGCATTAGACGGAAGAAGCAAGTTCTCGGTTGTGAGTGAATGAGATGAGAAAAGAATCCCGGAGGAGACGATTATTGTTTGTTTTTGAGTTTTCAGTCTTTTATTGCTTTTGAAAGTTTGTCATAAGTTAATGAGCTTAAGCCTAAACCAATGGATTTAGTAAACTCATCACATCTTCCCTCTGATTAGGGGTAATGAGAATACCTTAAGTGTGAAGTCAGATTCTCACACTTAATCACCTTTTGATGTAGAGTTAAGATCATTAACCTACTTGTGATTATTTAGATGTTTTTGGTGTTTTTGTTTAGTGTTGAGTAATGAGGTTAAGCCATAATCAGGGATTAAACAGACTCATTATACCATCCTAATAGAAGGATAATAGATGAGAATATTTAAGCTGAGGAAAGCTCCTCAACTTAATCCATGATTAGGGATTAAACTCATGACAAAACAAGCCTTTGATTAAGTGGATTTTATTTAATGGTATGATGATGAAGTGATTTTTATGATTTGTAAGACAACTTGAGGGGGACTTGTCCATTAACACTAGGGTTAGTCCTTCTTAACCATTTAAGGAAGAATTAGAACCCTAATGCAAGGCCCAAGTTACAAGTGTGATGTCTTGATGATTATTATGTGAATTGATTAAGAGATTTAAACACATTAAGGGTTTAACACTTAGGATTAAAGTTATACACTCCATCCTAAGAGAAGGATGCAGGCATAAGCTTAATCACAAAGTCTTAAAGCCTTTAGGGTTTAGTCCCTGATTATGAGATGAGAAGAGAAGACTCAAAGAGAGACACAAAGGTAAAACTATGAGGGGAGACTAATCAAAACCCTAATTCATTGTCATGCTTGGTTGTTCCTAAGGTTTGTGAGGTTTACAAGAACAACCTTCAGATGAACCACCAGGAAGCAGATGAACAAGAGCAAGAGAAGAAAAGTGACTTGCTTCATTCAAGAAGTCAAGTCACTTGAAGAAAGAAAGTAAGAAGAACAAGAATGAGCAAGCTCAAACTCAAACACATACAAAAATGCAGCAATGCATGCAAGAGAGATGAAAAGAAAAGTTATGAGAAGTGAAGGCAAATTCACTTCTCAAGTTTACTTACCACCTGAAATGTTAGAGAGAAATGCAATGCAATGCAAGATGAGATGAAATGGTGTGATGCTAGACCAAACCAGAAGCATGTTGATGATGCTATGAGATGTTACAAACATGAGGCAGCACATGGAAATGATCATACAAACCTATGGATGCAAATGAAGCAAGTTAAGAAGCATGAACATACATGAAAAGTTATGAGGTGCATATGGCATACAACATGGCAAATGCAAGATGCAATGATCAAACATGCTTTCAATATGTCTTATGATGTCAAATGAATCAAAAGAATGCACAAAATGCAAAGACAAGTCATGTTATGCAAGGAAATGCAAGAGGGATGCAAGAGAAAGCCCAAATTAGGGTTCATGGATCAAACATCAAACAAAAACCCAAAACAGAAGCAAATCCTAAGATAAAAAAATGGAAAATGCCACCCAAAGAAACCCTAAACCTATAATGAACCAGTGTCCAAAGGGGAGCTCTCAACTCTCAACCAAACTCAAGTTATGAATTTTCTAAGTTATTAGGGTTTTTTAGGGTTCTTAACAAAAGAAATGTCAAACAATTGGAAAATGCAAGATCAAATCATGACCAATTTATCTTAGAAACTATATGCTAAACACAAAACAAAGCAAAAAGAATCAATGTCCAAACCTTCTCCAATAGGCAGAAATGAATTTTTGAATCCATGATCAAAATAATGCACAAAATATGATTTAATTCAATGAAAAATTCTTAAAATGCATCAAGATCAAAAAAGAAATTTGGTTTGAAGGTTGGACAATGTTTCTAAATGTCTTAGAACATTTCATGAATTTTTTTGTAATTTTTAAATACCTAAATGTATTTTTAATTAATTAATTCCCATTAATCAATTAAAAATAATCTTTTAAATATTTAAAAATACTTTTTTAATGATGAAAAATAAAATAAAAATATTTTTGTGTCATAAAAATTATTAAAACTCAGAGGAAAAAGTTTCATAATTTTTATGTATTTTTTGCTATTTTAAAATAATTATGCAAGTTAATTGAAATAAAATGAATTAAAAATCAAATAAAATAAAAGTAATCAGGATGGATGGCCAGGATGGAGCCTGAGTTCAAATGTGTTGACTGGCGCGTGAATGGAGGGTGTGGATTGCACCTGACTTAATTAATTTAATTACGAATTAATTAAAGCTAATGAGAGAGATTAGGGCAAATGAAATGATCTGGGCCATCCAAAAGAGAGGGAAGTCAACAGGTCAAAGGCCATCTACGGCTCAAATTCAAACTGGAGTTAATGACCTGAGATTAGGGTTTAATGACTCAGGTGGCCGGAGAAGACTTCCGGTCGTCTTCTCCGGCCAGCACCTCACCGGGAAACTCACCAACTCCCTCAAAACGTAACGAAAATGAAAACTAAGCACACCAAAATGATCCCCATGATTCCCTGAGCTAAAACCCTAAGTCCAAACAAATTTCTTCTTCCTCAAAACCATGAATCGGACAGAACAAGTTTTAGGGCAAAGCAGTTTCAGAGACAAATTAAATGCTTATTTCACCACCATTTCAAAAACCAAAGACATATTCATGACCAGGACAACACAAAGAACAAGTTTGTAACAAGAAAAATGATTTCTGGAAAAATAATTTTCGAGCTACCTGAGATTTGGAGCTTTCAGTTTGAGGACTTTCTGGCCACTTCTCTTTGTGCAATCCACTCCACTTGGTCCCCAGAAGATGTTTGAATGCTCAATGAGAGTTTAAGCTGGCTGGATAGTGAGATTCGAAAGCTTCTGCTCAAGCTTGGTCAGAAATGGCAATGGTGAAATAGAGAGCTTCAGGTCATGATGAATGGTTGTTTGTGATCCTGAGGATGAATGGAGAAGGTCTGGAGTGTTTGTTTGTGTGTTTGTGAGCTGTGGTGAGAGTTTCGAATGAAACTGCAAAATGGAGTGAGAAATGGCAGTGAGATGTTCAGGCTGTTTCAAGCTTGGGTTCTTGGTGCTGGGTGGTCTATGGAGCAAGGTGAGTTGAATGGTGAAGAGGGTTTGAATGTTTGGTGGCTGTGTAGGCAGATTCGAAGGAAGTTGCAACTTGGTAGGTTTTTGTGAATGTGTTGAATGTGGATGTTTCAGCCTTGCCTTGTGTTATGTCTTGCTTGCAAATTGTCCACATAACTCTCTCTCATTGGTCAGTTGACAAGACATGCCCTTTATTGATTGGTAAGTTACCTTTTGCAAAAAAGTCAAATAATGTGTAAGAGAAGCATGGCTCAAGGTCTAGGCAAGTACATGGCATGGGCTGGCGCAGCAAGGGTGAGGGAGAGGTCTAGCAAAGCTCAGCATCCAAGGCTGCAAGTTGTAGGAAGCATGATCATGAGTTTTGCAACTTGTTGTAACTTTGGTTCACATGTGAGAAAGTCTTGTTACACAAACCAAACCATGGGGAAACTTGGTCCAATTCTGATTTTTTAGGCTCATAGAATGTTTGTGTAATGGTTTCAAATGAATTAGAGGTCACATAATGCATTGGTTCATGACTTTGCAAAATTTCCATTTGAAGCATGCCTTGAAAATCAATGATTTTAGCCAACTTTGCATTGCCATAACTTTTGATCCAAGAAGAGTTTGATCATGTTCTTGTACTTTTTGAAAAGGGAAAGATGAGATCTACAACTTTCATGACCAAAGTTTTTCCATTTGAAGCATTTTTGGAACAAGAATCATGGCTTGAAAAATGACCTAAAATGATGCATTCTTGAAAAGTCAACTATGCCCAAAAAGTCAACATTTGCAAAAACCCTAAATTCTTGATTTTTATGAACTTCAATCTTCTTCCATGATCAAATAAAGATCACATACACTCAAAATGATGAAGATCACCCATTGGTTGGGTCATTGGGGGCCTCATATGCCCTGATTTTACATTGACTTGTCTGAAAAGTCAACCCTTGATCAGATGACTTCCCCATGGAATTTCTTCATGAAAATTGATATGCATACTCCCTATACCATATAAAGAGCAATGGAAACAAGGATGACCAAAAAATTTGGAGTTATGGCCTCTGAAACCAAAACCCTAATTTTAGGTCAACTGTGCAGTTCATCCTGGCTCTGCATCCACTCAAACCCTAGTCCTTGTGATTCCTCTGCATTTTTGACTTTGAGGAGATGGAATATGACATGAGAACACACATGGACCACTTTGAAATGATTGGTGGCCTTTGGGGTGGCTCAGGATGCCCTGAGGTTGCTCAGATCACAAACCCTAGGTGCAGATGCCTTAGAAACTATGCAGTGAATCAAAAAATGAGATGTGAGATGATAATATTGTGTTTATGCATATGAGGATGATCACAAGCCATGGTGTGAATGGGTGAGGGCAAATTTGGGGTGTTTACACTATCCCATATAATTATGACAAGGCTATACCCTGGAATTATGGTTTTGATGTTTATATCCATGGTGTCAAACAAGAACCTTTAACTGATGCACCTGTTACTGATGTTAATCTAGATGTGGACAATATTGCTGGATCCAGTAAGGTTACTGATAACACTAAATTTCACTGTATTTCTGACTCCGATTTCGCATGCATTCTTAGTTTTTATTGCTATTTTGTTATGTTATTACTTTTTTTTTCTTTATTTTCAGGTTTTTTATGTAATCGGGGCCTAAATCAAGAAAAGGAGCGAAAAAGGAGTTGAAACGGACGAAAATCAAGAAATTCAGCTTTTTACACTCACGGCATCCACCATGGCTGGCGCCATGGGGTCAGCCATGACGTGGCCACATCTCAAGACCACTCCACAACTGCCAAGAGCCCACGATCCCCACTTTCTTCACCATATTACACCTATGGCGGGCGCCATAGGCCTGTGGCGGACGCCACAAGGCTAAATGCTTTCCCTCCACTTTTTAGTGGAGGGGGCATTCTGGTCTTTTCTCATTTAATGTTTGCCTGTAAATAGGTCTTTAGAATTTCGTTTTTATCATCCAAACTTAGAATCTCTTAGGCATATATCAGTTTTAAAGTAGTAATCACTTCACATCGGGGTGTTACTACAATCGAGTGATCGAGTCTGTATACGTCTGTGTGATCGAGTTTTGGAGCACTCTGGGAGGAAGTTAATCCTGCCGCCATTTTAATTCCAGTTCATATTTTATTTTTCCGCATTCGCTTTATTTTATTTACTTTCCGCATTTCTTTACTTTTATTTATTTCCCGCACTAGCTTTACTTTATTTATTTCTCGCACTCGCACTACTTTTATTTACTTTCCGCACTCGCACTAATTACTTTTATGAAAAATAATAAAAAGAACTTTTACTTTACCATGTCTAACTAAATCCATAAAGGTTAGAATGTAAGGATCGTAATTGAACCTGTAATCCGTACAATTGTTCATAGAAACACTTAAGGGCTATTTTAACTTTCAATATAAGTTTAATTGTTTTTAACTATTTCAAAAACAACCAAAAGCGCTTTGTCTAGTTCATTAGGATTTTTTAGATTAAAAAGAAAAGGGATTTTAAAAAGATTTTCGGACGCGTTAAGAAGTTTATAGTCTGGTTCGTTAGAACCTCTTTTTGCTAAGAAATCCAGGTTAAAGTACTTTTCAACTTAGTTAAGATACTATATTTCTTAAAAATAAGTTTACTACTCTAACGCAATACGCACCTTTTTATCCGTGACAATAGGAGGGGTTGATTAGAGAGTACAACTCGGTTCTGAATACGTGAAAGCGACAGTTCCTATTAAATTAGTTCTTTTCAAAGTAGAAAACATTGCCCATAAGTAGTTCTATTAACGAGTACCGGATTATCTATTGATTATGTGAATTACATTCGAGCCTGTCTTTATTAATTGTTTAAAATTATTATTTTATTTACCCTTGCGGACTCTTTAAAACCATTATATTCAATTTCCTTAGATACACATCATAACAACAGGAACGATAGATTGATACTTGGTCTCTGTGGATTCGACAATCTTTTATATTACTCTGGCGTGTTCGTACACTTGCGAAAAACACGCATCAAGTTTTTGGCGCCGTTACCGGGGACCAATTTCGTCAAATTTCATACCCTGTAGTTATACCGTTTAGACTAAGGTTGTTACCTGTCGGTCAATGCAAAAGACTCGCAGTGCCGGAAGCTTAGTAGACCCTCTAGCTGAACCTGAACGTTACGCTCGCGCACGTTTATGTTTCCATAGGATTAGGAGAGCTATGGCCGAAGATCAAAACCGAAGACCTCTTAAGGAATTCGCCCAACCATCAAACGAGGAACCTAGTTCCAGTATAGTAAACCCCGCTATCCTAGCCAATAATTTTGAACTTAAACCATCCCTGCTGCATTTAGTGCAACATAGACAATTCGCAGGTCTTGCTACCGAGAACCCAAACCAACATTTAAAAAACTTTCTCCAGTTATCAGACACCTTTAAAACCAATGGAGCTCCTCCTGAGGCGATACGCTTAAGATTATTTCCTTTTTCCCTCAGAGATAAAGCTCTATCATGGTTAGATTCCCTTCCACCCAATTCCATAACAACTTGGGAAGACCTTATAAAAGTATTCCTTGCTAGATATTTTCCCCCAAGCAAAACTGTTGTTCTTCGAAACCTAATAACCAGATTTACCCAAAACCAAGGAGAATCGTTGTCCGAAGCCTATGAGAGATATAAAGAGCTATTAAAAGCATGCCCACATCATGGTTTAGAGAACTGGCTAATCATTCAAACCTTCTATAACGGACTTCATCATAACACTAAGATGACCATCGACGCTGCCGCTGGTGGTGCATTGATGAACAAACCTTACCCTGAAGCTAGTGCCCTTATCGAGGATATGGCCCAAAACCATCAATCATGGGGAGTAGAAAGAGCAACAGTGGAAAAGAAGGAATCCCAAGGAGGAATACATGAGCTAAGATCTTTAGACATGATGCAAGCTAAAATGGACGCGTTGGCCCTTAGAGTCGAACATATGTGTACAACCCTGAATACTGTAGCTACAGTTTTGCCGAATTGTTAGATATGTGGGACGCAAGGACACCAATCCGCCGAATGCAATTTGTTAAATGAGACCAACTCTGAGCAAGTGAACTACACCCAAGGGAACCCATTTTCAAACACATACAACCCTGGATGGAGGAATCACCCAAACTTCTCCTATAAAAATAATAACCCTATCCAAAATACCGCACCTCCGAGACAACAAGGTTACCAAGCCCCAAGAACAAATCAACCTATGCAACCTGTACCACCAAATCCGAGCCTTGAGAAAATTATGGAAAATTTTATCACCGCTCAAACACAACAAAACAAAGAGTTCATGAACCAAAACGTCCATGTTAATGAACTAATTACCCAGTTAGGAACCAAGGTTGACCAAATTATTACTCACAACAAGATGCTTGAAACCCAGATCTCTCAGGTAGCTTTAAACCAAGCCCCTCAGACTACACCTGGAGGACAATTCCCTGAACAACCTCAACAAAACCCGAAAGGGAAAGAAAACGCCATTACTCTACGAAGTGGAACCGCTTATAAGGAACCTTCTAACCCTAGATTAAGTGATCCCGAAACTTCTGAGAGAAATGAAAGGAAGGAACCAGAGGAATCTGAAAACCCGAAAAGTCAAGAAAAAGGAGAAGAACCTAAAAACAAAACCTATGTACCACCACCGTCATACAAACCACCAATACCATACCCTCAAAGACTAAAGCAAACCCAGATTGATAATCAGTATCGAAAATTCATTAAGGTTGTAGAAAAACTTCACGTAGAAATCCCCTTTACAGAAGTCATCACCCAAATACCTTCTTACGCAAAGTTTCTCAAAGACATACTTACAAATAAATGTAGACTTGAAGATCTGAAACCCGTGGAATGTAATTCTATTTCCGAAAATAGGTTAGCAAAGAAAGATAAAGATCCCGGAAATTTTTCCATTCCTTGTATTTTGGGGAATCATGTCATCGAAAAAGCTTTTCTAGACTTAGGAGCTAGTGTGAGCTTAATGCCTTTAGCAGTTTGTGAAAGGTTAAACTTAGGAGAATTACAACCTACTAAGATGTCACTTCAATTAGCCGATAGATCCGTTAAATACCCTATAAGCATACTTGAAGACGTCCTTGTTAGGATAGGTCAGCTGTTTATACCTACTGATTTTGTTGTCATGGACCTTAAATAAGATGATGACATATCAATCCTCCTAGGTAGACCGTTCTTATCAACCGCTGGAGCCATAATAGATGTTAAAAAAGGGAAACTAACCTTTGAGGTAGGTGAAGAGAAGATAGAATTTGTACTCTCGAAATTTCTTATGGCACCTGTAACACGAGATGCTTGTTATGCCTTAGATATCATTGATGAATGCATTAGGGAATTAGAACAAGAAAAAGAAACTGAATCTATAAAATTTCCATCAACCCTTATTTGGGAAGATGACAGTTATAAAAAACTCTACATTGATGATAACCTTCACGAATGTTTATCTCTTACCCCATATCATATGCCTTGCCCTATGAAACCAACCGTAAAACTTAAGGAACTGCCTAAGAACCTGAGATATGAATTTCTTGATGAACAAATGGACCGTCCAGTTATAGTCAGTGCTACCTTGGACCAAGAGGAAACAAACCAATTGTTAGATGTTTTACGAAGGTACCCCTCAGCCTTAGGATATAAGATCTCAGATCTAAAAGGAATAAGCCCATCTGTATGCATGCATCGGATTTTGCTTGAAGAAGATTCAAACCCTCCAGAGAACACCAACGAAGAATAAATCATATGATGAGTGAAGTAGTTAAGACTGAAGTTCTTAAGTTACTAGAGGCAGGTATAATATATCAGGTCTCGGACAATAAATGGGTAAGTCTTGTGCATGTAGTACCTAAAAAGGGAGGCATCACAGTCGTGCAAAACGAGAAGGGAGAACCTGTAGCAAAAAGAACTGATGGAGGTTGGCGTATATGCATAGACTATAGAAAATTAAATAAAGCAACTAGGAAGGACCATTTCCCATTACCATTCATAGACCAAATGTTGGAGCGCCTAGCCAGACACTCTTACTTTTATTACCTAGATGGATATTTAGGATTCTTCCAAATACCTATTCACTCTGAAGATCAATAAAACACTATCTTTACATGCCCTGTTGGAACTTTTGCCTACAGAAGAATGCCTTTTGGACTCTGCAATGACCCTGCCACTTTCCAACGCTGCATGATATCTATCTTTGCAGACTATTTAAATGGAATCATGGAAGTATTTATGGATGATTTCTCAGTTTGTGGATCTGATTTCGAAAATTGTCTTATCAACCTCGAGAAAATCCTGGAAAGATGTGTGGAGGTAAACCTTGTGCTAAATTTGGAAAAATGTCATTTCATGGTCACCGAAGGGATTGTTTTAGGACATATAGTTTCCGAAAAAGGTATAGAGGTAGACAAAGCTAAAATAGAAGTCATAGAGAATCTAAAACTGCCGAAGACTATCAGGGAGAAAAGAAGTTTTCTTGGACATGCCGGATTTTACCGACGTTTTATCAAGGACTTCTCCAAAATAATAAAGCCCTTAACTAGTCTTTTAATGAAAGATGTTGAATTCATCTTTGATGAAAAATGTACTGAAGCATTTAATCTACTAAAGCAAGCTCTGATTTCAGCACCTATAATGAAACCCCCTGATTGGTCAGAACCGTTTGAAATGATGTGTGACGCTAGTGACTATGCTGTTGAAGCCGTTCTAGGTCAGAGAAAAGATAAAAAGTTACACGTAATTTATTATGCCAGTAGAACCCTAGATGCTACACAACTCAACGACGCAACAACCGAAAAAGAGCTCCTAGTTGTAGTTTTCGCCATAGACAAATTTAGATCTTATCTAGTAGGAGCCAAAATTATAGTTTACACCGACCATGCTGCCATTCATTACTTACTAAGTAAAAAGGATGCCAAACCTAGGTTACTTCGATGGATTCTATTACTGCAAGAGTTTGATTTAGATATTTGTGATAAGAAAGGCACATATAATGTAGTAGCTGATCACCTTTCTAGGCTAGAATACCTGAAACCTGACTCAATACCCATAAATGACGATTTTGCCTATGATAGACTGATATTCCAACTAGAAACTATTGAAGATGATAACCCAGACCCACATGAGCATTCTCATAAATCCTTATCTATAAGTAATGTACCTTGGTACGCAGACTTTGTTAATTACCTAGCCGCTGACATCATACCCCCCGATCTAATTACCACCGGAAGAAGAAGTTCTACAGTGATGTGACAAACTTCTATTGGGACGAACCATTTCTTTTCAAGAGAGGTAAAGATGGCATTTTCCGCCGTTGCGTTCCAGAAGAGGAGGTACATAATATAATTGAGCATTGTCACTCTGCACCCTATGGTGGACATGCAAGCACATCTAAGACCTACGCCAAGATTCTTCAAGCTGGCCTATTTTGGCCTACCATGTGGCGTGATGTCCATGCTTTCATTGTCAAATGTGACAGATGCCAACGTACAGGAAATATTTCAAGACGTAATGAAATGCCTCTAAGAAATATCCAAGAAGTAGAACTCTTCGATGTATGGGGTATAAACTTTATGGGACTGTTCCCACCATCTTTAGGAAATCAGTATATCTTAGTAGTTGTTGACTACGTGTCTAAATGGATTGAAGCTATCGCCGCACCCACGAATGACACCAGAGTAGTCATCAAATTGTTTAAAAACTATATATTTCCCAGGTTTGGAACCCCCCGTTTAGTAATAAGTGATGGAGGATCACACTTCATATCGAGAATATTTGATAAACTTTTAAGCAAGTATGGAGTTAAGCATAGAGTAGCAACACCATACCACCCACAGACTAATGGACAAGTGGAAGTATCTAATAGGGAGATCAAATAAATTCTTGAGAAGATTGTCTCTATATCTAGAAAAGATTGGTCGCAGAAACTTCAAAAAGCGTTATGGGCCTATAGAACCGCTTTCAAAACCCCTATAGGAACAACCCCTTATCAACTGGTCTATGGAAAATCATGTCACTTACCTTTTGAGTTGGAGCATAAGGCTTATTGGGCCATCAAAACTTTGAATTTGGATTACCTAACTACTGGTGAAAAACGTATCCTTGATATCCACAAATTAGAAGAGCTCAGACAATCTGCCTACGAAAATGCCATCATATACAAAGAAAGAACAAAAGCTTGGCATGACAAAAGAATCATAAGAAAAGACTTCAAAATAGGCGATCCTGTTCTCCTGTTTGATTCTAGGTTACGACTTATTCCAGGGAAGCTTCGTTTGAGATGGACTGGCCCTTTCGAAGTATCTAAGATTCTAAGATCTGGAGCTATTGAAATCAAGAACCAAACATGTAAACCGTTCATTGTCAATGGACAGAGGCTGAAGCCCTACGAAAGAGGTGACATCCCAACAACATACTCCATCCATACTCTGAGTGATCCACTAAATCCTTCGAGTGATGTATGAAATCCGGTCGTCGAGCTAATGACGTTAAACAAGCGCTGCATGGGAGGCAACCCATGGTTTTCTTATCTTACTTACTTTTTATTTATTTTTACTTTATTTTAATTTGTTTACTTTATTATTCTGTCAGGACTAACGATTGAATGTTTTATGTGATTTCAGGACTCTTTTGTTAACCTTGTGCGGAATGCAGAACCCCGATGACATGCACGTGGCCTTCAGAGACGACGCACAGAGAGAGCATTACTATGTCCACATGAGACGCCTTATGGCACCTACCAGGTACCTAGACTAAGATTGCATGGATGCCTTGAGGATAGAGCCAAGCGTCAGATTCTTATGCCACCAACTCCAGTGGGACCAGTTCGACGATATGAACAACACTTACAGGAACTTGACTCTAGAGTTCCTCAGCTCATTTGATTATGATCCTTGGGCTGGACCAGATGGACATGCTATTTTCAGGTTGTTCGGGACTGACTACTCATTCTCTCACAAAGAGTTTGGTGATTTACTAGGTTTTCAGACTACTCCTGATGCTGTTCCAGAGACACCAATGGGGTATTTTATGAGCATAGAAGTGGAGAAGTTTTGGAGTAACATCTCAGGTGGAGGCAGCCAAGATCCTTCCACTCAGTTTTCTCAGGTGATCCACAATCCTGCGTTAAGGTACTTCCAGATGATTCTAGCACACTCTTTCCTCGGTTTTCCAGATACAGAGACTCTGCTGAGTGAGGAGGAGATTTTCCTACTATTTTATGTGACTCAGTCACGCCCAGTTGCTTGTGGCAACTTTCTGTTGAAGGGCCTTACCAGTGTCGCCAGGTCATCTGTAGGCATTATACATGTCGGTGGGATTGTTACACAGATTGCTACTGCATTGGGTTTGTCTCACAAATTATTGCACCTCAGGACCTTCTGCTGCTACACCACCCTGGATGTTGACTTTTGTCTTGACAGAGGGTTGATGAGGAGGGCCTCTTTTGAGCCCAACACGTTTAGATTACTGATCGACGGTGAAGTGATACATTACTTTACATTACCTGACCCACTGATGACCAGTGTCCACGATCCTGCTAATTGGAATTATGCTTTAGAGGGTTATGGAGAGACTATCATAGAGCCAAAATCACCTCCCGCCGCTGAGTACACTCCTACACCTCTTTCTCCCCGAATCACTGTTATGTCTAACGATATGTCTTTGCAGCCGCCTGATCCACAGACCCAGATTTATGAGCTCCGCAAGGAGACTGCCCTGCTCAAGCAGGAAGTAGCGGACTTGGCATTACAGATTGAGATATCTGATCTCACTCATGCCTCAGAGGCCAATGCTCTATATCAGGAGATTGGAGAGCTTCGGAGGGAGATATCTGAGATTCGTGGATCGAACCAGGAAGAGAAGCCTACCACATGATCGTTTTTTACACTGACATTATTACTCTAGTATTTAATTTTTCATGCCTTATTTTATTTCTCGCATCTCCAGACATATTTTATTTTATCGCATATATTACATTTTCCATGTACTTTGATTTTTATCTTATATATTATTTCATGCACTAATCTCATTTTTCTTTTTATTTTATTTTATTTTATTTTATGTCGAATAATGAAAAAAAAAGAACAAAAATATTTTTATTTTTTGTCTTCATAAAAAAAATATGCAAGCTTCATGCCTTAGAAGAAAGAAGAAAACGCTATCCGAACCCCCCCCCCCCCCCCCGAAGACCAAAGGTACGCGAAGCCCAAAAGGGAAATTGAAGTTTTTAGGCAAATAAGGGAAATGGCCTTATGGCGCCCGCCACGCCGTTCTCCCTTATTTCGGGGCAGATTCATCTCCCCCACCATTTTCACACCTTCAAACTTCCAAAACCCATTTTTCCAACTTCCAAAAAACCCATTGAACCCCATTAAAGCCCTCACCTTTCTCATACATTCACCATCTATAAAACCCATCCAAAATCCATTTTTATTTTCGTCCACCACAAACCATAAAAATCCAACCTTTACCATTCCTTACATAAACCACTCTTCACCATTTTTCACTTCTCAAGGAGCAACAACAATGGAGTTCAATGGATATCTTCTTCGCGATGGAAGACCGGGAGATAGGAAAAGGAAAATTATTCAAAGGCTTCAGAGTCGAGAAATTCTCTCGACTAGGTACGTAGATGATAACTGTCTTTACTCTTTGGGTCTGTATCATAGTGTTTTTCATTTATTAGATTTTCTAGGTTTGCATAATATTTTTGTTAATCAGGAACCTACCTATGAGAGGCTGACAGTTGAGTTTTTAAGTTCATTGATATACACTATCAGTCCTAACACTGCTAGCACAGTCGATACTGTTAATTTTAGACTGTTTGGAATTGAATACGAATACAGTACCAGCGAACTAACAGGCTTATTAGGAATCCCTCATAGGGAATGTGCTATATGTGAGGCACCTTTGGATTCGGAATGGTCGGCCGAAGTATTTTCCTTTTGGAAGAAGCTGTCAAGTACTTCAATAAATTCTTTTGAAGGAATACTTGCGTCGACCATCCATAACCCGACCATAAGAGTTTTCAGATATCTTTTGGCATGTACTATTTTTGGCCGGGAGAGTCCAAATAAGGTAAACGCTAAAGAATTCCTATTTTTGCAAGGATGCCTCACCAATACTCATATCAATCCGGTCCCATTTATGCTTGCACACATGGCTTTAACTGTTAATAAAACATGACTGATTGTTATTGGAGGACTTGTTACGTCTATTGCTCGGGCTCTTGACCTGAACAATGAGATAGCTACACCTGAACCCCTACCTCCTCGCACAATTAATTTAAAATTTCTAAAAGACATGAAATTATGCCGAACAAGGAAAGCAGGTGGTTATGAGTTGATGGTTCATGGGGTAGCTATCCCAACTGTTTCTTTACCTTGCAGTAGACGTACCGACGTACGTATTGAAAGGAACTGGACCTATGATCTGAATGCTCCACCTGTTTTGGGTCCACTTCCTCCTAATATTCCTGATGGGGAGACACATGACACTGATGAAGAATATGATCGGAGAGAATATTCTCCCGTACCTCACATGTCCCCCATCATCCTTCACAGTCACACACCGCACCATCTTCCTTTAACCCTGTTGCAGGTGCTACTCCTGGATTCTATGATACTGAGGAGATGTGGCGTGATATGACGGCTAGAGAGGAAAGACGAGACAACCTACTCTCTACTATTTCACAACAACTGACAGACAACATGAGCTTTATGAAACAATCGCGATTGGTTTCGGATCGTGCCTACAGTAATGTTTGTCGCGCCTTGACCGACATCACATCAGAGCAGGCCCGTCAGCGAGAAGTCAACCGCCGGCACCACCAGCTTATGGAGGCCACTCAGGTTTCCATCCTAGGTAAACTTCGAGAGGTTCGGGGTTGCCCAGGCTGCCTTATTAGCACGACTTGACCGAAGGGACCAGTAGCGCAGTAGATCCCGTTGTTCCAGACCATCACAGCAGGACGACGAGGGCACCAGTGCTCCTCCGCAGTAGTTTTCCAGGTTACTTTCCTTATCTTATTTCGAAACATTGGGGACAATGTTTGATTTAAGTGTGGGAGGGGATTTTATTGCTTTCTGTTATTTCCCTTCTTAGTTATTTATTTGCTTTCGGTTATTTTCCTTTTCAGTCAGTTATTTAGTTTAAGTTTTTTTAGATAATGCATGAGTCTGACGAGTCACCAGTATAGTGTATCTTTAGTACACCCTCATTTTTCCCATTTCCTTAGCCTTACCAATTTTTTTTAAAAAAGAAAACAATGTTGTTTCACATGTTTTTTGGGCTTTGAGACAGGTTTGGATTAGGATGTGGTGACTTAGGTAAACTTTTTGAAACATCAGTATCATTTTAGCACCATAGACCTCTTGAATATAGGAATCACTCCTAAACCCTGCACACCATGGCCTTTATTATCATTCAAAAAATTGTCCTAAGTAGTTTATTCTAGCAGTCAGCTCCAGCCTAAGCATGCTCTACGTAGGGGGCCGATGAATATAAGTGAATGATCCAGTGCTAATAAAATAGAGAAAAAGGCAAACTCTGAGATAGGTGACCCTCACAAAATCATTTAAACCGAAAAAAAAGAAGAAAAAAATTGCCACAAAAAGAAAAAAATTGCAGTCACCTATTGTTAGTTGGTTCAGAGGTATCTGGCACTGAACTTGGTAGGGTGGATTACAATTTGATCCCTCGCAGCTACATTTAGGTCAAATAAAATGGGTTTACACATGCTTATGTGCCAGAAACCCTATGTTTTGGATCAGAATCACTAACCGATCACTCTACTATGAAGCATGTACGGATAATGGGCTTAATGTGGTTGCGCCTGAATGAAAAGGACCCAAAAAGAGATGAGAAGATAGGCCTAGGTATTGTGGGATGACATGGGTTGTTAATATAGGATTGAAGTCTATGTCTGTGTTATTATGGTACCCTTGGTTCACTTAGTTAGTACCTGTCACTGCATCCTAACTTGAACTTAGAAGCCCTCTTAGCCCAAATCACGTGTTGACACCAGTTTTCTTCATTCTTGAGCTTTAAATGTTTGCTTGAGGACAAGCAAAGGTCTAAGTGTGGGAGGATTTGATAACACTAAAATTTCACCGTATTTCTAACTCCGATTTCGCATACATTCTTAGTTTTTATTGATATTTTGTTATGTTATTACTTTGTTTTTCTTTATTTTCAGGTTTTTTGTGTAATCGGGGCCTAAATCAAGAAAAGGAGCGAAAAAGGAGTTAAAACGGACGAAAATCAAGAAATTCAACTTTTTACACTTACGGCATCCACCATGGCTGGCGCCATGGGGTCAGCCATGACGTGGCCACGTCTTAAGACCACTCCACAACTACCAAGAGCCCATGATCCCCACTTTCTTCACCATATTACACCTATGGCGGCGGGCGCCACAAGGCTAAATGCTTTCCCTCCACTTTTTAGTGGAGGGGGCATCCTGGTCTTTTCTCATTTAATGTTTGCCTATAAATATGACTTTAGAATTTTGTTTTTATCATCCAAACTTAGAATCTCTTAGGCATATATCAATTTTAAAGTAGTAATCACTTCACATCAGGGTATTACTACAATCGAGTGATCGAGTCTGTATACGTCTGTGTGATCGAGTTTTGGAGCACTCTGGGAGGAAGTTAATCCTGCCGCCATTTTAATTCCAGTTCGTATTTTATTTTTCCGCATTCGCTTTATTTTATTTACTTTCCGCATTGCTTTACTTTTATTTATTTCCCGCACTCGCTTTACTTTATTTATTTCTCGCACTCGCACTACTTTTAGTTACTTTCTGCACTCGCACTAATTACTTTTATGAAAAATAATAAAAAGAACTTTTACTTTACCATGTCTAACTAAATCCATAAAGGTTAGAATGTAAGGATCGTAATTGAACCTGTAATCCGTACAATTGTTCGTAGAAACACTTAAGGGCTATTTTAACTTTCAATATAAGTTTAATTGTTTTTAACTATTTCAAAAACAGCCAAAAGCGCTTTGTGTAGTTCATTAGGAGTTTTTAGATTAAAAAGAAAAGGGATTTTAAAACGATTTTCGGACGCGTTAAGAAGTTTAGAGTCTGGTTCGTGAGAACCTCTTTTTGCTAAGAAATCCAGGTTAAAGTACTTTTCAACTTATTTAAGATACTATATTTCTTAAAAATAGGTTTACTACTCTAACACAGTACGCACCTTTTTATCCGTGACAATAGGAGGGGTTGATTAGAGAGTACAACTCGGTTTTGAATACGCGAAAGCGACAGTTCCTGTTAAATTAGTTCTTTTCAAAGTAGAAAACATTGTCCATAAGTAGTTCTATTAACGAGTACCAGATTATCTATTGATTATGTGAATTACATTCGAGTCTATCTTTATTAATTGTTTAAAATTATTATTTTATTTACCCTTGCGCACTCTTTAAAACCATTATATTCAATTGCCTTAGATACACACCATAACAACAGGAACGATAGATTGATACTTGGTCTCTATGGATTCGACAATCTTGTATATTACTCTGACGTGTTCGTACACTTGCGAAAAACACGCATCAGTTACCAGGAGTGGAAGAATTTTCTCTCCAGAAGACACCTCAAAAGCTGCTGCTACTCCAGTTCATATCTCTAACTCTGGGCCAAGTACTGAGGCTCGGGGCAAAGGACCATTGATTGAACCTATTCAAGCTGAGGCACCAGTTAGTGAAGATCTCTCTAAGCAGATGGAAGAAGTACTAAAGATCATCCGCAAGAGTGATTATGATATTGTTGACCAGTTGGGGCATACTCCCTCCAAAATCTCCATGTTATCTCTGCTATTATGTTCTGAAGCCCATGCCAAGGCTTTAATCAAATTCCTGAAGACTGCTCATGTGCCATATGAAATCTCCGTGGACCAATTTAAAAATTGTGATGCCCATCTAACTAGTGATAATGGCTTGGGTTTTAATGATGCTGATCTGACTCCTGTCGGCAGAAACCATAATAGAGCTTTGCACGTCTCCGTTGAGTGTATGGGCACTACTTTGTCTCATGTATTGGTGGATAATGGTTCTTCATTGAATGTATTACCTAAGGAGGTTCTAGACAAACTCAATTTGAATGATGTAGTGTTAAGACCAAGTAATGTGGTGGTGAGGGCCTTTGATGGTTATAGAAGAATGGTGCATGGAGAGGTGGATCTTCCAGTCAAAGTAGGCTCTCAAGTTTTTGATTCCACTTTCTATGTGATGGATATTCATCCTGCGTACTCCTGTTTGCTTGGGCGCCCCTGGATCCATGGGGCAGGTGCTGTGACTTCCACTTTACATCAGAAGTTAAAATATCCAGTGAAGGGAAAGATTGTCACTGTTTATGGTGAAGAAGAATACATGGTCAGTCATGTGAACACTTTTAAATATGTTGAGATGGATGGTGAATTTGTTGAGACTCCTTGCCAAATATTTGAAGTAGTTCCTTGGGTCGTTCCTACTACTGAAACTCCCCCTGTTGTTAAAAGAGTTCATGTGATTACTAGAGTGCCTCCTACAATGGCCTCCCTCAAAGATGCTAGAGCTGTGGTTGAAGAAGGTGGTTGTACTATTTGCGGTCAGCTTCCTGACATTCCTTACAAGTCTGACAAGTTTGGTTTGGGTTTTGCTGCAGAATCTCAGAAGGTTGTTCGTCGTGCTCGTGCTGCTCGTATCACTCATGGAGGGATCATAAAAGACCAAGTCAATGTTGTGGAAGATTATGATGAAGGTTACAACCTGGACGATTGGATTTTTCCTACCATGGGGGATGGACTCAACAATTGGAAGGCTGAAGACATTATTCCTATCTCCTTTAGTCAGGAGTAAATGCTATTTTGTTTTTCTAAATTTATTTTTGTAACTTTGAACAACTAAATACTTTTAAGCCGTGTGCCTTGCCCGGGGCACAACTGTATGCTTATTAGGGTTGTCATTTCATTTGCATATTTTCATTCAATAAAATCAATGGACGTTTCTCGCTTTCGTAAATATTGTGCTCTTTGTCTTTCTTTTATTTTTTTCCTTTTATAAAAAAAAGGCTATGTGTTCTTACACACACCCACATCACTAAATGCAGATATTCATTCACTCTGGATCCTATTGATAACAATTCTGCTATTGCCCATTATGACTTTGAAAATCCGATCTATCAAGCCGAGCATGGAAAGGAGGAAGATTGTGAAGTACCTATAGAGTTGGCTAGATTACTACATAAAGAAGAGAAAACTATACAACCACATGAGGAACCAATTGAAGTTATGAACTTAGGAACCGAGGAAAATAGGAAAGAAATCAAGATAGGTGTTGAACTAGAAGATGGTATCAAGAACAGGCTGATTCAGATGTTACATGACTATGTGGAAGTTTTTGCTTGGTCTTATAAAGATATGTCGGGTTTGGATACAGATATTGTAGTTCACCGTCTACCAATGAAAGAGGATTGTCGTCCAATATAACAGAAAGTTCGTCGTATGCGTCCTAATATGTCAGAAAAGATTATGGCAGAGATGATGAAACAATTCAATAGAGGGTTTTTAGCTGTTACTTCTTATCCATAATGGGTTGCAAACGTGGTGCCGGTGCCTAAGAAAGATGGTAAAGTACACATGTGTGTAGATTACAGGGATTTGAATAGAGCCAGTCCTAAAGATGACTTTCCACTTCCACATATTGATGTTCTGGTAGACAACACTGCTCAATATAAGGTATTATCTTTTATGGATGGTTTCTCTGGGTATAATCAGATTAAGATGGCACCTGAAGATATGGAGAAGACTACATTTGTTACACAATGGGGCACTTTCTGCTATAAGGTAATGCCATTTGGTTTGAAGAATGATGGGGCAACATATCAGCGTGCTATGGTAGCTTTGTTCCATGATATGATTCACCATGAGATAGAGGTATATGTGGATGATATGATAGCCAGATCTCAGAATAAAGAAGAGCACCTTGATCACCTGCACAAGTTGTTTGAGAGGTTGAAGAAATACAAGTTGAGGTTAAATCCAAACAAATGTACTTTTGGAGTTAGATCTGGTAAACTTTTGGGTTTTATTGTCAGTGGTAAAGGTATTGAAGTAGATCCTACAAAGGTAACAGCTATACAAGAGATGCCTGCTCCTCGTACTGAGAAAGAAGTTAGATGTTTCCTGGGACGACTGAATTACATTGCAGGATTTATTTTCCAGTTGACTGCTACTTGTGAACCAATCTTCAAGTTGTTGAAGAAAAATCAAGTATTGGAATGGAATGATGAATGTCAGACAACTTTTGATGAAATCAAAAGGTACTTACATGAACCTCCTATATTGATGCCACCAGTTGAAGGAAGACCCTTGATTATGTACTTGACATTATTGGATAACTCAATAGGGTGTGTGTTGGGGCAACATGACGAGTCTGGTCGAAAAGAGCAGGCAATATACTACCTTAGCAAAAAGTTTACCGACTGTGAAACAAGATACTCACTGCTCGAGAAAACTTGTTGTACTTTGGCATGGGTTGCTCGCCGACTAAGACAGTATATGTTGACTCATACCACTTTATTGATTTCAAAAATGGATCCAATCAAGTATATATTTTAGAAACCTGCTCTCTCTGGACGAATAGCAAGATGGAAAATGATCTTGACAGAATATGATATACAGTATACTACTCAGAAAACAATCAAAGGAAGTGTAGTAGCTGACCATTTGGCTCACAAAGCAGTGGATGATTATCAATCTATGAATTTTGAGTTTCCAGATGAGGATATTATGATTGTTACTAAAGAATCGAGACAATATGAAGGACCTGGACAAGGATCCCAGTGGACTATGGTTTTTGATGGAGCTTCTAATGCGCTTGGTAATGGTGTTGGTGTTGTGATTATCTCTCCTAAAGGTCGTTATACACCAGTTACTGCAAAGCTTTGTTTTAAATGTTACCAATAATATGGCTGAGTATGAAGCGTGCATCATGGGTATCAAGGTTGCTATTGAAATGAAGATCCAATTTTTGGATGTGTATGGAGATTCAGCCTTAGTAGTCAATCAAGTTAAAGGAGATTGGGATACCAGGCATCCTAATGTTATCCCTTACAAAGAGCATGTGTTGTCTTTGATCCCGTACTTTGAAGATATTACCTTTGAACATATTCCACGAGAAGAGAATCAGTTGGCCGATGCATTAGCTACCATGGCATCTATGTTTGAAATTAGTTGGGATGATGAAGCTCCGAGAATTACTATTGATCGATTTGATAAACCTGCATACTGCAATGAAGTGGGTACTGAAGGAGTAGACGAAACACCTTGGTTCCATGAAGTGAAGAGGTATCTTGAAGCTCAGGAGTTCCCTGAAGGGGCATCTGTCAATGATAAGAAGTTTCTAAAGAGATTTTCTGCTAAATTCTTCCTGAGTAATGGAATTCTGTACAAGCGTAACCACAATTCGACTTTGCTTCGCTGTGTGGATAAGAAAGAAGCAGTAGAGATTATGGAAGACATGCATGATAGGATCTTTGGTACTCATTCTAGTGGGCATACAATGGCTAAGAGGATTCTAAGAGCAGGTTATTATTGGTCTACCATGGAAGCTGACTACTATCAACAGTGCAAAACTTGTCACAAATGCCAGATTTATGCTGATAAGGTTCACGTGCCTCCAGTTCCGTTGAATGTTCTAACTGCTCCATGGCCTTTTGCCATGTGGGGCATTGATATGATTGGTGAGATCAAACCTACTGCCTCTAATGGACATCGTTTCATCCTTGAAGCTATTGATTACTTCACAAAATGGGTGGAGGCAGCTTCATTTACTTCTGTTACCAAGAATGTTGTGGCTAGATTCATCAAGTATAATCTTATATGCAGATATGGCATCCCTGAAAGGATTATCACAGATAATGGTACTAATTTGAACAACATTATGATTACTGATCTCTGCACGCAGTTCAAGATTAAACATCACAATTCTTCTCCATATCACCTAAAGATGAATGGCACAGTGGAAGCCGCCAACAAGAATATTAAGAAGATCTTGCAAAAGATGACAGTTACCTATAAGGATTGGCATGAGATGTTACCATTTTCTCTTCATGGTTATCGTACCACTATACGTACTTCAACAGGGGCAACCCTATTTTCCCTTGTCTATGGTATGGAAGCAGTTTTACCCATTGAAGTTCAGATTCCCTCTTTGAGAATTATGAAGGATGCGAGCTTAGATGAAGACGAATGGATTCAGACTCGACTTGACCAGATAAACTTGATCGATGAGAAAAGATTAGCAACTGTTTGTCACGGCCAAATGTATCAGAAACAGATGATCAAAGCTTTCAATAAGAAAGTTAAGCAGCAAGTGTATCAGACTGGTGATTTGGTAATCAAGCGTATTATATTACCACAGGGTGATCCCAGGGGCAAATGCACTCCCACCTATGAAGGGCCATTTGTTGTTAAGAGAATATTTTCTGGAGGTGTCATGATGCTTACCACTATGGATGGTGAAGATTTTCCGCAGCCTGTGAACGCAGACATAGTTAAAAAATACTACGCATAAAAAGAGACCCGCTAGGTTGACTGGCCTAGGCAAAAATAAGGGCATCCCGGCGAACCAAAAGGGTTCGGGCAAAAATTAAGGATATATATAAAAATAAAATGTACACCCGGCAAGTCGAAAACCTGAAAAGGCGGCTTGGGCAAAAAAGGGTATCCCGGTGGATTGAAAACCTAAAAGGGCAATCCAGGAAAAAGTTAGGGATTAAAGCGTATGACTATGTCTCGTTAGATCACCCATGTAACCTCTACTAGTTGTGTTATCTACGTCAAGTTCAACAGATACCGATCAGTCCAATCGTTTCCTCTCCAATAGCTGAAGATGAGATAATTGAAGATAATGACAATAGCAAAGTTGAAACTCAATAGGGTTATTTACACATAGCTATTTTTCCTTGTAAAAATTTCTTTGACGAATTCCTCTTACTAGGATTTCCGTCTCCGTATTAAAATATGTCTAGTTATAGGTCTCTTTCTAAAAATAAGAAAAAATTCCATTTTTATATTCAACTTTACTTTTCCCTCTTTATCCAGCTTTACTTTTCCCTCTTTATTCAGCTTTACTTTTCCCCTTTTTACTAAAGCGAAAAACGTCCATTGATTATGTTTGAATGAATATATGCCTTTGAATATGATTGATGTTTACCAGAAATGCATAAAATACAATAATAGCATTTAATAAGAACGAACGAAGGTAGGAATTCAACGAAGCTTCGCCGGTTCATCCCCACAGAGTAATCTTTACGGATATTCTTACAGAATACTTCAAGTAATATCTTATACTTCCTCCGAGCAGTTTCATATCCTCCGAAGAATTGATACTTAACCGAATAAATGTCCCGGATCTATGTTCATCTCTTTTATCCTCAGTCAGGATATTCAGGAACTTAATCCTTCAATAAGAAGTATGACGAACGAAAACGAGAGTTTCTAAGTACGATATTCTTGAACAAGACGGGAACGAAGTCTTCATGCTCCTCAGCAACAAATCGGGATTTGTTTTCCCATCCAGCAGTTGTTATATGAAGCTACTGATCAACTTCCCGACATAATTCATTCGTATATACATCATATCATATCATATCATATCATATCATATGCATTTTCATAAAATATTATCTTGCAGGTTGTTATATATATCATTATACTTGCACCAAACTAACCTTGTTTTTCAGGTTAAATTCTCCAGTAGACAAACTTCATCAACAACTTACCTTGGGTCGTCGTTTATTCTTCCCAATGGTTATCTTGTTACCTCGGGCCGTCGTTTATTCTTCCCGAAGGTAATCTCATTTTGGGGCGTCGTTTATTCTTCCCAAAAGTCAAGTTACCTTGGGCCGTCGTTTATTCTTCCCAATGGTTATCTTATTACCTCGGGCCGTCGTTTATTCTTCCCAAAGGTTATCTCATTTTTGGGCCGTCGTTTATTCTTCCCAAAAGTCAACTTACCTTGGGTCGTCGTTTATTCTTCCCAATGGTTATCTTGTTACCTCGGGCCGTCGTTTATTCTTCCCGAAGGTTATCTCATTTTTGGGTTGTCGTTTATTCTTCCCAAAAGTCAACTTACCTTGGGTCGTCGTTTATTCTTCCCAATGGATATCTTGTTACCTCGGGCCGTCGTTTATTCTTCCCGAAGGTTATCTCATTTTTGGGCCGTCGTTTATTCTTCCCAAAAGTCAACTTACCTTGGGCCGTCGTTTATTCTCCCCAATGGTTATTTCGTTACCTCGGGTCGTCGTTTATTCTTCCCGAAGGTTACCTCATTTTGGGTCGTCGTTTATTCTTCCCAAAAATGTCATCTCCATATTTAAGAAACATATCAGAAGACTCTTTATTCAAATGGCATCTTTAAGCCCATTCAAGTATTACATTCAACCAACAATATCATTTTACACACCAGCAAGTGCAAATTTTTGGGTTTTTGTGTTCAATCCTCTTTAATCTTCAAGTAGCGAATGGCGTACATGCCAATCTAACTCCTCAAGTTCCAGAAAATTGAACAAGGGACAGCTGTTAAACCCAAAAAATTTCCCTCCCACAATCAAGACAACCTCTCAAGACTTATAGATGATCATAAGATCCTCAAGACTCCCAATTGGTCAAGAAGTGTGGAAGTTTCCTCAGACAATGCCTCCTCCTAAGCAAAGTGTCCAAAACTAGGGTTTTGTGTTTCCTCAGGTTAAAATGATTTTCAAGGACTCAAGTGAGCTTCATAAAATCCCACATGTATTCAAGAATCCCCATGTCAAGTTTCAAGGCTTTCCCAATAAGTTTGCCCAGTCAGATGATCAGATCTGCAAAAATCAGTCAAAGTAGTTAAAAAGTCAAACTGAGGTCAACAATGGTCAAATCAAAGTCAAACTTCAAGATTTTTTTCTAACATCAAGTTTATGAAGTAAAATTCATCATTTGATCAAGGTTTGATCATGATTCATCAAGGAAGTTTCAGATCATCAAGAATCAAGAGTTTCTAAATTAGGGTTTTCTAAGGATAAGTCAACTAAACTTTGACCAGCCATAACTTTCACATGCTTCATCAAAAAATTCCCATCCAAAGATAATTTTGAATAAAATTGAATTCTATACAACTTTGTGTCTCACAAGCCAAGCCTAAAAATGCTTCATTTAGAATATATGAGCTAAAACATTATAGGTCATTTCAAAAGTCAACAAAAAGTCAACATCTTCCAAAGGGCATAATTTGAAAATGGTAAAGGATATGGATATGAGACCAAAGAGGTTGGTTAGAGGACTCTTTAAGCTTTCCAAAATGTTCAAGAAAACCTTCATAGCCTTAAAATTGAGGGATTTATGCCTTGGAAAAGTTGGGAAATTTTTGAGGGATATATTGAGCAAATGAGGTCTTAAAACCAAATTTTTCCAAATGGGCTTGCAATTTTGTAATCCAATCTTTACAATGACATCATACACGACCCGATGCTTATTTTTTTTCTTCATATTTTTATAATTTATTTTTTATTTATTTGGATTTTATTCATTAAAATTCAATTTAAATATGTATAAAATATGAAAAATCAAATAAAGCATGAAATCTTTGATTGAAAATTATTTGAATTATATTTAGAATGATTGGAAATCAACCAAAGTCAGATTGGACCAAAAATAGAAAGGATAGATGAGATTTTTTTAATATTTGAAAGTGATAAAACTTCATGATCAAGTTATCTTCATAAGCCCATTAATCCACAAGTTTTTGACCTAATTTGAATCCCTACATATACACAAACCTAATGCAAGCAAATGACACGAATTTCTGCCTCCAAGAACACCATTCCAACTTCAAAAATTTCAAGGAAAATCTCACATTTGGATTTTGAGCTAGGGACCATATCAAGACGTTTTGAAGGTTCAAATGTGTTCTTTGAACATCACTAATGCAATTTTGATCATTCATTACATCCAAAACCTCAAGAATAGCTAAAACCGAATCATACTTTCTCTTGAAACTCATTTTTTTTATTCGTATATTAATGCATAACTAATGAATTTTGTTTGTGTTTTCTAGTTTGATTGTTCCTATAGATGATTTCTGGGTGTTTTCCTTGAAGATTCATGGCCGAAACCATAAGATGCCATTATTAGGGTTTAACCTCCAAATTAGGGTTCTCTAAAATAAGCTAATTAAATGAATTTTATTGACATGATTGAATCGTACAGGTTATAAGGATCATTTTGATCTAATCAATTTCAAGAATTGTTGTGTGTTGTATGCTATTTGAAATTCGCAGGCTTTCCTATGTAAGCAAAATCGCAGGAAAAATCGCAACAAAACTTGCAGGAGTTTTCGCAGGAAAAAGGTTGAAGATGAAGTTCATGGCGCCATCTAGAAATTCAAATCTTTGATTTAATATTTTATTGTATTGTTTCTATTATATGTCAACAAACACTGGTTGGCCCAGTGGTCAGAGCATACGTGTGTGGATAGAAGGTCCTGGGTTCGAACCTGGGTGAGGCTATTCCTTTTTCTCATTGTAGATGTTTAAGTATTGGCAGAATTTTTGACCAAACAAGAAATGTTAAATTCAGTTCAGAATGTCCTATCAGATGTTAGGACATTATCAAACAGAGTATATGAACTTATTTCAGGATGTCCTACCAGATGTTGGGACATTGTGTAAATGACTTAAGTTCAGTTTTTCAAGATGTCCCAACAGATGTTGAGACATCTCAAACCTGCTTCTAGAATTAATTATTGATTAACTAATCAGAGATATTTAAGGAGAGTTATCTGGAATTAATTAATGATGGATAAAAACAGAACAAGGCGCATTTGTAGGAAGTTTTATATTGAAGATTCAGATTAAAACAGAAGACCTAAGTCACCTAGAATCTATGAAGTAACAAACCCTAAATTCAAGGTGGAAGCTGCATGTGCATTAGGGCTGGATCATCCTACAGAAAGCCCAAATTACAGATACCTATTTAAGCAACAGAAACTCATAGAATTGAGTACGAATTTCAGAAGACCAAATAGGGTGTCTAGTGTTTTAATAGCAGGTGTTTTTAATTGTACCACTTTATGAGCTTTTAAACAAAAGTGCATTTGTGACTTGATTGAAACTGTGAAGTAAGATCAAGCTGTATTGTTTGAAGAATGTCTTCAATTTCATTAAAATTGTAAACTTAATCACTGTGTGATTGAGGGGGAGTGAGTAGGGTACTCTTATCTAAGGTGTGTCTTAGGTAGAAATTGCATTGGGTAGTTATTAAGTGATAGATTAAACAGGGTGGTTTAAGTCTAGAATTAATATTACTTATAGTGGATTTCCTCCTGGCTTGGTAGCCTCCAGATGTAGGTGTGGTTATACACTGAACTGGGTTAACAAACTTCTGTGTTGTTTACTTTTCTTGCTATTTAAGTTTTGGTTAAATTTGTCAAGTGTCCTATCAAGTGTTGGGACATCTCTTAGGACATCTCATACCTGATCACAGAATTTCACTCATTATTTTCATTATTCAACAAGTTTATTATATAATTATTTGTTACTATTTATTAGCAGACGCGCCCCATGTGGCTTATTAGCAAGACATTTGGTTTGTGAGAATGAGGATGCAGGTTTGAATCTGGCTGGGACCAATTTTTTGGATTTTCCTATTTTCTCAAACAAGTTTCATATATTATTTGTCAAGGTGATTCCATTGATACACGCACATGTTAGCTCAGTTGGTTGGAAAGCTTGTTGTGGGAGCATGGAGGCCTGGGTTCGACCCCAGACTCCAGCAGGTAAGTCATTTTTGTTCTTTTTCTATATTTTTTTACAATTTTAATATATTTTCTTAATTATTATTATTAATATTAACTAAAACTTTTTTTTAATAAATAAAAACTCAACTATTTTCTCTATATAAATTATAATCCAAATTTATGTTTCTAAAATATTTTGTAAATAAATATTAACTATTTTTATTTTAACACTTATATGTTTAATTTTGTAAATATCTAATTAAAACCCTAATTATTTTCTAACCCTAATTTTTTTTCACTAACCCTAAAAATTTAACCTAATTTTCTTTAACCCTAAATATTTCTTTTTATAATAATTTTTTTTATTTTGTATAAATTTTTAATACCTTATCCTTTTATTATTATTATCATTTAAATTTATATTATTTTTTCTTATAAACTCTAAAATTTTAACTTATTTAACTTAAAATAATTCTTTTAAAATTCTGATTTTTCTTCATTATTATTTTCTTTTTTAATTCTAATATTTATTGCTTTATTTATTATTATTGCTTATTTATATTTGCTCTATTATTATTTATTATTATCCGATTATATTGTAACTATCCCAAAGCCATGTAATAATTCGTAGATTTATTTTCCCTCATTATTTCCATTATAAATATTTATTGCGTGGTTAGTAAATAGGGTGTGGAAACTATTTGTAATTAAAATTAATTTAGATAATTAACTTTAAAAAGATAAATATTTGAAAATAAACACTCACACACGTAAGTCGATTTTTGATCGCCATCTTGCACTTCCTAGGGTATTCCTCTTGGTTGCCTTAAAATAAAATGGTCAAGTCCCTCAAATATAGGGGTGTCTTAAAGCAAAGTCCCTTCAAGTATAAATCATCATAGTCCCTACAGTTTAAAAGATCAAGTCCCTTCGAGGTTGCCTACAGAATAATGATCTTGTCCCTTCGAATAAATGATGATAGTCCCTACGAATTGCTAAAGACACCCCTTAAGTTGCCTTCTATGACCATACGATGACCCTATGCTTGTCCCTTAACACATCCAAGGTAATGACTACCTATTCCTTAATAATAGGGATAGTCTTACCATTGAAAGAACATACAAGAACATGAAAGACTTAATCTAGGGTAGGTACCTCTTAGTTGCTTGCTCACATTTCAAAATACTTTTTACACCTCACTTTCTTAAACAATTTTTCAAAACAAGGCTTTGTATACATCCATACGAGGATCATTACAAAGTACTTAGAAAAATTTCTAATCACACACTATACTCTTCAAAAAACAATTTAAGTGAGCTAAGTAACTAAGAGCCCATGGATAACCATGGATATAAAGGGTGCTAACAGCTTCCCTTTGTATAACCTACCCCCCGAACTCAAGTCTTTTAAAATAGGTCGTTCTTGTTCTTTTATGTCCTTTCCACTTGGATAAAATAAACGTCGGTGGCGACTCTTGCTATCCGCAACATGACTAAAAAGTCAGTTCTCCCACCGTGTTACAATTACTGTTAAACTTTGACGGTTGAGGAGGTGTCGAAACTCTGTTGGAACTTGAACCTTCTTGGAATCGATAAAATGATTTCATATCAACAAAGTGATTCCATATCCATTTGGGTGAAGAACTAGAAATGGATATGAGTGTGTGTAAATTCTTCCTGTTTCAAGAGTCTATATTTAAATCGAGAAATGATGTCATGACAGTTACATTTACACCATAAATTATACTGAGTATAAACTTATCATTTTTTAATGAATTTGTCATTTAGAAACCTGTGGAACACTAAATTCATTATTTCCTATATATGGTGTAATTGTATAAGGTGTAAAAAACTAGTGTCAACATAGCATAACACATTTAAATTCTCACCTTCTCAATCTTCAAGTCTTTGTTGTTACCCTTTTCACCACTAATTTGAAAATTGTCAAAGACACCTACTGTGAGGACTGTTGAAGAATATAAGACCTTTTCATAATGATTATAGAACTAAATATATAGTGACCTTTAATATAGGTCCAAATTCTCTTACAGGTCTGAGTTATTTGTTCATTCACAATTAGGGATGGCAAAAATATCCATACCCGCGGATATCAGCGCATAAAATCTGTCATGGGTACGGGGCTGGTAGCTTAATAGATATCCACTGATAAAATAAATGGATATTTAAATACCTATTTAGTAATGGATATGAATACGGGTTTAATGATATCCCTACCTACAGATATCCATATCCGTCAATAAATTATAATAATGACTTAAATATTAGTTTATTATACTTTGACTTTTCATCTTCTAAAAAATTATTCTTCTCGTATATATTTTTTTGAAGTTTTCTTTGACGAAAACCTATTACATTTCATACAAATCATATTGATAATTTCATATTTAAGTTTCTTCTTTACTCCAAACCTCATTTCAACAATTCAATTCCATGGTCCAACCATCCACTTTCCATATTGCTCACATTTCACCATAACTCACAATCACAATATCTTTCATTTTTTTTTGTTAAAAATGAAATGTATAATATATTTTTTTTTTTAAATAAAGAAAATTAATGTGATAACATTTTTTTTGTTAAAATAAGAGAGATTTGTATGGATGTTATGTGATATTGTGTCTTTAAAAGAAGTTGAAAAAATAATTAGAAAAAATATTATCTATGAATATCTGTAAATATTTGCGGATGCCTTAAAACCCGTGGATTATCCGTTTAGCGGATACCCGCATGTATATTGGGCGGATATGAATATCATATTTATCAAACGGGACGGACACGGATATCATACTATTCGTCTCCACGGATATCCATTTACATCCATATTTACAATATTGTTTGAGGAGATACCTAGTGACCCGTATCATCATTTCGTTAAAAACACAAAAAATTGGTGCCCATATTTTAAAACCAATATAGAAAGGGTTAATACTCCCTCTGTCTCATAAAAAGTGTCTTATTTGCACTTTTTTATGTCTTAAAATAAATGTCTCTTTAAAATCCCAACATAACATTTATTATTTTTTTCCACCACTATACCCTGTCGTACCCCGAAAAATACGACCTCACGCGATCCGAATGGACGGAGTCACGCGCTGGACTGACTGAAGAGTCGCCACCTAATTCTATTTATTCCCGAAGAGGGAAAGGGAAGATATAGATAAAACCCGGGAAGAGAAGGATGAGGACAAAGGTCAACGGAACCATTGTCTGGGTTCGGGAGTCGGTTATGCAGGGGGAAGGTATTAGCACCCCCTACATCCATCGTACTCGATGGGAACCATCTAAGTTATCGCGCGCGAAAGGATGTCTATGCTTAAACGAATTGCTTGCTAGAGGGAAATGAGTTGAATTATAAGTTAGATTGAACCTAGGTGCTCGGCAAGGATTGAGATCCTCGTGCCTACGTACTCCCGTGTGCAATGGGAAAGTCAGAGCCTCGTAGTTCGGCCTACTACTGGTAATGGATGTTGATTTTATTACCTTTCGTCGATGAAAGGGTTTAGGAGTTGAAATGTACTAAAGACTATGGATAGTTTATCTCGCCCAACAAGACGAGTGTCCTGCGTCGAAATAATCGGAGCGAGTAACGAAAGCTCGTTATCCCCCTTTCTACCGCTTAAGGCTCGTGGCGTACAAATCTTCTCGTATTATTAAAGTGTTTTATTTCCTAAAGCCGCTTGACGTTAGATCAAGGGTTTGGATCTAATCGAAACGTTTTGGTTTTTTAAAGTTTAAAGGTAAATGCAAATGGAGTGTATTTTTGTAGTTTTGTCAGCGAGGCACGAATCGCTCGGCTCGCAAGGATATGAGGATCCTAATAACGAAATGATAACTGGAAAATAAAGTGCAAGTGTGCAAGTGCAATCGCTTGGCGTTGGACCAAGGATTCGAAATTAAATAAGATGCGGAAAATAAAATGCGTACAAAGTAAGGGGAGAGGGATACAAAATAAATACAGGGGATTGCGAAAAATAAATGGTCTCGTTGTAATTAGCCCAAGAGAAAGCGTGTGTGCAGTGTGTTTGAACTATTCGAAGGCGTTCGGCCTGTTTATTCGGGACGCAACTATTCGAAGGCGTTGGACCTTTTAATCGAGCGCAACTATTCGAAGGCGTTGGACCTTTTCGGGACGCGGCGAAATTTTGTTCGTGAACTGCCTTAGAATCGATTCAAAATCGGAATCATTCTATAAGGAATCGAAACGTAATAATTTTTCGAAATACGGAAATGAATAAATTAAATAAATTGACTTGCTAGAATTAAAATAAAATAATGAATAATAAATAAATCAAATAATAATAAAATGAATTAATTTAATGTTTGTTTATCGAAGTAAAAAATTAATTACAAGGAGGGCCTCATATTGACCGCACATCACCGATTAAATGTAATCGGGCGAAAATTGATCTTTTATTATATCATTGGCCCATAATAAAATCGACTCTAAAATTAAAACGCTAAATGTTTCCGAGATATATACATAAAAAAAATGATTTAAATATATAAGCTAACACACAAAAAAAGAAAATAATAAATAATAGATTTTTTAAATATAAACCCAAAAGATATAAGAATGATTTTAAGGTCACTATGTATAACATAAATAAATAAAAACTGGATATAAACTTTAAAGGTATAAACATTGGGGTTATAAGCCTAATCACAGTAAGTCTAACACATTTTTCTTCTTGAAAATGAAAATAATAATAAAAATAAAAATAACTAAAGAGGGAAATATGTGGATATGTGTGTACTGAACCTAGAGATACGGAAAGAAAGAACTTGCTTAAGTCTAAACTCATTACTTCTTAACTTAATTATAAAAAATAAATGAATAAAGAATATGATTAGCTATTTTTTCAGAAAACAAAACAAAAGTTTTTTTTTAACAAAAGCATAGGAGAGAGGCGCTGACATAGGAACTAAGTACATAATCAATAAACAGATCGGGTGATTAAGCCCATAATGCCATACACAGTTAAAATAAAATGAGAAATAAATGAGATAAATAACATAGTAAAGTAAGTAGGTAAAAAAAATAATAATAGAAAAACTTGGGAAGGGGGGAGTGTTATCATGCATCTGTTGAGACTGTAACCACAATTAAGACACTATTAAAAACAAATGGACTAGTGGCTTTCAAAACCCAAAACATTTTTAAACAAATAATATAAATGTTAAAAAAAACAATAAGATATATATAAAAAAAATAAAAGAGAAAGGAAAAAGGTCAGCAAAGAGAAAAGGAAATAAACTCTCCTTCTTCAAAGCACAGCCGCACACAGTGGTTTGCGAAAGAAAAAACGTTGCCGGAAAATCACTGTTCTTACCCTCTCTCGTGTGAGTCTCTCTCTCAAACGCGTCTGTTCCTCTCGAATCGGACGGCTCTCGGTGAGGATGGTTGATGGCGAATCTCTCGCGGCTTACGAATTGTGGGTTTCCGGCGGCGGTGGTTTCTGTTCGTGGTTTGGTCGGTGTTATGGAGATGGTGGTGACGGTATCCGCGGCGGAGGGTCAATGATGGTGATGACGGCGCTTTAAGCGGTTCGCGTCTGTTTGTTCGAAAGGGGTGGCCGAAGATGGCGGCGGTAAGGTTTTGTTCAGGTTGGTGGTTGGGTGAGTTCGCGGTTTTGTGTGGTGAGTGGTCTTGGCATTTTTCAATGGTTCAATCACTCTTCACCTCACTTCCTCTTTGTTCTTTTTACTGAGTTTTCAGGATTTGTATTGTGGGTTTTTTACGTAGTTTTTATGGTGGAAAAGAAAATAAGAACAAGGTGGTGTTTGTTGGCTTTGAAGGTTTTGAGTGATTCGAAGAAGAAGATTCAATGGTGGTTCAATTCGTCAGATTCGAAATCGCACAGTTTTTTGGTCCTGGTTGTTGGTTTTCCATGGCTTTATGGTGGTGGATTTAGGCTTCTTTGTTTCTGACTGGTTTTATGTGTTTGGGTGAAGAGGTTGCGGTGGTGAATAATTTTCTACGGATGGTTGTGAGAAGGTGGTTTTATGTGTGATTTGGTTGAAGTGTTGGTTTGATTCTATGATAGAAAGTGGTTCGCGAAAAGGGTGATGGATGTTTTTGTAGTGGTCAGCTGGAGATTTTCGGCATGCGGTTTTTTGCGGATTGTTTTGGTTACTGTGAAGGAAATTTTCAGTGCAGATTTCTGGTAAAAGGATTATGCAGAGTTTTAAGAATTTTTTTTAGATATTTTGAAGCTTGGTTATGGAAGAGTTTTGGCAGAGATTTCAGTGGCTTTCCAAGCTTCCTTTTTCAGATTGTGTGAGGATGATTTTATAGTAGTGATTGGGGTGAGGGTGAAATTGGAATTGGCTGAGAAAATTTTGGATAAGATAGAATATTTTGCTGTTATGAGCTGGAGTTGGCTATGGATGGAAACCGTTGGGAATGGTGGTGGTTTGTTGCAGAAAATTTGTGTGGAAAGTGAGTGGAATGGAGAAAAAAAAAAAAAAAGGTTGTTGTGTTTGTCCTTGTGTGTACCGTAAAAGTTGTGGGTGGGATGAAAAGAAAGTCTTGTTTTGTTTGTATACTGACTGTGGATTTGAATTGGCACCTAGGGTGTGGCAACCTTTAGAAATAATCACAATACTATAGAATAAAAAATATAATAAAATGAAATAAGAAATAATAAAAAGGTAATAATAAAGGATAATAAAAAATGATAATAATAACAATAATAATAATAATAACAATAGAATAAAAAAATTAACAATAGTAAAAATAATAACAAAAACAATAATGACCAATAAAAATAATAACAATAATGGATAATAATAATAAATAAATAAAAATAGTGGAAAGGAAATTGGTTTAGTGGCATAAATAAAACTTGAATGGGAAAACTTTTTTTAAATTTTTAATAATGGACCTATAGTTGAAATGAGATTAAAAATAAAAGAAGATATATACACATTTTTGAGTTTTCATTATTTGAAGAAAATAGAAATGGGCTTAAAAGATAATGGGTTTATATGATAAAAAACTTTAATAATGAATTAATAATAGTAGATTTTTTATGTATATATTTTGATGATGAAATAAAGAGAATTTGAACTTTTGGTTTGAAAATAAATGAATGCATTTTTTGGATTTTGAAATGAGGGTTAGACAGAAAATAAAATGATGCGGGTAGGACAAATTTGGGGTATGACAGATGCCCCTATCGAATTGGCTTAGACCGAGTAAGATGAACTAGCTCGCGTTCAATCGTTCAAGGTATAAGATAATTAGATATTAACAGACTCCAAATTTGTCCGACGAAGAAAGAATTTGTGAAAATAGCAAATGAAATAAGCTGGAAATGATGGGTGACACAGCAAAAAAAATTGACAAAGTAAATCACTTATCACCAGAGGATGATAAGGCAATAAACAGAAAAATAAACTCACTTATCAACAGAGGATGATAAGGCAATAAACAGAAAAATAAACTCACTTATCAACAGAGGAAGATAAGGCAATAAACAGAAAAATAAACTCACTTATCAACAGAGGATGATAAAGGCAACAAACTGAAAACAAACTCACTTATCAACAGAGGATGATAAGGCAACAAACTGAAAACAAACTCACTTATCAACAGAGGATGATAAGGCAACAAATTGAAAACAAACTCACTTATCAACAGAGGATGATAAGGCAACAAACTGAAAACAAACTCACTTATCAACAGAGGATGATAAGGCAACAAACTGAAAACAAACTCACTTATCAACAGAGGATGATAAGGCAACAAACAGAAAACAAACTCACTTATCAACAGAGGAAGATAAGGCAACAAGCTGAAAAATAAACTCACTTATCAACAGAGGATGATAAGGCAACAAACTGAAAACAAACTCACTTATCAACAGAGGATGATAAGGCAATAAACAGAAAAATAAATTCACTTATCAACAGAGGATGATAAGGCAACAGACTGAAATTAAAATCACTTATCAACAGAGGATGATAAGGCAACAGACTGAAAATAAATTCACTTATCAACAGAGGATGATAAGGCAAATGGACTGAAATTTGAACACGGCTATTGAATCCGCCAAGAGAATGCCCGGAATCTGATTGATGTGATCCTCCGCTGGGGAAAGGACTGGAAACTTGTATGGATCCTGGATCCTGAACTATGCAACTATGCTTGATTGCTTTTGAAATGGTATTCCATAGCGATGGCGATACGATGCAAATGTTCATGCACTGAGATGTAAATTGAAAATGCTGGGGAATATAAAAGGTCTGATTTATTTAGGCATGCATATGTCGCAAATGATTGATGTAGTGATGCTTTATGACGTTAATGGTGCATAATGATGTTAATGATGCATAATGATGCATATGAGTGATTGAAAGGTGCCAGCTTGGTGGACTTTTGGTCTGGTAGTTGCCAATGGTAATTGGACTTTTGGGTGGGTGGAGGGACTGATTTCCCGACACTCGATCTTCGACGATGTATGATCAGAAGATGAATCTGAGAGCTCCAAGTTTTGGTCACTTGCTTATGAGCGGGGCGACTTAATTGAAGCATAAGAACTGATTTACTTTGAATGGTTGCCAATGTCTAGCAAGATCTGTTTGTCCAGCTGGGGAGAAGAGATAGGAAGATTTGCTCCTTATTTGCTTGCCCCTGCCTGTAATGTATCTGAAATAAATTTGATGGGGAAGCTTTGACAATGATCTGCCCCAGAGTCTGGATTTGGTAAGCGCCTGCCCCTGATTGAGCTGTTGGAAGATAATTTGCCCCTGATTGGGCTGCTGAAGTAGTCTTGATTCATGTTGGAAATGAAGTTCAAGTTTCTTTTTTGATTTCCCCTTGTTGGGATTGCACTGATGTCAAGCACTGAATTGCAATTAAATTGTTCATACACAAATGGTAGTGTTAATGCAAGGTTCATGTAAGTTTTGAAAAAGTCAATTTATTTGAATGTTGTGAAAGTGTGACGAATGGACCGTTAGCCCAAACGAGGTGCTGATTTAGAAAGTTTGTGAAAGATGTAGCAAGAATAATGTGCAAACAAGATTGAATATTAGCAAATATATGGGAGTCAATTTACGCAACCTTGTTGGTAGCACGCTTTCAGAATAAACCCTGCCTCAATTAGGTCTTTTGAGGGTTGTAACGTGGTCTGGTTAATGGTTTTAGAAACAAAGGTGTAAGGCTCAAATGATTTGTACCCAACCCTTCTTCGTATTGTTCTCCAGTCCTATGTTCAGTTAACTTTGCATGTATTTGTTTTCGACTTTGCAAGAGTGAAGATGAAGCTTCGATATTTGCTTGGAAGTGGCAGTCATCTTTTTTGCTGGTGACCTTTTTGATTTTTTTTGATTTGGTGGTCATTGATATTTGTTTTGTTTTTGCTGAGGATTTGAGTTCCTCTTTTGATTTGTTTTTTTTTCCGACTAAGTCTCCCTTTGGGTGCTCAACTCAGAGTTTTTTCTTTTTCTTTTCTTTTTGTTTGAATGTTGTGACTGCCAAGTCATTTGTTGATGGTCCTCTGACGGGATATCTCATCTTGCGATTCGAAGGTGTAGTCATGTTAACTGAACAACTACCCTGCCCCGGGTTAAATATAAAGGTTGTATCCGAAAGAAACTCCTACTTCTAGGCTCGAAGTGGTTGACTAGGGATTAACTCCTTATATCTCCAGTGTTTGGGGATTTGAAAGAATGCCTGTACATCATTGACGAGGTTTTATCCGAAAGCATACCGCAACAGTTATGGGTATTTCGTTTTCATCATCCTCCCTCAAATATTTGCTAAAGTGAAGTGAGGGAATATTTTTGTGATTTTTGTGATAAATGATAAATGATGAGAGAATGCGAATAAATTAATTCAGAACATGCATAAACATAACATTAACATAACCAAGAACACACGATAACAATGCTCAAAGCAAATAGTACTTAAACAAACATTACAAAACAACAGGAATGCGGAAATAATAAATGGCACTGGCCGCCTTGATTTGAGGAATTGGACTTCTCTTGATTGAATGCTTCAAAGTTGGAGACTACTCAGCTTGGTCTTCAGCAACCCCTTCACATGTCTTTACTTGTTGGCACCGTGCGGCGGCATTGGATCGTTCTGGACATTTGCATTTCTCGGAGTGAAGGTAAGATCCTTAGAGTCGATTAGATCTTGGACTTTGTGCTTGAATAACCTGCAGTTGTCAATTGTGTGACCTGGAGCACCCTTGTGATACTCACAGCGAGCATTGGCATCATAATTTAGAGCGTTACCAGTTTGAGGTGGCATGTCCTTCAACACAAGAGTTCCTTTTGCCATCAGTCCGTTAAAGATTTCTCCATACGTCATAGGCAAGGGATCAAAGGTTCTTTCAGGCCTTCTTTGCTGATATGGTGGACGCTGTTGAGGAGCGCGTTGTTGCTGTTGACCAGGCCGTGGTGGATAAGCCTGTTGCTGGTAGGGATTGGGTGCATACTGTGCAGCTGCGACCATTGGAGGTGGACGTGGTTGATAAGCCATCGGAGGCGGAACTAAAGCTTGAAAGGCCTGCTGATAAGGCATTGGAGGAGCTGGCTGATATGGCATAGGAGCATATTGTACAGCAGCAACATAGGGATGCTGATAGTAGGGAACTGGTGCAGGTGCACTCTGTTGAAAATTCCCACTTGCAGCAGAAATGGCATTTGTTTCGCCTTTTTTATACCCGTTGAAAGGTTTTTTGGCATTGTTCTGGCTGCCAGGGCCTCCTTGGATTTTTCCACTCTTCAAGCCTTCTTCGATTCTTTCTCCGAACATCACCATGTCTGAAAATCCAGAAGATACACTGCTGATCAACTTCTCGTAGTATTGCCCCTGTAGGGTACCCATGAAGATATCGATCAATTCACGGTCAACCAAAGGAGGATGAACTCTGGCAGCTAACTCCCTCCAACGCTGGGCATACTCCTTAAAGGATTCGCTTTCTTTTTGAGACATACTCTGAAGCTGAGTACGGTTAGGAGCAAGATCAGTGTTGTACTTGTACTGCTTTTTGAATGCATCAGATAAATCCAGCCAAGTACGAACATTGTTGCGTTCAAGTTGCATGTACCATTCTAATGACGCTCCAGACAGGCTGTCTTGGAAGCAATGAATCATGAGTTTATCGTCTTTGGCGTGAGCAGCCATTTTTCTGCAGTACATCCTCAAATGAAGCTCAGGACAGCTGAGGCCTTTGTATTTCTCGAATTCTGGAAGTTTAAACTTAGCAGGGATCGCAACATCTGGAACTAAGCACATGTCTGAAGCACTCAGAGAGGTTGAGTTATGTCCTTCCATAATTCGGAGTTTTTCAACTAACTCGCGACACATCTTCATAGCTTCAGACTCTTGAACAACCTGAGGATTGGTAATCGGAACAGCAGTATGCATCTCATACTCAACTTGATGATTCTCTTCAGTTTGAGGAAACTGGACTTGAATTGGAATAGGTTGAGCTTGAGGAATAACACCAACAGTGACGCCAGAAGCAGGTATTGGTTGGGAAGTGACCTCTTCAACAGCAGGAGTGAAACCTGGAGGCAAACCATAAACCAAAGGATTTGGAACGGGAACTGAAGGCATTGCTCGTGAGGTAGATCCTTGCACTTGAGCATTGTTCATTGCGGCAGCAGCTTCGCGACGTTCTTCCATTCTTGCCAAAGATTGCAGTGTCTCATAAATCTGGTCAATCTTGCTCTTGACCGAGTCAATCTCTTCCCTCATGGCAGCTTGTTCTTCCTGAATCACGTCCATCAGTCTTCTAGTGTTAGCTCGAGTTAAGTACGGTCGTCTAGCTCGATACGGGCGTCGGGAAACCAGCTTGATTTACTGAAGATGGAGGAACATGAAAATAAGTTATTGGCTTTGGAATGAAATGCAAGATGAATAGATGATGCAAATGAAATGATATGCAATGTCAGAATCCAGGATCACAAGAACATGGTCTCACGAGTCCAAGGTACAGATGGAGGATACTCTGATCAGGAACTCGCTGGGTAGACTCTAAAGTTTTAGGGATCCCAAAGTTATCAACTCATATGGCTGTTCATCACACGCGCCATAAGCATGACGGTTGATTGACTCCGCCATATGAATCTATTTTGGGTGAGATCTTCGTATTGACAACCCACGAGAGAAAATTTTCTCGGGAGTCCATACTACGTGATCATCGACACGAGGTTTAAAACAAAGTCCTGGAGTTATGGAACTTTCTCAACTGTTTGATGCACGTGTCAATTTCATACATTCTTGACAGTCAATCAACTCCATTGAGTAAGTCTATTCCAAGTGAGGTTTTCGTATCGAGCCACGCGAGGGCGAACCCTGGTGCCCAATACTACGCAACCATCAACCGATGTTTTAACCAAAAGGTTCTAAAGGTCCTCAGAGTCGACGACTTTAATGAAAACAACTGAGCACACACGCCAAGAGCTTGACGGTTGTCAGTATTTCCATTAAAATCTACTCCGAGTGAGGTTTTCGTATCGACAACCCACGAGAGAGGTTCTCTCGGGAGCCCATACTACACAACCTCGCTAACTTAAGTTTGTACTCGGAAGCCCGGGTATAGAGCTTTTCCCTCAAGAAGTATCAATCCAAATTATAGTACCAAGGAGCCACAAGATATATAAAATGGAATGCGATAAGGAAAGCGATAAAAATAAACAAGCAAGGCATAAAAGCAAACATCCAAACAAGCACAAAAACCTAGACTAGGCTTGACTCGCATAGGGGTGAACCATTCCCCAGCAGAGTCGCCAGCTGTCGTACCCCGAAAAATACGACCTCACGCGATCCGAATGGACGGAGTCACGCGCTGGACTGACTGAAGAGTCGCCACCTAATTCTATTTATTCCCGAAGAGGGAAAGGGAAGATATAGATAAAACCCGGGAAGAGAAGGATGAGGACAAAGGTCAACGGAACCATTGCCTGGGTTCGGGAGTCGGTTATGCAGGGGGAAGGTATTAGCACCCCCTACATCCATCGTACTCGATGGGAACCATCTAAGTTATCGCGCGCGAAAGGATGTCTATGCTTAAACGAATTGCTTGCTAGAGGGAAATGAGTTGAATTATAAGTTAGATTGAACCTAGGTGCTCGGCAAGGATTGAGATCCTCGTGCCTACGTACTCCCGTGTGCAATGGGAAAGTCAGAGCCTCGTAGTTCGGCCTACTACTGGTAATGGATGTTGATTTTATTACCTTTCGTCGATGAAAGGGTTTAGGAGTTGAAATGTACTAAAGACTATGGATAGTTTATCTCGCCCAACAAGACGAGTGTCCTGCGTCGAAATAATCGGAGCGAGTAACGAAAGCTCGTTATCCCCCTTTCTACCGCTTAAGGCTCGTGGCGTACAAATCTTCTCGTATTATTAAAGTGTTTTATTTCCTAAAGCCGCTTGACGTTAGATCAAGGGTTTGGATCTAATCGAAACGTTTTGGTTTTTTAAAGTTTAAAGGTAAATGCAAATGGAGTGTATTTTTGTAGTTTTGTCAGCGAGGCACGAATCGCTCGGCTCGCAAGGATATGAGGATCCTAATAACGAAATGATAACTGGAAAATAAAGTGCAAGTGTGCAAGTGCAATCGCTTGGCGTTGGACCAAGGATTCGAAATTAAATAAGATGCGGAAAATAAAATGCGTACAAAGTAAGGGGAGAGGGATACAAAATAAATACAGGGGATTGCGAAAAATAAATGGTCTCGTTGTAATTAGCCCAAGAGAAAGCGTGTGTGCAGTGTGTTTGAACTATTCGAAGGCGTTCGGCCTGTTTATTCGGGACGCAACTATTCGAAGGCGTTGGACCTTTTAATCGAGCGCAACTATTCGAAGGCGTTGGACCTTTTCGGGACGCGGCGAAATTTTGTTCGTGAACTGCCTTAGAATCGATTCAAAATCGGAATCATTCTATAAGGAATCGAAACGTAATAATTTTTCGAAATACGGAAATGAATAAATTAAATAAATTGACTTGCTAGAATTAAAATAAAATAATGAATAATAAATAAATCAAATAATAATAAAATGAATTAATTTAATGTTTGTTTATCGAAGTAAAAAATTAATTACAAGGAGGGCCTCATATTGACCGCACATCACCGATTAAATGTAATCGGGCGAAAATTGATCTTTTATTATATCATTGGCCCATAATAAAATCGACTCTAAAATTAAAACGCTAAATGTTTCCGAGATATATACATAAAAAAAAATGATTTAAATATATAAGCTAACACACAAAAAAAGAAAATAATAAATAATAGATTTTTTAAATATAAACCCAAAAGATATAAGAATGATTTTAAGGTCACTATGTATAACATAAATAAATAAAAACTGGATATAAACTTTAAAGGTATAAACATTGGGGTTATAAGCCTAATCACAGTAAGTCTAACACATTTTTCTTCTTGAAAATGAAAATAATAATAAAAATAAAAATAACTAAAGAGGGAAATATGTGGATATGTGTGTACTGAACCTAGAGATACGGAAAGAAAGAACTTGCTTAAGTCTAAACTCATTACTTCTTAACTTAATTATAAAAAATAAATGAATAAAGAATATGATTAGCTATTTTTTCAGAAAACAAAACAAAAGTTTTTTTTTTAACAAAAGCATAGGAGAGAGGCGCTGACATAGGAACTAAGTACATAATCAATAAACAGATCGGGTGATTAAGCCCATAATGCCATACACAGTTAAAATAAAATGAGAAATAAATGAGATAAATAACATAGTAAAGTAAGTAGGTAAAAAAAATAATAATAGAAAAACTTGGGAAGGGGGGAGTGTTATCATGCATCTGTTGAGACTGTAACCACAATTAAGACACTATTAAAAACAAATGGACTAGTGGCTTTCAAAACCCAAAACATTTTTAAACAAATAATATAAATGTTAAAAAAAACAATAAGATATATATAAAAAAAATAAAAGAGAAAGGAAAAAGGTCAGCAAAGAGAAAAGGAAATAAACTCTCCTTCTTCAAAGCACAGCCGCACACAGTGGTTTGCGAAAGAAAAAACGTTGCCGGAAAATCACTGTTCTTACCCTCTCTCGTGTGAGTCTCTCTCTCAAACGCGTCTGTTCCTCTCGAATCGGACGGCTCTCGGTGAGGATGGTTGATGGCGAATCTCTCGCGGCTTACGAATTGTGGGTTTCCGGCGGCGGTGGTTTCTGTTCGTGGTTTGGTCGGTGTTATGGAGATGGTGGTGACGGTATCCGCGGCGGAGGGTCAATGATGGTGATGACGGCGCTTTAAGCGGTTCGCGTCTGTTTGTTCGAAAGGGGTGGCCGAAGATGGCGGCGGTAAGGTTTTGTTCAGGTTGGTGGTTGGGTGAGTTCGCGGTTTTGTGTGGTGAGTGGTCTTGGCATTTTTCAATGGTTCAATCACTCTTCACCTCACTTCCTCTTTGTTCTTTTTACTGAGTTTTCAGGATTTGTATTGTGGGTTTTTTACGTAGTTTTTATGGTGGAAAAGAAAATAAGAACAAGGTGGTGTTTGTTGGCTTTGAAGGTTTTGAGTGATTCGAAGAAGAAGATTCAATGGTGGTTCAATTCGTCAGATTCGAAATCGCACAGTTTTTTGGTCCTGGTTGTTGGTTTTCCATGGCTTTATGGTGGTGGATTTAGGCTTCTTTGTTTCTGACTGGTTTTATGTGTTTGGGTGAAGAGGTTGCGGTGGTGAATAATTTTCTACGGATGGTTGTGAGAAGGTGGTTTTATGTGTGATTTGGTTGAAGTGTTGGTTTGATTCTATGATAGAAAGTGGTTCGCGAAAAGGGTGATGGATGTTTTTGTAGTGGTCAGCTGGAGATTTTCGGCATGCGGTTTTTTGCGGATTGTTTTGGTTACTGTGAAGGAAATTTTCAGTGCAGATTTCTGGTAAAAGGATTATGCAGAGTTTTAAGAATTTTTTTTAGATATTTTGAAGCTTGGTTATGGAAGAGTTTTGGCAGAGATTTCAGTGGCTTTCCAAGCTTCCTTTTTCAGATTGTGTGAGGATGATTTTATAGTAGTGATTGGGGTGAGGGTGAAATTGGAATTGGCTGAGAAAATTTTGGATAAGATAGAATATTTTGCTGTTATGAGCTGGAGTTGGCTATGGATGGAAACCGTTGGGAATGGTGGTGGTTTGTTGCAGAAAATTTGTGTGGAAAGTGAGTGGAATGGAGAAAAAAAAAAAAAAAAAAGGTTGTTGTGTTTGTCCTTGTGTGTACCGTAAAAGTTGTGGGTGGGATGAAAAGAAAGTCTTGTTTTGTTTGTATACTGACTGTGGATTTGAATTGGCACCTAGGGTGTGGCAACCTTTAGAAATAATCACAATACTATAGAATAAAAAATATAATAAAATGAAATAAGAAATAATAAAAAGGTAATAATAAAGGATAATAAAAAATGATAATAATAACAATAATAATAATAATAACAATAGAATAAAAAAATTAACAATAGTAAAAATAATAACAAAAACAATAATGACCAATAAAAATAATAACAATAATGGATAATAATAATAAATAAATAAAAATAGTGGAAAGGAAATTGGTTTAGTGGCATAAATAAAACTTGAATGGGAAAACTTTTTTTTAATTTTTAATAATGGACCTATAGTTGAAATGAGATTAAAAATAAAAGAAGATATATACACATTTTTGAGTTTTCATTATTTGAAGAAAATAGAAATGGGCTTAAAAGATAATGGGTTTATATGATAAAAAACTTTAATAATGAATTAATAATAGTAGATTTTTTATGTATATATTTTGATGATGAAATAAAGAGAATTTGAACTTTTGGTTTGAAAATAAATGAATGCATTTTTTGGATTTTGAAATGAGGGTTAGACAGAAAATAAAATGATGCGGGTAGGACAAATTTGGGGTATGACATACCCCTATTTATTAACTTTCACGTTTTTCAACTACTTTATTTCTTACTTTTAATAGATGTATTCTAGTAAATGATATTAGTTTTTTCACTAAAACTAACACATCCAATCATTTTTTTAAGAACTGCACATTGCTCAAATAAGACATTTTTTATGAGACGGAAGGAGTATACTTTTTCACCTTGTCTCTGTTTCATGACTATAGGCTAATTACACACACACACACACACACACACACATATATATATATATATATATATATATATATATATATATATATATATATATATATATATATATATATATATATATAATGTTGCTTTGATAAAGTTTAATTCCAGTGTTAACAAGTGAAATATATATATATATATATATATATATATATATATATATATATATATATATATATATATATATATATTTCACTTGTTATTACTGAAATCAGGGCCAGATTTGGGTCTGTGCAGGCTGACCCACTGCGCAGGGCCTCAAATTGCATGAAAAAAAATAAAAACCCAACCCAATTAGTAATTAGTTTTTAGAATAATGTTCATTTAAGTAGGTTATAAATTATTAGAAACACAAACATTAGTAACACTTTTTAAAAAAAAGGTAAATGTACGGCGGCCGCGAAAGACCATATATCACAATCACACAACAATTTATATAACATCTTCATTATTAAAATTAGTACTGCAACAACATCACCAACCAACAAAGTAATTTATTTTTTAAGGTATTCATATTTTTTTAATCTATTATTATAGGTAATACTATCTTTATTTTATTCATATCAATATCATACTACATCTTCATAATTCATATTGTAATATTTTCTAACGACATCATCAAGAAGAAAATTATAACCTATACTAATAAATTATATATATAACATTTAAACATTTTCATATTGCATCATTATTATTTTATAACATATTCTTAAATCTTACTGCATCATCATTATACATATATATTTATAATAAATTATATAACTTTTTCGTATAACTTTTTTAATTTATATAAATATTAATAACTTTTTTTATTATTATTTACTTTTTACAATTATAATTTTTTAATATTAATGTTTTATAACATATTAATTTTTCAAATTTTATAAATCTTATAAATTTATTTTTTAATTTTTAATTTATTTTTAATTTTATTTTTTAAATATTTATTATCTTTTTTTTTACCGGTTCAACTTTGATATTGTCTATCTAACTCAAATTCAACAATGCGGATTTGATCAAGAACAACGACGAATTTCATGTTTTAATTTTTTTCATACTTCTATAATGTCTTCTAAATTGCCTCCAAAGATTAGAAAATTTGATTCTGAATATGAGAAGCGTAAAAAAAAGAAGAGATTTGATGAGTTAACTCAATCTCAATCAGGAGCTCTTGATAAATTCATAATAAGAGAATCAAATGTTTCGGTTGAAAATCAGAATGTAGTTAATGTTGATGTAGGCATTATTGAAAATGTGGTTACATCAAAAAGTATGGAGAATAATGTTGATCTTAATGATGCTACTGAAAATATGGAGAATAATATTGATGTTAATGCTACTGAAAATGATAATTTAGATGTTGAAAAGGTTAATGTTGATAATATTAATGACAATGGGAAATATATATTTGATCCATGAATTTGGGATTCTCTTGAGTCTAAATTCATTGATGTATTAGCTATGAAAGGTCCTAAAAGAGATTTAACTATTGTGAAGGGTCCTAAAGATAAATCATCTAGACGTTTTACGGCTAATTTGTACACTAGAGTTTTATCAAATAGAGAGAAATATGATAGAGATTGGCTTGTCTATTCAAAAAAGCTTGATAGAGCATTTTTTTTGTAAGGTTTTTAAAAAAGGGATCATCAAAGGTCAATTAGCAAACGAGGGTTTTGATGATTGGGCACAAGTTGGAGAAAGACTTAGAGAACATGAAATTGGCATGGAACATGTTAAGAATATGACTACTTGGTATGAATTGCGTCAAAGGATAAAAAACTTCCAAACTATTGATAAAACATCTGAAAGATTGATTAACAAAGAAAAATATCATTAGAAATTTTTTTTAAAAAGAATTATTTCAATAGTGAAATTTCTTGCTAAACATGACTTGGCCTTTCGTGGTTCTAATGAGCGATTGTACCAAAATAGCAATGAATTTTTTTTGGGTTTAATTAAAATGTTAGCTGAATTTGACCCAGTAGTTCAAGAACAAGTTAGACGTATTACAAATGATAAAGTTCATGTTCACTTTCTTGGACATAACATCCAAAATGAGATAATACTTTTGCTTTCTTCTACAATTGAAAATGAAATCATTAGAAAAATCAAACAAGCAAAGTATTTCTCAGTGATACTTGATTGTACTCTTGATTATAGTCACCAAGAGCAAATGTCTTTGATAATAACATATGTGCATGTTTCATCAAATTCTGTTAGCATTGAGGAATCTTTTTTAGGATTTCTGAATGTTGATGATACAACTGGTCAATGGCTCTTTGATGGGTTACAAAATGAATTGAAAAAGATTGATCTTGACCTATTTGATATGCGCGGACAAGGATATGATAATGGATCAAATATGAAAGGAAAACATCAAGGTGTGCAAAAGAAATTTTTAGACATAAATCTGAGAGCCTATTAAACTCCATGTGGTTATCATAATCTTAATTTGGCTTTGTGTGACATGGATAACTCATGTATTAAAGCTAAAGATTTTTTTGGCGTCGTTCAACACATTTATACTAGTTTTGCCAATTCCACTAAGAGATGACAAATTTTGAAAGATAATATAAAATATTTGACTCTAAAATCATTGTCATATAGTCGATGGAAGAGCCATGTAAATAGTATAAAAGCTATAAAATCTCAAATGTCAGATTTTAGAGAAGCATTGCTTCAAGTGTCCGAAATGTATCTTGATTCTAAAATAAGAAGTGAAGCTAAATCCTTAGCAATAAATGAGCTTGGTGATTTTGAGTTTTTAATGAGTATAATTATTTGGTTTGAAATATTAACTGCAATTAATTTTGTTAACAAGCTTTTACAGTCAAAGAACATGCTTATTGATGTTGTCATGGAAAAAATAACTGGGTTGATTTCCTTTTTTGAGAGTTATAGAGAAAATGGTTTTGATAAGGCCTGGGATTATGCTAAAAAAATTTCTATTGAATTAAATATTGATCCAGTATTTCCTCAAAGGCGTTTAATTCGAAGAAAAAGTCACTTTGATGAGAATTTGAGTACCCCGTCGGTTGAGTTGTCTGAAGTGGAATCTTTTAGAGTTAATTATTTTCTCTACCTTGTTGATCAAGCCATTGTATCTCTTATAAAGAGATTTGAGCGGTACCAACAATATGAAAGTGTTTTTGGCTTCTTGTTTACTTCTCATAAGTTACAATCATTGGAGGATGCAACTTTGGAGTCTCGTCGTAGTCATTAGAACAGAGATTAAAACATAATAATCAATTTGATATTGATGGAAGAGAACAATGTGTGGAGTTAAAGTTACTAAGAAATTTTTTGTTTGAAAAAATAATAGGACCTATTGATATATTAATTTTTTTGAAAGGAATTAATTGTTTTCCTAATACAATTATTGCATATCGAATTTTATTGACTATTCCTGTAACAATTATTTTTGCCGAAAGAAGTTTTTCAAAATTAAAGTTGTTGAAATCATATCTGCAGTCTACCATGTTACAAGAAAGACTTAATGGCATAGCACTAATAGCTATTGAAAATGATATCTTAGAGACGATACAATATGAGGACTTGGTAGATGAATTTGCTTCAAAAAGTGTTCGAAGGATGACTCTTTTTAAGTAGACATAATGGTAAAGATAATATTTATATTAAATTGTATTTTGATATTATTGTTAAAATATAACTTTTTGTAATGTTATAGATATGATAGGATTGATTTTGATGTTACTGTTAATATTTATTATTTAATTAGAGAGTAGTTTAATTTAAAATTTTTGTATTTTTATTTATGAAATGTCTATTTTTAATATTAGAACATGACCTTTAATATGTTTGAGTCGGTCCTGACAAATTAAACTTTATCAAAGCAATAATTTGAGATAGTATTTTTCTGTAACATGAAAACATAATTAGATTAGCTATAGTAGCACACAGGCCACGTGTTATCCAATGATTCATATTTGATTTCCTTTATTGAAAATTAAGACCAAACAATTTTTTAGCAAATTTGTTTCTTCTTTGCTTTGTTTATATACTTTCTAGTTGTTCTCTTGATTTTTGAGTCAAAGATAACTTGAGGTAGCATCCTGCATTAGGGGACATGTAGAAAATATTTAAATTACCCTGATCTTATCAAAACTAGACATGTATGAATAAAGCTTCCATACAAAGATAATGATTGAAGTTTTATCTAATTGGTTAATATTATATGTATGAATAATTATATTTGTTGAAATATTCTGAAATAGTGGTTTAGCAAAAACAAAAAAGACTTTATGCAAAAATTTCAATGCCATTCAAAAGTTGCATTAAAAAATTGTTGTTTATTTTTTTGTCTGTCTTGTCTTGTATATGTTACTTTATCTTAATTCATATACAAATAAATATATGTTTGTCTTATTGTTGTCTATATATTTTAGTTGCGTTAGACTCTAATTAAAATCTTTTGCTATTTTTATAATTAGAAGTTTTGAATATTTTAAATAATACTCTTTATAATGTAATTTAAATAAAATTTTTAAAATTTTCTTACTATTTATATTTATTCCACAGGTCTGCGTAAAGACGTCGCAATGTCCGGTATAAAAACTTAATATTTTTTTTCTTTTTATTTTCTTTAACTTTTTTCCTAATTCAATTTTTTTCATTAAGTTCACCCCCCTCTCTCTCTCTATCTCTCGACAAAGAAACGAGAAACACATGACAAACCAATTTTTTATTAGTTTAAGGTGCATTCATTTTCGTAACATGTTTAAATGAGGCATGAAGCAACTGGTAGTTAGCATTAATTTGTTGAAGTTATTCATGAAACTTTAGTAGTAATTGGAGTTTGGCCTCTTATTGAGAGAGTTGTGTTGCACGTAGAAAGAGGGTTATGAGAGTTTGACTATGTTTTAGTACACTTTTGTTACACGCTTGGGTTGTAAACCCAAGGTCAAATATTGGTTCAAATCGAGGGCTAGATTTTGGGGTGCATGAAGCTTTCAGTGACTTTTGAGTCCCAAGTTTTTCATTTGACTTGCCCTAAATTTGCATTTAATCAGTGGTACGGCCCTTGTTATCCAACCACTAGACATATTTGGCAAAGCAAGAAATTTGAGAATATCTAGATTGTGGTATAATTAAGGTTTTTTCTAGGTTATACTTTAAGAATTGTGGCTAAAATATACTACCTCCGGCATTTTCCTAAGAGATAGTTTAAGTTATTTTAAATTTATTAAATATTTAGTATATATATATATATATATATATATATATATATATATATATATATATATATATATATATATATATATATATATATATATATATATATATATATATTAGTTTTCAAAGAATCTAAGGATTATACTTTATATATCTATAAATTACAAATGTTGATTTTTATAGATGTTGAAAAAACTATCACAATGATTTTTTTTTTATAAATAAATTTGGATTAGAAAGAAGCACTAGGAGAGCTTGACCCAAAGGTACAAACAAAGAATAAGAGGGGCAAATCTCTAACACAACACAACAAACCAATTTATCTATCCGAAATTATAAATAAATAAAAAAAGAAAAAATTTGGATCATTACACCAATTCAACCAAAAAATACTAGAATCAATTTTAAAAAAAAATACTAGAAACCATTCCAATGAAAGTTTTTTAATTAACCTCATTCCATCAAAATTTGATAGAATAAGACCATTAAAAAGAATATCATTTCTACAATTCCAAATGACTCAACAAGTCACCAAACCAAAAAGCTAACCCAAATCCAAGAAACGCAAAGACTTACAAGATTTGTCCAATAAGAGAAGACACTCCAAAATAGAGGAAGCCGAAGAAACTTGGTCTACCCAAAGCCAACTACAAACTTTACAACATCGCAATTTTGAAATTGGGCAACCAAGAAAGAGGTGGTACAAATCCTTTTCAACCCCAAAACACAAAGGACAAACCAAGAAGTGAGGTCTCGTCAAAATACCATGTGTCGTACCTCGAAAAATACGATCCTCGCAATGGACGCAGAAAGAAACAACAGAGTCGCCACCTAATTCTATTTATTCTACGGGAGAAAGAGAGATATAGATACAACCTAAATAGGAAAAGAAATGGTCAACGAAACCAAATTCTAAGTTCGGGAGTCGGTTACGCAAGGGGAAGGTATCAGCACCCCTCACGTCCGTTGTACTCAACGATAACCTCTTAGTTAACTATACGATTAAATGTTGATTAATGTTTTTGTCTTCTAAATGGTTTGTTAATATGTTTGTTTTAAAGAAAATAGGTGTTTTATTATGACGGAGAAAAGATTAAATTTTTTTATTATTGTGCTCGCGAAGGATTAAAATCCATGTGCCTACGTATTCCTTTGTGCAATGGGAAAGTCAGAGCTTCGTAGTTCGTGCGACTACGGTTTGTGTTTTTTATGAACAATTGTTTGAAACTCTTTCTAACTGCTAAGTGTTGGCTTTTACTCGCGGAGGAGGTTGAAGCGCTAGCTTGTTTGCGAGATAGAAAGAGTTAAACAATGTTCGTTTAGAGAAAGATATTTGACTTATGTTAAGGTGTTTTAAACGAAAAGGCAAATGGATCACAACGCATGGGGCTAGTCCAGGAGTGATTGCATTCAAGAATTATGTGGAGTGCTAGACTCCAGAATTCAATTCCTTCGCTGATTAATTATAAAAATGATTTGAATTGGGTGGTAAGTTTTAAATTGTATTTGAAAAGAAAGAGACAAGTCGTCATCTTTAAGGGAGATGTCTCGCCTATTCTAACACAAACATTTGAGGAAATGAAATCGAATGAAGCTTTAAACTTGGATACGGTGATCAACAAGCAATGTCACGTTCTTTCTTTGAGAAATAAAATCGGAAGAAGCTTTGAACTTAGATATATGATCAACAAGTGATTGCCACATTCTTCCTTGATAGAAATTGTTTGATAAGATTGATTTGTTTGTGTTTGTGGGAATAGGAGAAATATATTTCCTATGGAGATGAATCATGTCTCATCTATTGAGTGGTTAAGTTTAAGTGTTTTGAATACGAAAGAGTGAATGAACCACAACGTGTGGGGCTAGCCCAGGAGTGATTTCATTCAAGAACCCGAGGAATACTAGATTCATGAGTTCAGTTCTTCGTATAATTAAATTGAAAGATTTAGGTATTTTAGGAACGAGAGGACGAATAAACCACGTCGTGTGGGGCTAGCCTATGAGTGATTTATTCAAGAATTATGTGGAGTGCTAGACTCCAGAATTCAGTTCCTCCGTTATTTGATTTGTGGTAAATTCGACGTTTTGTTTTGGATGTTTTAGGGTTTAATGTTTTTAATAACGAATGAGTAAATGAAACAATACGTGTGGGGCTAGCCCAGATGTGGTTTATTAAAGACCCGCGGAATGCTAGATTCCGAAGTTCAGTTCCTCGTTAATTAATCATGATGCGTAAAGTCGTGAGGATGACGATCACATAGGTGACCGACTTACGTGTGTGTAAAATGTAGGCGTACGAATGTTTGATTGATTAAGTGAAGTGGATTCAATTTCTAGTTCCTATAGGTGTTTCTAGCAATACGAAACTGTAAAATAAAGGCGAAAAGATAAATTGCGTACAAAGTAAACGAGAAAGGGGTACAAAATAAATTACACGGGATTGCGATGAAATAAAGGGTCTCGTTGTAATTTGCCCAAGAGAAAGCGTGTGTGTAGTGTATTATTCGGAAGCGTCGGAGCTTGATATTATATTAAAAATGCAAAAATGAAATAAATAAAATAAATAGACTAAAAAAATGAGATAAGACTTAGAAATAAAAATAAAATAAATGACAAAAATGGAAAAAATAAACCGAAGTAAAATGGTAAATAATAACTAAATTAAAATGGCCTCATATTAATCGAGCTTCGCCGATTTAATGAAATTGGGCAAATCCCGATCTTTTGTGATATCATCGGCCCTAATATAAAGAATAAATTGATAAAATCGAATCTAAAATTCGCATTATCAAAACTTAAAGAGATAATAAAATGAGAGGGAGATAATGAGCACTAATACTAGTGTGAATAGGAACTGTATTTGGGCTTTCAAAGCCCAGCAGAATATAATACCATAAAAAATAATGAAATAAAAAATCAAGAGAAAAAAACACTCTAAGAACAAAAATCAGCAAATAATCTGGGCTGCATCCACGAGTTCCAAGCCCAACCGTCTCAAAATTTAAAATACTCTAAGAACAAAAAATCAGCAAATAATGTGGGTTGCATCCACGAGTTCCAAGCCCAACAGTCTCAAAATTTAAAATACTCTAAGAACAAAAAATCAGCAAATAAATAAAAGAAAAAAAGTAAAGATATCTCATGACCCACCCATTGGATTTCAAATCAGAAAACGAATCAAAAGATCCATGCCGACGGTACTCGGTCGGTCCCTCCGCACGACATCACAGTTTGTTTCTTTTTCGGATTCTTGCGGTGGCTTTCGGTGTTCTGTTTAACATTTTGATGGAGGTTTTCTCGGTGTTGCCCAACGGCGATTTGGCTTCCGTGAAAGGTTTCGACGGCGGTGTCTCTCTCAACTCAGTCGCAGCTTTCACGATGTTTTGGTTTGTGTTGTGGTACGAGTTTGGTGAGTTTGGATGCACGGTTCAGATCGGCTTGTGTGGTTTAGTGGTGTGTTATGGTGGTGAGATGGGAAGGTTTGTAATGGTGGTTCGTTTTGTTTCGTTCACAGATCGCTTGGTTTCAAGGTCGTGCGATTCGGTTTTGGGTGGATGAAGTGTTTATGATGTTACGAATAGAAAGAATTAAGATGGTGTTTTGCTCTCTCTCATCTCTGCAATTCAGTTTTTTTCTGAATTTTTTTGGGTTTGGCTGTGTTGTTGTGAGGTACTGTTTGTGGTGGATTTGAAAATGAAGAAAAAGGTTTTTGTTGTTCTGGTTGTTTTGTTCGTCCTCCCTCCTTTATCACAGTTTTTTTTTCTCTGGGTTCCAAATGCCCCCTTCTTTTTTACTGTTCTCACCTTCTTTTTTTATATAATTTTCTAAACTTCTTTAACAAGTTTACAAGTACCATTTCTTTGTCTTGTAATTTTGTTGAGTCCCTTTCAATGCAGGGTGTATTGGCTGTTGTGTAAAAGGTAGCATGTTTGACTTTGGCCTACTTTGGTGAAAATTGGATGCAGAGGTTTAACAGGTGTGTAGGCAGTGTGTTGAGTTGGGCTGTATTGGTGTAGTTTTTTTTTTTGGACTAATTCAAGAAAATAATGTAACTAAGAAAATTCAAACTAAATTAAATCAAGAGAATAATCCAATTAGTAATAAACTAAATGAATTAGTCTAAACTAAATACAAAATTAAATTAGAATCAACTAAAAGAAACTAGTAGTAGCTAATTAAAATAAAATAACTAACAAAAAAGAAATAAATAAAAAAATATCTAAATTAGACCAAACTAATTAATTAGAAGATTAAGCTATAAGTAATACTAAACAAATAAAATATGGAAAAGAATCAATGATTAAAAAAACTAAATTAAAAGTCCAAATAGACTAAAATGATTCATAAATAAGCTAAATTAAAATAAAATATTTACTAACTGAAATAAACTTAAATTAATATATAAATAAAAAATAATAATTTTCTAACTGATCCTATAATATTAAGAGATTTAAACAAAAATTCTAAAATTAAAGATTAAACGGGATATTGAATAATAGGATCGATCTAAAAAGTACAACGTCTGACTAATGGACTAAAATACAAAATGACTGACTACCGACATTGCGATGGAAATGCGTCGAACAAATGAAATGATTTTTTAAAAAAAAGTTCGGTCAAAATTTAGGGTGTGACAGTTGCCCCTATTTAATCATCTTGAACCTGAATGTATGAATAATAAAGTTTTTTTGACATTCGAGGTGGAAGAGGATTAAATATTAAAATATCTAAATTTTTGACCGAATGCAGATGAAATGCAATGATATGCAATATTACGAAATCGTGAGAGACTCTTAATTTGTTTTGTTGGGGATATGATGTGCGAGATGCAATGAAACCTAGCATGCTGATTTTTTTAAATGATGAATATGTTGCATATGGTATGCGGGAAATGATGAAGATATATGGTAATGGATGATCCACAAAAACAACACTGAGGGAAAAGACTCACTAGGGATAACAATATGATGGAGATGATCATATGCTCGGGGTTGAAAGGATAATCGATTTAGGGATCGAAAACACAAAGATATGACATGACTCGGGGGTCAAACTGAAATAGAAATTCACTCGGGGATTGAGGAAAAACAATATCATTGACTCGGGGGTCAAACGAAGACAGATATCAACTCGAGGGTTGAGAAAGTAAATAACATTGCCTCGGGGTTGAAGAATAAAGACAAATATCAACTCGGGGGTCGAAAACATAAAGGCAACATCATTGACTCAGGGGTCAAACATAAAGGCAACAATGACTCGGGGGTCAAACAAAAACAGATATCAACTCGGGGGTTGAACAAAAAGGCGATAATGACTCGGGGGTCAAACAAAATACAAAAGCAAAATAACTCGGGGGTTGAGAAAATGAAGGTAACAAAATTGACTCGGGGGTCAAAACACCTCAACTCGGGGGGGGGGGGGGGGTTGAAGGGAAAATAAGAACAACATTGACTCGGGGATCGATAAAACTGAAAAAGCATCGACTCGGGGGTCGAGAAAACAAGTCAACTTGGCGGTTGAGAAAACAACTAAAACTACATCGACTCGGCGATCGAGAAAACAAGTCAACTCGGCGATTGAGAGTATAATTAAAACGACATCAACTCGGCGGTCGGGAAAATAAGTCAACTCGGCGGTTGAGGAAAAGGAAATATTCAAATTATCCAAAGTGATAAATCAACAGGTTCAAGTGTGACTGCTGGGGATCCCAATATAGGAACTCGGTGGTTGAGAAAGGTAGTTAAAAAGACATCGACTTGGCAGTCGAGAAAACAAGTCAACTCGGAGGTTGAAGAAATAAATAGAAAAACATCAACTCGGTGGTCGGGAAAACAATTCAACTCGGTGGTTGAGGAAAAAACTTAAAAGACATTGACTCGGCGGTCGGGAAAAAAATTCAACTTTGTGGTTGAGGAAATAACGAAAACAACATCGACACGGTGGTTGGGAAAACAAACCCAACACAACGATTGAGGAAATAACTAAAATGACATCGACACGGCGGTCGGGAAAACAAACTCAACACGACGATTGAGGAAATAACGAAAACGACATCGACACGGCAGTCGGGAAAATAACTCAACACGACGATTGAGGAAATAACGAAAACGACATCAACACGGTGGTCGGGAAAACAAACCCAACACGACGATTGAGGAAATCAGATAATAATATCATACACCATAAATATGTGAATAAAATCGATAAATTGATAAATAATGGAAAAATGGAAAAGTTGGTCTCATATAGGTTTAGATAATGTCGATTAAAAATCGAATATCGATAAACCATTAATTTATATCATTGGCCCTAATAATAAATAAATACTATAAAGTGTTAAATCATAATGATTCTAAACTAAAATACTTAACAATAAACATAAATATCAAGCAAAAAGAAAAAGAAAAAATAAATAAAATAAAAACTATGAGAAGAGGGGGTATCATTATGTCTGTTGGTGTGATAAGCCCAAAAGAAAAGTAACAGAAACTAAACCTAATCCTTTTTATAAAAGAGAAAAACCAGAAAAATGCATATTAAAATCACGATTCATAAATCAAAATAGGGGAAAGGCACAAAGATCAATTTAAAAACGAATCTCAACCTTTGTTGTCACATCCTCAACTCGCGAAATCTCTCTCTGTCGCAGTTCAGAACTGTGTTTGGGGATTTTACGATTTCGTTTTGCGATAGCTTTTTCGGTTTGTGGATTGTTAGTGTGTCTGTTTCACTCTCACGCCTCTCCTCTGTATTTTCATTCAGTTTGGTGTTAATGAGAGGTTTATTTGAGTTGGTGACGAGTTGGAGGTTTTCGATTAGTGTTTCGGATGCCTCACGGTGAGTCGGTTTGTTTGGTCATGGTTTTGCGATGGATTTCGCAGAGGTCAATGGGTATGGTGTTTGAGGTTCGTTGGTCTGTGTTGATTTCGTGTGCAGATTTGTGATGAAAAGGGGTTGAAGCTGAGTTTTGGTTATGGAATAGAATGGTTTGTGGTGGTGATTTGAAGATGAAGGTTGAGTTGTTTGGTGATATTTGAGAATGGTATTTACGGCGGTGAGGGTGAAATGGTGGATGTGGTTGAGTTATTGTTTGAGAAAATGTTTGGGAGTTTTGGTGGTGAGTTTGTGGTGAGAAAGAGGTGTGAAAGGAGGTTCTGAGATTTGGAGTTTGTGAATATTGATGGAGGATTTTTGGTCTATGAAGGTTACCAAGAATTTGTTGTTGGTTTGCTGTGCTTTTGTTATGGTGTATGCCCTCTCTTCTGCATAATGGTGGTGAGTTCTTATAGGAGGACTAAAGGGTGAATTTGGAAGAGTGATGAGGAATATGCTGTTTTGTTTTGTTTTTTCGTACTGAAGGCGTTGCATTTTGGTGGTGGAAGTTGTGAATTGCTCATGCCGCTGTGTGAAAAATCATGTGCGTTCTCATTTTTATTTGGTGGTTGTGATTGAAATTGTGCGTTGCGGACGTACATGTGGGGTCTGAAGTATTGTTTTTTTGTTCTGCAAAATTATAGTGGGATCAACTTGTATTTGCTGTAAAAAAATGATTTTCATCAATGCAGTGGGGTCACAAACGTGATGTAGCAAGTGGCACTGCGTGGAAAAAAACAATGGGTCATATGCTGATGAAGTAACGTAATGGTTTCATGGTGAATTTGACTAAAATGAATTAAATAAAAAGAAAGTTAATAATATTAATAATAATAATAATAATAAGCAAAAATAATAATAATAATAATGGACATGAGACTAATAACAAATAATAGAAATAAAAAGGAAATAATATTAAAATTAGAAATAATGGACAATAGCCAACACAACGATTTTTTTTTAACAAAACAAGCACACACCCTGACAAACCTGACTTAATCTGAACAAATTGAAACACAATTTTTTTAGATTTTCTGAAATGATAAAATGTAAATATATGTGGGTAGGAAAATTTTGGGGTATGACAGGAACTCATCCCAGTTGTTTCCTTCTTCAGTTGTTTGTTGATCCGTCAAGTTGTCTCCTCAACACATATACATATACAGAACTATAGCCGCTAACAGATTTAGAGCTATCAGATTGAGAATGGAAAACCGAGAACAACATAATCTAGTAATCAGAATGGAGATTGATGAGTTGAAGGCCAGTATGACCAGACTCACTGAAATGATGCAAGTTCTGATTGCTCGAGGTGAACCACCTCAAATGACTATTATCTCTGAAGTTTCTACTGCTGTTGTTGACCCTCATGTGATTCAGCAACCGATTTCTACTTGGCCTGAATTTGGGTTACCTCCAGATTATGTGCCAGTTTATGCTACTACTCAAATGGTTGGTCCATCTGTTGTGCAAGTCTTTATAGCTCCGACGTTTGTCGAACCTCAACCTATTGTGCACACTGTTGCTCAAGCTACTTATCAGAATTATCCTTTTTGTACCATGTTGTTGGTCCACAAGCTGAAAGTCAGGGTGAACTTGGATACATGGATGAAGTTAGAGAGCAATGCTTGACTCTTCAGAAGAGGGTAAAAGGTTTAGAAGGGAAAGATGTCTTTGGTGATGCTGCAATAGACATGTGTTTGGTCTTTGACCTGGTTTTCTCTGATAAGTTCAAAGTTCATATATTCGAGAAATACAATGGGCATACTTGTCCTAAGATTTATCTGCTGATGTATTGTCGCAAAATGGCTGCACATGCCAATGATGACAAGTTGTTTATTCACTGTTTTCAAGATAGTCTGAGTGGTGCTTCTATGAAGTGGTATGTAGGACTCGAGAAGAGTCACATCCAAAGCTGGAAGGATTTATCTGATGCTTTTGTAAAGCAGTATAAGTACAATCTAGACATGGAACCTGACCATCGTCAACTTCAAAACATGTCACAGAAAGAGAAAGAGTCATTCAAAGAGTACGCTCAATGTTGGAGAGAGCTAGCTGCTCAAGTGGAGCCACCTTTGGCCAAAAAATAATTAAATAGTTTTTTCATGGACACTCTTCAACCGTTCTTTTGGGAGAAAATGGTAGGAAGTGTTTCATCTAGTTTTGCTGACCTAGTCACTGTTGTAGAAACACTAGAAGAAGGTATCAAGAAGGGTAAGATTACCAATGCTGAATCTTATAATGCTACAAGAAAGTATCATGGGAAATTTCAAAATAGAAGAGACGGTGATTCTTATGTTGTTTCAATTGAAAGGAAGCCTTATCACCAGCAACAATGATATGTTCAACCATACGTAGCTGCAGTTTCTCCTGTTGTTAAAGCTCAACCAACTCAAGCTCAAGCTCAAGCTCAGGCTCCTCGTCCTACTGCTAGACCAGATCAGTATCGCAATAGGACAAATTATGATCCTATCCTGATGACTTACACTGATTTGTATCCTTCCTTGATTAAGAGTGGTATGATTACTACTATGCCTTCGCCTCCTGTTCCAGATCCTCTTCCAGCTAACTATAGATCGGATCTTCGCTATGAGTTTCATCAAGGTGGAACTGGTCACGACTTGGAACATTGCTTTGCACTAAAGGCTAAAGTGCAAGAGCTTATCAGGAATAACATCCTTTCCTTTCATGACACAAATCCTAATGTTGTCAACAGTCCTTTGCCAAAGCATGAGAAGTGAATCTTCTAAACAACTTCAACTTTCAGGTTGTCTTCAAGGCCAGAATATCATACGGGACAGCTCATCCTAGTTGTTGATGGATCACTAGGCCATTGTTTCTTTATGTTTGCAATTTTCTTCTATTGTATTGACTTGTTTGCTTTTAAACCTTGTTTGTACTTTCAAGTTGATCTTAATGAAATAAGCATTGCTTTGTTTTAATTCAATTTCATTTATTATTTGCATCTTTATGATTTATATTTCAAGTTCATTTTCTTTTCTCAAGCTTTTACAATGATTGGAGGGAGAATAATGAAAACGAAAAACCCATAATTGTTGTTGGAATGCTTTCAATTGAGACTTGGCTGATTATAGACATGCATTATTTCAAATCCTAAACATTGGAGAAATAAGGAAATTAATCCCTTGTCAACCCCTTTGAGCGTTGAAGTTGGAGTTTCTTTCTATTCGAAAAAATCACAATTTTAACCTAGGGATGAGTAGTTCTCAATTAATTTGAATGTGCATTCAAGTACAAGAGAATCATTCAAGACACCTTTCAATAAAGGTTGCAATCTCAAGCTTTCCTTCGTACACATCAAAGAAGTGTCGAAGATGTCTCTCAATTCAGAAGCCAATGATGGTTTGTCGTAATCATTAAGCCAGGAAGTCATTATCTTTCAAAAAAAAATGATTAAAAAAATCAAAGTCCGGTAAGTCAAAACCTATGAAGGAGACTTAGGCAAAAAACACAGGCATCCCACTGACTGTAAGTTCAAATGACACAGTTCAAGAAAAGTTAGGGATAATAAAAGAAAGATTTGTCAAGAGGTCATCAAAATCCTCAACAAAAACAAGATGAGTGGACCAAAGTCCTCACCAGAAATAACAAAAGGGAGATGTGACTGCTATCTCAAAATCCTTGGCTTATGAACCATCTTCATCTGTGCAATACCAAATGTCTTGGAACTTGAATGCATAGGCTGAATTAATCGAATGTAGGACTAGAGTTCATCACGGAGTTGGGTTGGGTACAAATAAACTTTGAGTCTATATCCTTTGTTTCATAAACCGCGAACTAGACCATGTTACAACCTTCAAAAGTCCTAATTGAATCCAGGTTTCTTTTGAAAAGCATACTACAACGAGGTTGCATAAAATGACTCCCAAGATTGCTACCAACCATTTGTCTCTTACATTTGTTTTATCTTTCATTTTGTCTCAACCGTCGTGTTTTGACAATGTTTTCATTTACTTTACATTAATAAATTTCATTCCAAAGATGATTTTTTATTTCAAAATTTTGCATGAACTTTGCATTAAAATTACCAGGTTTGTACAAATACTTTTTATTTGCAAATAAACATTCCTCATCAAGGAATTTTAAAACAGTTGAGAAACTTGGTCAGTGATCTTATCAGGGGCAAGTTCCTTCCAGATTATATGGTTCAAAAAAGTTGTTGCTCAGTACAAGTTATTCTCAGATTTGGTTAACCAGAAGATCTTTTCAAGATTCATACTGGGTTTATCTTCTCAACATTCATTTCAAGAGATGAAGCCATGATCAATTTATTCTCTCGACAGTTATTTCAAATATTTGATAAATTTTCTCCAGCAGTAGTCAAAAACTGAATCCATTATCAGTTTACCCTCATCAGTCATTGAACGTGTGGAAATCTTTTTCAAGAATCTCCAAGCAGCTTTTCATGAATTCTCTCAAAAGATTTTCAACTTGATACAGTTTACTGGTGTTATAGAGATATGTTCAACTTGAGAAGAATGGTAGTGATCTCCGTGTTGAGGAATCAGTCTTCCATCTTTTTCACTCCCCTAAGCGTCTAAACTGGTTGTCAAGCATTTTCTATCATATTATTTTCTTGGGTGTGTTATTCCCCATTTTTGTAAAGGTTTTCAAATTTGAGTGTGTTATTCCTCATTATGCGTTATCTTGGGTGTGTTATTCCCCATTTTCATATATGATTTAATATTTGAGTGTGTTATTCCTCATTATGAATTTTCTTGGGTGTGTTATTCCCCACTTTCGTTGGCATATATGAGTGTGTTAGTCCTAATTATGTGTTTCTCGAGGTCTTGTTGTTTTCAACATCTTTCCTTGTGATCAAAGTACAACTTACTTGGCACCTACAAAAATACTTGTTCGTCTCTTCTTACCCGATGTTATTCCGGATATTCTTGTTTGTTCTGATGTTTCCCCAAAACTTTCACCTCTATTTGATGTTGTTCCAGATATGTTAAAACTTTATCTGATGTTGTTCTAGATATGTTAAACCTTTATCTGATGTTGTTCCAGATATGTTAAACCTTTATATGATGTTGTTCCAGATATGTTAAATCTTTATCTGATGTTGCTTCAGATATGTTAAACCTTTACCCGATATTATTCTGGATATCCTTGTTTGTTCTGATGTTTTCCCAGAACTGTCACCTCTATCTGATGTTGTTTCAGATATGTTAAACCTTTATCTGATGTTGTTCTAGATATGTTAAGCCTTTATCTGATGTTGTTTCAGGTATGTGGTAACCTTTGTTCTAATGTTTTCCTAGAACTTTTGTGTGTCTTTCTGATGTTTTCCCAGAACTTTCACCTCTATTTGATTTTGTTCCAGATATGTTGAACCTTTATCTGATATTATTCCAGATATGGTGGTAGCCTTTGTTTTGATGCTTTCCCAGAACTTTTGTGTGTTTCTGATGTTTTCCCAGAACTTTCACCTTTATCTGATGTTATTCCAGATATGATGGTAACCTTTGTTCTGATGTTTTCCCGGAACCTTTTTGTGTTTATCTGATGTTTGTACAAATATACCTTACTTTGATGTTTCTCCAAAATCTTTTCTTACCATATGTTCTTCTCAGATATTACATCCTTTTATCTGAGGCTACTGTCGGATGTCTGTAATGGAGTCATCATTGGTTGATGTACTTTCCAACACTTTCTTCACTTCATTCAAGAAAATTGTTGGATGTTGTGATTCTCTTTTATCTGAGGCTACTGTCGGATGTCCACAGTGAAGTCGTCGTTGTTTGATATACTTTCCGGGACTTTTTCCACTTCATTCAAGGCAACTGTTGAATGTTGTGATTCTTTTCATTCCTAGGTTACTGTCGGGAGTCCATAGTGGAGTCATCATTGTTTGATGTACCTTCCGGGACGTTTCTCACTTTGTTTAAGGCTATTGTTGAATTTCGTGATTCTCTTTCATCCAAGGCTCCTGTTGGATGTTGTGTTTCTCTTTTATCCAAGGCAACTGTTGAATGTTGTGATCTTTTTCTCTACGAGGCTACTATCAGATGTCTATATTGTTTTTGATGTGTTTTCCAGTACTTTTCTCATTTCATTAAAGGCCACCGTTGAACGTTATGATTCTTTTTTATCCGATGCCACTCTCGGATATTCCTAGTAAAAGTCATTGATGTCATTCTTGAATGCTTCTAATGAATTTTCCGTAATTGTTCTCACCTTATTCAAAGCCACTATTGGATGTAGTGACTTCTTCGATCCAATGCCACTCTTGTAAAATATTTTCCTGAGCTGAGCCATGTTGTGGTCTCCAGTTGTCGGGTGCTTTGTTTCCTCGTCGGAGTTTCATTCTCCTCATCCCCATCGTTTATTCTATTTCATGTGTCGTTTTGTTCCTTACAGATTTCTCTGCATTTTATTTGCTTTCATAAAATTTTTATAACATTTCATATGCTTTCATATCATTCTCATATCATTTTCATATCATTTTCATATCATTTCATATTGTTCGTATCATTTCATTCCATTCCATATTTTGGCATCTTAGGATAAAAAATTGGGTTTTTGATATTTAAGTATCTTCCATCTTGTCGAAACGAAGATGTCAATCTTCATATCTCTGGATTGAAGAAACTTAAATAGGGGCATCTGTCATACCCTAATTTTTTACACTAAGATTTTTCGCATCTCATCTGCATCTTGCATACAAACAAGATCACGTACTGGCTCATTTACCCTTTTCAGTTGTGGTTCTATGCTTCACAAGGGATCATCGTGTTTTTACTTTCTTTTATTTGTTTATATTTACTAACTTCTAACCAAAATACAAAAATATGTTGCAGTTTTCTTCTTCTTCTTCTCTTTGTGTGCATGTTTTCAAAGACAAGGCAGAGTTTTCAATTCAGATGTGGTTGTTTGGTTATGATTTGATTCAGATGGACGTTTGACCTAATCTTGGTCAAACTATCAAAAGATTGTTTCAACTGCAAGTTATTTATGTCAGCGGTCATTTCTCAGACAGTGCGTATTCAAAAATTCAAGTTGTGTTGTGTGCGAAAGTCATCAATTTATCGAGCAGTGTTGCGTGTAAAGTTCAGTTTGAATCTTCAGGTTTATCAGTGTTCATCAGTTCATAAGTGGTTCATCTGTGGATTTATTTTCCTCAGTACGGATTCAAATAATCAAGGCAATTTTCAAACGATGGTTGTGACTTAACTTGCGAGTTGTTATGTGGTTCAGTGATGGCTATGTTCATTTTCAGTGGCTTGTGCAAGAAAAATCAAGAGTTGGTTGTGAGCTTAAGACCAGATTTCATCCATTATCCATTTTCGTGGACCGGACCTCTTGTTGGTCGCGTAATCCCAAAGTGGTTCATCGTTTTGCATTAAGAATCGAGACTTATGAATGTTGATATGTAGGTGCTTTGGGTCTCCCAATCTCCTTTCAAACTTCATTGAATTCAGTTCTATTTTCCTTGATTGATCACTATAGTGTAAGATACTAAACAGATTTGACTGCCTTTCGATTTTGGTTATTTTATGTTTTTGTGGATGATTAAGTTCACCATACCATTATTATGTAAATATTATTATACTATTAATATACTAAAATTTTAATTCCTTCTCGCACCTTATCCTCTTTATTTTAATCTCTTGCTCCTTATCTCTTTTATTATGCTTTTATTATACTATATCATTCACCATATTGTTTATGTTTATATTCATTTTCTTGTGTTTTTTCTTTTGTCCATTTGGACACAAAAACATTAATAAAGGATTAAACATCTAAAAAACTTGTGACTTTAATCTTGGACTATGGCCACTATCCTTAGCATTGGACTTGGAATTTTGGACTTAGATTTTAGGATCTTGCCATTTGCTTGAGTTATTATGGATTGAAGACTTTAGCCCGATTTGGTTCACTTGTTTATAAAGATGAAGTCTTATTGCTTCGAAGAATGTTCACCATACGGTTTGACTGTTCTTCCTTTAACTTTTACTTTAAGTCTTAGGATAGTCTCTTCATCTCTTCCCACTTCTTAAATTTTCAAATCTTCTTCCTATTTTCAAAAACCTTCTTTGTTTTCAAACTTCAAAACTTTTTCATAATCAAACATTGACTTAAGTCAAGCGGTTTACCTTTTTAATTTCATTTCTTAATAAATTCTAAATTACATAAGCATATTGAAGCTTTCTTTTCAAAATACTTTAAAAAAGCACTACTAGAAAAAAGACATTTCTTTATATGATTTTACATCAGACTTTAATATATATGATGTAAAAAATATTTATCAAATGATTTTACATCATATTTCATTAAAAATCGATGTAAAAAATAATGTGGTGGTAGTTTTATAATTAATTAAAAAATTTGTTATAACTGTTTTTACACCAGGTAAAGAAATAAACCGATGTATAACATAATGCGGTGGCAGTTCGGTAAATAATTAAAAAAAAACGACTACAAAGGAAAATGTCATTGCTGGATGGTTAGCAAACATGCATGAAGTCGCTCAAAACTACGAGTTTAACGAACAACACCTGACTTGCACTATGATTTGAAGTTTGTTAAGAAATAAGAATAGTAAGTTGGTTAGTGAGATTCTTTAATTCTCTTTTAGTCTTTTTCATTGTTGCAATTTTCTTGTGAAGTGAAGGAAACACTTTCTTATATACTTGGTGTATCTGAAATATCTAAGGTTGTAAGTGCTTTTCAATAATTTTTGGTATATCCAAACAGGGCCTTAGTTTTAAATTTTGCTATGTAAGTAGTTTATTTACAAGTCCCTTTGTTTATCCAAACATGGCTTAAGTGTTGTTTTTTTTGTGATTGTTCTATTTTTATGATTTTTTATACAAGTTGCTGAATTTGACAATAACTTTTCTACTTTTCTTGAACTGCTATCTTTTTACCATATGAAAGGTGAGCATAGGATATTGAGCTAATTGTCACTTTAATTTGTTTAAAGCTGAATGTGCAGGGTAATTTTTCCTTCTATTTTGATTGTCATGCTGATTATTATACAAATTACTATTATGCAGATTCAAAGTTCATTCAAACTAACATTTTAATTACAACTTCCTATATAGTTAAAATAAATCTTGTTTGCAGAGTATATGTTTTCCTAGGCTTCATAACCTTTTTTGGCTCCGCCACTAGTCGTCCGTTCGCCGACATTGTTGGAACTGTTTTCTGTGCTCGGTGTCGCCCGTTCGCCAACGTTGTTCACCCTTAAGGTATTCGTACTCTTCTCTTGTGTTTAGCATTTAGATTATAGTTTAATTGAATAGTTTATTAATTTATAGTTTGATTTATAATAAAAAAGCAAAACTAAGGTGAGCATATGTTTCTTTATCTGATCAAGAGTTTCAATATATACTTGGTTGCATGCACTGTATCTTATATTATTAATAGCGTCAATGATAGTCTTAACATGTTTCAGTACAGATAATATAAGAATATTGACTATCATTCTTAAAGAAAGTCATTTGTGTTGGCTTCCTTATGTATCATATAATTCACTAAAAAGATAAGAATATAATATAAGGAATGGATCTTACTTATTGTTTCAATTTTTTCTGGAAGGAGAACCCTAAAACCGAGTAATAGGATTGACTAGGCAATACACCAAATGTACTTGGTAAGTTATTAAGAATTGAGTTTAGGAATTTTTTATTCAATGACCAAGTCAAAGGATAAAATACAACTATTATAGAAAATGAATATATTGACAAAGTTTAAAATGAACATAATCAAATAATTACACTTTTCATTGCTTTACAAATGTAACCAAAAAACTAATTCATTGTTTTTCAAGCGAGACTCTTATTGCCATTAAGCCATTTATAACCTTTAATTTCATCAAGGTGAACTCTCTATATGAAGAATATTAGAATTTTGTCCTTAAGTGCATATCATCAAAATTGGTAATACATTTTTTGGGTATTTAATTTCTCAAAAGTTATTTTTTAATGATTTAACACTTTATATATATATATATATATATATATATATATATATATATATATATATATATATATATATATATATATATATATATATATATATATATATATATATATTGAGTTTCTTGACTTTGATATTGTCTACTGATGTTAATTGATGTTATTATTTATTGTTAGTAAATGTGATCTTGGCGTTGTTTACTGAAGCTACAACTCATCTTCTTGTGGATTGCATGTTGGTAATTCGTAATTCAAGTGTGAGAAATGACTTATAAATGGTTGGATATGAACCTTTTTGAATTGTGGATTGCTTGAATTTTGTACACAAATTGTTGATTTGTAGTAGTCCATCGTGTAAACCTCCTTATAATTTTGTATATTTGTGTGTATCCTATATTAGTATTTTTGTAAATCAAATGTTCATTTTGAAGCATTTATATGTGTATCCTAGATATATATTAGTACTTTTGTAAATCAATTGTTCATTTTGAAGCATTTATATGTGTATCCTAGATATTTGGTGCAATGAAATTAGGTTGATTAGAAAAATATGAAAATTAGAAAACTATGAAAATAGCTATCTAAATGTGGTTTATGTGATGTTGTAAAACTATGGAAAATAGAAACTCAATAATGGTCTGTGTGATGTTGGAAAAATATAAAAAATTAGGTACCAAAAAAGTGACCAGGAACTGCTAAAAAATAGAATTTTTTTTTTAGAATTATTACATTACTTTTTACATCGGTTATTAGCAAAACCGATGTAAAACACAACTTTTCACATCGGACTAACAACAAACCCGATGTAAAAAACCATACCTGACGTGTTTGATATTTATTTGCAATATTTTTTACATCGGGTTCAGGTTACAACCGATGTAAAAAACCACCCTTTTACATCGGGTTCAGGTTACAACCGAGATAAAAACACCTTTTTATATATTAAAAAATACAATTATATTTTTTACATCAGACTTAAAAAGTTAACTGATGTGGTTGGTGTATTTTTTACATCGGGTCATAACCCGATGTAAAATGTCTTTGATTTACTACATCGCATGACTTTACATCTGACCCAGACCCGATGTAAAAAGTCATTTTCGCCCGATGTAAAAAGTCATTTCTGTACTAGTGAAGGAAAAACTCATTCAATTGTTTTTGTGCCCTTGTGCACTTTTCTTTTAAACCATTTTTTTACACATGTTTAGATATGATTCATTCTTTTTAGCGGAAGTATTCGCTAAAGAATGACGACTTATCTTTATATTTTAAAATCAATCCAACACATTAATTTTTCACTATTTGTACCACGAACTATGAGGTTTTGATACCGCATTGCTCTTTGTGGGTACGTAGGCATGAGATGGACGTCTCTTCAAACACAAAAATCTTAAAAAAACATTTCTCTTCTCATCTCTCCAATCTCTTTTAATCAAATCTTTTTCAAACCAAAAAGCAATAAATATTTCAAAGGGCTCCCGTGGATTACCACAAACATTTTGGGTGCGTAAAACCTTCCCAATTTGTAACCATTCCCCTTACCCGTTCTCTGCTTGATTCTTTTAGCTTTTAGCTTTTAGATTCATTAAGATTTTTTCGCTCTTTTCCTTTTTCATTTGGAATAAAATAAAAGCACGGTGGCGACTCTGTTTATTTTGAGTTAAGTTAACCAATAGCTTACACTCATGATTTTACCACTACACATATATGCAACACTATGCACAAAATCGAAAACTAACGAAACATGCTTCGAAAGCTATCAAAACTCTACGAACTTACACTAAACCAGCTCCTAAAAATTCCCTAAAATCATAATCTAACAAGATATGATGGTAAAAGGAAGAGTGATGCACAAACATGCAAGAAAACAACACAAAAATGTAAGTCAGCACAGCCTTAACCGATTAATGCCCATGGTTAACCGGTTAACGGGTTCATAAACTAGCAAAATAGAGGGCAAAACAACGTGTTAATCGGTTAACCCTGAGTGTTAACTGGTTAACATTGAACCAGAATGAAAAAATAGTGAGGAAAAAAACACTTCTAGCTATCAACTTATTCCCTAAAGCTCCTAATACAGCCATTTCTATATAAGCACTATGAACAAGCTACGATTCTAGCTACTAAAGCTCAAAACGAACAAAGCAACACAATCGCAAAACAATCGAAGAATTCCTTACGGCGAGATGAAGAGAAATAACTTAAAGCAAGAAACGGTTTCGGATCCACCAACCTACAAAGAGGAGGCTTGCTTTGGTGATTGTTGTGAGTTGATCAACGCACAAACAAAGAGAATATCAGAGGTTCCAAGCTTCAATCCGCGAGAGTGCAAAATAAATGCAAGAAAATGAGAGAAGATGAAGGCTAAGCTTCCGATCTTTCGAGTTTCGATGTCAAACTTGAAGGAGCTTGATGATGAAGCTTTAGTGAGTTTGGGGAAATGGAAGACAATGAGAGAATTGAGAATGATGAATTTTGCGAAGAAATCTTGGCTAAAAATGGTTAACTCTTTTTTGTTTGGTGAATAGAGTTTATATAGGCATTAGGTTTGGAGTTAGGGTTAGGTTAGGGCACAAGGCTTGGGTCTTAAGCTAAGGATTAGATGGGAATATATATTCCTAGAATATTCTTTGGCATATTCTTGGAATATTCCTTGGAATATTCTGGGAATATTCCTTTAAAAGGATGTGGAATGTTCTAGAACTTGGTAGAAACACAAAGCAAAGTGGAAAGTGAAAAGGGGAAGAAAGCACCAACTGAATTTTGAAATTTCTTTCAAAATTTCGCAGGCATTAACCTGTTAACCCCTGACGTTAACCTGTTAACGGATGAAAAATTTGAATTTCCCTCCTTTTGGTGGGAAACCCTCAGGATGCATCTCTACCATTTGTTATGAACCAGATTCAACCTTGAGTTTTGATATTTGATCTTCACTGAGTAAACCCTGATCACATGTCTTGCACGCTAACCAATGATGCATGATTTATTTTATTTTTATTATTTTATTTATGCAATTTATGGGCGAATATGCAATGCGACATGCTAGATGCCATGGAAACGAAGCAATAACCACTTGGAAACGGTGATAAATAAGAGGGAAAATTTTGGGGTATTATAGCTGCCCATATTCAATTACTGTAGACCTGAATGAATGGTAGCAATGGCTTTCAGCCGTTCGAGGTATGGAGGGATTGAATACCCGGATAAACCAGAAATTTTGTACTTTGTGGGAAATGAAATACATCGGAAAGATGCAATTCTTGGATGACAACGTAAAATATGATCCTCAGATCTAACACGAAACCATCCTCGAATGGAGACGCAATGGCATACCGACCTCGGTGGATAACACGAAACCATCCTCAGACATACTTTGCAAAAGAGACATACTGACTTCGATCAATAGACTCAAAATGGATACGAGACCAAGTCCAAGATGGAATCATAAACGTAAGACTAAGCCTAAGGTAGACTTATGAAAGGATTTGAGAACAATCCGAAGGTGGAAAATCTACCTAATGAGAAACGTTCAGGATACGACTTCCACATCCTTCTTTCCAGCTCCCAAGTTACACTTCTATCAGCAGCTCCTCCCCAAGCTACTCTCACCAAAGGAATTTCTTTACCTTTGATTTACTTCATCTTGCGATATTTGATCCTTAACGATATTGCTTCCACAATAAGGTTATCTTTAACCTGCACCTCATCCCTCTGAATAACGTGAGATGGGTCAGACACATACTTCTGAAGTTGTGACACATGAAACACATCATGCAAGTTCGAAAGTTCTGGTGATAACTCCACTCTATACACAATAGTACCAACTTTCTGCAAAATCTGATACAGTCCAATAAACTTAGGATCCAACTTTTTCGATTTCAAGGCACGTCTAACACCCGTCATTGGGTTGACCCTCAAAAACACATGATCACCCTCATTGAATTCTAATTATTTTCTATGATTATCATGATAATTATTCTATTTACTCTGAGTCGCTTTCATTTTTTCACAGATTATCTGAATTGCCTCAGTAGTCTGTTGCATAATTTCAGGTCCAAGCATTACATTTTCACCAATTTCCTACCAACACAGAGGGGTCCTACGCCTCCAAGAATGGTAGCTATTTTGTACATGATCTCAATCAATGGTAAATGAGTATCCCACACACCTTCTTGTTCAAACATAAAAGTTCTCAACAAATCTTCTAACGTCTGAATAGTTCTCTCCGATTGACCGTCCATCTGCGAATGATAAGTTGAACTCAACTTCAACTTAGAACTCAAAGCCTCCTGCAAACTTTACCAAAATTCAGAAGTAAACCTCAGATATATGTACGACACTGTACTCGAATGCAACTTCACAACTATCCTGATATAAATCTCCGTCAACTTCGTCAATGGAAAACTCATATTAATAAGTATAAAATGTGCGGATTTCATAAGCTGGTCCACAACTACCCGAATAGCATTAAAACCTCTCGCCGTATTTGGAAAACTACTAACAAAGTCCATAGTAATATTTTCCCATTTCCATTCCGGGATCTCCAATGGTTGCATTATCCCCTAAGGTTTCTGATGCTCCACTTTTGACTTCTGACATACCAAGCAAGCATAAACAAATTGTGCTATGTCTCTTTTCATACCAAACCACCAAAATAACTTCTTCAAATCCTGATACATTTTCGTAGCTACCTGATGAATATTCAACCTACTCTGGTGACTCTCTTCTAAAGGGTGTTTTATTTGCCTGAGTTTTAGAAGAGATGGAAGTGAGAAGAAAGTGTTTGAGGATGCACGTTAAATACCTAAAGAAAAATGGTTCAGTTTTTCCACAAAGTGACTTTAGCCACGTGGCGTGCATGAGTCGACAAATGGCGCCATAAAGATCATGGGGAAAGATGAAAATGGAATTGAGAGTGTTTTATTGATTTCATTTTTATTTAAAGCTCCTAGAAAATAGGAGATGATCATGGTATAATGCACGCACATTTGTGACATGGCGTTTTTGTGTAAAATGCTCATAATGACTAAAATAATATTTAATTACTTTGACGTTTCATTGTAGTGATGTTTATAGACTGGACAAACAGTGTCGAAGAGCTTCAAACACGTCACCTTTCGTCCATATGATCATATGATCGAAAGTATCCATTTCGGGGAGGCATCTGTTAACTTGGGATTTTCTACTTAGTAGGAAAAGTCAAATGAATGTTACATTAGTGAAATGCTAAGTGTTGGCATTTGATGGACATGAGTCGATAGTAGTGATACATCGACTAGGACTGCTCGATTGACATCTTGAGAGATAGTTTAGAAGATTCTCAAGAGAAAATCTTAAGATCATGTTTGGATGAGCTTAGGAACAGACATGGATAACTCCTCGGCATGTCGACGACAGGTCTTTCTACAGACTCCAAAGACTTAGAAAATTTGAGAAAACCAAAGACATAAGAGACTTAGCGCCTTTAGCAACTACCTTCGACGAGCAGCAGTTACTAATGTGTTGTAATCAAGGTCACAAATTTCATATACATGTTCTATAGAACTAGAGCACTCAAGTCAAAGAGCGAAACAATTTGTGAGCAATTATGTGAGTCTATGTCCCCTTTTCTTTGTACTTTTTATGTTTCCTTAATCGAAACAACTTTTATTCTTGTCATTTACTGCTTTCGTTTAATGTTATTTATTCCAAGTTTCTTTTACTTTAATTTAGACTTTACTGTCTTTAAGGTTTATTTTTGCATTATTGGCATTCAGACATTTGTAGTCACGTCCTATTATTTTTAAGATTTACATTTGCATTGTCAGCATTCAGACATTTATTGTCACATCCTATTATTTTTAATGTTTACTTTTGCACTGCCTTTAAGATCTTATAAAAGCTTTTACACAAAACAAATCCTGAGATTTTTAGTTAATATCAAAGACTTTCAAACTCGTGAATATTTGTTAAAAACACCCGCATACTGTATGATAAACACGTATGACTATGATGGCATAGCTAGACGTTAAAGGGGATAACTAACTCAAATTTAGTTATAACCATCTCTAAAGTTATATATCTATATATAATAGTGAATACTCATTTTGTTATCTAATGAATGAATACACCATGCAAACTAAGTTTGCATGATTCCAAAATCCAAAGTTCATTCTCTCATTCATGGAATTATCCATTAATTTCAATAACTACCCATCTCATTCATGGAATTATCCATTAATTTCAATAACTACCCAATACACTTATAAGCCTAAATATTTAAGTAGACCCCCCTTTCGATCAACAAAGAAGAGTTTAAGCTTGGAGGATGAAATTGAACCTCTTTCAAACCAAACAAATAACTGAACTCATCCGGTGATAAACCCTTAAGTTCTCCTACCTAATTTATTAATGTTATTTTGTTTTTGGTATAAAAAAGAAGAGTTTATTACTACATGGTGAAGAAAATAACTTAGAAAAACAAAACAGTGACATTGAAAATAGGTTTCACCTGTTAGAAATAATGAAAGATTATCTCTATTAAAGTTGTTCCAATCATGACAAAGTGGGTTGTAGTTAATTGGCAATAAATGCTTCACATAAGTCCCACATTGGAAGTGGAGTAAAATTAAATAGCATTTATAAGACTCTTGGAACAATGTACTTTCCAAAGGAGCCAAAGAGGATAAAGTGCCACATAGTCATATGTGGTGGTCCCAAGCATTATGTCACTTGTCTCATACAAAACACCTCTCGCCGGTCCGGCTCCGGCTCCGAGGGCGTGGGCGTAGAGGTGCTAGTGGCGGCTTGTAGACGGCACTTGAGCACTTCGAAATATATGATTGTTACTTCGAAATTCACTACTCAAAAATCTAATATCCTCTTCTATATAATTCCAAACGTTTTCCTTGCATTCGAATCTTCACCAGTCTTGTGCAGTTTCGAGAAAAAGGCTGACTTATCCTGGGTATTCAGGCCGTTCCAACTCTAAGACAATTTGAGAGTGTGCTTGAAATACTTTTAAGGAAAGTGACTTCGTTCGCGATTCAGTCTGGATCCATTCGACATTGAAGAATTAACTAACAATCTTAAAAGTATTTGTATCATGGATTCCGACGTTGTTGTTTCTAGCATCAAAGTTATGAATCAGGATCTGGTCAAATTGGATCGCTTTGATGGAAACAACTTCACCAGATGGCAAGACAAGATGACATTCCTGCTTACTGCACTCAAGGTTCACTATGTCTTGAATCCTGATCTGCCACCGATTCCAGAACCAACTGAAGATGATTCTGACCAACTCAAGAAGGAGCGCATGCTGCGAAAGGAGGACGAATTACTATGCCGTGGACACATTCTGAACACACTGTCTGACCGTCTATACGACCTATACACCGACAATCCGTCGGCTAGAGACATATGGAATTCGCTGGAGTTTAAATTCAAAGCCGAAGAAGAAGGTACGAAGAAGTTCTTAATTTCAAAATATTTTGATTTTAAATTTATTGATTCTAAGCCCATACTTCCCCAAGTGCACGAATTGCAAGTCCTGGTGAACAAAATCAAGGCGGTGAAAATAGACATTCCTGAAACTTTTCAAGTTGGTGCTATCATTGCAAAGCTACCAGCTTCGTGGAAAGGCTATAAAAAGAAACTGTTGCACAGTTCTGATGATTTTTCATTGGAGAAAATCCAGAAACATCTTCGAATCGAGGAGGAATCGAAGGAGAGGGAAAAATCGGAATCTGCGGGTCTTTCCAAAGCCAATGCTGTGTCCAACAAGGAAAAGAAAAAACATGATGTCAAGAAAAGTCACCTCGCACCAAAAAGGGAACATACCAAGTTCAAGAATTCTGGTGGTCCGAGGGGTCCTAAGAATGGATGCTTCGTATGTGGAAAACCTGGACACTATGCTTGAGATTGCAGGAATAATAAAGCAAAAAAGGAAATCAATGCAGTCAATGCTAATGATGATATAATTGCTACTGTGAGCGAAATTATGGCAATCAAAGGCAAAGTCCAAGGCTGGTGGTATGATACATGTGTCACGGTTCATGTCTCGTATGACAGGGCTGCATTCAAAACATATTCTGAGACAAATGATGGACAAGAAGTACAAATGGGAAATGAAGTACGATCTAAAGTTGTTGGAACCGGATCGGTCGAACTCAACTTCACTTCTGGAAAGAAAGTTACTCTTGTCAATGTACTTCATGTTCCAGACATGAATAGGAATCTTGTTAGTGGGGATTTATTGGGAAACCCGGGTATTAAATCTGTGTATGAATCGGGCAAACTTATTTTAACCCGTAATGGTGTATTTGTTGGAAAAGGATATTCCGCTGAAGGAATGATCAAACTATGTATCACCAATAATATGATTAATGAAATTTCTAATTCTGCTTACATGCTTGATTCAGTTACTTTATGGCACAATAGATTAGCACATATTAGTATTAGTTCAATGAAGAGACTAATAAAATTTGGCTTGATATCATGTAATATCAAAAATTTCAATAAATGTGAATTATGTGTTAAATCAAAAATGATTAAGAAACCTTTCAAAAGTGTTGAAAGAAATACAAATCTGCTTGATCTTGTACATTCAGATTTGTGCGAATTTAATGGCATGTTGACCCGTGGGGGAAATAGATATTTCATTACATTCATTGATGATTGTTCTAGATACACATATGTATATCTCTTAAAGCATAAATATGGAGCTTTTAATGCTTTTAAAATTTATAAAGCAGAAGTGGAAAATCAATTAAGTAGAAGTATAAAAGTCCTTAGGAGTGATAGGGGCGGTGAATACTTTTCTACTGAATTTGATGCATTTTGTGAAGAACACGGTATAATACATGAATGTTCGGCGCCTAGAACACCACAACAAAATGGCATAGCCGAAAGGAAAAATCGAACATATCAAGAAATGATGAATGCAATGTTAATGCATTCTGAACTACCTTTCAATTTGTGGGGTGAAGCTTTATTATCCGCTTGTCACATAATTAATAGAATTCCTTTAAAGAAAACTGGAATTTCTCCATATGAAGTATGGAAAAACATGACACCAAATATTGGCTATTTTAAGGTGTGGGGGTGTGTAGCATACTACAAAAACATGGATCCTAAGAGAACCAAGCTGGGTCCTCGAGGGATAAGATGTGCCTTTGTAGGATATGCACAAAATAGCAAAGCATATAGACTTTTAAATTTAGAGTCTAATGTTATTGTTGAATCTCGGGATGTAGAATTCTTTGAAAATCTTATCACTAAGGATAAAGATTTAGAGTCGGCCATAAATAAAGAATCTTGTGAAGAAGATTCTTCTCGGATTGTAGAAATACAACCTGAAGGCACTTCTCGAATCATTGAATCACAACCTGAACCTAGGATAAGCAAAAGAGTCCGAAAACCAAAGAACCTAGGACCAGACGAAATTGATTCTCAATCCATTTCATTTTATCTGGTTGAAGGGAATAATAAAAAATTTATTAAAAGCATTCCGGTAATTCTTCAAGTCGAGGAAGAACCCAAAACTTATAAGGAAGCAATAGCTTCAAGAGACTCTTCTTTTTGGAAAGATGCTATCCGAGATGAAATGGATTCAATTATGTCCAACCACACTTGGGAACTTGTTGATTTACCAAAGGGATCAAGACCCATTGGATGCAAGTGGGTGTTTAAAAAGAAATAGCATAGTGATGGTACATTAAACACTTATAAAGCAAGATTAGTGGCAAAAGGATTTAGACAAAAGGAAGGTATAGATTATTTTGACACTTATGCACCTGTAGCAAGAACAACCACTATAAGGTTGTTATTTGCTTTAGCATCTTTGAATGATCTGATTGTTCATCAAATGGATGTTAAGACAGCGTTCCTAAACGGAGATCTCGATGAGGAAATCTACATGGAACAACCAGAAGGATACGTCCTTCCTGGAAATGAACGAAAGGTGTGCAAACTTGTCAAATCTCTATATGGCTTAAAACAAGCACCAAAACAATGGCATCAAAAATTTGATTCTACAATAATGTCAAATGGATTTATTCCTAATTCTTGTGACAAGTGTTTATATACAAAAGTGAATAATAACACTGTAATATTCTTGTGTCTTTATGTTGATGACATGCTAATAATTAGCAACCAACTTAATGGAATTTTAGAAACAAAAAGGTTTCTAACTTCCACTTTCAAGATGAAAGATCTTGGACTTGTTGACACAATTTTAGGAATAAAAGTTAAGCGAAATAGTGGGGGTTATGAACTTAACCAAACACATTATATTGAGAAAATGCTTGATAAGTTCAAACACCTAAAATTTAAGGAAGTCACTACTCCATTTGATCATGTAATCAAACTTGAAAAGAATGATGGAAGAGCAGTGGCTCAATTAGAATATGCAAGTGCGATTGGCTGTCTTATGTACTTAATGCAATGTACCAGACCCGATATATCGTTTGCAGTTAGTAAAATGAGTAGATTTACTAGTAATCCAAGTAAAGAACATTGGAAGGCAATCACGAGGATATTTGGTTATTTGTTGAAAACCAAAGATCTTGGCCTTCATTATGGTAGGTTTCCTGCTATATTAGAAGGATATACTGATGCGAGTTGGATCTCTAATGTGGGAGATCATAAATCTACAACTGGGTGGATATTTACCCTAGCTGGAGGAGCGATTTCTTGGAAGAGCAAGAAACAAACATGCATCACTCTTTCGACCATGGAATCAGAGTTCGTGGCTCTCGCTTCCGCTGGTCAAGAGGCAGAGTGGTTAAGGGATCTTCTTTTGGAAGTTCCTTTGGCTAAAGACAATGTTTCAAAAGTGATGATACACTGCGATAGTCAGGCCACTTTGGCAAGAGCATTTAGCGAAGTGTATAATGGAAAGTCTAGGCATATAGGACTTAGACATTCGTTCGTGAGGAAACTGATTAAGGATGGAATCATTTCACTCACGTATATACGAACAAACTATAATTTGGCTGATCCGTTTACTAAGCCACTGGCCAGAGACTTAGTAAAAACAACCTCGAGAGGTATGGGGTTGAAAATCCTTGAGTAAGAGTACCGACAACGACGGTAACCCAATCCTAAGTTAACAGAACATTAACTTTAAGATTTTCAATAGGTAATAACAAGTCGTTGATTTGGATAATTGTCTAACATTTCGTGATTATGTTGACCTTGGAAATGAGGGTTGAGTTTTATTTTAAACTCTTAATGAAGTTCAATACCGATGGTACGTATCTATTGGAAACAGATACAATATGAACTTCACCTATGTGAATTCTGAGATGGTGCCGTCTCAAAGTGAGGGTTGGAGTTTCTCTCATTAAAAAATTCATGAAACAGGATAGCACATGGCCATAAATAAGTGCTAAGCGAGTTATGCAGAGGAAGAATCTTTAAGAAGTGTGTGTAAGGTGACACCGGTCTATTCATATGGATTCATGGTTTAAAAGCATTGCTACCTAATATTCCGATTAAACTTTGTGTTATCCTTACTAAGGTTAAGTTTAAAATCGAAAGATACTTAACTATACTAACACTTCTTATGTCTTATTTCTGGAATTATTATTTTTGTCATTATTAGAACAAGTGGGGGATTGTTAGAAATAATGAAAGATTATCTCTATTAAAGTTGTTCCAATCATGACAAAGTGGGTTGTAGTTAATTGGCAATAAATGCTTCACATAAGTCCCACATTGGAAGTGGAGTAAAATTAAATAGCATTTATAAGACTCTTGGAACAATGTACTTTCCAAAGGAGCCAAAGAGGATAAAGTGCCACATAGTCATATGTGGTGGTCCCAAGCATTATGTCACTTGTCTCATACAAAACACCTCTCGCCGGTGTCGCCACCGGCGACACCGGCTCCGGCTCCGGAACCGGATCCGAGGGCGTGGGCGTAGAGGCGCTAGTGGCGGCTTGTAGACGGCACTTGAGCACTTAGGCACGACGCATCATGAAAGGGTTTGATTTTGAATTTAAATTCGAAGTACATAACATTTCATGAAAGGGTGCATGACATTTTATTTTAACCATTGCAAATGTTCATTAGAGAGTGTTGTTTCATGAAGAGTTGCAAACTTCTGAAACGACAAATGCATGGCTATAAATATATGATTGTTACTTCGAAATTCACTACTCAAAAATCTAATATCCTCTTCTATATAATTCCAAACGTTTTCCTTGCATTCGAATCTTCACCAGTCTTGTGCAGTTTCGAGAAAAAGGCTGACTTATCCTGGGTATTCAGGCCGTTCCAACTCTAAGACAATTTGAGAGTGTGCTTGAAATACTTTTAAGGAAAGTGACTTCGTTCGCGATTCATTCTGGATCCATTCGACATTGAAGAATTAACTAAGAATCTTAAAAGTATTTGTATCATGGATTCCGACGCTGCTGTTTCTAGCATCAAAGTTATGAATCAGGATCTGGTCAAATTGGATCGCTTTGATGGAAACAACTTCACCAGATGGCAAGACAAGATGACATTCCTGCTTACTGCACTCAAGGTTCACTATGTCTTGAATCCTGATCTGCCACCGATTCCAGAACCAACTGAAGATGATTCTGACCAACTCAAGAAGGAGCGCATGCTGCGAAAGGAGGACGAATTACTATGCCGTGGACACATTCTGAACACACTGTCTGACCGTCTATACGACCTATACACCGACAATCCGTCGGCTAGAGACATATGGAATTCGCTGGAGTTTAAATTCAAAGCCGAAGAAGAAGGTACGACAATCCGTCACCTAACTCTCATGTTAACACATTGATATTAATTAAACTAGTGGGATATTCGTGTTATCGCACGGACCTTGTCTGTATTCATACGTTACGTTGTGAAACATCACTTGTCAATTCTACCCTTTTTTCAGGGTCTAAATTTTATCTAGAGTAACCAATTTAATATGTTAATAAATCCAATAACAATAATATGGATAAATTACAAATACAAAATTAAGATTTCTTACATATGGTATTAAAAAATATATAGTGATATCATTCAATATACAATATGTGATTCGGTAGAATTTTTCATTCCTACAATAGCATATGAGTAAATATATAAAACTTAATTCAATGTATGAAAAATAAAATTCAAATGAAAACTTAATTCAATGTATGAAAAATAAAATTCAAATGATTAGTCTACAACTGATATATAGATTTAATATATTAATATTAAAATGGTCAGTCTACAACTGATATATATAATAGATACGTTCGCGTCTACCCATAGACCATGTCTTTATCATGCATGCAAATCCAGTAATTATCAAAATTCAGTTGAATAAAATCATGTTTCCAATTCAAATAACATTATGTTTTAAATATTAGTCAATTTTTTCAAACCTAAAATCTATAACAGTTTTCTGTCAAATATCATTTTTATGTTTTTTTAGGAGAATTTCATAATAGAAGTTTAACTCTACAAAATTCTGTAAATTTAAATTTTTTAAATTATTTGATATTTCATTGAATAATTTTAAATAAAAATATAATAATTTTTTTGTAAAGAAATTACAAACCTAAAATTTATAACAGTTTCTCATCAAATACCAGTTTTAAATTCTTCTTCTTATATCATATTTATAATTTTTACAAACCTTAAACTGATATCTTATAGATTTAATATATGAAAATTAAAATTTTTTACAAACCTTAAGCTGATATCTTATAGATTTAATATATGAAAATTAAAATGATCAGTCTATAGTTGATATGTAATACATACGTTCACGTCTACCCGTGGATCATGGATCATGCTTGCAATTCCAGTAATTAACAAAACTCAATTGAATTCAGATGAGTAAATCTAAAACTACAAACATGAATAAAATCATGTTTCCAATTCAAATAACATTATTATTTTTTTTAGATATTAGTCAATTTGTTCAAACCTAAAATTTATAACAGTTTCCTGTCAAATATCAGTTTTAAATCATTCTTATTATATCATATTTATAATTTTACAAACCTACACTATATGACGGATCCCCGTCAAATTTCAGTTCTAAATGAATATCTACACTCCACATTATCTTAAAATTTCAATTCTAAATTTCATATTAGAACATTTAAAGTTATTCCATTTTTAAATTATTCATTTTTTCTTACCTAGTATGGTTTTTTTCTTTTCACTATAGTATTTGAATTTTTCAATTTTTAATTTTTAATTTATTAGAAAAGAAATTGTATAAATTATTATTATTTATCATTATTTTTTCATGACTACCAATCATCTTTTCTTTTTGATGATTACTATTTATAAAATGTAACAATAAAAGTTACTATAAATAAAAATTGGGAGAAAAAGAAAAAAAAACATATATAAAAACAACTCTAGTGGATTTAATTTTTTATGACTATCTTTATAAAAAAAACTACATATGAAAAAATAAATTGATATTGATATTTTATGTTATTTTTTGTGTTACTAATATAAATACCTATAACATATAAAGTCATACCATTTTTTAAATTATTTATTTAGAATCAAATTAACAAATAAAATTATAAAATAAATTAAATTAAATGTTAAATCAAAAAAATATATATTTATCATTTATTATTGTAGATATCAGTAGATAAATCAAAAATCAGATTTAAGAATATCATATGTAAATCAAAAATTAGGTTACCATTTAATAAAATTTTAATTTTTTATTAATTATAAAGATAGAAATAAAATTTTGGTTTTCATTAAAATAAAGTGTTATGATAATCCTATGTGATTTTATTAATTATTTAAAAAAAATTATATAAAATAATAATTTGATTTAAATAATGATTAGATATATTACACAAAAAGAACATATTTTTAAAAACAATGTCATAATAAAAATATTTTTTTGAATAATTAATCAATAAGAATATTTATAAGTTTTTTTAATATAACATATTATTTTTCTTCTGAGTCAAAAAATAATTTTAACTTATTTCCTTTTATAAAAATAATTGTATCAATCAATTTTTATCACCTACCATTATTTTTCATGATTACTATTTATTATTATTTTTTCATGACTTCTCCTACCATTTATCATTTTTTTTATTGAAAAGATTTTATTTTATTTAGATATTTTATAAGTTTAAAAACATTATAAAAACTCTATTGATTTTGTTTTGATTTATTAACTTTTTCTAAAAATCTAAATACTTAAAAAATATATTTTATTAACTTTTTTGTATAATTCATATTTAAAAAGATTGTTTATACAGATATAATACAATCAAATTTAAATCAATTTTTTTAAAACATAATATTTATAAAGATATATTACAATCAATTTTAAATTGAAAAATTATATTTAAAAAAAGAAAATTTGATATAATTAATTAGACTTGAATGATTTTATCCCTTTAGATATACAAAATAATAATAATGAGTATTATTATCATTCAAAGAACATGTATGATTAAAAAAATTATTTCAATAATTTTTTTCATATTTAGTATTTAATATAATACATTTAGTATAATACATAGTATAATATTATTTCTATTAAAAGAAAGAAAATGATAACAAATAAATTGAAATGTTCCAATTAATTGTTTTTAGTTATTTTTTTCTTTTAAATATTACCGAACAAAACAAATTCATACTTCAATTTCCGTGTTTCCCGACATACATAATTTCATTAGGTGAACATCTTAAAGCGGTAAATGTTGATGAAAGTGATAATGGTGGAGGACAAAATGAACTTCTAAATACATTTGAATTAATTTCTAATGAGAAAAATAATGATAGAAGGGTTTTCTTTGAGGGAATTTGAATTTAGTAAAGGAACCACACAAAAAAATCTCGTAGGAAATGAAAACAAAACTCATAGAGTGTGACGTATAATTAATCTTTTATTATATTATTTTTTATAAATTAGTATTTTAATATATTATTTAATATAAATTTAAATTTCAACACATAATTTACAAATTATTTTAGATTTTAATAATTAAAAAAATTATTAATGTTATTTTGTTTTTGGTATAAAAAAGAAGAGTTTATTACTACATGGTGAAGAAAATAACTCAGAAAACAGTGACATTGAAAATAGGTTTCACCTAACTCTCATGTTAACACATTGATATTAATTAAATACTTAGCTAAATATCTTTCCAAGTTCCTATAAGGGCAAAGCTGTCCCCTCAAGCATATATTTTAGACTTAGATCACACGCTTGCTTGTTTTTATTTGAAATCTTAGATGAATAATAATATATTATTCAACTGATTCAAACCTGGTAAAATCAGTAGAATAGAAACTCTGAGAATGGAATAGAAACGGGATTTTCGTATTCCGAGAAGCCTATAATAAGATAATACTAAGTGTGTCATAGTGGAATTTGCAGTTCTATTATATATTTGAGGTCTGTTTTGGAATCTGGTTCAGTCCCACGTTTCCAAATGTTATTTCAAAGTTTCAAACATTATAAATATTATTCATTTCATGGAACTTTGTTATTTGTTATAGTGTCTTGACTTGTAGTTCTGGATATACACTATAGTTTTCATCACATTAATGTGTTAAAAAGGTTTATTAAGTCATTCATAATCCCCAAACCTTCAAATTAGACATTTTATTGAGATTCCACATTTCCAAGGTTACTTTCTTTCAATTTTATGTTTTTTTATGCAAATATGGTTGAAATATGATAAAATAAATAGAAATCATATTTTACTAAAGTTTAATTATGAGAAATATTTTTTGAATCATATTTAGTTATAGGATAATCATGACAAATTTTAGATTATGTCCAATAATTTGTTTTACTGCCCCTCAAAAATGGTTATGCATAATATTCAAATCAACAATAACAACAACCAAGTCTTATCATATTAAGTGACATTGGCTATATGAATCAATTTTTTTCATTATAATTTATTCAGAATTATGTTTCTTCCAAATCGTTAATCTTGAGATCTTTTCTGTTATTATTATTTTAGGTCTTCTTCTTTCTCTAACTATTTGACTCACCTTCATCTGATTTACTCTCATTATCACTAAATCTAAGTCTATCTAGTTCTTCTCTCTACATGTTCAAACCATCAAAGTCTATTTTCCACCATATTCTCTACTATAAGTGCTACATAAACACTCTCTCTAATATTTGTATTTCTAATTCTATCATTGCTAGTCTTACTATACATCTAACACAACATCCTCATCTTTGTTACACTTACTTTATTCTCGTGTTCATTCTTAAACGCTCAACATTTTGTATCGTAAAACATTGTAGGTCTTACCGTAGTACGATAAAATTTTCCCTTCAGTCTGAGCAGTACTTATGCATCACATAAAACCCATGAAGTTCTCATCCATTTCAGCCACCCAACTTGAATTCGATGATTTACATCCCCTTCTATTTCGTCATCATTTTGTATTATGGACCCAATATATTTAAATTCACTACTACAAAAAAAAACACTTATAATCACGGTTGTGAAAGATCTATAATAACTGGTGAACAATAATTGTTAGGTAGAGTATGTGGGGTATTTATCATCACGGTCCAGTGTCCGTGATAGAAAATTGAAAAACATGCTACCTATAATCATAGTTGTTTTAAATATCTATTATGAAAGGCATGTCAGCATTTTTTTTTATTTTTGCCACATGTTTTGCCTAATTACATTTATAACTTTCATCACAATATACAATATTAAATATTTTAACACAACACATTATAAGCAATAACAACAACAACAACAACAGGATGAACAAAAATAAGGCTAGCAACAAAAACAACAAGAACAACAAGAACAATAACAATAATAAGAACAAAAATAAGAATAACAACAACATCAACAACAATAAAAATAACAAGAACAACAACAAAAGCAATAACAACAACAAAAACAACACGAACAACAATAAAAAAAAATAGAATCGTTAAACAAAAAAAAATTACTTGTAGAATCGTTAAACAGGAACAAACTGTAACATGTTAATGGAAGCAATTTTTCTGATTTCGCTCGTGGAAGAATTGATGTTATCAAGTTTGGTTTAGTGGACGAATAATGTTTCGTAAATTGAAGAAGTTTGGAGACAGAAGATGAAGTTTTTCTAAGTACGTCTAAGACAAAAGTTAATGAACTAAGAGCGTTATATATATATATATATATATATATATATATATATATATATATATATATATATATATATATATATATATATATATATATATATATATATATATATATATATATATATATATATATATATATATAAAAGAAGGTGCCACCTATAACTACGGTTGATTTAAATACCCGTGGTGAAAAGTCTATCAGCATTTTTAAAAAAATAAGTAAATAACCAAAAATGTTGTTGTTGGGATTTGAACTCATGATCATACGCCACTTTTCACCACGTGTATTAAATCAACCATGATTATAGATGGTTAAATAAAATTAAAAAAATGCATGCATTTAAATATCACATATTACAACAGTTGATTGAATATACGTAGTAACGCTACCGTGATTATATGTGTTTTTTGTTGTAGTGATTGTGTGACTTGAGGGATGATATGGTCTCCAACTTTCACCCCTAAGTTAGAAACAATTCTTCTTTTGTTGAACTTACATTCCATATATTTTATCTTACTCCGGCTTAGGTGAAAACTATGTGTTTCTAAAGCTCATCACAAAACTCCAACCTCTCATTTAAATCCTTCTTCGAATCTCCAAGTAGGACAATATCATCTAAAAAAGCATGCATCTCCGTGAGTACATCCAAAATTAAGGTAAAAACATATGGGCTTAGGGTTAAACCTTGATACAAACCTATTGTAATGGAAAAACCGTATGTCTTTCAACCTTGTGTTTGCACGCTAGTCGTTGCCCCATCATACATAATTTGTATAACTTAAATATATGTAATATTAACCACTTTCTTCCCTAAGGTTTTCCACAACATTTCTCTAAGTACTATATCATACTCCTTCTCCAAATCAGTAAAAAATAAGTGTAAGTCTTATTGGTCCGTCAGATTCTGCTCCATCACACATTGTAGTAGATAGATTGCTTCCATGGTTGACATTCCAAGCATAAGACCAAATTGATTCTCAATGATTTAAGTTTCTTTTCTTAGTTTCCGTTCAATCACTCTTTCCCATAACTTTATGGTATGACTCATAAATTTTTAATCCCTATATAATTTGCATAATTTTGTACATCCATCTTGTTCTTATAAATTAGGACTAAAGTGTTTCTTCTCTATTCATCCGACATTTTTTTACCTCATAATTTCGTTAAATAGTTTGGTGAGCCACTGAATACCTTTATCCCCAAAAATTGTCCATACCTCAGGTATATTTTCTAGACCAGTCGCCTTAATGTTACTCATCTTTTTCAACGCTTATTTTACCTTTTATTTTTTAATGTGACGATAGTAATTATAGTTTTGATCTTATTCTCTAATATCGAGTTTGTTAGAGTCTAATGAGATATTATATCCTTCATTAAATAAATTGTAATACATCTTCCACTTATCCTTTATATCTTTTTCTTGATCCAAAACTTTGCCTCATTCATCTTTAACACACTTCACTTGATTCAAATAACTTGTATTTCGTTCTCTTCCTTTAGCAAGAATATATATAGATTTTATCCCTCCTTGATTCCTAAATATTGGTATAATCCGTCAAAAGCTTGGGCTCTTACTTCATTCACCTCCTTCTTGGTCTCAATCTTAGATTTCTTATATTTTTCGCAAGTTTCAGTATTTTTACACCTAAACCATTCTTTAAAACAATCCTTTTTTAATTTAACTTTACTCTAAACATTTTTATTCCACCGCCATGATTCTTTACCCCTATGTGAAAAACCTCTTGATTATCCCAATGTCTCTTTAGTCATTTTTCTAATCTCTTGGGTCATCTTATTCCACATATCATTTAGATTTCCTTGTGGTTATCCAAACTCTCCCTCCAAGATTTTGTGTGGGAAATTATATTGTTTTTCACCCTTCAAATGCCATCATTTGATCCATGGCACTCCCATGTGACTTCTTCTCTTTGTTCTCCCTTTTATTCTTACATTCATAAGCAATACTCTATGTTGGGTAGTTAAGTTATCTCCTAGGATAACTTTGCAATCCAAGTAAATCTTCCTTTCTGACTTCCTAATAAAAAAGAAATCTATCTGAAAACATGTCACACTACTTTCCTATGTGATAAGATGCTCGTCTCTTTTCTTAAACCAAATATTTTCTATATAAGATCCGAAGTCGACGGAACCCTTTAAGATGAATTTACAATCTGTGTTCACCTCGCCTAGACCATACTCTTCATCCATGCTCTTAAAACCACTTTTCATGCTCCTTACATAACTATTTAGATCTCCTCCTAGAAAAAACTTCTCTCCTTGGGGTATATTCTGAAGTAAGTCTTCTAAATCCTATCAAAATTTTACCTTAAGTTGTTATACTAACTCAATCTGAGGTGCATAAGCACTAATAACATTAAAGGTGTCTTGTTCCAGTACAAGTTTCAATGTTATGATTCGATCTCTTACTCTTTTCACATCCACAATATCCTTCTTCCATTCCTTGTACACAATAATCATCATCCCATTTTTTATCTGACTTTTTCAGTGTGTAACAAAACTTAAATCCCGAGTTGTCTATTTTTTCACCTTTTTACCTCTTCACTTAGTTTCTTGTAGGCACATTAAACAGATCTTCCTCTTAACCGTTGTCCACTATTTCCATAAATTTTTCAGTAAATTTGCCTACATCCATAATCCAAAATGAATCCTACTCTTATGAATTAATTTATTTACCCACGCCGTTTCACAAAAATATAGAAATCCTTACTTATTTTTCACTTTATCCAAGTGGCGATCAATGCAACGGCTCTTATTCTTTTTTGACACTATATATTCAAGCCACACAACGTATTGCTTATGGAATCGACCTATTATTCACATTATTTTGTACTTGATGCATGGCATTATATTCAAATCAGCCTTAAAAAATTTAAGTATGATAAGTGTCTAGTATAGTGATCTCTTGTTGACTTGAATAGTAGTAAGTACTTTTACATAATTAATTTTCTTGGTAATTGTTCATTTTTAATTAAGAGTAATTGCCCTTTGCTTATTGTGATGAACCAAATTTAAGCAATCCTCGCAAAACACACAATGCTTTAAAAGTCACCAGAAAAGGTGGCTGATCCTTCGGTGGAATACCCCTTATCAGGAAGCATATAATCACTTCATAATAACTCTATAACTTCACTCTCATTTCACACTTCAATCTCTTCCAAGTTTTCAACACTTCTTATTTCATGCCCTAGGGTTTTTGTTCTTGTTTTTCAAAACTTTCAACCATCTCTTTGAAACTATCAACCACTTTTCTAACTTGTTTTTAGTCTTGTTTTATGATATGGAAGAGACAAATGATGTTGAAAAAGTTGATGAAGTTATATTACCAGGGTTTAGGTTTCATCCAACGGATGAAGAGCTTGTTGGTTTTTACCTAAAGAGAAAAGTTCAACAAAGACCTCTATCTATTGAACTCATCAAGCAGCTTGATATCTATAAATATGACCCTTGGGATCTTCCAAGTAAGACAATATATCTCTATAACCACTTTTTCCAAACTGAACTTACCTTGTTACTTGTGTATAAAAGCTATGATTTTATGTATGCAGAATTTGCTAGTACAGGAGAGAAAGAGTGGTATTTCTACTGTCCAAGAGACAGAAAATACAGAAACAGTGCAAGGCCAAATAGGGTTACTGGAGCTGGGTTCTGGAAAGCTACAGGTACTGATAGACCTATCTATTCCTTAGAAGGTTCTAAGTGCATTGGTTTGAAGAAATCATTAGTCTTTTACAAAGGTAGAGCTGCTAAAGGACTCAAAACTGACTGGATGATGCATGAGTTTAGGTTACCTTCTCTCGTAGATCCGCTTTCGTCAAAGAAGTACTTCGACAAAATCATTCCCGCTAATGTGAGTTAAAACAACTTAAACCTTTATCTTAGCAAAGTTATTATTTTCAAACGAGGTTTTAAATATCAGTCGCACTCAGCAATTTGATATTATGGAGTTTCAAAGTAGAATATAACTCATGCAAAAGTTGCATGATATTCAAAGTCGTCTTATGATTTTGGAGGTCTCTATAGATTAGGCAGGTTCAAGTTCAACCATAACAACATAATTAGAGGCATGATTAATGATAAATTTTAGACTCTATGTGATAGTCCGAATTGTTTATCCTGAAAGACGGTTTTAATGATACTCTCCATTTGTCTCATTATAAAGGTCTCTTTAACTTGTCTTCTAAATAACATGCAGGAATCTTGGGCTATATGCAGAATATTCAAGAAAACAAATTCTACAACTCAAAGAGCTTTATCTCACTCTTGGGTTTCTTCTCTTTCTGAAACAAGAGCCTTACCCAAAAATCAAGAAATCAACCAATTTTATTCAGACAACAACATGTCACAAACAAAGAAAGAAACCCTATCAAACAACTTCTTCACTAACAACAACGATATCCAAAACTTTGATGTTGATGTTAATCCATTACTACACAAAGCCTTTGATCATCACTTACCCATTTCAAATGAATATCTTAACACAAACTTGATATTCTCACCATCTCAACTACAAACATGTGACAACACTTCCAAATCTACAATAGATGTTTCATCAATGTTGTTGAACATGTCATCATCCTCAATGCTTTGTGATGAGGTTACAACTACAAATTTCAACAGTGGTTTGCAAGAGCAATTATTCAGTGACTACTCATTGCAATTGCAAAGTACATTTGAAAACCAATTTGATAATAATAATAATAATGCATTGGTAAAGGCTCCTTATTACAATGTGAATGTGCCTCGTATTGATGAACAAGAATTGATGCATTTCAATATTGGTGATGCATGGAAGTCAAATTTGCTTTGGGATACTTCATTTTGTCCTTGTGATGTTCCCTCTAGTTATTATTCTACAACAACCAAGTGTTACACTTAATTAGTCCTTTATATTTTACATATTAGGATTTAGAAGCACTTTTTTTTTAGTTAGCTTCTATAGTAGGAAGTGATTTTGACTATTAGTAGCATGTAGAATTTGAATTTGTATTTTTTTTTAATTTTTATGTTAGTGTACTTTGAAACTTTGTGTAACTTAGGAAATATGTGAACTCAAATGTCAATGGAAAAGAAAATTGAATGCAATGAAAGAGTTAATTGTCACTTAATTAGAGAAAAAAAATCTTATATAATTTATATAATGATCTCAAAGTTATTACACATATAACAAGATAAGATGCATACAAGTTTCCATCATCTTAAAGGAGTGTGCTAAAGCTAATGAGTTTGGAGAATTAAATAATTTAACAAAATAGCTCACAATTGTAGACTTGTAATGTTCGAAGCTTAGGCCAACACAAGTATTAATTTGATAGGTAAGTTGTATGTTGAATATTTGATTTTGAATTGAAACCCACAAATGATGTTGATTTTGATGTCATTGAAAAAGATGATACTTTGTATTGTCACTTATATAAATAAATTTGACCTTTTTTTTTCATTTACAAGTAATGTATTTGATTTATAAATAGAAAGATATATAATTTGTTTAATGAAAAAAATCAATCTTATTTATAATAATGACTAGATGGAATATAGTGTTATTAATTGTGTGTTTCAAAGCCAACACTTTGTAGGTATTATTTCAGAAAAATTCTTTAACCTCTGGATATGAGTTGTTATCCCAATTTTATATGCGAGGTAATGAATGACATCATAAAAATTGTTTATTTCTCGGTTTTAGATTCATAACCAACAAAAAAGGTGTATAGGTTATGTGTTCGCTCCTCGGCGATAACTTTTTTGAATTTTTAATTGGTGAAAACATATTTCCCTCAATTTTGTTATTTAACCAACTGGTAAAACATAATTGAATTTATTATATCTAATGTGGATTGCTTATTTTACTAAACACTAATTGAGTATATAGTTTTTCAAATTAATTTACAAAATAATTATATGAACAATTATGTTATATTTGAAAAATAACTTACACCAATGATTTTCGAACATCTTGTAATTCATTATTCATCTCTCGTTTTTTAATGGTTCAAATCTTGTTCAATGTTTCAAGTTCTTCATTCAATACTTTTTCTCTACCGATCCATTATTTAAAGCATAAAATTTGATGTTTTGCAAAATGAACAAGTATAGACTAAAGTTGAACGAAAACTAGAAGCATTTAGAGAGATTTTAACCATGAAAGAACGTGAGATGAATGATGAGTCACAAAGATGCTCGAAAAAATTTAATTAGTGTAAGATGTTTTTCAAATACAAAATAATTTTTCATTCAATTATTTTTAAAATAAATTTAATAAATTATATGTTCAAAGATGGGTTAGTGAAACAAACAATCGAAATTAGAATAATAAATTTAATTGTATTTTATATCACTCTAATGTCCTCTTGACATGTTCGACGGAACAAAATAAGAGTTGCACAAAGAATTTAAAAAACATAGTCTCAATATCAAACTCACTAATAACAATAACTAGTTTTCAAAACTTTGATTATTATAACAACTAAACATCTCAATTTTAATTTCAAATTCAATAACATCAACGACTCAAAAGCAACAATAAATAAAAATATTAACTTTCAATCTCAATATAAATAACAATAACAACAACATTAAACAATAACTCAAAAATAACAACATCAACATCAACAATAAAATCTATAGTGTACTTATTTCAACAAAAACAACATCATATAGCATTCAATTTCAGTTTAAACAACAACAAAAATAAACCTCTAGGATTTCGGGTCTTAACAACAACAGCATAGCATCTTTGTAAGAGATCGATGTTTGATGTATCAGATATGTGAAGAAGCGAAATAAATGATTTTGATTTTTTATTTTGCCAAGTATTGAACGAGAGCCCTAAACACATATCATCATCGTATTTTCTTATTTTTTTACGAGTTGGAGGTTGATGTGTGTTTAGTGTAACACCATAAATCCTAAAACTTATATATAAAGGATTACTCGGTCATTTAAAGTGTCACCAACAACAAACCTTAAACAAAACATAGACATTTTGAAAACACGCAGCGAAAAAACAAACAACATAAAACACGTGTCATTGCATATTCACCTTCCCTTAGGGTATCATCGCAGCGGAATCATATTAATCGCGGAAATAAAGCATGTAAACTTCAATTTGGTCTTATAAAGACTTAATTTTCACAAAATGGTTCAAAATTAGTTCTAACTCTCAACAACTTCAAAATAACTCAACACGATAGTTATTAAACTTAAACCAAACAAGTTGACATTAAACATAATTAACAAAAAAAATTGTTTTCCCTCAATGTTACAGAATCAGAGCATAGCGACTAAAATGGCAATAAAATAATGAAAATAACTTCAAGAGTTATTTCCCACTCACAGCAACAACTCTACTCCTTAGTATATGCAAGATCTCCATGGTTGATAACATCAAATCAAAAGGGGTGAAAATTCACATCAATAAAATTAACGGTATAATCTGCAAGGTAGAATTCAAACATATACACATTCAACATCAATCACGCAACATCATTCTCACACTCAATCCATCATCATACACAAACAAACGCATATTCAACATTTGCATGAAGTACCATATCATTATCAATTGTTTCACTCGGGAACCGGACTCAACCTACTCAAACCCCGAATCCACATTACTCATATTCAGGACAAGTCATCAATCCACCTTGCTCCGATTGCAACTTGCCTATTTCATCAACAACAACGATATAATGAATGCATGTCACAACACGTCAATGCAACAACAACATAATGTTTAAAGTCCCCTCCGGATAATAAACAAAATATGCATTGATCCAACGATAATTTTTCCCTCTCAAGCTATCAATCCACAATAACATACTCACAATTCAACAATATGATTCATGTTCATACAACGACATATTATCATCATAATTTACAACAATTATCAGAACATAATCATCATGTATGCACATATTCATCATTCATCAAATACTTCATAAAATCGATTAATATTATGTTTAATCGTTAATTCATTCTAACACATCATTTAAAAAGAAATAATTGAGCATAATAGTAATCTAAACATCCACAAAAGTTGAAAGACTCAAAATATGCAATTTAATATCATTAAAATAAGTATTTGCGTCCATTACAGACTCGTGATGGATTACCCGTCAAGGTCGTGACACCTGTCACCATCCTTGAAACTGAAGAACGTCACTTGTGTGACGAACGACTTGTAAGACAAGTCTGGGCGGCATGACGGGTTACATGTCACCAGCATGACGTCCGTCAGGGCTCTGTAACTTGTAGAAGTTTGTCTTCTCCAATGGGATTCAATGCAAACCCCTAGTTTTCAAATCAGACATCCAAAAATCGAACTAAAACCGTTCACACATGTTATATATTCATTTATAACATCTAATTTCATCAAATCAACATATTTAGTTCATGATTTTCATAAAATTATGGTATTCCCAAAATCTTCAAAATAACAACAATGGTGATTATATGATAACACATTAAAACAAAACTTGTTATACATCAAGTACACGAATTTCATCACCAACCATCATCATATACAGCAATTCAATCATAAATCACATAATTGTATTAAAATCCCAAAGTCATATTGGAGGTTAAGGACTCATCAATTCTACCCCTCATGCATATACCCCTTATTGAGATAGTTCTTCCTAGGGGTGGCAAAAGAGACTGCCCGCCCCACCTCACCCGCCCCTCCTAAATCCCTCCAAAAGAAGAGCGGGATGGGCATGTCCGCCATGTTGAAATGGGCATAAAAGTCTAGCTAGCCCCGCCAAGGTGGCGGGTTGGCGGATGGCGGGCTTGCCCGCCTTCTTTTTTTATTTTTATTTTTTCCATTTTTTAAAATAAATTAAAATGCTTTTTTTACATTTCAATAAAAAAATATTAAACAAACATTTAGAAAGCATAAATGACAAAAGACTAAAACCATCAAGTTTTAATCTTCAATTAAAAATAGAACTTTCAACAAGTTTTCACCTAAAATAGAAGCAAAAGTAGATGGCCATAAATGTATTAAGGATTGAAATCCTAACAATGACTATATTTAGTAAAAATACAGAGAATATAAATATGATATTTAATAGTGAAGCAATATTTAGTATCATGTAAGTTAAAGTAAAGCAATATTTAGAAGGTCAATATTTAGTAAATCATGTGTCACATTTTGTTTATTGACCAATTAGTTTTCCTAATCAAGTGCCAACAAGTACTAGTGACTAAAATATTGATTATCTTAGTTATGAAAGTGAAATGCCGACAAGTGCAAGTGTTAATTTATGATGTCAATATTTAGTAAATCATGTGCCACATTCTGCTTGTATTAGTTATGGATTGAAATGCCAACAAGTGCTAATGACACTCTTTAAAAATTCTGCGAAAAGTTTTATCAGCCTAAAACATCAAATTTCAGTTAAATAATGTTCTTACCATATATAGCATCATTTTTAGTATTTTATATGATTTAAATTCAAAATTTTATCCCACTTTTTTCATTTTTCATTGGTAAAGTTTCAAATACTTGTCCAGCAATAGAGACAGAGAAAGTAGATTAGGCCTAATAATCTAAAAACACCTTATGTACATATCATAAGTTACTATCATAGGCTCTTCCAAATACTTAAAAAGTGTTTATTTCATAGGTGCGACAGACTTTGGCAGGAAATAGGTTTTGGCGCGGAAGGCTTTGTCGGGTGGTAGGTGTGTCGGGCCGGTGGGCCACGACCCATTTTCCACCACTAGTTCCCCCCCCCCCCCTTACCTAATTATCTTAGCAGTAGTGTAAAAATTCTGAATTGTTTCTCTAATCCCTTCAAAGTTCTAAGTTTCCTCTTGCACTTCCTCTAGCCTTCTATCTATTCACCAAATTTTGATTCTACGTACTGATAAAAAAGCCCTAAGACTAGGTTATGCTCTAATTTATATCATTAGGGTAAATCTTATGAAATTTCAATCCATGCCCAAACTCTTATTCCTCTTCCTCCCTTCCATTTTTCATAAATCACACTTTGGCCCCAAACTTCTATTTTTCATTAAATTAAATCAATATAATAAAATATTACTCTTATTAATTTACTTATTAAAATAAACTCTAATAATTTAATCAAACTCTACTAGCCTCCAATTACTCTCCACACTCTCACCTCAAGGTCACACACGTCCACTAACCTTATTTATTTAATTAATATTATCCAAATAATCAAATAAATACACAAAATCAAAATAATTATAAGTCAACTAAATTCAATAAATCAAAAACTGGGGTGTTACAACTCTCTCTCTCTCTCTCTCTCTCTCTCTCTCTCTCCATACACTCTCTTACAACTTAACATTTGACATCAGTCAGTCATAATTTTTTTTATAAAGTTTGTGAAGCCTAACAAATTATTATTGAATTAGTTTTAAAACTAATAAATATCGGCAAATGTCTATTCTTATAGTCTTAGTTTTAAATGTCGTCGTTTTATATTTTAAATCAATAATTTTTGTACAAAATAAAATAAATGTAATATTTTTTGTCTATGAATATTTTCAAAAATTAAATGAAAAATTATACTATACATATATTATATTTTTAATATTATAAATTCCCCCCCCCCCCCCCCCCCCCCCAAACTTAAAAGTTCTGGATCCGTCCATATATATATATATATATATATATATATATATATATATATATATATATATATATATATATATATATATATATATATATATATATATATATATATATATATATATATACTTTTTTAACAACAATTACAAAATTCCTGATAAAAACACATTTGTCTATGCCAAATATACATAAATTGCCGTTATAAATATATGCAAAATTTGGAAACATGTCTGAAAATTTTAAATTATTGATATATAAAAGTATAAATTTAAAATCAACAATTTCAAAAACCCAATAAAAATGAGATTGTAAAGATTAAAAAAATTGTTATGAGATTATTGTAGCCAAATTATGCGGAAATGACGAATTAAAAATTACTTAGAAATGTCAAGTACAAGATCGAAGTGCGAGATAAATTCATCGTCTTTAATTGAAGTTCATACTTCGTATGGCCTAAAACCAACTTAACGCACTGATAGATAGTAGCTCAAATAATACACCAAATCAAAATAACTAAAGAAGATAACAAATAAGACAACTTTCAAAATTCTAAATTCATGACAAGGTAACCCTTACAATATATATATCTAGGGTGACTAGGGATAAATGGGACAGGCCCTTACAATAAGAAAAACAACTAAAAGACCTTAATTAAAAACTGCTAGCGACACCCCCTAGTGATAGAAGTCGTTAAGCCAAATGGTTTCTTTCCTTTTTCTAATGGGTTTTTCTTTCTTCATAATAATACTATTTGGCCCAATAAGAACCTTGTCCTAAAGGTTCAATGAAGGAGAATAGGGTGCAATGAATGGTTGTGGGCTAAAATCATTTGGGTCGGTAGAATTGGGTGCGGGTTTTATTAGTTTTGAAATATTATTGGAAATAGAAGGGTTTGGGCGGTGAGTGTGGAAAGGAGTGCCTCGAGCAGTGTGTGAAGCCTTGGGGATGGGAGAAAAGCGTCTTGGGTAGTGGGAAGTGTGGGAAAAGGGTAGTGTGTGCTAGCTGACTCCCATAAGTCTTGTGAGGTGTCAGCTTGCATGTGAGGGGAAAGGACACACGGCTGGTTGGTAGAAAAAGGGTGGGGGCAGTGTGATAAGCTTGGGAAGACATGTTACTTTCAACGGTCATGTGAGGAGTTTGGAGAAGTGGAAATTCATAAAAGAGTTTCTCCTTTGCTTTATGTTTCACACACTTGACTTTTTCAATTTCCATTTTCTCTCTCTTTTTCACTACAATTTTTTTCAACTCTTCATTTTGTTTCACCGCATGTGTTTGTAAATCATCATTGTGGTCATCGGACCTTACCTCAGATGCATGCAAGGGTTGCTCTGAAATGTTCATGTGCAGATCTAAAACAACAGAACCGTATGGAAAGGCTGAAGGAAGAGGAATGGTACCATCGTCTGGAAATGTTCCATGGTAAGGTTTCAACAAGGAAACATGGACCACCGGATGTATGTAGGATGAAGAAGACATATCCATAAGGTAGGCGACCTCACCAACTCTTTTGATGACTTTAAATGGTCCAAATTAGAATTTTGACCACTTCTGCAGAGAAAGTCTTGTCACGGTGGTTTGTTCGTAAGATTGGAGTTTCAATAACACCAAATTGTTCTTTTTGAAAGAAAAATCTATTTTTGACTTGTTTGCTTGTTTTTCCATCTATTGTCGACTTTTTCTGAGGTTTTCCTTTAGCTGGGTTAAAAGATGTTGTCTATTTTGCAGGGTCACAGTTAAGGAGTCAGGAGCAGCATGTTCTAATACATAGTCCAGAATGGATGGTGGATCATGGTTGTAGAGAGCTTTTAACAACATCATTTGAATAGCAGTGTGATAGGAGGTGTTATATCAAAACTCTGCAAGATGGAGGTACTTGTACCATTGTCTAGGATAGTCACTTGTGAAACAGCGGATGCGAGTTTCCAAATATATATTCACTACCTCTGTTTGTCCATTCGTTTCGAAATGATAAGTGTTTTACTTTAATGTAGTGCCTTGAGCTTTGAAGAAAGCCTTCCAGAAGGAACTAAGATAAAGTGGATCTCTGTCTGAAACTACGGACTTTGGGTTACCATGAAGGCGATGGATCTCTACTGTGAAGCGAGAAGCGAGGTCTTTGGAGGTGAATTTGGTCGGGAGGGTGAGAAAATGGACAAATTTGGAAAGGCGGACGCAAACAAGCCAGATGACGGTGTGACTGAAAGAGTTTGGCATATGGAAGAGGTTGTAATAGCCCTTTTTTATTTGAGTGACATATTTGTTGTGCTGACAATTTGTGCAATGTTTGACCAGGTTCTTGACTGCGAGATAGATGACAGGCCAGAAGAAGGAAGTTGTGATACGTGCAAGCATAACCTTAACACCTGAATGTCCTGCCGTTGGTGTGTAATGATATTCCTTGAGAAGATCAGAGCAAAGAGCTTGAATATCAGGTATAAATATTTGGTCTTTGTAGTAGAGTAATCCCTAATACCACTTGTAATAATTTTGTACACTCTGATTTTGGACCAGTTGCTCTACTAATGTCTTTCATGTGTTGTCTGTTGCATAAAACATCCTGAGTTTGGAAATCAAATCTGTAATGGGGGAAGATAAAGTCATCAAAATGGGATCATCAGAGTACTTGCGACTCAGAGCATCTGTAACCTAATTCAGTTTTCCAGGTTTGTAAAAGATTTCGAAGTTAAAGCCTTGTAGTTTTGTAATCAATCTTTGCTGCTCTGGTGTTTGAATTTTTTGTAGTAGTGGATTACGTAAGCTCTTTTGATCTGTATAGATATGAAAATTTTGACCTCTAAGATATTGATGCCATTTCTTAATGGCTTTTGTTACAGCGAACATTTTCCGCACGTAGACTGAAGCAGCTTGCATCCTTGGAGACATTTTCTTGCTGAAGAAGGTGATGGGATGACCGTCCTGCGAAAGAACTTCTCCAATGGCCACACCTGATGCATCGGTTTCGACATTGAATCTTTTTTTAAAATTTGGCAAGACAAGAACCGACATGTCGGTCATCTTGGTCTTCAACTTTGTAAGGGCTTCAGCAGTTGCTGTATTCCAAACAAACTTAATGGATCATAGTAAATCGGTAAGGGGAGCCGCGAGTGTGGCATAATCACGAATAAACCGAAGGTAAAAACCAGTGAGGCCTAAAAAACCACGTAAATTCGTGAGTGATCAAGGTGTTGGCCAATCCAAAATGGCCCTCGCTTTTTCAGGATCTAGGGCAACACTCCCAGATAAGATAACATGGCTAAGATAATGAAGTTTATTAACTGCAAAAACATACTTAGCTAATTTTACAACAAAAACATGGGAATGTATGAGATCAAAAACAGTTTTTAAATAGATCAAATGATCATTAAAGTTTGAACTATAAATTAAAATGTCATCAAAAAATACTAGGACAAACTGTCGTAAATGAGATCTCAGTAGGTCATTCATTGTTGATTGAAAAGTGGATAAGGCATTAGTCACCCAAAAGGGCATCACGAGAAATTCGTAATAACCATTGAATGTTCTAAAAGACGTTTTATAAGTATCTTCAGAAGCCTCTTGAATTTGGTGATAACCTAAGCGAAGATCTATCTTAGTGAAAATCGTGGCTTTTCCCAATTCATCTAAGAGCTCCTCAATGGTTGGAATGGGGAAACGATCTTTAGCCGTGAACGCATTAAGAGCTTTGTAATCGACACAGAAACGCTGGCTACCATATTTATTTTTAACAAGTAAAACGGGAGACAAAAAGGGACTGTGGATGGGTATTATGATACCATCATGAAGTATATCTTTAATTATATAAGACATAACCTCTTTTTGAGAGTGAGTGTAGCGGTAAGGTTTAATATTAATGGGATGGGTATTTGGGAGGAGAGGAATGTGGTGATCATGAGGTCTTTGGTGGGAGCCTTGAGGACTATTAAAGATGTTGGGGTAGTGTAAACACCCCAAATTTGCCCTCACCCATTCACACCATGGCTTGTGAATCTTTTCATATGCATAAGTTCAATCACATCATCACATATTGCCTTTTTGCTTCACTGCATTGTTTCTAGGTCATCTGCATCTAGGGTTTGTGATCTGAGCAATCCAAGAGCTATCTGAGCCACTCCAAAGGTTATCAATCACTTCAAAGGGGTCCATGTATGTTCAAGCATCATATTGTATCCTCACCAAGTCAAGAAAATCAAAGAATCACAAGAACTGAGATTGGCATGGGAGTAGAGCCAGGTTTAACTGCACAGATGACCTAGAATTAGGGTTTTGGTTTCAAAGGCCATAACTCCAAATTTTTTGGTCATTCTTGTTTCTATTGGTCTCTATATGTTTCAAGGATCATGAATATCAATTTTCATGAAGAAATTCCATGGGGAAGGCATCTGATCAAGAGTTGACTTCTTGAGCAAGTCAGTGCAAAATCAGGGCATCTGAGGCCCCCAATGACCCAATCAAGGGGTGTTCTTCATCATTTTGAATGTGTATTATCTTTATTTGATCATGGAAGATGTTGGAAGTTCACAAAATTGAAGAATTTCAAGCCATTTGCAAAGTTGCCTTTTTGGGAAAATGACTTGTAATGGAAACTTGCCATTTTGGGAAACTTTTTCAACCCTTGCTTTTTTATTCAAAAATGCTTCAAATGGGAAAACTTTGGTCATGAAAGTTGTAGAATGGATCATTCACTTTTCAAAAAGTACAAGAACTCATTCTAATTCATTTTGGATCAAAAGTTATGGCTTGTCAAAGTTAAGAAAAATCACATAATTTCAAGTTATGAACCAAAGAGGCAAAGTTGCAAAATCACTTGCCAAGGCAAATTGAGACCTCAAAGTGACTTCTAATATTTGCACAAACATAAACCAAGGCCTAAAAATCAGAATGCATCAAAGGTTTGCCCATTTTCATGCCTTGTGGATCAAGAAACTTCAAAAGGGGCAAAAAGTCACAAAGTTGCAAAACCTATGATAAACCCTAATCCACTTTCTGCATTGCCTCTAAACCTTTTCCATGGCTCTCCCTGATTCAAGCTACAGCCAAGCCATGCCTTGTACCTTCACTGCCATAGCCCATACCTCTCTTACACAAAACTTGACTTTTTTGCAAAAAGACCCATACCAATCAGCCTGTGCCACACCAACTTCTCTGACCTCTCTAGTTGTGATAAGTGGACCAAATGCAACATAACACACCACATACACAAGCCTGAAGGATCCTCCAAGCCATAGTTCCAAGTTTTCACCCCTTATGCATTTTCATTTGAAACTCACTCCACAGGACACAAACACTAAAGCAAACTCCATAGAACATCTCAACATACTCCCCTGATCATTTCCCTACCCTCATTCATCCCTGAAACCTCCTCAAACTGAAACACGATTTCTCTCCCTCACTGAACAGAACTCCATAAAACTCACAAATCAGCCACTTTCCAATCAAACTAAACCTCAAAGCATCTTCAGGATGTTCATTGGAGAAGCTTTGAAGCAAGGAGGCAGCCTGAAAGCTCCAAACTGAAAGCTTCACTTCAGGTAGCCTCGAAAATTATTTTTTCCAGAAACCTTGTTTTAAGTTACTAAAATGATCTACATGTTTCCCTGAATGCAATGAGCTTTGAATTTTTGAAAATGATGCAGAAATGAGGATGTATGGTTTGTCTGAAACTTTGCCCGTAAAAATTTGATTTTTGTTTGTTCTTCATGATTCATGAAAAAAAAATGAGTTTTGTTGCTGGATTGTTGTTTAGGATGTTTAGTTGAGTTGATCTGGAGATTTTGGCATGTTTTAGTGAGGTTTTGAGAGAGATAGGTTGAAGGTCTCGCCGGAGAAGACGACCGGAAGTCTTCTCCGGCCACCTGAGGGTCATTAAACCCTAATCTGTGTAATTAATCAACTTTGAATCTGGACCCTGGATCCTGTTGACTTCCATTGACTCCCGCGTGAATGAACGCACCAGATCTTCCATTAAACCCTAATTCAGTTTAATTAGGTTTAAATTTGAATTTCCCAGAAGCAATCTCAACCGTCCATGAGCGCGCACAGTCTTTCCCTCCCTCCTGAGTTTGAATGTTGGCCTTTGATTGCGTTGACTTCCCCCTTTTATTCATTTTAATTTCATTTCTTTTCTTTTCTTTTCTACATTTTATAAAAAATAGTAAAACACCTTTAAAAATTATGAAATTTTTTGTCAAAGCTTTCATTAGTTTTTAAAACACAAAAATATTTTTATTTTTATTTTTTGCACTGAAAATTATTTTTAAATTATTTAAATGATTATTTTTAATTAGTTAATGAAAATTAATTAATTAAAAATACATTTAGGTATTTAAAAATTACAAAAAAAATTCACATAGCATTTAGAAACATTTAGAAACATTTTCCAACTCTCAAACCAAATTTCTTTTTTGTTCTTGATGCCTTTTGATCATTTTCATTTGATTTAATTTCATTTCAAGGCAATATTTTGTTTCAAACTTCAAAAATTTGTTTCTGACTAACCATTGAGAGTTGGACAATGATTCTTTTTGCATTGCATCTTGCACAACATGTAGTTTATAGGATAAAATTGGTTTGATTTGATCTTGCATTTCCAATTTGTTTAGGATTTTTCTTGACAAGGTACCCCAAAACCCTAGCAATCTTAGGAAATCCATAACTTTCAACAGGTTAAGAGTTGGATCCTCTCCTTTGGGCAGTGAGTTTGTATAGGTCCAAGGTCCATTTGATTGCATTTTCAAATTTTTATCATGTCATTTGCTTCTGGTTTTGAATTTTTGCTTTGTGTGATGCATATAACCCTATTTTGTGCCTTCCCTTGCATCCATCTTGCATTTGCTTGCATCCAATGACTTGCCATGACATTTTGTGCATTCTTTTCATTCATAATACATCTTAAGACATATTAGAACCATGTTTGATCATTGCATCTTTCATTTGCCATGTTGTATGTTCATCACATTTCATAACTTTTCATGTACTTTCATGATTCAATGCATGCCTCATTTGCATCCTTATGTTTGTTTGATCATTCTCATGCCTTGACTTATATTTGTATCATCTCTTAGCATCATTCACTTCATGATCTTGCTCCTGGTTTTGTTTTTCACCATCACATTTCATCTCATTTGCATTGCATTTCATTTCTTATGCTAACTTTTCAGGTGGTAAGTTGTTTGAGAAGTGAACTTGCCTTCACTTCTCACATTCTCTTTTCATCTCTTTCATACTTCCTTTGCTGCATTTTTGTATGTGTATTGGATTGAGCTTGCTCATTCATGTTCATCTTACTTTCTTTCTTCAAGCAACTTGTCTTCTTGAGTGAAGCAAGTTGTTTTGCTTCTCTCTGTTTCTTTCTCCTTTCATCTGCTTCTCTCCTTGGTGGCTCTTTGAAGATCTTTCTCTCTTAAGCCTCATAAACCCTAGGATATCCAATCATGATAATAATTAAGGTTTGATTAGTCCCCCATTTAGTTTTACCTTTGTGTCATCTCTGAGTCTTCTCCTCTCATCTCATAATCAAGGATTAAACCCTAAAGGCTTTAAGGCTTTGTGATTAAGCTTATGTCTGTATCCTTCTATTAGGATGGAGTGCATAACTTTAATCCTAAGTGTTAAACCATTAATGTGTTTAAATCCTTTAAATCAATTCACCTAATAATCACTAAGACAGCAAGCTTGTAACATGGGCCTTGCATTAGGGTTCTAATTCTTCCTTAATTGGTTAAGAAGGACTAACCCTAGTGTTAATGGATAAGTCCCTCTCAAGTTGTCTTACAAACCATAAAAATCACCTCTTCATTCTATCATTAACTAAAATCCACTTAATAAATGCTTTGTTTTGTCATGAGGTTAATCCCTAATCATGGATTAAGTTGAGGAGTCTTCCTCAGCTTAAATGTTCTCATCTATTATCCTTCTATTAGGATGGTGTAATGAGTCCATTAAATCCTTGATTATGGCTTAATCTCATTACTCAAAACTAAACAAAAACAACAAAAACATCTAAATAATCACAAGTAGGTTAATGATCTTAATCCTACATCAGGGTGATTAAGTGTGAGATACTGACTTCACACTTAAGGTATTCTCATTACCCCTAATCAGAGGGAGGATGTGATGAGTTTGCTAACCCATTGGTTTAGGCTTAAGCTCATTAATTTATGACAAACTTCAAAAAAGCAATAAAAGATTGAAAACACCAAAACAAACAATAATCGTCTCCTTCGGGATTCTTTTCTCATCTCATTCACTCATAAACGAGAACTCGCTTTTTCCGTCTAATGCAAGACAGTTTGCACCTGAGCCAGACAGGTCATACACTTGAGCATAGACAAGTAAGCAGTTCACCAGTCAATTTGTATTTCAGTCTCTTTGGGTCGAACTACGGTGTTCTGACTTCCTCATTGCACGAGAGGATACGTAGGCATAACTTAACAGTTATCGAACAAAAGTCTCTGTATATTCCCCCTCCTTCTTGCATAATTCTTTTAAGCCTCATTATCATGAGCATTTCACTCTCTTCTTACACTGACACTTCATATACTCCACTTCACACTTCTTTTACACTGACACTTGCATTCTTTCCAGCTTTGATACACAAATTGCACTGACACTACCCCTTTAAAACAAAAATATTTCAAGTGTGGATCCCGTCGAGTACGGCGGACGATCTGGGTGCTAATACCTTCCTAGGTTGTAACCAACCCCCTTTCTCAGTCTCTCTGGTTCGCAACCGTCTTATCCATACCTTTTCTAGGTTTATGCAGCATTACCTTTCCCCCAGGATAAAAATGCCTAGCTGGCGACTCTTGTCTTTCTGAGTTCACCCCTGTGTGTTCTCTCCTCTTTCGCCGACCGTTCGCGTCTGTACCCCTCTTGGCCATGTGTCATTTGGTGGGAGCGACAGCTTGGCGACTCTGCTGGGGACCCTTATACTGTAACCAGGGCTTCTGGTTCTTTTTGTGGGTTCCTCCTAGCGCTTGTTTGATTTGTGTTTACTGGGGTGTTATCTGCTAATTGTGCTTATATAGTTGCTTTATTTATTGCTTTATGTACAGTTATTTATTGCTTTCTTTACAACTTTATATATATCATACTGTCATACTATCATCTGGCTGGATCTGTTTTTTTTGTTTTGGTGGGTGGGGTTCCACTGAGAGTTTAAGGTCCTATACCTGGGACCTGAGTGACACCTAGGCTAGAGTGGTTCATGTTCTTTCCCATTCCATTTCGGTCTGGTGCGGGAATATGAAACACGGTTCAGATGTGGGTTTCTTCTTGAGAACTCTGTGCTACAGATTTCCTGTAGTGCTAGGGCTATCTGGGAAGCCTGCTAAGTCTGGATGACCTTTATTATGACCTTCAGAAACTGAGGTGAATTATAGGAGGATCTTTTATGGTTATTGTAAACACTGTACCTCCGGGTTAGAAGTGTTTACACTTCTCATAACTGATCCAAGTCTGAGGATCCTTGTTTTAGAACATCACCTGTGAGGGGGGTTGGGCTGTTTGCAGGTTTGCAGGTACCATTGGCCACATCATACCCTGTTACTTTTGTTTTGATTAAGAGTACTCCACTTTGGACAGTTCTTGTGATTTAACCATGGACATGTGACTCTTTATTTGAGTCCCCCACCCTGGTTACTGGATTTCTGAACCTCCATCTGGACCTCTTGAACATACATGGGCCTTTTATATCAAGACAGATAATCAGATCCAGCTTGATCACAAACCCTTGCATATCATTTGCATACTCATCATTTGCATCATTTAACATTTGTTTATTTGTTTTTCAGGGTATCCACATTGTATTTTGGCTTGGTTTTGACCCCTTCATCTGCGTAGACCTCTGTTCATCAGTTATCTGCTTCAGCTATCTTCATCAGCTACCTGCTTCAGTTGCCTTCATCATTATCAGCCTATCAGTGGCTCATCTCCAGTACCAGTCTTGATTTTCATCAGCACCTGTCTCCAGCTCTTCATCAGCAGTCATGGCACCCAAGAAGAGCAACATTTCATACCATTTCTTTGAGCCTATGCTGACTGGCATCAGGCAGGTCCAGGCACTTATCACTCCAGACCACATCCCATTATTCAGAGAGCATTATGGAGGCATCCTTGATATGGTTATGGACTTAGACCCTTCTCAGAGGAGTTTGATCCACACTTGCCTACAGTTTTATGACCCTCCTTTGAGATGCTTCACTTTCCAGAACTTTCAGCTGGGACCTTTGCTGGAGGAGTTCTCATCATTGATTGGAGTACCTGTCAGGGGTGATATCCCCTTCAACCCTGAGATGACTTCTCCCAGCAATGGAGAAGTGGCAAAAGCACTGTACCTAGAACCTATGGTGATTGAGCAGAACATGACCACAAAGGCAGGGATCCCTGGTTTGCACCTAGACTTTCTGACTTCTCAGGCCATCCTGAAGGCCTCCTTGGGAGAATGGAAAGCAGTTTGTGCATTGTTAGCCCTCAGTATATATGGGGTTATACTTTTTGCAGATGAGCCCAAGTTTATCAGCAAGAATGCCATTCATCTTTTCCTTTTGAGGAACCCAGTACCCACCTTGCTGGAAGATTTCTATTATTCCATTCACCAAAGAAATGAGAAGCAGAGAGGGAAGCTAGTGAGATGTTGTGCTCCTCTATTTCACACCTGGATGCTCAAACACTTACCCAAGACTGATGCCTTCTTAAATCCTCACCAACAGAAAAATTGGGCTAAGAGACTCATTGCTCTGACTTCAGATGACATCAGATGGTGCACCCAGAGCACCAAGGGTAGGGACATAATCACTAGCTGTGGGCAGTACCCCAATGTACCTCTAATAGGAGTGAAGGGTTGCATCAACTACAATCCTTTGCTGTTTAAGAGACAATTGGGCTATGCTTTGTTTCACCCTCCTAGAGTGCAAGACTTGGCTGAAACCTTGTATTGTGAGATAAAGCCTAATCTAGCTGTTGTCAGACAAGCATCCTGGGCTTGGGACAACATCCAGACCAAAGGGATGGCCATTCTTGGGAGATGCAATAATGTGGCCTCAGCTCTGTATTATGAATGGTCTCATGCTAGGGCTCAGATTTCTGGGATGCCCTTCACCATTGAGGATGCACCTGGACCATCCACAGCACCACCTCTAGCCACTGTCAGCCTGGAAGAATTTGAGAAGCTAAAGGAGAGGAATGAGAATTTGTCTCAAGCTCTGAAGAAGACCCTCTGGGAGAGGAGTGATGGTCGTCTAGACATTGAGAGGTTGGAGAAGCTTAAGGAAGAACATCTGGCCAAGATTGAGAAAGCAGAAGACTACATCAAGAAATCAAGAGCTGGAGAGCAAATATTGAAGAATGCCTATAAAGAGGCCCAGTTTCAGAAGGCTAGGATTGATCTCTATCTAGAGGAAAGTCAAGCTAGGTGGGTCAGGATCACTGAAGCTCGCACTCAAGAAGATAAGAAAACTCAAGCCAGGATTGAGCAGTTGGAGGCCAATGAGAAGAAGCAACAGGAGGCTTTGCTGGCAGCCCAGAAGGAGATTTCAGAATTGAAGCTTAGGGCTGGTGTGAAGAGGTTAAAGGACCAAGACAGACACAAGAAGCTTACCACTGCTATTTCCACCAGAAACCTTCTTATCAGGAACATCACAGAGCATCCAGCTGGGCCTGTAACTGAAGCACTTTTGAAGGAGATTAAGGAGGATGAGTTTGGACTCGATGTTTGATTTCTTTGCTTGTTGTTATTTCCATTTGATGTACTTTCCTTTTTATGTTGTATTTTGACCCTTCAAGGGCATATGTTGTAAAAACAGACTATGTATTATTCACCATTTTGTAATATACTCGTTAGTTTGTTTCACTGAGTTTTTCTTCCCCTCGAGCAACATCAAAACATCTTCCTCAGGGTCTGGAAAGGTCAAAACCAAGAGCCAAGCCGGATACCTTGGAAAATAAATAAGCATACTGCATTGCATACTGACTGTTGTTTTGTTTTGTAGGTTTGTCTTTACTTTATTTTGTTTCTAACTCTGTTATGGTTCAGGAATTATTGCTCGCCGCCGGGTGTTTCCTCTCAACCGTCCGCACCGGTATCCTACTCGCAACAATCTTCCTGGTATCCAGATGGATCAAGTACAGCAAGATCTGACAGAGGTCATGACTCAGATGGCTAATGAAAGGCTGGAAATGAGAAACCAAATGACCCAATTCATGGAAGTAATGAATGGCTTGGCCCAAAGTCAAGAGAGGTTGAGGGCATTGGTAGAAAGACAAACCCCGGAAGAACCTCCTCTGGGAACTGGAGGAACAAGTAACAATGAAAGGGGTCAGTCTCATGTTAATCCACCAGTGTATGGGCCTCATCTACATCCGGAAGTCAACATCCCGGGTAATGTGCAAGGAAATACTACTGGAGGAAGGATCTTACAGGAAGACCCCCAGGAAGAGCAGTTTACTGTAATGGGAGCTGGGGATGAAGTTTATGATAGGAGGTTTGATGAAATTGCTGAGAAGTTGAGATCTCTGGAGTCTCAAAATTCCCTAGGCTTTGATGTCATGGATATGGGGTTAGTGGATGGGGTAAGGATTCCCCACAAGTTTAAACCCCCGTGCTTCGAGAAGTACAATGGGACCTCCTGTCCACGAACTCACTTGCAGTCTTTTCTGGGAAGACTTAAGGCATACACCATGGATGAAAAACTGTGGATGTTTTACTTTGAAGATAGTTTGACTGGGGCTTCAAGGGAGTGGTATTCACACTTGACCAGAGCTACTATCAGGTGCTGGAAGGACCTAGCTGAGGCTTTCATCAGACAGTACCAATACAATCTGGACATGGCTCCTAACAGAACCCTCCTGATGGGAATGTCTTAATCCTCCAGAGAAAGCTTCAGGGAATACGCCCAGAGGTGGAGACAGCTTGCTGCTGCTGTCCAGCCACCCATGTCGGAAAGAGAAATGGCCGACATGTTTATGAACACTCTGCAAGGAACATATATTGATAGGCTAGCTGCCTTTTCTTCCACCAGCTTCGCTGACGTAGTCATAGCCGGGGAAAGAATTGAAAGCCTTCTAAAGATGGGTAAGATTTCTGTTAATGGTGCAAGTTCGTCAAGTAATCCCAGGAAGCCTTTTGTGGGACCTAGAAGAACCGGTGAGACAAATGCCATTCATGCCGGCAGGGGCAGACCTCAGTATATCCACAGATCAGTAGCAGCTGTCACTATTCCAGCTCCGATCCCTCAGCAACCAACATATCAACAACCACAACAACCACATTATCAACAGCAAGTTCAGTATCTGCCACAGAGGACCTACAACAACAACAACAGCAATCAATAACAAAGACCTTTTCAGCAAAGACCATCACAGGTAAATAGGGTGATTGACCCTATCCCTATGCCTTATGCCGCTTTATTGCCACAACTCCTGAAACTCAACTTGGTTGAATTAAGGACATTGGCACCACCAGACCCCTCCAATCTGCCAAGAAATTATGATGTCAATGCCAGATGTGCTTTCCACTCCAATGCACCTGGCCACAATACAGAGAAATGCAGGGCTCTACAAATGAAGGTACAAGACCTGGTGGATTCCAAAGCCCTCAACTTTGCACCCCCTCCAAATGTCAACAAGAATCCCATGCCCAATCATGGAGGGCCAAGAGTTAATGCCATTGAGGAAGACAAGCCATCTTTCTTAATCACCAGTGTTGGACAGATTCGGACACCTCTGGTCGAGATTAAAGCTCAGCTCCTAGAATGCCAGATGTTCCTCGGGTGTGAGCTCGGTTGTGGTTATTGCAACATTTCGGTCAACGGGTGTGATAACTTGAGAAGCGGCATAGATGGTCTTATCAAAAGTGGTATACTCCAGATCACAACAACGGCGCCTACAAATCCAGCAATCCCTTTGACAACAATTCCTGACTCTTCTACGACTGCAACAACAATCATTCCGACCAATTCATCAATATCATCAACAATGGCTCCGTCCATCACTTCAACAAATCAGATGTCAACAACCATCTCTTCTACAACATCAGCACCCATTTATTCAGCAGAATCTTCTACAATGCCAGCAAAAATTAATGAAGATATCTCAGTCGTCACCATTTACTATGATCCATCAAGTGTTCCCCCAAACAACAACTTTCAACAACAAACAGTGGCACCTCCTGCCAGGTCACCAGTCACCATTTACTACGATCCGCACACCATTTCAGTACCTTCCTCTGCAGCAATCAGTCCAGTTACCATCACGGTGCCTGGACCAGTTCCATATGAAAGCAGTAATGCCATACCTTGGCATTATGGCTCTGACCTCTACTGCAATGGGGCAAAAATCACTTTGGATTCTTCAACCTCTTCTCCACAGATTTATAATGTTGGGGGAGGCGGAGGCTTCACCAGAAGCGGACGCCTTTTTGCCTCACAATTGCAAAGACCTAATGCCGAAGCAGAAGCTGCTGCAAAAGCAAAGGGGAAGAGTGTGATACCTGAAGAACCAATCATCAAAGAAACTCAGAAGACATCTTTTGAGCAAGATGTAGACGATTTTATGAGAATTATAAAGAGAAGTGATTACAAGGTGGTGGATCAGCTTCACCAAACTCCCTCAAAGATCTCCATATTATCCCTGTTAATGTGTTCTGAGGCTCACAGGAATGCATTATTGAAAGTCCTGCACGCAGCATACGTGCCAGAGGAGATCACTGTTAATCAGCTGGAAACTGTGGTAGCAAATGTCAACACCAGTCATGGACTGGGCTTTACCAATGCTGACTTAACAACTGAGGGGCGTAACCACAACAAGGCTTTACACATCACTCTGGAGTGCAAGGGTACTGTTTTATCTCATGTACTGGTGGACACTGGGTCGTCACTCAATGTTCTGCCAAAGAAAGCCTTAGTGAAGATCAGTGCTAGGGGAGATTGATCTGCATGTGATGATTGGCCCGCAGACTTTTAAAATTACCTTCTATGTGATGGACATTCAGCCAGCCTACAGCTGTTTGTTGGGTAGACCTTGGATCCATGCCGCTGGCGCTGTCACGTCTACCCTTCACCAGAAGCTGAAATTCGAGTGGGAAGGCCAGATCATCACCATCTATGGGGAAGAGGACATCTTTGTTAGCCATCTGGCTACATACAAGTATATTGAGATGGATGGAGAAATCCATGAAACCATGAGCCAGGGATTTGAGGCCCTGAACATTAATGAGGCATCTGCTGTACTGGGAACCTCCATAACGTCTTATCAGCAAGCCAGGAAGGTTGTTGAAGAGGGTACTGCCCAAGGCTGGGGCAAGCTGTTGCCCGTAGAAAAGAAGGAAGACAGATTTGGGTTGGGTTACAGACCAACTCAACAAGATCAATCAGAGGCTGCCAAGAAGCCCAGTTTTGTCAGCGGGGGAATGCTCACCCCGGATGCAGTGAACAACTTGGAAGATGAGTCGGAAGATGAGCGCAACCTGGAGAGCTGGATACGTCCAAGGATCCCGGGGAGCCATATCTCAAACTGGTCTTCCCAGGAAATTATAAGGGTTACTCCTGCAGAGTAATTATTATTTCCTGTATATTTTAAGCATGCATCAAGTCTTGCATCTTGCCCAAGATGTCAAGACTCATTTTGTAATCGGGCCATCTTGTAATTTTGTGCAAACAGATCAATCAATGAATATCGGACATCTTTTGCAAATGAGTCTTCTTCTTTTCCGCTCACTGTTTTTCATTTTTCTTTTTGTACAAAAATAAAATGGCAATGTTTTCCAAAATGATAACTTTATTTCACTTTTTCTAAACAAAGATTAAAATCGATCACTAAAATGAACAATCTAAACCCTTGCAGAGAGTGCCTTTCAGACTGCACCGACAACAGCACAGCTATGGCTTCGTATGACTTTGACAATCCAATCAATCAAGATGATGAAAGGGTTGAAGAAGATTATGAGCTTCCTGAAGAGCTAGCCAGGTTGTTAAGGCAAGAGAAGAAGGTTATCACTCCTCATCAGGAGGAGGTCGAAACGGTTAATCTTGGTACGGAAGAAGATGTGAAAGAGGTTAAGATCGGGGCCTGCCTGCAAGATTCAGTAAAGGAACAACTGATTGACATGCTTCGGGAATATGTAGATGTCTTTGCTTGGTCCTATCAGGATATGCCAGGGTTGGACACTGATATTGTCATGCACAAGCTGCCTTTAAAAGAAGATTGCCCACCGGTAAAACAGAAATTGCGCCGTACTCGCCCAGATATGGCAATGAAGATTAAAGAAGAGGTACAAAAGCAGTGGGACACCGGTTTCCTTGCTGTAACTAGCTATCCGCCGTGGGTTGCTAATATTGTACATGTGCCTAAGAAAGACGGCAAAGTGAGAATGTGTGTGGATTACCGGGATCTGAACAGAGCCAGCCCGAAAGATGACTTCCCTTTACCTCACATTGATGTATTGGTTGATAATACGGCTCAGTTCTCGGTATTCTCCTTCATGGATGGATTTTCAGGATACAACCAGATCAAGATGTCACCTGAAGACATGGAGAAGACAACTTTTATCACACCCTGGGGCACGTTCTGTTACAAGGTGATGCCATTCGGACTGAAGAATGCTGGTGCTACTTATCAACGGGCTATGGTAACATTATTCCATGACATGATCCATAAAGAAATCAAATGTTATGTGGATGACATGATTGCCAAGTCCCTCACAGAAGAAGACCACTTGGTAAATCTGTTGAAGCTATTCAAGCGTTTGAGGAAGTACCAACTGAAGTTAAACCCCAACAAATGCACATTTGGGGTGCGATCCGGTAAGCTGCTGGGATTTATTGTAAGTGAGAAAGGGATTGAAGTTGACCCTGACAAAGTTAAAGCCATTCAAGAAATGCCTGCACCGAAGTCTGAAAAAGAAGTTCGAGGGTTTCTAGGAAGATTGAACTACATTTCGAGGTTCATATCTCACCTTACAGCAACCTGTGAACCCTTGTTCAAGCTGTTAAGAAAGGAACAAACGGTCAGGTGGAACGAAGACTGCCAGAGGGCTTTTGACAAGATCAAGGAATACTTACAAGAGCCTCCAATCCTTATGCCTCCAGTCGAAGGAAGACCTCTAATAATGTATGTAACAGTATTAGAAGAGTCAATGGGGTGTGTGCTGGGCCAGCATGACGAGTCTGGTCGAAAAGAGTATGCAATATACTACCTAAGCAAAAAGTTTACCGACCGTGAACAACGTTATTCACTGCTCGAGAAAACTTGTTGTGCTTTAGCGTGGGCTGCTCGCCGACTAAGGCAGTATATGTTGACCCACACTACTTTATTGATCTCAAAGATGGATCCAGTTAAGTACATATTTAAGAAGCCAGCACTTACCGGACGGGTTGCAAGATGGCAAATGATCCTCACAGAATATGACATTCAGTACACCTCTCAGAAGGCCATCAAAGGCAGTGTATTATCTGATTATCTTGCTGAGCAACCCATTGATGATTACCAGCCTATGAGATTTGACTTCCCTGATGAAGACATCATGTTCATAAAAGCAAAAGATCATGAAGAGCCTGTTCACACTGAAGGGCCTAACCCAGAAGAAGAATGGACTATGATGTTTGATGGGGCTGTTAATATGAATGGTCGTGGTATTGGTGCAGTGCTCATTACACCTAAAGGAGTTCACATGCCTTTCTCGGCAAAACTCACCTTTAACTGCACTAACAACGAAGCTGAATACGAAGCTTGTATTATGGGTCTTGAGGAAGCCATTGACCTCAGGATCAAGACTTTGACTGTATTTGGAGATTCAGCTTTGGTAATCAATCAAACCAACGGCAAATGGTACACCCACCAGGATCATCTGATACCTTACATGGATTATACAAGGAGGTTATTGACTTTCTTTACAACGGTCAAGCTTGAGTATATCCCTCGAGACGAGAATTAGTTTGCAGATGCTCTTGCCACCATTTCATCCATGATCAAAGTTCAAGCTGCCAACTTTGTACCTCGGATTTAAGTATCCAGACTTGACAGACCAGCATATGTATTTGCAGCAGATGTTGTCAAAGATGATAAACCTTGGTTCCATGATATCAAATGCTTCTTGGAAGATCAAGCATACCCACCTGGGGCATCTTCCAATGACAAGAAGACATTAAGAAGGCTAGCTGGTAGTTTCTTCCTGAATACTGACGGTTCCCTGTACAAGAGAAACTTTGATATGGTACTTCTCAGATGCGTTGATAGAACAGAAGCAGACTTATTGATGCACGAGGTGCACGAAGGATCCTTTGGTACCCATGCGGGAGGGAATGCCATGGCCAAGAAGTTGCTAAGACCAGGTTATTACTGGATCACAATGGATGCCGACTGTTGTGCCTATGCCAGGAAATTCCATAAATGCCAGATTTATGCGGATAAAGTGCATATACCTCCTAATCCTTTGAATGTGATGTCTTCACCCTGGCCCTTTTCCATGTGGGGCATTGATATGATTGGCAAGATTGAACCGACTGCTTCAAATGGCCACAGATTCATCCTGGTTGCCATTGACTATTTTACCAAGTGGGTTGAAGCATCTTCCTATGCAAATGTTACAAGGCAAGTGGTAGCCCGATTTCTTAAAAGAGATATCATCTGTCGATACGGAGTTCCCGAGCGAATCATTACTGACAATGGTTCCAACTTAAACAACAAAATGATGGTAGAACTGTGCCGGGACTTCAAGATCCAACACCACAATTCTTCTCCTTACAGGCCAAAGATGAATGGCGCTGTTGAGGCAGCTAATAAGAATATCAAGAAGATTGTGCAAAAGATGGTAGTCACTTATAAGGACTGGCACGAGATGCTACCGTTTTCCTTGCATGGGTACCGTACGTCAATCAGAACATCCACTGGGGCAACACCGTATCAACTTGTGTATGGTATGGAGGAAGTCCTACCTGTTGAAGTTAAATTACCCTCCCTGCGGGTACTAATGGATGTTAAACTGAATGAAGCAGAGTGGGTCCGATCCCGATACGAGCAACTGAATCTGATTGAAGAGAAGAGGCTAGCTGCAATTTGTCATGGGCAGTTATATCAGAAAATAATGAAGAAAGCCTTCGATCAGAAAGTCAGGCTCCGAGAGTACCAAGTAGGAGATCTTGTGCTGAAAAGACTCCTCCCTCCTCATACAGACCACAGGGGCAAGTGGACCCCGAACTATGAGGGACCGTTCGTAGTAAAGAAAGTTTTCTCCGGTGGAGCACTGATGCTCAGTACTATGGATGGCGAAGACTTCCCATCCCCTGTAAATTCAGATGCAGTTAAAAAATACTTCGCATGAAAATGACCCGCTGGACATAAAAACAGAATGTAAGTCCAGGCAAAAATAGGGCATCCCGGCGAGTCAAAAACAGAATAAAAGACTCGGGCAAAAATAAGGGAAAATAAATAATAAAAAATGTACACCCGCTGAGTTGAAAAGCCGCATTGGACAACTCAGGCAAAAAAGGGTATCCCGATGGATTGAAAACCCGAAAGGGAGATCCACGCAAAATAAGGGAATAAGGGAACAATTGTATTCTGAATTCGTCTGTATCACTTACAACTTGGTAAGCTTCGAAAGATTCAAGCACCGGTCAGAATCAGCCTTCTCTAGAAAGTAAGATGAGAAGAACGTAAAATGTCATACAAGTCATAGCAAAGGGAAGCTCCTTGAAGCGTCGCCAACATTGCCAATACCTTCTTTTTCTCAATTTGTAACAATCTCCTCATTTTAGGGGATTTGTTTCTCTGACTGTATCTCTCCGATTCAGGGCACACGAATTAATAAAATCAGATTTTCAGTCATGTTTCGTTTCGTACATTTTATTTTCATTTGCAAGAATGTCCGACGTCTTTAAGATACTGATTGCATAAATACAGATGCTTCTCTTAAAATACGTGCTTGCAGGAAATATACTCACTCCCAGGAACTCTTATGATTGGATCTTGTAAAGGATACCTCGGGATTGCTTGTGCGTTTCTCTGACTTTTCAGGAATGCAGGTATTCAAAGCACAGCACGGGTCATGGAAGCTTCATCCCAGCAAGCTGGCAAATCATTATCTACTCAATCTTAGCACTGAAGGTGCTTCCTCCCCAGCTGAGTTGCCATTTGTTATTTCCTCCTCAGCCAAGTACAAAAGCCAGGGAACCATCTCCCCACAGAGTCTCAGCCTCTATCCAGTGAAGCAATAATCTGAAGATCTCACAACAGAGTGGCGAAAGCTTCTACAAACCCCAGCTGGGTCCCTCATTACTGAAATAGGTCCATCAGGGACCTATATCCCTAAGCAGAGTCCCATATGTCAGATCTACCAATGATCTCATCCCCAGCTGGGATGTCGACTTCAAGCAGATCAGCCAGAGATCTTCGTTGCAATGGGATCCGAATCCCAGATCAGTATCTTTGCATAATCATAGCATTCGCATCATATTTTCCCCACAGAGCGTAGCATCCCGTCTAATACGGAGCATTACGGCAAAAATCAAACATATTGCATAATCATAAGCCATGTTCTGAATCAAACACTTGTGAATACTGACAATCCATCAAGATATACAGAAGACTCCCCAGATTCCCCGGCAGGAAGCCAAGGCATTTGCCTTACACTCATAAATACAAATGTACACTCCTTTTGGCACCCGTCCGTGTCATGTTTCCCCAGTAAAGTCGCCCGAGCATTCTTTACAAACAGACACTTATATATATTACAGATACTTCCTGACACTCGTCCGTGTCATATCCCAGTAGAAAGCCAAAGCGTTCTCTTTGCGCTCACAGATACATATATACAATGCCACACCCATTTGTGTCACCTTCCTAGCATAGATACCTGAAACATTTTGTAAACCATACACTCGTTTATATTACACTTTCCTCTTTTGACACTCGTCCGTGTCATTCTCCCCAGCAAGTTTAAACACTCATGTACACCGCTCATACTTATTACTCCTGTTTCACCCATACAGATACTCGTCCGTATCTTGTATACACCACTTATACCCCTCAGATTCGACACTCGTCCATGTTCTTTGTTAACCAGTTGGTACTCGTCCGTATCATCATCTCAGAACATGCGTCAAACGTTTGTTTCTACCCGATACTCGTCCGTATCATAGTCCTAAGGATGCTCGTCTGCATCTTTAATCTATACACTGTGTCAAACACTTATGTCTTCTTGAATTTAGACACTCGTCTGTGTCTACTATTCCCCAGAAGAGTCCCCGCAGAATCAATACTCGTCCGTGTTCTTTGTTAACCAGTTGGTACTCGTCCGTATCATCATCTCTGAACACGTGTCAGCTTTTGTTTCTACCTGATACCCGTCTGTATCATAGTCTTGAGGATGCTCATCCGCATCTTTAGTCTATACACCGCACCCAAACACTTATACCTCTCATTCCTTGGATATAGACACTCGTCCGTGTTTACATGTCCCAACAAATCCCAGTGAACAATTAATTTTCTATCTGACATTCGTCCTATGTCATGATACTTTCGGCAGCCGTACCCTGCTAGGTGATCGTCCTTCACCTTTGGATGACCGTCCCTCATCCTTTCCTCAGTGGAGTCTCTATTTATTAGAACCCCTTTTCTATCCGACATTCGTCCTATGTCGTGATATTTTTTAGCATCCATCCCCTGCTAGGTGATCGTCCCTCACCTCTTGATGATCGTCCTTCATCATTCTATCCGATGGCCGTCCCCATCGTTGATCTTGTTATCTGACATTCGTCCTATGTCATGATACCTTCAGAGCAGCCGTACCCTGCTAGGTGATCGTCCTTCACCTCTTGATGATCGTCCTTCATCATGCTTATCTGATGGTCGTCCCCATCGTCGACCTTTTTATCCGGCATTCGTCCTATGTCGTGATACTTTTGGCAACCGTACCTTGCCCGGTGATCGTCCTTCACCGTAGATGACCATCCCTCATCTTATCCCCATCTGAGCAGCCGTCCCCTGCTAGGTGATCGTCCTTCACCTTTGATGACCGTACCTCATCACTTATTTTTACCTCTAATCCCCAGAGAGTCTTATAGCTTTACTTGATGGTCGTCCCCATCGTAATCTCTTATATCCCCAACATGTCGGTCGTCCCCGTCATCACTTTATCCCCAGCAGTCGTCCTCTGCTCGACGGTCGTCCTCCGTCGCCCGCACTTTATAAATATGCTTTATTTTCCTTTACAATCTATATCCCTTTTCTTCTTCATTCTGTGAGTGCAAATTTTGGACTGTCTTTGGTATTCAACCACAAGTTATCTTGTTTGCCTGTTAAGTCGTTGCTTACATCCTGCGCAGCTAACTCATGTTTGAATAGGGGCAGCTGTAAACGCCCCAAATTTTCCCTCACCCATTCCCACCATGGCTTGTGAATCTTTTCATATGCATAAGTTCAATCACATCATCACATATTGCCTTTTTGCTTCACTGCATTGTTTCTAGGTCATCTGCATCTAGGGTTTGTGATCTGAGCAATCCAAGAGCTATCTGAGCCACTCCAAAGGTTATCAATCACTTCAAAGGGTTACATGTATGTTCAAGCATCATATTGTATCCTCACCAAGACAAGAAAATCAAAGAATCACAAGAACTGAGATTGGCATGGGAGTAGAGCCAGGTTTAACTACACAGATGACCTAGAATTAGGGTTTTGGTTTCAAAGGCCATAACTCCAAATTTTTTGGTCATTCTTGTTTCTATTGGTCTCTATATGTTGCAAGGATCATGCATATCAATTTTCATGAAGAAATTCCATGGGGAAGGCATCTGATCAAGAGTTGACTTCTTGAGCAAGTCAGTGCAAAATCAGGGCATCTAAGGCCCCCAATGACCCAACCAAGGGGTGTTCTTCATCATTTTGAATGTGTATGATCTTTATTTGATCATGGAAGATGTTGGAAGTTCACAAAATTGAAGAATTTCAAGCCATTTGCAAAGTTGCCTTTTTGGGAAAATGACTTGTAATGGAAACTTGCCATTTTGGGAAACTTTTTCAACCCTTGCTTTTTGATTCAAAAATGCTTCAAATGGGAAAACTTTGGTCATGAAAGTTGTAGAATGGATCATTCCCTTTTCAAAAAGTACAAGAACTCATTCTAATTCATTTTGGATCAAAAGTTATGGCTTGTCAAAGTTAAGAAAAATCACATAATTTCAAGTTATGAACCAAAGAGGCAAAGTTGCAAAATCACTTGCCAAGGAAAATTGAGACCTCAAAGTGACTTCTAATCTTTGCACAAACATAAACCAAGGCCTAAAAATCAGAATGCATCAAAGGTTTGCCCATTTTCATTCCTTGTGGATCAAGAAACTTCAAAAGGGGCAAAAAGTCACAAAGTTGCAAAACCTATGATAAACCCTAATCCACTTGCTGCATTGCCTCTAAACCTTTTCCATGGCTCTCCCTGATTCAAGCTGCAGCCAAGCCATGCCTTGTACCTTCACTGCCATAGCCCATACCTCTCTTACACAAAACTTGACTTTTTTTGCAAAAAGACCCATACCAATCAGCCTGTGCCACACCAACTTCTCTGACCTCTCTAGTTGTGATAAGTGGACCAAATGCAACATAACACACCACATACACAAGCCTGAAGGATCCTCCAAGCCATAGTTCCAAGTTTTCACCCCTTATGCATTTTCATTCGAAACTCACTCCACAGGACACAAACACTAAAGCAAACTCCATAGAACATCTCAGCATACTCCCCTAATCATTTCCCTACCCTCATTCATCCCTGAAACCTCCTCAAACTGAAACACGATTTCTCTCCCTCACTGAACAGAACTCCATAAAACTCACAAATCAGCCACTTTCCAATCAAACTAAACCTCAAAGCATCTTCAGGAGGTTCATTGGAGAAGCTTTGAAGCAAGGAGGCAGCCTGAAAGCTCCAAACTGAAAGCTTCACTTCAGGTAGCCTCGAAAATTATTTTTTCCAGAAACCTTGTTTTAAGTTACTAAAATGATCTACATGTTTCCCTGAATGCAATGAGCTTTGAATTTTTGAAAATGATGCAGAAATGAGGATGTATGGTTTGTCTGAAACTTTGCCCGTAAATTTGATTTTTGTTTGTTCTTCATGATTCATGAAAAAGAAATGAGTTTTGTTGCTGGATTGTTGTTTAGGATGTTTAGTTGAGTTGATCTGGAGATTTTGGCATGTTTTAGTGAGGTTTTGAGAGAGATAGGTTGAAGGTCTCGCCGGAGAAGACGACCGGAAGTCTTTTCCGGCCACCTGAGGGTCATTAAACCCTAATCTGTGTAATTAATCAACTTTGAATCTGGACCCTGGATCCTGTTGACTTCCATTGACTCCCGCGTGAATGAACGCACCAGATCTTCCGTTAAACCCTAATTCAGTTTAATTAGGTTAATTAATTAGGTTTAAATTTGAATTTCCCAGAAGCAATATCAACCGTCCATGAGCGCGCGCAGTCTTTCCCTCCCTCCTGAGTTTGAATGCTGGCCTTTGATTGCGTTGACTTCCCCCTTTTATTCATTTTAATTTCATTTCTTTTCTTTTCTTTTCTACATTTTATAAAAAATAGTAAAACACCTTTAAAAATTATGAAATTTTTTGTCAAAGCTTTCATTAGTTTTTAAAACACAAAAATATTTTTATTTTTATTTTTTGCACTGAAAATTATTTTTAAATTATTTAAATGATTATTTTTAATTAGTTAATGAAAATTAATTAATTAAAAATACATTTAGGTATTTAAAAATTACCAAAAAAATTCACATAGCATTTAGAAACATTGTCCAACTCTCAAACCAAATTTCTTTTTTGTTCTTGATGCCTTTTGATCATTTTCATTTGATTTAATTTCATTTCAAGGAAATATTTTGTTTCAAACTTCAAAAATTTGTTTCTGACTAACCATTGAGAGTTGGACAATGATTCTTTTTGCATTGCATCTTGCACAACATGTAGTTTATATGATAAAATTGGTTTGATTTGATCTTGCATTTCCAATTTGTTTAGGATTTTTCTTGACAAGGTACCCCAAAACCCTAGCAATCTTAGGAAATCCATAACTTTCAACAGGTTAAGAGTTGGATCCTCTCCTTTGGGCAGTGAGTTTGTATAGGTTCAGGGTCCCTTTGATTGCATTTTCAAATTTGTATCATGTCATTTGCTTCTGGTTTTGATTTTTTGCTTTGTGTGATGCATATAACCCTATTGTGTGCCTTCCCTTGCATCCATCTTGCATTTGCTTGCATCCAATGACTTGCCATGACATTTTGTGCATTCTTTTCATTCATAATACATCTTAAGACATATTAGAACCATGTTTGATCATTGCATCTTTCATTTGCCATGTTGTATGTTCATCACATTTCATAACTTTTCATGTACTTTCATGATTCAATGCATGCCTCATTTGCATCCTTATGCTTGTTTGATCATTCCTATGCCTTGCCTTATGTTTGTATCATCTCTTAGCATCATTCACTTCATGATCTTGCTCCTGGTTTTGTTTTGCACCATCACATTTCATCTCATTTGCATTGCATTTCATTTCTTATGCTAACTTTTCAGGTGGTAAGTTGTTTGAGAAGTGAACTTGCCTTCACTTCTCACATTCTCTTTTCATCTCTTTCATACTTCCTTTGCTGCATTTTTGTATGTGTATTGGATTGAGCTTGCTCATTCATTTTCATCTTACTTTCTTTCTTCAAGCAACTTGTCTTCTTGAGTGAAGCAAGTTGTTTTGCTTCTCTCTGTTTCTTTCTCCTTTCATCTGCTTCTCTCCTTGGTGGCTCTTTGAAGATCTTTCTCTCTTAAGCCTCATAAACCCTAGGATATCCAAGCATGATAATAATTAAGGTTTGATTAGTCCCCCATTTAGTTTTACCTTTGTGTCTGTATCCTTCTATTAGGATGGAGTGCATAACTTTAATCCTAAGTGTTAAACCCTTAATGTGTTTAAATCCTTTAAATCAATTCACCTAATAATCACTAAGACATCAAGCTTGTAACTTGGGCCTTGCATTAAGGTTCTAATTCTTCCTTAATTGGTTAAGAAGGACTAACCCTAGTGTTAATGGACAAGTCCCTCTCAAGTTGTCTTAAAAACCATAAAAATCACCTCTTCATTCTATCATTAACTAAAATCCACTTAATAAAGGCTTTGTTTTGTCATGAGGTTAACCCCTAATCATGGATTAAGTTGAGGAGTCTTCCTCAGCTTAAATGTTCTCATCTATTATCCTTCTATTAGGATGGTGTAATGAGTCCATTAAATCCTTAATTATGGCTTAATCTCATTACTCAACACTAAACAAAAACAACAAAAACATCTAAATAATCACAAGTAGGTTAATGATCTTAATCCTACATCAGGGTGATTAAGTGTGAGATACTGACTTCACACTTAAGGTATTCTCATTACCCCTAATCAGAGGGAGGATGTGATGAGTTTGCTAACCCATTGGTTTAGGCTTAAGCTCATTAATTTATGACAAACTTCAAAAAAGCAATAATAGATTGAAAACACCAAAATAAACAATAATCGTCTCCTTCGGGATTCTTTTCTCATCTCATTCACTCATAAACGCGAACTCGCTTTTTCCGTCTAATGCAAGACAGTTTGCACCTGAGCCAGACAGGTCATACACTTGAGCATAGACAAGTAAGCAGTTCACCAGTCAATTTGTATTTCAGTCTCTTTGGGTCGAACTACGGTGTTCTGACTTCCTCATTGCACGAAAGGATACGTAGGCATAACTTAACAGTTATCGAACAAAAGTCTCTGTATATTCCCCCTCCTTCTGGCATCATTCTTTTAAGCCTCATTATCATGAGCATTTTACTCTCTTCTTACACTGACACTTCATATAATCCACTTCACACTTCTTTTACACTGACACTTGCATTCTTTCCAGCTTTGATACACAAATTGCACTGACACTACCCCTTTAAAACACAAATCTTTCAAGCGTGGATCCCGTCGAGTACGGCGGACGATCTGGGTGCTAATACCTTCCCAGGTTGTAACCAATCCCCTTTCTCAGTCTCTCTGGTTCGCAACCGTCTTATCCATACCTTTTCTAGGTTTATGCAGCATTACCTTTCCCCTGGGATAAAAATGCCTAGCTGGCGACTCTTGTCTTTCTGAGTTCACCCCTGTGTGTTCTCTCCTCTTTCGCCGACCGTTCGCGTCTGTACCCCTCTTGGCCCTGTGTCATTTGGTGGGAGCGACAGGTAGGTAAGAAGAAGTTTGTGATCTGCAGGATGAAGGAAAAGTGGGAGAGGGTTGATAACACTGAATTCACCGCGTTTCTGACTCTGATTTCGCATGCATTCTAAGTGTTTTATTGCTATTTTGTTATGTTATTACTATGTTTTTCTTTGTTTTCAGGTTTTTACTTTAATCAGAGCCTCGAGCGAGACAAGGAACGGAAAAGGAGCTGGAAAGGGCAAAAATCAAGTAATTCAGCACTTTGCACTTGCGGCACCCACTGTGGCTGGTGCCATGGGGTCAGCCGTGACGTAAACACGTCTCCACCTCCCCTCAACTGCCATGTTCCCCATGATCTCCACTACATCACTTCAATTTGCACTCATGGCGGGCGCCATGAGGGTGTGGCGGGAGCCACAAGGAAAAATGAAGTTTCCCTCCATTTTTCGATTACAAGGGCATCCATGTCTTTTCATACTATTTTCTTTCCTATAAATAGGACTTTAGATTTTCGTTTTTCATCATCAAAACTTAGAATCTCTTAGGCATATATCAGTTATAAAGAAGTAACCACTTCACATTGGGGTGTTACTACAATCGAGTGATCGAGTTTGTATACGTCTGTGTGATCGAGTCTTGGAGCACTTTGGAAGGAAGTTAATTTTTCCGCCATTTTAATTCTAGTTCGTATTTTAATTTCCGCACTGCTTTATTTTTATTTTATTTCCGCACTGCTATATTTTATTTAATTTCCGCACTGCCTTACTTTTATTTACTTTCCCGCACTCGCACTTTATTTAATTTACCTTCCGCACTCGCACTAATTACCTTTTATGAAAATATTAAAATGAACTTTTACTTTACCATGTCTAGCTAATTTTATAAAGGTTAGAATCTAAGGATCATAATTGAACCGATAATCTGTACAACTGTTTGTAGAAACACTTAAGGATTATTTTTTACTTTCAATATAAGTTCTCATGTTCTTTAAAGTTTTGTTGGGTAAGATTGAAAGTCGTCCAACGCCTATTTAAACTTTATTGTTTTTAACTATTTCAAAAACAGCCAAAAGCGCTTTGTTTAGTTCATTAGGAGCTTTTAGATTAAAAAGAAAAGAGATTTTAAAATTATTTTCGGACGCGTTAAGAAGTTTAGAGTCTGGTTCGTGAGAACCTCTTTTTGCTAGAAAGTCCAGGTCAAAATACTTTTCAACTTAGTTAAGATACTATATTTCTTAAAAATAGGTTTACTACTCTAACGCAGTACGTACCTTTTTATCCGTGACAATATGAGGGTTTGATTAGGGAGTACAACTCTGTTCTGAATACACGAAAGCGACAGTTCCCATTAAATTAGTTCTTTTCAAAGTAGGAAACATTGCCCATAAGCAGTTCTATTAGCAATTACTTGATTATCACTTGATTATGTGAGTTGCATTCGAACCTGTCTTTATCAATTAATTTTAATTTACTATTTTATTTATCATTGCGCACCCTTTAAAACCATTATTTTCAATTGCCTTAGATACACACCATAACAACAGATAACGATAGATTGACACTTGGTCTCTGTGGATTCGACAATCTTTTATATTTCTTTGACGTGTTCTAACACTTGCGAAAAACACGCATCAAGTTTTTGGCGCCGTTGCCGGGGACCAATTTCGTCAAATTTCGTACCCTGTAGTTATACCGTTTAGACTAAGGTTGTTACCTGCCGGTAAATGCGAAAGACTCGCAGTACCGGAAGCTTAGTAGACCCTCTAGCTGAACCTGAATGTTACGCTCGCGTATGTTTATTTTTCCATAAAATTAGGAGAACTATGGCCGAAGATCAAAATCGAATACCTCTTAAGGATTTCTCCCAACCATCAAACGAGGAACCTAGTTCCAGTATAGTAAACCCCGTCATTCCAACTAATAATTTTGAACTTAAACCATCTCTGGTGCAATTAGTACAGCAGAGACAATTCGCAGGTCTTGCTACCAAGAACCCAAATCAACATTTAAAAAACTTTCTCCAGTTAGCAGACACCTTTAAAACCAATGGAGCCCCTCCTGAGGCGATCCGCTTAAGATTATTTCCTTTTTCCCTCAGAGATAAAGACCTATCATGGTTAGATTCCCTTCCAACCAATTCCATAACAACTTGGGAAGCCCTTAGAAGAGTATTCCTTACTAGATATTTTCCCCTGATTAAGATCGTTTTTCTTCGAAACCAAATAACCAGATTTACCCAAAACCAAGGAGAATCGTTGTTCGAAGCCTGGGAGAGATATAAAGAGCTATTAAGAGCATGCCCACATCATGGTTTAGAAAATTGGTTAATCATTCAAACCTTATATAATGGACTTCAGTATAACACTAAGATGACCATCGACGCTGCCGCAGGTGGCGCACTAACGAACAAACCTTACCCTGAAGCTAGCGCCCTTATCGAAGATATAGCCCAAAACCATCAATCATGGGGAGTAGAAAGAGAAATAGTAGAAAAGAAGGAAGTCCAAGGAGGAATACATGAGTTAAGCTCTATAGACATGATGCAAGCTAAAATGGACGCATTGGCCCTTAAAGTTGAACATATGTATGCAACCCTGAATACTGTAGCTGCAGTTTCGTTGAATTGTAAGATATGTGGGACGCAAGGACACCAATCTGCATAATTTAGTCTGTTAAATGAGGCCAACTCTGAACAAGTGAACTACACCCAAGGGAACCCATTTTCAAACACATACAACCCAGGATGGAGGAATCACCCAAACTTCTCTTATAAAAATAATAACCCTATCCAAAATATTGCACCTACGAGACAACAAGGTTACCAAGCCCCGAGATCAAATCAATCTATGCAACTTGTGCCCCCAAAATCGAGCCTTGAAAAAATTATGGAAAATTTTATCACTGCTCAAACACAACAAAACAAAGAGTTCATGAACCAAAACGTTCATGTTAACAAACTGATTACCCAGTTAGGGACCAAGATTGACCAAATAATCACTCACAATAAGATGCTTGAAACCCAGATCTCTCAGGTAGCTTTAAACCAAGCCCCTCAGACTACACCTGGAGGACAGTTCCCTGGACAACCTCAACAGAACCCGAAAGGGCAAGCAAACGCCATTACTCTACGAAGTGGGACCGCTTATGAGGAACCCTTTAACCCAAGATTGAGTGAGCTCGAAACTTCTAAGAGAAATGAAGAGAAGGAACTAGAGGAATCTGAAAAACAAGGAAGTCAAGAAAAGGGAGAAGAACCTAAAAACAAAACCTATGTACCACCCCTGCCATACAAACCACCAATACCATACCCGCGAAGACTAAAACAGACCCAGATCAATAACCAATATCAGAAATTCGTTAAGGTTATAGAAAAACATCACGTAGAAATCCATTTTATAGAAGCCATCACCCAAATACCTTCTTACGTAAAGTTTCTCAAAGACATACTTACCAATAAACGTAGACTCGAAGATCCGAACCCCTTGGAATGTAATTCTATTGCCGAGAATAAATTAGCAAAAAAGGATAAAGATCCCGGAAATTTTTCCATTCCTTGTATTTTGGGGAATCATGTCATCGAAAAAGCCTTTCTAGACTTAGGAGCTAGTGTGAGCTTAATGCCTTTAGCAGTTTGTGAAAGGTTAAACTTAGGAGAATTACAACCTACTAAGATGTCACTTCAATTAGCCGATAGATCCGTTAAATACCCTATAGGCATACTTGAAGACATCCCTGTTAGGATAGGTCAGCTGTTTATCCCTACTGACTTTGTTGTCATAGACATTAAAGAAGATGACGACATACCAATCCTCCAAGGTAGACCGTTCTTATCGACTGCTGGAGCCATAATAGATGTCAAAAAAGGGAAATTAACCTTTGAGGTAGGTAACGAGAAGATAGAATTCGTACTCTCAAAATTTCTTATGGCACCTGTAATAGGAGATGCATGTTATGCCTTAGATATCATTGATGAATGCATTAGGGAATTAGAACAAGAAGAAGTAACTAAAACAATTAAGTTGTCGTCGACTCTTATTTGGGAAGATGATAATTATAAAAAAAAACCTTACATTTATGATAATCTTCACGAATGTTTATCTCTTACCCCAGATCTTATGCCTTGCCCTATGAAACCAACCGTAAAACTTAAGGAACTGCCTAAGAACCTGAGATATGAACTTCTTGATGAAGAAATGGACCGTCCAGTTATAGTCAGTGCCACCTTGATTCAATAGGAAACAAACCAATTGTTAGATGTTTTACGAAGGTACCCCTCAGCCTTAGGATATAAGATTTCTGATCTAAAAGGAATAAGCCCATCTGTATGCATGCATCGGATTTTTCTCAAAGAGGATTCAAAACCATCCAGAGAACATCAGAGAAGAATAAATCCTATGATGAGTAATGTAGTTAAGACCGAAGCTCTTAAGTTACTAGAGGCAGGTATAATATATCAGATCTCGTACAGTAAATGGGTGAGCCATGTGCATGTAGTACCTAAGAAGGTAGGTATCACAGTCGTGAAAAACGAGAAAGGCGAACCTGTAGTAAAAAGAATTGATGGAGGATGGTGTATGTGTATAGACTATAGAAAATTGAATAAAGAAAACAGGAAGGATCATTTCCCTTTGTCGTTCATAGATCATATGTTGGAGCGCCTAGTCAGACACTCTTACTTTTGTTATCTAGATGGATATTCAGGATTCTTCCAAATACCTATTCACCCCGAAGATCAAGAAAAAACTACCTTTACATGCCCTGTTGGAACTTTTGCCTATAGACGAATGCCTTTTGGACTCTGTAATGCCTCAGCCACTTTTCAACGATGCATGATGTCTATCTTTGCATACTATCTAGATGGAATCATGGAAGTATTTATGAACGATTTCTCAGTTTGTGGATTTGATTTCAAAAATTGTCTTATCAGCCTTGAGAAAATCCTGGAAAGATGTGTGGAGGTAAACCTTGTGCTAAATTGGGAAAAGTGTCATTTCATGGTTACCGAAGGGATTGTTTTAGGACATATAGTCTCTGAAAAAGGTATAGAGGTAGACAAAGCTAAAATAGAAGTCATAGAGAATCTAAAATCTCTGAAGACTATCAGGGAAGTAAGAAGTTTCCTTGGACATGCTAGATTCTATCGACGTTTTATCAAGGACTTCTCCAAAATAACAAAACCCTTAACTGGCCTTTTAATGAAAGATGTTGAATTCATCTTTGATGAAAAATTCAATGAATCATTTAATCTCTTGAAGCAAGCTTTGATTTCAACACCTATAATGAAACCCCCTGATTGGTCAGAACCGTTTGAGATAATGTGTGATGCTAGTGACTATGTTGTTAGAGTCGTTCTAGGTCAAAGAAAAGATAAAAAAGTTACACGTAATTTATTATGCCAGTAGAACCCTAGATGCTTCCCATCTCAACTATGCAACAACTGAAAAAGAACTCCTAACTGTAGTTTTCGCTATAGACAAATTTAGATCTTATCTAGTAGGAGCCAAAATTATAGATTACACCGACCATGCTACCATATATTACCTACTGAGCAAAAAGGATGCCAAACCCAGGTTACTTCGATGGATTTTGTTACTACAAGAATTTGATTTAGATATTCGTGATAAGAAAGGCACTGATAATGTAGTAGCTGGTCATCTTTCTAGGCTAGATTACCTGAAGCCTGACTCAGTACCCATAAATGACGATTTTGCCTATGATAGGCTGATAGCCAAACTAGAAACTATTGAAGATGATAACCCAGACCCTCATGAGCATTCTCAAAAATCCTTAGTTATAAGTAACGTACCCTGGTATGTAGACTTTGTTAATTATCTATTCGATGACATCATACCCCCAATCTCAATTACCACCGGGAGAAGAAGTTCTACAATGATGTAAGAAACTTCTATTGGGACGAACCATTTCTTTTCAAGAGAGGTAAAGATGGCATTTTCCGCTGTTGCAACCCAGAAGATGAGGTACATAATATAATTGAGCATTGTCACTCTGCACCCTATGGTGGACATGCAAGCACCACTAAGACCTACGCCAAGATTCTTCAAGCTTGCCTATTCTGGCCTACCATGTGGTGTGATGTCCATGCTTTCATTGTTAAATGTAACAGATGCCAATGTACAGGAAATATTTCAAGACGTAATGAAATGCCTCTAAGAAATATCCAAGAAGTAGAACTCTTCGACGTATGGGTGTTGCACCCCAAAATTTGCCCTCACCTAGACAAGAAATTGTGTAATAAGGTGTTCCAAGATGTTCACAAGGTTCACAAGGTTCAAAAGGTATCTCAAGAGGTTCACAAGGTTCACAAGATTCACAATTAGTCAGAAAGTTTGACAATTCCCTCAGACAAAGCATCCTCCTAAGCAATGCACCCTAAACTAGGGTTTTGGATTTCATCAAGCTAAATGGATTTCCAATTCTTCAAGTGAGCTTAATAACATACTACATGTCTTCAAGAATCCCTATGTCAAGTTTCAAGGCTTTCCCAAAAAGTTTGCTCAGTCAGATGATCAGATATGCAAAAATCGGTCAAAGTAGTTAAAAAGTCAAAATGAGGTCAACTGTGGTCAAACCAAAGTCAAACTTCATGATATTATGCCAACATCAATTTTATGAAGTAAAATTCATCATTTGATCAAGGGTTGATCATGATTCATCAAGGAAGTTTCATATCATCAAGCATCAGGAGTTTCTAATTTAGGGTTTTTACAGGAAAAGTCAACTGAACTTTGACCAGCCATAACTTTCACATTCTTCATCAAAAAATTTCCATCCAAAGCTCATTTTTAAGGAAATTGAATTCTCTACAACTTTGTGTCTCACAAGCCAAGCCTAAAAATGCTTCATTTGAAAGGTATGAGCCAAAACATTACAGGTCATTTTAAAAGTCAACATCTTCCAAAGGGCATAATTTGAAAATGGTAAGGGATATGGACATGAGACCAAAACGTTTGGTTAAAGGACTCTCTAAGCTTTCCAAAATGTCCAAGAAAACCTTCATAGCCTTAAAATTGAGGGATTTGTGCCTTTGCAAAGTTGGGAAATTGTTTAGAGGTATATTGAGCAAATGGGGTCTTAAAACCAATTCTTTCCACATGGGCTTACAATTTTGTGATCCAATCTTTACCATGACATCATGCACGACCCAGTTCTCATTTATTCATATTTTTATAATTTATTTTATATTTATTTTGATTTTATTCATTAAAATTCAATTTAAATAAAAATAAAATATGAAAACTCAATATTTAAATGTGATTCTTCTTCTAGAAACTCTTAAAGACCATTTAAATTGATTTGATGCTATCCAAATTCGTGCTAAGACAATTGGACATGAATATATTTGATTTTTTGACTAATTTGGCAAGAAGATTTCTTCACATTCAAGTCATCCAAAAGCCCACAAAGTCACATGTTTTTTTGACCTAATTTGGTTCACTATATGAAGAGGAATATAACACAAACAGAGGGGACGAAAAAATCTGGAAAAACGAGGCACTTGAAGAATACAAAAAATCTTCCAAAAAGTTGAATTCGGTTTCATAGTTGAAGCTTATTTCAGACAATTTGGAAGGTTGGGATAGCTTCCTTGATGAATTTCGAACATGCTCAGATCATTACATTCATCAAATGCTTCATGAATTGACTAACCCGAATGCATCTTCATGCTTGAATATTTTTTTTCGTTTTCACTATTTCGTGCACTTTCAATTAATTATGATCATCTAATGGTGTTTGTTTTGTGGTATAGAGTATTTCTGGATGCATCAATTGAACTTTAGGTGCTTATGTGAGGAGAAGTCATTGCTAGGGTTCTTGGCTTCAATTTAGGGCTTCGCATTTTAATCAATATAAATGACTTCTAATTGCGTAATTGAATTGGTCTGGTTGTGTTGAGTACAATGGTACTTTTAATTTGAAGAAATTTTACAGGTATGGTGATCATTGAAGAAAACGTAGGAAATCCTACAAAACTAATTTCGTAGGTAATGTTGAAGCTAAAACCGCAGGAAACTTCGCAGGTCACAAGGAAGAAGACAACCTGGATGGCGCCAAATCCATAATTTGAAAAAGTCTTTATTTTTATATATTTTGATGTTGGTTATATATATATATATATATATATATATATATATATATATATATATATATATATATATATATATATATATATATATATATATATCAGATGGCCCATGTGGCGTAGTGGCAATGAGCGTATGTTGGGATGTTTGAGACCAGGGTTCGATCCCAGGTTTTGACAAATATTTTTTGGTTTTTCTTGATTTTAGCAGGTTTAACATATATGTACGCGTGATCATCCTACATCATACCACAAGCGTATAGCCCAGTGGTCTTTGCTGCAGCTTGGTAATGGGGAGGTCTTGGGTTCAAATCCAGACTTCCCCTATATTTTTAAAACCTGTTTTATTTTCTTTTTCTTTATATTTTCATAATTTAATTATTATATTATATTATTTAATTATCTTATTAACTAATTAACCAATTAAATAACTCTAATTTTAACTTAAGTATATTATATCATAAAATATTTTTGTAAATAAATATTAATTATTCTTTCTAATAATTTTTATTATAGTATTAATTTTTGTTATATAATTTGTAAATAAATATTTAAAACCTTAATTACTTAAAAACTCCAATTATTTTCTAAAAAAACCTAATTTTCCTATTAATCCTAAAAAACCTAATTTATTTTTCTAAAGCCTAATTAATATATTAACCCTTATTTCTTTTATTATTATGTAAATAATTTAATTTTTTTTATTATTATTAAATTGTTTAAATTCTTATACTATCTTAATTAACTTCTAAAAAATTTATAATTGTTGTCTAACCTAAAATAACTTCTCTTTTAAATTTTAATCTTGATTTAATTATTTATTATTATTATCATTATTATTATTGCTATTATTTTAGTATTATTGTTTATTTATTATTTTATTATATCTATTATTATTATAATTCATTTTATTTGATTATTATGTATCTGCTAAAGCCATGTAATGTTTGTTGATTTATTTTCCGTCTTATTTTATTTTCGTAAATATTTTACTGTATGGTTAGTAATCTTAGGGTGTGTATAACCTATATGTGATTAAAAATAATCTAGAAAATTAATTTAAATAAGATAAATACTTGAATATAAACACTCACACACGTAAGTCGATCTTGGATCGCCATCTTGCACTTCCTAGGTTACCTCTCTCAGTTGCCTTAAATATGGTCAAGTCCCTCGAATATAGGGGTGTCTTAAGCAAAATCCCTCCATAAAATCATCAGGTCCCTACAGTTTAAAAGATCAAGTCCCTTCGAGGTTGCCTACGGAATAATGATCTTGTCCCCTCGAATAAATGATGATAGTCCCTACGAATTGCTAAAGACACCCCTTAAGTTGCCTTCATTGACCATATGATGACCCTACGCCCGACCCTTAAACAAATCCAAGGTAATGACTACCTATTCCTTAATAATAGGGATAGTCTTACCCTTGAAAGAACATACGAGAACACGAAAGACTTAATCTAGGGTAGGTACCTTATAGTTACTTGCTCACACTTTTCAAAATTACTTTTACACCTTACAATTTCTAAACTAGGCTTTGTATACACCCATACGAGGGTCATTACCAAGTACTTAAAGAAATTTTTCTAATCACACACTACACATTTCAAAAACAATTTAAGTGAGCTAAGTAACTAAGAGCCCATGGATTACCATGGATATAAAGGGTGCTAACACATTCCCTTTGTATAACCTACCCCCCGAACTCAAGTCTTATAAAATAGGTTTTTCCTGTTCTTTTATGTCATTTCCTCTTGGATAAAATAAAAGTCGGTTGCGACTCTTGCTATCCGCAACATGACAAAAAGTCAGTTCTCCCACCGTGTTACAGAACCGGCGACTCTGTTGGGGATTTAATAAAAGAGGGGTACCCTTAGGAATTAGATCACTTAAATTGTTTGTCTTGTTTGCTTTATACTTACTTGTTGGGCTTTATGTGTGAAAGATCCTAACCCGGATCTAGTGTACCTTAGATAAATGGAAATAGATCAAGAAAACTATACGGCGTTTACCGATATGGTTGATCTGGTGGCCATAGTTAGTGTGACTTCTTGGTTGGTGCTTATGTTCCTTAAGTAAGTTAAGGATAATACGGGGTTGCCATATGTTGTCAATACACTAACTGACTTTTAGAACCCTATTTATCCCATCTTGGCCTTTAGAAAGTAGTGAGATAACCGGCTTTGGAGAAGTCTAAAGTTGGTTGATACTCGATGCTACACTCATTGAGATCCTAAACTTGAAGGGTTTTGGTTGGCAAGTAAGTTGCCTACTGAACAACCACCCTTGGGAAGGATCAGTGATATTAAGATCCCTTAGAACCCGGTTACTTTTGTAGGACAGGATGAACCAACTAACTTCAGGGGAGGGTACTTACCTTTAAACCTCATGCAAGCCTTCAAACCTAGGGCTATTGTGTGACTTGTTTGTGTGTGCCACATGTTTGTGATTGAGCATAACATCATAACATCATGACATCATAAGTATAGCATTTTCACTAACCATTTCAATGACCAAAGGATTATCTTTGTTCTTTGTTGCAGGTCATGGCTTTTACTCGTCGGAATACTATTCGGATCAACTTTGTAGGGATACCTCCTAAGCTTAAGTAATTGGTCTCTCAAGTTTCTAAAAATTCCCAATTCATCAAGAGGCATGGTCACCTGCTGGATCTAATCACTTCAGGGTTCAATGAGGACATGATGAGTGTCTTGTTTCAGTTCTTTGATCCTAAACATCATTGCTTCACATTCCCCGACTATCAGCTGGTTCCTACAATGGAAGAATTCTCCAAACTATTGGGTATACCTATCCTTGATCAGAGACTCTTCACAAGCTTAGAAAAAGAGCCTAAACCTGAAGTCATTGCCGCAGCCCTACATCTGAAGAAACCAGACATTGTCCTAGAAACGAGAAGTGGAGTTAAGGGTATCCTTGCTAAGGTATTGATGGAGAAAGCTCAAGTGTTCCTAAAGGCTATGAGTTATGATGCTTTTGAGGAGATCTTGGCCTTATTAATCTATGGCCTAGTGTTGTTCCCTAATCCAGACCAGCTCATAGACGTACACGCTATCAACATATTTCTGACTCGCAATCCAGTGCCTACATTACTTGGAGACATCTTACACTCTCTTCATACCCGTACTACGAAGCACGAGGAACTCTGATGTGTTGTGTACCTCTATTATCTAGGTGGTTTATTTCTCACCTTCCTCGATCAATGATGAAGAATGAACAAGGGTTAAGGTGGTCCAAGAGGATTATGTCACTTTCTCATTCAGATATTCATTGGTGCTCTCGATCTATGGAGAATGTTACTATCATTGACCATTGTGGGGAGTTCCCTAATGTGCCACTCCTTGGCATAAGAGGGGGCATTACCTACAATCCTTCTTTAGCTCTACGTCAGTTTGGGTATGCTCGGAGTGATGGTCCTCATGACATGCTTATTCAGGGTATTGTGTTCGACTACGACAACGATCTGCAAGGTTACCATCAAAGGTTTATACGAGCTTGGGGTAAAGTGAACAAGGTTGACAACAAGACTCTGGAACCAAAGTACTCCATTCCTATGGAACCTTGTCTCAGATAGGTACGAGCACGTGCTCAGACTCTTATGATGCCATATCCTACTATCCTGCCAGTTACCATGGAGCCTGTTGCTGAAGGAGATACTCCTTATATTATCCTTCATCCAGACATGCCCACTGACATGGAAGAGTTGCAAAGGTCCTGGATCCAGTTGAAGGAACAAAGAGATACTTTTGAGACTCATTTTAAAGCTAGTGAAGAAAGAATCCTGGAGCTGACAAAACAACTTTACGAGGAGCGAAATCTCAACACATACCTCAATACAAAGAGGAAACGTCCATGGGAGACTTAAAACCCCATCTTTGTATTTATTTCATTTTGTTGTAAGCCCAAGAGGCAAACAAGTTTATTGCTTACTAATAAAAGTTTCATTTCTGGTTATTTAAACAAATTTAAATCCTGCGGTCCTTGAAAACATTGCATATGCATCTGCATACCATATCATTGCATGATAGGTTGTCATAACAGGTTTCTCATCTTCTCACTGTTTATTTCAGCAGAAATGGCTCTCGAACAATCTGTCAAAGATCTTCAAGCTCAAAATGCTCAGTTTCAAGAAGTGATTCTGAATTTGTCCAAGGAGCAAGAAGAGTTGAAAGCACTCCTCTCTAAGGACATGAAGAAGAAGAATCCTGAGGACAACAAGGATGATCAGTTGAAACAACTACAAGCTGAGATGGCAGAGATGAGGATCCAAATGAATGCCCAAATGGCTCTTATCCAGAGTTTGGCCCAGGGGCAAGAAGAGTTGAGAAGCTTTGTCAATAAGCTTCGACATAACGGAGTTGGGAATCTAATCATCAGTCAACCTCCGTTGAAACAAGCCAACTTGGCTGAAAGGAAAGTACGGATAAGAGAAGGAAAGAGAAAGGCTACCACTGATTGTTCTTCAATGGAAGAAGGAAGACCCTGTAAGATTAATCCACTTCGACACAAGTGTCGTACCCCGAAAAACACGACCTCACGCGATCCGAAAGGACGGGAGCCGCGCACTGGACAGACTGAAGAGTCGCCACCTAATTCTATTTATTCCCGGAGAGGGAAAGGGAAGATATAGATACAACCCAGGAAAAGAGGAATAAGGACAAAGGTCAACGGAACCATTGTCTGGGTTCGGGAGTCGGTTATGCAGGGGGGAGGTATTAGCACCCCTTACATCCATCGTACTCGATGGGAACCATCTAAGTTATCACGCGCGAAAGGATGTCTATGCTTAAACAAATTATTTGCTAGAGGAAAATGAGTTGAATTATAAGTTAGATTGATCCTAGGTGCTCGGCAAGGATGGAGATCCTTGTGCCTACATACTCCCGTGTGCAATGGGAAAGTCAGAGCCTCGTAGTTCGGCCTACTACGGTTGATGGTTGTTAGATTTTATTACCTTTCTTCAATGAAATGGTTTAGGAATTGAAATGCACTAAAGACTATGGATAGTTTATCTCGTCCAACAAGACGAGCGTCTTGCGTCGAAATAATCGGAGCGAGTAATGAGAGCTCGTTATCCTCCTTTCTACCGCTTAAGGATCGTGGCGTACAATTCTTCTCGTATTTTATTAAAGTGTTTTATTTCCTAAGACTGCTTGACGTTGGATCAAGGGTTTGGATCTAAAAAAAGATCGTTTTGGTTTTTTTGAGGTTAGAGGGTGAATGCAAATTGGAGGTTTATTTTGTGGTTTGTTAGCGAGGCACAAAGCGCTCGGCTCGCAAGGTAAGGTGGATCCTAATAAACGATAACGATAACTGGAAAAATAAAGTGCGAGTGTGCGAGTTCAACCGCTTGGCGTTGGACCAAGGGTTCAGAATTAAATAAAATACGGAAAATAAAAAGCGTACAAAGTATTGGGAGAGGGATACAAAATAAATACAGGGGATTGCGAGAAATAAAGGGGTCTCGTTGTAATTCGCCCAAGAGAAAGCGTGTGTGCAGTGTTTTTGAACTGTTCGAAGGCGTTCGGCCTTTTATTCGGAAACAACTGTTCGAAGGCATTGGACCTTTTTCGGATGCGTCGAAATTTGGTTCATTTACTTCCTTAGAATCGATTCAAGGTTAGAATCATTCTATGAGGAGTTGAACATTATTTTGAGATGCGGAATAAATAAATTAAATTAAATTGAATTGCGAAAGTTGAATTAAGATAAAATAATAAATACAAAAAATTAAATATATTAAATAATATTAAGAATAATAAATAAATTAAATTAATTTAAATGTTTATTTACCAAAATAATAAAAAAAATAATAAAAAAAACTAATTACAAGGAGGGCATCATATTGAACGAGTATCACCGATTTAATGAAATCGGGCGAAACATCGGCCTTTTGTTATGTCATTGGCCCGAAGATAAGATAAAAATCTAAAGATAAGAAAATCAATAATGAAAAGAAGACATTAGTGGATAAGAATGGAAAGAAATAAACAAAACTTCAAAAAATATTCTAGTATTAGTAATAAGCTTCTTAAGAAAAACAAAAAAATAAAGTAAACACATAAAAGGGGTAATGCGTTGGGTAGTGTGTATGCAGCATGAAATGACGTGGGCTCTTGGCCCAACAACAACACATAACCATCTTTTTCTTTATAAATAAAATAAATGAATAAAATAAAAAATCTTGAGATGGGGTGCAGCTGAAAACAGAGGTAGTGGAATAGGAGGTGAACAAAGAAAGCCCACCGAATCAACAAAAAAACAAACAACAACAAAAAAAAATAGTAAAATATAGAAAATGAAAGGCACACAAAAAATAAGCTTCAGACAACACGATAAAAGAGAGAGGTATCAACCTCTGTGTTATCTGTCAAAAACAAACAGTGCAAACGAAACACTACCACTCTGATCCTTGCTTGATCTCGCTTAGTTTCAGATCCTTCTCCGTTTCACTCTCAACGGTTCGCTCCTCGGTCGTTTTACGGTTCGGATTTCAGTTTTTTCGGTGACTTGCGGTCGGCGGTGCTGCGGTGGATTGTGGTTGATTTCGCGGCGGCTGAGTGTGGTTATTCACGGCGATAAAGTGGTGATGTTCTTACGGTTTTGGTGTAGGTGGATGGCTAGCTGGTTTGTTCGCGGGTCAGTGGTTTACAGTGTCTCTGCATTTTTGGTGGTGGAATGGTGAAACGGTTTCCGGCACGGCTTGTGAATGGTTTTGGTTATGGTGAAGGTTTGGCTTGTGTGTTTGAGGAAGAAGAGTTATGGAGTTTGAAGAGTGATGTTGTATTCACGGTGAGTTTTTTCTGGTTTTGGTTCTTAAACACTCTTCATCTCATGACTTTTTCTGGTTTGTATTTCTATGGCGGAATGTATATGGTTTGCTTGTTATTGTTCAAAACTAAAACACAGTAAGAGGAGGTTGAAATACGAATTGAGGTAGTGAAATGTTTGTGAAGGGTTTTCTAGGTCTGTGGTTGTGCGCCGCTTGCGGATTTCGTTGGCAGTGAGTTTTTTTTGATTTGGTTTTTTCTTTTGTTTTTGAAGCTTAGTATTGATTTCAGCAGGGTATGGTTAGGCTCTCTAAGCTTGAAGGAAGAATGAAAATGAGGTTTGTTATATAGAGGAGCAAATTGGAGGGTGGATTTGGAAATTAAAGAGAGATTTGGATAATATTTATTGTGAAAAGGAATATTCAGGACAGGTTGTGAATTGTTGTACCATAGAATTTGTGTGTGAGTGGAAAGATTGTTCTGTTATGCGTTTGTGTGTGCGGGAATGGAATTTGTTATGCTGAAAGATGTTGAAGGAAAGAATAATGTGGGGTCCTGTGATGCTTCTATAGGATAAGTATGAGAATTGAAAGTGGCTGAAAATATGAGTTGGTTTAAAATAATAATAATAATAATAATAATAATAATAATAATAATAATAATAATAATAATAATAAAAGAAATAGATAATAAAGATAGAAAAATTTAACTAATAAAAATGATAAAAGTAAAACAAAATTAAGGATAATAATACTAACAATAAGGATAATGGTGATAATAATATAAGTGATAATAGAAAAACTAATAATTTTTAATAATAGAGATTTTTGTGCACATATATTTTTTTTATAATAATTAAATAATAATAAAAAGTAAAATCTATGATAAGAGAAATTAAAAAATTTTGAAAGTAATGAAGATATATATATTTCTTGACTTTTGGTAAAAAAAAATTTAATTAAAAACAATAAATGAGCTAGTGGGTTTGTATTACAAGAAATGAAAATTGATTTCCTAGTTTTGAAAATAAATGACACATTTTTGGATTTTTCGAATATCGACAGAAAGATGAAATGGCACAATATTTTTTGTATTTTTTCAAATGATGACTAGACAATAAAATAAAAGGTGCGGGTAGGACAAATTTGGGGTATGACAGATGCCCCTATCGAATTGGCTTAGACCGAGTAAGATGAACTGGCTCGCGTTCAAACTTTTAAGGTATAAGATAATTAGATATTAACAGACTCCAAATTTGTCCGATAAAGAAAGAAATAGTGAAAATAGCAAATGAAATGAACTGGAAAATAATGGGTGACACAGCAAGAAACGAGTTGACAAAATAAATCACTTATCACCAGAAGATGGTAAGGCGAATAACTGAAAATAAAATCAATTATCACCAGAGGATGATAAGGCAAATAACTGAAAATAAAAATCCATTATCACCAGAGGATGATAAGGCAACAGACTGAAAATAAAATCACTTATCACCAGAGGACGATAGGGCAAAATAACTAAAAATAAAATCATTTATCACCAGAGAATGATAAGGCAACTGACTGAGAAATAAAATCACTTATCACCAGAGGATGATAAGGCGACCCCGACACCAAAAGGATGCTGAGTAACAGAAAATTAAACAATCGCTATCACCAAAAGGATGATAAAGCGACCCCACCACCAAAAGGATGCCGAGTAACATCAAATTAAATAATTACTATCACCAAAAGGATGACAAAGCGACCCCAACACCAAAAAGGATGTCGAGTAACAGCAAATTAAAATCACTATCAACAGAGGATGATAGGCGCAAGACAGAAAAATAAAGAATCACTATCAACAGAGGATGATAGGGCGAAAGACAGAAAAATAAAGATCACTATCAACAGAGGATGATAGGCGAAAGACAGAAAAATAAAGATCACTATCAACAGAGGATGATAGGCGAAAGACAGAAAAATAAATATCACTATCAACAGAGGATGATAGGAGAAAGACAGAAAAATAAAGAATCACTATCAACAGAGGATGATAGGCGAAAGACAGAAAAATAAAGAATCACTATCAACAGAGGATGATAGGCGAAAGACAGGAAAGTAAAAATCACTTATCACCTGTAATACCTCAAAATTTGCCCTCATGATTATTCCCTCTATTGGCTCATCATTTTGCATTCATCGGCATTTCTCATCAACTCATTAACATCATAATAATGCATTGCATGGATTCATAAGGCATGTGATCAGGACCCAGGGAAATTAGGGTTTTCATACGTTATCTGTCAGAGATTGAAATGATAGAGGATATTCACTGGGATATTGATTCCTTTTCAAATGCAGTTTCTCAGTGGTGTTTCAATCCAGATAGAAGCTTGACCTAATTTTGGTCAAAATTGTCAAAAGGTCACTGCAATTGCAAGTTTATTTGAGCCGTGGGTTTATTTCTCAGGCAATGCATATTCAAAGTTCGGGCTGTCGTGTGTTGTGATTCATCTGTTTATCGGACAGTGTTTGGTGTGAAGTTTGTTTCGAATTTTCAGTTTATCAGTGATTCATCTGGATTTGAATGGTCATGGCATTTCAAGTGATTCAGAGAGTTGTGACTAAACCGGAAATATTCAGCGGCTCATAAGTGGTTATGTTTATAGACATGTGGAGAGAATGCAAGATAAGCTTTGGGTTGAAATCAAGTTTTCTTATCCTTTTATTTGCTTTTTGTTTTCATTTGCATAAACTATTCCCGATTATTCTATTCCGTTTTCTTTTTCAGTTTCCGTTGTCCTCTATGTTTTGTTAATTCACTTTCGATCCCTTTCATTTATCTTTCCTTTTGTCTTCTATGTCCAATTTCGTTAATAAAGTTCATGTCATTTTAATTTATGTTGAGATTCATTCCATGTGTTGCAATATTGTCCACAATCCAAGTAATTCATTTCTAACCATTTGTCCTGAGCCAAAAGCTCATTACCTGTTATCCAATTACAAAATATGTTAATAACCATCCAATTCGAGTATTCATTTCTTGATAATCATTCGGTTCGTTTAACGCTTGTTTCGGATCGCAATACTTAAGAATCGTGTTTGAATTCATTAGTGTACCCGACAATCCAATTGTCCATTTTGTCCATGTACCCATTTATATTCTTAAACCTTGCCTAGGTATTTCTTTGAAGCCCATTTAAAATTCTTAAATCCAAGGACTAAACCTCTTTTTCATCTACTTACATATTTTTTGTTAATTTTAGTTTATCTAAATTAAACCCACAGCCCAATAAGCTTTAACTCCTCACTATTTAAACTTTTTTTTAGAATCAAATTAACTAATACAAGCCACTTTTCACCGCCAAAACCCTATGGCTCTTTTTTTGAATCCACAGTTTCACCGATTGTCCTCATTCATCGCTCCAGCCATGACTGAAAAGGAAAACCTTTAATTTAGATTAAAAGCTGGTTCTATATGCTGAAAAGAATTACAAAGTTGAAGAGCATTCTTAAAGAGCCATTTGAAACTCAGAGGAGTACATGATAATATGTCTACGTAGAAGCTACTAAATGATTATTCACAGGAATTGTATGACAAATACAGAATTGTCTAAGAATCACATTAATTCGAAAGTTGTCGGCTGTAAGGGATAAGCACCATGAATTCATGTTGAGGGAGTTTGGGTGGAGATGATTGAACCTTCGGCTTTCACACTTTTTCTTCATTATTTTGATCGTTACTTTACCACGTGACGCTTGTTGGATCCTTTGGTTGACAAAGAATGTGGAGGCGAACGAATTGATAGACTATTGATGAAGAATATTCTTGATTTATTTGTTGAGATTGGTCTGGGTGAAATGGATCATTAGGAACAGGATTTTATGGTGTAGATGCTTGAGGATGCTGCCGATTATTACGGAAGTAAGGCTGCAATACAGATCTGGTGTCTCATCTTTGTTGCATACTTGTACTAGGCAGAAATTGATAGAGAAAGTGAAACACGAATCGCCGGTAAAGCGTGCTAATCAGTTATTTGATAAGAAGCACTCAGGCTGCCATGACTTTACCACAAAATGATCAAAGGGCTAGAACCTGTTGCAAATGTATTCAATCAGCATATTACAGATGAAGATACAGAGTTGGTTTAACTGATAAGGAAATGCTAACAAAGTAATTGAATCCAGAAACTCATACCCTAATCACAGCCACCATTTCCTTCTCATTCTAGTTAACCCGCCTTGCACGGATTTTCATCACCTACCGGCCATTCTATGCAGGCGCCTTTTGCTTCTCAAGTTGATCAATGTGCACAATCAAGTGGTCATACCTAGGGTGGATTGTACTTCTCAGATATATCTCTTTCTCCAGGAGTTCCAAACGTGTATTCCTAATCAAGACAGATTTTCAGAAATCTAAAATAAGGAACAACTGAAAAATAACCGACTTGCAACAAGTTCATAACAGACAAAACAGAATTTATCCAAAAAAAAAAGCAATAGAAAAATCATAGCAAAGCTTGGGGTTGAAGGAAGAAAACTAATTTCATAACTAACATAACAACCTTCAACTGATCCTAACAGAAAGATTCTAGAATTCACCTGAAAGTCTTCCAGAAGAATCCAGAAGATCAGCTTCTATAAGATCAGAAGCATTACTCTTCGTTAAGCTCTTCACGATTTTTTCAATCCTTCATTCTTCTCAATCCTTCATTCTTCTCAATCCTTCACCATTCTTCCTTCTTCTCTCATAACTACTCATCTTCTCTTCTTCTATTTCTGCACAAAAACTTCCCCAATTCCTCCTACAAAAGAAAATGGCAGCCATCAATGAAACAGTAATGATGAGTTCTGCAGGTTAAGGATATAACAGAGTCAATTACAAGGAGGAGAAGGGAAATAGGATCCCAAGTCTAATGTTTACCTTCGAACCATATTCCGGGGATTGTTGATCTTGGCTCACAAAGCACTTACGTTTGCCGTCGAAACCGTCGTGGAGTCAGCAAGTTGCTTGGATTCTCGTTGTTCTCACACCATTCTTTGCCCTCGTTTTTTTCCGATTGGCAACACCACTGCAGAGCAAAGCAGGGTTTCAGAAAAAACCAGAAAGAAACGAAGAGGGAGAAGAAGGAATCAAGCCTTACCTGAGACCTCCAATTCATCAAAATCATCCCTATCTTCGTACGACGAATTTCAGAATTCGGCTTCTCCGCAAATCTCCAACATCTCCACCATCGTTCTGCAACTGTCATCAACCTACACGCGCAAAAGTATCAAGGATCAATGGCCGAATCATAAGCGATTCAAATCGTACAAAAAAGGGAATTTAATCAGCGTCGTTGAAGCGGACCGTCCACGAACCTTCGGCAAAGCTCACTGAAGGTACGAATCTCGTTGCTTCTTTCATTCATCTTGTTTTTGAGGTTCTGAACCTTCGGATTCATGAGGCTATGGAGAATTTAGGGTTTTATTGTTTTGGATTCGTGAGGATGAGCGAAAAAGGTGGGGGTTCGTGTTTAAGTTTTCCGTTGGTATAAGCTCGTTGGTGAAGGGTGGCGCTGTTAAAGGATTTAGGAAGGGGATGATGATCGGCGAGAGGTTAGGGGAGGCGAGGCATGAAGGCCGCGACGGTGAAGGGAATGAGAAGAGGGATTAGGGTTTCAGGGTGTTCTTGCTTCCCCCTTTTTGTTTCACGTTTGTTTTATTGAGTTAATTTAATATCAGGAGTTAACCATAATATTGTGGGTTTAATAATAAAATTAAGAGGCATTATTAGCATTAATTCCCCATTAACCTGCAATAAAGGAAATTAACCCCATTTAATTCACATTATATGTCAAAGATTACAAAGGGGATTATTATAAGGTTAGGGATTTAATTCAGTTTTCTTAAGTTAAGTTTATAAAAAAATATTACTTTTAGATTAAAAGTTTAATTCATTTTTTTTAGATTAAAAGTTTAATTCATATTTTAAGACTAAGAGTTTAATTCATATTTTAAGTTTAGAGAATTTAATTCTTTTTTTTTTAAGTTAAGATTTTATAGAATTAAAAAATGTTGTATAAGTTTAGAGAATTTAATTCTTTTTTTTTTAAGTTAAGATTTTATAGAATTAAAAAATGTTGTATAAGTTTAGAGAATTTAATTTTTTTTTAAGTTGAGATTTTATAGAATAAAAAAAATATGTTTAATTCCTAGAACCACCCTTTTATAAGATTGCTATTTACACACCCCTTTATAAGCCCAGTAAGTAAAAACAAACTAATAAATCACTCTCCTCACCTCCCCTCAGCCTGCGAATTTGGGTTGGGTACTTTTGCTACCTGCACCTTCTTATCAGGCCCATTGAGAAAAAGCAAATAGAAACTTACTAAGTACACCCCATTTATTTTCTTCTTAGAATAGAATTTTTATATTAGTTTAGGAATAATTGATAGAAAATAATAAAAAGCATTATAAAATTCTATAAAAATGCCAATAGGTTAATAATTAATTTTAGAAATTGGTGACAATTTTATTTTCTGAAATTTGATTATTTTTCAATTTAATTCTGGTTATTCTTTTAATTAGCTTTATTGAATTTCTTTTAATTGTGCTGAATTTTGTTCATTTTATTTATGTAACTTCCAGCAACTTTTTTGAGCCACTCTTTTTTCTGTAATTAGAGGATTTATAATAGTTCTTAGGATATTTTTAGTGGATTTTTTAGGGCCTTTTATCTTAGGTTTTAGTGATGTAATCCTTAGGAATTAGTAGTTAATTCTTAGCTGGAATTAAATAATTGTTAGGCATAGAAAAAATAAGATTTTTCAGAATCCCTTTTAGTACAATATTTTAGATAGTGGTAAGACCCTATAGTTTAATTTTCATAATTTTTCTAGAAGTTTTAGTATTTTTTTAGAATATTAGTTTTAGGCCTAGTTATGCATAATTCCCATTAGGTTAGGCCATTAAAAAATATAAAGTTCAATACAAAAAAATAAAGTACAAAAATAGTTTAGACTAGGTTTAATCCTAGAATCTAACATAGGCTTAGGTTAGTTTAATTTGATTTTTTTAGATGAGTATTAGGCTTAGCTTAGTTTAGAACTTAGGCTTGAAGTTTCATTTCCATGTAGAAGTAGAATAAATAAATAGACTATTTTTTAATTCATGCCTCTAAGTGCATTTGTAGAATTTTATTTCTTATGTTTAATTCCATTGTTTTGCCTTATTTTGATCTTACAACTTGTATAGGCTTCCCCATTGTTCTTAGAATCAACTTAACTTCATTAAGAAGTAAGTTGAATTCTAGTAGTTCCTTTTCTCATTAGGAATAGAAAGCCTCACTAACCATTAGGACCACTTGTAAATACACAATGAAATTAGGATGGAGTCTTAGTCCCTTAGATTTTTCCTTTTATCAACTTGAGTCTTTCTTTCTCATCTCAAAAAGAAAAGCAATAAAACATTTAATAAAAACCGAACAATCTTGTACGACACGAGACTTTGTTGTGGAGTGTTTATACGCGTCCTGTTTCGGGGCGAGGTGTAAATACTTCCCGCGATGGATAGGTCTTAGTACAAGACCGTTCACAAACAAAATTCAAAACACTTCTTTTAAAATCCAAAAACAAATAACAAGCGACTATCCTGCGGGAACTTCTCTTCTCATCTCATTCACTCACAACGCGAACTCGCGACGACTTGTCACACATGCAAGACGGTAAACGCACTCGTACCAGATGAGCCTGCAGCACCTGAGCATAGACATACGCAGTTCCAGCATAAAAAACAAAAACAAATAGTTCCCGCCTAGGTTAGGCGAACTACGTCGACTCTGATCCTCATTATCCCGATGAGGTACGTAGGCAGCGGGGTAGGGCCCGTTCGAGCACATTCTTTATTTTCCCTACATTTCCCCTTTTCCTTCCATTTTCTTATTCCAGTTTCTTTTCTCATTTCAATTCCAGTTCCAGTTAGCGGTTTTATTCAGCAGCATTCTTATTTTTCACCCTTTGAAACAAACAAGCAAGCGTGGATCCCGTCGGGTACGACGGACGGATTGGGGTGCTAATACCTTCTCAATTCGTAACCGACTCCCGAACTCCGATCTTTGGTTCGCAAGGCCTTGTCCTTTCCTTCTTCCTTAGGTTTGTGCAACATTACCTTTCCCATTCATTCGGGATAAAAATGTCTGGCTGGCGACTCTAACCTTTCCGCGCCACTTTCGCGTTTGTACTAGGATGAAAATCCCGGGAACGACATCACCAGAGGATGATAAGGCGAATAACAGCAAAATAGAAATCACTTATCACCAGAGAATGATAAGGCGAATAACTGAAAATAAAAAATCACTTATCACCAGAGGATGATAAGACGAAATGACTGAAAATAAACTCACTTATCAACAGAGGATGATAAGGCAAAAGACTGAAAATAAAATCACTTATCAACAGAGGGTGATAAGGAAAATAACTGAAAATAAAATCACTTATCAACAGAGGATGATAAGGCAACAGACTGAAAATAAAATCACTTATCACCAGAGGATGATAAGGCAAATGAAATTTAAACACGGCCATTGAATCCGCCAAGAGGATGCCTAGAATCTTCGATTGACATGATCCTGACTTCTGCTGGGGATAGGACTGGAAACTTGTGTTGATCCTGGATCCTGAATTATGCAACTATGCTTATTTGTTTTTGAAATGGTATTCCATAAGGATGGAGATACGATGCAAATGTTTATGCACTGAGATGTAAGTTGAAAATGTTGGGGATATGAAAAGTTGATTTACTTAGGTATGCAAATGATGCACATGTTGTAAATGATTGATGTAAATGATGCATAATGACGTTGATGATGCATAATGATGCATATGAGCGATTGAAAGGTGCCATCTTGGTGGACTTTTGGTCTGGTAGTTGCCAATAATGATTTGACTTTGGGTGGGTGGAGGGCTTGATTCCCCGACACTCGATCTTTGACGCCGTATGGTCAGAAGATGGATCTGCATGCTCCAAGTTCGGTCAGTTGCTGATGAGTGAAGCGACTTGATTGAAACATGAAGACTGATTTTGCTTTGAACGGTTGCCAATGTCTGGCAAAATCTGCTTGTTTAGCTGGGGAGAAGAGATAGGAAGATTTGCTCCTTGTTTGCTTGCCCCCGCCTGTAGGGTATTTGAAATAAATATGGTGGGGAAACTTTGAGATTTGACCATGACATGATCTGCCCCAGTGTCTGGATTCGGTAGGCATCTGCCCCTGACTGAGCTGATTGAAGATAACCTGCCCCTGATTGGGCTGTTGAAGATGATTTTGCCCCTGATTGAACTGACTTTGAAGAAGTATCGATTCAAGTTCCTCTTTCGATTGCCCTTTGTTGGGATTGCACTGATGTCAAGCACTGAATTGAAATTAAATTGTTCATACACAAATGGTAATGTTAATGTAAAGTTCATGTAAGTTTTGAAAAAGTCAATTTATTTGAATGCTGTGAAAGTGTGACGAATGGACCGTTAGTCCAAACGAAGTGCTGATTTAGAAAGTGCGTGAAAGATGTAGTAAGAATAATGTGCAAACGAGATGGAAGATTAACAAATATATGGGAGTCAATTTACACAACCTTGTTGGTAGCATGCTTTCAGAATAAACCGTGCCTCAATTAGGACTTTTGAGGGTTGTAACGTGGTCTGGTTAATGGTTTTGAGAAACAAAGGTATAAGGCTCAAAGTTTAATTTGTACCCACCCTTCTTCGTGATGTTCTCCAGTCTTACATTCAGTTACCTTTACAAATGCGTTCGTTTTGACTTTGCAAGAGTGAAGATGAAGCTTTAAAGTTCGCTTGAAAATGGCAGTCATCTTATTTTGATGGTGACCCTTTGGTTCTTGATATTGTGGTCACTGATACTTGTTTTTGTTTTTGCTGAGGATTTGAGTTCCTCTTTTTGATTCGTTCTTTCTTTTGTTTCATTTTTCGACTAAGTCTCCCTTTGGGTGCTGAACTTAGCGGTTTTTTTCTTTTCTATATTTTTTCATATTTTGTTGAATGTTGTGACTGCCAAGTCATTTGTTGATGGTCCTCTGACGGGATGTCTCATCTTGCGATTTGAAGGTGTAGTCAGGTTAACTGAACAACTACCCTTTCCCCAGGTTAAAATGTAAGGGTTGTATCCGAAAGAAACTCCTACTTCTAGGCTCGAAATGGTTGACTAGGGATTAACTCCTTGTATCTCCAGTATTTGGGGATTTGAAAGAATGCTTGTACATCATTGACGAGGTTTTATCCGAAAGCATACCGCAACAGTTATGGGTATTTCGTTTTCATCATCCTTCCTCAAATATTTGCTAAAGTGAAGTGAGGAAATATTTTTTGTGATTTTTTGCGATAAATGATGAACAATGAGCGAATGCCAATAAATTGATTCAAAACATGCATAAACATAACATTAACATAACCAAGTACAGATAACAATGTTCAGAGCAAATAGTACTTAAACAAACATTACAAAATAACAGAAATGCGGAAATCATAAATGGTGATGGCTGCCTTGATTTGAGGAATTGAACTTCTCTTGATTGAATACTTCAAAGTTGGAGACTACTCAGCTTGGTCTTCAACAACCCTTTCAAATGTCTTTACTTGTTGGCACCGTGTGGCGGCATTGGATCGTTCTGGACATTTGCATTTCTCGGAGTGAGAGTGAGATCCTTAGAGTTGATCATATCTTGAACCATATGTTTGAAAGCATGGCAATTCTCGATGGTGTGACCTGGAGCGCCTTTGTGATACTCACAGCGAGCATTGGCATCATAGTTCCGGGCATTGCCAGTCTGAGGTGGCATATCTCTCAAAGTAAGAGATCCTTTTACCATCAGCTGATTAAAGATCTCTGAATATGTCATAGGCAAGGGATCAATGTTTCTACAAGTTTTTTGATACCAAGGTGGACTTGCTTAAGCAGATGGTGTCTCTCATTACCCCGGGCCATTTGGATTTCTTCAAACAGCAGTATGGTGATATTTTGGATATGGTTTTTAGCTTGGATAGTTCGCAGAAGAGTGCCATTCATACTTTGCTACAGTACTATGATCCTAGGCTCCGATGTTTCACATTTCCGGATTTCCAGCTAGGTCCGTTGCTAGAAGAGTATGTTGAGATTCTAAGACTACCGATCCAAGATCAGATTCCATTCAATTCAGAAATGACAAGACCAACTCACGCCGACATTGCTAAGGCTCTTTATTTGAGCCCATCAGAAGTATCTGCTAATCTGGTTTCCACCAAGGCCGGAGTGCTTGGTTTTCCCTTAGAGTTTCTGGTCAGAAAAGCTGAAGAGTGTGCCGTGGAAAAGCAGTGGGATTCAGTTTGCGCCATCTTGGCATTGTCTGTGTATGGGATAGTTTTGTTTGCTGATATGGACAAGTTTGTGGACATAAATGCTATTCATTTGTTTGTGTTGAAGAATCCGATACCCACTCTCCTAGGTGATTTGTATTATTCAGTGCATTATAGGAATGAGAAGAGACGAGGCGGCTTGGTTAGATGTTGTGCTCAGTTGTTCTACACTTGGTTTATAAGACATATCCCTATTGCTGGAGTGTTCACTGATCCCAAAGTAATCTGGTCGCAGAAGCTCAACACGTTGACTGCCAAAGACATCAGATGGTTCACTTTGAGGTTAAAAGGGAAAGAGCTTATCTCCAGTTGCGGAAAGTATCCTAATGTTCCCCTCTTAGGAGTAGCAGGTTGCATTAACTACAACCCCATACTCTTGAGAAGACAATTAGGGTACGCTTTGAAGAATGTTCCCAAGGATTCAGAGTTGGATCAGACCTTTTATTTTCCTATGAAGGATAATCTCCCATTGGTGCGGGAGGCTGCAGGTGCTTGGAAAACGGTTATTAAAAAGGGTATAGATCGATTGGGCAGGAGCAACAACCAAATGTTTCCCGAGTTTGAAGTGTGGGTCAGAGAAAAAGCCCAAGTGACTCTAATTCCTTTCTCTGCACCGTTACCACCACCTACTACGGTACCTTTGGAGGAATATCATAAGTTAGAAGCTTTGGTTAAGCAACTTAGGGTTGAAAATCAAGAGGCTCTTAATTCTTGTCAAAAGCTGATGATCCAGAACCGTCGATTGGAGGATAGAGCTGTACAAGCCGAAGAAATAGTCCGTCTCAAACAGAAGGACTTTGAAGATAGAGAGCTCTATTTCCGAAAGAAAGGTTTAGCTGAGACTCACAAGACGGCCCAGCGCCGAAGAGAGAAGAAAGATCTTAGTGAAGCCAATGAAGCTGTTACTTTATGGCAGGAGAAATGGGACGAAAAGTTGAAGAAACAAAAGGAATTAGACGCCAAGCACAAACAGGAAATCAAAAGCCTTCAGGATTCTTTAGATGGGCAAAAAGAACTCCTCAGGAAGGCTTATTATCAAGAGGAGGATCGTCTCCGACGCGTAGCAGAAAGCCAGCAGGCACTGAAGGAAACTCAAAAGGAGATTGAGGACTTGAAGTTGAAAGCTGGTGTGAAAAGGTCGAAGACCGAGTCGAGTCAAAGCAAGGAGAATGAGGCAGCATTCCTACAGCAGATCGAGGAGTTACACACTTCTTCCGATACGAGGGACCTCCTCATTCAGAAGCTCATCCAGGAACCCGGTCATCCAGATGTAGTTCAGCTGTTCCAGAACGTCAAACACCTTAGCTGGAGATTGAAAGATATAGAGTTCCCTAGGGTTTAATTTTATGTTGTTGTACTTGGATTACCCACAGGCTTGTTTTGGGATTCCTTATATGTGATGTACTTTTGTTGTTATTATGATTGGCACCCTTCGGGGACGTTGTATTTTCAAACTCCAGTTTATATGATTGATTTGTTCCGGACTTCTTGTTCGTTATTTGCACCGACACGGGGTAATGAGCACCAATTCTCCACAGTCGTCATTATGTCTGAATATTATTTGGGTCTTCTTCCCAATTCTTATTTCCTTAATGCCAGGACCGGACGCAGGAAAATGCTCGGGAATAAAAGGAACACATTGCATTGCATACGCATCATTTGCATTTTGTCTTTGTCTTTGCAGGTTTTCCTTCGAGATGTTTAATTTATCTGTGTTCAACAGGCAAAGATTGCGAGGGCCGCCAAGACCCGGTACCTTCGACAAAATATCCCTCATCGGTACGCGACCCGCAGCAATCAAAGAACAGCAATGGACGCCATGCAGACAGAACTCAATGAAGTCCGTACCAAGATGGCAGAATTTATGACCCTGATGCAAGGGATGGCCCAGGGGCAGCAGGAGCTGAGAAATTCAATTCAAGGGTTAACTCCTCCTAATACTAATGCTCAGGCAACCACTTCCGGCGGACTAGGGGGTCCTCCCAACACTAACAACGGCCCAAGTGGACCTCATGTTCCAGATCCAGCTATGGCAACGTACGTTCCTGTGCACGACAGGCAGGAAGACCAATTCCAGTATTTCAACAACGATATGGGTTTCGGCGGTGATGGAAATCTCAATGACTTCTTGGTGCTTGCGGAGAAGGTCAAGGCCTTAGAGTGCAAAGACACTTTGGGAATTGACGTGTCAGACATGGGTTTAGTACCTGGGGTGGTCATTCCACACAAGTTCAGGCCACCAACATTTGATAAATACAACGGCAGCTCTTGCCCGAAAACTCACCTACAGGCCTTCTACAGGAAGATTGTGGCCCACACGCGAGATGAGAAACTATGGATGTACTATTTCTAGGATAGCCTTTCTGGAGGGTCCTTGGAGTGGTACATGAAGCTGGAGAGGAGCTCTATTAGAAGCTGGAAGGATTTGGGAGAGGCCTTCCTTAGACAATATCAATACAATATTGACATGGCACCTAGCCATACTCAGCTTCAGAGCCTGACGCAGAGGAGTTCGGAGAGCTTCAAAGACTATGCACAGAGGTGGCGTGAGGTGGCCGCCCGAGTGCAACCACCTTTATTGGAAAGAGAGATGGTCGACCTTTTCCTGAATACCCTCCCAGGGCATTTCATGGAAAGATTGGTTGGTTGTTCCTCAAGTGGTTTCTCGGACATTATCTTGACTGGAGAAAGAATTGAAAGCTGGCTCAAACAGGGGAAAATTCAAAATGGAAGCGCTTCGGTGTCTAGCATCAAGAAACCCTTTGTGAAAAGGAGGGAAGGAGAAACAGGAGCAGTATACGCACAGAGGGGAATGATTCACCAGGGATATTATCAACAAGTGGCCCCTGTCACTATTTCAACTCCGCCCGTCCAACAGCAGGTCCAGCCTCCACAACCGCAACGCTCACAGGGGTATCAGCCAAGGCCCCTGATAACGAGAAAACGTATCGATTATATTGCTAAGTTTCATTGGCGTTTTATTGAATAATTATCGTTTTAATACTCGATTTCTCGAGTTTTTCTTACCGTTTTGCAGGTACATCACTATATGGAGCCAAATCATGAATCAAGAGAAAAAGGAACAAAATCGGTCATAAAAAGATAAAGAAATGAAGCTCTCTGCAAAACTGCATATTTTGCAGCAGTCACGACCGTTACAAGGGTGTCACGACCGTGACACCCCAAAATGGAGCATCACGACCGTAAGACATGTGTCACGACTGTGACACTTAAAAGTCACAAGTCACGAGCGTAAAGGCATTGTCACGACCGTGACAATGATTATTCTAGGTTTTTGACCAAGGCAACGTGAAGGCATTACGTGAAGAGATGGTCTCCTATTTTGTTGCCACTACCTACATTTTCTCCCCAAAAATAGAAAGGCCCATTTCAACTGAAGTCCAAAAATCCAGCCCAATTGAAGTTCTATAAATAGCACCAAGTTCATGAAGAATGTACAGAGCATTTTTCTATTCAATTTCCTGCGGAAGCTCTGCCGAACTGATTTACGACCCGTTCTTATTTCTGCATTATTATCTGTTTCGTTTTATTGTATCCAACCCCGCCATATAACAATTTCCAACATCAGGAAATTGTTATACGTTATTTTTTTTTTTTTTAAACCTTCAGCATTCGTTTAATTTTGATTTCGCCAACTCCGAGCTTTCCGGTTTGTGGAAGAAGGAGTCTCTCTGATATTGTTAACCAGGTTTTTATTTATATTGCAATTTAATTAATTATAATGTTTATTTATTTTCCTGCCATGAGTATTTTATTATTTAATTTTCCGTCTCTGTCTGGTTCAACATCGATGAGTAGCTAAACACCTTAGGGCGGTATGTAGTTATAACAAACTTAACCGGTAAAATATAACCATAGGCTAAAAATAATTAATCACTTAACATTTCTGGCTGAGACTTTTTAATTAAATAGACCTTTTTGTTACGAGAGTAAGAAAAGAGTATTAGGTTAGGTCAAGACCACGAGAGTGTGAGATTTTAACCAGATAGCTAAAGTTAGGCATTTAAATTAAACACAGCGAGAGCGCTTTAAGATAAATTAGAATTACTTAGTTTCCAAAAATTACCTCTAAACACTTATGGGCTAGCGAGAGCAGGCATAGGGCTTTAGGGATAAGATTTGATATAAGACCACGAGAGTGTGAGTTGAGGGTATTTAAACTGGTAATCCCTACCGAATAGATTAAGTGAACATCTTAAATAAGCCTAGGTTAGATTGACCCACCTAAGTTAATATAATTACATACCGACCGCCTTAGAATTACTTAATTAAAACTTAAATTTTACTCCGCCTTTAATAGTCTTAAAAACCAACAAAAAAATCGTGACAACCATTCGCCTTAGCTAAACTAGAAAGTTCATCTAGCACTAAGTAACCATAGAATCCCTGTGGATCGATAATCTTAAATATTACTTCGATAGGCTGTGCACTTGCAGTAAGATACCGCTAGACGCATAAGTAGACACGTCTTTAGCCCATCAAGTTTTTGGCGTCGTTGCCGGGGATTCCTTAATTTAGTCACTAGTGCATTTAGGTAGCATTGTCTAGACTAAGGTATCAACTACTTAATTTAATTTAATTTCCGAGTGTATGCCAAGTACTCGCTCTAAAAGCGAAGACTTGCAACCTCTAATCCCTGAATCGGAACGCTTCTTACACGTAAGAAGACGTATATTCGATTACGAAAAAAGTTACAGTATTCCAGATCTTCAATCAGATCCGCCTAAACCAGTCGTAACATCAAAGGACGCAGAGATGGCTGAAGAACAAACTCATCCACTCAAGTATTACGCCAGTCCTTCGCAAGCTGAACCGCATTCAAGCATTGCAGCGCCGGCTATCAACCGAAACGATTTCGAACTAAAACCTTCGTTGATATCAGCCGTGCAATAAAATCAATTCGCCGGAAATCCTACCGAGGATCCAAATCTTCATCTTTCGATCTTTGTGCAATATGCAGATACTGTAAAAGCCAATGGAGTTACCCAAGAAGCTATTAGACTACGTTTATTTCCTTTTTCGCTTCGAGACAGAGCAAGAGCTTGGCTTCAATCTCTGCCTTCGAACTCAGTAACTACGTGGGAGGAGCTTAAGAGAGTTTTCTTGAACAGATATTTTCCACCTAGCAAGACAGCTATGCTGAGAGCTCAGATCAACGGATTTAAGCAAAGAGAAAGTGAATCATTATTCGAAGCTTGGGAACGCTATAAAGATCTATTGAGACTTTGTCCACATCATGGATTAATAGAATGGATGGTCATCCATACCTTCTATAATGGACTCTTGTACAATACAAGAATGACAATTGACGCTGCCGCGGGCGGTGCATTGATGGACAAAGAATATAATGATGCCTATGCACTTATCGAAAGTATGGCTCAAAATCATTACCTTTGGGGAAGCGAGAGAGTCGCAACTGAGAAACCAACAAAGGGAGGTATGTACGAAGTAAGTAGTATGGACCAAGTCAATGCGAAGTTTGACCAACTAAGCCAAAAGATCGACAACTTGGACCAACAGCCACCGTGGCTGCAGTAACACCTAACTGTGAGTTATGTGGAGTTTCAGGACACGAAGTTTCTGATTGTCAACTATTGACAGGAACTCCCACGGATCAAGTGAATTATGCTCAAGGAAACCCTTACTCAAATACATATAACCCAGGTTGGAAGAATCATCCGAACTTCTCCTATAAGAATAACAACGCTTTATACGCGCCAGGTCAAGCACCAGCTACATCACCAGGATATCAAAAGACTGCTCCTAATATCCCTAGAAAATCGAACCTTGAGTTGATGATGGAGAACTTTATAGCTAACCAATCTCAAACAAACAAGGACTTTTTAAACCAAAACATTCACACTAATGAGCAGATTAAACAATTAGTGAGCAAAGTAGATGCATTAGCTACACATAACAAAATGCTGGAAACTCAGATTTCACAAGTAGCTCAACAACAAGCACCTACTGCTGCACCAGCTGGAGTGTTCCCTGGACAACCTCAACCAAATCCGAAAGGACATGCTAACGCTGTGATATTAAGAAGTGGCAAGGAACTTGACGGACCTACCGATCCAAGACTTGACAATCCAGCCATGTACCAAAAACCGGATAAACCGACTGAAGTGGTGAATGATCCAGAAGAAAAGGAAGATGATAATCAAGAAGTAGTGGAGAAAGAACAACCTTATGTGCCTCCACCACCCTATAAACCACCAATTCCGTACCCTCAAAGATTAATAAATTCCAAGACGACGGGTCAATTTAAGAAATTTGTTGAACTTCTGAAACAGTTGAATATTACTATTCCGTTTACAGAAGCAATCACTCAAATACCCTCGTACGCTAAGTTTTTAAAAGAAATCTTATCCAATAAGAAAAAGATAGAGGATAACGGAACAGTTACACTTACTGCCGAGTGTAGCGCAATAATTCAGAATAAAATGCCTCCTAAGCTAAAAGATCCAGGAAGTTTCTCTATACCCTGTGTAATAGGAAAATTCGTCATTGACAAAGCTCTATGCGATTTAGGAGCCAGTATCAGTGTTATGCCCTTAACAATATGCAAAAGGCTAGACATGGGTGACCTAAGACCAACTAAAATGTCAGTTCAACTAGCCGATCGCTCTGTCAAATATCCTGTAGGCATACTAGAAAACGTCCCAGTACGTATAGGACAATTCTATATCCCTACTGATTTTATAATCATGGACATCTCTGAGGACTCCACTACACCTATCATACTAGGAAGACCATTCTTAGCCACTGCTGGAGCTATAATAGACGTAAAAAGAGGAAAGCTAACCTTTGAAGTGGGTGAAGAGAAAGTTGAATTCATTTTAACACAATTCTTACAATCACCAGCTATAGAGGATACATGCTATCTATTGGACGTAATTGACGAATGTGTAAGAGAAATGGAACTAAAAGAGACCACTTATTCTGAGATAATGAAAATTCAAATCCCTCCGATTTTCGAAGATGATAATTGGCGAAAACCGTATCAGGATGATAGTCTAAGCGAAAGTTTAGCGCTTACACCAGATCCTATGCCTAGTAAAGATAAACTTACATTAGGATTAAAAACTTTACCTCATAACCTAAGGTACGAATTCTTAGACATTGAATGTAAAAGACCAGTTATAGTAAATTCCAGTTTAGGAACTATAGAAACAAAGAAACTTTTAGATGTTTTGAAGAAATATCCGACTGCATTAGGATATAACATATCTGATCTCAAAGGAATATGTCCTTCAGTTTGTATGCATCGTATTCTGCTAGAAGAAGATTGCAGAACCTCCAGAGAATCTCAAAGAAGAATTAACCCAACCCTTAGCACTGTAGTAAAAGAGGAAGTTAAGAAATTATTAGATGCCGGAATAATATATCCAATCTCTGATAGTGAATGGGTTAGTCCAATACATGTAGTGCCAAAGAAAGGAGGTATCACTGTTGTGAAAAACGCTCAAGGAGAATCGATATCGCAAAGAGTAGTGACGGGATATAGAGTGTGCATAGATTATCGTAAACTAAACAAAGCCACTCGAAAAGATCATTTCCCACTACCTTTTATAGATCAAATGTTAGAACGATTAGCCAAGCATTCTTACTTCTGTTATCTTGACGGATACTCAGGATTTTTCCAAATCCCTATCCACCCAGATGATCAAGAGAAGACCACATTCACATGCCCTTATGGAACGTTCGCTTATAGATGAATGCCCTTTGGATTATGCAACGCTCCTGCAACCTTTCAAAGATGTATGATGTCAATCTTCGCAGATTTTATAGACAACATCATGGAAGTGTTCATGGACGACTTCTCTGTATGCGGGCAAAGTTTTGAAGGATGTTTATCGAACTTAGAAATGGTATTAGAAAGATGTGTAAAAGTAAACCTTGTGCTTAACTGGGAGAAATGTCATTTTATGGTCAACGAAGGAATCGTATTAGGTCATGTAATATCTGACAAGGGAATTGAAGTTGATAAAGCTAAGATTGAAGTCATAAAAGATCTTCAACCCCCTAAAACCGTTCGAGAAATACGAAGCTTTTTAGGACACGCCGGTTTCTACCGACGATTCATCAAAGATTTCTCGAAAATTACTAAACCTCTTACTGGTTTATTAATGAAAGACGCTGAGTTCATATTCAACGAAGATTGTCTTAAAGCATTCGAAACTCTAAAAACAGCCCTCATCACCGCACCAATCATGCAACCCCCTAACTGGAGATTACCTTTTGAAATCATGTGCGATGCGAGTGACTATGCTGTAGGCGCAGTTCTAGGCCAGAGAAAGGAAAAGAAACTTCATGCGATCTACTATGCCAGTAGAACTTTAGATTCTGCCCAGATGAACTACGCCACTACCGAAAAAGAATTGTTAGCAGTTGTCTTTGCGCTTGAAAAATTCCGTTCTTACCTAGTTGGAGCGAAAATAATCATTTACACAGACCATGCTGCTATCCGATATCTATTAACTAAGAAAGATGCTAAACCGAGACTCTTGAGATGGATTTTACTCTTACAAGAGTTTGACTTAGAAATAAAAGATAAGAAAGGTACTGAGAACGTCGTAGCGTACCATTTATCTAGAATAGAAGGTATTAAACCTGAACAAGTTCCGATTAACGATGATTTTCCGTATGAACAGCTGATAGCACAATTAGGAAGCGACCTAGCTCAGTTAGATATAAATGAACCAGAATCCGTGGAAACAATCCAGACAACTGTAGGACTGCCATGGTACGCTGACATCGTCAACTACCTAGCTGCAGGAGCTCTTCCACCCAACCTGACCTATCAGCAGAAAAAGAAATTCTTTCATAATCTGAAACATTACTATTGGGATGAACCATTATTGTTCAAAAGAGGACCAGATGGAATCTTTCGCCGATGTATTCCCGAAGAAGAAATAGAAGATGTCATTGCTCAATGCCATTCATCTCCTTATGGTGGACATGCAAGCACTTCCAAAACTTGTGCAAAAATCTTGCAAGCCGGCTTATTCTGGCCAAATCTATGGAAGGATGTCCACATCGCTGTTATAAATTGCGACCGGTGTCAACGCACTGGCAATATTTCAAGAAGAGATGAAATGCCTCAAAAAGGAATATTAGAAGTAGAAATCTTTGACGTTTGGGGAATAGATTTCATGGGACCATTCCCATCATCTTTCGGTAATAATTACATACTCGTAGCTGTTGATTATGTTTCGAAATGGATTGAAGCCATAGCTTCTCCTACAAACGATACACGAGTAGTAATAAAGCTTTTCAAAAATATAATCTTTCCCAGATTTGGTGTGCCTAGACTCGTCATAAGTGACGGTGGCTCGCACTTCATCTCAAAAATATTTGACAAATTACTATCTAAGTATGGAGTAAGACACCGTGTGGCTACACCATATCACCCACAAACAAGTGGACAAGTCGAGGTCTCAAACAGAGAAATTAAACAAATCTTAGAAAAGACTGTCGCCATATCTCGGAAAGATTGGTCATCTAAACTTAATGAAGCTTTATGGGCTTATAGGACCGCTTACAAGACACCCATAGGTACTACACCTTTCAAACTCGTTTATGGAAAATCTTGTCACCTACCAGTAGAACTAGAACACAAAGCTTATTGGGCGATTAGAACTCTCAATATAAACTATAATGCTGCAGGAGAAAAGCGAATCCTAGACATTAACGAATTAGAAGAATTAAGGTTAGATGCTTATGAGAATGCTAAGATATATAAAGAAAGAACTAAGCGATGGCATGATAAACGCCTATCTAGGAAAGAATTTAGTGTGGGAGACGTTGTACTCCTCTTTAATTCAAGACTTAGGCTCTTTCCTGGAAAATTAAAATCTAGATGGTCAGGACCCTTTGAAATAATTAAAGTATTCCCGAGTGGAGCAATAGAAATTAAGGGTAGGAATAGTGAACCATTCATAGTAAACGGACAACGTTTAAAACATTATCATAAAGTTGAAAATAGAGATTATGCGAATAATCTAAAGCTTTTAGAGTTGTCCACTAATTCCCCTGATTAATCTAAACTTAAGCATTACGTCAGGCTTTAGACGATAAAAACAGCGCTTAGTGGGAGGCAACCCATTTACTTATCAAATTATTTAAATTATTCTCTTTATCATTTTTATTATTTATAGTTTTACTATTTGTTTAATTGTTTTGTCATTTTATAGTTTATTTTATATTACTATTATTGCCATTACATTATGCATTTCATTTTCTTATATTTATTTTAAATCACTTTTTACAGATTTTCTAAAAGTCTTTTCCACTTTCCTTCTTCTCCTGATTTGTTTCCTCCATATTTGCACTGACCATGGCTAACCAACCAATTAACCATATGGAAACCAAATTTAGAGGTAGGAACCAAAGAATGAAATTTGAAGAATTATCACAGAGGCAAATGGATTTGACCCTGTACCCGGATGATCGGACTATGGAAACCTTAGGTATACATGATAGCATCATGTACTTGTTTAACCGACTCGGATGGGAGAATGCATTGATCCAACATAAGTTTGTGACTTACCGCGAGCTCACTCTTGAGTTCCTTAGCTCCTTAATTTACCTACCTGAGCGCGGTTTTGGATTTAGGAAAGGATTTATTAGTTTCTGCCTGTTTGGAATAGAATATGACTTTAACCATAAAGAACTAGCTGACTTGTTAGGATTCCCTAGTGGACCATTTGCATTCACTACCACACAGGTAGAATTGATGGATATTGAGCTAGATTTCTTTTGGGGAACTTTAACCGGAAACTACCACCCTGAACCAAATAACATGAATAATGATGAGATCCATAATCCTGCCCTCCGTTACTTCCATAAATTCCTAGCCCACACATTCTTTGGAAAAGAAGAAAACATTACCGGAGTTTCTAAAGATGAAATATTTATTATGTCATGTTTCACTAATGGATAGCCTGTTAATGGTGTACCTTTCATGATGCAAACCTTCACCCGTATCCAAGAAGAACCTGAATTACCTATCTTAGTAGGAGGTCTTGTAACCATGATTGCTGATGCCATAGGACTTAGGTACCAATTGCATAGGTGCAACCGTTTAGGTAACATCCGTCCTATGGATCTTAACTTCTGCTTCAATAGACATATCATAAGGAATTTAGGACATCCACCTTTTGAGTACCTAATCCGGAACGAAGTAGTAACCCTGTTCACATTGCCTAACCATGCTAAAGTAAGTGTTCATAATAAGGATAACTGGCTTTATGAGTTAAACCCACCTGATTATCCACCCACTCCTGAAACACCTCAGTCGTATAAAATAAAAGATGATACAATGACCGATGTCGAAACTGACCCTGAGACGCCTCTTGGTTACCATGACATTGACCACACTGAAGAAGTTTATGAAACCCCTGAAGTGAATCAAGGAGAGTATGCTAACAACTTACAAAACATCATGAACACTCTCAATGCTTACCAAACTGACATTAACTTATTTAAAGAAGATATTAAGAGCATGCGATTGGACATTATAGGTTTGACTGACATAACCTGCGAACAATTCTATCACTTGAACTCCGCCATCGAAGACTTGAAGAAACGCTTTTGATAATGTTATAAGTGATTTAGTTTATTTTCTCATTGTTTTCGTTTCTAGTTAGATTTATTTTTCGCAACAATTTCTTATCGTTTTTCCATTTATGTAATTTCATTTTCAAGTACTTTATGCAATGCATCTTTAATTCCAAAATTTCTCCAATTTTAGCAATTTATGTATTTTTCATTCTATGCACTTTTATGCTTGCATTTATTCATTATATATACAAATCTCTCATGCCTTGCAAGTTATTGAATTACTGTGTTGAACTTATGCACTATGTGGTATCTATAAATTAATATGAGAGTTAGTGAAGAAAATACATTGATATAAATTATGTAAAACAAGTGAGAAAGTGTTTTTCTGGAAATTATTTAACGTAGCAAGCCTCACGGTCGTCACTGCCCCATAACGATCGTGACACGCTCTTTTTGAGTGTCACGACCGTCGTACCCCTGTCACGACCGTGACGACCCCTATACCAGAAATCGTGAGAAACAGAACTGTTACTCTTTGTGCCCCTTCTTCTTCTTCTCCTCCATAACTCCCTAAAAAAAACTTCCCATCTTCTTCCTAACCTCCGTAACCCCCCCATTACGAGCTTTAATCTCATTAACCCCCCATTATCACAACCTACCACATTCTCACTCTCCATCATTTATCCCGAATCATTATTTATCTCATTTTACCATTTTTTCACAAAAACTTCAAAAATCTTCACTCTTCACTTTAAGCTCTTGCATGCAATGGATTCTATCACTTTTAGAGAAGGTGATGCTGGAGAAACTCAAAGAGAACGATTTCTCCGATTCCAAAACCGCGGTGTGCAACCTACGCGTTACATCGACACTGTGTGTTTGAGAGAACTCGGAATGCTTGCCAGTGTTACGAACCTGCTCCAAAAAGTCGGGCTCTGGGACCTTTGCAGTCAACCTCAGCCAACCTTCGAACTTCTGACACTGGAGTTCTTGAGTTCCTTCAGTTACGTCACCGGCACCGGTTCTCTGAGTCAGCTCACCGGTTTTGCGAAATTTAGATTGCATGGCCAAGAATTCAACCTCTCGCAAGACAGGATCGCCGAGTTGTTAGGCTTCCATCACGGAACTGAAGCTCACCGTCGCGTGCCCGATAACTTTAGTGAACAAGCTTTCACTTTATGGCACGATTTAACCAACACCCGTGCATCAGCCTTCCAAAGCCTCAACGCCACGCACATCCACAATCCGGCCATCCGCTATTTCCACAGAATCATCTGCAACACCATCTTCGCTCGAGAGAGCAACCATAAGCTCAACTCCAAGGAGCTTCTATTCTTGCATTGTGCTCTTAATGACGAGCCGATCAGCGCTGCCCCTTTCATGCTCTACCACATCCAGGCCATTGCACACAGAGGCTCCACCCCGTTCTTCATAGGCGGCATCGTCACCACCCTCACCATTCAGTTGGGGCTTGGTGACGCGATCGCTAATCAGCCTTACCTAGCCGCTGAATTCCTCACCAAGAGTTATTGCAGGTCCGCTCACCTGATTGCGCAGCGAGAGGATGGCAGGTATAGCCCTGTTGTCCATGGCACCATATTTCATCATATCACTCTGCCGTCCCGCGACCGCATCGACCCATCCAGCCGAGCCAACTGGCTCTTTGTTCTACCTGATGCTGCTGACCACGCTCCTATCCATGATCAGGCAGATCTCCCTGCGGATGAGATGCAGGACGCTATGGATGCAGGTGAGCCTGTCCAGGATATACCAGAGACATCTACCCGACAGCCTCCTGCACAGGACATCACACTTGAGGACGTCCTCCGTGCGATTCATCAGCAGAACCAGATGAATGCCGCACTGGAGCGTAGGCATAAGGAGCAGTACGATGCTTTGCTCGGCACTATTGCAGCAAACCAGGCAGCTACTAATGAGAGGTTTGACGCGATTTTTGGCGAGTTAGAAGCCTTGCGTATCGATATCACTGGGACCACCAGCACCGGTTCTGATCCTGAAGCGACTCCTTCCAGACGCCGCTCCCGTACCAGAAGCCGACCCCGCGGTCCTCAGCAGCCATAGTTTTAGTTTTTCTTCTGTTTGTTTTTAGTTTTTGTCGTTTGTACTGTACTTTAACCGCATTTATATCACAACATTGAGGACAATGTCTGATATAGTGTGGGAGAGGTACCTTTCATTTCCGCATTTTTCCGTTTCGCACTTTTTCATTTTCGTTGTATTTTCATTCCCGTTGTATTTCTTTTAGTAAGTTAATGAAGCGTGCAAAAATCTTTATGACATTTTCTTTAGTTTCAAACTTTCCCGTTTATTTAGCCATAACCGAAAAATTTTAATTATTCGCATTACCCGACTTACCTACGAAATCGTAAATAGGAAGCCGAGAACGATTAAACAAGACCAATACAATCTTGACAACTTTGACTTCCTACTTAAGCGATTCCATCTCCGATTACCATTACGAGTACACTTCTAGTTTCAGTTCAAAAGTAACCCCGAGTAGTTTATACTAGCAGTCAGCACCGTCTGAACACAAACCACGTGGGGAGCCGATGAATATAAGCGTTTGATGCCTAATCAATAATGATTCTTCATATCTCGATGCAAAATGAAAAGAAATTGCACCAAAGTACACGGTCGCATACAAGAAACGAGAAATATGAGAAGGAGTCCATTGCGGGTTGGTTCAGAGGTACTGGTTCTGAACTCGGTAGGGCGTGCTACGGCTCGATCCCCCACAACCTCCAAATCGGATACAAAATGTAGGGTTACCACACTCGTTTACCAGACCCCGTGCTCAAAAAGGATCAAAGTCGCTAACCGGCTACTCCATTACGTGCGTGCTAAGGCAAAGGGCTTAATGTGATTGCGCTAGAATGAAACCGGGCGAAATAAGATCGAAAAACTTTAGGTGAAATCGTAAAGTAATTGCAGATTGGCTCATTTAACGGGAAGTCGACGACATAGCTTGTTGCTTGTGCCATTAGTGTATCGGTAGTGTAATATCAAAGTATCGGATTATCCAACAAAAGCGATCCCTCGTAGGATTTGTTAGGAGTATGCGTGAATGAAATCTTGTCCGCCGATTTTCAACCGACTATTTGCTTGAGGACAAGCAAAGGTTTAAGTTTGGGGAAGTTTGATAACGAGAAAACGTATCGATTATATTGCTAAGTTTCATTGGCGTTTTATTGAATAATTATCGTTTTAATACTCGATTTCTCGAGTTTTTCTTACCGTTTTGCAGGTACATCACTATATGGAGCCAAATCATGAATCAAGAGAAAAAGAAACAAAATCGGTCATAAAAAGATAAAGAAATGAAGCTCTCTGCAAAACTGCATATTTTGCAGCAGTCACGACCATTACAAGGGTGTCACGACCGTGACACCCCAAAATGGAGCATCACGACCGTAAGACATGTGTCACGACCGTGACACTTAAAAGTCACAAGTCACGAGCGTAAAGGCATTGTCACGACCGTGACAATGATTATTCTAGGTTTTTGACCAAGGCAACGTGAAGGCATTACGTGAAGAGATGGTCTCCTATTTTGTTGCCACTACCTACATTTTCTCCCCAAAAATAGCAAGGCCCATTTCAACTGAAGTCCAAAAATCCAGCCCAATTGAAGTTCTATAAATAGCACCAAGTTCATGAAGAATGTACAGAGCATTTTTCTATTCAATTTCCTGCGGAAGCTCTGCCGAACTGATTTACGACCCGTTCTTATTTCTGCATTATTTTCTGTTTCGTTTTATTGTATCCAACCCCGCCATATAACAATTTCCAACATCAGGAAATTGTTATACGTTATTTTATTTTTTTTAAACCTTCAGCATTCGTTTAATTTTGATTTCGCCAACTCCGAGCTTTCCGGTTTGTGGAAGAAGGAGTCTCTCTGATATTGTTAACCAGGTTTTTATTTATATTGCAATTTAATTAATTATAATGTTTATTTATTTTCCTGCCATGAGTATTTTATTATTTAATTTTCTGTCTCTGTCTGGTTCAACATCGATGAGTAGCTAAACACCTTAGGGCGGTATGTAGTTAGAACAAACTTAACCGGTAAAATATAACCATAGGCTAAAAATAATTAATCACTTAACATTTCTGGCTGAGACTTTTTAATTAAATAGACCTTTTTGTTACGAGAGTAAGAAAAGAGTATTAGGTTAGGTCAAGACCACGAGAGTGTGAGATTTTAACCAGATAGCTAAAGTTAGGCATTTAAATTAAACACAGCGAGAGCGCTTTAAGATAAATTAGAATTACTTAGTTTCCAAAAATTACCTCTAAACACTTATGGGCTAGCGAGAGCAGGCATAGGGCTTTAGGGATAAGATCTGATATAAGACCACGAGAGTGTGAGTTGAGGGTATTTAAACTGGTAATCCCTACCGAATAGATTAAGTGAACATCTTAAATAAGCCTAGGTTAGATTGACCCACCTAAGTTAATATAATTACATACCGACCGCCTTAGAATTACTTAATTAAAACTTAAATTTTACTCCGCCTTTAATAGTCTTAAAAACCAACAAAAAAATCGTGACAACCATTCGCCTTAGCTAAACTAGAAAGTTCATCTAGCACTAAGTAACCATAGAATCCCTGTGGATCGATAATCTTAAATATTACTTCGATAGGCTGTGCACTTGCAGTAAGATACCGCTAGACGCATAAGTAGACACGTCTTTAGCCCATCAGCCCCCTCGTCCGTACTACTCTCAGAGGATGAAGGATAGACATATTGAAGCTCCACCGATGTCTTACTCCCAACTTTTGAAGAATCTCCTACAGCTTCAAATGATTCAGCTCCGGACCTTGCAACCTCCGAAGCCGGGCCAAATTCCTGAGGGTTATGACTTAAATGCTAGATGCGAGTTTCATTCTGGAGCTCCCGGCCATAGTACTGAGAATTGTAAAGCATTGAAGCACGTTGTTCAGGACTTGTTGGATTCTAAAGCAATCAATTTCGCTCCCTCTCCTAATGTGCTGCAAAATCCCATGCCTCCTCACAGGGGCACGGTTGGTGCAATTGGTGAAGGGGAGAACTTGAATTTGGTGGATAATGTTGATGACTTGCAGACTTCATTGGTTGCTATCAAGGTTTGCTTGTTGAAGAAAGGCATTTTCCCTGGATGCGAGGAGGATTGTTCAGAATGTACTGAAGCTACCAATGGTTGCAAACGATTGAAGGCCGGAATCCAAGGCATGATTGATGAAGGAGTGCTTCAATTTGACAAGATCATAAAAGAAAGTGAAGTCTCCACAGTGACTATCTTTTATGATCCATCCCAAGTTCCTTCGCGTGCCAGAGCGGCACCAATAACTATTACCACTGCTGGACCCATAATGTATCAAAGTGACAGAGTTGTTCCTTGGAATTATGGTGGCGAAGTGTATTGCAACGGCCAGAGGCAAGAGTTGGCCACGACTAGTATAACCCCAGCTCAAGTAGAAAATGTTGGAGTAGGGGGTTTTACTAGAAGCGGAAGACTATTTGCGCCGGAAACACTGAGAAACAAAGTGATACCACCCAGGGATACTGTTGAAGCCCAAGCAAGAGCCAGAGGGAAGCAACCTGTAGTTGTCAATGATCCAACTCCATCAACTGATCCAGACCTCACCTTTGATAAAGAAGCCGAAGAATTCCTGAGGATCATCAAGAAGAGTGATTACAAGATTGTGGACCATCTGCAACAGACGCCGTCAAAGATCTCCATCTTGTCCTTGCTTATGTGTTCCGACTCTCACAGGAAAGCTCTCCTGAATATTCTGAACAAGGCATACGTGCCTCAGGATATTTCTATAAACCAGTTAGAAACGGTTGTGTCCAGCGTCAATGCCAGTCATGGATTGGGTTTCACAGACTTGGATTTGACTTCTGATGGACGTGCTCACAATCGGGCACTGCATATCTCTCTGGAATGTAAGGGTGCAGTACTCTCCCACGTGCTGGTAGATACTGGATCATCTCTGAACGTCTTGCCTAAGAAAGCATTGATGAAGCTGGACTATGACGGAGTGGTTCTAAAGCCCAGTGATCTAGTAGTTCGAGCATTCGATGGATCAAGAAGATCGGTGTTTGGAGAGGTGGAGTTACCTATCAAAGTAGGTCCACGGGTCTTCAATACCACGTTCTACGTGATGGATATCCAACCTGCATATAGTTGTTTACTTGGAAGACCTTGGATACATTCGGCAGGAGCGGTATCTTCTACACTCCATCATAAGCTAAAGTTTGTATGGGAGGGTCAGATTGTGACTGTCAGTGGGGAAGAAGATATCTTCGTTAGTCATCTCGCTTCGTTCAAATACGTGGAGATGGATGGCGAAATAGTCGAAACCCCATGTCAAGCTTTTGAGCCTTTGAAGTCTGAGCAAGCATCCGCCGTAGCAACTTCTCCTGAAGTACCGAAAAAAGGGGTTTCCATAGCCTCTTATAAACAAGCGCTTGAATTAGTAGAATCCGGAATACGAGAAGGTTGGGGCAGTCCGGTAGAGGTGCCAGAGAAGAAAGACATGTTCGGGATTGGCTATCACCCTGGAAGATCTCCGTCTGAAACAAGTGCTAAAGGTTGTCAGATCCCGGTCACTTTCACAAGCGCGGGAGTGGTAGACTACGGAAACATCAGTGCAGTACAAGAGGACGCTGTCGATAGTGATTGTGACTTAGATGAATGGATCAGGCCTGCCGCTCCAGGAACTCAGCTTAGCAACTGGACGTCAGAAAGGCTCATTTCGGTCACCTCTTTCGAAGAGTAATGATGTTTTGTTTCTATTTTTCCTGTATTAAAGCACTATGTCTGGCCCGAGGCATAGTGGCTCTTTGTAAGGGTTCATTTGTTCATTAACACAATCATAAATAAAATTGACGTTTCACATTCATTCATGTTGTTCTCTGTCTTTCGTTTTTACTTTTGTTTTTCAAAAAAGAAAGAAAAGTTTTAAAATGGCAATGTTTCTCATTTTATCAAGTCGTTGCTAAAGCCTTGCATGAATCATCATTCATGCAGGTGCTCGTCACCGGATCTTATCAATGACGACCCTGTTATGGCTAAGTATGACTTCGATAATCCAATTTATCAAGCCGATGAGGAAGGTGAAGAGGATTGCGATTTACCCGAAGAGTTGGCCAGACTGCTTAAACAGGAGGAGAAGATGATTCAGCCGCACGAAGAAGATGTTGAAGTGATAAACCTGGGTACTGAAGAGGACAAGAAAGAAGTCAAGATCGGAGCTGCATTAGAAGAATCTGTCAAGACTCGTTTGATGGCTATGCTTCGAGAATATGTTGACGTCTTCGCATGGTCCTACCAAGGTATGCCTGGTTTAGACACTGACATTGTGGTACACAAGCTACCTCTCAGAGAAGGTTGTCCTCCGGTAAAGCAGAAGTTGAGGCGCACACGTCCAGACATGGAAATTAAAATAAAAGAAGAAGTACAAAAACAGTTTGATGCTGGCTTCTTGGCCGTGACTAGTTATCCTCCGTGGGTTGCTAACATTGTGTCGGTTCCCAAGAAAGATGGCAAAGTCAGAATGTGTGTGGACTACAGGGATTTGAATAGGGATAGCCCCAAAGATGACTTCCCTCTACCTCACATAGATGTACTTGTCGATAATACTGCTCAGTTTTCCGTGTTCTCCTTCATGGACGGATTCTCAGGCTATAATCAAATCAAGATGGCTCCCGAGGATATGGAAAAGACAACTTTCATCACTCCTTGGGGCACCTTTTGTTACAAGGTCATGCCATTTGGTTTAAAGAATGCAGGAGCTACCTATCAAAGGGAAATGGTGACGTTGTTCCACGACATGGTCCATCATGAAATTGAGGTTTATGTTGATGACATGATAGCAAAATCCCAGACAGAGGAAGAGCACTTAGTTAACCTAGCAAAATTGTTTGATAGGCTTCGAAAGTTCAGACTGAGGTTAAATCCGAATAAGTGTACTTTCGGGGTTCGTTCTGGTAAGTTACTCGGTTTCATTGTTAGTGAACGAGGAATTGAGGTTGATCCAGCCAAGGTGAAATCTATCCAAGAAATGCCTGAGCCAAAGACTGAAAAGCAAGTGTGTGGCTTCTTAGGGAGATTAAACTACATTGCTCGGTTTATTTCTCACCTGACGGCCATGTGCGAGCCCATCTTTAAGCTTCTGAGGAAGAATCAGGCCATTAAATGGAACGAAGATTGTCAGCAAGCCTTTGACCGAATCAAAGAGTACTTGTTGGAACCACCAATTCTTATGCCTCCAGTGCCAGGGAGACCTCTGATTATGTATCTTACTGTGCTCGAAGGATCGATGGGATGTGTGTTGGGTCAGCAGGACGAGTCTGGTCGAAAAGAGCACGCCATTTATTACCTTAGCAAAAAGTTTACCGATTGTGAGACACGATACTCACTACTCGAGAAAACTTGCTGCGCTTTGGAATGGGCTGCTCGCCGACTAAGACAGTACATGCTAACTCACACTACTCTCTTAATTTCCAAGATGGATCCTGTGAAATACATTTTTGAGAAGCCGGCTTTGACTGGAAGAGTGGCCCGATGGCAGATGATACTCACGGAGTATGACATACAGTACACTTCACAAAAGGCTATCAAAGGGAGTGTGTTGTCAGAATACTTGGCTCAGCAGCCGATCGATGATTATCAACCCATGAGGTTTGAGTTTCCGGATGAGGACATCATGTTCCTCAAGTCGAAAGACTACGAAGAACCACTTCCGGAGGAGGGGCCCGACCCCGAATCCAGATGGAAGTTGATGTTTGACGGAGCTGTAAACATGAATGGGAGTGGAGTAGGTGCTGTTATTATCTCACCAGAAGGGGTTCACACACCTCTAGCAGCTCGGTTGACCTTCGAGTGCACTAACAATGAGGCAGAGTATGAAGCTTGTATCATGGGGATCGAAGAGGCAATAGACTTGCGAGTCAAGAACCTTGAGATCTTCGGAGATTCTGCTTTGGTGGTAAATCAAGTCAATGGCAAATGGCTAGTTCATCAAGCTCGTTTGATTCCTTACCGAGATTATGTCAGGAGGCTGTTAACTTTCTTCACCAAGGTCAAGCTGAGCTATGTTCCTAGAGACGAAAACCAGTTCGCCGATGCTCTCGCAACTTTGTCATCCATGATTAAAGTTTGTTGAGATAATTTAGTGCCTCGAATTTCGATCTCCCGGCTTGAAAGACCCGCTTATGTCTTTGTCGTTGGTGATGATGAAGATAACAAGCCTTGGTACCATGACATCAAACAATTCCTGAAGGCTCAAGAATACCCGGCTGGGGCATCTAGTAAGGTTAGGAAAACCCTTAGAAGACTGGCAGGAGGTTTCTTCTTGAATCAAGATGGTGTGTTGTACAAACGGAACTTTGACATGGTGCTGCTCAAATGCGTGGACAGACACGAGGCAGACCTGTTAATGCAGGAGGTTCACGAAGGCTCCTTTGGTACCCATGCTGGAGGACATGCCATGGCCAAGAAATTATTGAGATCGGGATACTATTGGATTACCATGGAATCTGATTGCTGTAAATATTCCCGCAAATGCCATAAGTGTCAGATTTATGCCGACAAGGTCCATGTGCCTCCGAATCCGTTAAGTGTCATGTCTTCACCATGGCCGTTCGCTATGTGGGGCATTGATATGATTGGAAAGATTGAGCCAACAGCTTCTAATGGGCATCGCTTCATCCTAGTTGCTATTGATTATTTCACGAAGTGGGTTGAAGCAGCTTCCTACACCAATGTCACTAAACAAGTGGTCGCTCGATTTATTAAGCGGGACATCATCTGCCGGTATGGAGTCCCTGAAAGAATCATTACTGATAATGGTTCTAACCTCAACAACAAGATGATGGCTGACTTGTGTCGAGATTTCAAAATAGAACACCACAATTCATCTCCATATCGTCCAAAGATGAATGGCGCCGTCGAGGCGGCTAATAAAAACATCAAGAAGATTGTTCAGAAGATGGTTGTGACGTATAAAGATTGGCATGATATGTTACCATTCGCGTTGCATGGGTATAGAACATCAGTACGCACCTCAACTGGGGCAACTCCATTCTCATTAGTGTATGGTATGGAGGCAGTCCTACCAATCGAAGTGGAAATCCCCTCATTGAGGTTGATGATGGACATCAAGCTAGATGAAGTTGAATGGCTCCGATCCAGATATAACCAATTGAGACTTATTGAAGAGAAGCGTCTAGCAGCTGTATGCCATGGACAGTTGTATCAGCGACGAATGAAGCAAGCTTTTGACAAGAAGGTGCCACCACAGAGGTACATGCCAGGAGATTTAGTGCTGAAAAGGATTCTTCCTCCTCTCAACGATCACAGGGGCAAGTGGACACCCAATTATGAAGGACCGTTCGTGGTTAAGAAGGTTTTCTCAGGCGGAGCCTTAATGTTGACAACCATGGACGGAGAAGACTTTCCATCCCCTGTCAACGCAGACACAGTAAGAAAATACTTCGTGTAAAAATGACCCGCTGGATAAAAACAGAATAATAATCCAGGCAAAAATGGGCATCCCGGCGAGCCAAAAAACAGAATAAAAGTCTCGGGCAAAAGAGGGAAATCTTAAAAAAATGTACACCCGCTGAGTTGAAAAGCCACATCGGACAACTCAGGAAAAAAAGGGTATCCCGGTGGATTGAAAACCTGAAAGGGCGATCCACGCAAAAGAGGGATTAACACGAAAGACTGCGATCTGCGAGATCCATGACCTACCTACAGTTGAGGCTATCCTAAGGGTTGAAGATCAGTTCATTTACTTTTTCTCAAGAGGCAGAGCGAGCGGAGCGTCTTGAAGACATACGAGTCATAACTGGGTTGAAACTTGATGAGATTCACTTCTCACATTGCCAATAGGATAGTTTGTTTTTCTTTTAGTTGTTCCCTCATTCCAGGGAGCTGCTTCCTTTGTATTGCCTATTCAGGGCCACCTTTCCAAATTAATAAGAATTCAACTTCAGTCAATTGACTATTTTGCTTTTTGTTTTTACTTTTTCATCTAGCATTGATTGATTGTGAAAACGTCTAGCTAATAGTAACTTGCATTGAGTTATGAACATTTGAATGCTTTCTAACTCGTGCAGGAGAATAGAAACATTTAATACAACTCTGAAAAGGTGTTGAGATACCTACCTAATGATTCATGCTATGAGTCTGGGGCAAGCAGGTCCCAAACTAATTCTCTGTGTTGCAGGTACTATCGATTGTGTTCATGCAGGTACAGGTACTGGTGTTGCTAACAAAGCTAACAACTATTATCCAGGATGGGCATTCCCTTTTGTTTAAGCAGAAACAAGTATCTCCCAGGGTGTTTCCAATCATCCCCAGCCATGTGCAAGTTGAAATTTCACCCAGCAAGATAGCAGAGAGTGGGTGTCGTCCTCAAGCTGAAGTCTCCTTTTAGACAGGGGCAATTCTTAACAGTATAAGGAGTGTTTTGCCTCCCCAGCAGTTGTTTCCTCAGCAGTGTCACGCCTTTGGTTCCCGGCCAAGCCAGGGAGGTCTTCATTTCCCCATCAGAGTTCAAGGAGGGTCCATCTCCAGCAAGGTCTTGGCACTCCAATCTCAAAGTCCAATTTATTTTTGGCAGTGGCGGCTATTCAGAGCCAGTGAATTATTAATAACTTTCCCCGCAGAGTTGTTTCCTCCTCATCAGGATGAACCAGATCAATGCAGTGATCATCGTTTCTCCCCAGCCAAGTTATCTGGAATTACCTGCAGTCTCCTTATCAGGAGATCTCCTTTGCATTGTCATTTGCATAATCATCATCGCGTCTGCATCCTCCAAAGCGTAGCATTTCCATCGTCATGGAGCATTACGCCATAAATCCAAACATATGCATACCAGCATGGGCCAGTTTTGAGGTATATCACCTAAGACCCGTTACATCTCTAATCGGATTGAAGGTTTACCCACAGAATGCAACTTCATTTCCCAGGGTGGATGCTTCTACCAAGTCTTGTTGTTATCCCCAGTTGAGTCTTGTTTCAGTACAACAGTCTCATTTTTTCGCGTCCCCGTTTCAGTACAACGGTCGCATCTTGGGCTCTCGTTTAAGTACAACGATCCCGTTCCTGTCGAGTTTCCGTTTAAGTACAATGGTCTCGTCTTTGAGTCTTGTTTCAGTACAACAGTCTCATTTGTTCGCGTCTCCGTTTCAGTACAACGGTCGCGTCTCAGGTTATCATTTAAGTACAATGATCCTGTTTGCTTGGGCTCTCGTTTAAGTACAACGATCCCATTCCTTCCGAGTCTCCATCTAAGTACAATGGTCTCGTCTTTGAGTCTTGTTTCAGTACAACAGTCTCATTCTTTCGCGTCTCCGTTTCAGTACAACGGTCGCGTCTTGGGATCTCGTTTAAGTACAACGATCCCGTTCCTGTCGAGTTTCCGTTTAAGTACAATGGTCTCGTATTTGAGTCTTGTTTCAGTACAACAGTCTCATTTTTTCGCGTCACCGTTTCAGTACAACGGTCGCGTCTCAGGTTATCATTTAAGTACAATGATCCTGTTTTCTCGGGCTCTCGTTTAAGTACAACGATCCCATTTCATTCGAGTCTCCATTTAAGTACAATGGTCTCGTATTTGAGTATTGTTTCCATACAACAATCTCATTTCCTCGTGTTTCCGTTTCAGTACAACGGTCACGTTTCGGGTTATCATTTAAGTACAATGATCCCGTTCCATCTTGTCCTATTTTCTTTGTGTTCGGTTACCGCCTGCGGCCGGTATACCTTTACGTCTCCATTCGAGGATGGTTTCGTGCTAGATCTGAGGATCTTTTGAGTTGTCATTTGAGGATGGCATTCTTCCCAGCAAATTTCCACCTGTTTCTATTATCGTTACCTATTCAGAGGTCAAAAATCAGAAAATACATAAATAAATAAATGGGCAGATGGCATTCCCATTGCTTTCAGTGTGCAAATTTTCAGGTTTCGTTTGGGTATTCAATCACTCCACGCCTTGAACATATAAAAGCCGTTGCAATTATTCGTTCAGGCTTGCAGATGATTGAATAGGGGCATCTGTAATACCTCAATTTTCCCTCATGATTATTCCCTCTATTGGCTCATCATTTTGCATTCATCGGCATTTCTCATCAACTCATTAACATCATAATAATGCATTGCATGGATTCATAAGGCATGTGATCAGGACCCAGGGAAATTAGGGTTTTCATACGTTATCTGTCAGAGATTGAAATGATAGAGGATATTCACTGGGATATTGATTCCTTTTCAAATGCAGTTGCTCAGTGGTGTTTCAATCCAGATAGAAGCTTGACCTAATTTTGGTCAAAATTGTCAAAAGGTCACTGCAATTGCAAGTTTATTTGAGTCGTGGGTTTATTTCTCAGGCAATGCATATTCAAAGTTCGGGCTGTCGTGTGTTGTGATTCATCTGTTTATCGGACAGTGTTTGGTGTGAAGTTTGTTTCGAATTTTCAGTTTATCAGTGATTCATCTGGATTTGAATGGTCATGGCATTTCAAGTGATTCAGAGAGTTGTGACTAAACCGGAAATATTCAGCGGCTCATAAGTGGTTGTGTTTATAGACATGTGGAGAGAATGCAAGATAAGCTTTGGGTTGAAATCAAGTTTTCTTATGCTTTTATTTGCTTTTTGTTTTCATTTGCATAAACTATTCCCGATTATTCTATTCTGTTTTCTTTTTCAGTTTCCGTTGTCCTCTATGTTTTGTTAATTCACTTTCGATCCCTTTCATTTATCTTTCCTTTTGTCTTCTATGTCCAATTTCGTTAATAAAGTTCATGTCATTTTAATTTATGTTGAGATTCATTCCATGTGTTGCAATATTGTCCACAATCCAAGTAATTCATTTCTAACCATTTGTCCTGAGCCAAAAGCTCATTACCTGTTATCCAATTACAAAATATGTTAATAACCATCCAATTCGAGTATTCATTTCTTGATAATCATTCGGTTCGTTTAACGCTTGTTTCGGATCGCAATACTTAAGAATCGTGTTTGAATTCATTAGTGTACCCGACAATCCAATTGTCCATTTTGTCCATGTACCCATTTATATTCTTAAACCTTGCCTAGGTATTTCTTTGAAGCCCATTTAAAATTCTTAAATCCAAGGACTAAACCTCTTTTTCATCTACTTACATATTTTTTGTTAATTTTGGTTTATCTAAATTAAACCCACAGCCCAATAAGCTTTAACTCCTCACTATTTAAACTTTTTTTTTTAGAATCAAATTAACTAATACAAGCCACTTTTCACCGCCAAAACCCTATGGCTCTTTTTTTGAATCCACAGTTTCACCGATTGTCCTCATTCATCGCTCCAGCCATGACTGAAAAGGAAAACCTTTAATTTAGATTAAAAGCTGGTTCTATATGCTGAAAAGAATTACAAAGTTGAAGAGCATTCTTAAAGAGCCATTTGAAACTCAGAGGAGTACATGATAATATGTCTATGTAGAAGCTACTAAATGATTATTCACAGGAATTGTATGACAAATACAGAATTGTCTAAGAATCACATTAATTCGAAAGTTGTCGGCTGTAAGGGATAAGCACCATGAATTCATGTTGAGGGAGTTTGGGTGGAGATGATTGAACCTTCGGCTTTCACACTTTTTCTTCATTATTTTGATCGTTACTTTACCACGTGACGCTTGTTGGATCCTTTGGTTGACAAAGAATGTGGAGGCGAACGAATTGATAGACTATTGATGAAGAATATTCTTGATTTATTTGTTGAGATTGGTCTGGGTGAAATGGATCATTAGGAACAGGATTTTGAGGTGTAGATGCTTGAGGATGCTGCCGATTATTACGGAAGTAAGGCTGCAATACAGATCTGGTGTCTCATCTTTGTTGCATACTTGTACTAGGCAGAAATTGATAGAGAAAGTGCAACACGAATCGCCGGTAAAGCGTGCTAATCAGTTATTTGATAAGAAGCACTCAGGCTGCCATTACTTTACCACAAAATGATCAAAGGGCTAGAACCTGTTGCAAATGTATTCAATCAGCATATTACAGATGAAGATACAGAGTTGGTTTAACTGATAAAGAAATGCTAACAAAGTAATTGAATCCAGAAACTCATACCCTAATCACAGCCACCATTTCCTTCTCATTCTAGTTAACCCGCCTTGCACGGATTTTCATCACCTACCGGCCATTCTATGCAGGCGCCTTTTGCTTCTCAAGTTGATCAATGTGCACAATCAAGTGGTCATACCTAGGGTGGATTGTACTTCTCAGATATATCTCTTGCTCCAGGAGTTCCAAACGTGTATTCCTAATCAAGACAGATTTTCAGAAATCTAAAATAAGGAACAACTGAAAAATAACCGACTTGCAACAAGTTCATAACAGACAAAACAGAATTTATCCAAAAAAAAGCAATAGAAAAATCATAGAAAAGCTTGGGGTTGAAGGAAGAAAACTAATTTCATAACTAACATAACAACCTTCAATTGATCCTAATAGAAAGATTCTAGAATTCACCTGAAAGTCTTCCAGAAGAATCCAGAAGATCAGCTTCTATAAGATCAGAAGCATTACTCTTCGTTAAGCTCTTCACGATTTTTTCAATCCTTCATTCTTCTCAATCCTTCATTCTTTTCAATCCTTCACCATTCTTCCTTCTTCTCTCATAACTACTCATCTTCTCTTCTTCTATTTCTGCACAAAAACTTCCCCAATTCCTCCTACAAAAGAAAATGGCAGCCATCAATGAAACAGTAATGATGAGTTCTGCAGGTTAAGGATATAACAGAGTCAATTACAAGGAGGAGAAGGGAAATAGGATCCCAAGTCTAATGTTTACCTTCGAACCATATTCCGGGGATTGTTGATCTTGGCTCACAAAGCACTTACGTTTGTCGTCGAAACCGTCGTGGAGTCAGCAAGTTGCTTGGATTCTCGTTGTTCTCACACCATTCTTCGCCCTCGTTTTTTTCCGATTGGCAACACCACTGCAGAGCAAAGCAGGGTTTCAGAAAAAACCAGAAAGAAACGAAGAGGGAGAAGAAGGAATCAAGCCTTACCTGAGACCTCCAATTCATCAAAATCATCCCTATCTTCGTACGACGAATTTCAGAATTCGGCTTCTCCGCAAATCTCCAACATCTCCACCATCGTTCTGCAACTGTCATCAACCTACACACGCAAAAGTATCAAGGATCAATGGCCGAATCATAAGCGATTCAAATCGTACAAAAAAGGGAATTTAATCAGCGTCGTTGAAGCGGACCGTCCACGAACCTTCGGCAAAGCTCACTGAAGGTACGAATCTCGTTGCTTCTTTCATTCATCTTGTTTTTGAGGTTCTGAACCTTCGGATTCATGAGTCTATGGAGAATTTAGGGTTTTATTGTTTTGGATTCGTGATGATGAGCGAAAAAGGTGGGGTTTCGTGTTTAAGTTTTCCGTTGGTATAAGCTCGTTGGTGAAGGGTGGCGCTGTTAAGGGATTTAGGAAGGGGATGATGATCGGCGAGAGGTTAGGGGAGGCGAGGCATGAAGGCCGCGGCGGTGAAGGGAATGAGAAGAGGGATTAGGGTTTCAAGGTGTTCTTGCTTCCCCCTTTTTGTTTCACGTTTGTTTTATTGAGTTAATTTAATATCAGGAGTTAACCATAATATTGTGGGTTTAATAATAAAATTAAGAGGCATTATTAGCATTAATTCCCCATTAACCTGCAATAAAGGAAATTAACCCCATTTAATTCACATTATATGTCAAAGATTACAAAGGGGATTATTATAAGGTTAGGGATTTAATTCAGTTTTCTTAAGTTAAGTTTATAAAAAAATATTACTTTTAGATTAAAAGTTTAATTCATTTTTTTTAGATTAAAAGTTTAATTCATATTTTAAGACTAAGAGTTTAATTCATATTTTAAGTTTAGAGAATTTAATTCTTTTTTTTTAAGTTAAGATTTTATAGAATTAAAAAATGTTGTATAAGTTTAGAGAATTTAATTCTTTTTTTTTTAAGTTAAGATTTTATAGAATTAAAAAATGTTGTATAAGTTTAGAGAATTTAATTTTTTTTTAAGTTGAGATTTTATAGAATAAAAAAAATATGTTTAATTCCTAGAACCACCCTTTTATAAGATTGCTATTTACACACCCCTTTATAAGCCCAGTAAGTAAAAACAAACTAATAAATCACTCTCCTCACCTCCCCTCAGCCTGCGAATTTGGGTTGGGTACTTTTGCTACCTGCACCTTCTTATCAGGCCCATTGAGAAAAAGCAAATAGAAACTTACTAAGTACACCCCATTTATTTTCTTCTTAGAATAGAATTTTTATATTAGTTTAGGAATAATTGATAGAAAATAATAAAAAGCATTATAAAATTCTATAAAAATGCCAATAGGTTAATAATTAATTTTAGAAATTGGTGACAATTTTATTTTCTGAAATTTGATTATTTTTCAATTTAATTCTGGTTATTCTTTTAATTAGCTTTATTGAATTTCTTTTAATTGTGCTGAATTTTGTTCATTTTATTTATGTAACTTCCAGCAACTTTTTTGAGCCACTCTTTTTCTGTAATTAGAGGATTTATAATAGTTCTTAGGATATTTTTAGTGGATTTTTTAGGGCCTTTTATCTTAGGTTTTAGTGATGTAATCCTTAGGAATTAGTAGTTAATTCTTAGCTGGAATTAAATAATTGTTAGGCATAGAAAAAATAAGATTTTTCAGAATCCCTTTTAGTACAATATTTTAGATAGTGGTAAGACCCTATAGTTTAATTTTCATAATTTTTCTAGAAGTTTTAGTATTTTTTTAGAATATTAGTTTTAGGCCTAGTTATGCATAATTCCCATTAGGTTAGGCCATTAAAAAATATAAAGTTCAATACAAAAAAATAAAGTACAAAAATAGTTTAGACTAGGTTTAATCCTAGAATCTAACATAGGCTTAGGTTAGTTTAATTTGATTTTTTTAGATGAGTATTAGGCTTAGCTTAGTTTAGAACTTAGGCTTGAAGTTTCATTTCCATGTAGAAGTAGAATAAATAAATAGACTATTTTTTAATTCATGCCTCTAAGTGCATTTGTAGAATTTTATTTCTTATGTTTAATTCCATTGTTTTGCCTTATTTTGATCTTACAACTTGTATAGGCTTCCCCATTGTTCTTAGAATCAACTTAACTTCATTAAGAAGTAAGTTGAATTCTAGTAGTTCCTTTTCTCATTAGGAATAGAAAGCCTCACTAACCATTAGGACCACTTGTAAATACACAATGAAATTAGGATGGAGTCTTAGTCCCTTAGATTTTTCCTTTTATCAACTTGAGTCTTTCTTTCTCATCTCAAAAAGAAAAGCAATAAAACATTTAATAAAAACCGAACAATCTTGTACGACACGAGACTTTGTTGTGGAGTGTTTATACGCGTCCTGTTTCGGGGCGAGGTGTAAATACTTCCCGCGATGGATAGGTCTTAGTACAAGACCGTTCACAAACAAAATTCAAAACACTTCTTTTAAAAGCCAAAAACAAATAACAAGCGACTATCCTGCGGGAACTTCTCTTCTCATCTCATTCACTCACAACGCGAACTCGCGACGACTTGTCACACATGCAAGACGGTAAACGCACTCGTACCAGATGAGCCTGCAGCACCTGAGCATAGACATACGCAGTTCCAGCATAAAAAACAAAAACAAATAGTTCCCGCCTAGGTTAGGCGAACTACGTCGACTCTGATCCTCATTATCCCGATGAGGTACGTAGGCAGCGGGGTAGGGCCCGTTCGAGCACATTCTTTATTTTCCCTACATTTCCCCTTTTCCTTCCATTTTCTTATTCCAGTTTCTTTTCTCATTTCAATTCCAGTTCCAGTTAGCGGTTTTATTCAGCAGCATTCTTATTTTTCACCCTTTGAAACAAACAAGCAAGCGTGGATCCCGTCGGGTACGACGGACGGATTGGGGTGCTAATACCTTCTCAATTCGTAACCGACTCCCGAACTCCGATCTTTGGTTCGCAAGGCCTTGTCCTTTCCTTCTTCCTTAGGTTTGTGCAACATTACCTTTCCCATTCATTCGGGATAAAAATGTCTGGCTGGCGACTCTAACCTTTCCACGCCACTTTCGCGTTTGTACTAGGATGAAAATCCCGGGAGCGATATCACCAGAGGATGATAAGGCGAATAACAGCAAAATAGAAATCACTTATCACCAGAGAATGATAAGGCGAATAACTGAAAATAAAAACTCACTTATCACCAGAGGATGATAAGACGAAATGATTGAAAATAAACTCACTTATCAACAGAGGATGATAAGGCAAAAGACTGAAAATAAAATCACTTATCAACAGAGGGTGATAAGGAAAATAACTGAAAATAAAATCACTTATCAACAGAGGATGATAAGGCAACAGACTGAAAATAAAATCACTTATCACCAGAGGATGATAAGGCAAATGAAATTTAAACACGGCCATTGAATCCACCAAGAGGATGCCTGGAATCTTCGATTGACATGATCCTGACTTCCGCTGGGGATAGGACTGGAAACTTGTGTTGATCCTGGATCCTGAATTATGCAACTATGCTTATTTGTTTTTGAAATGGTATTCCATAAGGATGGAGATACGATGCAAATGTTTATGCACTGAGATGTAAGTTGAAAATGTTGGGGATATGAAAAGTTGATTTACTTAGGTATGCAAATGATGCACATGTTGTAAATGATTGATGTAAATGATGCATAATGACGTTGATGATGCATAATGATGCATATGAGCGATTGAAAGGTGCCATCTTGGTGGACTTTTGGTCTGGTAGTTGCCAATAATGATTTGACTTTGGGTGGGTGGAGGGCTTGATTCCCCGACACTCGATCTTTGACGCCGTATGGTCAGAAGATGGATCTGCATGCTCCAAGTTCGGTCAGTTGCTGATGAGTGAAGCGACTTAATTGAAACATGAAGACTGATTTTGCTTTGAACAGTTGCCAATGTCTGGCAAAATCTGCTTGTTTAGCTGGGGAGAAGAGATAGGAAGATTTGCTCCTTGTTTGCTTACCCCGCCTGTAGGGTATTTGAAATAAATATGGTGGGGAAACTTTGAGATTTGACCATGACATGATCTGCCCCAGTGTCTGGATTCGGTAGGCATCTGCCCCTGACTGAGCTGATTGAAGATAACCTGCCCCTGATTGGGCTGTTGAAGATGATTTTGCCCCTGATTGAACTGACTTTGAAGAAGTATCGATTCAAGTTCCTCTTTCGATTGCCCTTTGTTGGGATTGCACTGATGTCAAGCACTGAATTGCAATTAAATTGTTCATACACAAATGGTAATGTTAATGTAAAGTTCATGTAAGTTTTGAAAAAGTCAATTTATTTGAATGCTATGAAAGTGTGACGAATGGACCGTTAGTCCAAACGAAGTGCTGATTTAGAAAGTGCGTGAAAGATGTAGTAAGAATAATGTGCAAACGAGATGGAAGATTAACAAATATATGGGAGTCAATTTACGCAACCTTGTTGGTAGCATGCTTTCAGAATAAACCGTGCCTCAATTAGGACTTTTGAGGGTTGTAACGTGGTCTGGTTAATGGTTTTGAGAAACAAAGGTATAAGGCTCAAAGTTTAATTTGTACCCACCCTTCTTCGTGATGTTCTCCAGTCTTACATTCAGTTACCTTTACAAATGCGTTCGTTTTGACTTTGCAAGAGTGAAGATGAAGCTTTAAAGTTCGCTTGAAAATGGCAGTCATCTTATTTTGATGGTGACCCTTTGGTTCTTGATATTGTGGTCACTGATACTTGTTTTTGTTTTTGCTGAGGATTTGAGTTCCTCTTTTTGATTCGTTCTTTCTTTTGTTTCATTTTTCGACTAAGTCTCCCTTTGGGTGCTGAACTTAGCGGTTTTTTTCTTTTCTATATTTTTTCATATTTTGTTGAATGTTGTGACTGCCAAGTCATTTGTTGATGGTCCTCTGACGGGATGTCTCATCTTGCGATTTGAAGGTGTAGTCAGGTTAACTGAACAACTACCCTTTCCCCGGGTTAGATGTAAGGGTTGTATCCGAAAGAAACTCCTACTTCTAGGCTCGAAATGGTTGACTAGGGATTAACTCCTTGTATCTCCAGTATTTGGGGATTTGAAAGAATGCTTGTACATCATTGACGAGGTTTTATCCGAAAGCATACCGCAACAGTTATGGGTATTTCGTTTTCACCATCCTTCCTCAAATATTTGCTAAAGTGAAGTGAGGAAATATTTTTTGTGATTTTTTGCGATAAATGATGAACAATGAGCGAATGCGAATAAATTGATTCAAAACATGCATAAACATAACATTAACATAACCAAGTACAGATAACAATGTTCAGAGCAAATAGTACTTAAACAAACATTACAAAATAACAGAAATGCGGAAATCATAAATGGTGATGGCTGCCTTGATTTGAGGAATTGAACTTCTCTTGATTGAATACTTCAAAGTTGGAGACTACTCAGCTTGGTCTTCAACAACCCCTTCAAATGTCTTTACTTGTTGGCACCGTGTGGCGGCATTGGATCGTTCTGGACATTTGCATTTCTCGGAGTGAGAGTGAGATCCTTAGAGTTGATCATATCTTGAACCATATGTTTGAAAGCATGGCAATTCTCTATGGTGTGACCTGGAGCGCCTTTGTGATACTCACAGCGAGCATTGGCATCATAGTTCCGGGCATTGCCAGTCTGAGGTGGCATATCTCTCAAAGTAAGAGATCCTTTTACCATCAGCTGATTAAAGATCTCTGAATATGTCATAGGCAAGGGATCAATGTGTCTATCATATCCTCTTTGTTGATATGGTGGACGCTGTTGAGGAGCGCGTTGTTGTTGTTGACCAGGCCGTTGTGGATAAGCCGGTTGTTGGCACGGATTGGGCGCATACTGCGCAGCTGTAACCATAGGACGTGGACGTGGTTGATGAGCCATCTGGGGCGGAAATAGAGCTTGAATAGCTTGCTGATAAGGCATTGGAGGAATTGGCTGATATGGCATGGGAGCATATTGCGCAGCAGCAACATAGGGATACTGATAGTAGGGAACTGGAGCAGGTGAACTCTGTTGAAAATTCCCACTTGCAGCAGAAACAGCATTTGTTTCGCCTTTCTTGTACCTATTGAAAGGTTTCTTGGCTCCAGTTTGGCTGCTAGAACCTCCTTGAATCTTTCCACTCTTCAGGCCTTCTTCGATTCTTTCTCCTACTATCACCATGTCCGAAAATCCAGAAGATACGCTGCTGATCAGCTTCTCGTAGTATTGCCCCTGTAGGGTACCCATGAAGATATCGATCAATTCATGGTCAACCAATGGAGGATGAACTCTGGCAGCTAACTCCCTCCAGCGTTGGGCGTACTCCTTAAAGGATTCGCTTTCCTTTTGAGACATACTCTGAAGTTGAGTACGATTAGGAGCAAGGTCAGTGTTGTACTTGTATTGCTTTTTGAATGCATCAGATAGATCAAGCCAAGTACGAACACTGTTGCGTTCGAGTTGCATGTACCATTCTAGAGATGCTCCAGACAGGCTGTCTTGGAAGCAATGGATCATGAGCTTGTCATCTTTGGCATGAGCAGCCATTTTTCTGCAGTACATCCTCAAATGAAGCTCAGGACAGCTGAGGCCTTTATATTTTTCTAACTCTGGCAATTTGAACTTAGCAGGGATCACAACATCCGGAACTACGCACATGTATGCGGCACTCAGAGAGGTTGAGTTGTGTCCTTCCATGATTCGGAGTTTTTCGGCTAACTCGCGACACATCTTCATAGCTTCAGATTCTTGAACAGCATGAGGATTGGTGATTGGAACAGCAGTATGCATCTCATACTCAACTTGATGATCCTCTTCAGCGTGAGGAAATTGGACTTGAGTTGGAATAGGTTGAGCTTGAGGAATAGCACCAACAGTAACACCAGAGGTAGGTATTGGTTGAGAAGTGGCTTCTTCAACAGTAGGAGTGAATCCTGGAGGCAAACCATAAACCAAAGGATTTGGAACTGGAACTGAAGGCATTGCTCGTGAGGCAGATCCTTGCACTAGAGCATTGTTCATTGCGGCAGCAGCCTCGCGACGTTCTTCCATTCTTTCCAAAGCTTGCAAAGTCTCATAAATCTGGTCAATCTTGTTCTTGACCGAGTCAATCTCTTCCCTCATAGCAGCTGTTCTTCTTGAATCACATCCATCGGTCTTCTAGTGTTGGCTCGAGTTAAGTATGAGCGTCTAGCACGATACGGGCGTCGGGAAACCAGCTTGATTTACTGAAGATAGAGGATCATGAAATGAGAATTCGGCTCTGGAATTAAATGCAATATGAACAAATAATGCAAATGAGATGATATGCAATATCAGAATCCAGGATCGCAAGATCTGGGTCTCACGAATCCAAGGTACAGATGGAGGATACTCTGATCAGGAACTCACCGGGTAGACTCTAAGGTTTAGGGACCCCAAAGTTATCAATTCATATGGTTGTTCATCACACACACCATAAGCATGACGGTTGATTGACTCCGCCATATGAATCTATTTTGGGTGAGATCTTCGTATCGACAACCCACGAGAGCAAATTTTCTCGGGAGCCTATACTAAGCGATCATCGACACAAGGTTTAAACAAAGTCCTGGAGTTATGGAACTTTCTCAACTGTTTGATGCACGTTTCAATTTCATATATTCTTGACAGTTAATCAACTCCATTGAGTAAGTCTATTCCAAGTGAGGTTTTTGTATCGAGCCACGCGAGGGCGAACCCTGGTGCCCAATACTACGCAACCATCAAACGATGTTTTAACCAAAAGGTTCTAAAGGCCCTCAGAGTTGATGACCCTAATGAAAGCAACTGAGCACACACGCCAAAAGCTTGACGGTTGTCAGTATTCTCATTAGAATCTACTCCAAGTGAGGTTTTCATATCGACAACCCATGAGAGTGGTTCTCTCGGGAGCCCATACTACACAACCTCGCTAACCTATATTTGTACTCGTAAGCCCGGGTATAGAGCCTTTCCCTCAAGTTTCTTTTGCAAAGTATCGATCCAGGTTATAGTACCAAGGAACCACAAGATATATAAAATGGAATTCGATAAAGAAAGAGATAAAAATAAACAAGCAAGGCATAAAAGCAAACATCCAAATAAGCATGGGAACCTAGACTAGGCTTGACTCGCATGGGGATGAACCACTCCCTAGCAGAGTCGCCAGCTGTCGTACCCCGAAAAATACGACCTCACGCGATCCGAAAGGACGGGAGCCGCGTGTTGGACAGACTGAAGAGTCGCCACCTAATTCTATTTATTCCCGGAGAGGGAAAGGGAAGATATAGATACAACCCAGGAAAAGAGGAATGAGGACAAAGGTCAACGGAACCATTGTCTGGGTTCGGAAGTCGTTTATGCAGGGGGAAGGTATTAGCACCCCCTGCATCCATCGTACTCGATGGGAACCATCTAACTTATCACGCGCGAAAGGATGTCTATGCTTAAACAAATTACTTGCTAGAGGGAAATGAGTTGAATTATAAGTTAGATTGATCCTAGATGCTCGGCAAGGATGAAGATCCCTGTGCCTACGTACTCCCGTGTGCAATGGGAAAGTCAGAGCCTCGTAGTTCGGCCTACTACGGTTGATGGTTGTTCGATTTTATTACCTTTCTTCAATGAAAGGGTTTAGGAGTTGAAATGCACTAAAGACTATGGATAGTTTATCTCGTCCAACAAGACGAGCGTCTTGCGTCGAAATAATCGGAGAGAGTAACAAGAGCTCGTTATCCTCCTTTATACCACTTAAGGCTCGTGGCGTACAATTCTTCTCGTATTTTATTAAAGTGTTTTATTTCCTAAGACCGCTTGACGTTGGATCAAGGGTTTGGATCTAAAAAAAAGAATTGTTTTGGTTTTTTTGAGGTTAGAGGGTGAATGCAAATTGGAGGTTTATTTTGTGGTTTGTTAGCGAGGCACAAAGCGCTCGGCTCGCAAGGTAAGGTGGATCCTAATAAACGATAACGATAACTGAAAAAATAAAGTGCGAGTGTGCGAGTTCAACCACTTGGCGTTCAACCAAGGGTTCAGAATTAAATAAAATACGGAAAATAAAAAGCGTACAAAGTAATGGGAGAGGGATACAAAATAAATACAGGGGATTGCGAGAAATAAAGGGGTCTCGTTGTAATTCGCCCAAGAGAAAGCGTGTGTGCAGTGTTTTTGAACTGTTCGGAGGTGTTCGGCCTTTTATTCGGAAACAACTGTTCGAAGGCGTTGGACCTTTTTCGGATGCGTCGAAATTTGGTTCATTTACTTCCCTAGAATCGATTCAAGGTTAGAATCATTCTATGAGGAGTTGAACATTATTTTGAGATGCGGAAATAAATAAATTAAATTAAATTGAATTGCGAAAGTTGAATTAAGATAAAATAATAAATACAAATAATTAAATATATTAAATAATATTAAGAATAATAAATAAATTAAATTAATTTAAATGTTTATTTACCAAAATAATAAAAATAAATAATAAAAAAAACTAATTACAAGGAGGGCCTCATATTGACCGAGTATCACCGATTTAATGAAATCGGGCGAAACATCGGCCTTTTGTTATGTCATTGGCCCGAAGATAAGATAAAAATCTAAAGATAAGAAAATCAATAATGAAAAGAAGACATTAGTGGATAAGAATGGAAAGAAATAAATAAAACTTCAAAAAATATTCTAGTATTAGTAATAAGCTTCTTAAGAAAAACAAAAAAATAAAGTAAACACATAAAAGGGGTATGCGTTGGGTAGTGTGTATGCAGCATGAAATGACGTGGGCTCTTGGCCCAGCAACAACACATAACCATCTTTTTCTTTATAAATAAAATAAATGAATAAAATAAAAAAAAATCTTGAGATGGGGTGCAGCTAAAAACAGAGGTAGTGGAATAGGAGGTGAACAAAGAAAGCCCACTGAATCAACAAAAAAACAAATAACAACAAAATAAAAATAGTAAAATATAGAAAATGAAAGGCACATAAAAAATAAGCTTCAGACAACACGATAAAAGAGAGAGGTATCAACCTCTGTGTTATCTATCAAAAACAAATAGTGCAAACGAAACACTACCACTCCGATCCTCGCTTGATCTCGCTTAGTTTCAGATCCTTCTCCGTTTCACTCTCAACGGTTCGCTCCGCGGTCGTTTTACGGTTCGGATTTCAGTTTTTTCGGTGACTTGCGGTCGGCGGTGCTGCGGTGGGTTGTGGTTGATTTTGCGGCAACTGAGTTATGTTATTCACGGCGATGAAGTGGTGATGTTCTTACGATTTTGGTGTAGGTGGATGGCTAGCGGGTTTGTTCGCGGGTCAGTGGTTTACAGTGTCTCTGCATTTTTGGTGGTGGAATGGTGAAACGGTTTCCGACGCGGCTTGTGAATGGTTCTGGTTATGGTGAAGGTTTGGCTTGTGTGTTTGAGGAAGAAGAGTTATGGAGTTTGAAGAGTGATGTTGTATTCACGGTGAGTTTTTTCTGGTTTTGGTTCTTAAACACTCTTCATCTCATGGCTTTTCCTGGTTTGTATTTCTTTGGCGGAATGTATATGGTTTGCTTGTTATTGTTCAAAACTAAAACACGGTAAGAGGAGGTTGAAATACGAATTGAGGTGGTGAAATGTTTGTGAAGGGTTTTCTAGGTCTGTGGTTGTGCGCCGCTTGCGGATTTCGTTGGCAGTGAGTTTTTTTTTATTTGGTTTTTTCTTTTGTTTTGGAAGCTTAGTATTGATTTCAGCAGGGTATGGTTAGGCTCTCTAAGCTTGAAGGAAGAATGAAAATGAGGTTTGTTATATAGAGGAGCAAATTGGAGGGTGGATTTGGAAATTAAAGAGAGATTTGGATAATATTTATTGTGAAAAGGAATATTCAGGACAGGTTGTGAATTGTTGTACCATAGAATTTGTGTGTGAGTGGAAAGATTGTTCTGCTATGCGTTTGTGTGTACGGGAATGGAATTTGTTATGCTGAAAGATGTTGAAGGAAAGAATAATGTGGGGTCCTGTGATGCTTCTATAGGATAAGTATGAGAACTGAAAGTGGCTGAAAATATGTGTTGGTTTAAAATAGTAGTAGTAGTAATAATAATAATAATAATAATAATAATAATAATAATAATAATAAAAGAAATAGATAATAAAGATAGAAAAATTTAACTAATAAAAATGATAAAAGTAAAACAAAATTAAGGATAATAATACTAACAATAAGGATAATGCTGATAATAATATAAGTGATAATAGAAAAACTAATAATTTTTAATAATAGAGATTTTTGTGCACATATATTTTTTTATAATAATTAAATAATAATAAAAAGTAAAATCTATGATAAGAGAAATTAAATTTTTTTGAATGTAATGAAGATATATATATTTCTTGACTTTTGGTAAAAAAAAATTAATTAAAAACAATAAATGAGCTAGTGGGTTTGTATTACAAGAAATGAAAATTGATTTCCTAGTTTTGAAAATAAATGACACATTTTTGGATTTTTCGAATATCGACAGAAAGATGAAATGGCACAATATTTTTTGTATTTTTTCAAATGATGACTAGACAGTAAAATAAAAGGTGCGGGTAGGACAAATTTGGGGTATGACAACAAGGAATATAAAAGTCAGTTCATCAAATTCAACACGCCAATGCCACAAATGCTGCAATGCTTGTTGGAAATGAAGTTAATTTCCTTGGAAAATTCTCCTAAAAATCCTAATACCTCTTCTCCTCGCTATAATCCCAAAGAAAGGTGTATGTACCACTCCGACAGTCCCGGATACGACACTAATAACTGTTGGGCATTGAAGAATAAGATTCAAGACCTAATTGACGAAGGAATACTCGAGGTTACGCCAGAAGGCCAGGTTAAGTTCTTCTATCGTCCATCAAGCATCAAAGTTTCCAGATAACTGGAGTGACGAGTTTAGAGGAAGAGGCTTTGAGAACATTTGAATTTTCGTTTGTAATTTCTTTTGTTTGCCTAAACACTTACTATTATGTTAAACTTTTGTTTTCATTAATGCATTGCATATGTTTGTCTTGAATTAATCCATTCGTTTCACTATATTTAAAACTATGCTTCTTATTTCTATTTTGTGATATTTAACTCCTGATAAAGCTATAAGCATGTAGAGGGAGGATGACGAAAACCATACCATAATATTAGGCAGTATGCTTTTGAACAGACTATGCTGACGATGTACAGGCGTTGTTTCAATTCCTAAATAGTGGAGATATAAGGAAGTTAATCCCTAGTCAACCCTTTCGAGCCTATGAAGTAGGAGTTTTCATTCTCGCACAAATTAAAACCCTTATTCATAACCTGGGGCAGTGTAGTTACTCTGTCAACTCAAATATGCCAATTATCTGTGTTGTACACAACTAATGATGGTTCTCTGTAATCATTAAACCTGACAGTCAATATCCAGCAAAAGAAAAACCCACTAAGTCAAAACCTATGAAGGAGACTTAGTAAAAAAATTGAGAAATTTCGCTGACTGTAATTTTGAAATAAACAGTTCAGGCAAAAAGAAGGGATAACAAAGTCAAAAGAAAAAAGAGGTCACTATGAATCCTCAACAAAGAAAGATGACTGAATTTTCAAATAAGTTTTTTGATTTTTTGAACCATCACAAATGACAGTGTTACAATTCTAAATTCCTTCGAAGCTTAAATGCATAAGTTAACCGAACATTGGACTGAAGAACATCATGGAGATTGGGTTGGGTACAAATAAAATTTGAGCCTTTATCCTTTGTTTCTTAAACCGTGAACCAGGCCACGTTATAACCCTTTAAAAGTCCTAACTAAAGCATGGTTAGTTTGAAAGCGTATTGCCACAAAAAGGTATCCTGACTCCTTTAGGGCTTATTATAAAACTTGAGTTAATATCACAGTTTTCATAAAAATTGTTTTTCTAAAATAACTTTTTTTCAAAACTTCAGGAAAGACATAAGCATTGCATTTGTGAATATATTTATTTACATATACCTGAGTGTTTGACAAACAGAGAAAGTTACAGGATAAATGTTCAATAAACCAAAGTCTTTCTGATAAAAAAAGTTGCTTCCTAGATCAAAGCCCATGTATACAAAGGGGCGTAGTCATTATCTCCCAATCATGGGGGCATGCCATGATAATGCCTAACTCATTTAGGGAAATCAGGACAGGATTCAACTATGTTTAAGTAGCCAGGGGGAGATCTCCTCATCTATCTAAATTACCAAGGGTAACATTACAGAGTTCATAATTCCAGGGGCATAGTCACTGTTTCCCAATCAAGGGGGCATACCAAGTTACTGTTCAATTTATTCGGGGCAATCAGGTCCAGATTCAACAATGCTTAATAGTCAGGGGTAGCTCTCCTCATATATTTGAATTACTAAGGGTAGCATTACAGAGTTCATAATGCCAGGGGCATAGTCACTGTTTCCCAATCAAGGGGGCATACCAAGTTACTGTTCAATTCATTCGGGGCAATCAGGTCTAGATTCAACAATGCTTAATAGTCAGGGGCAGCTCTCCTTATATATTTGAATTACCAAGGGTAGAATTACAAAGTTCATGATGTCAGGGGCATATTATTGTGGGGCATTCTGCTTATTTCTCTTGAGGTAACTACATTCAGATACTTCCATTATGGGACAATTCATCCCCAACCAAGAGGCAATGCTCTCTTTTCAAATCTAATACCCGGAGCGTATATGGTCCATCACAATTTGAAGACACTTCTCTCTCATTGTATTACCTTGATATTGGATTCTCAGCAGAAGCCATTGTGGAAATTAATTGTCTACGCCAGTAGTATCAGATGGGGTCAGTATCATGTCTTCAGATCCAGCTATGAGGATTTCTGGGAAGGTATTCAGGAAAGTTAAGAATCTCAGGAGCTCTAAATCCAATTGGTTATACACTCTCAAAGTTAAAACGATTCTGTTTTCGAGTTCAGCTTTACTTTTCCCTCTTTATTCAGGATTACTTTTCCCCTTTTACTAAAGCGAAAAACGTTTGTTGGTTGTGTTTGAATGTATGTATGCTTTTGAATATGATTGATGTTTACCAGAAATGCATAAAATGCAGTAATAGTATTTACTAATGACGAACGAGGGAAGGAATTCAACGAATCTTCGCCGGTTCATCCCCACAGGGTAATCTTTACGGATATCCATACAGAACTCTTCAAGTAATATCATATACTTCCCACTCGACGAAGTCTTCAAGCAATTTCATATCCTCCAAAGAATTAAATCTCCCGGATTTATGTCCATCTCTTTTATCCTCGGTCAGGATATGCAGGAACTTATTCCTTCAATAAAAAGCACGACGAACAAAGACGGGAGGTTCTGAGTACCATATTATTAAACAAGATGGGAACGAAGTCCTCATGTTCCTCAGCAACGAACCGGGATTTATTTTCCCCAGCCAGCAGTTGTTATACAGAGATACCCAGACACTTCAGGCTACATGATTCATACATACATCATTTACATTATATCATGGCATACGCATCCATAACTCATATGACATTTTTACTTAAGAGCATCATGTTATACATGCATACATCAAATAATCTTGCATAAACTAACTTTTTCTTTTCAGGATAGTTGCAAGCAGATAAGCACTATCAAACAATTCAGAGATAATCGCTACAAAGATTCATTTCCGATGATCAATACAAGTTGTCATTGAGATGGCACATAAATGGTCTATACGAAGACCTAGTGTTCAGTCCAGGATATTACCAGAAGCAATTCGGGAGTAATCGCCACGAAGATTTAATCCCGATGCTCAAGTTGTCCTTGGAAGGGTACGTAAATGATCTATACGAAGATCTAGTACTTAATCCAGGATGTTTCTAGAAGAGATAATCGTTACGAAGATTTATTTCTGATGGTCAATTATCTTTAGGATAGTGTGTAAATGATCTATACGAAGATCTAGCACTTAATCCAAGAGATTCTTTCAGAAGAAGTTCAGGGATAATCGCCACGAAGATTTAATCCTGATATTCTTTTTTGTCCTTGGGAAGGTATGTAAATGATCTATATGAAGATCTATTACCTAATCTGGGATATTTCCAGAAGAGATAATCGCTACGAAGATTTATTTCTAATGGTCTATACAACAGTTTATCTGTGGAAGGGTACGTAAATGATCTATACAAAGATCTAGTGCTTAATCCAGGATATTTCCAGAGGAGATAATCGTTACGAAGATTTATTTCTGATGGTCAACTATCTTTGGGATAGTGTGTAAATGATCTATAGGAAGATCTAGCACTTAATCCAAGAGATTCTTTCAGAAGAAATTCAGGGATAATCGCTGTCGCTCCCGACAAATGAGACAGGGTCATATGAAGGTACAGACGCGAACGGTCGGCGAAGGGAACAGTGAGAACACACAGCCGTGAACTCACTGGAGATGAAAAGAGTCGCCAGCTAGGCATTTTTATCCCGGAGGAAAGGCAATGCTGCATAGACCTAGAAAGAAATGGATAAGACGGTTGCGAACCAGAGAGACTGAGAAAGGGGGTTGGTTACGACCTGGGAAGGTATTAGCACCCAGATTGTCCGCCGTACTCGACGGGATCCACGCTTAAAAGATTTGTGTTTTAAAGGGGTAGTGTCAGTGCAATTTGTGTGTAAAAGAGCTGGAAAACAAAATGTACAGGTGTCAGTGTAAAGTGAAGTGAAGTGTATAAATGATGTGTCAGTGTAGGAATGAGAATGAATTGCTCATGATAATGAGGCTTAAAGAATAAGGCTGGGAGGAGGGGGAATATACAGAGACTTTTGTTCGATAACTGTTACGTTATGCCTACGTATCCTCTCGTGCAATGAGGAAGTCAGAAAACCGTAGTTCGACCCAAAGAGACTGAAAGATGAATTGACTTGTGAACTGCTTACTTGCCTATGCTCAAGTGTATGATCTGTCTGGCACAGATGCAAACTGTCTTGCATTAGACAGAAGAAGCGAGTTCTCGTTTGTGAGTGAGAGTGATGAGAAAAGAATCCCGGAGGAGACGATTATTGTTTGTTTTTGAGTTTTCAGTCTTTTATTGCTTTTGGATTTGTCATAAGATAATGAGTTTAAGCCTAAACCAATGGGTTAGTAAACTCATCACATCTTCCCTCTGATTAGGGGTAACGAGAATACCTTAAGTGTGAAGTCAGATTCTCACACTTAATCACCTTTGGTGTAGGATTAAGATCATTAACCTACTTGTGATTATTTAGATGTTTTTGGTGATTTTTGTTTAGTGTTGAGTAATGAGGTTAAGCCATAATCATGGATTAAACAGACCCATTACACCATCCTAAGAGAAGGATGATAGATGAGAATGTTTAAGCTGAGGAAAGCTCCTCAACTTAATCCATGATTAGGGATTAAACTCATGACAAAACAAGCCTTTGATTAAGTGGATTTTAGATTAATGATATGATGATGAAGTGAATTTTATGATTTGTAAGACAACTTGAGGGGGACTTGTCCATTAACACTAGGGTTAGTCCTTCTTAACCACTTAAGGAAGAATTAGAACCCTAATGCAAGGCCCAAGTTACAAGTGTGATGTCTTGATGATTATTAAGTGAATTGATTAAGAGATTTAAACACATTAAGGGTTCAAGGCTTAGAATTAAAGTTATGCACTCCATCCCAAGAGAAGGATGCAGGCATAAGCTTAATCACAAAGTCTTAAAGCCTTTAGGGTTTAGTCCCTGATTATGAGATGAGGAGAGAGAACTCAAAGAGAGACACAAAGGTAAAAACTATGAGGGGAGACTAATCAAAACCCTAATTCATTGTCATGCTTGGTTGTTCCTAAGGTTTGTGAGGTTTACAAGAACAATCTTCAAAGGAGCCACCAGGAAGCAGATGAATAAGATCAAGAGAAGCAAAGTGACTTGCTTCATTCAAGAAGTCAAGTCACTTGAAGGAAGAAAGTGGGAGGAACAAGAATGAGCAAGCTCAATCTCAAACACATATAGAAATGCAGCAATGCATGCAAGAGAGATGAAAAGAAAAGTTATGAGAAGTGAAGGCAAATTCACTTCTCAAGTTTACTTACCACCTGAAATGTTAGAAAGAAATGCAATGCAATGCTAGATGGGATGAAATGGTATGATGCAAAGCAAAACCAGAAGCATGTTGATGATGATTATGATGTTATGAGGTGCTGCAAACATGAGGCATGGCATGGAGATGCTCATACAAGATCATGGATGCAAATGATGCAAGCTAAGGAGCATGAACAAGCATGGAAAGTTATGAAGCATACAAGGCAAATGACATGGCAAATATGTGATGCAATGATCAAACATGCTTTCTATGTGTCTTAAGATGTCAAATGAATCATAGGCATGCACAAAATGCAAAGACAAGTCATGTTATGCAAGGAAATGCAAGAAGGATGCAAGAGAAAGCCCAAATTAGGGTTCATGGATCAAACATCAAACAAAAACCAAAAACAGAAGCAAACCCTAAGATAAAAAATGGAAAATGCTACCCAAAGAAACCCTAAACCTATAATGAACCACTGCCCAAAGGGGAACTCTCAACTCTTAACCAATCTCAAGATATGAATTTTCTAAGTTATTAGGGTTTTTTAGGGTTCTATACAAAAGAAATGCCAAACAAATGGAAAATGCAAGATCAAATCATGGCCATTTTACCCTAGAAACTACATGCCAAACACAAAACAATGCAAGAAGAATCAATGTCTCAACCTTCTCCAATAGGCAGAAATGAATTTTTGAACTTAGGATCAAATTAATGCATAAAAAATGATTTAATTCAATGAAAAATTCTTAAAATGCATTAAGATCAAAAAAGAAATTTGGTTTGAAGGTTGGACAATGTTTCTAAATGTCTTAAAACATTTCATGAATTTTTTTGTAATTTTTAAATACCTAAAAGTATTTTTAATTAATTAATTCCCATTAATCAATTAAAAATAATCTTTTAAATATTTAAAAATACTTTTTTAATGATAAAAAATAAAATAAAAATATTTTTGGGTCTTAAAAATTAATGAAACTCAGAGAAAAAAGTTTCATAATTTTTATGTATTTTTTGCTATTTTAAAATAAATATGCAAGTTAATTGAAAAGAAAATGAATAAAAATTAATAAAATGAAAAGGTAAACAGAATGGATGGCCAGGATGGAGCCTGAGTTTGAATGTGTTGACTGGCGCGTGAATGGAGGGTCCAGATGGCCCCTGAGTTAATTAATTATAATTATCTTAATTAAATAAGATTAGGGCAAATGAGTGAATATGAGCCTTCCATTCGCGCGGGGAGTCAAACAATTCAACGCAATCAATGGTCCAAATTCAAACTAACATTAATTATGCAATTAGGGTTTAATCACTCTCAGGTGGCCGGAGAAGACTTCCGGTCGTCTTCTCCGGCCAGCACCTCACCTGAAAAATCCCCAAACCCCTCAAATCGTATCAAAAATGAAAACTAAGAGCATAGAAATGATCTCCATCCTCTCACGAATCAAACCCCTCTCTCAAAACACATTTCTTCTTCCTAAACAAGCTGAATCGAAAGAAATAAAAACTAGGGCACGCAAGCTTCAGAGACAAATTAAATACTCAAATCAAAGCCATTTCAAAAACTAAGAACATCAGGATGATCAGTGAATCACATAGAACAAGTTTGTAACAAGAAAAATGATTTCTGGAAAAATAATTTTCGAGCTACCTGAGATTTGGAGCTTTCAATTTGAGGACTTTCTGGCCACTTCTCCTTGTGCAATCCACTCCACTTGATCCACAGAAGATGCTTGAATGCTCAAAAGGAGTTTAAGTTGGCTGGATAATGAGATTCGAAAGCTCCTGCTCAAGCTTGGTCAGAAATGGCAATGGAACTTCTGGCACTTTCAGGTCATGGTGAGGGGTTGTTTGTGATCCTGAGGATGAATGGAGAAGGTCTGTGGTGTTTGTTTGTGTGTTTGTGAGCTAGGAAGAAAAATTCAAATGAAACTGCAAAGTGAGGTAAGGAATGGCAGTGGAGTGTTCTGGTTGTTTCAGGCTTGGGTTCTTGGTGCTGGGTGGTCTATGGAGCAAGGTGAGTTGAATGGTGAAGATAGTTTGAGTGTTTGCAAGCTGTGGAATCAGATTCGAAGCAAGTTGCAATTGGGAGTGTTTGTGTGTATGTCATGAATGAGAGAGCTTCAGCCTTGCTTAGTACATGGAATGGCTTGCAAAATGATATGTTATTTTAATCCAAGTGGCCAGAAGATGTGACATGGCCTGTGGTGATAGGTAAGTTTACTTTTGCAAAAAGGTCAACTTTTGTGTAAGGCAAGTATGGTGAGGTGCTAGGCAAGTACAATGGGCATGGGCTGCGCAGCATGATGAGTGTGTGAGGCTAGCTTGATTCAAGGACCAATGCAGCAAGTTGGTGAGGAGAAATGAGTGTTTTGCAACTTGGTTACTTTTTGCCTTTTCATGAAAATCTCTCATTACACAAACTATAAACATGTGAACCTTGGTCCAATTCTGATTTTTAAGGCTCAAAGAAGGTTTGTGTAATGGTTTGAAATGAATTAGAGGTCACATAATGCATTGGTTCATGACTTTGCAAAATCTCCATTTGAAACTTGCCTTGAAAATCAATGATTTTAGCCAACTTTGTCTTGCCATAACTTTTGATCCAAAAAGAGTTTGATCATGTTCTTGTACTTTTTGAAAAGGGAAAGATGAGATCTACAACTTTCATGACCAAAGTTTTTCCATTTGAAGCCTTTTTGGATCAAGAATCAAAGCTTGAAAAATGACCTAAAATGATGCATTCTTGAAAAGTCAACTATGCCCAAAAAGTCAACATTTGCAAAAACCCTAAATTCTTGATTTCTATGAACTTCAACCTTCTTCCATGATCAAATAAAGATCATATACACTCAAAATGATGAAGATCACCCCTTGGTTGGGTCATTGGGGGCCTCAGATGCCCTGATTTTGCACTGACTTGTCCAGAAAGTCAACCCTTGATCAGATGACTTCCCCATGGAATTTCTTCATGAAAATTGATATGCATACTCTTTATACCATATAGAGACCAATGGAAACAAGAATGACCAAAAAAATTGGAGTTATGGCCTCTGAAACCAAAACCCTAATTTTAGGTCATCTGTGCAGTCAAGCCTGGCTCTGCATCTATACCAATCCCAGTTCTTGTGATTCTTTTGCATTTTTGACTTTGAGAGGATGTAATATGGTACAAGAACACATATAGACCCCTTTGAAGTGATTGGTTGCCTTTGGAGTGGCTCAAGAAGCTCTTGGATTGCTCAGATCACCAACCCTAGGTGCAGATGACTTTGAATCTATGCAGTGAATCAAAAATGAGATGTGAGATGATATGATTGAGTTTATGCATATGAGATGATCACAAGCCATGGTGTGAATGGGTGAGGGCAAATTTGGGGTGTTTACAGCTGCCCCTATTCAAACATGAGTTAGCTGTGCAGGTTGTAAGCAACGGCTTAACAGGCAAACAAGATAACTTGTGGTTGAATACCAAAGACAGTCCAAAATTTGCACTCACAGAATGAAGAAGAAAAGGGATATAGATTGTAAAAGAAAAAAAAAAGTATATCGTAAAGTGGGCGACGGAGGACGACCGTCGAGCAGAGGACGACTGCTGGGTAAAGAGCAATGACGGGGACGGCCGACATGCTGGGGAGGTGAGGAAAATAAAGCAATGACGGGGACGGCCGACATGCTGGGGGATAAAAGGTAAAGCTAAGACGGGGACGGCCGACTAGCTGGGAAATAAAATCATGATGGGGACGGCCATCAAGATAAAGCTGTAAAATTTTCTGGGGATTAATGAAACATGACGGGGACGGCCATCAAGCTCATAAAGGTGAAGTAACCGACGATGGGGACGGCCATCGGGTTAAAAGGAAAAGGGACCACGACGGGGACGGCCATCGGGTTAAAGAATAAATGAAATAAACAGCTGATGGGGTACGGCCATCAAAGGTGAAGGACGATCACCTAGCAGGGTACGGCTGCTCTGTTGGGAATAAAAGGAATATGATGGGGACGGCCATCAAAGGTGGAGGACGACCACCTGGCAGGGTACGGCTGCCGAAAATATCAACGATGGGGACGGCCATCGGATAGAAAAGGTCAACGATGGGGACGGCCATCGGACGAGCATGATGGAGGACGACCATCAAGAAGTGGAGGACGACCACTCAGCAGGGGACGGCTGCTCTCGAGGTTTCTCATGACATAGGACGAATGCCAGATAACCAAAATCAACAATGGGGACGGCCATTGGATAAAGTGATGAAGGACGATCATCAAAAAGGTGGAGGACGACCACCTAGCAGGGGACGGCTGCTAAAATGTCAACGATGGGGACGACCATCGGATGAGCATGATGGAGGACGACCATCAAGAAGTGGAGGACGACCACTCAGCAGGGTACGGCTGCTCTCAGGGTTATCATGACACAGGACGAGTATCAGATAAAAGAAAATGCTTTGTTGGTGATCTACTGGGGAATAGTAAACACGGACGAGCGTTTACATCCAAGAGACAAAAGGTATAAGTGTTTGGTATTATGTATAGATTAAAGATGCGGACGAGCATCCTTAAGACTATGATACGGACGAGTATCACGTGGAAACAAACTGACACATGTTCAGGGATGATGATACGGACGAGTATCAACTGGTTAACAAAGAACACAGACGAGTGTTGCATCTGAAAGAATCCTTCTGGGGAATAGTAGACACAGACGAGTATCTATATTCAAGAAGACATAAGTGTTTGACACGGTGTGTGGATTAAAGATGCGGACAAGCATCCCTAAGAGTATGATACGGACGAGTATCATGTAGAAACAAACACTAGACGCAATGTTCTGAGATGATGATACGGACGAGTACCAACTGGTTAACAAAGAACAAGGACTACCGTTGAATCTGCGGGGATATGAGTGATGATGTATACAAGATACGGACGAGTATCTGTATAAGTGTACCAATGGGTAGTGAGTATTGTATAATGTATAGATGAGTGTTTATCTGCTGGGGAGAGTGACACGGACGAGTGTCAAAGAGAAAAGTAAAATAATAACAAGTATATGGGCGATGAAGGTGTAAGCGACTGCGCCGGGGATATGACACGGACGGGTGCCAAGAAAATGTATATATAAGTATATGTGAGTGCAAAGAGGATGTCTTTGGCTTTCTGCTGGTGATTTGTGACACGGACGGGTGCCAGAAAGTATCTGTAATACGGGTGATCCTATTTGTAAATAGTGTTCAGGCGACTTTACTGGGGAAAGATGGCACGGACGGGTGCCAAAAGGAGTAGATACTGGCGTTTGTGATTTGTGAGGCAACTGCTTTTGCTGGGACTCTGGTGGGAGTTTCTGTATGATGATGAACGGTTTGTTATTCACAAGTGTTACTTCAGAACATGGCTTATGATTATGCTGTATTTGATTTTTGCCGTAATGTTCCGTATTAGACGGAATGCTACGCTCTGAGGGGATAATATGATGCGAATGCTATGATTATGCAAGGAGGCACAGATCCGGGATTCGGATCCCGTCACTGCGAAGATCTCTGGTCGATCTGTTGGAAATGGACCTCCCAGCTGGGGATGAGATCATTGGTAAATCCGATAAGAGGATATTTGCTTGGGGATATAGGTCACTGGCTGACATCCTTATAATACGGGACCCGGCTGGGGTTTGTAGAAGCTTTCTTCACTCTGTTGTGATCTTCTATGCGCTGCTCTTCTGGATAGAGGCTGAAGATTCTGTGGGGAGATGATTTCCTGACTCCCGTACTCAGCTGAGGATGAAATGGCAGCTCGGCTGGGGAATTATGAGAGGCAACTCAGCTGGGGAGAGCAACAAGAGGCCACTCGGCTGGGGATAGAGCATTTCAGATGCTAAGATTGAGTGCATGTTGATTCGGCAACTTTGCTGGGGAAGTGGGCACCTTCCAGTGCCACGTGGAAGATAGACCGAGTTGATAATGATTTGCCAGCTGGCTGAAACGTAACCTGCATGCCCCAGGTTGCGTTCTGGATACCTGCAATCCTGCAAAGATAAGGAGACGCACAAAAGGTCCCGAGGTATCCTTCACTGGATTCCGTCGTAGGAGTTAAGTACTTTCGAGAATAATCACATTCCCTGTAAGCATGTGTTTTTTTTTGTTTTTTTAGAGAAAGGCATCTGTACTTATGCAATTGTATTTTTAGAGATATCAGACAACTCTTTGCAAAACATAAATGTAAAAACGAGACATGACTGAAAATCTGATTTTATTAATTCATGTGCCCTGAATTGGCAAGATACAGTCAAAGAAACATATCTCCTGAAATGAGGAGATTGTTACAAATTGAGAAATAAAGTGCTGGCGATGCTGACGACGCTTTCAAGGAGCTTCCTCTTCTGCTATGACTCGTATGACAATGACGTTCTTCTCGTCTTGCTTTCTGGAGAGAGTTGATTCTGATTGAAGCTTGATCCTTTGTAGCTTACCAAGTTGTAGATAATGCAGACGAATTCAGAATGCAATTGTTCGCTTATTCCCTTGTTTTGCATGGATCGCCCTTTCGGGTTTTCAATCCATCGGGATACCCATTTTTGCCTGAGTTGTCCAATGCGGCTTTTCAACTCAGCGGGTGTACATTTTTTGTTTATTTCCCTTATTTTTGCCCGAGTCTTTTATTCTGTTTTTGACTCGCCGGGATGCCCTATTTTTTCCTGGACTTACATTCTGTTTTTATGTCCAGCGGGTCATTTTTATGCGAAGTATTTTTTAACTGCATCTGAATTCACAGGGGACGGGAAATCTTCACCATCCATGGTGCTGAGCATCAGTGCTCCACCAGAGAAAACTTTCTTTACAACGAATGGTCCTTCATAATTTGGATTCCATTTGCCCCTGTGGTCTGTATGAGGAGGGAGGATTCTTTTCAACACAAGATCCCCTACTTGGTACCCTCGGTGCCTGACTTTCTGATCGAAGACTTTCTTCATTCTTTTCTGATACAACTGTCCATGACAGATTGCAGCCAATCTTTTCTCTTCAATCAGACTCAGTTGTTCGTATCGGGCCCGAACCCATTCTGCTTCACTCAATTTAACATCCATTAATACCCGTAGGGAGGGTAATTCAACTTCAACAGGTAGGACTGCTTCCATACCATACACAAGCTGATACGGTGTTGCCCCAGTGGATGTTCTGATTGATGTGCGGTACCCATGCAAGGCAAACGGTAGCATTTCATGCCAATCTTTGTAAGTGATTACCATCTTCTGCACAATCTTCTTGATATTCTTATTTGCTGCCTCAACAGCGCCGTTCATCTTTGGCCTGTAAGGAGAAGAATTGTGATGTTGGATTTTGAAGTCCCGACACAGCTCTGCCATCATTTTGTTGTTTAAATTGGAACCATTATCAGTAATGATTCGCTCGGGCACTCCATACCGACAGATGATGTCTCTCTTCAGGAATCGGGCTACCACTTGCCTTGTGACGTTTGCATATGAGGCTGCTTCGACCCACTTGGTGAAATAGTCGATGGCGACCAGGATAAATCTGTGACCATTTGAAGCAGTTGGCTCAATCTTGCCAATCATATCAATGCCCCACATAGCAAAGGGCCATGGTGAAGACATGATGTTCAAAGGATTGGGAGGCACATGCACCTTGTCTGCGTAGATCTGGCATTTGTGGCATTTTCTGGCGTAAGCACAACAGTCTGCATCCATTGTGATCCAGTAATAGCCTGATCTTAGTAACTTCTTAGCCATGGCATGCCCTCCGGCATGGGTACCAAAAGACCCTTCGTGCACTTCATGCATCAACAAATCTGCTTCCGTCTTGTCAACACATCTGAGGAGTACCATGTCAAAGTTCCTCTTGTATAAAGACCCATCAGTGTTCAGAAAGAAACTACCAGCAAGCCTTCTTAAAGTCTTCTTATCATTGGAAGATGCCCCAGGTGGGTATGTCTGATCCTCCAAGAAGCACTTAATGTCATGGAACCAAGGCTTATCATCTTTTACAACATCCGCTGCAAATACATATGCTGGTCTATCAAGTCTTGATACTGAAATCTGAGGTACAAAGTTAGCAGCTTGAACTTTGATCATGGATGAAATGGTAGCAAGAGCATCTGCAAACTGATTCTCGTCCCGAGGGATATACTCAAGTTTGACCGTTGTGAAGAACGTCAACAACCTTCTTGTATAATCCCTGTAAGGTATCAGATGATCTTGGTGGGTGTACCATTTTCCGTTGGTTTGATTGACTACCAAAGCTGAATCTCCGAATACGGTCAAAGTTTTGATCCTGAGGTCAATGGCTTCCTCAAGACCCATAATGCAAGCTTCGTATTCAGCTTCGTTGTTAGTGCAGTTGAAAGTGAGTTTTGCCGAGAAAGGCATGTGAACTCCTTTAGGTGTAATGAGTACTGCACCAACACCATGGCCATTCATGTTAACAGCCCCATCAAACATCATAGTCCATTCTTCCTCCGGGTCAGGCCCTTCAGTGTGAATAGGCTCTTCGTAATCTTTTGCTTTAATGAACATGATGTCTTCATCAGGGAAGTCAAACCTCATAGGTTGGTAGTCATCAATGGGTTGCTCAGCAAGGTATTCAGATAGTACACTGCCCTTGATGGCTTTCTGAGATGTGTACTGTATGTCGTATTCTGTGAGAATCATCTGCCATCTTGCGACCCGTCCGGTAAGAGCTGGCTTCTCGAAAATGTACTTAACCGGATCCATTTTTGAGATTAATAAGGTAGTGTGGGTCAACATATACTGTCTCAGTCGGCGAGCAGCCCACGCTAAAGCACAGCAAGTCTTCTCGAGCAGTGAATAACGCTGTTCACAGTCGGTAAACTTTTTGCTTAGGTAGTATATTGCATACTCTTTTCGACCAGACTCGTCATGCTGGCCCAGCACACACCCCATTGACTCTTCTAACACTGTCAAGTACATAATCAGAGGTCTTCCTTCTACTGGAGGCATGAGGATTGGAGGTTCTTGTAAGTACTCTTTGATCTTGTCAAAAGCCTTCTGGCAATCTTCGTTCCACCTGACCGTCTGTTCTTTTCTTAACAGTTTGAACAAGGGTTCACAGGTCGCTGTAAGGTGAGATATGAACCGTGAAATGTAGTTCAATCGACCTAAGAAACCTCGGACTTCTTTCTCAGTTTTCGGTGCAGGCATTTCTTGAATAGCTTTGACTTTATCAGGGTCAACTTCAATCCCTTTCTCGCTTACAATAAAGCCCAGCAGCTTACCAGATCTCACCCCGAATGTGCATTTGTTGGGGTTCAGCTTTAGTTGGTACTTCCTCAATCGCTTGAACAACTTCAGCAGATTCACCAGGTGATCTTCCTCTGTAAGGGACTTGGCGATCATATCATCCACGTAACATTCTATTTCCTTATGGATCATATCGTGGAATAATGTCACCATAGCCCGTTGATATGTTGCACCAGCATTCTTTAGTCCGAATGGCATCACCTTGTAACAGAACGTGCCCCAAGGTGTGATAAATGTTGTCTTCTCCATGTCTTCAGGTGACATCTTGATCTGATTATATCCTGAAAATCCATCCATGAAGGAGAATACCGAGAACTGAGCCGTGTTATCCACCAATACATCAATGTGAGGTAATGGGAAGTCATCTTTCGGGCTGGCTCTATTCAGATCCCGGTAGTCAACACACATTCTTACTTTGCCGTCTTTCTTAGGCACAGGTACTATATTAGCAACCCACGGTGGATAACTAGTTACAGCAAGGAACCCGGCGTCCCATTGCTTTTGTACCTCTTCCTTAATTTTCATAGCCATGTCTGGACGAGTTCGGCGCAGCTTCTGTTTAACTGGTGGGCACTCTTCCCTCAAAGGCAGCTTGTGCACAACTATATCGGTGTCCAACCCTGGCATGTCTTGATACGACCAAGCAAACACATCAACATACTCTTGAAGCAGATCTATCAGTTGTCTCTTCACTGAGTCTTGCAGGCAGGCCCCGATTTTTACTTCCTTCACGTCTTCATCTGTACCAAGATTGATCACTTCAACCTCCTCCTGATGAGGGGTAATAACCTTTTCCTCTTGCCTTAACAACCTGGCTAGCTCTTCAGGAAGCTCATATTCTTCATCAACCCCTTCATCAGCTTGATTGATTGGATTGTCAAAGTCATACGATGTCATAGCCGTGCTGTTGTCGGTGCTGTCAGGAAGGCACTCTCTGCAAGGGTTAAGTTTGTTCATTTTAGTGATCTGATTTTAGTCTTGTTTAGAAAAAGTGAAATGAAGTTGTCATTTTGAAAACACTGCCATTTATTTTTGTACAAAAAGAAAAATGGAAAAACAGTGAGCGGAAAAGAAAAAGACTCGTTTGCAAAAAGATGTCTGATATTTCGTTAATTTAATCTTGTTTGCACAAAAGTACAGATGGCCCTGATTACAAAATGAGTCTTGTCATCTTGGGCAAGATGCAAGACTTTGATGCATGCTATAAAAATACAGGAAATAATAATTACTCTGCATGAGTAACTCTTATAATTTCCTGGGAAGACCAGTTCGAGACACTGCTCCCCGGGATCTTTGGACGAATCCAATTCTCCAGATTGCGCTCCTCTTCCAGCTCGTCTTCCAAACAGTTGATAGCATCAGGGGTGAGCATCCCCCCACTGACAAAACCTGGCTCTGCAGCAGCCTTTGCTTGATGTTGAGTTGGTTTGTAACCCAACCCAAACTTGTCCTTCTTCACCTCCACAGCTAAAACCTTGCCCCAGCCTAGGGCAGTTCCTTCTTCAACAACCTTCCGGGCTTGTTGGTATGATGACATTGGAGTACCAGATACAGCAGATGCCTCGTGCACATTCAAAGCTTCAAACCCCTGGCTCATTGTTTCATGGATCTCTCCATCCATTTCAATGTACTTATAGGTTGCCAGGTGGCTGACAAAAATGTCCTCCTCTCCACAGATTGTGACAACTTGGCCTTCCCACTCAAATTTTAACTTTTGGTGAAGGGTAGACGTTATTGCGCCGGCGGCGTGAATCCAGGGCCTTCCCAACAAACAGCTGTAGGCGGGCTGAATGTCCATCACATAAAAGATAGTTTTAAAGGTCTGCGGGCCAATTGTCACAGGCAGCTCAATCTCTCCCAGAACCGATCTCTTCGAACCATCAAAGGCTCTTACCACCAGGTTGCTGGGTCTCAATGCCAATCCATCATATTCTAATTTCACCAGAGCCTTCTTTGGTAGGACATTCAGGGAAGAACCTGTGTCCACCAGCACATGAGAAAGGACAGCTCCTTTGCATTCCATGGTTATGTGCAAGGCTTTGTTGTGATTGCGGCCATCCGCTGTCAAGTCAGAATTGGTAAACCCTAGCCCATTGCTAGCAGTAACATTTCCAACCACGGTTTCCAATTGGTTGACAGTAATCTCCTCAGGCACGTAAGCTGCGTGCAGGACTTTGAGTAGTGCATTCCGATGGGCTTCGGAGCACATAAGCAGCGAGAGGATGGAGATTTTGGATGGCGTCTGGTGAAGTTGATCCACAATTTTGTAATCACTCTTTTTGATGATTCGCATAAACTCATCAACTTCTTGATCGAACGGAGTCTTCAAGGCTTCTTTAACAGCTTGATCTTCCTGCACCGGGCTCTTCCCTTTTGCCTTGGCAGCAGCTTCTGCTTCGGCTGTAGGTCTTTGGACTGGTGGAGCGAAGAGACGTCCGCTTCGGGTGAAGCCTCCGCCTCCCCCCACATTATCTACTTGTGGTGCAGGTGCTGATGTTTCAAGAGTGATTCTTTTTCCTTCGCAGTACACGTCAGAGCCATAGTGCCAGGGGATGGCCCTATTGCTTTCAAATGGTACTGGTCCAGGCACCGTGACAGTGACCGGACTGATTGCTGCTGCTGAAGGGACTGTTATCGTTTGTGGATCATAAAAGATTGTAACTGGTGCTCTGGCGGGAGCAGCACCTTCTGAATGGTAGGCGGAATTATTTTCAGGATCGTAGAATATGGTAACAGTAGAGACATCTTCATGATTGATTGCTGGTGTTGTAGGAGGTGTTGTTGGAAGGACTGATGTTGTTGTTGATGGAGATTCGAAATGGAATGAAGCTGAAGTTGTAGCAGGAGAAACTGTTGAAAACTGATCATTTGGAAGGACAAGTGAAGTACTTGTTGATGTTGCTGGTGAATTGTCGGGAACCATAGTTGCTGCGGTTGTAGGAGGTTCTGGAACCGTTGTTGATGAAGTTGTCGGATTTGTCGGGAATGATGTGGTGATCTGGAGCAGGCCACTTTGAATAAGGCTGTCAATGCCATTCCTCAGGTCCTCACACCCATTCCATGAAATATTGCAGTAGGGGCACCCTAGTTCACACCCCGGAAATATCTGGTTTTCACGGAGTTGAGCTTTGATTTCCACCAATGGTGTCCTGATCTGATCCACACTGGTTATTAAATAAGACGGTTGGTCTTCTTCAATAGCGTTAATTCGAGGACCACCATGGTTTGGCATAGGGTTTTTATTGACATTGGGCGGAGGTGCAAAATTTAGAGCCTTGGAGTCTACCAAGTCTTGTACCTTCATATGCAGAGCCCTGCATTTTTCTGTACTGTGACCAGGTGCGTTTGAATGAAAAGCACACCTAGCGTTGGAGTCATAGTTTCTTGGTAGACTGTTGGGATCCGGAGGTGCCAACGTTCTTAGCTCAACTAGGTTGAGTTTCAGAAGTTGTGGCAGCAAGGCAGCATACGGCATTGGGATCGGGTCGATCACTCTGTTAGCTTGGGATGGCCTTTGTTGGAATGGCCTCTGTTGATTGTTGTTGGTGTTGTTGTTGTTGAAGTTCCTTGGAGGATACTGATCCTGGTGATACTGAGGTTGTTGTCGGAAGTTTTGTTGCGGAGGTTGATAGACTGGCTGTGGATGAGCTGGAGCAGGAATGGTGACTGCTGCTATTGTTCTCTGAGCATATTGGGGCCTACCCCTGTTTGAATGGATGGCATTGGTCTCGCCAGTTCTTCTCGGGCCTGCAAAAGGCTTCCTTGTACTACTGGACGAGCTGGCACCGTTGTCTGAGATCTTTCCCATTTTTAACAAGCTTTCAATTCTCTCCCCAGCTATGACAACATCTGCGAAGCTGGTGGAAGAGAAAGCAGCCAACCTGTCAATATACGTTCCCTGGAGAGTGTTCATAAACATGTCTGCCATTTCTCTCTCAGACATTGGTGGTTGAACGGCAGCAGCCAGTTGCCTCCATCTTTGAGCATATTCTCTGAAGCTCTCCCTAGATGACTGTGACATTCCCATTAGGAGGGTCCTGTTGGGTGCCATGTCTAGATTATACTGATACTGCCTGATGAAGGCCTCTGCCAGGTCCTTCCAGCATCTAATTGTTGCTCTTGTCAGATGGGAATACCATTCCCTCGATGCTCCAGTCAAACTGTCTTCGAAGTAGAACATCCAGAGCTTCTCATCCATTGTATAGGCCTTCAGCCTTCCCAGAAATGATTGTAGATGAGTCCGGGGGCATGAAGTCCCATTATACTTTTCGAAACAAGGAGGCTTGAACTTATGGGGAATCCTGACCCCGTCTACCAAGCCCATATCCATAACGTCGAATCCCAAAGAGTTTTGAGATTCTAAGGACCTCAACTTCTCAGCTATTTCATCCAACCGTCTATCATAAGTTTCCTCTCCAGCACCCATTACTGTAAATTGGTCCTCCTGAGGGTCTTCTTGAAGTACCCTGGCTGCAGTGGCTGTCCCTTGAACATTTGCAGGAATGTTAATCTCAGGATGTAGATGTGGGCCAAACACAGGAGGGTTAACATGGGGTTGCACCCGTTCATTGTTACTTGTGCCAGCAGTCCCCACATGGGGTTCCTCTTGATTCCTCCCTTCTACCAAAGCTCTGAGCCTCTCCTGGCTTTGAGCTAAATTGTTCATCACTTCCATGAATTGTGTTATCTGCGTTCTCATCTCCAACCTTTCGTTGGCCATCTGGTTTCTGACCTCCGTAAGGTCCTGCTGCATCTGATCCATCTGAATTCCCGGAAGGTTGTTTCTAGTTGGGTACCTGTGTGGCCTGTTGAGGGGAAATACCCGGCGGCGAGCAATAATTCCTGAGATTCACAACAGAGGTTAGTAACAACAAAACAAAAACCTACAAAACAAACAAAAGGGTTAGCATGCAATGCAGTTATGCTTATTTGTTCTCAAGGTATCCGGTTTGGCCTTCAGTTTTGACCCTTCCAGACCCTTGAAGATGATGCTGTTGAAGTTGCTTTCGAAATAAACCCAGATGGAAACTAACACAAATATATTACAAAGGTGAAATAATACAACTTGTTCATTTTACAACACAAGCCCTCAAAGGGGTCAAAATACATCACAAAAAAAAAAGCAAAAGTACATGGAATAGGGATAACAACAAGCAAATGATCAAACTCCAAGGCCAAACTCATCCTCACGAACTTCCTTAAGAAGTGCTTCGGTCACAGGATCAGCCGGCCGCCCCGTAAGATTTCTGATGAGAAGGTTTCTTGTTGCAACAGCTGCAGTCAACTTCTTGCTCTGACTTTGGTCTTTAGACCTCTTCACTCCAGCTCTGATTTCTAGCTCTGATATTTCTTTCTGGGCTGCTGCCATGGCTTTTTCCATCTGCTCCATCTTGTCCTGAACCCTCTTGTCTTCCAGGGTACGAGCCTCGGTGATCCTGACCCACCGGGCTTGACTCTCCTTCAAATACAAGTCTGTCCTTGCTCTTTGGAACTGGGCTTCTTTACAAGCATTCTTCAGAATTTGTTCACCAGCTCTAGACTTGTTGATATAATCTCCAGACTTCTCAATTTTAGTCAAGTGTTCCATCCTCAACTTCTCCAATCTTTCAATCTCCCTCACACCTTCACTCCTCTCCCGGAGGGTCTTCTGCAAAGCCTGGGTTAACTTCTCATTTCTTTCCTTCAAGCTTTGAAACTCCTCCAGACTGATAGTGGCAGGGGGTGGTGCTGAAGATGACTCAGGCATGTCTTTTATGGTGAAGGGCATTCCAGAGAATTGGGCCCTGGCATGGGACCACTCATAATATTGGACTGATGCCACATTATTGCATTTCCCCAGAGTGGTGATTCCCTTGGTTTGAACATGATCCCAGGCCCAGGCAGCCTGCCTAACAGTTGCCAGACTAATCTTGTTCTCACAGTAGAGGGTCTCAACCAAGTCTTGCTCCCTGGGAGTATGGACCAGTGCATAGCCTAATTGCCTCCTGAACAGCAGAGGGTTGTAATTGATACTTCCCTTGACCCCTATTAAAGGCACATTGGGAAAGTGCCCACAGCTTGTGATGATATCTCTACCCTTGGTGCTTTGAGTACACCATCTGATGTCTGCTGAAGTGAGAGTAGTGAGCCTCTTAGCCCAGTTGCTTTGCTGATGAGGATTTAGAAATGCATCTGTCCTGGGTAGATGCTTAAGAAGCCAAGCATGGAATAATGGAGCACAACACCTCACTAGCCTTCCTCTCTGCTTCTCATTCTTCTGATGTACTGAGTAATAGAGATCTCCTAGCAAAGTTGGCACTGGGTTCTTCAGGATGAACAAATGGATGGCATTCTTGCTAATGAATCGTGGCTCATCTGCAAACAACACAATTCCATATACACTTAAGGCCAACAGAGCACAAACAGCTTTCCACTCCCCCAGGGAGGCCTTCAGGCTAGCTTGAGAAATTAAGAAGTCCAGATGAAAACCAGGGATCCCAGCTTTAGAGGTCATATGTTGCTCAATCAAAGCAGGTTCCAGGTGCAGAGCTTTTGCCACCTCTCCATTGCTGGGAAAGACCATTTCAGGGTTGAAAGGGATTTCCCTCTTGATAGGCAAACCAATCAAAGATGAGTATTCTTCTAAAAGAGGCCCCATCTGAAAGTCTTGAAAGGTGAAACATCTCAATGGGGGATCATAAAACTGAATGCAGGTGTGGATGAGGCTCCTCTGTGAAGGGTCCAGATCCGTAACCATGTCCAGTATATCTCCAAAACTCTCCCTGAACAAGGGTATGTGATCTGGAGTGATCAGGGTTTGGATCCTCCTGATGTCTGATAAGTCTGGTTGGAAGAAATGATAGGTGATGTTGCTTTTCTTTGGAGCCATGATGCTGAAGACTGAGTAGAGTGCTGATGAAGATGCTGAGGAGTGGGCCACTGGCTGGCTAGTGCAAGTAACTGAAGTATATGGCTGACAGCTGAAGCAAGTGCTGATGGAGACAGGTCAATATAGCAGACGGGGTCAAAACCAAAACCAAAGGTGAAGGTGGATACCCTGAAACACAAATAAGCAAATGTTAAAATGATGCAATGAGTATGTATGCAAATGAAATGCAAGGGTTTGTGACTGAGCTGGATCTGATCAAAATGCTCTGATATAGGTCCAAGTATGTTCAAGAATTCCAGTTGGAGGTCTAAAAATCCAGTAACCAGGGTAGGGGGCTCAAATAAAGAGCCACATGTCCAGGGTTTAGAATCACAAGAACTGTCCAACATGGAGTATTCTTAACAAAGTCAAAGTAACAGGGTATTCTGAGGTCAAGGTACCTGCAAACCTGTAAACAGCCCAACCCCCTCACAGGTGGTGATCTAGAACAAGGATCCTCAGACTTGGATCAGTTATGAAAAGTGTAAACACTTCTAACCCGGAGGTACAGTGTTTACAATAACCATAACAATTCCTCCTCTAATTCACCTCAGTTTCTGAAGGTCAGTACTAAAAGGTCATCCAGACTTAGCAGGCTTCCCAGATAGCCCTAGCATTGCAGGAAATCTGCAACACAGAGTTCTCAAGAAGAAACCCATATCTGAACCGTGTTTCATATTCCCGCACCAGACCGAAATGGAATGGGAAAGAATATGATTCACTCTAGCCTAGGTGTCACTCAGGTCCCAGGTATAGGACCTTAACTCTCAATGAATCACCCACCCACCAAGGCAAACAACAGATCCAGCCAGCAACAATGACAATATGATATAAATAAATGCAATAAAGAAAGCAGTAAAGTAACTGTACATAAAGCAATAAACAAAAATAAATACAAGCACATAACACCCCAGTAAACACAAATCAAACAAGCGCTAGGAGGAACCCACAAAAAGAACCAGAAGCCCTGGTTGCAGTATAAGGATCCCCAGCAGAGTCGCCAAGCTGTCGCTCCCGACAAATGAGACAGGGTCATATGAAGGTACAGACGCGAACGGTCGGCGAAGGGAACAGTGAGAACACACAGCCGTGAACTCACTGGAGATGAAAAGAGTCGCCAGCTAGGCATTTTTATCCCGGAGGAAAGGCAATGCTGCATAGACCTAGAAAGAAATGGATAAGACGGTTGCGAACCAGAGAGACTGAGAAAGGGGGTTGGTTACGACCTGGGAAGGTATTAGCACCCAGATTGTCCGCCGTACTCGACGGGATCCACGCTTAAAAGATTTGTGTTTTAAAGGGGTAGTGTCAGTGCAATTTGTGTGTAAAAGAGCTGGAAAACAAAATGTACAGGTGTCAGTGTAAAGTGAAGTGAAGTGTATAAATGATGTGTCAGTGTAGGAATGAGAATGAATTGCTCATGATAATGAGGCTTAAAGAATAAGGCTGGGAGGAGGGGGAATATACAGAGACTTTTGTTCGATAACTGTTACGTTATGCCTACGTATCCTCTCGTGCAATGAGGAAGTCAGAACACCGTAGTTCGACCCAAAGAGACTGAAAGATGAATTGACTTGTGAACTGCTTACTTGCCTATGCTCAAGTGTATGATCTGTCTGGCACAGATGCAAACTGTCTTGCATTAGACAGAAGAAGCGAGTTCTCGTTTGTGAGTGAGAGTGATGAGAAAAGAATCCCGGAGGAGACGATTATTGTTTGTTTTTGAGTTTTCAGTCTTTTATTGCTTTTGGATTTGTCATAAGATAATGAGTTTAAGCCTAAACCAATGGGTTAGTAAACTCATCACATCTTCCCTCTGATTAGGGGTAACGAGAATACCTTAAGTGTGAAGTCAGATTCTCACACTTAATCACCTTTGGTGTAGGATTAAGATCATTAACCTACTTGTGATTATTTAGATGTTTTTGGTGATTTTTGTTTAGTGTTGAGTAATGAGGTTAAGCCATAATCATGGATTAAACAGACCCATTACACCATCCTAAGAGAAGGATGATAGATGAGAATGTTTAAGCTGAGGAAAGCTCCTCAACTTAATCCATGATTAGGGATTAAACTCATGACAAAACAAGCCTTTGATTAAGTGGATTTTAGATTAATGATATGATGATGAAGTGAATTTTATGATTTGTAAGACAACTTGAGGGGGACTTGTCCATTAACACTAGGGTTAGTCCTTCTTAACCACTTAAGGAAGAATTAGAACCCTAATGCAAGGCCCAAGTTACAAGTGTGATGTCTTGATGATTATTAAGTGAATTGATTAAGAGATTTAAACACATTAAGGGTTCAAGGCTTAGAATTAAAGTTATGCACTCCATCCCAAGAGAAGGATGCAGGCATAAGCTTAATCACAAAGTCTTAAAGCCTTTAGGGTTTAGTCCCTGATTATGAGATGAGGAGAGAGAACTCAAAGAGAGACACAAAGGTAAAAACTATGAGGGGAGACTAATCAAAACCCTAATTCATTGTCATGCTTGGTTGTTCCTAAGGTTTGTGAGGTTTACAAGAACAATCTTCAAAGGAGCCACCAGGAAGCAGATGAATAAGATCAAGAGAAGCAAAGTGACTTGCTTCATTCAAGAAGTCAAGTCACTTGAAGGAAGAAAGTGGGAGGAACAAGAATGAGCAAGCTCAATCTCAAACACATATAGAAATGCAGCAATGCATGCAAGAGAGATGAAAAGAAAAGTTATGAGAAGTGAAGGCAAATTCACTTCTCAAGTTTACTTACCACCTGAAATGTTAGAAAGAAATGCAATGCAATGCTAGATGGGATGAAATGGTATGATGCAAAGCAAAACCAGAAGCATGTTGATGATGATTATGATGTTATGAGGTGCTGCAAACATGAGGCATGGCATGGAGATGCTCATACAAGATCATGGATGCAAATGATGCAAGCTAAGGAGCATGAACAAGCATGGAAAGTTATGAAGCATACAAGGCAAATGACATGGCAAATATGTGATGCAATGATCAAACATGCTTTCTATGTGTCTTAAGATGTCAAATGAATCATAGGCATGCACAAAATGCAAAGACAAGTCATGTTATGCAAGGAAATGCAAGAAGGATGCAAGAGAAAGCCCAAATTAGGGTTCATGGATCAAACATCAAACAAAAACCAAAAACAGAAGCAAACCCTAAGATAAAAAATGGAAAATGCTACCCAAAGAAACCCTAAACCTATAATGAACCACTTCCCAAAGGGGAACTCTCAACTCTTAACCAATCTCAAGATATGAATTTTCTAAGTTATTAGGGTTTTTTAGGGTTCTATACAAAAGAAATGCCAAACAAATGGAAAATGCAAGATCAAATCATGGCCATTTTACCCTAGAAACTACATGCCAAACACAAAACAATGCAAGAAGAATCAATGTCTCAACCTTCTCCAATAGGCAGAAATGAATTTTTGAACTTAGGATCAAATTAATGCATAAAAAATGATTTAATTCAATGAAAAATTCTTAAAATGCATTAAGATCAAAAAAGAAATTTGGTTTGAAGGTTGGACAATGTTTCTAAATGTCTTAAAACATTTCATGAATTTTTTTGTAATTTTTAAATACCTAAAAGTATTTTTAATTAATTAATTCCCATTAATCAATTAAAAATAATCTTTTAAATATTTAAAAATACTTTTTTAATGATAAAAAATAAAATAAAAATATTTTTGGGTCTTAAAAATTAATGAAACTCAGAGAAAAAAGTTTCATAATTTTTATGTATTTTTTGCTATTTTAAAATAAATATGCAAGTTAATTGAAAAGAAAATGAATAAAAATTAATAAAATGAAAAGGTAAACAGAATGGATGGCCAGGATGGAGCCTGAGTTTGAATGTGTTGACTGGCGCGTGAATGGAGGGTCCAGATGGCCCCTGAGTTAATTAATTATAATTATCTTAATTAAATAAGATTAGGGCAAATGAGTGAATCTGAGCCTTCCATTCGCACGGGGAGTCAAACAATTCAACGCAATCAATGGTCCAAATTCAAACTAACATTAATTATGCAATTAGGGTTTAATCACTCTCAGGTGGCCGGAGAAGACTTCCGGTCGTCTTCTCCGGCCAGCACCTCACCTGAAAAATCCCCAAACCCCTCAAATCGTATCAAAAATGAAAACTAAGAGCATAGAAATGATCTCCATCCTCTCACGAATCAAACCCCTCTCTCAAAACACATTTCTTCTTCCTAAACAAGCTGAATCGAAAGAAATAAAAACTAGGGCACGCAAGCTTCAGAGACAAATTAAATACTCAAATCAAAGCCATTTCAAAAACTAAGAACATCAGGATGATCAGTGAATCACATAGAACAAGTTTGTAACAAGAAAAATGATTTCTGGAAAAATAATTTTCGAGCTACCTGAGATTTGGAGCTTTCAATTTGAGGACTTTCTGGCCACTTCTCCTTGTGCAATCCACTCCACTTGATCCACAGAAGATGCTTGAATGCTCAAAAGGAGTTTAAGTTGGCTGGATAATGAGATTCGAAAGCTCCTGCTCAAGCTTGGTCAGAAATGGCAATGGAACTTCTGGCACTTTCAGGTCATGGTGAGGGGTTGTTTGTGATCCTGAGGATGAATGGAGAAGGTCTGTGGTGTTTGTTTGTGTGTTTGTGAGCTAGGAAGAAAAATTCGAATGAAACTGCAAAGTGAGGTAAGGAATGGCAGTGGAGTGTTCTGGTTGTTTCAGGCTTGGGTTCTTGGTGCTGGGTGGTCTATGGAGCAAGGTGAGTTGAATGGTGAAGATAGTTTGAGTGTTTGCAAGCTGTGGAATCAGATTCGAAGCAAGTTGCAATTGGGAATGTTTGTGTGTATGTCATGAATGAGAGAGCTTCAGCCTTGCTTAGTACATGGAATGGCTTGCAAAATGATATGTTATTTTAATCCAAGTGGCCAGAAGATGTGACATGGCCTGTGGTGATAGGTAAGTTTACTTTTGCAAAAAGGTCAACTTTTGTGTAAGGCAAGTATGGTGAGGTGCTAGGCAAGTACAATGGGCATGGGCTGCGCAGCATGATGAGTGTGTGAGGCTAGCTTGATTCAAGGACCAATGCAGCAAGTTGGTGAGGAGAAATGAGTGTTTTGCAACTTGGTTACTTTTTGCCTTTTCATGAAAATCTCTCATTACACAAACTATAAACATGTGAACCTTGGTCCAATTCTGATTTTTAAGGCTCAAAGAAGGTTTGTGTAATGGTTTGAAATGAATTAGAGGTCACATAATGCATTGGTTCATGACTTTGCAAAATCTCCATTTGAAACTTGCCTTGAAAATCAATGATTTTAGCCAACTTTGTCTTGCCATAACTTTTGATCCAAAAAGAGTTTGATCATGTTCTTGTACTTTTTGAAAAGGGAAAGATGAGATCTACAACTTTCATGACCAAAGTTTTTCCATTTGAAGCCTTTTTGGATCAAGAATCAAAGCTTGAAAAATGACCTAAAATGATGCATTCTTGAAAAGTCAACTATGCCCAAAAAGTCAACATTTGCAAAAACCCTAAATTCTTGATTTCTATGAACTTCAACCTTCTTCCATGATCAAATAAAGATCATATACACTCAAAATGATGAAGATCACCCCTTGGTTGGGTCATTGGGGGCCTCAGATGCCCTGATTTTGCACTGACTTGTCCAGAAAGTCAACCCTTGATCAGATGACTTCCCCATGGAATTTCTTCATGAAAATTGATATGAATACTCTTTATACCATATAGAGACCAATGGAAACAAGAATGACCAAAAAAATTGGAGTTATGGCCTCTGAAACCAAAACCCTAATTTTAGGTCATCTGTGCAGTCAAGCCTGGCTCTGCATCTATACCAATCCCAGTTCTTGTGATTCTTTTGCATTTTTGACTTTGAGAGGATGTAATATGGTACAAGAACACATATGGACCCCTTTTAAGTGATTGGTTGCCTTTGGAGTGGCTCAAGAAGCTCTTGGATTGCTCAGATCACCAACCCTAGGTGCAGATGACTTTGAATCTATGCAGTGAATCAAAAATGAGATGTGAGATGATATGATTGAGTTTATGCATATGAGATGATCACAAGCCATGGTGTGAATGGGTGAGGGCAAATTTGGGGTGTTTACAATCGCCACAAATATTTAATCCTGATTTTTTTTTTTGTCCTTGGGAAGGTATGTAAATGGTCTATACGAATATCTATTACCTAATCCGGGATATTTCCATTAGAGATAATTGCTACGAAGATTTATTTCTAATGGTCTATGCAACAGTTTATCATTGGAAGGGTACGTAAATGATCTATACGAAGATCTAGTGCTTTAATCCAGGATATTTCCAGAGGAGATAATCGTTACGAAGATTTATTTCTGATGGTCAACTATCTTTGGGATAGTGTGTAAATGATTTATACGAAGATCTAGCACTTAATCCAAGAGATTCTTTCAGAAGAAGTTCAGGGATAATCGCCACGAAGATTTAATCCTGATATTATTTTTGTCCTTGGGAAGGTATGTAAATGGTCTATACGAAGATCTATTACCTAATCCAGGATATTTCCAAAAGAGATAATCGCTACGAAGATTTATTTCTAATGGTTTATGCAACAGTTTATCTGTGGGATGGTACATAAATGATCGACACGAAGATCTTGTACTTAGCCCAAGATATTACCAAAAGCAATTCAATAAAGATCGCCACGAAGATTTGATTTTGATGCTTAAATTAAAGTATGTTCCTAAAGACGGTTCAGAGCCGATCTATACGAAGATCTAACACCTAATGAAGGATATTCTTTTCCCCCAGAGATAATGCAGAGACGATCTATACGAAGATCTAGTGCTGACATTCAACTCAAACCATGTTACAGGAATAATTCAGAGACGGCCTATAGAAAGACCTAATACTGATATCCAGTGACAACATAAAGATACTATCATCTTCTGATATTATGGATGGCATTTATAAGCCCATCTCCAGTTCCTCTGAGTGGCATATGTAAGCCCACTCCAGCATATGCAACCAATCAGCAGTATTACTTTACGCACCGGCGAGTGCAAATTTTTGGGCTTTTGTGTTCAATCCCCTTTAACCTTCCAAGTCACGAATGGCACACAGGCCAATCTAACTCCTCGGATTTTAGAAAATTGAACAGGGGCAGCTGTTGAACCCCAAAATTTGCCCTCACCTAGACAAGAAATTGTGTACTAAGGTGTTCCAATAGGTTCACAAGGTTCACAAGGTATCTCAAGAGGTTCACAAGGTTCACAATTAGTCAGAAAGTTTGACAATTCCCTCAGACAAAGCATTCTCCTAAGCAATGGACCCTAAACTAGGGTTTTGGATTTCATCAAGCTAAATGGATTTCCAATGCTTCAAGGGAGCTTCATAACATCTTACATATCTTCAAGAATCCCTATGTCAAGTTTCAAGGCTTTCCCAAAAACTTTGCTCAATCAGATGATCAGATATGCAAAAATCAGTCAAAGTGGTTAAAAAGTCAAACTGAGGTCAACTGTGGTCAAACCAAAGTCAAACTTCATGATTTTTTACCAACATCAAGTTTATGAAGTAAAATTCATCATTTTATCAAGGGTTGATCATGATTCATCAAGGAAGGTTCAGATCATCAAGAATCAGGAGTTTCTAATTTAGGGTTTTCATAGGAAAAGTCAACTGAACTTTGACCAGCCATAACTTTCATATGCTTCATCAAAAATTTTCCATCCAAATCTCATTTTGAAGGAAATTTAATTCTATACAACTTTGTGTCTCACAAGCCAAGCCTAAAAATTCTTCATTTGAAAGGTATGAGCCAAAACATTACAGGTCATTTTAAAAGTCAACAAAAAGTCAACATCTTCCAAAGGGCATAATTTGAAAATGGTAAGGGATATGGACATGAGACCAAAAAGGTTGGTTATAGGATTCTCTAAGATTTCCAAAATGTCCAAGAACACCTTCATAGCCTTAAAATTGAGGGATTTGTGCCTTTGCAAAGTTGGGAAATTTTTTAGATGTATATTGAGCAAATGGGGTCTTAAAACCAATTCTTTCCACATGGGCTTGCAATTTTGTGATCCAATCTTTACCATGACATCATGCACGACCCAATTCTCATTTATTCAGATTTTTATAATTTATTTTATATTTATTTTGATTTTATTCATTAAAATTCAATTTAAATAAAAATAAAATATGAAAACTCAATATTTAAATGTGATTCTTCTTCTAGAAACTCTTAAAGACCATTTAAATTGATTTGATGTTATCCAAATTCTTGCTAAGACAATTGGGCATGAATATATTTGATTTTTTGACTAATTTGGCAAGAAGATTTCTTCACATTCAAGTCATCCAAAAGCCCACAAAGTCACATGTTTTTTTTTGACCTAATTTGGTTCACTATATGAAGAGGAACATAACACAAACAGAGGGGACGAAAAAATCTGCAAAAAAGAGGCACTTGAAGAACACAAAAAATCTTCCAAAAAGTTGAATTCGGTTTCATAGTTGCAGCTTATTTCAAACAATTTGGAAGGTTGGGATAGCTTCCTTGATGAATTTCGAACATGCTCAGATCATTACATTCATCAAATGCTATATGAATTGACTAACCCGAATGCATCTTCATGCTTGAATATTTTTTTTCGTTTTCACTATTTTGTGCACTTTCAATTAATTATGACCATCTAATGATGTTTGTTTTGTGGTATAGAGTATTTCTGGATGCATCAATTGAACTTTAGGTGCTTATGTGAAGAGAAGTCATTGTTAGGGTTCTTGGCTTCAATTTAGGGCTTCGCGTTTTAATCAATATAAATGACTTCTAATTGCGTAAATGAATTGGTCTAGTTATGTTGAGTACAATGGTACTTTTAATTTGAAGAAATTTTACAGGTATGGTGATCATTGAAGAAAACGTAGGAAATCCTACAAAACTAATTTCGCAGGTAATGTTGAAGCTAAAACCGCAGGAAACTTTGCAGGTCACAAGGAAGAAGACAACCTGAATGGCGCCAAATCCATAATTTGAAAAAGTCTTTATTTTTATATATTTTGATGTTGGTTATATATATTAGATGGCCCATGTGGCGTAGTGGCAATGAGCGTATGTTGGGATGTTTGAGACCAAGGTTCGATCCCAGGTTTTGACAAATATTTTTTTGGGTTTTCTTGATTTTAGCAGGTTTAACATATATGTACGCGTGATCGTCCTACATCATACCACAAGCGTATAGCCCAATGGTCTTTGTTGCAGCTTGGTAATGGGGAGGTCCTGGGTTCAAATCCATGCCTCCCCATATTTTTTAAAACCTGTTTTATTTTCTTTTTCTTTATATTTTCATAATTTAATTATTATATTATTATATTATATTATTTAATTATCTTATTAACTAATTAACCAATTAAATAACTCTAATTTTAACTTAAGTATATTATATCATAAAATATTTTTGTAAATAAATATTAATTATTCTTTCTAATAATTTTTATTATAGTATTAATTTTTGTTATATAATTTGTAAATAAATATTTAAAACCTTAATTACTTAAAAACTCCAATTATTTTCTAAAACAGCCTAATTTTCCTATTAACCCTAAAAAACCTAATTTATTTTTCTAAACCCTAATTAATATATTAACCCTTATTTCTTTTATTATTATGTAAATAATTTAATTTTTTTTATTATTATTATTAAATTGTTTAAATTCTTATACTATCTTAATTAACTTCTAAAAAATTTATAATTGTTGTCTAACCTAAAATAACTTCTCTTTTAAATTTTAATCTTGATTTATTTATTTATTATTATTATCATTATTATTATTGCTATTATTTTAGTATTATTGTTTATTTATTATTTTATTATATCTATTATTATTATTATTCATTTTATTTGATTATTATGTATCTGCTAAAGCCATGTAATATTTGTAGATTTATTTTCCGTCTTATTTTATTTTAGTAAATATTTTACTGTATGGTTAGTAATCTTAGGGTGTGTATAACCTATATGTGATTAAAAATAATCTAGAAAAATAATTTAAATAAGATAAATACTTGAATATAAACACTCACACACGTAAGTCGATCTTGGATCGCCATCTTGCACTTCCTAGGTTACCTCTCTCAGTTGCCTTAAATATGGTCAAGTCCCTCGAATATAGGGGTGTCTTAAGCAAAATCCCTCCATAAAATCATCAGGTCCCTACAGTTTAAAAGATCAAGTCCCTTCGAGGTTGCCTACGGAATAATGATCATGTCCCTTCGAATAAATGATGATAGTCCCTACGAATTGCTAAATACACCCCTTAAGTTGCCTTCATTGACCATACGATGACCCTACGCCCGTCCCTTAAACAAATCCAAGGTAATGACTACTTATTCCTTAATAATAGGGATAGTCTTACCCTTGAAAGAACATACGAGAACACGAAAGACTTAATCTAGGGTAGGTACCTTATAGTTACTTGCTCACACTTTTCAAAATTACTTTTACACCTCACAATTTCTAAACTAGGCTTTGTATACACCCATACGAGGGTCATTACCAAGTACTTAAAGAAATTTTTCTAATCACACACTACACATTTCAAAAACAATTTAAGTGAGCTAAGTAACTAAGAGCCCATGGATAACCATGGATATAAAGGGTGCTAACACCTTCCCTTTGTATAACCTACCCCCCGAACTCAAGTCTTTTAAAATAGGTCTTTCCTGTTCTTTTATGTCCTTTCCTCTTGGATAAAATAAAAGTCGGTGGTGACTCTTGCTATCCGCAACATGACAAAAAGTCAGTTCTCCCACCGTGTTACAATGGGGTATAGATTTTATGGGACCATTCCCACCATCTTTAGGAAACCAGTATATCTTAGTAGTTGTAGACTACGTGTCTAAGTGGATTGAAGCTATTGCCGCACCCACAAATGACACCAGAGTAGTGATCAAATTATTTATAAATTATATATTCCCCAAATTTGGAACACCTCGTTTAGTCATAAGTGATAGAGGATCACACTTCATATCAAGAATATTTGATAAACTTTTAAGCAAGTATGGAGTTAAGCATAGTGTGTGTGTGTGTGTGTGTTCTATTATATGCATGATTATTTATTTTTATATATATGTCTAATAACAAAAAAAATAATACAAACAAATATTTTCTTTTTTATGTTTAATATTTATTAAAGGTTGTGCAAGTATCGTGCCTAAGAAGAAGAAAGCAAACGCTATTTGAACCCCCAAAGACAAAAAGGTATGCAAAGCCCACTTAGATTTTTCAAAATTTGGGCCCAGCCACGAAATGGCCTTGTGGCGCTCACCATGGAAGCATGGCGCCCGCCATGACATCCCACTAAAATCGGGACAGATTCACTCCCCCCACCATTTTTGAACCTTCAAACTTCCAAAACCCATTTTTTCCCTCTTCAAAAACTCCATTGAACCCCATTAAAGCTTCCACCTTTATCATTCATTCACCATCCATTAAACTCTTCCAAATTCCATTTTTATTTCCATTCATTCCAAACCATAAAAATCCCACCTTTATCATTTTCTATTTAAACCACTCTTCACCACCTTCAAATCATCCAAGGAGCAAGAACAATGGATTTCTACTGATTTATTCTTCGCGGAGGAAATCCCGGGGATAGGCAAAGAAGGATCATTCAAAAGCTTCAGAGTCGAGAAATTCTCTCGACTAGGTACGTGGATGATAACTATCTGTATTCTTTGGGTTTGTACCATAGTGTTTATCATTTATTAGATTTTTTAGGCTTGCACAATATTTTTGAAAATTAGGAACCTACCTTTGAGAGGCTGACAATTGAATTTTTGAGTTATTTAATATATATTGTCAGTCCTAACACTGCTAGCACAGTCGGTACTGTCAATTTTAGAATGTTTGGAATCCCTCATTGGGAAGGGGCTAAATGTGAGGTCCCTTTGGATTCAGAATGGTCGGCCGATGTATTTTCCTTCTGGCAGAGACTGTCAAATACTTCAATAAATTCTTTTGAAGGAATACTCGCATCGACCATCCATAACCCGGCCATCAGAGTTTTTAGATATCTGTTGGCATGTACTATTTTTGGCCGGGAGAATCTGAATAAGGTAAATGCTAAAGATCTTCTATTTTTTCATGGAAGCCTCACAAATAGTCATATCAATCTGGTCCCATTTATGCTTGCACACCTGGCTTTAACTATTAATAAAACAGGACCGGTTGTTTTTGGTGGACTTGTTACGTCTATTGCTTGGGCCCTTAACCTGAACAATGAGATAGCCACACTTGAACCCCTACCTCCTCGCATAGTTAACTTAAAATTTCTAAAAGACATGAAATTGTGCCGAATGAGAAGAACAGGTGGTTATGAATTCATGATTCATGGTGTAGCTATCCCATCTATTGCCTTACCTTGAAATAGACGTACCGATGTACGTAATGCAAGGAATTGGACCTATGATTTAAATGTTCCACTTGTTCTAGGTCCACTTCCTCCTAATGTTCCTGATGGGGAGGGACATGACACTGATGAAGAATTTGATCGGAGAGAGCAATCTCACGTACCTCACGTGTCCCCCCATCATCCTTCACATCCACACACCGCACCATCTTCCTCTAACCCTATTGCGGGTGCTACTCCTGGATTTTATATTACTAAGGAGATGTGGCGCGATATGACAGCTAGAGAAGAAAGGAGAGACAACCTACTCTCTACCATTTCACAACAAATGGCGGATAACATGAGTTATATGGAACAATCGCGATTGAGTGCGGATCGTGCCTACGAGAACGTTTGTCGTACCTTGACTGTGATCACAACAGAACAGTCTCGTCAGCAAGAAGTCAACCGTCGGCATTACCAGCTTATGGAGGCCACGCTGGGTTCTGTGCTAGGTAACCTTTGGCAGGTCAAAGAGGCTCAGGCAGCCTTATCGGCCCGATTAGACCAGAGAGACCACCACCGCAGCAGATCGCGTCGTTTCAGGCATCCTAAGCAGGACGGCGAGGGCATCAGTGGTCCTCCACAGTAGTTTCACAGGTTACTCTCATTATCTTATTTCGAAACATTGGGGACAATGTTCGATTTAAGTGTGGGAGGGGATTTTATTGCTTTTATTTGCTTCCTGTTTTTCTTCTTTTCAGTTAGTTATTTAGTTTAAGTTTTTTCTAGATAATGCATGAGTCTGACGAGTCACCAGTATAGTGTATCTTTAGTGCACCCTCATTTCCCCCATTTCTTTAGCCTTACAAAAAAAATCAAAAGAAAACAATGTTGTTCCACATGTTTTTTTGGGCTTTAAGACAGGTTTAGATTAGGATGTGGTGACTTAGGTGAACTTTTTGGAACATCAGTATCGTTTTAGCACCATAGACTTCATAAATATAGGAATCACTCCTAAACCCCGCATACCATGGCCTTTATTATCATACAAAAATTTTCCTAAGTTGTTTATTCTAGCAGTCAACTCCGGCCTAAGCATGCTCTACGTAGGGGACCGATGAATATAAGTGAATGATCCAGTGCTAATAAAAAAGAGAAAAAGGAAAATTCTGGGATAGGTGTCCCTCACAAAGTCATTTAAACCAAAAAGAAAAAAATTGCCACAAAAAGAAAAAATTGCAGTCACCCATTAATAGTTGGTTCAGATGTATCTGTCACTGAACTCGGTAGGGCGGATTACGATCCGATCCCCCACAACTGCATTTGGGTCAAATAAAAGGGTTTAAACAGACTTATGTGCCATAAACCCTATGTTTCGGATCAAAATCACTAACCGGTCACTCTACTATGAAGCACGTACAGATAACGGGCATAATGTGATTGCGCCTGAATGAAAGGGACCCAAAAAGTGATGAAAAGATAGGCCTAGGTATTGTGGGATGATATGGGTTGGTTAATATAGGATTGAAGTTTATGCCCGTGTCATTATGATACCCTTGGTTTACGTAGTTAGTACCTGTCACTGCATCTTGGCTTGAATTTAGAAGCCCTTTTAGCCCAAATCACGCGTTGACACTAGTTTTCTCCTTTGAGCTTTAAATGTTTTGCTTGAGGACAAGCAAAGGTCTAAGTATGGAAGGATTTGATAACACTGAATTTCACTGTGTTTCTGACTCCGATTTCGCATGCATTCTAAGTGTTTTATTGCTATTTTGTTATGTTATTACTATGTTTTTCTTTGTTTTCAGTTTTTTACTTTAATCGGAGCCTCGAGCGAGAAAAAGAACAGAAAAGGAGCTAAAAAGGGAAAAAAATCAAGTAATTCAGCATTGTGCACTTGTGGCACCCACTGTGGTTGGCGCCATGGGGTCAGTCGTGACGTGGACACATCTCCACCTCCCCTCAACTGCCATGTTCCCCATGATCCCCACTACATCACTTCATTTTTCACTCATGGCGGGCGCCATGAGGGTGTGGTGGGCGCCACAAGGCAAAATGAAGTTTCCCTCCATTTTTTGGTTACAAGGGCATCCATGCCTTTTCATACTATTTTCTTGCCTATAAATAGGACTTTAGATTTTCGTTTTTCATCATCCAAACTTAGAATCTCTTAGGCATATATTAGTTATAAATTAGTAACCACTTCACATCGGGGTGTTACTACAATCGAGTGATCGAGTCTGTATATGTCTGTGTGATCGAGTCTTGGAGCAGTTTGGAAGGAAGTTAATCCTGCCGCCATTTTAATTCCAGTTCGTATTTTAATTTCCGCACTGCTTTATTTTATTTTATTTCCACACTGCTTTATTTTATTTTATTTCCGCACTGCCTTACTTTTATTTACTTTCCCGCACTCGCACTTTATTTAATTTACTTTCTGCACTCGCACTAATTATCTTTTATGAAAAATATTAAAATGAACTTTTACTTTACCATGTCTAGCTAATTTTATAAAGGTTAGAATTTAAGGATCATAATTGAACCGATAATCTATACAACTGTTTGTAGAAACGTTTAAGGGCTATTTTTGACTTTCAATATAAGTTCTCATATTCTTTAAAGTTCCGTTGGGTAAGATCGAAAGTCGTCCAATGCCTATTTAAACTTAATTGTTTTTAACTATTTCAAAAACAACCAAAAGCGCTTTGTTTAGTTCATTAGGAGTTTTTAGATTAAAAAGAAAAGAGATTTTAAAACTATTTTCGGACGCGTTAAGAAATTTAGAGTCTGGTTCGTGAGAACCTCTTTTTGCTAGAAAGTCCAGGTCAAAATATTTTTCAACTTAGTTAAGATACTATATTTCTTAAAAATAGGTTTACTACTCTAACGCAGTATGCACCTTTTTATCTGTGACAATAGGAGGTTTTGATTAGGGAGTACAACTTGGTTCTGAATACGCGAAAGCGACAGTTCCCATTAAATTAGTTATTTTCAAAGTAGGAAACATTGCCCATAAGTAGTTCTATTAGCAAGTACTTGATTATCACTTGATTATATGAATTGCATTCAAACCTGTCTTTATCAATTAATTTTAATTTACTATTTTATTTATCATTGCGCACCCTTTAAAACCATTATTTTCAATTGCCATAGATACACACCATAACAACAGATAACGATAGATTGACACTTGGTCTCTATGGATTCGACAATCTTTTATATTACTCTGACGTGTTCCTACACTTGTGAAAAACACGCATCAAGGGTCGATAGTGAGGGGTTAGAATCTAGTAGGTTGGAAGGTGAAATGTCAATGAATGTCATTAAATGAAAAGATACAATAGAATCGGTATGGATCATATGGCAGAGTTGGTGGTAAGTGGTAAGGGAAGGATATGATTTTGGGTCCCCCGTTAAGGTGATTGTGGTCTCTTTGTGGGAAAAGGTGATAGAGGGAATGGAAAAATCTGCTTGTATTGGTCCAAGTGTATGTAACCATGTCATCCCGAGAGCAACATTGACACCCTCAATAGGTAGTAAGTAAAAGGAGAGGGAAAAGGGCTGACCTTGTAGGGAAATTTTGACATCTTGGCATATACCTTGACATTGTAAGTGGGAACCGTTACCAACCATAATAGAGAATTGTGGAGTTGGTGTGGTGTGAAGGTTTAGGTGTTGGGCCAGTCTTGGTTGTAAAATGTTGTGGCTGCTTCCGGTATCCACCAAAACCATAACCAGAAGTTCACCAATGAAACCTTAAAATTTGAGAGTTTGGGGAGTAAAATGACATGTTAAGGCTTGAGTGGATAGTTAAAAATAGGTGTTATTAGCATCTGCCTCCATAGTGTCCTCTTGAGGATTGTCAGGGATGGGTTCCATGTGGAAATCCTCGTCAGTAAGTAATAAGAGGAATCTGGTGGTAGTACATTTATGGTCGGGAATGAATTTTTTGTCACAGTTAAAACAGATCCCTTGGGCTCTACGCTCCTGGAGTTGTGAACTTGACAAACGAAGTATGGGAAATTTTGGTGGTGGTTTGATGGGTGGGTGGGCTTGGGATGGGCCTGAGGGGTGATTTAGGGTGGCCGAAGTAGTAGATGAGGAATGGTTGGGGTGGTTGTTGGTGTTGGGGAAAGGTTTTTGAAATTTGGTTTTTGCATCATGAATTTTGGATTCAATCAATTTGACAAGGTCTATAGCTTGTGAAATGGAAATGGGCTTAAGTATTGCCATTTCATTTTGAATATTCTGTCGCAAACAAGAAATAAAGCAATTTAATATGGCATCTTAAGACAGCCCGACTACTTGGGTACCCAATTTTTTGAACTTAGCTTGGTAATCCACAACTGAACCATCTTGTCGTAATTTAAACAGCTCTGCCTGATGATTAGCGTAAGGAGATGGGGCAAATCTTAATTCTAAAGCTTTAATAAAAGAGGCCCAATTTGTGAGCAGGAGGTTTTGATGCATCTACTTGAACCAACATAATTCATCTCCTTTTATATAAAAAGACATCATGACTAAGCGATTTTCTGGTGGTAAATTGTAAAATGTAAAGAATTGTTCCACTTGGAACAGCCATTCTAAGGGGTTAGAGTCGTCGAACATAGAGAGTTCCAACTTAGGGATTCAGAAGGGTGGTAATTGAGGGTTTTGAGATAAAGGAAATTGGGGATATGGAGGAAGAGTGTAATTCGGTATGTGGTTGGGGTAGGAATATAAGGTGGGTCCATATAATTGAAGGAGGGGTAAAATCTGGAAATAGTTGTGAAAGAAGGTACTGTTGTTGTGCGCAGAGGTAGTATGGATGTTGGGTTGGACGTGGCAGATTGGTTGGGCAAAAGGGTGGTGTGGGTGATGAGTGGTGAGTTATGGGTAGGGGTAGTAATGGTCAAAACAGAAGTTAAATGAGAAGTAGTCATAGGAATGGAATGTGGGATTTGTTTTATATTGGAAGAACTTGCAGTATGTGGGTTAGGTGTGTGTTGTTGTTCTTGTTCTTATTGAATATTCACGTTTTTCAGCAAGCTCACTGGGGCTTCAAACCAATACATTTCCAGCTCTTTGTCATTGTTCATTCTGGTGTGAAGCTCACTCATTTGTTGCCCAAAATCAGCGATGACTTTATCAAGCTTCTCATTCATTTGTAATTGGGTTTCTTGTATAGCATTGTCAATGAGAAGTTGAGTGGTGTGGACAGCCTCCTCAATAATCTCTCTAGGAGAAGGATTGGGTGGTTTGGGGGGAGCCATGATTATGGAATGGAAGCACCAATGATAGATATCAGCTCAAATAATTCACCAAATCAAAATAACTAAAGAAGATAACAAATAAGACAACTTTCAAAATTTTGCATTCATAACAAGGTAACCCTTATAATATATATCTAGGGTTACTATGGATCAAACGGCCAGGACCTTACAATAAGAAAAACAACTAAAAGACCTTAACTAAAAACTGCTAGCGATACCCCCTAGTGATAGTAGTTCTTAAGCCAAATGGTTTATTTCCTTTTTCTAATGGGATTTTCTTTCTTCATAACACACACTCAATGATAAAGAATGCATTTTCTATATTATTGACACGTGAATAAACCATACAAATCAACCATATTTTTGAAGTACATACTAAGAACTGTAAGACATATATCGCATAAGATTAAACTTACATTAGAAACTAACATTAAACTTACTAGCATAAGAAATGCTAGAGATTTAAGTACAAATAAACAATACACCAGGAAATAAACTGATAAAAATGACAAAAACAGCCTGCTACACAAAATTACCCCACAAATAGCTACTACCTTCCAAAAACCAGAACTAAAATAAAGGAAAAATTAACCTCATACATGAGAACAAATTGTCTAAAGAGGATAGTGTTGCCGCTCCGAACCACGGAAACCACCTCCAGAAAACGATACAACAACTAGCTTCAGAACCTTGGATAAATGTGCCACAAAGAAAATGACACCATAACAAAGAAGCTCACAACACAACCTGCTCCGCCACCAAAAAAACTTCAAGCACAAGAAACAGTACAACAGAGAAACGGACGCTCGAAACTAGATATTTTGGGATTGATTTCTATTGTGAATCGGATACCTTAGAATCAAAGTATAATAGGTTTCTTTATGATCAAGAAACCCACAAAGGTTAGGGTTTAGGGTAACCAAGGATAACAACAAGGATTGGTTATAAACTGTTATTCTTTCCTTTCTCTTGAAACAAGATTACAAGAATAACAAATAACTTCTCTCACTTTTGAATTAGGGTCCTATTTTCCCTTATGCAAAAGATGAAAGACTAGTATGTTATTTATAAGAAAAACTAACATACTAACCTAATGGGCTTTTTAATAATTACCCATTACAAGCTAACTGAGGGTACAAGCTAACTTAAACAATTGGATCCATAACACAAGGCCCAATTAGACATACATACTAGAAGTGACTTCGATTACAGTATGTATAACTTCTGCACTAGCATGTGAACCAGTTTCGACTTCATGTCAAAACCTCTCTCGTATTAGAGTTCGATCTAATATTCCATAAATCTCCACCTTTGACCAAACTCTATACCAACAAGAAAGCAAAAACTAGCTTTCTTCATGCAGCATTATCAACTACATATAGTGGAAAAACTTACAATTGGGTAACGTCTTAGTGATCATATCAGCAGCATTATGATGTGTCGACGCCTTCAGCACTTAGACCTCTCCACGCTCGATTACCCCTCTGACATTATTGCTTGCTATTAGAATATCATCGATATAAAGCAACAAAATAACAAATGAATTACCCGATCGAAATATGAAGTAAACACAATGGTCGAACTGGCTTCTGATGAAACTTATGCTTGCCATGAACTTATCGAATCTCATATTCCACTGTCGAGGAGATTTTTTCATCCCATATAAATATCTCTTCAGTTTTCACACATATTATTCTTTCCCCTCTTCGACATACCCTTCAGGTTGCCTCATTAGGATTTTTCATCAAGATCACCATACAAGAACACAGTATTCACATTTATTTGTTCCAGTTCAGGGTCAAACTGTACCACCATGGCAAGTAACATTCTAATGGACATGTGCTTCACAACAGGAGAGAACACATCATTGAAGTCGACACCTTCTTTCTAAGTGAAACCCATTGCAACCAACCTTGCCTTGTATCTCTTTGAAACCACTCCTTTGATTCCTTCCTTAACTTTGAAAATCCATTTACAGCTGACTAACATGGCTCCAACGGGTTTCTTGATCTATTTCCAAGTATTGTTATCATGAAGAGATTTAATCTCATCATCCATGACCTTCAAACATTCATTATTATTTTGACTCCTCATAACTTCCTTATAGTCTCTATGTTCTTCGTTTAGAACCTCACTTGAAGATATTAAGGCATAAGCTATAAGATCTACATAACCAAGTATCTGAGGTGGCTTGATGACTCTTCTCGACATGTCTCTTGCCAACAGGTAGTCATTATCAGTCTCCTCATCTTCAACAACAACTTTTGCTTCTTCTTCGACTTCATTTGGGTCATGCAATTCAGCATCACTATGCTCCCCCTCAATAGGAATTACTCCATGTTCCAGCTCTTTGACAACATCATCAATTTTCTTGAAAAACATCTCAGCTTCATTGAAAACTACATCTCGACTGGTGATACACCTCTTGTGACCTGGCTCTAGGCACCATGGCCTATAAGCTTTGACTCCTTCAGGGTACCCATGAACATGCATTTTAGATCTCTAGGTTCGACCTTGTCTTTCCTAATGTGAGCATAAGCCACACAGACAAATACTCTCAGTTTTTTTAGATCTGGTGGATGTCCTGACCAAACTTCTTCAAGTGTCTTCATATCTAACGCAGTCGAAGGACATCTGTATATCAGATATGTTATTATCAAAACAGCCTCAGCCTAAAACACCTTCTTCAATCCAGCACTAACCAACATGCATCTAACCCTTTCGAGGATTGTTTGATTGAATCTCTCAGCTAGACCATTTTGTTGAGGAATACCTACTACAATCTTATGACTTACAATCTTAGACTTGACACAATAACTATCGAAAGCTCCGTTGTAGAATTCAAGGTCATTATTAGTTCTCAACCTCTTGACCTTTCTGCCAATTTGAGTTTCGACCAGAACCTTCCAACTCTTGAAATTCTCAAAAGTTTCATCCTTCGTCTTCTGAATGAATACCCATAACTTTCTGGAATAATCATCAACTATGGATAGAAAATACCTTGCACATGAATGTGAAGGATTCCTTGCAGACCACAAAGATTAGCATGAATGTAATCAATGGATCCATGTGTTCTTTTTTTACCTTTGTTAAACTTCACCCTACAGGATTTATCAAATACATAGGGTTCACAAAACTCCAACTTCTCGACTTTGTCACCACCTAACAGGTTATGTTTCGCCAGTTCGATCAGGCCTCTTTCGCTGATATGGTCCAATCTCATGTGACATAATTTTGTCTTCGACAACAGTTTCGTGGATGCAATATTTGTCGAACCACTTACAACTTCAGCCTCAAGGGTATACAAGCCTTGTTTCTTCACGTCTCTCAAGACTTCCTTCGACCCCTTCATGACTCTTAGGATACTTTTATCTCCTTGAAAAACATATCCCTTCTTGTCGAATTCACCAAGATAAATTAAATTTCTCTTCAAGTCAGGTACATACCTAACTTTAGTCAATAGCCTTATTGACTCATCATGGAGCTTGAATCTCACAGATCCAATACATGCAATTTTGCAAGCTTTGTTGTGTCCCAGAAGCACTGATCCACCATTTTGAGCACATAATTCCTCGAACAAATATTTGTTTGGAGTCATGTGCCAAGTGCAACCTGAATCCATAGTCCATTCTTTTCTTGAGTCTCCACTTGAAACCACAAGAACATTAGATGATTCGAAATCATCTTGAACAATGGTCGTGTTCCCATTATCCTTACCTCCATGATCTTTCAGGCATTCAGGGCACACCTTTCAAATGTGACCATCCTTCTTACAATGGTAGCATTGAACACTAGATGTTTCACCACCATAAGACTTTTGCTGACTTTTACCCTTCTTCTTGTCGAACTTACCATTCTTTCGCAAGATTTTATATATATATATATATATATATATATATATATATATATATATATATATATATATATATATATATATATATAGAGAGAGAGAGAGAGAGAGAGAGAGAGATGTATATATATATATATATATATATATATATATATATATATATATATATATATATATATATATGCCTTAACGGCCAAGCCTTCACCAACCGTGGAAGGTTTATGCTCCTTCCGTTCGTTCAAGTCCTTAGAGTACAAGGAAGATTGAACATCTTCAAAGGTCAGGGACTCTTTTTCATACAAGAGGGTGTCTTTGAAATGAGCATGTGTTATGGGCAATACGCATAACAGCAACAGCGCATGATCTTCATCATCGATCTTTACAAATATTTTCAAGATCAAGAATCAGCTTGTTGAACATATCCAATTGTTCATCCAACACTTTGTATTCTCTCATCTTGAATTAATACAAAGCTAGCTTCAAGTTGAGTCGATTCAGCAGCGATTTGGTCATGTACAAATCTTCAAGTTTCAACCACAACCCTGACTTCGTCGTCTCCTTTGATACCTGTCAGAGAACCTTATCACCAATGCTCAACAATATTGCGATGTGTGATTTGTCAATCATGGTCGTCTTTTCAGCTACTGTTAACGCATCATTCATGGTCGCCTCTCCCTTCAACACTTCCAAGCAACTCGGCTGAACAAGTAGGACTTTCATCTTCAAGCGCCACAGACCGAAATCGTTCACTTCGGTGAACTTTTCAATCTCACACTTTATTGAAGGCATCTTCTCCACGCTCACCGCACCAATTTATTGTGAATCAGATACCTTAGAATCAAAGTATAATAGGTTTCTTTATGATCAAGAAACCCACAAGGGTTAGGGTTTAGGGTAACCATGGATAACAACAATGATTGGTTATAAATTGTTATTCTTTCCTTTCTCTTGAAACAAGATTACAAGTATACAAGAATAACAAATAACTTCTCTCACTTTTGAATTAGGATTTTATCTTCCTATTTTCCCTTATGCAAAAGATGAGAGAGTAGTATGTTATTTGTAAGAAAAACTAACATACTAACCTAATGAGCTTTTTAACAATTATCCATTACAAGCTAACTGAGGGTACAAGCTAACTTAAACAATTGGATCCATAACACAAGGCCCAATTAGATATACATACTAGAACTGACTTCGACTATAGTATGTATAACTTTTGCACTAGCATGTGAACTAGTTTCGATTTCATGCTAAATCTCTCTCGTATCAGAGTTCGATCCAATATTCCACAATTTTAGAAGACCGACCTCCGCATCAACCACCCATAAACTTTGAAGAACACCAAACCCTCTCACATCAGACGAACTCGAAAAAAAATCAACTTAGCCTTTCACCTAGGTGCAATTAATTAGCCATGATGCCAAGGCAAGCAGCAAGATTCGAAGACCACACACCAATATTATCCGAGATCATGTTAGATTTTATTCTGAACCATTTTATATTGATACCCAAAAAGTAAAACTCATGGGACTCATTTTTAAAGTTCCAATGCCCATTTTTAACAAAACCGCGCGGTTTGGTTTGATTTGGTTTGAATGTGATTTAATTTGACACGATATACATTTTCTAAACTAAACTAAATCAAACCAAACTAAATCTTATTATATTACAACCTAATTTTCATTTAATCTACATTCAACTCAAACAAATTTATTATGTCTTAATCCCTTATCTACTTTGTTTTTTTCTATTTCAATGAGGTTTCACTTAATCTACATTCAACTCAAACAAATCTATTATGTCTTAATCCCTTGTCTACTATGTGTTTTCTATTTCATTGAGATTTTTTTGTTATTTTACATTTTCTTTTTATTTCATTTTTGTCTAATATAATTCTTATATTCCATTTGAAATGAAAAGTTGTTCTTAAAATATGATTGAGTTTTATTTTTGTTTAGTGATATATAACTAACTAAACATTAAGAAATGTTATTCTTATATTTCAAATGAATGAAAAGTTGTTAAAATATGATTGAGTTTTATTGTTGTTTATATATAACTAACTAAAAATTAAGTTATGTTATTCTTCTATGCAGAGATTGTCAATTTATGGGGCTAGAGTCTAAAAGTTAGGTCTCTAAAATATATGGAGCCTAAGAATTTTATAAATAAATGAGCCTTAAAATATGTATGTTCTTTAGAGTGAAGGTCTCTAAAATTTAATAAGGACCTAAAAGTATCTTACATTTTTAAAAATTGATTTTTTTTCCATCAAACAAATTTGATTTTTTTTTTCTAAAAAATTGATATTTTTTTATTTTTGAAATAAAATAGATTTTTTTAACTTTAAAAAATTGATATTTTTTTCGAAGAAAAAAAATCGAATGTTTTTTTTAAAATAAATCGACTTTTATTTTTTGAAAAAATCAATTTTAGAAAAACAAATCGAAAAATATATCAACTTTTTTTCGAAAATTTAAGTTTTTTATTGAAAAGTCGAGTTTTTTTTATAAATCGAATATTTTTTGAAAAATCGAGTTTTTTTTTTTAAAATCAAATTTTTTTCTTTCGAAAAATCAAATTTATTTTCTAAAAATCAAATATTTTTCGAAAAATCGAGTTTTTAAATCGAAAAATCAAATATTTTTCTAAAAATCGAGCTTTTAATTTTTAAAATCGAATATTTTTCGAAAAATCGAGTTTTTAAATCGAAAAATCGAATATTTTTCTAAAAATCGAGCTTTTAATTTTTAAAATCGAATATTTTTCGAAAAATCGAGTTTTTTTTTAAATCGATTTTTTTGAAAAATCGAGTTATTTTTCGGAAAATCGAGTTTGTTTTTTTCGTAATATCGAGTTTTTTTTTCGAAAAATAGTTTTTTTTTTCGAAATATCGAGTTTTTTTCGAAACTCGAGTTTTTTTCGAAAATTCGAGTTTTTTTTTAATAATCGAGTTATTTTTTGGAAAATCGAGTTGTTTTTGAAAAATCGAGTTTTGTTTCGAAAAATCGAGTTCTTTTTTTCGAAAAGTTGATTTTTTTTTTTTAAAATAGTTATTTTTCTGAAAATCGAGATTTTTTTTAAATGAAGTTTTTTTCTAAATCGAGTTTTTTGGAAAAATCGAGTTTTTTTCGAAAAATCTAGTTTTTTTCGAAAAATCTAGTTTTTTTCGAAAAATCGAGTTTTTTTTTTCCGAAATATCGAGTTTTATTTTCGAAAAATCGAATTTTTTTTTCGGAATATCGTGTTTTTTCCTAAAATTCGAATATTTTTTGTAAAATCGAGTATTTTTCAAAATTCATGTTTTTTAAAAAAAAAATCAAGTTTTTTTCCAAAAAATCAAGTTTGTTTTGGGAAAATCAAGTTTTTTTAAACAAAAATTGTTTTTTTTATATCAAGAAAGTAAAATATATGATTTATTATATTTTGAGCCCTTAATTAAGACAAAAATATGAAAGGGCTCAAAAATAAATAGGGAGTCTTAAAGAAAAGGGCCAAATAGAGGCCTAAATGAGGCCTAAACATTAGTGCCTTAGGTTTTTTTTACCCCTCTATCTATGTGTAAATGGCTCAATAACATTTGTAAAAAACAAAACAAATCCAAACCATGTTAGTTTGGTTTAATGCAATTTTTTTTTTTAAAGTCAACCTGCAAACACCCTTAGTCTTAAAGAAAAGGGCCAAATAGAGGCCTAAATGAGGCCTAAACATTAGTGCCTTAGGTTTTTTTTACCCCTCTATCTATGTGTAAATGACTCAATAACATTTGTAAAAAACAAAACAAATCCAAACCATGTTAGTTCGGTTTAATGCAATTTTTTTTTTAAAAGTCAACCTGCAAACACCCTTAGTTTCACCACTTAGGCAAAGTCTTGAAATAAATGTGAGAAAGAGTATTATTAACTTTTTTTCTTGGCCGCTACAAGAGTTTATAACACAAGTTCAACTTCGTAGATATGGTAAAACATATGAAATAACCGAAAATGCATTCAAGCTAAAGATACTATTAATAAAATATCAGTATAATGATTAAACCAAAATAAAACAAACGAGACAAATAAAATTGTATCACAATGGAATAATTGACAATGTTTTAACAATTACTCAGTAATGAGATCAAAATGAGTTCAAAGAAGCAAAACACAGTTAACATAGGAAAAACTAATAAAATAAAATGTGATATACTATAATCACACAAAACTAAAATTCCTCCAAAAAGATCTTTATCTCATCATGTGGTCCAAAATCATGCCTTTGAGGCCTGCTTTTCTTTGGTCTTTTGAATTTTAAGGACCTTCTTCACAATTTTTTGCTCTTCAACCAAGAAAGCTCTAATGATCCTACAGAGCATAGACAGATTGTATTAGATACCAAATGATTTATAACCAAACAAATATGTAAAATCTATAACATATTAAAAAAAAATAGCACACAAACCTTTCCCTAACAGCTCCTCCCGACAAAACTCCACCGTATGCACGATTCACAGTCCTACGGTTTCTAGACAACCTTGATCTCTTGTACTCGGTGGGCCTCAAGTGTGGAATCTGCAATTGTCAAAGCTTGAACTATAATAAATTTGGAAGTTCAAATGATCATAGGTTAACGCATCAATAAGAAAATATCATACCTCAAATACTACAAAAATAAATCATTGAAAAAATCATACAAAATAGAAAATACATTTTCACATCAAGTATAATATATTCACTGAATGCTATGCAAACAAAGCAACCATAGACTGTTCAACATTTCTAACTATTCTATAATCAGTGCTCATCAACAAACAAGCAAGTGAAACTTTCACACTGCATGCGTTAAAGAACATAGTAATAGCTATACACAAATAACTTCCTGTCTTCATATGGTAAATAAAGAGTAAAGAATTCAAGTCATATATCTGCATAAAGACAGGATACGACAATTTATTGTTTCATAAACTAAACTGTAAATGCCGTTAACAATTTGATCCAGTTACTAGAAATAGATGATACAAGTGTGATTGAATATCATTGACTTTTTCAATTGATCTCTAAAGATTACATTCAAAGCCAAAAATTTGTGTATTGCTAAGTCATTACTTAAGATTTGAGATAAACACCAGTAACATCATAAGCAGAAACTAGTTGTTAACTAAAAATCCATTTCCATGTTTAGAAGTCTGAAAGGTAGGAAGAAAGAAAAATCAAACTCAGTGGAGCAATCAGTTATAAAACTTCAGGACTTCCAAGTGATTATGCCTTAACAAACTAACCCCTCATTTCTCTAATTTCACACAGCTCTAGTTGCAGAAAAACCTCGTCATACCAAACAATTATCATGACAATTTGATTCAAGCTTTATAAACTAAACTGGAAATGTCATTCACATTCTGATCCAGTTTCTAGTAATATCTAATATAAATATGATAGAATATTAGAATAGCAATGACTAATTCAATTGATCTTTATCAAAGTTTGCATTCAAGCCAAAGATTAGTGTATAGCTTAGTCATTATGAAACATTAGAAAACATCTTCAGCATCATAATAAGTACTTACTAGTTGTTAACCAAACATCTAACCATCTTTATAAGTTAGAAATGTAGGTAGCAAAACAAATCAAATATAAGGGATCACACAGTTGTGAGCATTATTCAGATTAGATTAAAACGCTGCTGCAGCTAACATACAAATCAAAAATTGATCTAAATACAAGCTAATCACATTCTTTAATTTCACACGGCATCAATAACACACATCAGTCTAACATCATACTAAACAATTATCATAACAAGTCGCACATACATGAAATAACCAAAATCACAACTATCAAAGCCCCAAATCATGGTAAATTTACAACAAAATTAAACACATGAAAAGAGGAATGAAATGCATACTCCTTGAATTCTCTTGCCAGTAACAGGGCACTTAGGTCCACTAGCCCTCTTCTTAGTGGTCTGATAAACAAGCTTACCACCTACATTTCCACAACACAAAATCAAAACTCAATTCAAAACAAAACAAAAGAGAATAAATCTGAGATTCGGAATCGAATAATGAAAAAAAGTGAAATTACCGGGGGTTTTGACAACCCGGTGCTGGTTAGATTTTGTTGCATAGCTGTGACGACGGCGATAGGTGAGACGCTGCACCATTTTCGATCAAGCTCTGCCTCACCGTTTAGTTTGCTAGGGTTTTCAGAGGAAGTGAATGATGCGCCGTAATGAGGTATAAAAGAGAGCGATTGGTTTTGATATACCCTAGATCTAACGGTTTTAAATACACGCTTATCATCCACCGTTGGATGTGTATGTTATTTTATCATTTTATATTGGGGACTTTTTTGATTCATTGTTATAATTATTCAATTAAAGTTTTAATCTTAATTGATCTTTACATTTTTTTAATATAAGTTTTGATGTTTAATTATTTAATAATAGTAATTAAATTAACTAGTGGGAATACTCGTGCATTCACACGGGTACCGTTTGGGGCGCGCAATTATAATTAAAACTGAAAATACAATGCAGTGAAAAAACTATTGGTAAAATAAGCATAGATTCAGCAGAAAAATATATTACAAATAAAAGAGTTAATGTTTGATTGTACTTCAAAATGCATCATAATGTATCAAGATGGTAATTATAACATTCATAATAGGAAGTCAAAAGAAAGTGTATTAATTTGTTAACCAAGTAATATTTGTCAAAATAAAGTGACATGAAAATAGGTTGCACTGCGTGTACTAACGGTTAAGGACCTTTACAATAATGTTATTTGCGTTGGGGTCGCATATAATAAAAGCCAGTTGATCACCTCTCGTGAGAGGCTTGTGTACCGTAAACTGATACCAACCTCGTCCTATAAAAGTTTGAGCAGTGTATTTCTTGTTATACCAATCCACCTCACATTCATATTTTTGTCTATTGTCAGCATCAATCAAAGTTATTGATTTTTTTCCAAATCGTTTGCAGTCCCTAATCAACCATTGTGGGATTTGGTATAAAATAATAGAAAACAGGTTACCATTGAAATAGTCTAAAGAAAACGAAAGTCATATTACATATAATGTTTAAGCATTACACTCACAAGAAGATTTGTTCTTGTTGTCTTGTCATTCCTAATGTTATGTTTCCAAACAAAATATTTTAGCTCGCGTTCAACAATTTCAACACATGAATCATCATCGGAACTATAAGGTTGATAGAGGCATTTAATTAAGAATCATTGTAAGAAAAAGTATATTAATGACAAATCTACAAAATTGGTAAGTAATTAACAATTGACAATGAAAAACTCGTAGATAGTAGAATACCTTTCACTATCAGATGATAGAATAATGTGGGAGCATTCAGCAGGGATGTGACTCCTATATTTGTTGGACTTGTGTCATTTGTTAACCGGAAGATTGACTTGGTTGTGAGGTTCTTCAAGTGGGACATGACGTTTGAGTTTTGGAGATTCATTAACAACCATCTTTGTGTTGTTCTTTGTAACAGCAGTTGATTCCTCGGGTTGTAGGTAAGCCATGTCAAGGATCATTCTCCTGGATGTTTTCATTGTGTCATAACTTTCATCGGGCACAAAACAAAAAGAATGGAAGAATAAAAATGCAGCCCATGTTTTACAAATGAACAGACTATCAAAGGAGGATTAAAAAAGTGTTTGAAAAATGTGATTGGCCATACCTCTTGTTCGTAATGGCCGGTGTAGTCGACGACTGTCCCTGTGGATTGTAGTACTCGTAATTCGTAGACGACATCATCTTATCTTTCCCTCTGTTGAGGTCTTGTGTACCCTGATAGTTTAAACAGTTAAGTTGCAACAGAGTTTCGCGATGTCTTTTCTCCCTGTCTTTGCGTTGGGCACTATTACGATTCACAAAATTAGTAAACCCTAAGATAAGTATGAAAATCAAACAAACAGATTTTGAATCCAAAATAAAGCATGGTACAAAAGGCAATGGCTATAGTGTTAAATATAATAATACGCGGAACCATTTTCGAAGAGTTTCGTTGACACTTTAAATTTTAGGTTAACAGATTTTGCAAAGGCAAAGAAAGAGATAAACAGTAAAAGAAAATAATCTTCATGCATGTAGTTTACTAAGAAGGTGAATGAAGGAAACAGAAGACTAACCTGATGCAATAATCTTCAATCTTCAGAGCGGACATTACAACCTCAGTGAAAACTTAAGTTTTTACCGCTGAAAAGGAAAAGTTGGTTTGTGAGGATGAATTGGTCCAAGTCAAAGGTGTAATTAAAAATTTAGAATTGAGTAAAAGTGGACTAAGGCATTTCATTATTGGGCCCAACGTAATTTTGTAACATGGTAAAAAATTGAAGCCCAACAATTTGTGATGTATAATAAAAGTAGATTTTGAAGTTAAAATGGACATTTTTGCAGCAATTAAATATTCAAATAAATAATACCTTAATACCAAAACTGGGAAAACGTTATAAATGTTAATTACATTTAAAATAAATTAAAAGTTAAAAATATGTTACGTGTTAGTCTTAGTTGTAGGTAACGTGTATGAATGTTAATGAATAAAATTATAGTTACTTTGAAAAGTGATATAAGTTATTGAAAGACACATTATTAGTAACATGCATTACACACATCAGAACGGTTTGCAGTGTAGAGGAAAAAGGATCCAAAACATGGACAATGGAGGTGAGAAGAGTTTGTCAAGTCGGTAAGTGACATCGGTTTGTGTGTTGGTTGATCAATGATTTTAACTGGTTCAAACTAATGTCGTAATCCTTCGAAATTTGTTTGTAAGTTAATTGTTTTAGAGGAAGAGGAAATAGAACCGAAAATACGGATGTTGATCACCGAAGCCTCCGGATGCAAGGTGAACATACTGAAAGGCAAGGGAGTGTCATCGGAGGTCAAATTTGTGGACTTGACACAGAACGACGATGAAAAGGAAGGAAACAATGGGAACGACACACAGAGGTAATCGTAAATCCATAGAATATGTAGGTTATGTAAAGATTTGAAAGAAAAAAAATAGAAACTTTGTTTGAAGTTTTTTAGGGCCATTATTTATACTCAAAAAAATTCTGTGATTGGGGTAAAATTGTGGCTTTATTTTCCCTGTGTCAACAGGGAGACTGTTGTTTCTGAAAAGTGTGAGGAAGAAATGAAAAGACGGGAAGAAATAAGAAAGAGACAACAAAGGTATGAAAATGTAAAATATTTTCATGGATGTATATATAGTTTAATCTATTAATGTATTTATGCATGTGTTTATGCGAGGTTTCATGAATTGTGTGTTATTCTTATTGTTATTTAGTTATTGTATTATGTGTGTAGAATTTTGGGTAAAAAATGGGTTTGGTTTGATAGTTATTTGGCAGTATTTTAATGTTTTCTAGTTGATGCAGAAGTTAAAAACGATATGAGTGCGTCGAAAACGTAACACTTGATTTTTTTCTTTAGAAACCTGGAGTTGTACATGAAAATGAAGGAAGACCTTGATGAAAAGATTCGGCAGATGAATCATGTGGCTTCTAAGGGAAGTGTCACACCCCAGATTTTACCCTTAACTTTCATTCATCTCATCCTTTGCATACCATAGTGCATGTCATATATTTTGGATTTACAAAGATTGTAAAGGAGGATCTGTGGTCCTGTAACTAGTTTTGAAAAGCGAGAATTTTATGCTTGAAGGCTTAATTTATTTGAAACAATCATAGGTTGGATTAGGATTTTTCAAGTTTAAATCATGGATGTTCAAGACCAAGTTTTGTTACAAAACTTGGGACCATTTGGCACCCTCCATCCACCTTCGAGAAAGCTTAAGTAAAGACCTCAGAGGATTAGATGCATTAAATTGCAAGATCAAGATTGAAATTTCAATTTTGATTTCATCTAAGTTTAGGAGGTTGATTGATAATTTCAAATTTTATTTTCCATGCTCATTTCAAAGTTCAGGTTTTAGATTTTAGTTCCATTTCAATAGCACTCCAATTAAATTCTTACTTAAACTTCAATTTCAAGTTTTTCAAGTTTCTTTACAAATTCAACTCAAGTTCCAAATTTCTTTTAAATTTCTAAGTCCAATTATGATCTCAATTTTCAGTCCTCATTCCTTATTTTCTAAGTTTAATTCCACGAAATTATAGTCCCATTTCAAATCCCAAATTGCAAGTTTAAATTTCCATTCCATTTTTTAAATTATATTCCAAGTTTCTTTCCATTTAAAGTTTCATTTCAATTTTTAAATTCAAACTCTAAATTCAAAATTCATATTTCAATCCTATTTTTAATTCCATTTCAAGTTTCAATCCCTTTTTTTTAATTTAATTTCAACTCCAAGTTTCAAGCCTAAGTTTCAAATTCATATTCTAAGTTCAAGTTTTAGATCCCAATTCCATTCCAAATTTTCATTCCAAATTAAAATGTCAAAATCTTCATTTCAAAGTTTCAAATCCAAGCTTCATTTCCTACTACCATTTCAATCTCTTTTTCAAGTTGCAATTCAAATCGCAATTTCAAATTTCCAAATTCATTTCAATTCAAGTTCTAAACTCATAATCATTTTTTAAAATTCATTCCCAAATTCAAATGCCAAAATTCCAAATTTCATTCAAGAACCAAGTTCTATCTTTTTGCTTCAAGATCAAAATGGTAAAATTCATAACAAAGTTTCAAATTCTTTTCAATCTTACTCCCAAATATTAATTCTTTTCAACTCCATTTCAAGTTCAAATGTCAAGTTACAAGTTCATAACAAAAGTTTAAAGTTAGAAAGTCGTTACATTCTAAGGACCAGTTACAAAGCTCTTAATGTCAAATTTACAAAGTCTTAACCATATCAAGGAAATTAGATGCAAGCTTCAAATTTCCAAGTTACTCCATGTCAAATCTTCAAGGTCATGCCTAAGAATTCCATGTTTCAATCCACATTTTTTTCCTACAAAATAAGCAAGCCAAGTTTAGAATTCAAAAAACATAATCACATTTCATTCAAATGTCACAATCATTCTCATGTTCATATAACATAAACCATTCAAACATAATAATTTCATAAGCAATTTTATAATTCATAATGAATCCAATTCATAAGAGATTCCATTCAAACATCATAACATCACATTTCAATTCAAACCATATTACATTCATTCAATCATTTTTATCAAGCATATTGTAACACCCCATTTTTAATATTTAATCATCGGGTATTTTTGGTGTTGTGTTCGCCTTGTTTAAGGCGTATATCTTGTCATTTTGTTGTTGTGTCCTAGTGGGACGGGTAGAATCGGGGTGCATTTACTGATAGCGGGTGTGCGAATAATAATAAGACTATTTAATTACTATTTTTATTATTATTATTATTACATTTATGAAATGATATTATAATTAAAGTTAATATTATTATTTGGATTTAATTAAAATAAGTGACGGTTTAGTAAAATATCAAGATGGGGGTTTAATATTAAATTAGTAAAAAAATAAAATTAGTGGAAGAATTAGTCGTATAATTTTTGTGGAAGAACCAAAGAGGCTAGGAAGGAGGAAGAACATCTAGGGCACCCATTTTTGAGGAAATTCACAGGATTTTTCATTTGAATTCGAGGTAAGGGGGGAAAGGATTCGAAATTAGGTGATTTAACATGATGGGTAGTGAGGGTTTCCTTCCCTCGTAGGATTTTTATGCTATTTTGTAGTTTTGTGTTGAATTTGTACATGTATGATCTTTGTTACGAATTGATGAATATGACTATCTGATCTTGATGAATTTCTGATGAAATGTTGTTGTTATTGTTATGGTGTATGCAGATCTTGTTGTTGCAGAAATAACTATTGCGAATATGGATCTAGAACGAATATGAAAGTGAATTAGTAATTTAGATGAAAGAAGAAGAGAATTGGGAGTGTAAAATTGATGTAGAAACAAGTTTAGGCATGAATAGGAGTGGAAAAATATGAAACCCGTAGCAAAATATGGACTGGTGGGGGAAAACAATTTTTAGTAACAGATCTGGGCATTACGAGTAACACTCTAGGAATTACGCGTAACACACCAGGCATTACGCATAACATTATACTGTTACGCAATTTTTAGTAACAAATATGGGCATTATGCGTAATACTCTAGGCATTACGCGTAACACGCTAGGCATTACGCGTAACACCAGCAGAGGTGAGGAAATGTGATTTTTGCAATTTTTGTCCCGATTTCGCATGCGTGGCCAATTCTTTTGGAGTAAAGTATTGATATGGACCTTAAGACATATTTAATCTAGGATTAACATCGATAAATGAAATAATGATAGAATTTGGATAAATTTAGTTAGTTGAATAATCAGTTAAATCATGTGAGGTTATTATTGGTGATTTATGTGGAACTATCGTTGTGTATTGATTGGATGGATCATGTAGATGTATAATATGGTGAATTATACATGTGTATGTATTTGCATAGTCTTGCATACATTGTCGTAGTATTATTGAGATGATCGTGTCTGATGGGTGAATACGATCATCCGTACTCCGTAATGGAGAATGGTGGGATAATCATTGTCGGATGGGCGTATGTGATTATCGGTGTTCGATTGAAAGAACAAAATTTGGTACCATATGCATTGTATCGTGTTGAGTCACATTGCATAATTATTGTTGTTGCATAACTATTGTTGTACTTGTTGTTACTTACCTATTGGTGAAACTGTTGTATTTGTTGTTGTGAGTGGGAAACTACCATTAAAAGATGTTATTTGCACCGTTTATATTTGAATTTGTTTCTCACCCCTTTGTTGTTTGTTGTTGCGTATGTGCTTCTTTGGAAGTACATATAATTTAGGTACTTGAGAGTGCATGGAGTCATGTTGCTTGTTCGAGTCTTAAGATGCTCTGATACGTAACACGGGACAAGATTTTTAGTTGTTTTATTTATTTTTGTTACGTATTCATTTTATAAACCAAGAGGATTATTGAGGAATTATTGTTGATGTCGTTTTGATTATGAATTGTAATGAACCTGATAAATTCCGTTGTTTTAATGAAGAATTTTATGTTGGTTATTATTGTTGAAAACGTAGCATTCCACTTTAGAACTCTGATTTTATTGTAGTAAACTATTATTTTGTAAATTGGGAAAATGGGGGTGTTACAATTGGTATCAGAGCAGGTCGGTCCAACTGGCCAGATGTTGCGTCGAGTCAATCCTTAGAATAAGAGTTGTTGTTGTGTTATAACATGAGGTGTTTGTTGTATTAGTATGGCAGAAAGGAATGATGTTGCACTTGTTACTGCTATGCAAGGCATGACACAAGCTGTTGAGAACATTGGTCCAGCGGTTGGGAATGCTGAATTTCATGATCTGGATCAATTTAGAAGTAACAAGCCGCCTATGTATGAAGGGGGTATTTTGGATCCAGAGGCTGCACAAAAATGGCTGAAGGCTATCGAGAAGATCTTCAGGACCATGGGGTGCAATGATGATCAGAAGGTGATGTTTTATACTCACATGCTTGAGGGCAAAGATGAGGCCTTATAGGACAACAGTCGCCAAAGGTTGGAAACTGCAGGTACTGTTATTACTTGGGTTGTGTTTCGAGGTGGTTTTCTGGAGAAGTACTTTCCAAAAGACATTTGCAGTGCCAGAGAAGTAGAATTTTTGGAGCTCAAGCAAGGTAACATGATTGTGGTTAAGTATGTCGTGAAGTTTGAAGAGTTGGTGTAGTATTGTGCACATTATAACACTGAAGACGCTATGACTTCGAAGTGTTTGAAATTTTAGAATGAGTTGCGTTCTGAGATCAAACAGGGCATTGCTTGCCATAAGTTCATGAACTATTCAGAGCTGGTGAGTAGGAGCAGGATTTATTAATGACAACAGTGTTCAGATTGCTCACTACAAGGATGCGAATGACAAGAAGGGTAAGCAGAGGTTTGGAGGTACTCCTTATAGTGCTCCAGATGATAAAGGTAACAGAAGTCTACTACTGATAAGAAGCCAAGTGGGGGAGGGATAAATCTTAATCCTGTGAAGTGTTTCAAATATGGAAACATGGGTCATCGTACTAACACTTTCCAGAATGAAGTTAAGAAGTGCTTCAAGTGTAAGAGGACAGGTCATGTGGTAGCTGACTACAGGGCTACTATGCCTACTTGTTTTAATTATAGTGAACAGGGTCATATTAGTACAACTTGTCAGAAGCCAAAGAAGACTCAAGGAGCCAGTGGTAAAGTGTTTGCTTTGGTGGGAGCCCAGTCCACTAATGAGGAGCGTTCCGCCAAAGGTACTTGTTTTATTAATAGTACTCCTTTGATTGCTATTATTGATACGGGTGCAACACACTTGTTTATTTATGTTGACTGTGTGAGAAGGTTGGAAATTGTGTCGTCTACTATAGAGCAAAGGATGACAATTGAAACTCCATCTATTGGTTTTGTGGTTACATCTTTGGTATGTTTGAAGTGTTTGTTCACTATTTTTTTATAGAGATTTCTATGTGGATTTGATTTGTTTACCGCTTGGAAATATGGATGTTATTTTGGGGATGAACTGGTTGGAGTTCAACCGGGTTTATATTGATTGTTATAGGAAGAAGTTGTTGTTTCTTAATCCTGAAGAAGAAGCGTTGGCTAATTCCTTATATACTAAAGAGTTAAGGAGCCTTATTAGAAGACGAGGCGAAGATGTTTGCATTGTTCGTGTCATTATTTGTTGAAAATAAGGTACCGGTTAGTGAGTTTCCAGTTGTGAATGAGTTCCCGGAAGTATTTCTTGATGATATTACGGAATTACCTCCGACGAGAGAAGTTGAATTTACTATTAACCTTATTCGGGTACAAGGCCTATTTCTATGGCACCGTACAAGATGTATGCGTCAGAGTTGGCGGATTTGAAATATCAGATTGGAGAGTTGTTGGATAAGAAGTTTATTAGGCCACGTGTATCGCCGTTGGGAGCTCGAATTTTGTTAGTAAAGAAGAAGGATGGTAGTATGTATATGTGCATCGATTACCGTCATTTGAACAAGGTGACCATTAAGAATAAGTACCTGCTTCCTAGGATTGATGACTTAATGGATCATCTAGTTGGCGTGCGTGTTTTTAGTAAGATTGATCTGAGGTCAGGTTACCATCAGATTCGAGTGAAAGAAGGTGATATTCAGAAGACTGCGTTTAAAACTCGATATGGATATTATGAATATGTTTTGATTCCTTTCAGAGTGTCTAATGCACCAGATGTTTTTATGGAGTATATGAACCGTATTTTTCATTCTTATTTGGATCAGTTCGCTGTGGTGTTTATTGATGATATACTTATTTATTCTAAGAATGAAGATGGTCATAAGGAACATTTGAGAGTTGCTTTGCAGGTGTTGAAAGATAACAAATTGTTTGCTAAGTTATCGAAGTGTGAATTCTGGATTGATAATGTGATTTTCTTAGGTCATGTTATTTATGGTGATGGTTTAGCAGTGGATCTTTCTAAGGTAAGTGTTGTATTACAACGGGAACCTCCGAAGACAGTAACATAGATCGAATTTTTCTGGGATTAGCAAGTTATTATAGAAGATTTATTCAAGGGTTTTCAAATTTGGCGTTGTCATTGACTCAATTGACTAGGAAGAGTCAAGCGTTTATTTGGGAGGCAGCTTGTGAGGAAAGTTTTCAAGAGTTGAAGAAGAAATTGACTACGACACCAGTGTTGGTTTTACCAAGTCCTGGTGAACCTTTTGTTGTATATTGTGATGCATCCAAGATGGGACTAGATGGTTTATTGATGCAAGATGGTAAGGTGGTGTCTTATGCTTCTAGGCAGTTGAGGGTGCATGAGAGGAACTATCCTACTCATGATATCGAGTTAGCTGCAGTGGTTTTTGTGTTGAAGATTTGGAGGCACTATTTGTATGGATCAAGATTTGAAGTGTTTAGTGACCATAAAAGCTTGAAGTACTTGTTTGATCAGAAAGAGCTAAATATGAGGCAAAGAAGATGGTTGGAATTTCTGAAAGATTATGATTTTAATTTGAATTATCATCCGGGTAAGGCAAATGTTGTAGCAGATGCGTTGAGCCGCAAGACAATTCACATGTCAGCATTGATGGTGAAAGAATTGGAATTAATTGAGCAGTTTAGAGACTTGAGCATGGTTTGTGAGACGACACCAGAGAGTGTTAGGCTTGGAATGTTGAAGGTGAATAATGACTTCTTCGATATTATTAAATAGAATCAGAGACTTGATGTGAAGTTGGTATATTTGATGCCTACAGGAGGAATTGATCCTGAAAGTGATTTCCAGGTAGATAATTCTAGTGTGTTGAGGTTCCGGGGAAGAATTTATGTGTCGGACAATGCCGAGTTGAAAAAGGAAATTTTAGAAGAAGGTCATTGTAGTAGCTTGAGTATTCACCCAGGAGCTACGACGATGTATCATGATTTAAATAAATTGTTTTGGTGGTTTGGTATGTGTAATACCTCAAAATTTGCCCTCATATTTATTACCACTAACTGGCTTATGTTCACAGTCATCTGCATTTCTCCATTAGGTCATAACATCATAATCATACATTTCATGGATTCATAAGGCATGGGATCAAACGTTTTCTTGTGACTCAAATTTTCCTATTCTTAGGTGATTTATCTGACCATTACATTGAGAAAAAGGTTAAACTCACATCATCAGGAGCCTATTCTTATTTAGAGGATCATCCAATCCTAAGAAGACCGAGGCTTCATTCTTTTGACACACGAATCGACTTAGCATCTCACGACAAAGGTATATTGGTATTCTTGGTGCAAGAGATCGAATTCTGGATGTATATTGATATTCTTGGTGCAAGAGATCGAATTCTGGATGTATATTGATATTCATGGTACAAGAGATCAAATGGGGGGACTCGTGTGATAATCAGGTCATTATGGTTCTTTCGGTTGGTCATTGATGGTAGTACAAGTTCATGAGGTTCGAGATGGGAATTGACTGAAGTTTTGAGATTCATTGAAAGTACGTGTTTGATACGGATTACACCTTTGAGTGGTTTAAGCACGCTAAGTTGAGTCGGGTGTGTTAAGTGGAATTCGAAGATACAAGCTCATTGAAACCACATTCGGTCAAAACAATTATGTCATGTCCATTTCAAAATCAAAGTTAACATCCAAGAATTGTACCCATTGACATTCATAGGTCATTCTTAGCCCATATCCACGTTCTTGTTTCCCAGCCGATTAATTACATTTCTATCATCATTTCTAATTCTATTTCCACTTAATCTTTTTTAAGACCAATTAAATCATTTCATTAGTCTCATTTTTGTCCAAAGTTAATTGCCAAAGCCCATTATCCATATCTCATTCAAGCCCATTAAGCCAAACATTTCTTTTAGTTAGCTCATTCAATTAACCATATTTTTTATTCTTTAAGTTGATATTAAACTGGAAAATGGAGAAAAATCTACACACAGTTCAACCGAGTTTTTGAAAAGTGGCATAGCAGAAAAACAACTACAAGAGCAAAAAGTGCAGTTACAAAAATGGAAAATAAAATCAGTTGTAAAAAAACTGATATAGCACAAAATTCAATTATAACAAAATAAACTGAATGGAAATAGAGTTGGAAATCTAGTTACATACTAGAAGAATAAACCAGAAAATCTAGAAGAAAATAGAAGATTTCAGTTACAATTTTTTAATTGATGATAGAAAATTGGAAAAAATACATCGAAGAAAAAGGGGAAAAAGTGCAGTAACAGAAAAATTTCAGAAACAAAAATTTATAACAACTTTCTTCAATCTGCATTCTCAAAAGGGAGAAATCCGAATATCCAATTTTCATATAATCATTATCCTCACAATCTCAAGAACATAAATTCTACAACTTCTCCAATCCCTTTTATCCAATCCCTTTTTCTACAATCTCTCACAATCTCTCTAAAAAAAAGAGCTTCTGCAACATCACCACTTCCCTCCAATATCATCACCAATTAATCTTCACTTTCTAAAACTCTTCAATCTTCCAACATTTCATAATTCATCAACACTATTCATCTTCGATCTCAATGGCGGAAATTAGAATCTTCATCTTCCACGCTCCCCAACTCCAATCTCCCACTGAATTTGATCTTCTCTTCTCACACTTCAAAATTTCTTCAAACTGCATCATCATCGAGAATCTTCCAAACCTGCAATCATCTTCTTCATAAGATCCAGAACCCAATCACACACAAATCTTCAATCTTTTTCAACTGCAATCAACACATTCAAATTTACAAGAATCCAATAAATAAAATCGCAAAGTCGAGTTGATAAGAAGAATAAGCCTCGTACCTGAAAAACAACAATCGAATCATCACCTCTTTCATATTTCCTCATCATCGTCTTCAAACTCTGCAGCAAGATTCATTGAACCAAACACAAATCCTTTAATCTCCAATCATCAGTATTGCTCAGAAAAGTGGAATCTTGAATCAACATCAACATCTTCAATCAACTGCAATGATTCAGTTTGGCTCAGAATCATCCAAGAACAATCGGTTCTGCTTCAACATCGACGTTGCAACCTTGATTACTTCAGCATCGATTCAAACCTGCAATTCAAGAACCATGCAGAATCACATACCAACAAATATTTTCATCAATCGATATCAACAACAATGATTCCGCATAATTCACAAACATCAAAACTTAACGCGTAAGCGACATCCTCAACAAGTATGACGACTCCGCAAAGAATCGCACAACAACAGTTCAGATGCATACGTTTCAACAAAAATGCAGGGTCACGACAAGATCATAAACGCGTTGAGGGAGGAGAAGGAGAAGATCTAAAGTGAATCGGTGCCATACCTAAGGCGTTTCATCACGGTCTTCATCGTTGTCACACAAATTGCGGTTTTGTACCTGGAATGGATCAATTAGTGTTCTTGTTGGATTTGTAGAGGTAAGATTGAGTCGAGAACGAGAACGAATCATTCCGTCCTTGGGTGCGTCGTGACGTCAATGGCGGAGCTTCGTAGATTGAGCAACGCACCGATGTTAAGACCTTTGGAAGAGACGTGATAGAGAATGGTGAGAGGATGAACGACGTTTTTATGAGAGGTCGCGACGGAGCATCGGTCGGCGCCGTTGTGATGGAGAAGAAGATGAGAAGAGTCATCGGCGATAGTGAAAGAGGGATTTCATTTATTTAGGTTTTCTGATAAATTAGGTTAAGGATTATTCATTATTGGATTGGGCTTATCAATTTCACCACCATGGATTTTCTATCTGCACGCCCAATTTCAACACACACCCCACCTGCGATTCTGAAGTCAAGGAATTGGGCCTGCACCATGGATTTCATATTTGCACCTCCAATTTACCACAACATACCTCTTCCTGGTGCTTATTATTTGAGCCAAGGAATTCTCTATCCACACCCTCGTTTCACTCCTTCACCCCTCCTGCGCCATCTATGGGGATTGGGCTTGTCAGGCCCTTCTTTTGTTATCAGCACCATCTATTCTCTATTACACCCTATGTTCTTTATTTATTTTTATAGAAATTTCTAATTAATTTTCTTGTTAAAGTTCTTATTAAATTTTCTAGCTAATTAATTTTTTATGATTAAATTTTTTATTAGTTTCTTGATAATTTTAATTAGAATTTTTGGCATTAATTCTAATTATTATTGAGAATTAAGCTTGGTAAGCATTCATATGTTTTTGTTCGGTGTGGATCGATTTCGGCTACCGTGGATCTTCACAAAGCGATTATGAAAGATGATAAATTATTTTTATTATGGGAGATTACAAGACTTGACATGAAGTTTTTTTGGATTTCTTTTATATGAAGAATCGATACTTTGATCAAGTAAGTAATTTCGACTTCCTCCATTTTAAAGCACCATTCTAGTCATATGCGGCTTAGGATCATATAATTTAAGGTGCATATTGAACCCTCCCACCTTAGGAACTGGATTTATTTATGATGTTTTATGGTATGTGTCGATTTTGGAGCTTAGGGATTAGGTTACGGATTAGAGAATTCGGTTCCTTTCGTTTTCCCTTAAAATATCGTTTTTTACCCGTTTCGTCGCAATTATTAAAAATAGTTTTAGATTTGATAAAATTTTGTAAACATTCATGAGTGATCCTCATCCTCTTAATTAATTTTATATAATTTTTGTTTCCATATTTGGATGGTTTTGATAATTAATTTGGATTTTTCATTCCAAGCTGTCCCAAAATGAATCGTTTTGACATAAGGGACCAAAAACCATTTTCCCCATAGATGTGAGACCAATTTTTTGTGTGTGATTAATCACTGGAATTTGTGACATTTTGATGCTCCTTAGGCATTTTTTTCATAATTTTTAGTGCCATTTTTTATCCACTTTGTGGAGTTGTTTTTCGACGGTCATGCCTTGTTATCTCAATCGTTAAGTAATTGTTTTGGCAATTTGGTGCATAATTTTGTGAAATACTTTTAGACCATATTAGATAATGACTTCAACATTTTAGGGATTTAATTTTCATAATTTTTAAATCCTTTTTGCTATTTTTCCATGTCACCTAGATCATAGGTTGAGTTATGTGTTTATGTGTCGCATACCCTAGATATTAGGAAGACATTCATGCCATTTGCTTGAGACACCTTTTGGTAACTTTTAGGAGTTAATTATAGGTCACTTTTAGGTCTTTAATTCCGGTTATAGGTCACTTTTTGAACCATACTCATTTGGCTTGTTTTGGTGTTTCAAAGTGCATCATTATTTGAACTAGTTTAACTTAAACTTGTTGCTCTTCTCCTCTAAATGTTAACATGACTCATGTGGGGAATCATAAACGGCTATTCATGCATTCTAATTTCATATTATACATTGTATGCTACTGACCCATAATCATCTCATGCATACTCACATCTCATTCATCTTTAAATTGCATCATTTGTGATCTTATGCGATGTTTGCTCCATTTGTTCTCACATCTTCTTATCCTTACTCCATAGGACTAAACCATTGCATCCATGATGGTATGTTTATTCATCTACATTCATAAGCATTCACTACTTACTTTGACACTCATTTCATGTATTAATTCATGCTTACATGCCATATGCGTTCATACTTTATCCTTGAACCGTAACTTGCATTTAGGTGAACTTAGGTGAACGTTTCGTACATAGTTTGACATAGTTTGATCTTGTGAGGTATCCTAACATCCTTAGGGACCTATAGCATGTAACTACTAACTTTAGAAGTCATATAAACTTTAGGTACCTTCACCTTTAGAATTAGGTCTTACTTTGAACCCTAGTTCCATTCTAGGACGTTTATGGTACTTAATCGCTTTTATGCTTTGTTTATGATCTCAACATGCATTGTCATGGTAACTTTTGTTTTGTAGGGGGAATATTGAGGTAAGACTCACTTCATTCCTATCTTGTATGCATTATAAATGTGTTTGCCTTAGCACTTTGTGCTTTGCTTTTATAGGTTTCCCTTTTGTTCTTTAGAACCAACTTAACTTCCTTAGGAAGTAAGTTGAGTTCTAACTCTCTTTTCTTCTTTTCCTTTTCTCATTAGGATTAGAAAGCCACATAAACCATTAGCATCACCTTTTGTATATAATGACTAAATTAGGGTTGAGTCTTAGTTCCTTTAGCTTTTTCCCTTTTTCAACTTGAGTCTTTCTTTCTCACCTCATGAAGAAAATAATAAAAATACCTAATAAAGGTTAAATGTTCTTATACGCCATGAGACTTTGTTGCGGAGTACTTATATGCATCGTATTTTGGGGCGAGGTGTAAGTATATACCACGATGGATAAGTCTTAATATGAGAATGTTCACAAACAAATTCAAAATACTTCTCATAAAAGACAAAAACAAACAATAAACGACTATCCTGCGGGAACTTCTCATCTCATTCATTCACAACGCGAACTTGCGACAACTTGTATTGCATGCAAGACGATAAACGCACTCGTACCAGACGAGCCTGCAACACCTGAGCATAGACATAAGCAGTTCCAGCGATAAAAAATACAAACAAAGTTCCCACCTGGTTAGGTGAACTACGTCGACTTTGATCCTCATTTTCCCGATGAGGTACGTAGGCAACGGGGTAGGGCCCGTTCGAGCACATTCTTTATTTTCCCTACATTTCCCCCTTTCTTTCCATTTTATTTTCCATTTTCTTTCTAAGTTCCATTCTCACTTCTAGTTCCAGTTGGCATTCCTTTATTCAGCAGCACTTTATTCTCTCACCCTTTGAAACAAACTTACAAGCGTGGATCCCGTCAGGTACGGCGGACGGTCTGGGGTGCTAATACCTTTCCAGGTCGTAACTGACTCCCGAACCCAGATCTTTGGTTCGCAGGACTTTGTCCTTTCCTTCTACCACAATTTTGTGCAGCATTACCTTTCCCATTCCTTCGGGATAAAAATGCATGGCTGACGACTCTACCACTTCCGCGCCACTTTCGCGTTTGTACTAGGATGAAAATCCCGGGAGCGACAACTAGCGACTCTGCTGGGGATCGAACCCAAAGTCTCTGGTTTCCCTCGTAGAGTCAATCCTAGCGCCTGTTTGGTTTTGTTTCTTTGGGTGTTTATTTGTTTGCTGTTGTGTGCTTTAGTTTAGATTTATTGTTTTCATTTACAGTTTTACTTTACAGCTTTACTTTACAACATTTTATTTATTGTTTTCAGTATTTATTTTCCATGCATCATATTATACTGGATTATCTGGCTGTGCTGGTTTTCATTTTTTCTGTGGGATGGGAGTTACTGTGAGATAAGCCAAATACCCGGCTTGAGTGCACCCTAGGATTAGCGTGGACACGTTGTACTCGCATGGTTACATGATGAGTGGCGATTTGTTCCACACCCAGACTGCGCCCGTCTTGGAAATATCTTGTGTGGGGATTTCCTCCACTTCGGGATAGGACCTTGATAGTTATGTGCATTTGGGGACCGATCATTGAGAACCTTTGTGGAAACATCCCTCTCCAGTAATGACAGTGGTAGACCACATTTGTTGGCAAACCCACTCGCATCTAATAGCCCACTGGGAACTCGCATAGGATGGCCTGGTTCTCTCATAGGAATCTAGTTAAGGCAAACTGTTCGTATGACGATAGTATTGTACCCTTCGGGATGAATGTACTATTGTTTCTCGATTCAGTGCTTGAAGCTGGGGACCAATGAGGGATGCTTGTTTCCTTGGACTCAGTTGAGACCTCCCTGAGTAGTACATAATGCCAAACCAATTCCCTGATTTGGTCATGAGCCATTTCTCGGAGATGGTGAACGTATTATTGCTGCTCGACTTTGAGAGTCTGTGATGTTGACCCGAGTATCACACTCGTGAGATTGGGAGGGGTTTACAAGTTTGTAGGAACCCTAAACTTCAACATACCCACTTTGCCAGTATTGTTCAGTGTTCTTTGGTTCTTTGATTATGAGATCTAGGATTTCTATTCAGAGAAATTGTTATTGTGATTACCATTGTGACCTTGATATTGTGACTATCATTATGACTCTCCACAGACATTTGGCTCGTTGTTCAACTTCAACACCATTAGTGATTGTTCTATTATGTGATTTAGTTCTACAGTTATTGGGTTCTCAGTTATGGGGTTCTATACAAAGATGGTACTTCTATTGTGGTTTTATACAGACATTTGGTTCACTGCTCAACACCAACATTAGACCATTGATCACATGCCTGCTGCATACATGACATCATATCATTTCAGCACACATGTTCAGTTATTTCCGAGGATCACATATCTGAATCATGCCATTGGACTTTTTCTGTGTCAAAAGGTGAATTAAAGTAGATAGATTCCTGGAAATAACCGAACATGGCATTTGCATACATCCTTGCATTCATTACAGGTGTTCAGAGACAGATAATTATCCTGACTTGATTTCTCATCAAAGTGGACAACTTAAATCACAACTATCTAGGTATAACTCCGGGCGGAGGTAATCAAACGAAGACCCAGCTGAGGCCATTCAGGGCATATGTGCAAGCTTTATTTCAGAATTAGAAACTGCTGAAAGAGGAAGTCAACTAGATGAAGACTCATATGAGCTTGGTTATGAAATCCTGAATGCAATGTCAAGGAAATGAAGCTATTTTCATCCCTATTGAGGGGAACTACGCTGCTCTGATTCTCCATTGGTCAATGGAGATACGTAGGCAGGAGATCACATGAGATCTTTCCGAGCAACCTTATATATTAACTTTATCAACCTCTTCCATCCAAACGTCGTTTGTCGGCATCCAATTTCAACTTCCCAAGAGAGTCCTAGAGGCAGAGCATATGGGTAAAGGCCATAACAACTTAAGAAGAAGTTTGATCATATTCTGATGTCGTACGTGCAACGGGTTTCCTCATTTTGCTCAGATTCAGCTAGTTGAGATAGTTATATCAGGATCATCTCCGACAAAGCTTCCTTTAGGGTTTCAATGCTGAATAACAAGTATGACTACCATTCTAAGGCACCTGGCCATTTAATTGAAGATTGAAAGTCTTTCAGGGGCAGAGGTAAAGAGAAGACCACGAATTTGATTGACTACAAGACTATTGTGTTCGCACCAGGTAAATGTGGGAATATGGTACCGAACCAGTAATAGAATGAACATCCAGACTGCTAACTGCTGAAAGTCTCCGAAAAGCAATAAGTCCAGACGGAGCCAAGTCTCCTCAATAACGACAATGTTCAGCTTCTTTACTGCATTTTCATTTGTAGTTTTTGTTGTTTGTTTAAACATTTGTATGCATGCATGAAACTTATTTGTTTTGAATGTTAATCATGATAAAAATGCACATGTTTTTCTTGAAGTAATCCATTCGTATTCACTCATGATTTTGTGTATGTGCATTGCAATACCAACTCTCGTGATAAACTCCATGAAGGAGGATGACGAAATGAAAACGCAAAAATCTTTAATTGTGTTCTTTTGAGAAAGACCCCGTTGACGATGTACATACATTGTTTCAAATCCTAAACACCGGAGATATAAGGGAGATAAACCATCGCCAACCCATTTGAGCCTTGAAGTAGGAGTTTATTTTTGCATGAAAAAACCCTTGCATGTAACCCAGGGGCAGGGTGGGCGTCAGTTAGTTTGACTGAGCGTTCAAATTTCAAAAAGGAGTGCACATCTGAGGATCCATTACCTTTCGTTATACCAAATAAAGAGGTCCAAAGACCGGAAACCACCAAGGTTATCCCAATCAAGAGGTCGAAAGACCGGAAACCACAGTGGTTATCCTTCATCAACTGAAAAGTGAGACAATCACGACCATTTCAAAGCAATTAAGACAACCAGTGTCACACGATTTAGTAAAAAAAGAGAATAAAAAATGAAAAAAAAGTCCGCTAAGTCGTTACTTGAAAACGAGCGACTTAGGCAAAAATTAGGGCATCCCGCTGGACTTCGTAATCAAAGATTCACAAGAATCAGTCCAGGAAAAAGTTAGGGATAAGCAAAATAATGCAAAAGAGAAAGAATAAAAGGATTACACAAGAAAGATCCTTGAATAAGAACAAAGTCGTGTGATACAGACACGAAAGACAAAGAGGTGACTGACTCCAAACAACAATCTGATTGGTGTTTAAACTGTTAGAGTAATTGGTTCCTTAATCATCACAAAACCCTTTTTGAGAGGTGAGCGCTTGTGAAAGCTAGCTGAACATAGGAATGGATAACATCACGAAGATGGGTGGGCACAAATAAATTTTGAGCCTATATCCTTTATTTCTATAACTGTGAACCAAGCCACGTGTAATACCTCAAAATTTGCCCTCATTCTTTTTACCTTAATTGGTTTTTTGCTTAATATTGTAAACACCCCAAATTTGCCCTCACCTATTCACACCATGGCTTGTGATCTCCTCATATGCATAAACTCAATCATACCATCTCATATCACATTTTTGATTCACTGCATTGGTTCAAAGTCATCTGCATCTAGGGTTTGTGATCTGAGCAATCCAAGAGCTTCTTGAGTCACTCCAAAGGTCATCAATCACTTCAAATGGGTCTATGTGTGTTCAAGTATCATATTATATCCTCTCAAAGTCAAGAATGCCAAAAAAATCACAAGAACTGGGATTGGTATGGAAGCAGAGCCAGGCTTGACTGCACAGATGACCTAAAATTAGGGTTTTGGTTTCAGAGGCCATAACTTCAATTTTTTTGGTCATTCTTGTTTCTATTGGTCTCTATATGGTATGGGGAGTATGCATATCAATTTTCATGAAGAAATTCCATGGGGAAGACATCTGATCAAGAGTTGACTTTTCAAGCAAGTCAGTGCAAAATCAGGGCATCTGAGGCCCCCAATGACCCAACCAAGGGGTGTTCTTCATCATTTTGATTGTATATGATCTTTATTTGATCATGGAAGAAGTTAGAAGTTTACAAAATTCAAGAATTTCAAGTTTTTTTGCAAAGTTGACTTTTTGGGCAAGTTTGACTTTTAATGAAAATGCCATTTTAGGCAACTCTTTCAACCCTTACTTTTTGATCCAAAAATGCTTCAAATAAAAAAACTTTGGTCATGAAAGTTGTGGAATAGATCTTCCCCTTTTCAAAAAGTACAAGAACATGACCTAATTCATTTTTGATCAAAAGTTATGGCTTGTCAAAGTTGGCAAAAATCACAAAATTTCAAAGTTTCTACCAAAGAGGTATTTTGCAAAATGACTTGATCAAGTGTTCTAAAGCTATCAAATGGACTTCTAATCCACACAACATGATCACACAACATCCAAAAATCAGAATGGGCCAAGGAATCACATGTTTTATGGCTTGTGGAACAAGACTTTTTCATAAGGATCAAAGGCAAGCCAAGTTGCAAAACTCATGATAGCTTCTCATCCACTTGCTGCCTAGTTTGCTGAACCATCCTAGCCCTTTTCCCTCATCATGCTGCGCAGCACACCTTCCTTGTACTAGGCTAGCAAGTGACCCATGCTTCTCTTACACAAAAGTTGACATTTTGCAAAAGCACCCATACCTATCACAAAAGCACATATCACATCTTCTGACCAATGGGAATTGTTTATACAAATCAATTGCAAGCCAAACATAAGAAGAAGCAAGCCTGAAACCAGCCACACCACAACATTCTCATTTTCATCCTCTTGAGCAAAAGCTTTCGAAACACATCACACAACTCACAAACACACAAACAAACTCCATAAACCAACTCAACACATCTCCCTGATCACAAAGCACCCTTCAAAGCAACCTGAAACTCAAAGAATCACAAACACGATTCTCACACCACCCTGAATAGAACTTGTTCAAACTTCCAAACCAGCCATCACAAACTCTTTCTAAGCATCAAGAGTTCATCAGGGGCCTAAAAGGAGTGGATTGCACAAAGAGAAGGGGTCAGAAAGTTACAAACTGAAAAGCTTCAAACTCAGGTAGCTTCATGAACATTTTCTCCAGAAATGGATTTTTAAGTTCCTAAGTTGTTCTTCATGTCTTGCTGATCACTCTGGTGCTTTTATTTTCTGAAATGGTTGAGAAATGAGTATTTAATCTTGTTCTGAAACTTTTGCCCTAAAAACTATTTTGATTCGATTTGGCTGATTTAGGAATGATAAATGTTGTTTGAATGAGGGGTTTGATTCGTGCTTGAGTGGGGAAGAGTTCTGGGCAGTTGGATTTTGTTTTCATTACGTGTAGAGAGAGTTTGTGTTTTTGGTTGATCGGAGAAGACGACCGGAACAGTGTTCCGGTCGCCTGAAAGTCATTAGGACACGAATTAGGGCTTAATCAGTTAATTAGTGAGTTTGAATACCAGCCCTTGGATATGGCACCAAGTCAAACGCGCGCGCTGCCAGTTTAAACCTAGGCCCTTGGATCTGATTACCACCCATTTAATTCATTTTATTTTCTTTTTATTTCATTTAATTTCTCCATTTATTTTAAAATAGTAAAACTTATTCAAAAATTCTGAAATTTTTTATACAAACTTTTATTAAAATTCAGAAACCAAAAACATTTTTATTTTTATTTTTTGCATTTTAAAAATATTTTTAAATATTTAAAAGTTTATTTTTAATTAATTAATGAGAATTAATTAATTAAAAATACTTTTAGGTATTTAAAAATCACCAAAAAATTCATGAAACATTTAAAAACATTTAGAAACATTGTCCAACCCTCAAACCAAATTTCTTTTTTGATCTTGATGCATTTTGAGAATTTTTCATGGAATTAAAATCATTTTTAGGCATTATTTTGACCCAAACTTCCAAAAATCATTTCTGCCTAACCATTGAGAGTTGGACCTTGATTCTTTGTGCATTGCATTGTGTTTAGCATGTAGTTTGTGAGATTAAATGGGTATGATTTGATCTTGCATTTCCTATTTGTTTGGCATTTTTCTTGACAAGGTACCATAAAACCCTAGCAAACTTAAGAAATTCATAACCCTCATTAGGTTAAGAGTTAGAACCCCTCCTTTGGGCAGTGAGTTTGTATAGGTTTAGGGTTCCTTTGAATGCATTTTCAATTTTTTTATCATGATGTTTGCTTCTGGTTTTGATTTTTGTTTTGTGCATTGATCATAAACCCTAATTTGGGCTTCCATATGCATCCATCTTGCATTTGCATTCATACCTTGACTTGCCATGGCATTTTATGCATCCATTTGATTCATTTGACATCTTAAGACATATTGAAAGCATGTTTGATCATTGCATCTTGCATTTACCATGTTGTATGTCATTTGCATCTCATAACTTCTCATGTATGCTTATGGTTCTAAACTTGCTCCATCTGCATTCTTTTGTTCATGTGATCATTCTCATGTATTGATTCATGTTTGCATCATCTCATAGCATCATTATCATCCCATATATGCTTCTGGTTTTGATTCACACCATGTCATTTCATCTCATCTTGCACTGCATTGTATCTTTCTCACTAACTTTTCAGGTGGTAAGTAACTTTGAGAAGTGAATTTGCCTTCACTTCTCACATTTTCTTTTCATCTCTCTCTTGCATCCATGTTGCATCTTACTTTGTGTTTAAGATTGAGCTTGCTCATTCTTCTTCTTCTTACTTTCTTCCTTCAAGTGACTTGACTTCTTAAATGAAGCAAGTTACTTTGCTTCTCCTGATCCTTTCATCTGCTTCCTGGTGGTTCCATTGAAGATTTCTTTCTTGTAAACCTCACAAACCTTAGGAACAACCAAGAATGACAATGATTAGGGTTTTGATTAGTACCCCACTTAGTTTTTACCTTTGTGTCTCATTGAGTCTTCTCTTCTCACCTCATAATCAGGGACTAAACCCTAAAGGCTTTAAGGCTTTGTGATTAAGCTTATGCCTGCATCCTTCTATTAGGATGGAGTGTATAACTTTAATCCTAAGTGTTAAACCCTTAATGTGTTTAAACCTCTTAATCAATCCACTTAATAATCATCAAGACATCACACTTGTAACTTGGGCCTTGCATTAGGGTTCTAATTCTTCCTCAATTTGGTTAAGAAAGACTAACCCTAGTGTTAATGGACAAGTCCCCCTCAAGTTGTCTTATAAATCATAAAAACCACTTCATCATCATATCATTAAATAAAACCCACTTAATAAGGGCTTGTTTTGTCATGAGTTTAATCCCTAATCATGGATTAAGTTGAGGAGCTTTCCTCAGCTTAAACATTCTCATCTATTATCCTTCTATTAGGATGGTGTAATGAGTCTGTTTAATCCCTGATTATGGCTTAATCTCATTATTCAACACTAAACAAAAATCACAAAAACATCTAAATAATCACAAGTAGGTTAATGATCTTAATCCTACACCAAAGGTATTTAAGTGTGAGAAGCTGACTTCACACTTAAGGTATTCTCATTACCCCTAATCAGAGGGAAGATGTGATGAGTTTACTAACCCATTGGTTTAGGCTTAAGCTCATTAACTTATGACAAACTTCAAAAAGCAATAAAAGACTGAAAATACAAAAAACAAACAATAATCGTCTCCTCCGGGATTCTTTTCTCATCTCATTCGCTCACAAACGAGAACTTGCTTTTCCGTCTAATGCAAGACAGTTTGCACCCGAGCCAGACAGGTCATACACTTGAGCATAGACAAGCAAGCAGTTCACAAGTCAATTCATCTTTCAGTCTCTTTGGGTCGAACTACGGTGTTCTGACTTCCTCATTGCACGAGAGGATACGTAGGCATAACTTAACAGTTATCGAACAAAAGTCTCTGTATATTCCCCCTCCTTCTAGCATTATTCTTTAGGCCTCATGATCTTGAGCATTTCACTCTTTCCTTACACTGACACTGTACATTTACACATTTCACTTCTTTTACACTGACACTTACATCTTTTTTCCAGCCATTTTATACACAAATTGCACTGACACTACCCCTTTAAAACACAAATCTCTTAAGCGTGGATCCCGTCGAGTACGGCGAACAATCTGGGTGCTAATACCTTCCCAGGTTGTAACCAACCCCCTTTCTCAGTCTCTCTGGTTCGCAACCGTCTTATCCATATCTTTCTAGGTCTATGCAGCATTGCCTTTCCTCCGGGATAAAAATGCCTAGCTGGCGACTCTATTCATTCCCTGTGAGTTCACTCCTGTGTGTTCTCGCATCTCCTTTCGCCGACCGTTCGCGTCTGTACCTTTATTTGGGCCATTCCCATTTATCGGGAGCGACAGCTTGGCGACTCTGCTGGGGACCCTTATACTGCAACCAGGGCTTCTGGTTCCTTTTGTGGGTTCCTCCTAGCGCTTGATTGATTTGTGTTTACTGGGGTGTTATGTGCTATTTGTGTTTGTATATTTATTGCTTTATGTACAGTTGTTTTATTGCTTTCTTTATAGCTTTACATATATCATACTGTCATACTGTGCTGGCTGGATCTGTTTTGTTGCTTTGGTGGGTGGGTGTTCTATTGAGAGTTGAGGTCCTATACCTGGGACCTGAGTGGCACCTAGGCTAGAGTGGTTCATGTTCTTTCCCATTCCATTTCGGTCTGGTGCGGGAATATGAAACACGATTCAGATATGGGTTTCTTCTTGAGAACTCTGTGCTGCAGATTTCCTGTTGCACTAGGGCTATCTGGGAAGCCTGCTAAGTCTGGATGACCTTTAGTATTGACCTTCAGAAACTGAGGTGAATTAGAGGAGGATCTTTTATGGTTATGGTAAACATTGTACCTCCGGGTTAGAAGTGTTTACACTTCTCATAACTGATCCAAGTCTGAGGATCCTTGTTTTAGAACATCACCTGTGAGGAGGGGTTGGGCTGTTTATAGGCTTGCAGGTACCCTTGACCTCAGCATACCCTGTTACTTTGTTTTGATTAAGAGTACTCCATGTTGGAACAATTCTTGTGATTTTTAACCCTGGACATGTGACTCTTTATTTGAGTCCCCCCACCTTGGTTACTGGACTTATGGACCTCCATCTGGATTTCTTGAACATACCTGGACTTATATTAGAGCACTTGATCAGATCCAGCTCAGTCACAAACCCTTGCATATCATTTGCATACATCATCATTGCATCATTTTAACATTTGCTTATTTGTTTTTCAGAGTATCCATACTTTATTTTGGCTTGGTTTTGACCCCATCATCAGCATAGACCTATCTTCATCAGTATCTACTTCAGCTGTCAGCTACCTGCTTCAGCCACCAGTCTCAGCCTGTCAGTGGCCCATCATCAGTATCATTCTCCATCATCAGCACCTGTCTCAACTCTTCTTCAACAACATGGCACCTAAGAAGAGTAATATCTCCTACCACTTCTTTCAGCCTGAGCTAGCTGACATCAGGAGGATTCAGACCCTGATTACTCCAGACCATATACCACTATTCAGAGAACACTATGGAGGCATACTTGATGTGGTTATGGATTTGGACCCTTCACAGAGGAGCCTGATTCATACTTGCTTGCAGTTCTATGATCCCCCTCTGAGGTGTTTCACTTTTCAGGATTTTCAGTTGGGCCCTTTATTAGAGGAGTATTCATCATTGGTTGGTATACCTATCAGGGGTGGAGTCCCTTTTAACCCTGAGATGGCTTTTCCAAGTAATGAAGAAGTGGCAAGGGCATTGCATCTGGAACCAGTACTGATTGGGCAAAATATGACTACTAAGGCTGGAATCTCTGGTCTACATCTGGATTTCTTGATCTCTCAAGCTACCCTGAAGACTTCTTTGGGAGAGTGGAAGGCAGTCTGTGCTTTATTGGCCCTTAGCATATATGGGATCATATTATTTGCAGATGAGCCTAAGTTTGTTAGTAAGAATGCAATCCATCTTTTCATCCTGAGGAACCCAGTGCCCACCTTACTGGGAGATTTCTACTACTCAGTACACCAGAGGAATGAAAAGCAGAGGGGAAGATTAGTGAGGTGATGTGCTCCTTTGTTCCATACTTGGCTGCTCAGACATTTGCCTACGACTGATACATTTTTGAATCCTCATCAGCAGAGGAACTGGGCTAGAAGACTCACTGCTTTAACTTCAGCGGATATCAGGTGGTGCACTCAGAGCACCAAGGGCAGGGATATCATTACCAGTTGTGGGCAGTTTCCCAATGTACCCCTGATAGGAGTAAAGGGTTGCATCAACTACAACCCTCTGCTATTCAAAAGACAATTGGGTTATGCATTGGTCCACACTCCTAAGGCACAAGACTTGGCTGAGACTCTTTACTGTGAGAACAAGCCTAATCTGGCTATTGTCAGGCAAGCAGCCTGGGCCTGGGACAATGTTCATACTAAAGGAGTAACCATTCTGGGAAAATGCAACAATGTGGCCTCAGCACAGTACTATGAGTGGTCCCATGCCAGGGCTCAATTTTCTGGGATGCCCTTCACCATGGAAGATATACCTGGACCATCCTCAGCACCACCTCCTGTCACTATCAGCTTAGAGGAGTTTGAGAATTTGAAAGAGAGAAATGAGAAGTTGACTCGGGCCCTACAGAAGACCCTCTGGGAGAGGAGTGATGGTCGACTGGACATTGAAAGGTTAGAAAAGCTGAAAGTGGAGCATCTGGCCAGAATTGAGAAGTCTGAGGATTACATTAAGAAGTCTAGGGCTGGAGAACAGATCTTGAAGAATGCCTGCAAGGAGGCTCAGTTCCAGAAGGCCAGGACTGATTTGTATCTGAAAGAGAGTCAAGCTAGGTGGGTCAGGATCACCGGAGCTCGTACTCTGGAAGATAAGAGAACTCAGGACAAGATTGAGCAGCTGGAAGCTAGTGCAAAAGAGCAACTGGACGCCCTGGCAGCAGCCCAGAGAGAGATCTCAGAGTTGAAGATTAGAGCTGGAGTGAAGAGGTCAAAGGACCAGAGTTAGCACAAGAAGCTAGCTGCAACTGTTACTACCAGGAATCTCCTTATCAGGAATCTCACGGAGCGTCCAGCTGATCCTGTGACTGAAGCACTTCTCAAGGAAGTTCAGGAGGATGAGTTTGGTCTTGGTGTCTGACTTTTGCTTGTTGTTGCTTTCATTTCATGTACTTTTATTTTCTTATGTTGTATTTTGACCCCTCAGAGGGCTTGTATTGTAAAAAGAAAACAGAGTATGTATCACTTCACTTTTGTAATATATTTAGTTTGCTTTATTTGAGTTCTTTCAAGCAACATCAACAGCATCTTCAAGGGTCTGGAAAGGTCAAAACCAAGTACCAAGCCGGATACCTTGGAAACAAATAAGCATACTGCATTGCATGCTAACCTTTGTTGTTTTGTAGGTTTGTTTTGTTTTTGTTACTAACTCTGTTGTGAACTCAGGAACTATTGCTCGACGTCGGGTGTTCCCACTCAACCGTCCACACAGATATCCAACCCGCAACAACCTTCCGGGTATACAGATGGACCAGGTACAACAGGACCTTACAGAGGTCAGGAACCAAATGGCCAATGAAAGATTGGAAATGAGGGCTCAGATGACACAATTTATGGAAGTGATGAACAATATGGCTCAGAGCCAAGAGAGATTAAGAGCAATGGTAGAAAGGCAGAATCAGGAAGACCCCCATCTAGGGACTGCTGGGACAAGCAACAACGAGAGGGTTCAGCCTCATGTCAACCCCCCTGTATTTGGACCCCACCTTCATCCAGAGATCAACATCCCTGCTAATGTGCAAGGGAATGCTACTACAGGTAGAGTGCTGCAAGAAGACCCCCAGGAAGATCAGTTTACAGTGATGGGAGCTGGGGATGAGGCCTATGCCAGAAGGCTGGATGAAATTGCTGAAAAATTAAGGTCCTTGGAGTCTCAAAACTCTTTGGGTTTTGATTTTATGGACATGGGCTTAGTGGACGGGGTCAGGATTCCCCATAAGTTTAAACCACCGTGCTTTGAGAAGTACAACAGGACTTCCTGCCCACGGACCCACTTACAATCCTTTCTGGGGAGGCTGAAAGCATATACCATGGACGAGAAGCTATGGATGTTTTATTTTGAGGATAGCTTAACGGGAGCTTCAAGGGAATGGTTGTAGACACCCTAAATTTGCCCTCTGATTTTCTTTCTTCGCCCGTCTTTCATTTGCATTTGGTCGTTAACATTTAGAATTCATATTCATTTGCATAACTTCTGAGGCATGGGATCAATTTTCATCAGGACTAGGGTCTCGTGCATTATTTACAGATTATCAGAGAATTCAAGGTTTTGGCTATGCAGCCATCAGTGGCACCGTCCTCTCTTTTCTTTTGTCGCTAAATTAAGGGTTTATTTCCCTAGTTTGGCGGTCTTCAAGGATTTCATGTCTGCAAGGACTATTCAATGTGCATCTGGCATATCATCAGGATATTTTCTTCTTCTTCAAGTTACACGGATATTTTTGTCTTCTCAGCATCTCAGGCTATCTTCATTCTCAAGTAACTTTCAAGAAGTATGTGTCTCGGGTTGAGTTATGGAGGTCATCAAGTTCAATAATCAAGTCAAGATTTATAAGTGATTCAGATGGTTGTTGTTCCAATTGCGAGTTGTTCTGTGGCAGTCGTGTTTATTTCATCTGAGGCGTGTGGGAGTTGGTATAAATTTGGTGTTGGATTAAACTCAGGTGTATTGTGCATCAGTGGCCTTTGATTTAGTTCATGTCCAAATTAACACATACCCGTAATTTCCATCATTTCCAAACCACTTTTCATGTCCTAATTCACAACGATTTCACCGTGTCCATATTTTCGGTTATCCGAATGTCCATTTCATTAACCGTACATTTTACCATCTCATGTCTCGTTTTATTTTAAAATTTTTGTTTCGATTCTTAGATTAGAAGGACCGTCTCTTTTTAATCATTTTTAATCTATACTTTAGAGTTTGATTCAATTTTTAGAATTTATTTATCTCGCCTCATTTTATAAATTATTCTTTTTATGTTTAGGTAAATAGTCCATTTTTAATTAGACTTAGAATTTGCTTTAAACTTAGAATTGTTTATTTATTTATTTATTAATTAATATTTGCTCCATTTTATTATTTATTTTCATTTTTTAGAAGTTGATTTTAAACTTTAGTTTATAAGTTTATTAGTCAGTTTAAAATTAATTTTTATTAACTAATTTTTGTTTAATTTATTATTATTAGCTTTCTTTTACCAAGTTTAATTTTTATTTTTTATTTCTTGAATCCAATATTTAGTTGACTTAATGTAGTTCATATGTAACTAATTTTCTTAATTTGATTCACACAACCCACTGCAACACTCCAACATACCCTACCATCCTACTACTTTTACAACCTACACAGTCCAATCACAAGGAAATTTGGCACCAAAATTGCCAACAAAATGGGGGCTTCACAGAGAAAAACACACAAAAAGGGGGCTGCACCCTTTTGTACATCACCATAACCTTTTTCTATTTTTTTTATATCTTTCCCTGCAAGAACACCCACAAAAAAAAAACCAATTCAGATTTCTTCTTCAACTCACGCACACACAGCCAGCCCTCATCAATCTTCATTCAAATCTCCCTCACTCATCATTTCCATAATGCCTCACCAACCAATCTGTAACTCACCCTTAACACTGCAAATTTGTTCAAACACAGCATAACCATTCAACATCCTCTTCATCGCCACTGCAGGCCTTCCTTTCACAAAACATTTCAGTCTTCATCATTCAAACCTAAACAGATCCAAACAACCTTTCAATATCATCAACAACAAACACAACTCACACTCTTTAAACTCACCTTCAACCTAACAACACAACAACAACAACCGTGACCTCAACACGCCTGAACTCACCCTGTTTTGTTTAGGCCAGAACATTCTTCCCTTCTTCAACCTTGTTACAAACCTCCAACAACCGAATCAACAGCTTTACTCTTTCTAACACCACAACAAATCAAACCTCCATCCCAAACACAAACCGCGACTGATACGCAACCTTCGACAAAATCTCCTTCACACCTTTCATAAACAATAGCTCCATCTCACTTTCACCGCATCAATACAATCATAACCAAATCCACCTCTCACACTACCTTCGGGTAACAACCTGTGAAAAGAAAAAGGAAAAAACAATTGTTAACTTCAAAACAACAGCAACACAGAAACGCACACAATCATCACTCTTCTTCACAGTAACCGAACACCATCATCTCACCGTCACTCCTTCAACTCACCACCACCGTTCCATCATCAATCTCCAACTGAACATCAACAATAACAGAACACAAAATCAGAACAGAGAAAGATCTGAGATGGAGAGAGTTTAGAAATCTCATAGAGAGAGATCGGTGAGGAACAAACCGCGAGTCGAAGCCGTGGCGAGATTGAGGCTGAGAGAGAACTTCAACGATCTGAACGATGGCGAGAAGTTGACCCTGAATCGGAACTTTCAAACCGGACACAAGAACTCGACGGCGAGCGAATTTGAGAGGGTCGGATTCCGATTCAATCCGCGAGCGGAGGGGATTGATCACACGATTCGGAAGTTGAGGGTGCTTGATGAAGACACAGTGTTCTCTTTCTGTTATTTTCGTCGGCGAAGAAGGGTGGTACCGACGCGATGTCGTGGATCGAAGGGGTGCCGTCGACGGCTCACAGTGGAGGGTTTTGTAGTTCTGTTTTCTTCACGATTTTGAGAAGAAGAAGAGGCCAATCGTTGTGCCCTGTTTTGGATCCTTCTTGTGGTTATTGGACTTGGGCTGGGCGCACATTTTTTTCATTCATATCACCACCGACCCATTTACATCATCTTTTTTTATTTCATCTCATTAATATTCTCCTTTATTTTGTTTGATTATTTGCTTAAGTGTTTTTTTTAATTACGATTTAACTTTATTTAGAATTTTAGTATTTGTTAATTACACCTTAATTCATATTAAAATAGTTTAGAGTTTTGTTAATTGTTTATTTTAAAATTTGAGTTAGAAGTTTATTAATATTTGTTTTGTTAGAATTTTAGTTAAACTTTTATAGCTAATTAGTTCCTAATTAATATTAAGTTTTTTTTAAGAATTTGGTTGGAATTGGATTATTCATTTTTATTTTGTTTAACTAAGTTCGATTTTGTTTAATCTTGGTTGTAGTTTTTTTGTCTGATGTTTTGTAGGTTCATTGTCCAATTTCAATGTTGGCGGATGTAGCTTGACGATGACCTTATGATTAATTCTTTCTTGTGATCTCGGTGCACTTAAACCTTGGCATTTTATGAACCGATTTTTTGATGCTAATTCTTGTTTCTCTCTGATTGGTGAATCCGTTTTGGAGTTGATACTTTTTCTTGATATTTCTTCTTGCGCTTATTGAAGAGGCAACGGACCTTCTCCGTTAGGTAACGCTATGGACCGGTTTTTACTTATCGCATCCTGTTGCATCTGGAAGTCCTACTGGTGTAGGCTCTGTTTGTGCATTGTTCGGTTATTTCATTCTGCATTCTCATCTCCTTATCTTATTCATAATTCATCTTATTTCCATTTTTGCATTCTCATCTTCTCGTTGTATTTTCTTGTTCATCTCAATTGCTTCTTTCTCATCCTCATATTCTCTTATTCATTCTCGACTGGAGGTGTGCCCAGGTCACCATGGAGCTTCTCCTTTCATCTTTCTCTTCTTCTTTCTTTCTTCTTTAGGATAGTGAGCCTCACTAACCTAGGACCATCCGAGTATGTGAATATTAGGATTAGACTTTTTCCTCTTAGTTTTACCTTTGTGTCTCATTGAGTCTCCTCTTCTCATCTCATAATCAGGGACTAAACCTTAAAGGCTTTAAGACTTTGTGATTAGGGTTATGCCTGCATCCTTCTCTTAGGATGGAGTGTATAACTTTAATCCTAAGTGTTAAACCCTTTGTTTGTCTAGATCTCTTAATCAATTCATTTAATAAATATCAAGACATCACACTTGTAACTTGGGCCTTGCATTAGGGTTCTATTTCTTCCTTAAATGGTTAAGAAGGACTAACCCTAGTGTTAATGGACAAGTCCCCCTCAAGTTGTCTTACAAACCCTAAAAATCACTTCATCATCATACCATTAAATAAAATCCACTTAATCAAAGGCTTGTTTTGTCATGGGTTTAATCCCTAATCATGGATTAAGTTGAGGAGTTTTCCTCAGCTTAAACATTCTCATCTATTATCCTTCTTTTAGGATGGTGTAATGGGTCTGTTTAATCCATGATTATGGCTTAACCTCATTACTCAACACTAAACAAAAACTCCAAAAACATCTAAATAATCACAAGTAGGTTAATGATCTTAATCCTACACCAAAGGTGATTAAGTGTGAGAATCTGACTTCACACTTGAGGTATTCTCATTACCCCTAATCAGAGGGAGGATGTGATGAGTTTACTAACCCATTGGTTTAGGCTTAAGCTCATTAACTTATGACAAATTCTCAAAAGCAATAAAAGACTGAAAACTCAAAAACAAACAATAATCGTCTCCTCCGGGATTCTTTTCTCATCTCATTCACTCACAACCGAGAACTCGCTTCTTCCGTCTAATGCAAGACAGTAAGCACCTGAGCCAGACAGGTCATACACTTGAGCATTGACAAGTAAGCAGTTCACAAGTCAATTCATCTTTCAGTCTCTTTGGGTCGAACTACGGTGTTCTGACTTCCTCATTGCACGAGAGGATACGTAGGCATAACTTAACAGTTATCGAACAAAAGTCTCTGTATATTCCCCCTCTTTCTAGCCTTATTCTTTAGCCTCATGATCATGAGCATTTCACTCCTGTCCTTACACTGACACTTCACCTATACACTTCACTTACACTGACACCTGTACATCCTTTTCCAGCTCTTTTATACACAAATTGCACTGACACTACCCCTTTAAAACACAAATCTTTTAAGCGTGGATCCCGTCGAGTACGACGGACAATCTGGGTGCTAATACCTTCCCAGGTTGTAACCAACCCCCTTTCTCAGTCTCTCTGGTTCGCAACCGTCTTATCCATATCTTTCTAGGTTTATGCAGCATTACCTTTCCCCCGGGATAAAAATGCCTAGCTGGCGACTCTATTCATCCCCAGTGAGTTCACGGCTGCGTGTTCTCACTGTCCCCTTCGCCGACCGTTCGCGTCTGTACCTTCATCTGATCCATTTCATTTGTCGGGAGCGACAGCTTGGCGACTCTGCTGGGGAATCTTATACTGCAACCAGGGCTTCTGGTTCTTTTTGTGGGTTCCTCCTAGCGCTTGATTGATTTGTGTTTATTGGGGTATTATGTGCTTATTTGTGTTTGTATATTTGTACTTATTTTGCTTTATGTACATTTGCTTTACTGCTTTCTTTATAGCTTTGCATTATATCATATTGTCATACTGTGCTGCTGGCTGGATCTGTTTGCTTTGGTGGGTGGGTGTTCTATTGAGAGTTGAGGTCCTATACCTGGGACCTGAGTGACACCTAGGCTAGAGTGAATCATATTCTTTCCCATTCCATCTCGGTCTGGTGCGGGAATATGAAACACGGTTCAGATATGGGTTTCTTCTTGAGAACTCTGTGTTGCGGATTTCCTGCAGTACTAGGGCTATCTGGGAAGCCTGCTAAGTCTGGATGACCTTTAGTTTTGACCTTCAGAAACTGAGGTGAATTAGAGGAGGAACTTTTATGGTTATTGTAAACACTGTACCTCCGGGTTGGAAGTGTTTACGCTTCTCATAACTGATCCAAGTCTGAGGATCCTTGTTTTAGAACACCACCTGTGAGGGGGTTGGGCTGTTTACAGGTTTGCAGGAACCCTTGACCTCAACATACCCTCATTACCAGTACAGTTGTTGATCCGGTCATTATAATCCTGAAGTTATTGACCTCTGGTTTTCAGTTACTATTTCGGGTTACTATGCAGAGATCTTGTGGTTACAGACACTTGATTCTTGGCAGTATTCCAGATTCCAGGCAGTTTCCAGCTGTGATCCCATGTCTTTGCATCTTTTGCATCATCATATTGCATATTGCATTTGCATTTGCATTGCATTTTCCTCCTCCAGAGAGCTCATCCTTCCTCTTTTGTCCATGGCCAGCCAGCTGATTTCCCGGTACTCAGTTTGAACAAGTGGTAACAGTTAGAAGACGACAGAGCGTGTGAAGCTAGACTGAACAATGTCAAGAGGTAAAGGGTCAGATCGGAAGCCGTCAGTAGCTATGTCAGAGGACAACCGTCAGAATGTTGAGTTTCCACCTGGTTTCACTTCAAGGACCAATCCGTTGTATGGTCTTTCTCCTGATGAAGATCTTCCACAAGTGAGCAATCTTGCTCAAGCTCAACTTGTACAGACCCCGATCGTGAATCAGAATGTACCTGAACCATCTGCTGTCCGAGGTGGACCTTCATCTTCTTCTGATACTACAGATTATCAGAGGTTTGCCTTCCCTATGCCAGACTTCCAAGGGGCAATCCCTCTTGTGAAAACCAAGGATCCACAAGCTATTGATCCTGCTGAAAGATTTCGTGTGTTGGACGAGCGACTCAAAGCCTTAGCGGATCCTGATGCCTTCGGTTTTGATGCTCTAACCCTATGTTTGGTGCCTGGTCTTGTCATTCCTCCAGATTTTAAGACTCCGAAGTTTGAAAAATACACTGGTGTCAGTTGCCCGAAGCGTCATTTGGTGATGTTCTGTAGAAAAATGACTTCTCATGCCTGCAATGATAAGTTGATGATTCACTGTTTTCAGGACAGTTTAAGTAGGGCATCTTTAAGTTGGTACTTGGATTTGGAAAGCAGTCATATTCGATCTTGGAATGATTTATCCAGAGCTTTCGTAAAGCAATACCAGTACAATATGGACGTGGCGCCCAATCGCACGCACTTGCAGAGCCTATCCCAGAGGAGTGGTGAATCTTTCAGAGATTATGCACAGCGGTGGAGAGAATTGGCAGCCCAAGTGCAACCACCACTTTCAGACAGAGAATTAATTGACCTGTTCGTGGGCACCTTGCAGGGTCCATACTTGGAAAGATTGAGTAGCATTGGGATGACAAGCTTCTCTGATTTGATGATAGTTGGAGTACGCATTGAGAGTCTGCTCAAAAGTGGAAAGATCCAGGACTTTTCGAATATCCCAGCTAGTGAAGGTGAGTCTGTTGTTAGCTCCCAAGAGGAAGAATGGAATGACGTCAGTGCAGTCATGGCAAATATCGAATATGCTAGACCAACATCTTCTAAGAGATCATCTTTTCCTGAATCTGATTACTCTTATGGGCATCCGGCAATGCTCAGAGCACCGTATCAGAAGTCCTGGACTCCTCCTCGTCTAAATCTGCAATCTCATGGTCGAAGACCTCAGAATCAACTTCAGAGCCAGCCTAGGCCTCGTAACAATCTGGAAAGAAGGATTTCTCCTCTTCATCCAGTCCCCATGGCATACAGTGACCTTTTGCCGCATCTAGTTCAGAGCTCTTTGGTGGTTCCTAAGCCTCTCAAGCCGTTACCAGGGCCGTACCCTCCAGGGTACAATCCTCATGAGCAGTGCGGGTATCATGGTGGATCAATCGGGCATTCAACGGAAGATTGCAAAGCTTTTCAAGCCAAGGTACAACAATTGATCGACAAGGGCTACATTTCCTTTCCAGAAGGAAGCTTGGTTGTGCGTCAACCTCTCGCCTGATTGAGTTCAAAGACTTCAGAAGAAGCGTCTCCTGATTCAGTGGCTCAGACAACAGTATGTCATCAGAGTTGGTGATCGCTGTATCCTTTTATCATTTTGCATTGTAGTTTCTTTCCTGTTAGCAGCTACTTGTCTTTTAAGCAATGTTATTTTTGAATGGTAATGGTAATGTAGTGATCTTGCATTTTTGAATCAATTATGTCGCATTCGCTCATTTTTCTTTCCTTGCACCAAAAACGAAAAATACAAAAAAATTGCATCCATATACCTCCCATTTATTTCACTGTTGTTTATCAGGTTTGAGGGAGGATGATGACAACTGAATACTCATAATTGTTGAAGGTATGCTTTCAGGGTAGAACCTGCTGACGATGTACAGGCATTGTTTCAATTCCCAAACACCGGAGATATAAGGGAGATAAACCCTCGTCAACCCCTTTTGAGCCTTGAAGCAGGAGTTTCTTTTCTGAACAAAAAAACCTCACATTTAACCCGGGGCAGGGTAGTTATCAGTCAATTTGACCGAGCGTTCAAATTTCCAAAGGAGTGTGCATCCGAGGATCCATTACCTTTATTCATTACACCTCAAGAGGTCAAGGGACGTGAAACCACAATGGTTACCCCTCAACAGCAAAGGAATGGGGCAGTCAACCCTTTCAGCAAGTCATGACAAGCCAGTGTCACACGATTTGTTCAACAAAAACAACAAAAAAAGAAATAAAGCCCGCTAAGTCGAAAAAATGTGTGAAAACATATGACTTAGGCAAAAGTTAGGGCATCCCGCTGGACTTCGAAATCGAAAAAATTCAAAAAGAATCAGTCCAGGCAAAAGTTAGGGAGTAAAAAAAATGATGAAAGAGAATCTTCCATGAGAACAAAGTCGTGTGACCAGACACAAAGTCAGAATGGGTGACTGTTACTCCAAGAAACCTCATTGGTGCGTAAACCATCAACGTCATTGGTTCCTCAATCATTACAAAACCCTTGTGAGAAGCGAGCGCTTAAGTCCAATTAGCTGAATATAGGACTGGAGAACATCAAGGAGAATGGGTGGGCACAGATAAACTTTGAGCCATAAATCTTTCTTTCTAAAACCGTGAACCAGACCATGTTATAACCCTTGAAAGTCCTAATTGAATCAGGTTCAATTCTGAAAGCATACTACGACGAGGTTGCGTAAACTGACTCCTAAAGGTTTGCTAATTCAACACTACGTTTGGACTAATCGTCCATTCGTCACACACCGTCACAACATCGAAATAAATAAATTTTCAAAAACTTGCATGTGTACTGCATTAAAATTACCATTTTTAAATGAACAGTTTTAATTGCAAGTTAGTTTGTGACACCAGGGAAGTTCCTACAAAGAGCAATCACGAGGGAACTTGATCATTCAACAATGATGAGCAGAATCAAGAGCATCTTGTTAGCCTATGAATCAGGGGCATGTTATCCAGTGGATTTGTCGACCAAGGTTTCCGTCAGGGTAAAGCAAATTCCTAAGCATCAGCTGATGGAGGAACGTCATTCAAAGTCAGTTGATCAGAGCTGAATCTGCCAAACAGGGGCAGGACACCCGGAGTTCCCATTGACTAGGGGTCAATTCTCCCAATGCTCAGTCAGAATGAGTCAAGTCGCTTCCACGCTCATACCGAGGAAAGAATAATTCCGGAGTTCACTAGATGCAATTCTCCTCGAGCATCCAAGTTTTCTATTCCAGAAATTGGATAATCAGCAACAGTCTGTTCAGAGACTCGCCCAGCAGGGGCAAACTTTAGCTACGCAGAGCAATTTGTATCAGTAATCTCAGAGTTCAAGACGAGTAGCGGGAAATCATGCTACCCACCGTCGCCTTTGTCACACTTCTCAACCGGAAGCCTTGTCACCTATGACTTTTTCCCCATCCTTGGGAGTTTTTCTAGTTTTTCATAAGCATTGCATAAATCATTGGCATACGTTATTCATGTCGCATATAGAGCATATGCATCATCATTGCATTGAGCACAACCCCACAACATCAAATCTCACATCCAGGGCCTCGTAACCCCAACTTATCAACCTTTCAAAGTCCAGTTCTCGTCTGGCAAGCCTTTTCAAAGTCCAGTTCCCGTCTGGCAAACTTTTCAGAGTCTAGTCCTCGTCTGGCAGACAAACCCAAAGTCCAGTTCTCGTCTGGCAAACCAATTTCAAATACCAGTTCTCGTCTGGTAGGCGAATCTTGTAACCAGTTCTCGTCTGGTCACCTTTTCATTAACCTTTTGGACGCCAGTTCTCGTCTGGTAGTCATTCTTTTTTCAGAGTCAATTCTCGTTTGACAATGAACCCAAGGAGTCAGTTCTCGTCTGACGACTTATTCTTTGCCCATCAGTTCTCGTCTGTTGGCCTAATTTCAATAAACCAGTTCTCGTCTGGTAATTCACCTTCAAAAGTCCAATTGCTTGGCAACCAAAAAATATATGTCTATCAACCTGGCCCTAGCGCCCAACCATACTTGTTTCATATCTTAGGTTATAAGCATACGTCTGCATTGTACATCATTTGCATTGCATCTTCATACCGCATGGTTTCTGTTTTAGCTCTGATGTGGGGCAAGAATTATTTCCAGACGTAATCTGGGGCAGTTATCTCAAGACTTGTTGAATTTCTGTGAGAGTTTGAAGACACCGGGGCAATTCTGGATGCCAAGTCTTCTGTAAAATCCTCTGAAGACGATCTTTTTATGGATGATGCAGTATGGTATAGATGAGGAGTTAGGGGAATGATAGTTCACTCAAGATGATCAGTAATGCTTTTGTTGAGCTCAGGAGTTTGAAGCACTGTGTTAATTCTCAGGGAATGTCTGGTATTTATTTTACCAGCAGGGCATTGGAAGTTTATTTCTTCCCCGAGCGTAAAGATCTTCTTTCAGCCGACAAGATTCCCTCATGAGGAGTTGGTTATTCGCTTTCAGTCAAAGCCAATTTTCATTGGCATATATTCCCAACACAGTCGTCATACTATACTTGGGGGCATATTTTGATTCTCCAACAAAGTCTCTCCTCAGCAGAGCAGTGCCAAATCTTTTCTTAACCATGCCAAAGGGTTGACACATCCCCAACTGAGTTGGAACAGATGATAACCCCAACAGAAATTCAAGGCTAATTGAATCGTTCTCGTCCCCAAGTGGACTTATCTTTCCACAGTGAAGTTTTCCCAACAGGCAGCCGAAGGCCTTGCTTCCCCACAAAGTTAGAATTATCAGAATTCCTTCCTCAGCAGGATTGAGTGATCAAGCATCTTCCCTAGCCGAGTCTAAAGATGATCTTTCCCCATAGAGTCATCGGGATTCTCATTTCCAAGGGATTTCCCTAGCAGAGCAAGAAGAAATTCTCCCCAGTGGAGTCAGAGCAGGATGATCAGATCCTCGGCAGATGTTCAAAGCAGTTAAACGAAGTATACCTCACGCAGAGTCGTTTTTTCCTCCAGTGAAAACCTCTCCAACAAGCATCAGGTTGCCAACACTTCGTTCCCATCAGAGTTAAAAGCTTTCAACCCGTCAACAGTATACAGAATGCTCCCCGGATTCCCCAGCGGAGAGTTAAAGCTAAAACAGTTGCCTCACATTCACAAACATCAGTATATACTCTTTGTGGCACCCGTCCGTGTCATATCCCCAGCAGAAAGCCAAAGCATCCCCTTTGCACTCACAGATATACATATATATACATTTCCTTGACACCCGTCCGTGTCACCTTCCCCAGCACGGTTACACAAACACTTTGTATATCAGACACTTGTTAAAATTATGCTTTTCTCCTTTGACACTCGTCCGTGTCACTCTCCCCAGCAGTTAAGACACTCATCTATACAATACAATACTCACTACTCATGGTACACTTATACAGATACTCGTCCGTATCTTGTATACATCATCACTCATATCCCCACAGATTCAACACTAGTCCGTGTTCTTTGTTAACCAGATGGTACTCGTCCGTATCATCACCTCAGAGCATGCGTCAAGAGTTTGTTTCTACATGATACTCGTCCGTATCATAGTCTTAAGGATGCTCGTCCGCATCTTTAATCCATACACTGTGTCAAACACTTTTGTCTTCATGAATATAGACACTCGTCTGTGTCTAATATTCCCCAGAAGAGTCCCCTCAGAGTCAACACTCGTCCGTGTTCTTTGTTAACCAGTTGATACTCGTTCGTATCATCATCTCTGAACATGTGTCAGTTTGTTTCTACCCGATACTCGTCCGTATCGTAGTCTTGAGGATGCTCGTCCGCATCTTTAATCTATACACAATACCAAACACTTATACATTTTGTTTCTTGGATGTAAACACTCGTCCGTGTTTACTATATCCCCAGTAGATCACCAACAAATTTCCTTTTTTTCTAACACTCGTCCTGTGTTACGATAACCCCGAGAGCAGCCGTACCCTGCTGGGTGGTCGTCCTCCACCTTTTGATGATCGTCCTTTATCATTTTATCCAATGGCCGTCCCCATTGTTGATGTTGGTTATCTGGCATTCGTCCTATGTCATGATAAACCTTGAGAGCAGCCGTACCCTGCTGAGTGGTCGTCCTCCACTTCTTGATGGTCGTCCTCCATCATGCTCGTCCGATGGCCGTCCCCATCGTTGACCTTTTCTATCCGGCATTCGTCCTGTGTCGTGATATTTTCGGCAACCGTACCCTGCCAGGTGGTCGTCCTCCACCTTTGATGGTCGTCCCCATCATATTTCTTCTATTCCCAACAGAGCAGCCGTCCCCTGCTAGGTGATCGTCCTTCACCTTTGATGGCCGTCCCCATCATCTGTTTATTTCATTTATTCTTTAACCCGATGGCCGTCCCCGTCGTGGTCCCTTTTTCATCAGTTCAGCCCGATGGCCATCCCCATCGTTGGTTACTTTACTTTATGAGCTTGATGGCCGTCCCCATCATGATCTTTTATTTCTCCCAGCTAGTCGGCCGTCCCCGTCTTGGCTTTACCTTTTATCCCCAGCATGTCGGTCGTCCCCGTCATTGCCCTTTACCCAGCAGTCGTCCTCTGCTCGGCGGTCGTCCTCCGTCGCCCACACTTTACAACATACTTTACTTTCTTTTACAATCTCTATCCCTTTTCTTCTTCATTCTGTGAGTGCAAATTTCGGGGTCTTTTTGGTATTCAATCACTGTTTATCTTGAACGTCTAATAGCCGTTGCTCTCATCCTTTTCAGATTAACAGTTGCTTGAATAGGGGCAGCTGTAGACACCCTAAATTTGCCCTCTGATTTTCTTTCTTCGCCCGTCTTTCATTTGCATTTGGTCGTTAACATTTAGAATTCATATTCATTTGCATAACTTCTGAGGCATGGGATCAATTTTCATCAGGACTAGGGTCTCGTGCATTATTTACAGATTATCAGAGAATTCAAGGTTTTGGCTATGCAGCCATCAGTGGCACCGTCCTCTCTTTTCTTTTGTCGCTAAATTAAGGGTTTATTTCCCTAGTTTGGCGGTCTTCAAGGATTTCATGTCTGCAAGGACTATTCAATGTGCATCTGGCATATCATCAGGATATTTTCTTCTTCTTCAAGTTACACGGATATTTTTGTCTTCTCAGCATCTCAGGCTATCTTCATTCTCAAGTAACTTTCAAGAAGTATGTGTCTCGGGTTGAGTTATGGAGGTCATCAAGTTCAATAATCAAGTCAAGATTTATAAGTGATTCAGATGGTTGTTGTTCCAATTGCGAGTTGTTCTGTGGCAGTCGTGTTTATTTCATCTGAGGCGTGTGGGAGTTGGTATAAATTTGGTGTTGGATTAAACTCAGGTGTATTGTGCATCAGTGGCCTTTGATTTAGTTCATGTCCAAATTAACACATACCCGTAATTTCCATCATTTCCAAACCACTTTTCATGTCCTAATTCACAACGATTTCACCGTGTCCATATTTTCGGTTATCCGAATGTCCATTTCATTAACCGTACATTTTACCATCTCATGTCTCGTTTTATTTTAAAATTTTTGTTTCGATTCTTAGATTAGAAGGACCGTCTCTTTTTAATCATTTTTAATCTATACTTTAGAGTTTGATTCAATTTTTAGAATTTATTTATCTCGCCTCATTTTATAAATTATTCTTTTTATGTTTAGGTAAATAGTCCATTTTTAATTAGACTTAGAATTTGCTTTAAACTTAGAATTGTTTATTTATTTATTTATTAATTAATATTTGCTCCATTTTATTATTTATTTTCATTTTTTAGAAGTTGATTTTAAACTTTAGTTTATAAGTTTATTAGTCAGTTTAAAATTAATTTTTATTAACTAATTTTTGTTTAATTTATTATTATTAGCTTTCTTTTACCAAGTTTAATTTTTATTTTTTATTTCTTGAATCCAATATTTAGTTGACTTAATGTAGTTCATATGTAACTAATTTTCTTAATTTGATTCACACAACCCACTGCAACACTCCAACATACCCTACCATCCTACTACTTTTACAACCTACACAGTCCAATCACAAGGAAATTTGGCACCAAAATTGCCAACAAAATGGGGGCTTCACAGAGAAAAACACACAAAAAGGGGGCTGCACCCTTTTGTACATCACCATAACCTTTTTCTATTTTTTTTATATCTTTCCCTGCAAGAACACCCACAAAAAAAAAACCAATTCAGATTTCTTCTTCAACTCACGCACACACAGCCAGCCCTCATCAATCTTCATTCAAATCTCCCTCACTCATCATTTCCATAATGCCTCACCAACCAATCTGTAACTCACCCTTAACACTGCAAATTTGTTCAAACACAGCATAACCATTCAACATCCTCTTCATCGCCACTGCAGGCCTTCCTTTCACAAAACATTTCAGTCTTCATCATTCAAACCTAAACAGATCCAAACAACCTTTCAATATCATCAACAACAAACACAACTCACACTCTTTAAACTCACCTTCAACCTAACAACACAACAACAACAACCGTGACCTCAACACGCCTGAACTCACCCTGTTTTGTTTAGGCCAGAACATTCTTCCCTTCTTCAACCTTGTTACAAACCTCCAACAACCGAATCAACAGCTTTACTCTTTCTAACACCACAACAAATCAAACCTCCATCCCAAACACAAACCGCGACTGATACGCAACCTTCGACAAAATCTCCTTCACACCTTTCATAAACAATAGCTCCATCTCACTTTCACCGCATCAATGCAATCATAACCAAATCCACCTCTCACACTACCTTCGGGTAACAACCTGTGAAAAGAAAAAGGAAAAAACAATTGTTAACTTCAAAACAACAGCAACACAGAAACGCACACAATCATCACTCTTCTTCACAGTAACCGAACACCATCATCTCACCGTCACTCCTTCAACTCACCACCACCGTTCCATCATCAATCTCCAACTGAACATCAACAATAACAGAACACAAAATCAGAACAGAGAAAGATCTGAGATGGAGAGAGTTTAGAAATCTCATAGAGAGAGATCGGTGAGGAACAAACCGCGAGTCGAAGCCGTGGCGAGATTGAGGCTGAGAGAGAACTTCAACGATCTGAACGATGGCGAGAAGTTGACCCTGAATCGGAACTTTCAAACCGGACACAAGAACTCGACGGCGAGCGAATTTGAGAGGGTCGGATTCCGATTCAATCCGCGAGCGGAGGGGATTGATCACACGATTCGGAAGTTGAGGGTGCTTGATGAAGACACAGTGTTCTCTTTCTGTTATTTTCGTCGGCGAAGAAGGGTGGTACCGACGCGATGTCGTGGATCGAAGGGGTGCCGTCGACGGCTCACAGTGGAGGGTTTTGTAGTTCTGTTTTCTTCACGATTTTGAGAAGAAGAAGAGGCCAATCGTTGTGCCCTGTTTTGGATCCTTCTTGTGGTTATTGGACTTGGGCTGGGCGCACATTTTTTTCATTCATATCACCACCGACCCATTTACATCATCTTTTTTTATTTCATCTCATTAATATTCTCCTTTATTTTGTTTGATTATTTGCTTAAGTGTTTTTTTTAATTACGATTTAACTTTATTTAGAATTTTAGTATTTGTTAATTACACCTTAATTCATATTAAAATAGTTTAGAGTTTTGTTAATTGTTTATTTTAAAATTTGAGTTAGAAGTTTATTAATATTTGTTTTGTTAGAATTTTAGTTAAACTTTTATAGCTAATTAGTTCCTAATTAATATTAAGTTTTTTTTAAGAATTTGGTTGGAATTGGATTATTCATTTTTATTTTGTTTAACTAAGTTCGATTTTGTTTAATCTTGGTTGTAGTTTTTTTGTCTGATGTTTTGTAGGTTCATTGTCCAATTTCAATGTTGGCGGATGTAGCTTGACGATGACCTTATGATTAATTCTTTCTTGTGATCTCGGTGCACTTAAACCTTGGCATTTTATGAACCGATTTTTTGATGCTAATTCTTGTTTCTCTCTGATTGGTGAATCCGTTTTGGAGTTGATACTTTTTCTTGATATTTCTTCTTGCGCTTATTGAAGAGGCAACGGACCTTCTCCGTTAGGTAACGCTATGGACCGGTTTTTACTTATCGCATCCTGTTGCATCTGGAAGTCCTACTGGTGTAGGCTCTGTTTGTGCATTGTTCGGTTATTTCATTCTGCATTCTCATCTCCTTATCTTATTCATAATTCATCTTATTTCCATTTTTGCATTCTCATCTTCTCGTTGTATTTTCTTGTTCATCTCAATTGCTTCTTTCTCATCCTCATATTCTCTTATTCATTCTCGACTGGAGGTGTGCCCAGGTCACCATGGAGCTTCTCCTTTCATCTTTCTCTTCTTCTTTCTTTCTTCTTTAGGATAGTGAGCCTCACTAACCTAGGACCATCCGAGTATGTGAATATTAGGATTAGACTTTTTCCTCTTAGTTTTACCTTTGTGTCTCATTGAGTCTCCTCTTCTCATCTCATAATCAGGGACTAAACCTTAAAGGCTTTAAGACTTTGTGATTAGGGTTATGCCTGCATCCTTCTCTTAGGATGGAGTGTATAACTTTAATCCTAAGTGTTAAACCCTTTGTTTGTCTAGATCTCTTAATCAATTCATTTAATAAATATCAAGACATCACACTTGTAACTTGGGCCTTGCATTAGGGTTCTATTTCTTCCTTAAATGGTTAAGAAGGACTAACCCTAGTGTTAATGGACAAGTCCCCCTCAAGTTGTCTTACAAACCCTAAAAATCACTTCATCATCATACCATTAAATAAAATCCACTTAATCAAAGGCTTGTTTTGTCATGGGTTTAATCCCTAATCATGGATTAAGTTGAGGAGTTTTCCTCAGCTTAAACATTCTCATCTATTATCCTTCTTTTAGGATGGTGTAATGGGTCTGTTTAATCCATGATTATGGCTTAACCTCATTACTCAACACTAAACAAAAACTCCAAAAACATCTAAATAATCACAAGTAGGTTAATGATCTTAATCCTACACCAAAGGTGATTAAGTGTGAGAATCTGACTTCACACTTGAGGTATTCTCATTACCCCTAATCAGAGGGAGGATGTGATGAGTTTACTAACCCATTGGTTTAGGCTTAAGCTCATTAACTTATGACAAATTCTCAAAAGCAATAAAAGACTGAAAACTCAAAAACAAACAATAATCGTCTCCTCCGGGATTCTTTTCTCATCTCATTCACTCACAACCGAGAACTCGCTTCTTCCGTCTAATGCAAGACAGTAAGCACCTGAGCCAGACAGGTCATACACTTGAGCATTGACAAGTAAGCAGTTCACAAGTCAATTCATCTTTCAGTCTCTTTGGGTCGAACTACGGTGTTCTGACTTCCTCATTGCACGAGAGGATACGTAGGCATAACTTAACAGTTATCGAACAAAAGTCTCTGTATATTCCCCCTCTTTCTAGCCTTATTCTTTAGCCTCATGATCATGAGCATTTCACTCCTGTCCTTACACTGACACTTCACCTATACACTTCACTTACACTGACACCTGTACATCCTTTTCCAGCTCTTTTATACACAAATTGCACTGACACTACCCCTTTAAAACACAAATCTTTTAAGCGTGGATCCCGTCGAGTACGACGGGCAATCTGGGTGCTAATACCTTCCCAGGTTGTAACCAACCCCCTTTCTCAGTCTCTCTGGTTCGCAACCGTCTTATCCATATCTTTCTAGGTTTATGCAGCATTACCTTTCCTCCGGGATAAAAATGCCTAGCTGGCGACTCTATTCATCCCCAGTGAGTTCACGACTGCGTGTTCTCACTGTCCCCTTCGCCGACCGTTCGCGTCTGTACCTTCATCTGATCCATTTCATTTGTCGGGAGCGACAATGGTACTCCCATCTGACTAGAGCAACCATCAGGTGTTGGAAGGACTTGGCAGAGGCCTTCATCAGACAATACCAGTATAATTTGGATATGGCACCCAACAGGACCCTCCTGATGGGGATGTCACAGTCATCCAGGGAAAGCTTCCGCGAGTACGCCCAGAGGTGGAGACAGCTTGCTGCTGCTGTCCAGCCACCTATGTCAGAGAAGGAAATGGCAGACATGTTTATGAACACCCTCCAAGGGACATACATTGATAGGCTAGCTGCCTTTTCTTCTACCAGCTTTGCAGATGTCGTTATAGCTGGGGAAAGAATTGAGAGCCTATTAAAAATGGGCAAGATTTCTGACAACGGTGCCATCTCATCCAGCAACACAAGGAAGCCTTTTGTGGGCCCAAGAAGAACTGGCGAGACCAATACTATCCATACCAACAGGGGCAGGCCCCAATATATTCATAGGTCTGTGGCAGCAGTCCCCATTCCCGCTCCAATTCATCCACAACCAGCTTATCAACCGCAGCAGCAAAATTACCAGCAACAAACTCAGTATCCTCCAAGAAACTACAACAACACCAACAACAACAATCAGCAAAGACCGTTTCAATAGAGACCTTCTCAGGCCAATAGGGTGATCGATCCGATCCCTATGCCCTATGCCACATTATTGCCGCAACTCCTAAAACTCAACCTGGTTGAGCTAAGGACGTTGGCACCTCCAGATCCTGCCAGTCTACCCAGAAATTATGACGCCAGCGCCAGGTGTGCTTTTCATTCAAATGCACCTGGCCACAGTACAGAGAAGTGCAGAGCCTTGCACATGAAGGTACAGGACTTGGTAGATTCTAAGGCTCTGAATTTTGCACCACCACCAAATGTTAACAAGAACCCTATGCCAAACCATGGTGGCCCCAGAATCAATGCTATTGAAGAAGACAAGCCGTCTTACTTGATAACCAGTGTGGGTCAGATTCGGACACCTTTGGTAGAGATCAAAGCTCAACTCCTTGAATGTCAAATATTCCCGGGATGTGAGCTAGGGTGCGCTTATTGCAACATTTCAGTGAATGGATGTGATAACTTGAGAGATGGCATAGATGGTCTCATCCAGAGTGGCCTGCTTCAAATCACAACATCAATTCCTACCAATCCAGCAATCTCCTTAACAACAATCCCCGAGTCTTCTACAAATACAACAACCATTGTTCCAAGCAACTCTTCAATCTCGTCAACAAATGCTTCATCTGTTACTTCAACGGACCAGATATCAGCAAACATCCCTTCTACAACTTCAGCACCCCTTCATTCAGAATCTCCTACAACAACAACACCCATCCATTCAACAATGTCTCCTACAACTTCAGCAGCAAATGTCTCAACAATCACAATTTATTATGATCCTGAAAATGATTCTGCCTACAACTCACAAAGTGCCACTCCTATCAGAGCACCGGTTACAATATACTATGATCCACATACTATCATGGTTCCTTCTGCAGCTTCCATTAGTCCAGTCACTATCACAGTGCCTGGACCAGTACCTTATGAAAGCAGTAATGCCATCCCCTGGCATTACGGCTCCGATCTATACTGCGAAGGACAGAAAATCACTCTTGAATCATCAACCCCTGCACCACAAATAGATAATGTGGGAGGAGGCGGAGGCTTCACTCGAAGCGGACGTCTCTTTGCTCCACAAATTCAAAGACCCACTGCTGAAGCAGAGGCTGCTACCAAGGCAAAAGGGAAAAGCTTGGTGCAAGAGGAGCAAATTGTTAAAGAAGCTTTGAAAACACCTTTTGATCAAGAAGTTGATGAATTCATGAGAATCATCAAGAAAAGTGATTACAAAATAGTGGACCAGCTTCACCAGACGCCTTCTAAGATCTCCATTCTATCATTGCTTATGTGCTCCGAGGCTCATCGGAATGCACTACTAAAAGTCTTGCACGCAACTTACGTGCCAGAAGAGATCACGGTCAATCAGTTGGAAGCTGTGGTTGGGAATGTTAATGCTAGTAATGGACTAGGATTTACCAACACTGATTTGACTACTGAGGGCCGCAATCATAACAAGGCTTTGCACATTACCATGGAATGTAAAGGTGCAGTTCTTTCCCATGTACTGGTAGACACAGGGTCATCCCTCAATGTCTTACCTAAAAAAGCCCTTGTGAAGCTAGAGTATGACGGATTGGCATTACGTCCCAGCAACCTGGTAGTGAGAGCCTTTGATGGCTCTAAGAGATCAGTTCTGGGAGAAATTGAGTTGCCTATAACGATTGGCCCACAAACTTTCAAAACGACCTTCTACGTGATGGACATTCAGCCTGCCTACAACTGTTTGTTGGGTAGACCATGGATTCATGCCGCTGGCGCAGTTACGTCTACCCTTCACCAGAAGTTAAAATTCGAGTGGGAAGGCCAAGTCGTTACTATTTGTGGAGAGGAAGATATTTTTGTTAGCCACCTGGCTACCTACAAATATATTGAGATGGATGGGGAGATCCATGAAACGATGAGTCAAGGGTTTGAGGCCTTGAACATAAATGAAACATCTGCTGTACCTGGAACCTCAATGACATCTTATCAATAAGCCCGAAAGGTTGTTGAAGAAGGGACTGCCCAAGGCTGGGGCAAATTGCTACCTGTGGAGAAGAAAGAGGATAGATTTGGGTTGGGTTACAAACCAACTCAACAAGATCAAGCAGAGGCTGCTAAGGAGCCCAACTTTGTTAGTGGGGGGATGCTCACCCCTGATGCTGTCAACAATTTGGAAGATGAGGATGAAAGTGACCGCAACCTGGAGAGTTGGATCCGTCCAAAGATCCCGGGGAGCAGTATCTCAAACTGGTCTTCCCAGGAAATTATAAGAGTTACTCCTGCAGAGTAATTATTATTTCCTGTATATTTTAAGCATGCATCAAGTCTTGCATCTTGCCCATTATGACAAGACTCATTTTGTAATCGGGCCATCTGTAATTTTTGTGCAACAAGATTAATCAATGAAATATCAGACATCTTTTGCAAATGAGTCTTTTCCGCTCACTGTTTTTTTCATTTTTCTTTTTGTACAAAAAATAAATGGCAATGTTTTCAAAATGACAACTTTATCTCACTTTTCTAAACAAGATTAAAATCAGATCACTAAAATGAACAAACTGAACCCTTGCAGAGAATGCCTTCCAGACTGCACCGACAACAGCACGGCTATGACTTCGTATGACTTTGACAATCCAATCAACCAAGCTGATGAAGGGGTTGAAGAAGAGTATGAGCTTCCTGAAGAGCTAGCCAGATTGTTGAGACAAGAGGAAAGGGTTATCACTCCTCACCAGGAGGAGGTGGAGACGAACAATCTTGGTACAGATGAAGACGTGAAGGAAGTTAAAATCGGGGCCTGCTTACAAGACTCGGTGAAGAGACAACTGATTGACCTGCTTCAAGAGTATGTGGATGTGTTTGCTTGGTCTTATCAAGATATGCCAGGGTTGGACACCGAAATTGTTACGCACAAGCTGCCTTTAAGAGAAGAATGCCCGCCGGTTAAACAGAAATTGCGCCGTACTCGCCCAGACATGGCAATGAAAATCAAAGAAGAAGTACAAAAGCAATGGGACACCGGGTTCCTTGCTGTAACTAGCTATCCACCGTGGGTTGCTAATATTGTGCCTGTGCCTAAGAAAGACGACAAAGTAAGGATGTGCGTCGACTACCGGGATCTGAATAGAGCCAGCCCGAAAGATGACTTCCCATTACCTCACATTGATGTATTGGTTGATAATACGGCTCAGTTCTCGGTATTCTCCTTCATGGACGGATTTTCAGGATACAATCAGATTAAAATGTCACCTGAAGACATGGAAAAGACAACTTTTATCACACCCTGGGGCACATTCTGTTACAAGGTGATGCCATTCGGACTAAAGAATGTTGGTGCAACGTATCAACGGGCTATGGTGACATTATTCCACGATATGATCCATAAAGAAATCGAATGTTATGTGGATGACATGATTGCCAAGTCCCTCACTGAAGAAGACCACCTGGTAAATCTGCTAAAGCTATTCAAGCGTCTGAGGAAGTACCAACTAAAGTTGAACCCCAACAAGTGCACATTCGGGGTGCGATTGGGTAAGCTGCTGGGTTTTATTGTGAGCGAGAAAGGGATTGAAGTTGACCCTGATAAAGTCAAAGCCATTCAGGAAATGCCTGCACCAAAATCTGAAAAAGAAGTCCGAGGGTTTCTAGGTAGATTGAACTACATCTCAAGGTTCATATCTCACCTTACAGCAACCTGTGAGCCCTTGTTCAAATTGTTGAGAAAAGAACAGACGGTCAGGTGGAACGAAGACTGTCAGAAGGCTTTTGACAAGATCAAGGAATACTTACAAGAGCCTCCAATCCTTATGCCTCCAGTTGAAGGAAGACCTCTGATAATGTACTTGACAGTATTAGAAGAGTCAATGGGGTGTGTGCTGGGCTAGCATGACGAGTCTGGTCGAAAAGAGTATGCAATATACTACCTGAGCAAAAAGTTTACCGACTGTGAACAACGTTATTCACTGCTCGAGAAAACTTGTTGTGCTTTAGCGTGGGCTGCTCGCCGACTGAGACAGTATATGCTGACCCACACTACCCTGCTGATCTCAAAGATGGATCCAGTCAAATACATATTTGAGAAGCCAGCACTTACCGGACGGGTTGCAAGATGGCAAATGATCCTCACCGAATATGACATCCAGTACACTTCTCAAAAAGCCATCAAAGGCAGTGTATTGTCTGAATATCTTGCTGAGCAACCCATTGATGATTACCAGCCTATGAGATTTGACTTCCCTGATGAAGACATCATGTTCATAAAAGCAAAAGATCATGAAGAGCCTATTCACACTAAAGGGCCCGACCCGGAAGAAGAATGGACTATGATGTTTGATGGGGCTGTTAATATGAATGGTCGTGGTGTTGGTGCAGTACTCATTACACCTAAAGGAGTTCACATGCCTTTCTCGGCAAAACTCACTTTCAACTGCACTAACAACGAAGCTGAATACGAAGCTTGTATTATGGGTCTTGAGGAAGCCATTGACCTCAGGATCAAGACATTGACCGTGTTCGGAGATTCAGCTTTGGTAATCAATCAAACCAACGGCAAATGGTACACCCACCAGGATCATCTGATACCTTATAGGGATTATACAAGGAGGTTATTGACTTTCTTCACAACAGTCAAGCTTGAGTATATCCCTCGGGATGAGAATCAGTTTGCAGATGCTCTGGCCACCATTTCGTCCATGATCAAAGTTCAAGCTGCCAACTTTGTACCGCAGATTTCAGTGTCCAGACTTGACAGGACAACATATGTATTTGCAGCAGATGTTGTTAAGGATGATAAGCCTTGGTTCCATGATATCAAGTGCTTCTTGGAGGATCAAACATACCCACCTGGGGCATCTTCCAACGATAAGAAAACTTTGAGAAGGCTTGCTGGTAGTTTCTTCTTGAACACTGATGGTTCCCTATACAAGAGAAACTTTGATATGGTACTCCTCAGATGCGTTGATAGAACAGAAGCAGACTTGTTAATGCATGAAGTGCACGAAGGATCCTTTGGTACCCATGCAGGAGGACATGCCATGGCTAAAAAGTTGTTAAGATCAGGTTACTACTGGATCACAATGGATGCCGACTATTGTGCTTATGCCAGAAAGTGCCATAAATGCCAGATTTATGCGGATAAGGTGCATGTGCCTCCCAATCCTCTGAATGTGATGTCCTCACCTTGGCCCTTTGCTATGTGGGGCATTGACATGATCGGCAAGATTGAGCCAACTGCTTCGAATGGCCACAGATTCATCCTGGTTGCCATTGACTATTTCACCAAGTGGGTCGAAGCGGCTTCCTATGCAAACGTTACCAGGCAAGTGGTAGCCAGATTTCTGAAGAGAGATATCATCTGTCGATACGGAGTTCCCGAGCGAATCATTACTGATAATGGTTCGAACTTAAACAACAAAATGATGGCAGAGCTATGCCGGGACTTCAAAATTCAACATCACAATTCTTCTCCTTACAGGCCCAAGATGAACGGCGCTGTTGAGGCAGCTAATAAGAATATCAAGAAGATTGTGCAGAAGATGGTGGTTACTTACAAAGACTGGCATGAGATGTTACCATTTGCCTTGCATGGGTACCGCACGTCAATCAGAACATCCACTGGGGCAACACCGTATCAGCTTGTGTATGGTATGGAAGCAGTCCTACCTGTTGAAGTTGAATTACCCTCCCTACGGGCGTTGATGGATGTTAAGCTGAGCGAAGCAGAGTGGGTCCGATCCCGATACGAGCAACTGAGTCTGATTGAAGAGAAAAGATTGGCTACAATTTGTCATGGGCAGTTGTATCAGAAAAGAATGAAGAGAGCCTTCGATCAAAAAGTCAGGCACCGAGAGTACCAAGTAGGAAATCTTGTGCTGAAAAGAATCCTCCCTCCTCATACAGACCACAGGGGCAAGTGGACTCCGAACTATGAAGGACCGTTTGTAGTAAAGAAAGTGTTCTCTGGTGGAGCACTGATGCTCAGCACCATGGATGGCGAAGACTTCCCGTCCCCTGTGAATTCAGATGCAGTTAAAAAATACTTCGCGTAAAAATGACCCGCTGGACACAAAAACAGAATGTAAGTCCAGGAAAAAATAGGGCATCCCGGCGAGTCAAAAACAGAATAAAAGACTCGGGCAAAAATAAGGGAAAATAAACAAAAATGTACACCCGCTGAGTTGAAAAGCCGCATTGGACAACTCAGGCAAAAATGGGTATCCCGATGGATTGAAAACCCGAAAGGGCGATCCATGCAAAATAAGGGAATAAGCGAACAACTGCATTCTGAATTCGTCTGTATCACTTACAACTTGTTGAGCTTCGAAAGGATCAAGCTTCTTTCAGAATCATCCTTCTTCAGAAAGCAAGACGAGAAGAATGTCAAATGTCATACGAGTCATAGCAGAAGGGAAGCTTCTTGAAGCGTCGACAACATTGCCAGATTTTTTGTTTCTCAATTTGTAACAATCTCCTCATTTCAGGGGATTTGTTTCTTTGACTGTATCCCGCCAATTCAGGGCACATGAATTAATAAGATCAGATTTTCAGTCATGTTTCGTCTTGTACATTTTATTTGCAAAAATGTCTGATGTCTTAAGGAAAACTGATTGCATAAATACAGATGTTTATCTTCAAAAATAATAATAATAAGAGTCACATGCTTGCAGGAAATATACTTACTCTCAGAAGTGTCTAAACTCCTATGACGGAATCCGGTAAGGGATACCTCGGGATTACTGGTGCGTTTCTCTATCTTTGCAGGATTGCAGGTATCCAAAACGCAACTTGGGGCATGAAAGCTTCGCCCCAGCAAGCTGACAAATCAACACTCAGCCTTAGCACCCAAAGTGTTTTCTCCCCAGCCGAACTACCACTTGTTACTCCTCCCCATCAGAGTTGCCAGGCATCACTTCTCCAACAGGGCAGTACCAGAAGGCGCCCATATCCCCGGCTGAGTCAAGAATCCTCCTCAACAGAATCTCTAGGGAGGTCTTTCAGTGATCTCTCTTTCTCCCCAGCCGAGTTGCTATTTCCTCCTCAACTAAATACAAAAGTCAGGGAACCATCTCCCCACAAAGCTCCAGCCTCTATTCAGAAGAGCAACGCATGAAGGGATCACAATAGAGTGACGAAAGCTTCTACAAACCCCAGCTGGGTCCCCTCATTACCAAGGATGGGCCTATCAGTGACCTGTATCTCCAAGCAGATATCATCTCATCGGATCTACCAATGATCTCACCCCCAACTGGGATGTCCATTTCAAGCAGATCGGCCAGAGATCTTCGCAGCAACGCGATCCGAATCCCGGTTTGGTATCCTTGCATAATCATGGCATTCGCATCATATTCACCCACAAAGCGTAGCATTCCGTCAAACACGGAGCATTACGGCAAAAATCAAACATATTGCATAATCATAAGCCGTGTCCTGAATCAAACACTTGTGAATAATGACAATCCATCAACATACAGAAAACTCCCCCCAAAATCCCCAGCGGAGATTCCCCAGCAAACACAGTTGCCTTGCATTCCCAAACATCAGTATATACTCCTTGTGGCGCCCGTCCGTGTCACTATCCCCAGCAGAAAGCCAAAGACATCCTCTTTGCACTCACACATACTTGTATAATTTCCCTGACATTCGTCCATGTCATTCTCCCAGCACAGTAACCGAACACTTTGTATATCAGATACTTGTTTATACTATACTTTTTTCTCCTTTCGACACTCGTCCGTGTCACTCTCCCCAACAGTTAAATACTCATCTATACACCACTTATACTCATACAGATACTCGTCCGTATCTTGTATACACTATTTATATATCCCCGCAGATTCAACACTAGTCCTTGTTCTTTGTTAACCAGATGATACTCGTCCGTATCATCATCTCAGAACATGCGTCAAGCGTTTGTTTCTACCTGATACTCGTCCGTATCATAGTCTTAAGGATGCTCGTCCGCATCTTTAATCCATACACCGTGTCAAACACTTCTGTCTTCTTGAATTTAGACACTCGTCTGTGTCTATCATTCCCCAGAAGAATCCCCTCAGATTCAACACTCGTCCGTGTTCCTTGTTAACCCGTTGATACTCGTCCGTATCATCATCTCAGAACACGTGTCAGTATTTGTTTCTACCCGATACTCGTCCGTATCGTAGTCTTAAGGATGCTCGTCCGCATCTTTAATCTATACACAAACATCTAAACACTTATACTTTTATTTCTTGGATATAAACACTCGTCCGTGTTTACTATTCCCCAGTAGATCGCTACCAAAGCAATTTCCCTTTTTATCTGGCATTCGTCCTATGTCATGATAAACCTTGAGAGCAGCCGTACCCTGCTAGGTGGTCGTCCTCCACCTCTTGATGATCGTCCTTCATCATGCTCATCCGATGGCCGTCCCCATCGTTGATTGTCTATCCGACGTTCGTCCTATGTCGTGATATTTAGCAGCCGTCCCCTGCTAGGTGGTCGTCCTCCACCTCTTGATGATCGTCCTTCATCATTTTATCCAATGGCCGTCCCCATTGTTGATTTTGGTTATCTGACATTCGTCCTATGTCATGATAAGCCCCGAGAGCAGCCGTCCCCTGCTAGGTGGTCGTCCTCCACCTCTTGATGGTCGTCCTCCATCATGCTCGTCCGATGGCCGTCCCCATCGTTGTTTTTATCCGGCATTCGTCCTATGTCGCGATATTTTCGGCAGCCGTACCCTGCCAGGTGGTCGTCCTCCACCTTAGATGACCGTCCCTCATCTTATACCCAACAGAGCAGCCGTCCCCTGCTAGGTGATCGTCCTTCACCTTTGATGACCGTACCTCATCATCTATTTATTTCATTTATTCTTTAACCCGATGGCCGTCCCCATCGTGGTCCCTTTTCCTTTCAGTTTAGCCCGATGGCCGTCCCCATCGTTGGTTACTTTACTTTATGAACTTGATGGCCGTCCCCGTCATGTTTCATTGATCCCCAGAGAATCTTGCAGCTTTACTTGATGGCCGTCCCCATCATAATTCTTTTTATCCCCAGCATGTCGGCCGTCCCCGTCATTGCCTTATTTTCCGCACTTTTCAGCATGTCGGCCGTCCCCGTCATTGCTCTTTACCCAGCAGTCGTCCTCTGCTCGACGGTCGTACTCCGTCTCCCACACTTTACAATATACTTTATTTTCTTTTACAATCTATATCCCTTTTCTTCTTCATTCTGTGAGTGCAAAGTTTGGACTGTCTTTGGTATTCAACCACAAGTTATCTTGTTTGCCTGCTAAGCCGTCGCTTACATCCTGCACAGATAACTCATGTTTGAATAGGGGCAGCTGTAAACACCCCAAATTTGCCCTCACCTATTCACACCATGGCTTGTGATCTCCTCATATGCATAAACTCAATCATACCATCTCATATCACATTTTTGATTCACTGCATTGGTTCAAAGTCATCTGCATCTAGGGTTTGTGATCTGATCAATCCAAGAGCTTCTTGAGCCACTCCAAAGGTCATCAATCACTTCAAAGGGGTCTATGTGTGTTCAAGTATCATATTATATCCTCTCAAAGTCAATAATGCCAAAAAAATCACAAGAACTGGGATTGGTATGGAAGCAGAGCCAGGCTTGACTGCACAGATGACCTAAAATTAGGGTTTTGGTTTCAGAGGCCATAACTTCAATTTTTTTGGTCATTCTTGTTTCTATTGGTCTCTATATGGTATGGGGAGTATGCATATCAATTTTCATGAAGAAATTCCATGGGGAAGACATCTGATCAAGAGTTGACTTTTCAAGCAAGTCAGTGCAAAATCAGGGCATCTGAGGCCCCCAATGACCCAACCAAGGGGTGTTCTTCATCATTTTGATTGTATATGATCTTTATTTGATCATGTAAGAAGTTATAAGTTTAAAAAATTCAAGAATTTCAAGTTTTTTGCAAAGTTGACTTTTTGGGCAAGTTTGACTTTTAATGAAAATGCCATTTTAGGCAACTCTTTCAACCCTTACTTTTTGATCCAAAAATGCTTCAAATAAAAAAACTTTGGTCATGAAAGTTGTGGAATAGATCTTCCCCTTTTCAAAAAGTACAAGAACATGACCTAATTCATTTTTGATCAAAAGTTATGGCTTGTCAAAGTTGGCAAAAATCACAAAATTTCAAAGTTTCTACCAAAGAGGTATTTTGCAAAATGACTTGATCAAGTGTTCTAAAGCTATCAAATGGACTTCTAATCCACACAACATGATCACACAACATCCAAAAATCAGAATGGGCCAAGGAATCACATGTTTTATGGCTTGTGGAACAAGACTTTTTCATAAGGATCAAAGGCAAGCCAAGTTGCAAAACTCATGATAGCTTCTCATCCACTTGCTGCCTAGTTTGCTGAACCATCCTAGCCCTTTTCCCTCATCATGCTGCGCAGCACACCCTCCTTGTACTAGGCTAGCAAGTGACCCATGCTTCTCTTACACAAAAGTTGACATTTTACAAAAGCACCCATACCTATCACAAAAGCACACATCACATCTTCTGACCAATGGGAATTGTTTATACAAATCAATTGCAAGCCAAACATAAGAAGAAGCAAGCCTGAAACCAGCCACACCACAACATTCTCATTTTCATCCTCTTGAGCAAAAGCTTTCGAAACACATCACACAACTCACAAACACACAAACAAACTCCATAAACCAACTCAACACATCTCCCTGATCACAAAGCACCCTTCAAAGCAACCTGAAACTCAAAGAATCACAAACACGATTCTCACACCACCCTGAACAGAACTTGTTCAAACTTCCAAACCAGCCATCACAAACTCTTTCTAAGCATCAAGAGTTCATCAGGGGCCTAAAAGGAGTGGATTGCACAAAGAGAAGGGGTCAGAAAGTTGCAAATTGAAAAGCTTCAAACTCAGGTAGCTTCATGAACATTTTCTCCAGAAATGGATTTTTAAGTTCCTAAGTTGTTCTTCATGTCTTGCTGATCACTCTGGTGCTTTTATTTTCTTAAATGGTTAAGAAATGAGTATTTAATCTTGTTCTGAAACTTTTGCCCTAAAAACTATTTTGATTCGATTTGGCTGATTTAGGAATGATAAATGTTGTTTGAATGAGGGGTTTGATTCGTGCTTGAGTGGGGAAGAGTTCTGGGCAGTTGGATTTTGTTTTCATTACGTGTAGAGAGAGTTTGTGTTTTTGGTTGATCGGAGAAGACGACCGGAACAGTGTTCCGGTCGCCTGAAAGTCATTAGGACACGAATTAGGGCTTAATCAGTTAATTAGTGAGTTTGAATACCAGCCCTTGGATATGGCGCCAAGTCAAACGCGCGCGCTGCCTGTTTAAACCTAGGCCCTTGGATCTGATTACCACCCATTTAATTCATTTTATTTTCTTTTTATTTCATTTAATTTCTCCATTTATTTTAAAATAGTAAAACTTATTCAAAAATTCTGAAATTTTTTATACAAACTTTTATTAAAATTCAGAAACCAAAAACATTTTTATTTTTATTTTTTGCATTTTAAAAATATTTTTAAATATTTAAAAGTTTATTTTTAATTAATTAATGAGAATTAATTAATTAAAAATACTTTTAGGTATTTAAAAATCACCAAAAAATTCATGAAACATTTAAAAACATTTAGAAACATTGTCCAACCCTCAAACCAAATTTCTTTTTTGATCTTGATGCATTTTGAGAATTTTTCATGGAATTAAAATCATTTTTAGGCATTATTTTGACCCAAACTTCCAAAAATCATTTCTGCCTAACCATTGAGAGTTGGACCTTGATTCTTTGTGCATTGCATTGTGTTTAGCATGTAGTTTGTGAGATTAAATGGGTATGATTTGATCTTGCATTTCCTATTTGTTTGGCATTTTTCTTGACAAGGTACCATAAAACCCTAGCAAACTTAAGAAATTCATAACCCTCATTAGGTTAAGAGTTAGAACCCCTCCTTTGGGCAGTGAGTTTGTATAGGTTTAGGGTTCCTTTGAATGCATTTTCAATTTTTTTATCATGATGTTTGCTTCTGGTTTTGATTTTTGTTTTGTGCATTGATCATAAACCCTAATTTGGGCTTCCATATGCATCCATCTTGCATTTGCATTCATACCTTGACTTGCCATGGCATTTTATGCATCCATTTGATTCATTTGACATCTTAAGACATATTGAAAGCATGTTTGATCATTGCATCTTGCATTTACCATGTTGTATGTCATTTGCATCTCATAACTTCTCATGTATGCTTATGGTTCTAAACTTGCTCCATCTGCATTCTTTTGTTCATGTGATCATTCTCATGTATTGATTCATGTTTGCATCATCTCATAGAATCATTATCATCCCATATATGCTTCTGGTTTTGATTCACACCATGTCATTTCATCTCATCTTGCACTGCATTGTATCTTTCTCACTAACTTTTCAGGTGGTAAGTAACTTTGAGAAGTGAATTTGCCTTCACTTCTCACATTTTCTTTTCATCTCTCTCTTGCATCCATGTTGCATCTTACTTTGTGTTTAAGATTGAGCTTGCTCATTCTTCTTCTTCTTACTTTCTTCCTTCAAGTGACTTGACTTCTTAAATGAAGCAAGTTACTTTGCTTCTCCTGATCCTTTCATCTGCTTCCTGGTGGTTCCATTGAAGATTTCTTTCTTGTAAACCTCACAAACCTTAGGAACAACCAAGAATGACAATGATTAGGGTTTTGATTAGTCCCCCACTTAGTTTTTACCTTTGTGTCTCATTGAGTCTTCTCTTCTCACCTCATAATCAGGGACTAAACCCTAAAGGCTTTAAGGCTTTGTGATTAAGCTTATGCCTGCATCCTTCTATTAGGATGGAGTGTATAACTTTAATCCTAAGTGTTAAACCCTTAATGTGTTTAAACCTCTTAATCAATCCACTTAATAATCATCAAGACATCACACTTGTAACTTGGGCCTTGCATTAGGGTTCTAATTCTTCCTCAATTTGGTTAAGAAAGACTAACCCTAGTGTTAATGGACAAGTCCCCCTCAAGTTGTCTTATAAATCATAAAAACCACTTCATCATCATATCATTAAATAAAACCCACTTAATAAGGGCTTGTTTTGTCATGAGTTTAATCCCTAATCATGGATTAAGTTGAGGAGCTTTCCTCAGCTTAAACATTCTCATCTATTATCCTTCTATTAGGATGGTGTAATGAGTCTGTTTAATCCTTGATTATGGCTTAATCTCATTATTCAACACTAAACAAAAATCACAAAAACATCTAAATAATCACAAGTAGGTTAATGATCTTAATCCTACACCAAAGGTATTTAAGTGTGAGAAGCTGACTTCACACTTAAGGTATTCTCATTACCCCTAATCAGAGGGAAGATGTGATGAGTTTACTAACCCATTGGTTTAGGCTTAAGCTCATTAACTTATGACAAACTTCAAAAAGCAATAAAAGACTGAAAATACAAAAAACAAACAATAATCGTCTCCTCCGGGATTCTTTTCTCATCTCATTCGCTCACAAACGAGAACTTGCTTTTCCGTCTAATGCAAGACAGTTTGCACCTGAGCCAGACAGGTCATACACTTGAGCATAGACAAGCAAGCAGTTCACAAGTCAATTCATCTTTCAGTCTCTTTGGGTCGAACTACGGTGTTCTGACTTCCTCATTGCACGAGAGGATACGTAGGCATAACTTAACAGTTATCGAACAAAAGTCTCTGTATATTCCCCCTCCTTCTAGCATTATTCTTTAGGCCTCATGATCTTGAGCATTTCACTCTTTCCTTACACTGACACTGTACATTTACACATTTCACTTCTTTTACACTAACACTTACATCTTTTTTCCAGCCATTTTATACACAAATTGCACTGACACTACCCCTTTAAAACACAAATCTCTTAAGCGTGGATCCCGTCGAGTACGGCGGACAATCTGGGTGCTAATACCTTCCCAGGTTGTAACCAACCCCCTTTCTCAGTCTCTCTGGTTCGCAACCGTCTTATCCATATCTTTCTAGGTCTATGCAGCATTGCCTTTCCTCCGGGATAAAACTGCCTAGCTGGCGACTCTATTCATTCCCTGTGAGTTCACTCCTGTGTGTTCTCGCATCTCCTTTCGCCGACCGTTCGCGTCTGTACCTTTATTTGTGCCATTCCCATTTATCGGGAGCGACACATATTCATATGCATATTCCATTAGGTCATTAACATCATAATCATATATTTTCATAAGCTCCTAAGGTGTGGGATCAGATATTCATGTGACTTGGAGTTTTTTATCGTGCAAAGGTGATTTATCTGGCTATTACAATCAAGGTTGAGGCAAGGTCTGAGCTCACGGCATCGTGAGCATTTTTATATCAAAAGTTCATCAAACTACAAGGCGTTCCACCAAGAGTCATCAAGTCTCCAGTGAATATATCTCACAAGTTTCCTCAGAGCTTTCTTTGTGCGTAAAGATCATTGATTATTGATCCAGAAGGTGCTTATGGATTGAATCGCAAGGCATGAATCGTGATGTAAGATACAGAATTGAGGTTTCTTTGTGAAGTAAGGTATTCCTACTACGAGATCTATTTTGGTTATTTGAAACATGGGCTAAGTGCGTTTGTTATCCAAAGAGGGTTTGGTTTGCTTCAATCATGATTTAGTTTGGATTTGCAGACTAGGGCCCATGTTTGAACGTGCTTTATCATCCTTGTTTGGTTTATTCAATCCCAAAAGCCCATTATAAATTCATTCCAATAATATGTTGCTACCACAAAATTCATGAGAACGAAGTCCAAGTCCATTTACGTCCAAGTCACTACCATTTTTCCGTATCCATTTTCTGATTCATTTTAATCCACGTTAAACCATTTTCAATCATTTTTAAATTCATTGTTTACCATCCAATTCATCATTTAAATTCACTATGGTCACATCCCATTTCACTAACCAAATACCTAAACCATATTCATGTTTGGTCGAATATTCATTTTATTATTTTTATTGGTAATCAATTTGCATTATTATCAATAATCTCATTTGGATTTACAAATCCACATGAACGTCATCTCATGTCCATTCAAAAATCCTCATTTTTATTGATTTCATGTTATCTCAAAAAAGAAAATATAGTCAGATATCAAAGTCAAGGAATGGTGATATATGGACAATTTCCAATTACAGTTTTTGATAACAGTTTTTGGTACATGATATGTGGACAATTTCCAATTACAAAAATTCAGTTGTAATTGAATTAGTTACAAATGGTACAGGGGGATACACCTTTCAAGTTTTTATTTGATGTTAAGTGTCCTGACTATAAATATTATGAACATCGGCCTGCTCAAGAGGAGAAGGCCCTTTCACAGTCCAAGGAACCACAGGCAAATCAAAATGTGGGGACAAGCATTCCATCTTCCAGACCAACAAATGGTCCTCAGAGATCATCCCAGCAACATTCAACTTACCAAATCCCTGCCTCTGCTTTATATGATAGTGTTGAAGCGTCAAGGGCTTCTGGATCTTCAGCATTTTCAGTTGGAAGCTCAGATGAGCCCGGTGGATCAACAAATGCTAATTCTTTAGCGCTAATGGAGTTTTACATGAAGAAAGCTGCACAAGAAAAAAAGTTCGAACAACCTAAGCATTCAAAAGATGAGATGCCCCCTCCTCCTTCTCTTCAAGTTTCAACTTTTGATGCATCTGCTTCAGGGAAACAGGGCCATACAAACTCCACCAGCTTCACATTCCAAATTGTTGCCTAGCCAAACTCCAAGCTGAGTTAACATTCCATACACACATGAGTAATAAGCTAACAACAAGTTGTGGACTACACTAAGCCTGCACGCCATCAACACCTGCAAAACACATGTTGCAGTAAGAACAAGCAATTCCATGAGCATCAAAATGCAAGAAATAATTAAAACAAGAAAAAAAACAGAAGAGTAAAAAAGAAGATATAATGGGATTGGGGAAATTTGGATCAATTTTGGGATTAATATCATCCAAAACTCAGGACAATTAACAGAGTCCTTCAAGCACTTCATCTTCCTTCATTTCATCAATCTCAATATCTTCCCTCATCCATATCCAGCCAATCTATGAAAACATGACAGAAAGAAATTGAGGGCTCAGTCATAACCGAATTAATAAATAACCTTCATAACAGGATTCATCAATCTCAAAACAGAAAAACAGAAATCATAACTGAACCCACTGAACTCATAACTGATTCTAACTGAATGTCATAACAGAATAACAGAAAAAGCTTCTAGAACCTCACCTGAATTTCGCATTAAACAGTTTCCAATTCTGTATAAATCAAGGCTTCCATCTCTTCACCATTTTCGAATCCTCTTCCACTCTTCTTCAATCCTCTCCCATAACTTCTCCAATCCTTCAACCTTCTTCTTCAGTTCTTCTTCTACACAACTCCATTTTCTCAATCTTAAACTTCTTCTTTTCAATCTCTTTCACAAACTTCTTCTTCAATCACTCTTCTTCACCAAAAATTCTGAACCTGAATCTTCACCATTCTCTGAGTTTTCTTCCTCATTCCCCACCTTCTGAACCTGATGCTTCCTCCCATTTTTTTGAACCTCATCTTCATCAATCACCCTAAGAAACCATAATCCTTCTGCAACCTCAGGGATTCGTCCTCATTGATCGAGCTTTGGTCATCACCATCGAACTCGTCATCAATCTCATCAGAACGAATCATACACTGATTTTCTACAAAGGATTCAAGCCAAATAACCTGCAACTCACGGAAGGGAAGTACCATCAAGCTTCATCAACATCAATTCAACATCATCATCAAACGTGCGAAATCGAGAATACGCAAGGAGAAGGAGAGTTGGAGACGAGTCATAGTTGAACGGAATTGTGTAACACGTGAAGGCGTCTTCGCCGCATCCGCATCGTGTTCATCTTTGAAGCTTCCTCTTCAACGAGTCAAAGCCTTGTTCGCGTCTTCATCTTCGACAATATAAGGTATGCATTGTTTTCGCCTCATTCTCAGGTGTTCTTGATCGGTGTGGTGCTAGCACCGTTGTTTCAACTCGCGTTTATCGACTTTGAGTTTGAGAATGGGAGTTAGGTGTTGGCTTGAGCGAACTGAGAGGATTGTGTTTAGGGCGATTAGTGTGAATGTTCCGGTGAGGTTGTTCATAGAGTTTAGGCTGTGTTTGTGGTTTGAATGGAAAAAGGTGTTGGAGTTGGCTAATCGAAGAAGAAGAAGAAGGTTTAGGGGGGAGATAGGGTGGTGAAAGCGAAGAAGAGAAAAGGTGAAGGGCTTGGCGGCGGATAGAGAGAGGAAGAGGGGATTAGGGTTTGTATTCTGCTTTTTCCCCTCTTTGCTTTGTTTTATAAATTCCAAGATTTGAGTTAGGTTAATTTTAAGGTTAATGGATATTAAGACAATTAAATCACGTTAATTTTAATATTATGCCATTAATCCATAATAAAAAAGTGAATTAATTTCTCATGATTCCCCATATAATTGCCGTTTTTGAATTTAAGCTACACCGACGGTGATACGTTGTAACACGGTGGGAGAACTGACTTTAGTTATGTTGCGGATAGCAAGAGTCGCCACCGACTTTTATTTTATCCAAAGGAAAGGCATAAAAGAACAGGAAAGACCTTTTAAAAGATTTTTGGGTCCGGGGGGTAGGTTATGTAAAGGGAAGGTATTAGCACCCTTTACATCCATGGTTATCCATGGGCTCTTAGTTACTTAGCTCACTTTAAAATGTTTTTGAAATGTGAAGTGTGTGAATAGAAATTTTCTTAAGTGTTTTATAATGATCCATGTACGGATGCGTAAAAAACCTTTGTTTTGTTTAAAATGTGTGAAGTGTTTGAAAAGTTTTGAAGAGTGAACAAGTAACTATGAGGAACCTACCCTAAAGTTTAAGTCTTTCTGTTCTTTATCCTTTAAATGGTAAGACTATCCCTATTATTAAGGAATAGGTAGTCATTACCTTGGATGTGAGGGACAAGTAAGGGACATCTGTTTAATGAAGGCAACTGTAGGGTGTATTAAGCATTTTGGAGGGACTGTCATCATTATTCGAAAGGGACAAGATCATATTGAAAGGCAACCATTAAGGGACTTGATCTTTGATTATGAAGGGACTAGATGACTTTTCTTTTAAGGGACTTTGCTTTATACACCCTACTTGACCTTTTTGAATAGGCAACATTGAGAGGTAACCCTAGAAAGTGAGATGGCGATCAAAGATCGACTTACGTGTGTGAGTGTTTAATTTTATATTTATCTTATAATTTAAATGATCTAAATTAATTTTAAATATCATACATGTTTACACTCCCTATTTTTACTAACCATAGCAATAAAAATAAATAATTTAAACATTATAAAAAATTACATCCAGGAGCAGTTACAATAATAATAAAGCAATTTAAATAAATAGCAAAAATAAATAAATAAGTAAAATAAGCAAAATATAAATAATAAGTAAAATAAATAAGCAATTTAATTGGGTTAGTAATAATAATAAGAATTATAATTTAAAATAAAGGGGGTTAGTAAAAAACATGATTAGTAATAATAATAATAAACCAAAACATTATAATAAACAAAATTTTAATAGTTAATAGAAAAAATTATAAACAATTATCAATTATTATGAAATTTTAAATTATAAATAAATTAAATAAATTATAAACATATTATGAAAAAGTAAATTATAATTAAAAGTTAAATTAGCAATTTTTAAACATATAATAGAAAATATTTACATATTATAAAAAAATAGAATTGATTATAATTGTATTTACAAAATTTAACTATATTAAATAAAATATGTATATGATAATTATATTTACAAAAAAATTAGAAATTAAAATCACAAGATAAAATTAGGTTTTTTAATTGTTTAAAAAAAATAAACTAGGGTTTGTAAAATATTAGGGTTTATTTTATTTACAAAATTAATTTAATGGACATACACATATTATAATCTAAATACCTAAAAAAAAACTAATTTTTGAATTAAGAAAAATAGTTTTAGAATTTAGAGAATATTGAATATATATATATGAAATTATTTAATTATATGATTATTAATAAAAATAATTAAACAAAATCAATTAATTAAAATAAGATAGAAAAAGAAACAACAAAAAAACTTACCTGGCTGGGGTTTGAACCCAGCACCTTTGGCTTGCCAAGAACAAAACACACCACCAGGCCATCAGCGCGCGTGTGATAAAGGAATGGACCCAATTTGTTTTATGCAATAAACCTGAAAAATCACAAAATAAGAAAAAAAACAAAAGGCCTGGGGGAATCGAACCCAGGACCTTCATAGCAAACACACCAAACGTTACCATTCCAGCTAGATGAGCGAACCTGTCAACTATGCCATAACCAAACATAATATATTAAACAAAATAAATAATGAAAAATTGAACAAAACGTTATTGTCACCAAGGATCGAACCCAGGTAACAACTAATAATACGCACACGCCAACACCACTGGGCCAAGCAACGCTTGTGGAAAGAATATGAAAATCAATTCATAAAATATTAAATCCAAATTTGAAATTTCCACTGCGCGCCACCTGACTTCGTCTTCTTCATATTTCCTGCGCAATAACCTGCAAATTCATCTGCAAATTTTCCTGCGAATCTCATAACACATGGAACCTGCGAATTTTGATCACCAACAAAACAGTACAATTTTTACAAATTGATTAATGAAACATGATCCTCACAGTCTATACAATCATATCACGTCCTTCAAATTCATTTAAATTCAGTAAATCATGAAACCCCAAATTCAAAGGTGAAACCCTAACTATGGCATCTCACGGGTTATGCATGGTTTCTTCAACTTTTTTGCCCAGAAACATTCTATACAACATCACAAACATGATTAGCCAAACAAAATTCATTAAAATGCAGTGAATTAGTGAAATCGAAAAACTCATATTCAAGAATAAAATTTGATTCAGTTTGAATGATTTGGAGTGTTATGGATGCATATGAACATTGGTACACATTCAGTGAAGCCCAGGGATCATTGTTGTGTCCTTAGAATACCTTCAAATGCTTTGGAATGTAGAAACCGAATTTGAGTTTTTGCTTGAATTTTTGAAGTGTGAAACTTACTCTTGAGGCTGTGAAATTCGTGGCTTGTGTTAGGGTTGCACTATGTACTTATAGGATGATCAAATGAGGCTGAAAAATTAGGTCATTGTGTAGAAGATTTGATATGAAAAGATTCAAAAATATTATGCCTTAAAAATCAAATATCCTTGTATGAACACTTGCTATTTTAGGCCAATCCTCATGATTTCCTTTCCACTTCAATTCCAATCACATTTATGATTTTCTAGAAGCTCAAACCAATTTAAATCTTAGACTTTTATATTTTATTTTTATTTAAAATGATTTTTAATGAATTAAATCAAAATAAATAAAAATTAAATAATAAAAAATCTGATTTTTATTGACTTGGGTCGTGCATGAAGTCATAGTGTGGATTGGGTCATCATTTGGCAAGCCCATTTGGAAGAAATTGGTTTTAGACCTCCATTTTCATCATAAACCCACCCAAAATTTCCCAACTTTGCAAGGGCACACATCCTTCAATTTTAATGCTATGAGGGTGTTCTTGGACATTTTGGAAAGCTTAAAGAGTCCTCTAAACAACCCCACTGGTTTCATGTCCATATCATTTACCAATCTCAAGTTATGCCCTTTTGAAGTTGTTGACTTTTTGTTGACTTTCAAAAGGACCTATAATGTCTTAGCTCATACCTTCCAAATGAAGCATTTTTGGGCTTGGCTTGTGAGACATAAAGTTGTAGAGAATTCAATTTCCTTAAAAATGAGATTTGGATGGAGACTTGGTGATGAAGTATGTGAAAGTTATGGCTGGTCAAAGTTCAGTTGACTTTTACTAAGGAAACCCTAATTTAGAAACCCCTAATTCTTGATGATCTGAAATTTCCTTGATGAATCATGATCAACCCTTGATCAAATGATGAATTTTACTTCATATACTTGATGTTGGCAAAAAATCATGAAGTTTGACTTTGGTTTGACCACAGTTGACCTCAGTTTGACTTTTTAACTGCTTTGACTGATTTTGACTTATCTGATCATCTGACTGAGCAAACTTCTGAGAAAAGTCTTGAAACTTGTCATGGGGGTTCTTACACACATATAAGAGGTTATGAAGCTCACTTGATGTCTTGGAAGTTCATTTATCCTGATTAAAATCAAAACCCTAGTTTTGGATGCACTGCTTAGGAGGTGCATTGTCTGAGGGAATTGTCAACTTTTCTGACCAATTGTGAACTTTGTGAACCTTGTGAACCATCATAAAATGTCTTGTGAACCTCATGGGAGGTATTGTGAACCTTGTGAACTTCATAAAGTGTCTTGTAAACTTCATGAACCTCATGAAAGGTCTTGAAAGCATTGTGAATCTTGTGAACCTTGTGAACCTTCTTAGCACACAAAGTCTTGTATTGTGAGGGCAAATTTTGGGGTGCAACACACGTGTCACCGTCCGGTTGGATTTTCTATGCGGAGTTCATGTGCATGTTATACACAATAATAACCTTGCGTCCAGGCCATAAATCGCATGATGAGAGTACCAAGGGAGAAGACTGAATCCACGTCCCAGATCAAGTCAACAGAGTTGACTGAAGGTTCACAGCATACATCCTCAGGCCAGCGCAAATTGGGCCCAAAACCCATTGCTATTCACACCTGTTTTTAGGCCCAGTGGAAAAAACACTTAAAAATAAATTTCATAATCCACCCCCCTATTATTTTCTTTAGAATTAATTTTTTAGTTTAGCATAGTTTAGAAAATAATGCATTAAAAATAGAAAATGTTTAAGAAAAATTCTATAAAAAATCAAGTAGATTTTTAATTCAATTTAGAAATATTTGGCATTTTATTTTTCTGATTTTGCTTTATTTTTGATTTTATTTTGAATTTTTCATGTAAGTAGTTTTAAATGAATTTCCTTCAAATGTACATAAATTTGTAGATTTTATTTCTTAACCTTCCAGTAACTTTTTTGGCCCATTCTTTTTACCATAATTAGAGGACTCATAGAAGTACTTAGTATAATTTTAGTGGATTTTTTAAGGCATTTTGTCTTAGGTTTTGGTGGCTTAATCTTTAGAAAATAGTGACTAATTCTTAGGTGGAAATAAATGATTTTTAGGCATAGCAAAATTCTGATTTTTTAGGATTCTTTTTAACACAATATTATAGGTAGTTTTAGGACCCTATAGAATTAATCTCATACTTTTTCCAGAACTTTTACTATTTTTTAGGATATTAATCCTTAGGCCTTTATACATGTAAATTCCCACTAGTTTAGGCTAGAATATTAGGATTTCATAAAAGATAGTTTTAATTAGATTTAACCTTAGGATTTAATAGTGATTTAGACTAGTTTAGATTCTGATTTTTAGAATGAAAATATTAGGTAATGCCCTTAGTTTAGAACTTAGGTTTAGGATTCATACTAATTAGACTTAGAATAAATTTAGGACTATTTTAGGTTTATGCCTTTAATTGTTTTGCTTTGAATTTTATTCTTACATTCAAATTTTAGTGCTTTGTATATTGGTTGATTTTTCACTTGAATAGGTTCCCCCTTGGCTTTAGAATCAACTTATCTTCCTTAGAAAGTAAGTTGCATTCTATTAGTTCTAAGTCCTTTCTCCATTAAGTTTAGAAACCTCATTAACCATAGGACCTCCCTTGTAAATAAATCAACAAAATTAGGGTTGTGTCTTAGTCCCCTTAGATTTTGCCTTTTTGCAATTTGAGTCGTTCTTTCCCACCTCATGAAGAAAAGCAATAAAACATTTAATGAAAAACCGAACATTCTTGTACGACGCGAGACTTTGTTGCGGAGTGCTTATACGCGTCCTGTTTCGGGGCGAGGTGTAAGTACTTCCCGTGATGGATAGGTTTTAGTACGAGACTGTTCACAAACAAATTCAAAACACTTCTCATAAAAGACAAAAAACAAATAATAAGCGACTATCCTGCGGGAACTTCTCTTTCTCATCTCATTCATTCTCAACACGAACTCGCGACGACTTGTCTCGCATGCAAGACGGTAAACGCATTCGTACCAGACGAGCCTGCAACACCTGAGCATAGACATACACAGTTCCAGCTGTAAAAAACACAAACAAATAGTTCCCGCCTTAGTTAGGCGAACTACGTCGACTCTGATCCTCATTTTCCCGATGAGGTACGTAGGCAGCGGGGTAGGGCCCGTTCGAGCACATTCTTTATTTTCCCTACATTTCCCCATTTTTCTTTTCATCTTCTTTTTGTTCCCTTTCTCATTTCCATTCTCATTCCAGTCAGCAGTTTTATTCAGCAGCACTCTATTTTCTCACCCTTTGAAGCAAACAAACAAGCGTGGATCCCGTCGGGTACGACGGACGATCTGGGGTGCTAATACCTTCCCAGGTCGTAACCGACTCCTGAACCCAGATCTTTGGTTCGCAGGACCTTGTCCTTTCCTTCTTCCTCAGGTTTGTGCAACATTACATTTCCCATTCTTTCGGGATAAAAATGTCTGGCTGGCGACTCTACCTTTTCCGCGCCACTTTCGCGTTTGTACTAGGATGAAAATCCCGGGAGCGATAGCTGGCGACTTTGCTGGGGACCTAACATGATTCTTCTGGTTTCCCTTGTAGAGTCAATCCTAGCGCCTGTTTGGTTTTGTTTCTTTGGGTGTTTATCTGTGTGTTACTGTGTGCTTTAGTTTAGCTTTACTGTTTTATTTACAGTTTTATTTTACAGCTTTACTTTACCGCATTTATTTACTTTTTCAGTATTTATTTTCCATGCATCATATTATAATGGACTGTCTGGCTGTGCTGGTTTTCATTTTTTCTGCGGGATGGGAGTTACTGTGAGATAAGCCAACTACCCGGCTTGAGTGCACTATAGGATTAGCGTGGACACGTTGTGCTTGCATGGTTACATGATGAGTGGCAATGTTTTCCACACCCAGATTGCGACTGTCTCGGGACTATTATGTGTGGGGGTTCTTCTCCACTTCAGGGTACAACCTTTATAGTTATGTGCATCTGGTGACCGATCTTCGAGGACCTTAATGGGAACACCCCTCTCCAGTGATGACAGTGGCATACCACATTTGTTGGCAAACCCACTCGCATCCGAGGGTCCATTGGGAACTCACATAGGATGGCCTGGTTCTCTCATAGGAATTCAGTTAAAGCAAACTGTTCGTATGACGGTATTATTGTACCCTTCGGGATGAATGTACTATTGTTTCTCGATTCAGTGCTTGAAGCTGGAGACTTGTGAGGGATGCTTGTTTTTTCCGGACTCAACTGAGGCCTCCCTGAGTAGTACATAATGCCAAACCGATTCCCTGATTTGGTCATGAGCCATTTCTCGGAAATGGTGAACGTATTATTGCTATTCGGCTTTGAGAGTCCATGATGTTGACCCGAGTAGCACACCCGTGAGATTGGAAGGGGTTTACAGGTTTGCAGGGACCCTGATACCTTCAGCATACCCACTTTGCCTTTGGTTCAGTTTGGTGATCTGGATTTCTGGTTCTCAGATATGGATCCCGGATCAGAGGGATTGTTATTGTGATATGTGGATTTTGAGACCTTGCACCGACACCTGATTATATGATTGGCACATCACAGAAACTTCACTGATCTCATGCCTCGCCTTGCATAAGCATCATATCATCATTAATCATTTGTGTTTCTTTTATTCTCAGGGTCTGCATCACTCTCGGTTCCTGGTCATATCATTGCTTCAGAATGGAAGACGTCAGAAAGAGAACTGTGCACTACAAATTCTTTGATACCAAGATGGACCTGATCAACCAATTGGTGTCTCTGATTACCCCGGGTCATTTGGGTTACTTCAAGGAAAAGTATGGTGATATTCTGGACATGGTATTCAACTTGGATAGCTCTCAGAGAAGCGTCATTCACACTTTGTTGCAGTATTACGATCCACGGCTCAGGTGTTTCACATTTCATGACTTTCAGTTAGGTCCTTTGCTGGAAGAATATGCTGAGATTATGGGAGTGTCAATCAAGGATCAGATTCCTTTCAACTCAGAGATGACAAGACCAACTCATCCTGACATCGCTAATGCTCTTTATTTGAGCCCAACATAGGTATCTGCTAATCTGGTTGCCACCAAGGCAGGAGTACTTGGTTTTCCCTTAGAGTTTCTGGGCAGAAGAGCTGAAGAATGTGCCGTGGAAAAGCAGTGGGATTCAGTTTGCGCCATCTTGGCATTATCTGTGTATGGGATAGTTTTGTTTGCTGATATGGACAAGTTTGTGGACATAAATGCTATTCATTTGTTTGTGTTGAAGAATATGGTGCCCACTCTCCTAGGTGACTTGTATTATTCATTGCACTATAAGAATGAGAAGAAGCGAGGAGGTCTGGTTAGATGTTGTGCTCCCTTATTCCACAAGTGGGTTATGAGACACTTGCCTACTACTGAGAGTTTTACTGATCCTAATACTACTTGGGCCCAGAAGCTGAGTACTTTGTCTGCCAGAGATATTAGGTGGTTTACTTTAAGGTTGAAAGGAAAGAGTTTCATTACCAGTTGTGGGAATTACCTTAATGTGCCTTTGTTGGGAGTATCAGGAGGTATCAACTACAATCCCATTCTTTTGAGAAGACAGTTAGGGTATGCGCTCAAGGAGATTCCTGATGAATCTGAGTTATTCCAAACTTTTTACTTCCCGGTGAAAGACAATCTTCCGTTGGTTAGAAAAGTTGCAGGTTCTTGGAAGGTGATCAAAAGAAAGGACACGGCATGTCTAGGCAAGAGCAATAACCTGATGTTCCCTGAATTTGAAGCTTGGATAAAGGAGGAGGTTCAAACGGCTCTAGTCCCTTTTTTCTGTACCGCCTCCGCCTCCAGCAACGATGCCTTTAGAAGATTATCAGAAGTTGGAAGCTTTGGTCAAGCAGCTTAGGTTTGAGAATCAAGAGGCTTATAATTCTTGTCAGAAATTGATGATTCATAACCGTCAGTTAGAGGATAGAGCTATACAAGCTGAGGAAACAGTTTGTCTCAAGCAGAAGGACTTCGAAGAGAGAGAGCTTTATTTCAAGAAAAAGGGATTAGCTGAGACTCACAAGGCGGCCCAGCGCCGGAAAGAGAGGAACAACCTGAATGAAGCCAATGAAGCTGTTACATTATGGCAAGAAAAATGGGAAGACAATTTGAAGAAGCAAAAGGAGTTGGACGTCAAGCATAAGCTGGAAATCAAGAGTCTTCAGGATTCCTTGGATGGACAGAGAGAGCTCCTTCAGAAGGCTTATCATCAAGAGAAGGGTCGTCTCCAACGTTTAGAAGAAAGTCAACAAGCATTAAAAGAAGCTCAAAAAGAAATAGAAGACTTGAAATTGAAAGCTGATGTGAAGAGGTCAAAGGCCGAGCCAGATCCAAGCAAGGAGAATGAGATGACTTTCCTGCAGCAGATTAAAGAGTTACATGCTTCCTTTGATACGAGGGACCTCCTCATCCAGAGACTCATCCAGGAGCCTAATCACCTGGATATCGTTCAATTGTTCCAGAATGTCAAGCGTCTTAGCTGGAGGCTGCAGGGCTTAGAGTTTCCTAGGGTTTAGTTTCATGTCATTGTACTTGGATTACTCGCAGGCTTGTTGTGGGATTCCTTTTATTTGATGTACTTTGTTGTTCTTTTGATTGGCACCCTTCGGGGACTTTGTTATTTCGAACTTCAGTTTATGCGATTGAATTGCTTTGAATCTCTTGTTTGTTATTTGTTGCACCGACACGGGGTAATGATCACCAATTCTCCACGACCATCATTGTATTTGAATATCGCTTGGGTCTTCTTCCCAATTATTATTCTCTCAATTCCAGGACCGGAAACAGGGAAAGACTTGGGAGTAAAAGGAACACATTGCATTGCATACGCATTATTTGCATTTTTTCTTTGTTTCTGCAGGTTTTTCTACAGGATGCTTAATTTATCTGTGTTTCAGGCAAAGATTGCGAGAGCTGCCAAGACCCGGCATCTCCGACAAGATATCTCGCATCGCTACGTAACTCGCAGCAATCAGAGGACAGTCATGGACGCTATGCAAACAAAGCTTAATGAGTTTCGCACCAGAATGGGAGAGTTCATAACCATGATGCAAGGGATGGCTCAGGGACAACAAGAGTTAATGAATGCAATTCAAGGGCTCAACCCTCCTCATACTAATACTCCTGTGACCACTTCTGACGGGCAATGGGCTCCTCCCAACACCAGCACTGGCCCAGGTGGACCTCATATTCCAGAACCAGGCACGACAACTTTTGTTCGGTACAAGACAGGCTGGAGGATCAATTCCCTTATTTCAACAACGACATGGGGTTCGCTGGAGAAGGAAATCTCAATGATTTTTTGGTGCTTGCTGAGAAAGTCAAAGCCCTCGAGTGTAGGGATACTTTGGGGATAGATGTGTCTGACATGGGCCTAGTCCCCGGGGTGGTTATTCCTCACAAATTCAGGCCGCCCGCTTTTGACAAGTACAATGGTAGCTCATGCCCAAAGACTCACTTGCAGGCTTTCTATCGAAAGATCGCTGCTCACACTCGGGATGAAAAGCTCTGGATGTACTACTTCCAGGATAGTCTCTCAGGAGGGTCCTTGGAATGGTATATGAAGCTAGAGAGAAGTTCGGTAAGAAATTGGAAGGAATTGGGAGAAGCATTCCTCAAGCAGTATCAATATAACATTGACATGGCGCCCAGTCGCACCCAACTTCAGAGTTTGACTCAAAGGAGCTCAGAGAGTTTCAAAGATTATGCACAAAGGTGGCGTAAGGTGGCCGCTCGAGTGCAACCGCCTTTGTTGGAGAGAAATGGTAGACCTGTTCCTGGATACCCTCCCTGGGCATTTCATGGAAAGGCTAGCTGGATGTTCTTCAAGTGGATTTTCAGATATCATCTTGACTGGCGAGAGGATAGAAAGTTGGCTCAAGCAAGGGAAGATTCAGAACAGAGGCGCTTCAAGTTCAGGTATTAAGAAACCCTTCATGAAAAGAAGAGAAGGAGAGACTGGTGCAGTGTACACGCAAAGGGGAGGAATCAACAGAGGATTTTATCAGCAAGTGGCCCCTGTCACTATCTCAGCTCAACCTGTTCAACAGCAAGTCCAACCATCATAGCCGCAACGCTCGCAAGGGTATCAACAAAGAACTCCCCGTCCATACTATTCTCAGAGGACCAGAGAAAGGCAACTCGACACTCCGCCTATGTCCTATTCACAACTTCTGAAGAATCTCCTCCAACTCCAGTTGGTTCAGCTCAGAACTTTGCAACCCCCGAGGCGGGGCAACTTCCTGAAGGGTACGATACAAATGCTAGATGTGAATTTCACTCCGGAGCTCCCGGGCATACTACGGAAAACTGCAAGGCTTTGAAGTATGTAGTCCAAGACCTAGTAGATTCCAAAGCGATTAACTTCGCTCCTACTCCTAATGTCATTCAGAACCCCATGCCTCCTCACAGAGGTATGGTTGGGGCAGTTGAGGAAGGGGAGAACCTAAACTTGGTATGTGATGTCAACGACTTGCACACTTCGTTGATTGTTGTTAAAGTTTGCTTGTCAAAGAAAGGTATCTTTCCTGGATGTGAAGAAGATTGTCCAGAATATGCTGAAGCTACAAATGGGTGTGAGCAGTTAAAGGCGGGAATCCAAATTATGATTGATGAGGGGATGTTGCAGTTTGACAAGGTTGTAAAAGAAAGCGAAGTCTCCATAGTAACTATCTTCTACGATCCATCTCAAGTTCCTTCACGGGCCAGAGCGGCCCCGATAACCATCACCACTGCAGGACCAGTAATGTATCAGAGTGATAGAGCTATTCCTTGGAATTATGGTGGTGAAATATACTGTAACGGCCAGAAGCAAGAGTTGGCCACGTCTAGTACAACCCCAACTCAAATAGAAAATGTTGGAGTAGGGGGCTTTACTAGAAGTGGAAGGTTGTTTGCGCCGGAAACACTAAGAAATAATGTGATACCACCCAGAGACACTGCAGAAGCCCAGGCTAGAGCGAGAGGGAAACAACCAGCAGTTGTCAATGATCCTACACCAACAACTGATCCAGACCTCACCTTTGATAAAGAAGCTGAAGAATTCCTAAGGATTATCAAAAAGAGAAACTATAAGATTGTGGACCATCTGCAGCAGACGCCTTCGAAGATTTCCATCTTGTCTTTGCTCATGTGTTCTGATTCTCACAGGAAGGCTCTCTTGAATATTCTGAACAAGGCGTATGTGCCTCAGGATATTTCAGTAAATCAGTTGGAAGCGGTGGTATCTAGTGTCAATGCCAGTCACGGATTGGGTTTCACAGACTTGGATCTAACTTCTGAATGGCGTGCTCACAATCGGGCACTGCATATCTCTTTAGAATGTAAAGGTGCGGTACTCTCTCACGTGTTGGTAGATACTGGATTATCGTTGAACGTCTTTCCTAAGAAAGCACTAATGAAGCTGGATTATGATGGAGTGGTTCTAAAGCCCAGCGACCTAGTAGTTCGAGCATTTGATGGGTCAAGGAGATCGGTGTTCAGAGAGGTGGAGTTACCCATTAAAGTAGGCCCACAGATCTTCAATACCACATTCTACGTTATGGATATACAGCCTGCGTACAGTTGTTTACTCGGAAGACCTTGGATACATTCAGCAAGAGCGGTATCGTCCACACTCCATCAGAAGTTAAAGTTCATCTGGGAGGGTCAAATTGTAACTGTCAGTGGGGAATAAGATATTTTCGTTAGTCATCTGGCTTCATTCAAATATGTGGAGATGGATGGCGAAATAGTTGAGACCCCATGTCAGGCTTTTGAGCCCCTGAAGTCTGAACAAGCATCTGCAGTGGCAGCTTCTCCTGAAGAACCGAAGAAGGGGGTTTCCATAGCCTCTTATAAGCAAGCGCTTGATTTTGTAGAATCTGAGGTACGAGAAGGCTGGGGCAGTCCAGTAGAAGTTCCAGAGAAGAAAGATATGTTCGGAATTGGCTATCGTCCTGGGAAGTCATCGTCTGGACCAAGTGCTAAAGGTTGTCAGAGCCCGATCACTTTCACAAGTGCGGGAGTGGTAGACTACAGAAATATCAGTGTTGTGCAGGATGACGCAGTCAATAGTGACTGTGACCTAGATGAATGGATCAGGCCTGCTGTTCCAGGAACTCAGCTTAGCAATTGGACATCAGAAAGGCTTATTTCGGTCACCTCTTTCGAAGAGTAATAATTTTTGTTTCTGTTTTTCCTGTATTAAAGCACTATGTCTTGCCCGGGGCATAGTAGCTCTTTGTAAGGGTTCATTTGTTCTTAACACAATCATAAATAAAGCAGACGTTTCACATTCATTCATGTTGTTCTCTGTCTTTCATTTTTTGCTTTTGTTTTTCAAAAAGAAAGAAAAGTTTTAAAATGGCAATGTTTCTCATTTTCTCAAGTTATTGCTAAAGCCTTGCATGAAACACCATTCATGTAGGTGCTCGTCACCGGATCTTATCAATGACGACCCTGTTATGGCCGAGTATGACTTCGACAATCCAATTTATCAAGCTGATGAGGAAGATGAAGAGGATTGCGAACTACCTGAAGAATTGGCCAGACTGCTTAAACAGGAGGAGAAGATGATTCAGCCGCACGAAGAAGCCGTCGAAGTAATAAACCTGGGTACTGAAGAAGACAAGAAAGAAATCAAGATCGGGGCTGCATTAGAAGAATATGTCAAGACTCGTTTGATTGCTATGCTTCAAGAGTATGTTGATGTCTTCGCGTGGTCCTACCAAGATATGCCTGGTTTACACACTGACATTGTGGTACACAAGCTGCCTCTCAGAGAAGATTGTCCTCCAGTAAAGCAGAAGTTGAGGCGCACACGTCCAGATATGGCAATTAAAATAAAATAAGAAGTACAAAAACAGTTTGATGCTGGCTTTTTGGTCGTGACCAGTTACCCTCCGTGGGTTGCCAACATTGTGCCGGTTCCCAAGAAAGACGGTAAAGTCAGGATGTGTGTGGACTATAGGGATTTGAATAGGGCCAGTCCCAAAGATGACTTCCCTCTACCTCACATAGATGTGCTTGTCGATAATACTGCTTAGTTTTCCGTGTTCTCCTTCATGGACGGATTTTTCGGCTATAATCAAATTAAGATGGCTCCTGAGGACATGGAAAAGACAACTTTCATCACTCCTTGGGGCACCTTCTGTTACAAGGTCATGCCATTTGGTTTGAAGAATGCAGGAGCCACTTATCAGCGGGCGATGGTGATGCTGTTTCACGACATGATCCATCACGAAATTGAGGTTTATGTTGATGATATGATAGCAAAGTCCCAAACGGAGGAAGAGCACTTGGTTAATCTAGCAAAGTTGTTTGACAGACTTCGGAAGTTCAGACTGAGGTTGAATCCAAATAAGTGTACCTTCGGGGTCCGTTCTGGCAAGTTACTCGGCTTTATTGTTAGTGATCGAGGAATTGAGGTTGATCCAGCCAAAGTGAAAGCTATCCAAGAGATGCCTGAGCCGAAGACTAAAAAGCAAGTGCGTGGCTTCTTAGGGAGATTAAACTACATTGCACGGTTTATTTCTCACCTAACGGCCACATGTGAGCCCATCTTTAAGCTTCTGAGGAAGAATCAGGCCATTAAATGGAACGAAGACTGCCAGCAAGCCTTTAACCGAATCAAAGAATACCTGCTAGAGCCTCCAATTCTTATGCCTCTAGTGCCAGGGAGACCTTTGATTATGTATCTTACCGTGCTTTAAGCATCGATGGGATGTGTGCTGGGTCAGCAGGACGAGTCTGGTCGAAAAGAGCACGCCATTTATTACCTTAGCAAAAAGTTTACCGATTGTGAGACGCGGTACCCACTACTCGAGAAAACTTACTGCGCTTTGGCATGGGTTGCTCGCCGACTAAGACAGTACATGCTGACTTACACTACTCTCCTAATTTCCAAGATGGATCCTGTGAAATACATCTTTGAAAAGCCAACTTTGACAGGAAGAGTAGCCCGGTGGCAGATGATATTAACGGAGTATGATATACAATACACTTCGTAGAAGGCAATCAAAGGGAGTGTATACTTGGCTCAGCAGCCAATCGATGATTATCAACCCATGAGGTTCGAGTTTCCGGATGAGGACATCATGTTCCAAAAGTCGAAAGACTACGAAGAACCACTTCCGAAGGAGGGGCCAGACCCTGAATCCAACTGGAAGTTGATGTTTGACGGGGCTGTGAACATGAATGGAAGTGGAGTAGGTGCTGTTATCATCTCGCCAGAAGGGGTCCATACACCTTTAGCTGCTCGGTTGACTTTCGAATGCACTAACAATGAGGCGGAGTATGAAGCTTGTATCATGGGGATCAAAGAGGCAATCGACTTGCGAGTCAAAAACCTCGAGATCTTTGGAGATTCTGCTTTGGTGGTAAATCAGGTCAATAGCAAATGGCTGGTTCATCAACCTCGTTTGATTCCTTACAGAGATTATGTCAGGAGGCTGTTAACGTTCTTCACCAAAGTTAAGCTGAATTACATCCTCGAGATGAAAACCAATTCGCCGATGCTCTAGCAACTTTTTCGTCCATGATTAAAGTTTGTCAAGAGAATTTCGTGCCTCAAATTACAGTCTCCCGTCTTAAAAGACCCGCTTATGTCTTTGCAGTCAACGATGGTGAAGATAACAAACCTTGGTATCATGATATCAAGCAATTCCTGAAAGCTCAAGAATACCCGGTTGGGGCATCTAGTAAGGACAAGAAGACCTTTAGAAGACTGGCAGGAGGTTTTTTCTTGAATCAAGATGGTGTGTTGTACAAACGGAACTTCGACATGGTGCTGCTCAGATGCGTGGATAGACACGAAGCAGACCTGTTGATGCAGGAGGTTCACGAAGGCTCCTTCGGTACCCATGCTGGAGGACATGCTATGGCCAAGAAATTGTTGAGATCGGGATACTATTGGATTACCATGGAATCTGACTGTTGTAAATACTCCCGTAAATGCCACAAGTGTTAAATCTATGCCGACAAGGTCCATGTGCCTCCTAATCCGTTGAGTGTCATGTCTTCACCATGGCCGTTTGCTATGTGGGGCATCAATATGATTGGCAAGATCGAGCCGACAACTTCTAATGGTCATCGCTTCATCCTGGTTGTTATTGATTATTTCACGAAGTGGGTTGAAGCGGCGTCTTACACCAATGTCACTAAACAAGTGGTCGCCCGATTTATTAAACGAGACATCATTTGCCGGTACGGAATTCCTGAAAGGATCATTACTGATAATGGTTCTAATCTCAACAACAAGATGATGGCCGACTTGTGTCGAGACTTCAAAATAGAACATCACAAATCTTCTCCATATCGCCTGAAGATGAATGGCGCCGTCGAGGCGGCCAATAAGAACATCAAGAAGATTATGCAGAAGATGGTTGTGACATACAAAGACTGGCATGAGATGCTACCATTCGCGTTGCATGGGTACAGAACGTCAGTACGTAGTTCAACAAGAGCAACTTGGTTCTCACTGGTGTATGGTATGGAGGAAGTCCTACCAATTGAAGTGGAAATCCCCTCGTTGAGGTTGATGATGGACATTAAGCTAGACGAAGCTGAGTGGCTCCGATCCAGATATAATCAATTGAGCCTCATTGAAAAGAAACGTCTAGCAGCTGTATGCCATGGACAGTTGTATCAGCGACATATGAAGCAGGCTTTTGACAAGAAGGTGTGACCACAGAGGTACATGCCAGGTGACGTGCTGAAAAGGATTCTTCCTCCTCTCAATGATCACAGGGGCAAGTGGACACCCAACTATGAAGGACCGTTCATGGTTAAAAAGGTTTTCTCAGGTGGAGCCTTGACGCTGACAACCATGGACGGAGAGGACTTCCAATCCCCTGTTAACGCAGACGCAGTAAGAAAATACTTCGTGTAAAAAAGACCCGCTGGATAAAAACAAAATAAAGAGCCAGGCAAAAATGGGCATCCTGGCGAGCCAAAAACAGAATAAAAGGCTCGGGAAAAAGTTAGGGAAATCTTGAAAAAAAATGTACACCCGCTGAGTTGAAAAGCCACATTGGACAACTCAGGCAAAAAAGGGTATCTCGGTGGATTGAAAACCTGAAAAGGCGATCCACGCAAAAGAGGGATTAACACGAACGACTGCGATCTGTGAGATCCATGACCTATACACAATTGAGGCTATCCTAAGGGTTGAAGATCAGTTCACTTACTTTTTCTCAAGAGGCAGAGCGAGTGGAGCGTCTTGAAGACATACGAGTCATAACCGGGTTGAGACTTGATGAGATCCACTTCTCACATTGCCAATAGGATAGTTTGATTTCCTTTTTGGCTGTTTCCTCATTCCAGGGAACTGCTTCCTTTGTATTGCCTACGCATGGCCATTTTTCCAAATCAATAAAAATTCGACTTCAGTCAATTTGACTATTTTGCTTCTTGTTTTTGCTTTTTTCATCTAGCATTGATTGATTGTGAAAACGTCTAGCAAATTATGATTTACATTGTGTTGTGAACATTTGAATGCTTTCTAACTCGTGCAGGAGGACAAAAACATTTAATACAACTCTGAAAGGGTGTCGAGATACCCAAATAATGATTCATACTAAGAGCCTGGGGCAGGCAGGTCCCTGACTAACTCTCTATGTTGCAGGTACTATTGATTGTGTTCATGTAGGTACAGATACTGGTGTTGCTAACAAAGCTAACAACAATTTCCCGGCAGGAGCATTCCCTTATGTTTGAACAGAAGCAGGTGTCTCCCAGGATGTCTCTTATCATCCCCAGCAAAGTGGAAGTTGAAATTTCTCCCAGCAAGGTAGCAGAAGGTGGGTGTCATCCACAAGCAGAAGCTCCCTTCAGACAGGGGCAATTCTCAGCAGTATAAGGAGTGTCTTGCCTCCCCAGCAGTTGCTTCCTCAGCAGTATCATGCCTTTGGTTCCCAGCCAAGTCAGGAGGTCCTCACTTCCCCACCAGAGTTAAAGAAGGGTCCACCTCCAGCAGGGTTTTGGCACTCCAATCTCAAAGTCCAATTTATTTTTGGCAATGGCGGCTGTTTAGAGCCAGTGAATCATTGACAACTTTCCCCGCAGAGTTGTCTCCTCCTCATCAGGATGGACCAGATCAATGCAGTGATCACCATTCCTCCCCAGTCAAGCCATCTGGGATGCTTGCAGTCTCCCTGTCAGAAGATCTCTTTGCATTTACATTTGCATAATCATCATTACATTTGCATCCTCCAAAGCGTAGCATTTCTATCATTATGGAGCATTACGCCATAGAAAAAATTCAAACATGTGCATGCCAGCACGGGCCAGTTTTGAGGTGTTACAGTCAACCTATAACATCAATTTCAACCTGAAGTATTCCCCACAGAAGATACTTATGCCATTTTCCAGATATCTTGGTCCTTCAAAATCAATGTTAATTCTCCTCCGTGGCTTGGTCCTGCCCAGCAGTCGCGTATTGTTTCTTTATGGCTTGGTCCTGCCCAACAATCATATTGATTTAAGCCATGTTCCTCCAATAGGCATCTTCCGTGGCTTTGTCCTGCCCAGCAGTCGCGTATTGTTTCTTTATGGCTTGGTCCTGCCCAGCAGTCATATTGATTTAAGCCTTGTTCCGCCAACAAGCATCTTCTGTGGCTTAGTCCTGCCCAGCAGTCGCATATTGTTTCTTTATGGCTTGGTCCCGCCCAACAGTCATATTGATTAAAGCCCTGTTCTGCCAACAGGCATCTTCTGTGGCTTGGTCCTTCCCAGCAGTCGCGTATTGTTTCTTTATGGCTTGGTCCTGCCCAGCAGTCATATTGATTTAAGCCCTGTTCCGCCAACAAGCATATTTCGTGGCTTGGTCCTGCCCAACAGTCGCGTATTGTTTCTTTATGGCTTGGTCCTACCCAGCAGTCATATTGATTTAAGCCCTGTTCCGCCAACAGGCATCTTCCGTGGCTTGGTCCTTCCCAGCAGTCGCGTATTGTTTCTTTATGGCTTGGTCCTGCCCAACAGTCATATTGATTAAAGCCCTGTTTCGCCAACAGGCATCTTCCGTGGCTTGGTCCTGCCCAGCAGTCGCGTATTGTTTCTTTATGGCTTAGTCCTGCCCAGCAGTCATATTGATTTAAGCCCTGTTCTGCCAACAAGCATCTTCCGTGGCTTGGTCCTGCCCAGCAGTCGCGTATTGTTTCTTTATGGCTTGGTCCTGCCCAGCAGTCATATTGATTTAAGCACTGTTCTGCCAACAAGCATCTTCCGTGGCTTGGTCCTGCCCAGCAGTCGCGTATTGTTTCTTTATGGCTTGGTCTTGCCCAGTAGTCATATTGATTTAAGCCCTGTTCCGCCAGCAAGCATCTTCCGTGGCTTGGTCCTGCCCAGCAGTCGCGTGTTTTCTTTATGGCTTGGTCCTGCCCAACAGTCATATCAATCTCGTTAAAGCCCTGTTCCGCCAACAGGCATCCTCCGTGGTTTGGTCCTACCCAGCAGTCACGTGTGTTTCTTTGTGACTTGGTCCTACCCAGCAGTCACGCTGATGAGTCTCTGTTTTGTTGATGGTTTTGTTAAGCCCTGTTTCGCCAACAGGCACCCTCGTTGTGGCTTTGATTCGTTCAGTAGTCGCAATGATTGCATTGATTCTATTCCACCTGATTCTATCTCCGTTACCTAGTCAGAGGTCAAAACAAAAGTATAAATAAATAAATGGGCAAATGGCATTTCTATTATACTGAGTTCAAATTTCCAGGTTATTCGAGTATTCAATCACTCCACACCTTGAACATCTAAAAGCTGTTGCAATTATTCATTCAAGTCTGCAGATGATTGAATAGGGGCAGCTGTAATACCTCAAATTTGCCCTCATTCTTTTTACCTTAATTTGTTTTTCGCTTCATATTCATATGCATATTCCATTAGATCATTAACATCATAATCATATATTTTCATAAGCTCCTAAGGTGTGGGATCAGATATTCATGTGACTTGGAGTTTTTTATCGTGCAAAGGTGATTTATCTGGCTATTACAATCAAGGTTGAGGCAAGGTCTGAGCTCACGGCATCGTGAGCATTTTTCTATCAAAAGTTCATCAGACTACAAGGCGTTCCACCAAGAGTCATCAAGTCTCCAGTGAATATATCTCACAAGTTTCCTCAGAGCTTTCTTTGTGCGTAAAGATCATTGATTATTGAGCCAGGAGGTGCTTATGGATTGAATCGCAAGGCATGAATCGTGATGTAAGATACGAAATTGAGGTTTCTTTGTGAAGTAAGGTATTCCTACTACGGGATCTATTTTGGTTATTTGAAACATGGGCTAAGTGCGTTTGTTATCCAAAGAGGGTTTGGTTTGCTTCAATCATGATTTAGTTTGGATTAGAAGACTAGGGCCCATGTTTGAACGTGCTTTATCATCCTTGTTTGGTTTATTCAATCCCAAAAGCCCATTATAAATTCATTCCAATAATATGTTGCTACCACAAAATTCATGAGAACGAAGTCCAAGTCCATTTACGTCCAAGTCACTACCATTTTTTCGTATCCATTTTCTAATTCATTTTAATCCACGTTAAACCATTTTCAATCAATTTTAAATTCATTGTTTACCGTCCAATTCATCATTTAAATTCACTACGGTCACATCCCATTTCACTAACCAAATACCTAAACCATATTCATGTTTGGTCGAATATTCATTTTATTATTTTTATTGGTAATCAATTTGCATTATTATCAATAATCTCATTTGGATTTACAAATCCACATGAACATCATCTCATGTCCATTCAAAAATCCTCATTTTTATTGATTTCATGTTATCTCAAAAAAGAAAATATAGTCAGATATCAAAGTCAAGGAATGGTGATATATGGACAATTTCCAATTACAGTTTTTGATAACAGTTTTTGGTACATGATATGTGGACAATTTCCAATTACAAAAATTCAGTTGTAACAGAATTAGTTACAAATGGTACAGGGGGATACACCTTTCAAGTTTTTATTTGATGTTAAGTGTCCTGACTATAAATATTATGAACATCGGCCTGCTCAAGAGGAGAAGGCCCTTTCACAGTCCAAGGAACCACAGGCAAATCAAAATGTGGGGACAAGCATTCCATCTTCCAGACCAACAAATGGTCCTCAGAGATCATCCCAGCAACATTTAACTTACCAAATCCCTGCCTCTGCTTTATATGATAGTGTTGAAGCGTCAAGGGCTTCTGGATCTTCAGCGTTTTCAGTTGGAAGCTCAGATGAGCCCGGTGGATCAACAAATGCTAGTTCTTTAGCGCTAATGGAGTTTTACATGAAGAAAGTTGCACAGGAAGAAAAGTTCGAATAACCTAAGCATTCAAAAGATGAGATGCCCCCTCCTCATTCTCTTCAAGTTTCAACTTTTGATGCATCTGCTTCAGGGAAACAGGGCCATACAAACTCCACCAGCTTCACATTCCAAATTATTGCCTAGCCAAACTCCAAGCTGAGTTAACATTCCATACACACATGAGTAATAAGCTAATAACAAGTTGTGGACTACACTAAGCCTGCACGCCATCAACACCTGCAAAACACATGTTGCAGTAAGAACAAGCAATTCCATGAGCATCAAAATGCAAGAAATAATTAAAACAGGAAAAAAAAACAGAAGAGTAAAAAAGAAGATATAATGGGATTGGGGAAATTTGTATCAATTTTGGGATTGATATCATCCAAAACTCAGGACAATTAACAGAGTCCTTCAACCACTTCATCTTCCTTCATTTCATCAATCTCAATATCTTCCCTCATCCATATCCAGCCAATCTGTGAAAACATGACAGAAAGAAATTGAGGGCTCAGTCATAACCAAATTAATAAATAACCTTCATAAAAGGATTCATCAATCTCAAAACAGAAAAACAGAAATCATAATTGAACCCACTGAACTCATAACTGATTCTAACTGAATGTCATAACAGAATAACAGAAAAAGCTTCTAGAACCTCACCTGAATTTCGCATTAAACAGTTTCTAATTCTGTATAAATCAGGGCTTCCATCTCTTCACCATTTTCGAATCCTCTTCCACTCTTCTTCAATCCTCTCCCATAACTTCTCCAATCCTTCAGCCTTCTTCTTCTACACAACTCCATTTTCTCAATCTTGAACTTCTTCTTTTCAATCTCTTTCACAAACTTCTTCTTCAATCACTCTTCTTCACCAAAAATTCTGAACCTGAATCTTCACCATTCTCTGAGTTTTCTTCCTCATTCCCCACCTTCTGAACCTAATGCTTCCTCCCATTGTTTTGAACCCCATCTTTATCAATCACCCTAAGAAACCATAATCCTTCTACAACCTCAGGGATTCGTCCTCATTGATCGAGCTTTGGTCATCACCATCGAACTCGTCATCAATCTCATCAGAACGAATCATACGCTGATTTTCTACAAAGGATTCAAGCCAAATAACCTGCAACTCATGGAAGGGAAGTACCATCAAGCTTCATCAACATCAATTCAACAACATCATCAAACGTGCGAAATCGAGAATACGCAAGGAGAAGGAGAGTTGGAGATGAGTCATACCTGAATGGAATTGTGTAGCACGTGAAGGCGTCTTCGCCGCATCCGCATCGTGTTCATCTTTGAAGCTTCCTCTTCAAAGAGTCAAAGCCTTGTTCGCGTCTTCATCTTCGACAATATAAGGTACGAATCGTTTTCGCCTCATTCTCATGTGTTCTTGATCGGTGTGGTGCTAGCACCGTTGTTTCAATTTGCGTTTATCGACTTTGAGTTTGATAATGGGAGTTAGGTGTTGGCTCGAGCAAACTGAGAGGATTGTGTTTAGGGCGATTAGTGTGAATGTTCCGGTGAGGTTGTTTAAAGAGTTTAGGCTATGTTTGTGGTTTGAATGGAAAAAGGTGTTGGAGTTGGCTAATCGAAGAAGAAGAAGAAGGTTTAGGGTGGAGATAGGGCGGCGAAAGCGAAGAAGAAGAATAGGTGAAGGGCTTGGCGGCGGATAGAGAGAGGAAGAGGGGATTAGGGTTTGTATTATGCTTTTTACCCTCTTTGCTTTGTTTTATAAATACCAAGATTTGAGTTAGGTTAATTTTAAGGTTAATGGATATTAAGACAATTAAATCACGTTAATTTTAATATTATGCCATTAATCCATAATAAAAAGTGAATTAATTTCTCATGATTCCCCATATAATTGCCGTTTTTGAATTTAAGCCACACCGGCGGTGACACATGTCACCGTCCGGTTGGATTTTCTATGCGGCATTCATGTGCATGTTATACACAATAATAACCATGCGTCCAGGCCATAAATCGCATGATGAGAGTACCAAGGGAGAAGACTGAATCCTACGTCCCAGATCAAGTCAACAGAGTTGACTGAAGGTTCACAGCATACATCCTCAAGCCAGCGCAAATTGGGCCCAAAACCCATTGCTATTCACACATGTTTTTAGGCCCAGTGGAAAAAACACTTAAAAATAAATTTCTTAATCCACCCCCCTATTATTTTCTTTAGAATTAAATTTTTAGTTTAGCATAGTTTAGAAAATAATGCATTAAAAATAGAAAATGTTTAAGAAAAATTCTATAAAAAAATCATGTAGATTGTTAATTCAATTTAAAAATATTTGGCATTTTATTTTTCTGATTTTGCTTTATTTTTGATTTTATTTTGAATTTTTCATGTAAGTAGTTTTTAATGAATTTCCTTCAAATGAACATAAATTTGTAGATTTTATTTCTTAACCTTCCATTAACTTTTTTGGCCCATTCTTTTTTACCATAGTTAGAGGACTCATAGAAGTAATTAGTATAATTTTAGTGGATTTTTTAAGGCATTTTATCTTAGGTTTTGGTGGCTTAATCTTTAGAAAATAGTGACTAATTCTTAGGTGGAAATAAATGATTTTTAGGCATAGCAAAATTCTGATTTTTTAGGATTCTTTTTAACACAATATTATAGGTAGTTTTAGGACCCTATAGAATTAATCTCATACTTTTTCCAGAACCTTTACTATTTTTTAGGATATTAATCCTTAGGCCTTTATACATGTAAATTCCCACTAGTTTAGGCTAGAATATTAAGATTTCATAAAAGATAGTTTTAATTAGATTTAACCTTAGGATTTAATAGTGATTTAGACTAGTTTAGATTCTGATTTTTAGAATGAAAATATTAGGTAATGCCCTTAGTTTAGAACTTAGGTTTAGGATTCATACTAATTAGACTTAGAATAAATTTAGGACTATTTTAGGTTTATGCCTTTAATTGTTTTGCTTTGAATTTTATTCTTACATTCAAATTTTAGTGCTTTGTATATTGGTTGATTTTTCACTTGAATAGGTTCCCCCTTGGCTTTAGAATCAACTTATCTTCCTTAGGAAGTAAGTTGCATTCTATTTGTTCTAAGTCCTTTCTCCATAAGTTTAGAAACCTCATTAACCATAGGACCTCCCTTGTAAATAAATCAACAAAATTAGGATTGTGTCTTAGTCCCCTTAGATTTTGACTTTTTGCAATTTGAGTCATTCTTTCCCACCTCATGAAGAAAAGCAATAAAACATTTAATGAAAAACCGAACATTCTTGTACGACGCGAGACTTTGTTGCGGAGTGCTTATACGCGTCCTATTTCGGGGCGAGGTGTAAGTACTTCCCGCGATGGATAGGTTTTAGTACGAGACTGTTCACAAATAAATTCAAAACACTTCTCATAAAAGACAAAAAACAAATAATAAGAGACTATCCTGCGGGAACTTCTCTTTCTCATCTCATTCATTCTCAACGCGAACTCGCGACGACTTGTCTCGCATGCAAGACAGTAAACGCACTCGTACCAGACGAGCCTGCAACACCTGAGCATAGACATACGCAGTTCCAGCTGTAAAAAACACAAACAAATAGTTCCCGCCTTAGTTAGGCAAACTACGTTGACTCTGATCCTCATTTTCCCGATGAGGTACGTAGGCAGCGGGGTAGGGCCCATTCGAGCACATTCTTTATTTTCCCTACATTTCCCCATTTTTCTTTTCATCTTCTTTTTGTTCCCTTTCTCATTTCCATTCTCATTCCAGTCAGCAGTTTTATTCAGCAACACTCTATTTTCTCACCATTTGAAGCAAACAAACAAGCGTGGATCCTGTCGGGTACGACGGACGATCTGGGGTGCTAATATCTTCCCAGGTCGTAACCGACTCCCGAACCCAGATCTTTGGTTCGCAGGACCTTGTCCTTTCCTTCTTCCTCAGGTTTGTGCAACATTACCTTTCCCATTCTTTCGGGATAAAAATGTCTGGCTGACGACTCTACCTTTTCCGCGCCACTTTCGCGTTTGTACTAGGATGAAAATCCCGGGAGCGACACCACGATACAACCCTCAAAAGTCCTAACTGAAACAGGGTTATTTCGAGAGTGTACTACCACGAGACCGCGTTCCCGACTCCTATGAGTTGTGCTGAAAGATCTTTGTTGGTGTTGCATATGCATGTTTTCTATTATTAAAAAAAATGTCGCATCTTAACCAATGATTCACTCACAAAGGTTGGCGACATCCGTTTACAGTAAAACTTCAAGATTAACATGTGTTTTGCATTAGAATTTTTATTCTCAAAATAAAAAAATTCTGCTTGCATACATTTGTTTGGCATCATAAAAGTTCACGTATGGAATCTTAGCCCAGAAGCTTAATCTTGCCAAGTTGAGAAGTCTGAAACTTCCGTAGGTCAATCTTTTGAGATGCACTTTTCCAAGAAACTCCATTGAGTAGGGACTTTCCCAATAGTAATGGTAAGAGCCAACTAATATGGGGCAATCACGTCGAGCACTCTCTTCAAAATTCCACCAAACTGGGGCAATCGCTTCGAGATTCTAATCTCTCAAAGAGCCATCAGGCGGAGGCATTCTTCAAAGTTCAGCCAAGCTGGGGCAATCGCTTTGAGATTCAAATCTCTCAAAGAACAATTATTCTGGGTGTTTTCTTCAAAGCACAGTCAGTCAGAGGTGATCACTTCAAGGCTCGTACTGAGGCAGGCTACCCCAAGAGCATGAGAAGTCACTCTCTCCCGAAAACGGTCAATCCAAAGCACCTATCCAGAATTCAAAATACTGGGGCAGAATATCTCACGGTGATATGAGGTTTTTCATAAATCCTCGCGTGGCATTTTCTTTCATAGACCATGCAATCTGGGGCAATTATTTTGAGATCCGAAGAATCTCTCCAAGAGTTTGAAGACACTGTGGCATCTCGGATGCCATGTTTTCTGTAAAATCCTCTTGAGACATTTTCTTCCGATGGACCTTAATCTAAGGCGATTTGAAAATTGCAAAGAACCATTGTTCACTCGTGATTAGCTGGAAATCTGTCAACCCAGAGTCTAGGGGCAAAGCCATTGTCAGCACAATACTTCAAGAGTTGTGTCATCTGCAGGTTTCATTGATCCGAATTCCTTAGCAGGTCTCATTAGACAATCCCTTCTCCAGCAGAGCAGCAAAGAGAAGGATACTTCCCGAGAATAAGGGTATCATTCTCTCATCCCCAGCATGAGACGCTTCATACCTCATCCCCATCATGAGACGCTTAATACCTCATCCCCATCATGAGACACTTCATATCTTTTACCTCTAGCAATGGGCAACTTAAACTCTTATCTTCAGCAGGAAGCTTTATCATTGACATCCTCCATCATCCCCAGTAGAGGTGGAAGTTGAAATCTCCCTCAGCAAGGCAACAGAAAGTTGGTGTCCTCCCCAAGCAGAGACTTCCCTTCAATACAGGGGCAATCCCCAGCAGTACAAGAAGTGTTTTTCTCACCAGCAGGTTCCTTCCTCAGCTAGGTCATACCTATGGTTCCTAGCCAAGTCAGGAGGTTTTCACTTCCCCATCAGAGTTCAAGAAAAGTCCATCTCCAGTAGGGTCTTGGCTCTCCAATCTCGAAGTCCAATTTATTTTTGGCAGTAGCGGCAGTTCGGAGCCGACGTATCATTAACAACATTCCTTACAAAGTTGTTTTCTCCTCACAAGGATTAACCAGATCAGTGCCCCCAGTCATGCCACCCAGGATACTTGTTATCTCCTCATCGGGAGACCCCTTGGCATTTGCGTCTACATTTAGTAATCATCATTACATTTGCATCCGCCAAAGCGTAGCATTTCTATCATCATGGAGCTTTACGCCATAAATTCAAACATATGCATGCCAGCATGGGCCAGTTCTGAGGTATATTACATAAGACCTGGAACATCTTCTCAATCTGAGATACTCCCCACAAAAGATACTTATACCATTTGCCAGGCATCTTTGTCTTTCCAAGTCAATGTTTGTCTCCCTTCCGTGGCTTGATTCGCTCAGCAGTCGCGTCGTTAAGCCTTGTTTCGCCAACAGGCATCCTTTTTGTGGCTTGATTCGCTCAGCAATCGCGTTGTTAAGCCCTTTTTTCTCCAACAAGCATCCTTTATGTGGCTTGATTCGCTCAACAGTCGCGTCGTTAAGCCCTGTTTCGCCAACATGCACCCTTTCCGTGGCTTGATTCGCTCAACAGTCGCGTCGTTAAGCCCTGTTTCGCCAACAAGCACCCTTTTGTGGCTTGATTCGCTCAACAATCACATTGTCGAGTTACGTTTCGCTAATGGTCTCGTTTTAAGCCTTGTTTCGCCAATAAGCACCCTTTCTGTGGCTTGATTCACTCAGCAGTCACATTATCGAGTTTCGTTTCGCTAATGGTCTCATTTTTAATCCCTGTTTCGCCAACATGCTCCCTTTCTGTGGCATGATTCGCTCAGTAGTCACATCGCAAGTTCTCGTTATGTACAAAGATCCTATTCCATATGGTTCTATTCCCACTACCTATTCAGAGGTCAAAACAAAAAAAACAGAAAAAAAAACAGATGACACTTCCCTCATCCACAAAGTTCAAATTTCCAGGTTTTATTCGAGTATTCAATCACACCATGCCTGGATGTCTAAAAGCCATTGCAATTATTTATTCAGGTCTGCAGATGATTGAATAGGGACAACGGTAATACCTCAAAATTTGCCCTCATATTTATTACCACTACCTGGCTTATATTCACAGTCATCTGCATTTCTCCATTAGGTCATAACATCATAATCATACATTTCATGGATTCATAAGGCATGGGATCAAACGTTTTCTTGTGACTCAAATTTTCCTATCCCTAGGTGATTTATCTGACCATTACATTGAGAAAAAGGTTAAACTCACATCATCAAGAGCCTATTCTTATTCAGAGGATCATCTAACCCTAAGAAGAACGAGGCTTCATTCTTTTGATGCACGAATCGACTTAGGATCTCACGACAAAGGTATATTAGTATTCTTGGTGCAAGAGATCGAATTCTGGATGTATATTGATATTTTTGGTGCAAGAGATCGAATTCTGGATGTATATTGATATTCATGGTACAAGAGATCAAATAGGGGGACTCGTGTGATAATCAGGTCATTATGGTTCTTTCGGTTGGTCGTTGATGGTAGTACAAGTTCATGAGGTTCGAGATGGGAGTTGACTGAAGTTTGGAGATTCATTAAAAGTACATGTTTGATACAGATTGCACCTTTGAGTTGGTTTAAGCACGCTAAGTTGAGTCGGATGTTGTAAACACCCCAAATTTACCCTCACTAAGTTCACACCATGGCTTGTGATCTTTCATACTTTCATTAGTTTAATCATAACATTTCATATGGCATTTTTGTTTCACTGCATTAGGTCAAGTTCATCTGCATCTAGGGTTTGTGATCTGAGCAATCCAAGATCCATCTGAGCCACTCCAAAGGTCTTCAATCATCTCAAGAGGGTCCATGTATGTTCAATCATCATATTTTATCCTCCAAAGATCAAGGAAGCCAAAGAATCACAAGAACTGGCAAAGCATGGAAGCTGAGCTAGGGTTTAACTGCACAGATGACCTAAAATTAGGGTTTTGGTTTCAGAGGCCATAATTCCAAAAATTTTGGTCATTCTTGTTTCTATTGGTCTCAATATGTTATAAATATCATACATACCAAGTTTGATGAAGAAATTCATTATGGAAGTCATCTGATCACTGGGTAACTTCCTGAGCAAGTCAGAGCAAAATCAGGGCATCTGAGGCCCCCCAACATGGAACCAAAGTGGATTTTTCATCAAATTGAAGTTATATGGTCTTTATTTGATCATTGAAGTGTTTAGAAGTTCACAATTTTGAAGAAAAGTGAGCCAAACCAAAAGTTGCCAAAAATGGAAATGACTTGTAATGCAAACTTTCCATTTTGGGAAAGTTTTTCAACCTCCTCTTTCTCAACCAAAAATGCTTCAAATGAAAAATTGTTGGTCATGAAAGTTGTAGATTGGATCATTCCCTTTTCAAAAATTACAAGAACAAGATCTAATTCATTTTGGAACTCAAGTTATGGCTTTCCAAAGTTGGCAAAAATCACATAATTTCAAGTTTCATGCCAAAGAGGGATTTTTGCAAAACCTCTTGCCAATTCATTTTGTGACTTCAAACACACTTTTACACATCATAACATCATAGTGCATTTCCTAAAACTCAGAATTGGCCCAAGAATCTCACATTTTCATGACTTGCACATCAAGAAATCCAAAAGGGGCCAAAGTTTCATGAAATTGCAAAACCTCCCATAACTTATTCCTCACATGCTGAATTGCATCTAAATGAATTCCATGGCCATCCTTGATCCTTGTTTCACCAGACACCCCATTGTACCAAGCATGAACCAGCCCATACCTCAAAGTACAACCAACCTTGACTTTTTGCATTTTCACCCATACCAATCAGCATAGCCCACACCAACTCCACAGACCTATCACAACTTGATATGTGGACTTTATGCAAGCCATAACACACAAGAACTAAGCCTGAATCCTCAGCTTTGCCCTAGTTCACAAAAATCACCTTTCTTGCATTTTCTTTCGAAACTCTCAACACACTTAACAAAACTTCAAACTTCTTTCACAAAACAACTCAGCATCATCCCAGGATCATTTCCCACCCACCAAAACAGCCTGAAACCACCTCAAACAAAAACACGATTTTCATCACCTCTAAACTGAAACCTTAAAAACAGTTCATACAAACTTGTTTCAAGCTTACCAGAAGCATCAAGGGGCTCATTGGAGTGGAAAAGCACCAAGGGAGTGGCCAGAAAGCTCCAGTTTCGAAAGCTTCAACTCAGGTAGCTATCAAGAACTTTTTTTCCAGAAACTTGTTTTTAAGTTCTTGAATGATTCTATGTGCTCCCCTGATCATGTGGATGTGATTATTTTTGAAAATGGTTGAGAAACCAGGATGTATTGCTTGTCTGAAAGTTTCACCATTTTTGTTCATTGCTTCGAATCTTAAGATTGAGTGAAAAGAAATTGTTTTTGAGGGTGGATTTGACCTTAGGGGAGTGAAAGGAATGAATCTGGAGCTTTAGAGCTCCAGAAATGACCTAGGGAGTGAGTTGCAAATTTTCAGGGGAGGAGTTGGCCGGAGAAGATGACCGGAGGTCTTCTCCGGCCACCTGAGAGTCATTAACGTGTTAATTAGGGTTAGGGAAAACTTTGAATGTGGACCCTTGGATTTGTCTTTCCCGCGTGCAGTGAATGACCAAGATCTTTTCATTAGTGATTAATCTGGATTAATTAATATTTTAATTAGGTTTAGTGAAATTTGAAATTGAGCCGTAGGATAGCGCGCCAGTCAACCCAATCCAAGCCCAGAATCAATCATGTCCCTCCTTTCAGCTTACTTTTGTTTAATTCATTTTTATTTCACATTTTTCTCATTTATTTTGTACGAATTATTTAAAATAGTAAAAATCATCAAAAAATTCTGAAATTTTTTATCAAACATTTTATTAATTTTCAGAAACCAAAAATATTTTTTTTTTAATTTTTGCATTAAAAAAGTATTTTTAAATCATTTAAATTTTTTATTTAATTAATTAATGAAAATTAATTAATTAAAAATACATTTAAGTATTTAAAAATCACCAAAAAAATCAGAGAACATTCTTAGACATTTAGAAACATTTACAAACTCACCATACAAATTTCTTTTTGGTTTTGATCATGCTTTGACATTTTTCAATGAATTAGGGTTCTTAAAATTGTTCATTTTCTAACCCTAACTTCAAAAATTCATAACTTTTAAACCAAGTTGAGTTTGTGAATGATTCATTTTGCATTGTTCAATGCATGTATTCTAGTTTCTAAAAACATTTTTGTTTCATTTTTATCTTTCATTTTCAAATTATTTGGCATTTTACATTGAGGATCACCCTTAAAACCCTAGAAACTTAGGAAATTCATAACTCCTTTTAGGTTTAGCTTCTGACCTTCCCAATTGGATGGTAACCTAGTATAGGTTTAGGGTTCATTTGATTGCATTTTCAATTTTTTACCTTGTCATTTGCTTCTGATTTTGAGTTTTGCATCTCATCCTTTCATAAAACCCTAATTTTTTATCTTCACTTGCATTCATCTTGCACATGCTTGCATTCATAAACTTTCCATGACATTTCTTGCATCCACATGACTTCTAAGACATATTAGGACACATTAGAATCATGTTTGATCATTTCATCATCCATTTGCCATGTTATGCTTTCATTTCATTTCATGTGCATTCATGAACTTTCATGCTCTTTTCATGCTTCATTTGCATCTTCATCACTTGTATGATCATTTGCATCTCTTGGCATGCTATTGCATCATCTCTTAGCATAATTTACATCTTGAACATGCTTCTGATTTTGGTTTGCATCCTTGCATTCATTTCATTTTCATTTCATTTCATTTCCTTTTACTAACTTTTCAGGTGGTAAGTTACTTTGAGAAGTGAATTTGCCTTCACTTCTCACAATCTTTTCTCACCTCTCTTATGCATTCATCGCTGCATTTTGTATTTGTATTAGGGTGGGTTTTCTCATTCATTCTCCTTCTTCACCTTCTTTCTTCAAGCAACTTATCTTCTTAAGTGAAGTAAGTTGACTTGCTTCTTCTGCTTCTCCTCCTTCCATCTTTCTTCTTCCTTGGTGGCTTTTCTTGAAGATCTCTTGCAAGCCTCATAAACCCTAGGAACACCCAAGCATGATCACAATTAGGGTTTGATTAGTCCCCCATTAGTTTTACCTTTGTGTCATCTTTTGTGTCTTCACTTCTCATCTCATAATCAGGGACTAAACCTTTAAGGTTTTAAGGCTTTGTGATTAAGGTTATGCCTACATCCTTCTCTTAGGATGGATTGTATAACTTTAATCCTAAGTGTTAAATCCTTAATGTGTTTAAATCCTTTAATAAATCCACTTTAATAATCACTAAGACATCAAGCTTGTAACTTGGGCCTTGCATTAGGGTTCTAATTCTTCCTTAATTGGTTAAGAAGAACTAACCCTAGTGTTAATTAACAAGTCCCCCTCAAGTTGTCTTACAAACCATAAAATTCACTTCTTAACCTTACCATTAAACAAAATCCACTCTAATAAAGGCTTTGTTTTGTCATGAGGTTAATCCCTAATCATGGATTAAGTTGAGGAGCCTTTCTCAGCTTAAATGTTCTCATCTATTATCCTTCTATTAGGATGGTGTAATGGGTCCATTAAATCCTTGATTATGGCTTAAACTCATTACTTAACACTAAATAAAAACTCCAAAAACATCTAAATAAATGCAAGTAGGTTAATGATCTTAATCCTACATCATTATGATTAAGTGTGAGGTGCTTACTTCATACTTAAGGTATTCTCATTACCCCTAATCAGAGGGAGGATGTGATGAGTTTACTAACCCTTGGTTTAGGCTTAAGCTCATTTTCTTATGACAAACACAAAAAAAGCAATAAGAGATTGAAAACTAAAAAACAAACAATAATCGTCTCCTCCGGGATTCTTTTCTCATCATTTTCACTCACAAACGAGAACTTGCTTCTTCCGTCTAATGCAAGACAGTTTGCACCTGAGCCAGACAGGTCATACACTTGAGCATAGACAAGTGAGCAGTTCATCAGTCAATTTATCTTTCAGTCTCTTTGAGTCAAACTACGGTGTTCTGACTTCCTCATTGCACGAGAGGATACGTAGGCATAACTTAATAGTTATCGAAGAAAAGTCTTTGTATATTCCCCCTCTTCCAGCATTATTCTTTTTAAGCCTCATTGTCTTGAGCATTGCAATCTTTCCTTACACTGACCCTCCTTCATCTCACTTCACATTTCTTTTGCACTGACACTTGTATTCTTTTCCAGCTTTTACACACAGATAGCATTGACACTACCCCTTTAAACACAAACTTTCAAGCGTGGATCCCGTCGAGTACGACGGACAATCTGGGTGCTAATACCTTCCCAGGTTGTAACCAACCCCCTTTCTCAGTTTCTCTGGTTCGCGACCGTCTTATCCATCTTTTCCCAGGTTTATGCAACATTACCTTTCCTTCGGGATAAAAATGCCTAGCTGGCGACTCTTTTCAGTTCATCTTCGTGTTCTCTCCTTTCGCCGACCGTTCGCGTCTGTACCCCTCTTGGCCTGGTGTCATTTGGCGGGAGCGACAGCTTGGCCACTCTGCTGGGGACCCTTATACTGCAACCAGGGCTTCTGGTTCTTTTGTGGGTTCCTCCTAGCGCTTGTTTGATTTGTGTTTACTGGGGTGTTATGTGCTATTTGTGTTTATTTATTTTGCTTTATTTATTGCTTTATGTACAACTTTATTTACTGCTTTCTTTACAGTTTTTTATACATCATATTGTCATTATCATTGCTGGATCTAGTTTTTGTTTTGGTGGGTGGGGTTCCACTAAGTGATTAAGGTCCTATACCTGGGACCTGAGAGACACCTAGGCTAGAGTGGTTCATGTTTTTTTCCATTCCATTTCGGTCTGGTGCGGGAATATGAAACACGGTTCAAATGTGGGTTTCTTCTTGATAACTCTGTGCTACAGATTTCTTGTAGTGCTAGGGCTATCTGGGAAGCCTGCTAAGTCTGGATGACCTTTATTTTGACCTTCAAAATCTGGGGTGAATTAGAGGAGGATCTTTTATGGTTATTGTAAACACTATACCTCCGGGTTAGAAGTGTTTACACTTCTCATAACTAATCCAAGTCTGAGGATCTTTGTTCTAGAACATTACATGTGAGGGGGGTTGGGTTGTTTACAGGTTTGCAGGAGCCCTTGGCCACATCATACCCTGTTACTGTTTTGTTTAAGAATACTTCACTTTGGACAGTTCTTGTGATTAACCCTGGACATGTGACTCTTTATTTGAGTCCCCCACCCCGGTTACTGGATTTCTGAGTCTCCATCTAGACCTTTGAACATACATGGGCCTTATACCAAGACAAATAATCAGATCCAGCTCTTGATCACAAACCCTTGCATATCATTTGCATATATCATCATTGCATCATTTAACATTTGTTTATTTGTTTTTCAGGGTATCCACCTCATTATATCTTGGTTTGGTTTTGACCCT